>CM077021.1:25967500-27345000 GCA_039090855.1 Macrothele yani
AGACTTGTAGGCACTGTTGCATACACCTGATTTTTTACGTAACGCCAGAAATCTAAGCTCGCCATTCTCACACAACATACGTAGACCTAGACTTCTGATCAGGGTACATCCTGCTATTGGTTTTTATATCGTAGGTACGGTACAATGTCACAATCTGCATTTGCATACGGCTACGTTTGCGAAATGTGAATATGCAGATTCGAATCGTCGCACAGCGATTTCGGACATTGTAGGGATATTCAGGCGACAATTTATCTTATCCGTGTGAAACAAATCACGTTTTGTACTAATTAATCGATGCTCTACAACTTTGTAATTGGAAATTTTGCTCTCTCTCTTAGTTTTTGATTTGCAATGGCTAACTTCCGTATTTCGCCACTAGGGGCGCTGCTATCGGTTGCATTCGATCGGGCGTAGTCGCTTTACTATACTGTTATCTCACTTGCATAACTGTACCTCTCTCCGTTCGCAAGTTATTCTAGGCTAAAGGGACTTTCCTATGCACCCTGTATAAATGATGAAATAACTATGGAAATTAGTTAGTTAAAAAAAGAGTTAAACTCTTTTTTCGTGGTTTTTGCAGATGATGCAATATTTTTGCACACCACTGTATCAATGCCGTTATTTTGGGTGAATCCCATCAGCAGAGTTGTAGTTTCCTAGTTTTTAAATTAGCAGATTTTGCAGACAGTTCTTTTTGTTTGTAGATTTACAAAAAAGAAAATTTTTTTGTTCGTGAAAATTTCCTTTTACTTTAAATTTTCATTGAATAAGAGAAAGCTTCCCTTATTCAATATTGTATGGCCAACAATGCTACTCCAGGTTGGACAAATTGCAAAATGTTAACAACGTTAAAATCTTCACACCAGATTTTAACTTCAGAAGCAATATGGATTTTAAAAAAATCAAAACTGTGATAATATCACTCCCCTACAATTACCATACCATTGGAGATTTGTAATTGAGTATGAAAAAGAACGTATCAAAAACATTAAAAAGAAAAAAATATGTGGAAAACTTTATAAGAATAGAAATCGAACTTTGGAACACTAGATGGCACCACAACAGAAGTACAACAAAACACGAATACCCATCATTCCATTAAAGTCGATTACGTACCATTAAACATGTGGACAATGAGAAAGATTGATTTGGGATTCCTTACACCATGCCGAACGTAACATCAACTTTACACATGGCGCTGATGATGTCTGCGATTTAAGCAGCACGAAACTACTGTCCGGAAACTGCGAGGAGGTGTAGCTGAACATGGGATGAATTCAACATAGTGATATTTGATTTTAATTTTTTAAATCTTTTTCTTTCTTCATTTTTGATAGGCATTCTTGAACAGGAGGGATCTCAAGCAAAGACGTGTGTAAAGCTCTAAAAATTCTTCAGAATGGTAAGGCTCCTGGAGTTGATGGCATAACTGCTGAGATGTTGAAATATGGTGGTGACTCTGTAATTGACTGGTTAACTGAAATTTGCCAGCTGTGCTGGGAGTTAGGAATGGTCCCTTGGGATTGGAAGCAGCCCAAGTGGCAGGAAAGAAAGGTAAAGGAAGGCCCGTGAAATCTTGGAAGGACCAGATTCAGGAATGTCTGCATGAGAAAAAGATTAAATATGATGTAGAAAAGTGTGCGTCATGTCGTGGATGTCAGTGAAGCTCGAGCTGTATGCCAAGATCACTGTAAATGGAGATGTGTGATACATCAACAATAAATGAAATCTAGTTCCAAAAGTTAATCATTAATCTGGCAGATATACTTTCTTTGAGGAGCTAATCTCTAAATCTCAGAGAACAGCTTAGCGATATATACACAGTCGAGTCACATTATCGTGACCACCAGCTAATATCCAGAGTAACTGCCGTGTGCAGCGTGAACAGCAGCTAGTCGGGCTGGGAGCGACTCAGTAAAGTGCTGGAAGGTGTTCACAAGTATGTGGAGCCATGCTGACTGCAGTGAATCTGACAGCTGCTGGAGGGTGTGTGGTGGAGGATCCATAGAGTGAACAACACGATCGAGGTGGTCCCACAGATGCTCAATTGTGTTTACATCTGGGGAATTAGGGGCCCAGGGAAGTACTTTGCAGTCTTCATCGTGCTCTTCCAACCACTCTCGGACATTTCTAGCTGTGTGACATGTTGCATAGTTGTGCTGGAAGACCCCATCCACCCCAGGGGAGCCAATCAGCATGTATGGATGTACGTGGTCTGCAAGGATGGATTCATAACGAATTAGGTCCATAGTGCCTTCCACAAGTATGAGTGTACCCAGAGAATGCGACGAAAACATTCCCCAGGCCATAGCGCTGTCCCCACCAGCTTGTGTCCTTCCAGCAATGGTTGAAGAGTGTTTGTTCTCCGATGTTTCTCGCTTTATACGCCAATGTCCATCTGTTCAATGAAGCAGAAAATGTGACTCGTCGGAGAAGGCAATCCTTTGCCAATCAGCGGAGGTCCAATTTCGATACTGCCATGCAAATGTAAGCCTTTTCTGCCGATGCACCTTTGTTAGCATAGGTGCAGTGACCATCCGTCTGCATCGGAGCCCCATATGCAGCTGGGTTCACTAAACTGTTGTTTTAGACACTTCCAGTAGCCCCCTGGTTCATTCGGCCAGTGAGTTGCTACTGTAGCGTGTTGATCGGCCCTCCTGCACCTTCGAGGCCAACGTTCACCCCTCACACGTGGTGCTCTGCTGTTTCCACATCGCTTATTTGCAATGGTGCCATTTCTTCAATCATGATACACTTTAACCACAGCAGCATGTGAACAGTTCACAAACTACGCTGTTTCAGAAATACTGCCACCCTTGGCCTGAAAGCCGATAATCATCCCTTTCTGCAAATCTGATAAATCCATCCTTTTATCCATGACAGCAATGAATGATATGTTTTCAGATTGCCTACAGCACACCTTATATACCCTCCAAGCCAGCTCACAACACGTGCCTTCTTTCATTGGCTACGCGCTGTTGACGTCAAAAGTAGGTGGTCACAATAATGTGACTTCACTGTGTATATATGTATGTATTTGTCTGATTTAGTGGTTGTATATTTGCTATTCAGAAATGAAACAGTCTTGTGAACCTGAATCTGATTGGTATATATTTTGAAAAAGTTAACTTGATTTTTAATTTAATGTTTCTTCATTGTCCGTTCTTTTACGCAAATGATCATAAAAATACATAAAAATGATATAAATTACTGGAAGGCAATTAGATTCTTCCCTCATTTTTTTTTTTTTTTAGGCCAGTATTGTGCTGCCATCAAATGATTCAGAATTTAAAGGACTGTTTGTGTTCTCATCCAAGAAGATTTATGTGATGAAACTTTTGAAAGACATTAGGTGAGAAATTGATATTGTGGTATGTTTTAAGGATGCTCCTTTCTAAGTGTGAAATTAATTGTTTTACTTACTGTTTCTAAATTTTTAATAAACACTATAAATCCTCATTGACCTCTTGGAACTTTTCACAAAGCTATATAAATATATTATCCTAGCATCCCCTCCTGAAGCCAGTATGTTCTTCAATTAGCTAATTTTCTACTTTCCTAAGCTTAATATTATAGGTGCCAATAAAGAAACATTTCTTGTTAATACATGCTAGGCACACAAGCATATTGTTAATGTTATAATATTTTTGCATAGAAATGCCATATTTAGCTGTTACTATATAGCAATCAACTCTCATAAAACATGAATTGTATACTGTGGAAATAACTCTTTTACGGGTCTTTTAGAGGTAATTATTTAAAAGAGTTTGGTCAAATTTTTGAACTAGAACCTAGTTCATCATCAGAACTACGTCGCTGGAGTAGTTGCTGCCACTCAGTCGGAAGTGTCCAACCGCAATTACCATTAATTGTGGTACTTCTTTTTTCTATTTCCATCTCTTCTTCTAGCTTCCTCTTTACTAAGTGTGATTGGTGGGCAATTATTCTTACTGAGCCCCAATTTATGGTGTGTCACTTGCTTGTATATGTCTAGCTCCATTTTGTTACTAATGTTCCTAATAGCTGCTTGGTGTTCTTTCCTTCAGGCTTTAAATCTCCTTCCTGTTTCTCTTATATAGCTTAGCTCGTAGTTACAGTCGATGCAATAGACTACTCCTTCTTGCAATTGGATGTCTGTTTCTTTCTGTTTTAGAGCTGACAGGAACTATTTTAACTTGTTATTTAGATCTGGGGCAAGTCTGATATTATATTTTGCTCGGATCCTCTTTAGTTTTTCGAAAAGTCCTTTGTGGTATGTAATTTTGCTGGTGAATTTGAAGTTATTCACTTGCTGCTTCTTTCTTTTTTTTTTTTTTTTTGCATTTTTGAAAATAACTTCTTAATGAAAGGGGAGGGGTAATTGTTCTCTGTCAATATTATTTTTAATTCTTCTCTGTGGATGTCTTTTTGGGCATCTGTAGAAACGAGGACTTCAATTTTCTCCAAAAATTGTCTCGCCGTATTAGACTTAATATAGTCAGAGTGGAATGAGCAGAAGTGTAACATCTTTTCTGTGTTAGTGGGTTTTCTAAAAAGCTGAGTGAAGATTTTCCTCTCTCTTGAGGTCAAGGTTAAGTCTAGGAATTTGTTGCTATGTTTTTTTTTTCCAGTTCCAGGGTGTACTGTAAAAGAATTTTCCAGTGAGCTAAATTCTGCCAGAATTTAAGAGGGTAGAGAGTGGCCCACATTATCTACAATGAACAATACATCATCCATGTATCTTACAAAGAGAGCAAATATTAAGGGTTGGACAAGGATTTTTGCCTTCAGTTTATTCACGTAATTATTTGCTGGCAGAAGTGCTAGCAGATGGCTAAAAAGACATCCACAGAGAAGAATTAAAAAGAATATTGGCAAAGAACAATTACCACCCCCACCCTACACCCCCACCCCCACCCCTTTCATTAAGAAGTTATTTTTAAAAATGCCAAAAAAGAAGCAGCAAGTGAATAACTTCAAATTCACCAGGAAAATTACATACCACAAAGGACTTTTCAAAAAACTAAAGGGGATCAGAGCAAAATATAATATCAGACTTGCCCCAGATCTAAATAGCAAGTTGAAGTTCCTGCCAGCTCTAAAACAGAAAGAAACAGACATCCAATTGCAAGAAGGAGTAGTCTTTTGCATCGACTGTTCCTGTGGGTTAAGCTATATAGGAGAAACGGGAAGGAGTATCAAAGTCTGAATGAAAGAACACCAAGCAGCTATTAGGAACATAATAACACGAGGCTAGACAGACATATACAAGCAAGTGGACACTCCATAAATTGGGACGCAGCAAGAATAATCGCCCACCAATCACACTTAGTAAAGAGGAAGCTAGAAGAAGTGATGGAAATAGCGAGAAGTGCCACAGTTAACGATAATTGTGGTTGGACACTTCCAACTGAGTGGCAGCAACTACTCCAGTGATGTAGTCCTGATGATGAACTACGTTCTAGTTCAAAAATTTGACCACAAACTCTTTTAAATAATTACCTCTATAAGACCTGTAAAATAGCTATTTCCACAGTAGACTATTAAAAGAGGTGCCATAAATTCATTTACAACTATGAATTATATTATCTTGGAGCAGGAAATTATCCAGCATCTCCAGATTTTCATCTGAGTTTAATAACCACTCCAGTACTTCAACATGATAAAATTTTCAAGTTTTCTAAGAAGTTGGCTACTTATGACAATTGAATATGGCATTTCTGTTTTAAAAAATGGAGCATATGCTTATGAGCCTGCCTTGTATTTGCAAGGATCTGTTCTTTATTGGAATCTGTAATAGTATCTGAAAAGCTAGTGATTCCTGACTTAGATGTTTGCCTTATTGGAGTGATCATTGCTACATTGAGGCTTTTCAGATGCATTCACTGGCAAAATATTTTTCTTTTTCAAAATTTCTATTTCTTACTTACTTGAAAATAGGTGGTGCTGGGTTATGTAATGGCTAATGTGTTTAGATTGGAGATGCAGGTTTGATTCGTGCTCCAGGATGACACAATTTTCAAGTTTTGGGAGGAGTTGACTAGATGGTAATAGTGTTGAATGTATCATTCCTATGAAACAAAAAAAAATGAATAAGCTTTTAAGTTTGTTACTCAAAATGCTTGATTGAACCTTGCAAGGAACACTGTTTATGTAGATGCCTGGTATATTGTAATCTTTCTTGTTTCCTTTGTTGCGTATTGGTACAATAAGTGGTTTCAGCCAGTCCTCAGGAGATAAACCAGTTTGCTATGCCACCTTAATAATTCTATAGAACCATACAGCATCTGTCAAACCACTGTTCTAAAGAATTCCAGATTAATTTCACCATAACTTGCAGTTTTACCATACTTTTGGAAACAAAATATCATCTTCACTTCGTGAGCACCTGTGGTCCTCCAGTTGCCCTGGTCATCATCACTAACATCTTTGTCTTCAATAGTTATCTACTTTCTAGTGCCTGGATTTTCATTTAATAAGTCTTCAAAATATTCACGCAGTTTAATTAACATAACCTTCTCTGGTATAAGATGTTGAGCACTTTTTCCAAGGAAACCCTGTGTGAAACTTTCTTTTCTTATATGTTTAAAACACTCCATTTGGAAAGTATTTTTCAAATAATTCTGCAAATCCACGTATTCCTTCCTTTTCACATTTCTAACACACTGCTTTACCTCTTGAATAGCCTGTTTGTGGTCTTTGTTAGATTGTGATAAGCAGCTTAAATTCTTCTTTGAAAGCTTTTTCCTTTAACTTCACAGCTCTACTCATTTCTGCTGTCTACCAAGGTATTCTGTCTTATCCCTATCTGCTGTCGCACCACATTGCAGCCAAGGGAGCCCATATGGGGCGACCCCCCCCCCCGCGTCGTTGGTATAGCCAAATTGTTGATAAATTTAAAACACTAAAATAGACGAAACCTTTTTTTAAAGCATTTTTTTAAATAATAAGATATTAATGATTGATTGTATCAATTATTTTTGTTGTATTTTAGTATCTTGTACATTTACTAAAATGTTTGACAGCCTTGAAGGAGGTAAAGATTTTTCTTACCCCCCCCCCCCCAAAGTACTCATATGGGCACCACTGATTGCAGCCCCAGCAGCAATGTGGTGCAACAGCACTTGGTGAGGTTTTGATTTTGCTATAATAACAGGGTGTGCAGTTGTCATAAAATTCCTAAAACTTTGCTAATGTCATGAAAGTAATAAATCACCACGGTTAATGTGTCTTTACGTTAGAAAACAGTGTTTATGTTTTTTTCACGCTGTATGAAGTGACCACCCTCTCCTCCATAAGTTGAATCAGAATTCTGTTGCTGGTGACGATAGTTCCTCCATTATTCAGCAAATGCTGGGTGGGTAGACCGGAAATTGAGCACGGGTGACAAATGACAGAACACCCACCACCTCCGGTGTGGGCTCCTTGTACAATGGACCTCTAAACACGGGAATCTGAATGAACACTGCTGCGAGGCTGCCCCCCCCCCCCCAGTACTGCCGCAATGTCATCCAATCATGCCTCTGTGGTGGGCATTTTATCAGCTGGAAACTATGCGAGACAGAGCAAACCTTTTCATCTTATGTACAATAGTCTCCTTTGCTTTGGAAAAAGTGTTCTAAATGTATCATTATTTTTCTAGAAAGGACGTTAAAAGTCAGTTTCTAAGTGGCTTACAAAAGAAAAAAAAAATGACTATGATCTTTGTTTTAGCTGACCCATAAAATGGCTGCTGCAGCACTACCAGGATATCATCAACGGTGCCTTGGATGACGTGACGTTCCACCAGTGCTGGAGGCAGGCTCGCCAGAACGCATCCTCATGCTTGAAGGTGAATTTTAAATGTCTGGGGAAAAAAACAGAATTTAGTAACTTGTGGTTGTTGAAGGAATTGGATGGCATTGAAGTTCAGGAATGGTGTAGAAATGGGGAAACAATTATTTGTACTAGTTTTCTATTATGTGGGGAGACATTTGGAACTTCAAATAGTGGTTTTGCTCAAGTAAAATCACACCACCGTGTAAGAAGCATCAAGCTAAATTCCAGGGAAAAAATTTTGGCACTAATTTTATTGTTGCACTTTTAGTGGGAGAAAGCAAAAGCACTGGTAGTCAGCAATCAGCACCACACCAAGTAGAAGTTGTGCATGATAAATTGAGTCATAATATGCAGATTAGTAAAGCAGAAGCTATTTGGGCTATGAATGTTACACAGAATAATTACTCATTTAAGTCCTGTAATGAGACACATGTTCTGTTCCGAGAAATGATTCCTGACCCAAAAATTGCTAGTGATATGGAATTAAGAGAAAAAAGTTGCCTACATATTATCTCATGGCCTTGCTTCGTATTTTGAAAATGTAAAATTAAGAAGAAGGTAGTGTAGAACACGCTAAGTTATGTATAAAAAGTTTAAGGCAAATATATTTCAGCCATTACTATGGCCTTCATCAGTTCGACTACGATTGGTTTACATTGCCAGATTGGAAAGGTAAGTTTTGTAATGGTAACTCCGGGTGACGTGATGCAATGAGGGATTTCCAGATGTAAGGAACAAAAATGGGGAGCTCAGAGTTCCAAGTTTTGGAAAATACAATTTCCAAACTTTCTCTAAACCTCGGAGCATACCGATTTTGGAAGGGAGCCAACTTTTTAGTATTGACTACGATTGGCCAGATTGGAAAGGTAAAAGTTTGGTGAGTTGCCAGATTGGAGAGGTAAAAGTTTGGTGAGTTGCCAGATTGGAAAGGTAAAAAGTTGGTTCCCTTCTAAAATCGGTATGCTCTGAGGTTTAGAGAAAGTTTGGAAATTTTATTTTCCAAAAATTGCAACGCTGAGCTCCCCATTTTCGTTCCTTACATCTGGAAATCCCTCATTGCATCACGTCATCCGGACTTACCATTACAAAACTTACCTTTCCAATCTGGCAACATAAACCAATTGTAGTCGCACTGATGAACGCCATAGTAATGGCTGAAATATATTTGCCTTAAACTTTTTATATGTAACTTAGCGTGTTCTACACTACCTTCTTCTTAATTTGTTTTTTAGTTACGTGCATTGCCTACCACTCATTTGAAAATGTGACTTGAAAAATGAATTAAATGTGACTTGACTTGACACTGGACTAGTAACTGGCTTTTGATGAAACAACCAACATCCAAATGAAATGGCAGTTGGATATACACATTGGGTACTGGTCTGCAGAAAAAAAAAATGAAATTTCTTGCAGATACTTAACAAGCATTTTCATGGGGCATGCCTTCTCTTACCAGATTTTGCAGGAATTCCTGGATGCATTTATCACTTATATTTCTTTGGAAAGAATATTGTGTCTATCAATGGATGGACCAGAGTATTGAAATTTAATGAAGTTATGCAGAATGAGACAGATAAGAGAGTTTTAGAAATTGAGTTTTGTAACTTGCATGCTTGTAAATAATAGCTTCAAAAGCTTTTAGAAAATTGTAACTTTGATTTAGATGCATTTGCCTGTGACATGTACTATTTTTTGAAAAACAATGCTGCGAGACGAGAAGATTATGAAAGTATTGAGGATGTAACAAGTGTGATGCCACAGTTTCTCATAAGGTATGTAAGTAGTAGGTGTCTAACTATAGGTCCAGTTGCTGAGCGAATATATGAGCGGTTCACAAATTTGAAAGAATATTTTTTGAAGTTTCTGCCTCAGTAGAAAAAACTTTGACAAACTAATGGTAGTACTAATCGATATCAGCGAATCTGAAATTCTCTCAGAAATGTTGTTGTCCCTTGCTATATGTAGCATTTATAATTTACATTGATAAAGTGTTTAAGAAATTCTTGCTGATTTTTCAAAATGAGTTCCCAATGATTCACTTACTCTATTCTGCCTCAGTAAAAAAAACTTTGACAAACTAATGGTAGTACTAATCGATATCAGCGAATCAGATATTCTCTCAGAAATGTTGTTGTCCCTTGCTATATGTAGCATTTATAATTTACATTGATAAAGTGTTTAAGAAATTCTTGCTGATTTTTCAAACTGAGTTCCCAATGATTCACTTACTCTATTCAGAATCCAATGATTTACTGAGAAATTTGATTTCAAAGTTTATTCATGATAAGGCTGCTCAAAAAGAGGGTAAGGATTTAAAAAATGTGGATATCAGAGATGAAAGTAACTGGAGATCCCTGAAAGAGCTAGAAATTGGTACAACTTCAAAAAGACAGAGCTGAAGGATTCTGAAAAGAAGTTGTTCGTGCTTGATATAAGAGCAGCCTCAATTGCTACTGTAGATTTTCTCAAACAGCATCTGCCATTTTGTAATCAAAAACTTATAGATCTTCAGGTGCTTAAGCCACGAAATATATGTACAGAATTCCAGGTTTGTGATGTTACTAAAGGGTTACTTGCAGTTACACGTATTTGTCAGTTTTTATACTTTTCTAATAATTTAACTGATACTATTAGGGATGAAGGGAAGATTTTGCAAATGTATAAAATTTTTGAAGAATTAAGCAAAAATTCACGTGAGGATGAAGTTATTCCACGCATTGATCATTATTGGAGGGCTATTTTAGACTTGCGTGATGAAAATGGCAGCGTGAAATACAGCAATCTTGCTAAACTTATCAAAGCTTCAGTAGTTCTTCCTCATGGTAATGCAGATCCAGAGCAGGGATTTTAAATCAATAATGCTATGCTAACAAAGGAAAGGAATTATTTTAATGAATTTACTATCAAAGCTATAAGAATAGTGAAAAGTGCCATAAAATACCATGGTGGGAAAGTAAGTTGTGTCCCCATCACAAGATCATTATTAAACAGTGTTCTAAATGCTCATAACTGTTACAAAGAACATGTCCAAAAACTGAAAGATGAAGAAGAGAAATTTAGAAAAATAAATTTGCTAATGGAGAAGCAAAGGAAAGAAGCTGATGACATAAAGAAATGTAAATTAGGTTGTGACAGTAGAGTAGCTACATGTAATGCAAAGATAGAGGTACTAAAAATTAAAAAGAAAAAAACTGATTTGAATCCAAACCCTGCAGCATATACAGTTGTATCATTCTAACCAAACAACTGTTAAAGCAGTGAAATTTTATTAGCAAATTTGGAGAAATAGATTTTTCAAAAAATATTGCTTAATTTCTAAAATACCTTGCCTTGAGTCATTAGTAAGGAAAAACTTTTTCTGTACAATAGTGATGCACATCATCCATAGCACAAGTTGCCCTATTAAGTTACTATTCACCCTAGTAGTTTGGTTAGTCAGACTAGTAAGATCTGTTCACTAAATCAATTCAAAATATGTCACTTTCCAAAGCACCGAATTAATCATTAGCCAACATGCAAATCAAATGTCAACTATGACTTGCAGTAGGGTCATGAGATCCCTCAGCACTGAGTCAGTGTGAAACCAGCCAAACTACCTAACAGTTGAATGAGCATAACTGTACTAAATAAGTTGTTTCTGAACTTGAGTTGCACATTATTTTAATCTAATCTTGCATGATGCACAAGTAAAAATTTCTTATATTATTTTTTCTTCTTTACAGTGATGATGTTGCAACTTGTATTCAGAAGGTGTATTCTTGGCCATTAAATCAGCTGAAAGTGGTTAAATTGCTGCCTGGAAGTCAAGGATTTGCTGCTACATGTGGTTCAGATAAAACATTGGTGTTTCTTATTCAAGATTCTGATTATTGTAACTGCTTCATTTCTTGCATTACTGGTAAGTTTTTTCTCATTTTCAGTTGCATGATAATTGCCTTGCTGTCAGATTTTTTAGCTGCACTCATCCATCATCAGAACTACTATTAAAGAAGTACCAGTCACTGTGTCACAGCCACCCTTGGAGTGATTTGATGGTATTCTTTAATGTTCCTATTAATTTTCAGGACCTCTTAATTTTTGCTGAAAAAAATGCAGTTGTCAAGTTTAGACATCTCTAGAGAATCCCACTAAGTGCAAGTCCAGATTGAATTTACCCTGTTTTCATCATAGCATTAAGTGATCAGCCACTGGTGTTTTCAACTGTCTGCCTGTCTCTTCCATGTAAAAGAAATGGCAAAAGTGTTCTGCTCTGTAGATAACACTTTCTTGCTGTAAAATCCCCCAAATTTCCCTTGTTTGAGAGTTTTGTTTTGTTTTTTTCTGATTTAGGCCTGGAGCAAGTGTTATTTGGAAATTCATTTTGATTCTTTGTGAGAGTGGGGGTCCTTTCCTTCAGACAGTATATTTCCTGTTGCTTGAAAAGATTCAAAGATTGTTGAGTAACAAAATGAGGACTAGAAACTTTTGTATTGGTTTGTAATTTTCTTTTCTGGAGGTTTTTGGGTAACATCAATTTTGCTACCTGAAATATTATTATAATTACTGTCAAGCATATGATTGCATTTGTGAGGTTTTGCATTTTGGGACAGTTGAAATTTCTTTTCCACGTTAATATCAAGAGTCATAATCATCTCATTTTGTTTAATTTCTGGCTGAAGCTGTAAAAGTGAACTTTATTGAATAATCCAGATAGTTAAAGTAGAAGTATATATTTTTGACAGACCATTATCCTCACTATGAGTTATAAAAAGAATGTGGGTCTTGCCAGCAGACCGCAAACATGATCATCAGTTCTGTGGCACTGTTGCTTGAAAATTTCTTATATTTGTAGAGCATATTCCGTATCACCTACACAGGGACTACAAAATTCAATGCCTTGACTAAATCCAAGCAAACATTGCCATGACTTCATTAATACATAGGATTAAAATGGATTATGGATCAACAATATGGAAAGCAATCAAAAAGCTCGAGAGAAGTAAAACTGAAGAAGATCGAAGTATGCCCCAACTCCATTTTCTTAAGTAGTGCAAGGAAACAAATTTCACTCGGCTATCTTTTAAACTAAAAGAAAATGTGTCAAAATTAGTATCAAAAATTTTGTAAAAAAAGTGGAACAAAAATCCTTAAGTATTAGAGAAAAATATAGAAATTTAGTCAATTTTTTGACGATTATGGGCAAAACACGTAACAATATTAACAAAGAAAGGTGACTTGATCACGCTAGTTACGTTAACTAAAACTTTTACAAAAAGTTTGTAAGTTGGAAGCTTTCAACCTTATCTTAGGTCTTCATCACGCCAATGGAGGACTAAGATTGTTGCCAGATTCTACATTTGAATTTTTCCTATTTTTGTTGCCAAAACTTAGAATTGATCTCCAGATCAACGGAATGTAGAGAGGAGATTCGGAGTTGCAAGTCATTGAGTTGAAAATAATTTCTATGCTTTCACGGTAATGGAGGGCAAAACGATTGTCAAACGAAGCAATTCGTTTTGCTTCGTTCCAGTGGGGAACTGCAGATGTGTCTTCCATTGTCAAAATAGACAAGGCAGTGTTGGGATTGCCTTTCGAAACATCTTTTCTATGTTCTAAAATTCTATGGCTAATGCTCCTGTATGTGCTTCCAATGTATAAGTTATCCCCAGTAGAAGAAGAGATAGGAATGCAGTAAACTCCTGGGAGGTTCAGGCTTTCAACTTTGTCCCTATCCCTTTGTAGAAGTTTCAAGATGTTTGGGGTAGATTTAATGGCAAGATGGTAACCAAAACTTCTAAAAAGAATCTGTAACTTATAAGCATAGGAAGGATGGTAAGGAACAGAACCACAGAATTTCAGGTCTTCTTTCTTGTGAGGAAGGAGGCATTCGATTTTCGAATGGTGTTTTCATATTTCTTTATGAGGGAGTTGACTGTAACAGCAGGGAAACCATGAGAGAGGGCTATTGTAGAAATTTTGGAGAGTTCTTCTTGAAGAGAGAGTTGGCTGTTGCAAATGATATGAGCCCTGTGGATGTAGGACTTCAATGCTGCAAGCTTGTAGAGATGCAGGGTGCAAGATTTGTAGGGAATGATGTTAGTGGCTGCAGAAGGTTTTCGATAGACGGAACGAGTAATGGAGAGATCAGCGTTTCTGCAGATAGATACATCCAGGAAATCAATTTTGTGATTTACTTCCTTAGATATAGTGAGCTTAATGGAAGGAAATTTTTCTGTAATGGAGTTGATCAGTATCTGTAGCTCAGACTCGGAATGTGGCCAGCTAATGAAAATGTCGTCTACATATCTTAACCATAGGGAAGGTTGAAAGGGTGTAGAGGAATTATGGAAACTTCAATATGTTGCATGTAGATTTCAGCAAGCAGAGGGGAAAGAGGTGAGCCCATGGGGAGACCAGATTGTTGCCTATACACAATTTTGTTGAAAACAAAACAACTGTGTTGATGAATAGTGTGGAAACAATCATAAAGATCTTTGATAAGAGGACCGGGGGGTTCAAAATGGAGAATCAATTTCTTCATGAGGAGCATGTAGGAATCAAAATATGGTACAGAGGGAAACAAAGATTCTACATCAAGAGTATACAGATTATCACAAGGAGGAAAGGAATTAGGAAGGTTGTGGATGAAGTTTGAAGTAGAGACAACTGTATGAGGATGGTTGGCTGCCAGGGATTTGCATTTGAGGACCAATCTCTTTTCAAGATTTACTGCTGGAGAAAAAGAATATTCCACTAAAGGTCTGATGGGGTTACCAGCTTTATGCAGTTTCACTTGCAGGAAGAGCCTGGGAGTTCTAAAGTAAGGAGGGGGTGATATATCACCAAGGAAGGATTGAAGAGTTTCTTTCTTAGCTAATCTGTCAACTGAGTTTTTGAGTGAGTTGGTGGTGTCTGACTGTAAAGGGATGCAGTTAGCAGATGTAAGAAAAGAAAGCACTTTTTGGTTTAGAGTTTCTTTACCAATGATGACTGGGCAACCAACTTTATCTGCTTTGCATACGGCTAGGTCATTTTCTTGAATAAATGACCTGAATTCTTTTAAACAAGAAGAAGAGTACTTGATTGGCACAGAATTTTGCTTGGATAAGATAACAGCAGCGTTGGCACGAAGGATAGGCTGCTGAACAGTCTCAGTTCTGTGGATGGCTGATTCTATAACAGAAACAGTTTGTGGAAGATTGATAGGAAGAGCAGGTGAAAATTTTGGGCCTAATGATAAGAATTTATCCAAGCTAGGAGGAATAGTGACAGAAGAAAGATTTACATACTTTGGCTTGTCAGTAGAGGTTGATGACGGAGATGTTGCTTGACTTTTTTGCTTGGAGAGTAGAAAATTGAATTTCTTTGTATGGCGAGCATATTCATTTACTTCAATTGTTGAGAGGGTTTGGTTGATGCGAACCATGAAAATATCAAGCAAAGCAGGATGAGTGGTAGCAGCCAGTGATTGGTAGCTAATGTAGCAGGAAAGTTCAGTTTTAGCAATGGAGGAACGCAGGTCACGGATAGCGGCAGATAGGAGGTTATGGCTGGTTTGCTGTAGTAACGCACGGCACCGTCCTTTGAAGATGGGTTTGCAGATGTATCTATCTGCAGAAACGCTGATCTCTCCATTATTCGTTCCGTCTATCGAAAACCTTCTGCAGCCACTAACATCATTCCCTACAAATCTTGCACCCTGCATCTCTACAAGCTTGCAGCATTGAAGTCCTACATCCACAGGGCTCATATCATTTGCAACAGCCAACTCTCTCTTCAAGAAGAACTCTCCAAAATTTCTACAATAGCCCTCTCTCATGGTTTCCCTGCTGTTACAGTCAACTCCCTCATAAAGAAATATGAAAACCATTCGAAAATCGAATGCCTCCTTCCTCACAAGAAAGAAGACCTGAAATTCTGTGGTTCTGTTCCTTACCATCCTTCCTATGCTTATAAGTTACAGATTCTTTTTAGAAGTTTTGGTTACCATCTTGCCATTAAATCTACCCCAAACATCTTGAAACTTCTACAAAGGGATAGGGACAAAGTTGAAAGCCTGAACCTCCCAGGAGTTTACTGCATTCCTATCTCTTCTTCTACTGGGGATAACTTATACATTGGAAGCACATACAGGAGCATTAGCCATAGAATTTTAGAACATAGAAAAGATGTTTCGAAAGGCAATCCCAACACTGCCTTGTCTATTTTGACAATGGAAGACACATCTGCAGTTCCCCACTGGAACGAAGCAAAACGAATTGCTTCGTTTGACAATCGTTTTGCCCTCCGTTACCGTGAAAGCATAGAAATTATTTTCAACTCAATGACTTGCAACTCCGAATCTCCTCTCTACATTCCGTTGATCTGGAGATCAATTCTAAGTTTTGGCAACAAAAATAGGAAAAATTCAAATGTAGAATCTGGCAACAATCTTAGTCCTCCATTGGCGTGATGAAGACCTAAGATAAGGTCGAAAGCTTCCAACTTACGAACTTTTTGTAAAAGTTTTAGTTAACGTAACTAGCGTGATCAAGTCACCTTTCTTTGTTTATTTAGTCAATTGTAAAAATTCATAGATCGCATTTGGAACTTCGATCTAAAAATGTTAACTGATGCTACTAAAGTGGAAATTAACAGTTGGTTATTGAGAGCTGTTTATGATAAAAATAAAAAATCCCATGAAAAATTAGCAAAAAAAAAAAGAAGAGAGGTATCTTAAAGATCGTATTCTATTTGAAAATACAACAGTTGAGCTTCCCTATAGGCATGTTATCGATCTTGCAGAGACAGGAGTTAATGAGGAATTAAAATCCATACCTAATAAGGGAGCAATTTAACTTATTTTCAAAATGTATTAACAAAAAGATAATTATTGAGCTAAAAACTGTATGTAGCTCCGTTGAAAAGCTAGATCCTATAACAGCAGCTGACTAAAAAAAGAAGTAAAAAAGCAAGATGCAAAAAAATACTTGTACTCATATCCAGTTCAACCTAAAAGATTTCAAAAATAATGAAGAAATTATTGCCTTGAAAGCAGATAAAAGCAGAGCAATATTACTACTTGAAAAAAAAATATTTTAAGATGGAAGAGGAGTTAAAAGAACCATTATATGAAGAGGTCAACGAAAACCCAGTGGACCACACTATTAAAAACATTCTCAAAATTGATCAGATCACTAAAAAAAATAATCAGCTTTTTGAAAATTACAAAAATTTCTCAAAACTACACTTCAGAATTCCTCAACTATATGGTACTATGAAATTACACAAACCAGGTGCTTCTATATGCCCTATAGTTGACACCAAGCATTCACCACTGTCATACCTCTCATACTACCTAAAAAAAAAAAGCTGTCTTCCACTCCGAGGGCACTCATAAATAATTCAGAAGAACTTGTCAAAAAGTTAGATCTCCTTAATTTGGAACACCCACTTCTGGCAAGTCTCAATGTGAACTGGGACTCTTTAAAAATTCTCTCACATCAACAGCACTGTATTAAACGGAAATTGAAGGAAAGTGTAGAAATCGAAAGTAGAAGAGGTACCATAATTAACGAACATAAAGGCTCAGTATATTACCGCTTGAGTGTCAGCATCTACTCTCTTGAGTCAGTCCCAATTATGAGTTGGTGTGCAACCCGAAAATTTGACAATAAGTAATATTTATGTCATCCTAGTAATCCCCATATTGCAAATTTATACTGTTAAGTTAATTACTGATTCAAAAAATTCTTCCTAGGCTCACAAACAGTGTGAGAGGTGATATATGTAATTTCTCACTGTTTACAACAGGTGTAATATGTAATTCGAATACTTTTTTTAAGTTTTTGACAAAAAATTAATGAGGGCAGGGGTCTCACTTCTAAAAATGCAGAGGTGCAAATTTTTCTCTTGCACAACAGGAAATTTCTCTTTTGCCGAGAGATTCTTTTTTTTTTTTTTTTCTTCAAAAAATTTGCAAAACATGGCCATTCTTTTTCATTTGTCAAAGACTTTTTTTCAGTATAGAGATTTTCAAATTGCCATTTATACCAAAAGGTGATGATGTAAATGCATAGATGGTATAATTTATAAAACTGTTCTTCATTCTCTAATGTGCATTTCAAATTATTTTACTTTATATTTATAGCATACCCTAATCAATTTATTTATTTTGATGCATACAAAACAGATTGGAAAATATGTTTTAAGCCATGACCACCATGTTTAGTTGAACACATTATTATGAAGTTTCTTAAGAGTGATATTGTGTAAAATAACAAAGTGATTTCACTGCGTAATTTTTCAAATGAAAATAGCGGTCTTCATGCCATCAAATGTTATTGCATTTACATATGTACATATATATTGATACAAAAATTTGGGGTGTAAATTAATTAACTGTAAAAGGGGGACGGGCTTGATAGGCATGACTAAATTATAATAATGTGTCAATTAAATATTTGGCCTATTACAAAATTAATTGGAGAAATTAGCACACTTAATTGGGGAAGTCTGGTAATGAGCTTTAGCTAGGTGGAAACAAAGAAATTGTAAGGTTGCTTGTGAAAGCCCACTCAGAAAGAAAAGGGGACCACCCAGCTTGGCAAGAAAGCAGCATCCAGGCCCTCATAAAAATGCCATCTTTTAGGCGATTTATGTCAAAAAGCTTTTAGGTGATGCTCAAATTATGGATATCGGAGTTCAGTAATGATCACAGTCTAGAGCCAGTGACAAGCGCCTGTACGGATGAGAAAAATCTCGAGTGATTGACAAAAGCAAAAAGCGGAGGGCTCAACAGAGCAGAAAGAAGCACAGGACGAAAAAGAGGGAGTCTGCTTGAAAACCTCGTAGTGGACGAAAAGAGAAATGTTCTTCGTCTTGGCAGATGTAAGTCCAAGAGAGAACGCAGTTTCCCAGGAGGAAACGGAATAGCCATTGTAAGTCTATTCAAGGAACGAGAAGTGGTAGTCTCTAAATGCAGCTGTCAGTCGTTCGACCTACCAGTTATGGATTAAAGGAAATTGCGATTGAGAATTAACCCAAATGGCAGAGAGTCGGTCCATTCAAGTTTAACATTCCAGCAGGTGAATTTCGAAACAGGGAAAATGAACCGTTTTGGACAGTTGTTGTTTCGTAGTTCTGGCATCAAATATTGAGGTAGTGGTCAGCTTGGTTCCAGATGCTTTCACAGCCACGGAGGAGGCAGTAACTAAACCTGCAAGAGAACAGCTCCACAAAGCGAGACCTTCAGTTTCATGGAGTCATTGCACGCGAGGACGCAGCCCATCCTCCTTCAAGATGCTTGTTGGATCTTCGCAGGGGGACCTTCGCTCTGCTTGGTAAAAGGAGCCAGCCCTGGTGTCCTCCCCTCCCCCTCCACCTACGCACGTCCCATCTAGCGCGTAGAAGCTCTCTGCGTCACCAAAGTAAAGAGAGGAGAAAGCCAGAGAATTCGTGATGACCCTCTTTGACGTACAGGTGAAGTCCCCCACAACCTATTTAGGGCTCTGTGGACTGCTACTTCAGAGGGTGTGTGTGTGTATGTGTGTGTGTCATGATTGCTACAAACTACTGTACGATGAAAGTGAGGCGGCTTTCAATTCATTAGGGCCTCACTTGTTAAGCCAAAGTGCACGAAAAGAGTGCACAAAATTTCATGGATTACTCAGCATCTGCCAGCTATACGTAAGTACCCACTTTTAATTATCAGCTTGTGTAGTTCATTTTGGAAATGGGATTCTAACCCATGCTCAAGTGCATAGACTGCAAACTGAACTTATTAGCCATACGCCTGCTATCCAGAACTTTAAATGTTCCTGGTATGGTGAATTGTAGAGAGCCTACTCTCAGGAAATAACGAAAGAGCAAAGACCGAACAAGAAGGGAGATCCCTCTCCTTTTTTTGTATGCCTACTGAATATACAGAAATTTGCATACTAGCAGACCAGGTGTTCCATTAATTAAATAGATTAGTGTGTTTACAATTTTTGGCTCTCTGTTCTATTAGGCTCTGGTGTATTAAATTCCTGTGTTTCAGCTAGCGGAGAGCATTCTCGCCTAAACAAACCAGCTCCCAGATGGTACGAACGCCATGCCACACGTATTGAAACAAAACCACTCGAACACAACTAAATTTGTGGCGAGCGGTGGAATTCATAACCTCGCTTGGCACGATACCGTATCAATTGGTGGCAGCTGTGTGACATTCGCGTAGAAATACCGAAAGGAGACTGGTGGCGAAACGGTGCTGAGCAGGAGATTTTAAATTGTATGAAAACCAGAGTCAGGAGCAAGAAAACACCCAAGGTGGAGGAAATAAAAGCAGCATTGGCTGAGGTGAAACAGTAGCAAGAGGCTCTTGCGGAAGAATTTCAAGCGCTTAGAGAACAGTTTACTGCGCAAAAAGGAGAGCTAAAAACTCATTCAGCACAAATAGAATCACATAGACAGGAACAAATGCAAAGAAATAATGAGCTGACAACACAGTTGCAGACTCGAGGTGAAAACATAGAAACACGACTGAAAGAACTGTCGGAAAAATTTTAAGCGTCACTAGCAACGCAGGCGAAAAACACTGAGGAGGCAATAAAAGAGCAAGCAGATGGTTTTAGAGCAGCGCTAACCATACAAACTACAAACTCTAACACACGATTGAACACGGAAATACAAGTGGTCCACACTCAGGTAGGCACAGTCTCAAACGAGTGGAACCAAAATCTAAAAGATCAGGAAGAAAGATTGATAAAAGTATAGCAAAAAAGAAATGGAAGAACGAATATGCATTGTAGGATTAATAGAGGCACAGCAATGATGACACAATTACACGGAGATATCGACGCGAAAATAGGGGGGCTAAAAAGTACATTAGCGCGGAGTTAAGTCAAGTACTCGAGGAAGTACAGGGCACTTGGTGTGGTCTGTGGGAGGAGGTAGCTAAACAATGCAATGGTGTTAAAGATAAACTGTCAGAAGAAATAGAAAATGTAAAGGGCCGTCAGGTGGGGATGGGGCAAGAACGGGAGGGACCTCAGAAAGAGCTCGAGGAAAAGGTAAAACAGTTAGAAAGGAAAATAGATAGTAGGCAAGTCTTCACACTCCCAGGGGCCGGGGGTGAATCGTTCAAACATGCGATGGTCAAACTCAGCCCGTTCGACCGTAAGTCAAGCTGGGATATATACAAGATGCAGTTTGAGATGATAGCGGATGCCAACGGGTGGATTGATAAGGAGAAGGCCTGCTCTCTCATGGCCTGCCTGAGGAGTCCCACTTCAGACGTTCTTCAAACACTTTCGCAGGAAAACAGGGTGAATTATTTCCGCCTGGTAGCCACCCTAGAAATGAGGTTCGGAGGCGAGCATATGAAGCAGCTCAAGGTGATTCAGCTGCGAAATCGCCATCAGGAACCTCTGCAGGAAGTAGCTTCCAATATTGAACGTATGACGTGGTTGGTGTATCCGCAATGCATGCCGGAAGTGTTGGACAGCATGGCACAACACCACTTCGTCGACGCAATCATGGATCTGGATGTACAGAGTATAATTGACTTGAATTTTCATGAAAACTTTCTTTCAATACGCAGTCATGGATCTCGACGTACCCTGAGTATAATTGACTTGAATTTTCATGAAAACTTTATCATTTTGACTTATGAAAACCTTATAAATATGAGCACAACGAATTAAAATTGCTAAAAAGGCCTAGGCTTAGGCCATACTTTTTTTTTTTTTTTGGATCGAGTAAAGGTGAAGTATAATTGACTTGAATTTTCATGTAAACTTTTAGAATATGAGCACAGTAGACTAAAATTTGCTAAAAAGGCGCTAGCCTAGGCCTTATAATTAATGTTTTTGAACGAGTGCAAATGGAGAATTATCATTTTGACTTGTTATGTAAACCTTATTATAATATGAGCACAACGAATTAGAAATTGCTAAAAATGCCTATGGCGTATTTTTTTATTTTTTATTTTTTTTTGGAATTTAGTAAATGTGGAGTATAATTTACTTAAATTGTCATGTAAACTTTTAGAATATGAGCAAGTAGACTAAAATTCGCTAAAAAGGCACTGGCGTAGGCCCTATAATTAATGTTTTTGAACAAGTACAAATGGAACATTATCATTTTGACTTGTTATGTAAACCTTATAAATATGAGCTTAACGGATTAAAACTTTCTAAATAGGCCTAGACCTAACATTAACATTTGTTTTTGTGGGTGTAACATTTTTGTTTTGTGAGTGATTAAAGGTGGAGTATGATTGTGCCGCCCCGGTGGCACAGTGGTCTAAGGCGCTGGCCTCTGATCATTCATCCGTAAGGGGTCCGGGTTCAAATCCCGGTTAGGCATGGATGTTGTGTTTGTCTTACGGCACTGGCTCTCTCCCTTCCCTGGAACCAGTGGCCCTAAATTAGGGACGGGCGACTGCTTATAGCCCATTGAGTTGCTCACGGTGGTCGTTAAACCTCCAATAAAAAAAAAAAAAAGTATGATTGATTTAAATTGTCATGTAATTTTTTTTAAATATCAGTGCGGTAGACTAAAAATTGCTAAAAAGGCGCCAGCTTTGGCCTCATAATTACTGTTTTTGAATGAGTACAAGTGGAACATTAACACTTTAACTTGTGATGTAAACCTTATAAATATGAGCACGATAGACTAAAAGTTTCTACAAAGGCCTTGGCCTAGGGCCGTAAAATTTTTGTTTTGATTTGAGTAAAGGTGCAATATAATGTACTTGAATTGTTATGTAAACTTTTTAAATGTGAGCTCGGTAGACTAAAAACTGCTAGAAAGGTGTTGGTCTAGGCCTTATAATTACTGTTTTTTGAATGAGCGCATTAACACTTGGACTTGTTGTGTAAACCTTATAAATATGATCACGGCAGATTAAAAATTGCTGAAAAGGCCTATGCCTAGGACAGTAAAATTTTTGTTCCATACCACAGTAAAGGTGTAATATTATGGACTAGAATAATTATGTACATTTTATGAATGTTTACCAGTCAAATATTGTGACTAATAATATCTGCCGTTCTGACGAAAAATAATAAGTTATTACTGTTATTATTTATTATTATTGTTATTATTATGCATGAAGCAAATAGCAGTGACCCTGCTGAATGATGATAGAAATATAATACCAATATGAGTTACATAGCCGTCGTACAAACTTTCTGATATTACTTGATCCTTGACATACAGCACCGACTGCTGTTGCTGCAACAAAATAGAAACGAGATGTCGGTGTTTGGTCCGGCACCCTACAAAAATGGCTGATGAAGTTTTGAAAGATCTAGATCTATCAAGTGATCAGAATAACATATGGTAAAATAATTCAGCTGTCATTACTGGAAAGTTTGGAAAGGATTTGGAGCTCCTGAAGATTGGACCTTGCAGTCACAGCAGATGGTTGACAACTGCTTGGCAAATATGTTACTTATATTCATGCACAAAAAGTCCTCATGTTTTAATTGCACTTACTGCATATATCGAAAATGTATATGCTCTCATGTGGTTCACTGTAAAGTACCAGGACCAAGCAGTTAGTGGCCCCAAAAAATTTGTTCTTCTTGATGAAGAGAAGAGAATCGATGAAGGATTCTGATGCAAGGAAAATTGTACATAGTGTATTCAACGAAATGCATTTTTTGCCCACACAGAAACATCCTTCTGTCTGAATTAGCTTCAACCCAGAAATCCGACTAAATCGATGCTGTTCAAACAATTATTGAAGCCAGGTAAAAGAATGAACCATTAGCTGATGTCCGTCTCTTTGGGGTACCTCCTCTTGACTTCAAGGCAACAAAGTGGCAGTAAATGATTAAATGTGAAACAGACACCTATGAACCTCCATTAGTTAGAAACATGTCTAATGCTGAGTTACTGGCAGTGGTAGCTATGCCTTTAGAAGTTCCAAGATTTAAGTGTCACACTCAGATGGTAGAGCATGCAGTCAAAGAAGTAACCAAGGCTTCCCAAACGGTGGTTGGCTTTAAGAGACAAGATGCCACAATAAAAACAGCAATGGAAAATCAAACCAAATATCCAAAATAAGGATCCAAAAGATTTTCTGAAGAAGTAAATTTGTGTCATATATCATGTGAAAATGTTTTCTGTGAAAATTAAATGGTAGAAAAATATATGAATACCAAATATGTAACCAAAAATGTCATTGTCTATAAGTGGAATTAAATATTTCGCCTATATTTTGCAAGTTTCTAAGATTTCTGTTCTACTATGTTGTTTAACTTTCATTACCCTTGCAAAAACGTCAAATTCTTACCCTGAACATGTCAATTACTGTTTCTAGCCCAAAAACGCTGGCCATTAGGCTAATTTTAGCACTCAGTGCAAGCAACTTAACCAATTGAGATGAGCAGGTTCAGGATATTGACCAATTTGGCTGAAATTTTGGATTTAGATATGTTAGGTATGAGATAGTATGAAGGGAGCTAAACATTTAAAAAAAATTTGATCACAGAGCCTCAAGTCAGCAGGTAGGCTTCCTAAAACACCGAAAAAAATTATGAGATTTAGAAAATGTTTAACTTATGAAGCTTAGATGTGCCACTTTGAATGGACTTTTCGTCAGATTAAGTTTTTTTTTTTTTTTTTTTTTTTTAATATCTAATCAAAGGCTATTTTCAGTTTTTAGTGTTTTTAATAGTTTTATTTTCCAAAATAGAAATAACAATCATTCGACTAGATAAAATTATCAGAAATAATATTGAAGAGAAATAAAATATAACTAAAAATTCACCAAACATTTAAAATGTTTTTATTGTTTTAATTTTTGTAAATAGTTTACTAGAAAATTCTCACTGCAAATGGCATATCAGTAAAAAGGATGAAGTCTGCAAAGGTATAAAAGTGCATGAAGGGATTTTAAATTATTGTAGTTTGAAACATGTAAGATGAAGTGATTTAAATTAGAAACATGTAAGATGAAGTATTTTAATTAGTAAGAAACATGTAAGATGAAGTGATTTAAATTAGAAACATGTAAGATGAAGTGATTTAAATTAGTTAGAAACAGTAATAAATATTTATTTTTAATAAAGTGAAACTTGCCTTAAGCACTTTTTCATTTTTTGAAACATGGAAGATTACTCAAGATTTGCATAATTTGTTCTTTGTTAAAAATTGTTTATTTGGAATTTCCTGAGAAAAGGTAAAGATCTCTGTTACTTTGCTAATTGTGGTAAAGGTGCACTCTCTTATAAAAGGTATCCAGACATTTGCCTATCCACAAAACTTCCTATAATTGGGAAGTAATTAATATCGAGTCGGTCCACTCTTGGCTGCTATGATAGCCTCTACTCTGTTTGGAAGGTTTTCCACTAGATTTTGGCATGTTTCTGCAGGAATTGTCTTCCATTCTGCCACAAGAGCATTAGTTAGGTTGGTCACTGATGTTGAGCAGTTCAACCTGGCTCACACAGTCAGCGTTCCAATTCATCCCAAAAGTATTCCATGGGGTTGAGCTTGGGGCTCGATGCATAGCAGTCAATTCTTCCACACTCATCTCATCAAACCATCCCTGCACTGACCTTGCTTTGTTGATGGGGGCATTGTTCTTTTGGTAATTTAGAACAATGCACCTTCCACAAACCCTTCACCAAACTGTTGCCATAATATTGGGAGTACAGAATTGTCGATAATGTCATTATAGACCTCAGCATTAAGATTCTTAGGCACTTGAACTAGGGAGCCCCAGCCCAAACCATGAAAAAAAGCCCCAGAGCATGGTGCCTCCTCCACCAGACTTCACTGCTGGCAGAACACAGTCGGGTAGGTAGCATTCACCTGGCATCCCCCACACCCAGACTCATCTGTTGGACTGCCAGATGGTGCAGTGTGGTTCATCACTTCAGTAAACACTTCAACTGTTTCAGAGTGCACTAGAACTGAGCTTTACACCACACCAACCAATGCTTGGTGTTGATCTTACTTATGTTAGGCTTGTGTTGCTGTTCAGCCATAGAAACCATTCCTTTCAGCTCTTGAAAAACCAATATGGTGCCGGCATTGCTTCCAGGGGCATTTTGGTAACATTGCCAGCACCTTGCAACCGAGGACAGGCGGTTTTGTCACACCGCCTGCTTTCAGCACTCTGCAGTCAAGCTCTGTTATTTTGCATGACCTGCCAGGTCACAATTGCACTGTTGTTACTCCTTGGCATTTCCACTTCGAAATAACATTACTTACAGTTGATTGAAGCAGCAGAACAGGGATTTTGCCAGCTGGCTTGTTGCTAAAATGGCATCTTATGACCATGTCGCGTTGAAACTAATTGAGCTTGACGTGTGGCCTGTTCCTGCTGCTCATGCTCATCTATGATGTTTCCCAGACTGCATGCATCTTTTTGTACCAGCATGAGCCATTGCTGTGGCAATAATGGGCAAATGCACTACTCAAAAGAGGTGTCCATGTACTTTTGATCCTATAGTGTGTATGCTAAACACAGATATACAGTTTATTTTATCTAAAAATTATGGATTTCCTAATATGTTACTTTGAAAAAGTACATGCTTTTTATTTGCTTTTTTTTTTTTTCCAGATATATTCCGTCATCGTCTTCAAGATACACATTTTCCGAAGTTTGAGACGTCCATAACTGAAGCACTCAATCAAATAAATATTGATATTTTTTCTCCCTACTTTGGTACAATTGCTGCTCCAGAGAAAGACCTTGAAGTTGTACTATATTTACTTGTCTTTTGGTCAAGTATCTCTTTAGGTATGCAAGAGCACACAACTGATTGCATTCTACTTTTCATTCACTGTGTTTGTATTTTTGTGTATAATTTCTTTCCATTCATTACTTATCATAGTGAATAACAGGGCTGGTAGCTTGTGGGACACAGCCTCCCCTGAACAATTTTTAGCCTCCCCTACGAAACACTCAGCAAACTTAATAATAATTAGGACAGGCCATATTTGAAAGAAAAAAACATAACGAAAAATATTTCAGTGCTTTAAAGTCCAAATGAAAGAACACCAAGCAGCTATTAGGAACATTGGTAACAAAACAGGGCTAGACAGTCATATACAAGCAAGTGGACACTCCATAAATTGGAACTCAGTAAGAATAATCGCCCGCCAGTCAAACTTAGTAAAGAGGAAACTAGAAGAAGGGATCGAAATAGCAAGAAGAAGAAGCTCCACAATTAACGTTAATTGCGGTTGGACACTTCTGACTGAGTGGCAGCAACTACTCCAGTGACGTAGCCCTGATGACGTACTAGGCTTTAGTTTGAAAATTTGACCACCAACTTTTTTGAATAATAACCTCTATAAGACCCATAAAAAAGTTAATTCCACAGGAAAAGCCTCTAAATCAGCTGATTTAAGATCATGTATCTTAAGCGGTAAATATAGAAATTGGGAGTTCTAAAACACCTAAGTGTTTTCATAGATGTTTGCTCAATACTCCACAATACATTAAAAGATGCTTAATTCGTGTATGAGTTAATATAAACAACACTTGCCGTTTTTACACGATATGATAAAAGTCGATGATGGTGACATTCAAAACTTTAATTAAAAAGTTAAAATACATAAGCACTTTTGGGTCTACTATAGACCCATCATCAGATATGAATTAAACCGTACTCAGAGATTACACAGGGTTATATATCATGAATGATGCCAGATTACAACTTAAAATTTGAGAGCCAAAGACACATAGGTGACATAGTTGATCACAAAACCTGTACTTATTCTTAAGAACTTAGACTTTTGTTGCAATGATGATTTCCCTAATTACATTCCTGAGGTTTGGAAGGCCCTTATTTTGAACAAACAGTACCCCCTCACACAAGGCGTTGACTCTCGTGTACAGGTTTTGTGATCGACTACGCCACCTATTTGGTTCTCAAATTTTAAGTTGTAATCTGGCATCGTTCATGATATATAACCCTGTGTAATCTCTGAGTATGGCTTAATTCACATCTGTTGATGGGTCTGTAGTAGACCCGAAAGTGCTTATGTATTTTAACTTTTAACTTTTTAATTAAAGTTTTTAATGTCACCATCATAGACTTTTATCATATCGTGGAAAACGGCAAGTGTTGTTTATATTTACTCCACAATAAAGTTCGCATATCAACTTGTTGCTCTGGCTTCCATAATAAGCTGTTGCATACGTACACCATACTCTGTAAAAAAATATGTGGTGTGAATTCATGGAAAATTTCTGAAAATAACGTGCAGCAAAGTGGCCGATAACTGTCCGTCTTTAAATGGAATTTCCGTTTTCAAAAGTTCCCGTTTTTTTTTTTTTTACTCCTGCGTTTTCACAGATTTTTTGTAGTCAGTAATTCTGTTTATTTCAGAAAACTCTGTTTATTTTTCCGTATTTAGACATAAATTTCGCAAAATCCAACATGCTGAATATTTCAGCCCTTATGCGAGAGAATCCTTTTGCGGCGGTGGTGGGGGTAGAGCCCAGGCCGCTTGGGTTGAAGCCATGTGTCTTAACCACTGAGCCAGAAAGTCACAGGAATCACACTCACGTTCAACATAAAACTAATATGGCGATGATTTTTTTTATTAATGCAAGTGATTTAGTCATTTTATTTTATTTTGGAACTTATTATGTTTTTAAATATGTTTCTAATAATTTTATTTTTTCTGTAGGAGGTCTTATTACAAATTACATATTTTTTTCATTGTGATTTTTCAAAGCATGATAATATTTGTAGTTTGAGATCTTCTTTCAACTGACAATAACTTTCAATTATCTTTAAGAGAAGGTGCAATGTACTCAGGGCTTTTAGGGGTGGTCTCTAAGTCCCTGAAAGTTCCTTTTCGTAAAGTTGGTCCCTAAAAGTCTCTCTTTTTTTTTTTTTTTTTTTTTGACATTTTGGTCCCAAAGTCCTTTTTTCTTGGTAAAAAGTACTAGTAAATTGATGAAAATTACTATAAACTTCTACAGAAGTTGAAAATGCTTAACAGTTATTAATTTGCCTTTCCTACAATTCATCTAACATCTGAACGCAGGGATCGCATTCCTCCTAAAATTCCTAAAATTCCTAATATTTTGTGACCCTCCTTAAATTCCTAAAATTAGACCTAAAATTTGCTATTCATCCTAAAATTTTCGTAAGCTTATTTTTATTAAAAACACAACCGTTATTAACGCCAATAAATTTACCATTACGGTAAGGTAAAAAGACCTGTTTTTGTAGAAACACAGCCTATATGCTGTGCTGCTGAAGGGAGGGAAAAATGACGCCATCGAGATGCACTTGCTTCGGGGCGGGCGTTCCATTTTTTGCCTTCGAACAGTTTTCGAGAGTAACAAGAGATCTAAGGGAAAAGGGAGGGGTCATTTTCACCCCTGGTTTGCGCTTTGCAGACGAACTCCGTGGCACGCAGAAGATCGTACTTTATTTTTGTACATGCCTTGTGGAACCTCCTCTTTATGCTGATGTTTTGTTATTGTAAACCGCAGGTGGGTGGAAGCAAAAAGGAAACATGTGGTCTCCTTCCGTAACCTCCGGTAATGACGATGGGATGGTAGCTGAGTATTATCTTGGCAGGCAGTAGAGCACGTGATCATTGACCTTCGATCATGCGTCGGCGACAGCGACCTTCGATGCGCAATATATCTCGGCTCCGACTCGCTTTGACTGAACTTGCGTGAGATGCGTATGGTAGTTTCTGGTTTTACGTCTTTTATGGTGTTCTCTGTGCTGTGTGCAGGTTCAGTTCTAGTGGTGACCTGCTTTTTTTTTTTTTTTTTCCATATCTTCTGACATCCTCGCAGCCAAATTTCGGGAAGTTGTCTGGTTTTGCAATATTGGAACGTGTTTTTGTACTTCCCTTTCATTTTCTGGTTAGTAATACAAGTGTTTAAGATGCCTAAATCCAAAACGAAATTTCAAGATGCGTGGCTCGCCAAAGAATTGGACGGAGTGAAGTTGAAAGAATGGTGTTCTGCAACTGAAACAATATTTTCTGCTAAGTGTATATTGTGTTCAGAAATTTTCAACATTTCTAATAGTGGCTTTTCACAAGTAAAAGCGCATCATAAAGGAAAAAAACATTTGCAGAAATTTCAAAGTAAATTTCAAAATAAGTCCATCCTGAAAGCCTTTGGAGGACGGGATCTTCAGCCCAAAACAAATATTAGTGAAGTACTGAGTCATGATTTACAGTTGGCTAAAGCCGAAGCATTATGGGCCATGAAAGTTGCTAAGGACAATATGTCTTTTGTTTCATGCACTGAAACAGTTGAACTTTTCAAAGAAATGTTTCCTGATTCTGCTATTGCAGCCAAAATGCAACTTAAAGAAAAAAAAGTTGCTTATGTGATATCACATGGATTGTCAAAATATTTTGAAGAGGATTTGAAAAAAGACATTGCATCTAGTAGCCCAGGGAAGGTTACTATAGCATTTGATGAAACTACAAATACACAAGTGAAACGGCAGTTGGATGTGTATCTCAGGTACTGGTCTTCAGAAATAAATTCAGTTTCTTGCCGATACCTAACAAGCGTTTTTCTGGGTCATGCAACAGCAGATATTTTGCTAAAAGAAATTCTTGATGTGTTATCATCCTTCAATATTTCGTTGAACAGAATTATTTGTGTATCCATGGACAGCCCAAATGTAAATAAGTGCTTTTTACGCAAATTCAATGAAGTTGTAAAACAAGAAACAGGCCAGAAATCTTTGGAACTAGGTTTTTGCAACCTGCATGTTGTTAGTAATGCATTTAAAAATTTTTTGACAAGCTTAAATATAGATTTTGACGAATTTGCTACTGATATGCATTACTTTTTAAAGAGTAGTGCTGCAAGACGAGAGGATTATAAATCTGTCGAGGATATTACATTGGTCACTGCCAAATTTCTTTTGCGTCATGTCAGCAACAGATGGTTAACCGTTGGTTCTGTAGCCCAGAGGCTCTTGGATCAATGGCTAAATATTACAGAATTTTTTTAAACTTCTTGCCATCTCAAAAAATATTTGAAAAACAACTGCGCAATTCGGCAAGGTATAAAAGAATTCACTGTTTCCTGAAAAATGAGCTTACTCCTTGCTATTTAGCATTAATTTCATTTTCACACCAAAATTTTGAAAAGTTTTCATTATGTTATCAGAGTGAAGAACCAAAAATACACCAGTTATATTCTGATTTAAATACTTTAATGAGGAATGTTATGGCTCAGTTTATCCAAGATGATGTTATAGCAGGGAAATTTGGAGAAGACCTAAAGAATGTAGATTTTGAAAACAAAAATTCATGGAAAAAACTAGGGGAGTTAGAAGTTGGTATGAAGACAAAAAAATCTCCTCAGGAATGTTCAGGAGACCAGGCAGAAATTATTTCTCTTAGATGTAAGATCATCACTAATTGCAACCACAAAATATTTAAAGTCAAATTTGCCATTCTGCAATCAAAAGCTAAGAGACATAGAAGTTTTAAAGGTAAAAGAACCAAAGAAAGAGTCAACTCAACTTTCAGTCACTGAAGGACTTTCGGAAATAACCAGAATTTCAAGTGTTTTGCATCTTTCTGAGGAACAAATTGATAGAGTAAGAGAAGAGTGGAAACTTTTAAATTGCGATAAGCCAACTCTAGATGAACTAGTGAAATTTTCAGAGGAAGGGCATATTCCAGTGCGGATTGATCATTACTGGCGTAATATATTTAGTATTAAAGACTCTAGCGGAAAAGAAAAATACTCAAATCTTGCTAAACTCATAAAGTCAATTTTAGTTTTACCTCATGGTAATGCTGATGCAGAAAGGGGATTTTCGGTTAACACTGCTCTGTTAAGGAAGGACAAGGCTAACTTAAAAGACTCAACTATAACATCATTAAGAATAGTTAAAGGGGCCATTAAACACTATGGATGTGTAAGTAAAGTTCCCATAACAAGAAATTTGTTAAATAGTGTTTGTGGTTCACATAAATTTTATAAAGAGTATGTTGATAAGCTGAAGGAAGAAGAATCAAAAAAGGTAAAAGAAAGGAAGCAGAAAGAGAGGGAAAATAAGGAAAAGCAGCTAGAGAAAAAAAGAAAAGCTGAGTTTGATGACAAAATAAAAGAAAATGATGCAGAAATAAATAGACTTAAAAACGATAAAGAAGCCTCCCTAGCAATAATTCAAGAGGGAACAGAAAGAATGAGAAAAGCTGTAGAAAAACAAAATACTGTTGAAATAGCAGTTGCCTCTAACTTGATCATACAAGGTTCAGCTGAAATAAAGAAAACTGAAAGTAAATTAGTTGTGGTAGAAGCAGAAAAAGATAGGCTAATCAGGAAAAGGTTAAAACAATAATATGAAAAAGTAATTCAGTGAACAATTGTACATAGTTCTTGGTTTTCAATTACCTTTTTAGGATATTATAATTTAATGTGAAACCTGAAAACTTTACTGTGAAAATCGTGAATTGCTTCTGGTTCAACAGCATATTAATGTTCAAAGTGAAACTTGAATGTGGTAAATATACTTGAATATGATAATAACACGTGAAAAGATAAGAACTGAACATTAGAAGTAAATCATACTTAAACTTTAGACATTAGACGTTATGCAAAAAATTTGGGTGTTAACTTCGACCATATATACTAATGGACTGCACATTGGCAATAGCTGCATCAAAGCCGCCATGGCTCAAACATTGGGCACGTCATCATCAGACTCCAAATTTCGTGTAAAAATGCTGTTATGATTACTAATTTACGCTGCAGAACTTCAGTGTTTTCGGTGTATTATGTGAATGCACCTCATATATAATGAAAACTCTTCAGGTAAGTTTACTTATGAGCTATATACATGCATGATCGGGTTGTTTACATTTTGTGATTTATAATGTGATGAACATTTTGCGAAGAATTTGGAACATGCATTCCATTTTTTTTTCTTAAGTTACTATATTTTTATATCAATAGCTGCAAGTTTCTGGTTAAGTAATTGAACTTTATCGACTTAGGTATTTAATTCGTTTCTTACCCATGAAAAATCATAGAACTTTCTTTACTATATCGGTCAGAGCAACCATAAGCACAGCAGGTGTAACCCATCTTTTTGACTGTTGTCATGTGATTTTATGTTGGAGCCAGAAATTTTGATGTCATGCGCAGTCTATCAGTATATATGGTTGAAGGGTGTGAAGCAAACTCTTTACAATGTATACAAAGTTGTTTTACTAGATGTATACAAATATACATCTAGTTTTTATTGAAATACACTCCTAAAATTTTCCTAAAATTTTTCTAAAAATTCCTAAAATTCCTAAAATTCCTACCTAAAATTTTCCAGAAGTATGCTATGATCCCTGTGAACGTGTACTGTTTGAGCCTATTCATGTTTGAATATAATGAATTTTGGTGACATTTTATTTAAATTTATTATTGCCCCAATGAAGTAAACTGAAGTGACATTTGAATATCAAATAAAGGTAACTTGATTATGCTAGTTACGTTACATGAAAAAAACTTTTACAAGAAAGTTCATAAGTTGGGAGCTTTCGACCTTATCTTAGGTCTTCATCACGCCAATGGAGGACTAAGATTGTTGCCAGATTCTGCATTTGATTTTTTCTATTTTTGTTGCCAAAACTTAGAATTGATCTCCAGATCATCCGAATGTAGAGAGGAGATTCGGAATTGCAAGTCATTGAGTTGAAAATAATTTCCAGGCTTTCACGGTAACAGAGGGCAAAACGATTGCCAAAACGAATTGCTTCTTTTGACAATCGTTTTGCCCTCTGTTACCGTGAAAGCCTGGAAATTATTTTCAACTCAATGACTTGCAATTCCGAATCTCCTCTCTACATTCGGATGATCTGGAGATCAATTCTAAGTTTTGGCAACAAAAATAGAAAAATTCAAATGCAGAATCTGGCAACAATCTTAGTCCTCCATTGGCGTGATGAGGACCTAAGATCAGTTGTTGCCTGATTTCAAAATCGCTTTCCAAAAAATAGTTATGTTAAAAGATGCGTCAGTATTGCAGGTGTTAGGGGTAAGGTAGATTTCAATGCTTTCGCGGTACCTGAGAGCACGCTGAATGCTGAACGGGGTGATCCGCTTAACGTTGTGCCAGTCGGGAACCGCAGACATATCGCTGATGGTTAAATTTGAAATCTGGCAACAACTGACGCTTTTACCACATGTCTCATTCCATGGCTGATGAAGGTAGAAGTCGCTACCGAAATGTCCCGCTTATAATTTTCAACGAAACTTACGCGTGTGATGACGATTTCAAGAATTCTTTATGTGTTTTGTGTGTTACATGTATTCCTGCCAATTCTTCTCACTATGACAGCTTTTAATATTTCTTTCCTAGAGAATACATCAATTTCTGCAGATAAGCTGTCACATTCAATCTTATAGTCTTCTATAGCAGAACAAGCTTCTTTGAACTCTTTGTTGGCCGCCCCGGTGGCGCAGTGGTCTAAGGCGCTGGCCTCTGATCATTCGTCCGTGAGGGGTCTGGGTTCGAATCCCGGTGAGGCATGGATGTTGTGTTTGTCTTACGGCACTGGCTCTCTCCCTTCCCTGGAACCAGTGACCCTAAATTAGGGACGGGCGACTGCTTATAGCCCATTGAGTTGCTCACGGTGGTCGTTAAACCTCCAACCAAAAAAAAAAAAAAAAAAAAAAAGAACTCTTTGTTGCTGATAGTCACGTTTAAATGAAGCAGTCGGTACAGTTTCCATGTGGCATAGCATTGTCAGTTGATTTTTGTTGAAGCACGACTTTATGTTTTCAACAATATTGTTAAGAAATGGGTAGTATGTTGTTTTTAAGCAGAGATCACGCAGTGAAAAAACAGCTGGATGAACATCTCCTCCACCAATTTTCTGTGGAACTTTGCGCTTATGTGGAATGACTGGTCCTTCAAATCCATGTTGTTCACAAAATATCTTTGCCTCAGACCAAATGATGTCAAAATTATTTTCCTTGCAAAAATATACAAAAGCTGTTTCAATCCACTCGGCAGCATCAAGAACTCTGTGAACTGAAATATCATGATTTTGAATGTTTTTTGAAAGAATGTTTGTCTTTTCAAATTCTTGTTTCATCATATTTAGCCCAAATGCAAATTCAATTTTTTTACACAAGATCAACCCATGAGCCTCACCACCAACCCTTGGAACATTCACTTCAATTTCTTTCAGAGTTTGTATTATTTCTGGCAAATGCTGTTGAACAGCTCGCAGACTTTCATATCTGCTGCTAAATCTAGTGTCATTCAGTGCCTTGACAAGTTTGTTCTAGATTCTGTTTTGTTACTTTCACCGATAGCCCCCTTCAGTTATCTTTGTAAATATTACATGGTGTTTCGGCGAGGCTTCAATGAAACAATAAAGTTGCTGAACTTTACTGAAAACATTGTGAACCATGGAAATACTTTTCGATAAATCCACAAGAGCAAGATTTAATTAAATGCATATAACAGTGCACATACATTGCATTCGGATTATTTTCTTGTAATCTTGCTTCCACACCTTTATATATTCCTGACATATTTGTTGCCCCATCATAGCATTGGGTTACTATATTAAAGGTCTCTAAACCTACTTTGTTCCGCACCAACAGGAGTAGGTGTAACAATGACTCTCCATCTGTAAGTTCTGTCTTATAAAAACCAAGAAATCTTTCTTCGATTTTTAAATCATCTGTTACATATCTCAATACGATAGTCAATTGTTCATGATTTGCTACATCTGGGGTTTCATCCACAATTACTGAAAAGTACTTGCTTTTCTTAACATTTTCAATTATATCAGTTTTTATATGGCTGGCCAAAATTTCCAGCATCTCATTTTGTACATCGTGATGACTATAATTAAAGTACTTTTCTTGCTGTAAAAACATCTTCAAAAGCAAATTATCTGATGACTCCAGTTTCAACAATTCTGTAAAGTTACCCTGGTTATCTGAGGATTCTTCCCTATGGCCTCTTAATGCTAAGCCTTCTGTACCAAGAAAAAGTAATGTTTGAAACAGGATTTTAAGGTACTCACGGTTTGTTTTTACTTCTTCTTCATGGTGGGAAGAAATCTCAGCTAGACTTTCTTTAGAACCTTCTTGCCAGCATTGCAAAGCACACAGATGAAAAGAAGTATGTTCATGTTCCTGAAAACGTTGAGTTGCCTTTTTTCAGTTCTTAAACCTGTTAGTAATAAATGTTTCATTCTGACTACCAATACTGCCGAATAATCGACATGGAAAACAAAAGGCTTTGTCGCCAGAGGCACTATATTCAATCCACTTAAACTGTGAATACCATACACTTCTAAATCTTCTTCCTTTAGTCTCTGGGAATTGTGCCAGGGAAGGCTGGAATGGTCCATCTTTAAAATATCCAAGGGCAGCATCTTTGCCACAAAGTGGATCTCATCTGTGAAGGTTACACTCAGACTGGTTTAAATTTAAGTAATGTACAACTTTAGGAGGTTTGCTAACCTGGCTTTCACTGTCACAAAAAAAAAAAAAAAAAAAAAAAAAAAAACTAGATGAACAGTCAGGTTCATCAATATTAGTGGAAATACTAGCTACAGAAATAGCTTCTGGTGTAGCGGCAGAGTTTTCAGATTCAATTCTTTCTCCTATGACTTTCTGTTTTTTACTAAAAAAAAATGCAGTAACATTTTTTCTGCACCTTTCTTCATTTTTTCACTTGCAATGCCGATAAGTTAACGAGCAGTCGAAAACACTGTCACATTCGCAACTACACTAATAACCAAAAAGCTCTTACAACTTTGTAGGAACAGGGTCACAAGATAAAAATTCCGGACACTGACTGACTGGAGTGAAGTGCATGTTCCTTAAATAAATAATATTGGCTTCTAGAAGCTTCATTTCGAGACTGTTTGAGACGACCGGTAAGCGACGAAGCTACTGAGCTGAGGTAATTGATCTGGTCGAGGCAGTTGCAATGGAGATGCACTGTCATGGGCGGAATCACACAGGGTTCCTAGGTGATGGCGCTGTTGGCCAGGGAGGAGAGGGAAGGCGCTGTCCATATTTTTTTAATTAATTAAAAATGTGGGGAACCCCCCCCCTTGCCCCCTAATCGCTGTCTGTTATAATAAAAAGACTTGGTAATTTATTGTGACTTGTTTATCTCCTTGTTCTGTTTGAAATACAAACCTTTATCATAGTATCGTCTTAGTAAAGCTGACATGAGTAATTTGTGAAGAATTCAAATCTAATTTTTTAACAGGTTTTCTTTAAGGAAGGGGATGGATTTCCTATTTATGTTAATTAGGTGAATTGTCCTGTATGTCATGCTGTTTCTTGATATGCTTGGATTTTGTAGAACAACCACATTACACTGTGAATTAAAAGGAAGGGGGTGGGGATTACGATCACTATGAGCAACTTTATTCAATTCAAAAGAAATGGTAACTTGAACACACTAATTTGTAAATACTCTGGTGTGCAAAACTTAAGGACAGGACTGGTTTTGACCTGTAGCATCGCATAGGAGCGGCCTGGATATGTGAAATTCAAATTGTAGGAACTCCATTACTTACCGAAATGATGACAGAAACAACACCAAAACAACTGCAGATACTAAAGGACATAGTGGAACTTTATTCAGAATTGGCTACATCACACTGGGTGCCATGATACAGATGCATCACTGCAAAGACAGTACGAAGGGAAGAGGAAGTCCTCAGTAGGGGATATAAACATACCTAACGTTTATGCGTGATTTTCACCGTCTGCCCATACTGGACACTAGATTGTTGATGAGTTCTTGCTGTAACATCGCCCATTCTTCCATTAGTGCCATCTTCAGCTGTTGGATAGTTTCCTGTGTGTCTGCAGCTCGTCTCCCTAGAGGATACCACATGTGTACTGTGTGCTTTAGGTTGGGGGAACATGCTGGCCACTCCATCTGCTTGAAGATCCTCACTTTCCAACAGCTCATCAACAGCCACTGTAGTTGGGGTTGCTGCCCCGATGGCACAGTGGTCTAAGTGCTGGCTTATGACCATTCGTCCGGGTTCGAATACCGGTGAGGCGTGGATGTCATGTTTGTCTTACGGCACTGGCTCTCTCCCTTACCTGGAACCAGTGGCCATACATTAGGAATGGGCGACTGCTTATAGCCCATCGAGTTGCTCACGGTGGTCATTAAATCTTCAATAAAAAAATAAATAAAAAAACCATAGTTGGGGTTTGGCGTTGTCATCCATTAGCATGAACTATGGGCCAGTTGCACTTAGAACAGATGAATACGTGGAAGGATTACCACATTACAGTAGCACACACCGGTTAAAGTACCTCCTTCCAGTATCTGGAGCTTCATGCGTCCATCAATCAGAATGCCTCCCGAACACAGCGCCCTCCATATCTATCCCTTTAATTGATGTTTTGGGGGCAGTACGAGGTGCCTACCTTTTGCCAGATTAGGTGACGTTCAGAATCTCTGTAGGTACTAAATCTACTCTCATCAGTAAAAAGTACTGTGCCTCGTTGTTTTGCTGTCCAGTTCTTATATTGTCTGGACACTGTAAATGATGTCTCCAGTGAGGAGTTGTTAATGGAACACAGCATACTAGTCATCAGGCAAACAGTCTACCTTTGTGTAGTCACCTGGCCACTGCAATATTGTGGATCCTGTGCTCATGTTCAGTTGTTTTTCAAGGTTATTTGCTGTCTGGTCTCTTGGCCTGTAGGAGCAGATACTGGTCCTCACTTAGAGTGATTTTTGGTGGACAACCTCCACTTGTCTTTTGTACCTATAATCCTGAAGACCGAACTTGTACACATTACGATTCTATGGGCGATACTGAACACTTGGATCACACTGGGTAAGTTTACAGGGATAGTAGTGCAACACTTTAGTTTGCCCCCTCCTCAAGCCTCCCAATTATTCAACCACAAGTAAAATCATCAAGATGTTCTCAACTGGCCATTGCGTCATCTCTAGCACACAACAAATACAACCAAATGTCTGTAACACTTATGTACACCATCTGGGTGACTTCCATTCAACTGATGCTATTGGACTGCACAAGCACATTTTGTTCTCATGTCATGCAAACCACACATCATACTCCATTTTTATGCATGTGCTGCTGCTCCTGTTTCCAGGCACAGTCATGAATTTATTTGCTACTGCTATTTGCTGTGTTATTATAATTTGTTTCCACCTCGTCCTTTGTCCCTGTAAGTTTTTTTCATCCAGTGTAGTTCCCAAATAACTGTGGTGCTGTGTAATGTGTATTTGTTACATGTTAATCTGCTGTAAGTATGATGAGTCATTTTTGTCAGAAATTAATTGTTCTATTGTATAATACACTAGCATTTTGGTGTGAGATAAAGGAATCATCGTGTTTGTTCTTTGTTTCTTCTTAAGACCAGAAGCCATCTCAGCGTGTAGCCCTCATTGTAACTGCAAGTCATTTGTTTGTCGCTAAGGTATCATACCTGAAACAGATTGGTCAGAGGAAGCAAGTAGGAGATCTTTTGCTTCAATATCAACTTTTGGAGTGTCAAAAACTGTCTAATCTTCTCCAGATTGTAAGTATACCTTATTTGCTGTTTTTTCTTTTATTATACAGGGTGATCATTTTATCGCGCAACTGGGCATTCAGTGGCGCAGAGCAGGGCATTTGATTGTTGTAAAGGGAGAAAGTGTTGACATGCCGGTAGATGGCAGTGCAATGCTCCCGAGACCGGAAGCGCAGGTGCATGATTAGTTGCGTTCCAGACCAGCGAGAAGAGCGCTGTGTTTGCGGAAGTTGCTGACGGACATTACAAGATGCCATTTTCAACGGCACAATGGGTATTTATTGTGGAAGTGTATTTTCAATGGCAATCATATGCACACGTATAGAAGCAATTTCATCGAAAGTATCCTGACATGCCTGTTCCCAACAAATCAACAATTATGCGAGTCATCAACTGTTTTTGAGAGACTTGGGAGTGTTGGTGGCAAGAAGGCGAGGAGGTCCCATGTGTTAACGGACGCCAAACTGGAGGAAGTACGGGCAGCATTACAACATTCGCCAACGAAGAGTTTGCGTAAACTGGCAGCACAACAACAGAATCGTATGGGAGTGCACACAAGGCCACAAAGAAATTATGTCTCCGTGCATACTGTGTCCACTGTGTACAAGAACTCAAAGAACCGGACATGTACCAGCGAATTGTGTACTGTAGGTGGCTAACGACATTGGTGAGATGTCACAGAATAGGCCTGTTGGATAAAGTGTTTTTCAGTGATGAGGTATAATTTCACCTTAGTGGATACGTCAACAGTTAGTACAACAGATATTGGTCAACAGAAAAAACCCATGTGTTGCACAAAACGCCGTTACATGCATTGAAAGTTGGGGTGTGGTGTGCAATTTCACGACGATGAATAGTGGGGCCCATATTTTTTGACGCGACCCTCAACAGCCAGTCGTACCAGGACATCATTATGCAATTTGTTGCCCTTCTGGAAGCAGACGAACATTCTTGTTACCTGCAACAGGACGGGGCAACGTGTCATACGTCTCGTGACACCCTGCAGTTTCTTGACGACATGTTTGATGACCACCTGGTTTCAAAAGGTTTGTGGCCCCCCAGATCACCTGATTTATCTCCACCGGATTTTTTCCTCTGGGGGTATCTCAAAGGTTGTGTATGCCGACAGAATCCATGTACTGTAGACGAACTGAAGCGGCACATTACCAGCAAGATTATGTCTATCAATTGTATGCTCCTACGCAAGATGGCATCCAACATGGTTAACAGGGCTCGCACCTGCTTTGCAGCTGCAGGTGGACATTTCGAACACCTCCTGTAACAAGTGCGTATGTCATTTGGTGTCATTTGTTGTCGGTATCTCGTTTTCCTATTAAACCCATGATATGTCTGTATTTCACTGGTTTTCTACAGATTGAACACATTCTGAATGCCGAGTTGCATGATAAAATGATCACTGTGTATATGATCTTGTTTATAGCCATTTAATTTTTTCATGGTTAATGAATTCTCTCTGCTGTTATTACAGTTTATACAGTAAAAATGCATTGCAATATTGCAGTGGACTCTTTTTATTCAGTAATAACCCTCTGAATGTTATTAAATTATAGACCTGAATGTAATAAAAGGCATAAATTTTTCAGAATATTGCTTCTATCCTCTGTGAGACTGTCACAGCAATTGCTGTACAGACTGTCTCATGTGAGTAATTGCTCCATCTTGCTTAAAAGTGGTTGTGTTTATGTATCCCCCTTTTTTTGTGGGAGGTGGGGGTGGAGGTAGGATCACCATGAGCAACTTTAAGGGATATAAACAGTCACCTGTCTCACTAATTTAGGGCCACTGGTTCCGAAGAAAGGTGAAAACCAGCACTGTAAGACAAACACACAGCCCATGCATGAACCCTGGCCCAGCTTGAGCAACTTGCCAGAAACATAGCCTCTGACCACTTGGCCATAGCGCAGTGCATCCTTTGTGCTACAAGTGAAGAATTACATAACTGTAGCATGTACCAATAATGCTGTGTCATTACAGTGTGGGTAACCGGTCTAATTTGTTGATCTATGCTAAGAAGACCAGTTGATAAAAAGCATTGCCATAAACCCTATCCATATGGTATTCTTTGGTGAATGTAAAGGCATTTGCTGACACACTTACAGATTCTCTGTAGCTCTTATACTACAGTTTTAGATGTTCATGTTTCCCCAGGAGTTTTGAGACTAATCTTCATTTATTTCCATGCATGCCAAGAAATCTAAGGCAAATATCTGCATCACCAGTTTGTAACTGTTGGTAGTGGGTCAATTTATAGAGATAGTAGCCAAAAAACAATTATGGTGACACTCCATAATTATTTTTTGGAAACACACAGCCCATGCCTGAACCCTGGCCCAGCTTGAGCAACTGGCCAGAAACATAGCCTCTGACCACTTGGCCATAGGGCAGTCCATCCTTTGTGCTACAAGTGAAGAATGACATTTGGGTGGTCCTTATTTTCAAAATTATAAATCTTTTGCTCTCACCCCTTACAAATATTTGTTTGTATGATAATAGACTTATGTCAAAATTTCATGAAGATTAAATGATATTTAGGGGTCGCCCAAACACTTACTGAACTAGCATAAAGTGGACGTTGGGGCTATTCTTTCATATCCACCTAACTTTAAAGAAACCAATTTGAAAGGCATCATCCTCTGTGATAAAACAAGTCATGGAAGTGTGGAACAAGACTCGTATACCAACATGTAGAAAAGATCATGCCATTATAAAACTAGAAAAACTTCATAAAGAGTGGACAAACCTAAAGGAGCACCATGATCGAGACTCTCATACACACAGCTCAGTGGAATACGAGTTCTGTACAAAACTGAATAATCTCTTCGATATTGTTTATGCTGATGCACTAACCCTCATCAAAATAGAAGATTGAAAATTTCTCCTTGCACAACGAGAACCTGGACGTCGTGCTTACATGAGCTTAGTTGCCATCACTTTAGCAGCTAAAGAAGCACATAAATTTGAACATATTGAACAGGAAATAAAAGACCTGAAAAGACTAAAAAAGAGTCATCTTCAGTTTGCCAAGCTGCAGTTATGATAAAGATGACACAACTGAAAATCCGTCTTCTGGAAGAAATAAAGTTTAAGAGGACCTATTGCATGAGAAATCCAGCAGCAAAAGCAATGATTCTCCTCCTATAAAAAGAACCAGCAGAGCGAAGGTAAATGTCATAACTACATCTCTTGCTGCTGCCGCCTTAGATCGTATGCAAATGAGTGACAGAAGGGCCACCTTTGTCATTGCTGAAACAGCCCACAGTCTTGGGCATAACATTGAAGATTTTAATATTAATCGCAGTTCTATAAAACATCACCATGAAAAACATTGTGCTCAAATTGCAGCTGTGTTAAAGCAAGGGATTTCTGGGATGTTTCTCTTGTGGTCCGTTGGGACAGAAAATTAATGTGTAACCACTCTGGGAAGCAACATGTTGATCGACTTCCTGTGATTGTGTCTGGTTCCGGTGTTTCACAGCTTCTGAAAGTAAGCAAACTGTCCAGTGGATCAGGAGAAAACCACTCAGAAGCTGTTATTGAGGCTTTGGAAGAATGGAATGTTAAGAATCGTATTGGGGGGATGTGCTTCAATACTAAAAGCTCGAATACTGGTCTCCATGTTGGTACATGTGTTCAGCTTCTTAGAAAAAAACAACTTGGCAAAGACTTACTGTATTTTGCTTGTCGCCACCACATTATGGAGTTACTTGCTGGCGCTGCATTCCAACTAAGCCTTTCACCCTCTTCAGAACCTGAAGTTTTATTGTTTAAGAGGTTTCAGAAGAATTGGCATGTTATAAATCAGAACATTTATTCTACATGTGATGACATTTCAAAATTGTCATCAGCTCCAGTACTTTGAAGGAAGACATAAACGATTTTGCCAAGCATCAGCTTTTGCAACAAATGAATGTTAGAAATGATTACCGTGAATTACTAAAACTGTCAATTATCTTTCTAGGCGACACTCCGCCACGTGGAATTCATTTTCAAGCACCAGGTGCCATGCATGTTAGATGTCCAAGCTAATTTACTCCCTCAAGATTTATATGTTTCGATCCCAATTAAAACTCACATCCTCAGAGGAAAAAGGACTTCAAGAAATGTGTAAGCTTATAGTGATTTTGTACCTCAAAGCCTGGTTCACAACATCACTAGCAGCAAGTGCACCATGTAATGACCATCTTCTAAATGACCTCTATCAGTATGAAATACAGAATAAAAATATTCCAAAAGAAACTTGTAAAAAATTGGAAAATCATCCATGCTATTTGTCCGAGCAGATGATTGACCTTGCATTTTTATACTGAAGTGTCGATCTCAACAAAACGAAAATGGTCAATGCTTTGGATTTAAAACAAGGCAACAGCCTTCTTACTTCAAAGGGTCTGAACTGTGTCATTCTTAATGCCAGTAGTGCTGTACAGAGGAAGCTTGCAGATTTTGTTACAGCCAATACAATTGAATTCTTTACAAAACTGAATATCTCTGTTGAATTTCTACAATTTGACCCACAGGCTTGGGGAGACAGAGAAGACTATAAGGCAGGTATTGCTATTGTACAGAAGATTGGCGTAACCACTGGTGGGTTGGGGATCTTCATGTATATATGTATATATATTTTGAAACATGGCTACGCCACTGATGGTAACCAATGGCAATGCTGAATGTGGGGTCGCTCTTGTCCAGCAATCGAACAAGCTCATTACTTATAATCAAGACCAATTTCAGTTTCTTATGCAAGTTGTGGCTGATCACCATAATCGTTGCACTTCTACTGAAAGATTTCTTATGGAGCAGCAGAAGTCTACTCCCAGCCAAATAATAGAATTTGTGTTCCTATGAGTTTGTTTTGTACTATACTTTTACATCAAAACAATGTAACTTTATGTTTATGTGCTTTAAATTTTGAATAATAAGAAATTAATTTTATTTTTAAAAGTATATGAATGGCTGTATTATTGTTGCACCATTATGAATCACATTTTATGCAAATAACACAAAATTTCTAATGTGTTGGGTGACCTCTAAACATTGCTTGATTGTCTTAATTTTTTTCTAATATTGATACACATGTATAACACCAAAAGGAATATTTCTAGTGGGTGGGAGTATCGAATTTCTATTAAAAAAAAAAAAATTCCCATGACATTAAGGACCACCCTACTGTACATACATACATACATATCACTAAGCTGTTCTCTGAGATTCAGAGGTTAGCTCCACAAAGAAATACTAACTACCAGATAATATTTACTTACTGTTGCTGTATCAAACTTGTCCACTTACAGCGATCTTGACATGTCACTCGGGCTTAACTGATATCCATCATACACCGTACACAAGATCTTCTATACTTCATACTCATAATTTTTTTCTTATGCAGACACTTCTGAATCTCATCCTCCCATGACTTCCTTGCCCTTCCTCTGCCATTCTTTCAACATGGCCAAACCACCGAAGCATATTAGTCTCCACCTTGCTAACAACATTTTGCTTCACATTATACAACTGCAACACATCTTCATTCCTCACACAATCAGAACGTTTCTTGCCACAAACCTCCTGTAAGTAACGCATTTCTCCAGCACACGAACGACTCCTATGTTTCTTCTGTAGTACCCAGGTTTCACTGCCATACATCAAAGTAGGAACAATTACACTTTCATACACAGCCATACAGGATTCTTTTGAGAACCCATCATTCCTGTGAAAACCTCCCAAAGCAGCCATGTCTTTCAATGAACAATTCACTCTCCTACTAATTTTACCATCCAGTTTGTTCTCTCTGTCAAACATGCTTCCTAAATACACAAACTCATTTACCTGGTCAATCACTGTGCCATTTAGATTTATATTACATTTAGTACTATCAGTTATTCTCTCAAAAACCATAACTTTGATTTTTCCGTTATTTATACTCAGTTTGAATTTCATGCAAACTTCGTACATCCAGGAAAACATACTCTGCAACTCACTTTTGCTTTCTGCCAACAGGACAATGTCATCAGCATACAGCAATATGCACACATTGATATCACCAAGACATAAACCAATATTATCTATTTTGGCATCATGCATGCATTCATCCGTAAATATATTAAGCAACTATGGTGACATTACACAACCTTGTCTGACTCCTGCACCAATAGAAAACCATTTTGATACAACACCATTCACTTGTACACAAGCTCTAATGCCAGCATACATGGCTTTTACCCTATTAAGTAGATTCCCAGTAACACCATATTAATTCAGTACCTTCCACAAAATTGCCCTATTTACTCAGTCGCCAGCTTTCTCTAAATCTATGAAGGCAGCAAAAACTTTCTTAGCAACAACCAAATACTTTTCCATTACTGTGTGCAATGCAAAAATTTGGTCAGTGCAGTCTTTACCAGGCATAAAACCGCTCTGAACATCTCACACTTTCTCTGTTGTAAGACTCCGTACTTTTTCAAAAACGACTTTATCAAACCCTTTCCCTGGCACACTCAGTAGGCTAATACCACAATAGTTCTTGCAGTCAGTCAGATCACTTTTTCCCTTGTGCAAGGGAACAATGATATCATCCTTCCAATTCCGAGGGACCATTCCTAACTCCCAGCACAACTGGCAAATTTCAGTGAACCAGTCAATTACAGAGTCACCACCATATTTCAACATCTCAGCAGTTACATCATCAACTCCCGGAGCCTAACCATTCTGAAGAGATTTTAGAACTTTACACACCTCTTCTCTTGAGATTCCTCCTGGGCTTCCATCCTTCACTACGACATCATCTGCCTCTGAATCACCTTTGCTTTCCTGATCTAATAACTCACAGAAGTATTCACCCCATCTTTCTATTCTAAGGCTTCCATATCATTTCCCCAATCATATTCTTTACCCAACTTACAACTTTGTTCCTCCTATTTTTCCCGAGTCTCGTGTACTTCAAGAAAGTATTCCTATTTTTCCAAAAAGCCAATTCATGCCTTTCCACCTTCTCCTTCCTATCTTTTGCCTTACTCTGGTGAACCAGCTTAGCGACTTCACGTTTCTTATAGCGATATTCATCCACAGAAACTCTACCTTGCAACATCCCCAAACATGCTTCCTGCTTTCTCTTTACTGCCTCTCCAATCTCGCCGTTCCACCAAGCATCACCTCTGTTGTTATCCACTATTGTGGTTCTACAGACCTCTTCAGCAGCAGTGACAACACATAGTTCTTAAAGCAATCCCACTTCTTTTCTACATCCCTCTCACTGACTTCAGCTTCTTCAGTCATTCTCCAAGTAAGTTAGAGTAACGCTGATGATCTTCAAGGAGCCTTTCAACCTTTATTCTTTCCATTCTAAGCCTCTTCCTATTCCTTTCCCTCCAACCAACATTCACTTTCACTCGTGATACTACCAAGTAATGATCAAAGCCAACATCCGCACCTCTCATCACATGAGTGTCAACAACTAAGTGTTTCAGGCACTAATCGTAAACAACAAGATCTATCACTCTGTTTTGACCAACAGTACGATTTTCCGAAGTATATGTTTGTATATACTTGTGGTTGAAAAATGTGTTAGATACACACAAACCATTCTCAATGCAGAGTTCAGTTAATCTTTCACCATTATCATTCACACAAGGATCATTAAACTTACCCAGAACATTATCAGCAATTGCATTCTGCACACCTACCTAGCATTGAAATCCCATGCTATTATAACTTTCTCTTTAGCACCAAACTGGCTCAAAACAGCTTTTAGCTCATTCCAGAAATCATCCTTCCTATCAGAAGGTTCAGGGTCACAAGGAACATACACTGCGACAATTTCTGTTCTCTGAAGTTCCACTTTCAAATGAATCCAAAGAATTTTCTCACTTATGCAGCTCTCATCATATGAGAGATGCAGGTTGTTCTTCATCTTTTCACTTAAAATCACTCCTGCACCAGCCTGTCCTCTCACAGTATCCAATACTCCAGACCACACACTCACCTTTCCATTCACTTCTATCTCAATTTCCTTCTTCTTGGTTTTACTTACACACAACACATCCAATGTATACTTATTCATTTCTTCAATGTAATTACCACTAACTTTGTTAACACTAACTGAAGAAATGTTCAAGTTTTTATTGGACTAGTAAATTTCAAAGAACCAGTATCGTACAGGTATAATGGGGAAATTACTGTTTTGAAAATACTTTGAAAAATATAAAACACATTCTGACTCTACATACTTTTATTGTAAGGTGAATGAATTGGATCCTAGTTCTTGCAACCTTTCGTAATTACCTCAAAAATTCCGAAGAAAAATGCATCGTTAAAGATATGGAGACTTTTTAAAGGCTGCTATAAGTTTGATACACACTAAATAAAGAAAGAAATCTTGTAAAAGGCTGAGGATCAAGATTCACACCTAGTGGCATCAGATCATGATAGGGAAGAACAGGACCCGATTTAGGTTCCATAGTGCCCTAACACTTGTAGTTGTATCCCCCACCCACCATCGCCCTCAGTTCTTCTTCAGTTGGCAGATGGGGATCCTGTTAGAAATAAACACAAAAACTCTTTTCTCACCACCAGAAGTTCATGAGAAAAAACAACAGGATTGGGGGAAGGGTGTTATAATAAAAATTGGCTCGCCGAGGGGGAATAGGTTCCCGGTATGATTGCTTTGCAGATTATTCAAACGATCCCTGCCAAGACTGAAGAGATAGAGAGAAGCGACAGTTGCTCTTTCTACCTCATTCTCAATTGTCACCCTTAAGGCACAAACCAAATGCCCATCCCAAAGAACGAGCATTGTGGGTGGTTCAGAATACTTTTACCCATAGGGAGATATAGATTCTGCCTTATCTAAGCTCGAACGTCCACCCTCACACCCAGAGCACATTTACCGTATTTCCCCAAAAGTAAGACCTAACCAGAAAATAAGCCCTAACATGATTTTTCCGGATGCTCGTAATATAAGCCCTATCTCGAAAATAAGCCCCAGTTACAATATGTAGTACGTAACTGGGAGTGCTCATTTAAGGAGAGCTTTATTGCTGGATATTAGAGATTAGGGTCAATGGTTCCACAGGAAATGGAGTCACAAGAAATTCAGGCCGGAATTCGGGGTTTGGAGAGTTTTGACGATTTTCCAGAAGATGATGATATGACTGTATTTGAATAAATGTTGATTTTTGTACATGAATAAATGTAGATAAAAAGAAAAAAAAAAGTTGGTAGTACATGAAAAAATAAGACATCCCCTGAAAATAGGACCTAATGCGTCTTTTGGAGTAAAAATTAATATAAGACCCGGTATTATTTTTGGGAAAACACGGTAGGAAGACAGGGGGCTCAGGGGATGCACAATATTTTGGGACCCCAGTATTAGTGGCACATCTAGGATTTCACTATGGTGGATGAATAAAAATACCCAGGAGAAAACATTCTCAAAATATGAAGAGGAAGCCATAAAAATTTCTCCTCCATATTGAAGTCTGTATCCCATGACTCATGAACGAATCAGTGGTAGCAAGAAAATATAAAGCATGGGTGAAAAATTGATACTGGTTCAGTTCTGCATTAACCCCCCCCCCCTCCTCCTCCCGGGTTCAGTTTGTTGAAATTATACCGTAGTAGTGGGGGAAATAATACGTTCCAAATATCATGACTCAAACAAATTCTTAATGTATGAAAATTTCCCCCAATTACAGATGTGTACAAAAAAGCACCTGTAATGCTTTAGAAAGATTTGAAAATGGACTGGAAGACTATAGTTTTTGCGTACTCCTCCTAAAAATGCAGAAAGAAATGGAATTTTTTTTTCACAAGGCAGTTTCTTATAAGTTTTGCTGTGCTATCTGAAAAAAAAAAAAAAAAAGAAAGAGACTAGAACTCTGTCTATTCTTCAAGCATCCTGCATAATTCTTGAGCCCCTTAAAAATGCAGGTCCCAGAGCTGCAGCCCCCCTCTTAAATGGGTTCTGCTCACACCCTTACTACATTTGAAAAAGTTGCCATTGAAATCTTTATTCTTCACAGCTGTGAAGGGAAATAAGGTAACAGTCATCCCCAGAAATAATGAGCTTCTTCCACACGGGCAATTCAGTTTTTAAAATTATATTGAAGTTGCGTAGTTAAAGGCTGCCTCCTAGAGAAGCCCCCCCCCCCCTGTCTTGCTTATCTGCTTGAGAACAAAAAGACTTGTACAACAAAAACAAGCAAAGTTAAGTGCCGAGTGGGTAGGCATTGCATGAGGTTCAGACATGACATCATGGGACCAGGACAAAACTTTCAGAATCAGAAGGGTTTGATCAGGACCATAATTACTCCAACTGGCCTGAGGTGACACATCACAGGGAGTGCATGCATTTATGTTGATCACAACGACAGTGGTATTGTAGAAAACTTCTTGAATCTCCCAGTGTGGTGAAATGTTGCACCATGGAAATAAAAGCACAATATTTGAATTATATAATGATTTTTTTTAATAAACATGCCATGCAGCATTGCGATTTCTCTCAGAAAAACGTTTTCTTTTAACTTCTCCCACATCTTTAATATTAATTTATTTATCGTAAAATTTGATTGGGGCTTACTGCTGCTCCTCGGAACCTGCTGTGCACCCATTGCAACACGGCTTGGCACGTCCCTGGAAATAACAGTTTGGATTCTATTGCATTCGTCCGAAAGAGGTCCGGGTTTGAATCCCGGTGAGGCATGGATGTGGTGTTTGTCTTACGGCGCTGGCTCTCTCCCTTCCCTGGAACCAGTGGCCCTAAATTAGGGACGGGCGACTGCTTATAGCCCATTGAGTTGCTCACGGTGGTCGTTAAACCTCCAATCCAAAAAAAAAAAAAAAAATTGTTTTTACAGTCTCCAGACTGAGGCGTAGCCAAGGGGGATCCTCGGATCCAGACCCCGACCCATGAGGGTGGAATGGGTATGAATTTAAAGCGATGTATACAAGGCTTTCGCCAATGAACGAAATCCATGACCCCCCCCCCGAAATTTCTGGCTACTCCACTGTCTCCAGATTATATGAAGAAAAATATGGTATATCTTATGCCTAAGACAAAGATGCTAGGCAAATGTCTAACCTCAGGCTTGCTTTTGGATGAAATTTTCCCATGAAAATCTATACACATACAGTATTGGTAGAGTACAAACCTGAAAAACAATGGATTTTAGAAGTTTTTTCACCATGCTTGATATGCTGTCGTAAGGTAACTGTGCAAGTTTTACTCTATAATACAGTAATTTTAGTTTGTAAGTTTGAAAAACCACATGACATTGCACACGTGCTTCTTTAGGTTCCAAATGATTACTGATAGACACCTCAAAAGGTTGGCAGCTCTGAGGTTGAATAATATAATTGAATAATATGTTTCTCCTAAGGAAATGAACTGAAAATCAGTTTTGTGGGAAAAAATTTCTCTAAAATGAAAACTTAAGAAACAATTATCTCACATTCCTATTTGTAATTTATGTAGTACTGTACTATTTATTTTGTGTTTTTTTTTTCTCTCTTGATTTTGATTTAAACTATTGATTTACCTGTTTGATTTGTGTGTGTGTGTGTGTGTGTGTGTGTAGTAATTTTTGTTTTTATTCATAGCAACTAAAAGGAAACCTCAGAGATGCCAAATTTAACTTCCTGGATGAACAGAATACAGAACACTGCTGGACCATATCAGCAAAAACAAAATCTTCACTATTTTCTTTAATAAACTCATTGAAAAATCCTTGGGAAGAGTTATTCAGAATAAGTTTACCATTATGCGTGTACAAAGATCAAGAAACAGATACCTCTTGCACCTTGTGACTGCAACTTTATCTGTCATTATTGTAGTATTTCTTGCCATATCATTCATGATTTTATGGTTTGCATGATGTTATTACAAAATATTATTGTGTTCATTCCTAAATGTTTTATTCAGATAAGGACTCAAAATTAAAAAACATATTCCAGGTGTTTGTGGTGCTTGCTATTCTATCATATATGGTTTGAATAATAATTATATTACAAAATAATCACTTCATGTGAATGTCTTTCCTTTTTTCACATTAAATCTTAATTTATGTTCATTAGAGGGGGGCTTTTATCTGTTACCATTCAAAAAAAAATTCAACTTTTGAAAATTTTTTTTAAGGGACTTTAAATCGTAGTGTCAACACAGATTTTCAGTCAGCATTTTTTAAATGCCAAGGTCATTATTTCACCTTCTGTAAAAATATCTGATAACAGTCAATCAGGACACTTGTATTAAATCATTTATATTCAACATGTATATCTAAAATGAAATAAAAGTGTCTAAAACACAAATCACAGTTTTATGTCTTTTTATGAATTACACAAACTCGCCAGTTATCATTTTTCAATTTTTATTTTTAAATACTGGCCTTTTATCGCTTATACCATGGAAAAGCATGTTTCAGCGAAAATCTTCAAACTATCAACAGTATCTCTAAAACAAAATGAATGTATCCAAACTGTAAATCACCATTTTGTGTCTTTCTATGAATTACATGAACTCGACTTCTCCATTTTTTAATCATAATTTGTTCTCGAAACAATCACAGCCCTTATCTTCTTTGCGCTAAAAAATGCATGTATCAGAGAAACATTTGATTAAATCAATAATATCGGTCAAACAAAATGAGTTTGGTGCAGTGGTCTAAGCGATGGCTTCTGATCATTCGTCCGAGATGGGTCCGGGTTCGAATCCCAGTGAGGCATGGATGTTGTGTTTGTCTTGCGGCGTTGGCTCTTCCCCCTTCCCTGGACCCAGTGGCCCTACATTAGGGACGGGAGACTGCTTATCACCCAATGAGTAGCTCATGGTCGTCGTTCAACCTCCAATAAAAAAAAAAGTATCCAAAATGCAAAGCACCCTTGTACTACTTTTTCTTTTTAAATCGGTAGTACGGTAGTGGAGTTATAGTCGATGGTTTCTAAAGCGCTCGAAGATTTCTCTGTCAAAAATTGCGTAGGACAACGGAAGTCGCACAGCTTATTTGACGTTGAAAACTAAGCAAAACGGCATGTGTACTTTTGAAATCGGTTGTATGGTGGTGGCGCTTTTTTGATGGTATCTGGAAAAAACACTCGAAGATTTCTCGGTGGAAAATTGCTTCGGGACAACGAAACTCGCCCAGTTCATTCAACGTTGAATACAAAACAAAACAGAGTTTTTACATTTGGAATCGGTTGTATGGTAAAAGCAATTTTTTCGATGGTGTCTAAAAGAAACGATCGAACAATTCTCAGTGAAAAATTGCGTGAGGCCAACAAAACTCGCAGTTTATTCGACGTTGAAAACTAAATAAAACTGCGTAGGCCTTTACTTTTGGAATCGGTTGCATGGTAGTGGCTCTTTTTCGATGGCATCTGGAAGAAATGCTCGAAGATTTCTCAGTGAAAAATTGCGTGAGGCCAACAAAACTCTCAATTTATTTGACATTGAAAACTAAACAAAACAGCATTTTTACTTTTCGAATCGGTTTTACGGTAGTGTAGTTGTTGTCGATAGTATCTGAAAGAAATTATTTAAGATTTATCCGTGAAAAATTGTGTTAGGACGACGAAACTCGCACAGTTTATTCGGCCTTGAAAACTAAACAAAACAGCGTTTTACTTTTTGAATCGGTTGTACAATAGTGGAGTTATTGTCCATGGTATCTGAAAGAAACTAACAAAGATTTCTCGGTGAAAAATTCTGTTTGGACAACGAAATTTGCACAGTTTATTTGCCGTTGAAAACTCAAAAAACGGCGTTTTCCCTTTTGGAATCGGTTGTACGGTAGTGGAGTTACTATCGATGGTATCTGAAAGAAACTATTGAATATTTTTCAATGAAAAATTGCATTGGGACAACGAAACTTGCTGTTTATTCGACGTTGAAAACTAAGTAAAACCGCGGTTCTACTTTTGGAATCGATTGTAGTACGGTAGTGGAGTTATTTCCTATGGTATGTGAAAGAAACGATTTAAGACTTCTCCGTGAAAAATTGTGTTAGCACAGCGAAACTAGCACAGTTTATTATCCGTTGAAAACTAAACAAAACGGCTTTTTTACGTTTTGAATCGGTGTACGGTAATGAAGTTATTGTCCATGGTATCTGAGAGAAGCGAACAAGATTCGTGCGAATGGTGTCCGGGTTTGAATCCCGGTGAGGCGTGGGTTTTGTGCAGTGGCGGCTGGTTATAAGCTGAGATGGGGGGGGGGGGGACTGCATCTCAATTTTGTATATATCACTTCGAATAAGCTATGTTACTGAGCCTGTGCTGATGCGGTCCGTTTAATAATAATAATAATAATATATATATATATACACTATCTGGGATGCAAGGTCAGGTGATGCGTAACATCACAGCCTCTCCTTGACAAATGTCAACCCCGCCTTCTCGTGGTGCATCCTGTTCCCACTAAAGGGGCTCTGACGACCGCCCATAGCGGTATAACTATACCATCGGGATCAGAGGAAATTCTATCCCACACTCACCAACCCGCTTGGCCAGCGTGGTGAGTTATGGCCAAACCCTCCAAAATGATTCCACAACTTAAATCTTGGCCCTCAGTCTCCGGCAGCTGGAATGTACCTGGCCAAGGCAGCGGCCAGTGCGACATGAAGGCAGAGGGTGCTAAGAATCCCCGGAGGACCGGACTAGGCTGCCATCTGATGCTGACCTTGGCTACTTACAATGGACGCTCCCTATCTTCTGATTCAAGGCTTCTTGAATTGGAAGAGGAACTACAAAGGATCAAGTGGGACATCGTGGGGCTAAGTGAGGTAAGGAGAAAAGGAGAAGATCTCATCGAACTGAAAAGTGGACACCTCTTCTACTATCGTGGGACAGATACTGGCAGAACTAGTGGTGTTGGATTTATAATAAACAAGAAACTGAAGGATAAAGTTGTAGAAGTTGAAAGTTCCTCTGACAGAGCTGCACGACTTGTTATCCAACTCTCGAAAAGATACCAGGCTCAGATTATTCAAACTTATGCACCCACCACAAGTCATCCTGAAGAAGAAATTGAAGAATTTTATGAGGAAATTTGTCATCTAAATAATAAAGGTAAGCAGCACTTGAAAATAATTATGGGAGATTTCAATGCAAAAATAGGGCAACGGCAACAGAATGAAACTTCAGTAGGTAAATTCGGTCATGGCAACAGAAACCAGCGTGGAAATACTCTCGTTGAGTTTGCAGAGGCAGAAGGGTTTTTCATCTTGAACTCCTTCTTCAAGAAAAAGCCACACAGGAAATGGACATGGAGACATCCAAATGGGACCACAAGTGAAATTGATTTTATTATGTGTAACAAAAAATTCGTCATAGAAGACTGCAGTGTGCTAAACAAGTTCAACACAGGTAGTGACCATAGATTGGTGAGATGTAAGATGCACCTCAACACTAAACTTGAACGTGGCAAGCTCATAAGACAAACAAAATCTATTGACATAACCAACCTTAAAAAACACCATAATACCTTCAAGTTAGAACTGAAGAACAGGTTCTCTGCTTTAGAAGGCCTAACATCGGAAGAAGTGGACATCTCTGAAGTTAACAGAAAAGTAACCAAAGCTCTTATGGAAACAGCAACAAAATTAGCTGGGTCTAAGAACAAGTTGCATGTGAACAAATTATCAGGAAAAACCAAAATGTTGATGCAAAAAGAAGAGAGATGAGGACAACTAAAGAAGATGTGACTTCCAAAGTGGAATATATAGAGCTATGCAAGACAGTAAGAAAAAGTATCACTGAAGACGTAAGGAAATTCAACTGTGAACTAGTGAGGAAAGCAATTGAAAACAACCAAAGCCTAAAGATAGCAAAGGGACATCTCAGTAAGGGAAGAAAACAGATTATGGCACTGAGAAAAGAAGATGGTTCTGTAACAAGAAATAGAGGCGAAATTTTGACAAGAGTGAAAGATTTCTACTCCAAATTATATGAAAGGGATGATATATGCACTCCAGACATCATGAAAGATACCAGTACCAGAGTTCCTCCAGTCCTTCCAGCAGAAGTTGCACATGCAATGAAGAACATGAAGCGAGGAAAAGCTCCAGGAGAAGATGGAATTACTGTAGACATCATACAAGAAGCAAGTGGAGAAATCGAAACAGTACTCGCCCAAATTTTCACTCGATGCCTTAATGAAGGAAAGATTCCTGAGGATTGGAACACCGCTACAATGATCCTGCTACATAAGAAAGGTGACATTGAGGATCTCGGAAACTACAGACCTATCAGCCTCCTATCAGTAGTTTATAAAATCTTCACTAAAGTTCTTTCACACCGCTTGAAGGTAGCACTAGACATGGCTCAACCGAGAGAACAAGCTGGATTCAGGAGTGGCTACAGCACAATAGATCATATCCACGTGCTGAGAGAACTAATTGAAAGAGCGAGGGAATATGAACTTCCATTGTGCATGGCTTTTATCGATTATGAAAAAGCCTTTGATTCGGTGAAACCATCAGCAGTTACAATGGCCCTGAAAACCTGCGGTATTGAAGATGCATACATTAATATTATTAATAACATCTATGAAAATGCAAGTGCAAAGATTAGGCTGTTTGAAAATACAACACACGTAAAAATTGGAAAGGGAGTGAGACAAGGTGACACCATATCTCCGAAGCTCTTTAATGCCACATTGGAGGGTGTTTTTCAGTCGCTGAGCTGGGAAAACAAGGGGATAAAGATTAATGGAGATTATCTAACCCACCTTCGTTTTGCTGATGACGTAGTCATTTTTGCAACTACCCCATCAGAGCTGCAGAGTATGATCCAGGAACTTGCTGACAAGAGTAAAGAAGTGGGATTAAAAATGAACTTTCAGAAGACAAAAGTGATGTTCAATGCTTTTACAAGAAATGAAGATTTATCGATTGATGGAGAAAAGCTGGAGATAACAGACACGTACGTTTATCTTGGACAGCAGATATCAAGTGAGGGTCACATTGATGAAGAAATTAATCGGCGTACAAAACTTGCCTGGAGAGCTTTTGGAAGAAACAGCATAATTTTCAAGAGCAATATGCCATTATGTCTTAAAAGAAAAGTGTTTGATCAATGCATCCTTCCAGTGCTTACGTATGGTGCAGAGACGTGGACCTTAACTAAAAGAGACATACAAAGGCTGCAGACAACTCAAAGCAGCATGGAGAGGTGCATGCTTGGTGTAACCAGGAGAGATAAGAAGAGGAACTCGTGGATCCGAAAAATGACAAGAGTGGAAGACATCATGATCAGAGTTAAATCCCTGAAATGGCAATGGGCTGGACATACTGCCAGAAGGACAGATCATCGATGGACAGCCGAAATTTTAGATTGGATTCCAAGGGACAGGAAAAGACCCAGAAGAAGACCACATAGGAGATGGGTGGATGAAATTCGAAAGTATGCAGGGGTGACATGGAGGAGACTGGCACAAGACAGACCGTTGTGGAGGAAACTTGGGGAGACCTTCGTCCAGCAGTGGATTGATAATGGTTGACAATGATGATGATGATGACACTATCTACCAACAAGTAATTGGACACCCCTGCAATCGACGATATCTGCGTTCCTGATTCACGTCACGGCCACCGCCGTTAAATATCGTGTGGGAAACAACAACGCAACCAGTCGCATGCAAGATGCCACGCAGTTTGGAGCTCTTTGATTTCGAGAAAGGTGTAATCGTCGGGTATAACAGAAATGGCCGATCCATACGTGGCATATCCAGCTAGTTGAAGTACCCAAAATCGACAGTGGCCTACGTGATTGGCAAGTGGAAGATGAGAGGTGACTGTCGGAATGTGCCCCGACCCGGCAGACCCACAAAACTGGGAGTTAGAGACCGACGGGTGCTGGCCAGAGAAATTCGGAAGAACCGCACCAAATCGATGGGCCACATCCGCGAAGAGTTTCAACAGGCATCCGGGAGTGTTCTTTCGATGAATACCATCCGTAAGGAAGCCCATCTGCTCGGTTATCATGGATGTGCTGCTGCCCACAAGCCTTTGATCACCAAGTCCAATAGCACTAATCGGCTAATGTGGTGCAAAGAACGTCGACAGTGGACCGTTGAACAGTGGAAATAGGTTCTCTGGAACGACGAATCAAGGTTCACCCTCTACTGTTCAGATGGCTGGGTCTGGGTTTGGCGTCTGCCTGGAGAACGCCACCTGCCGGAATGTATTGTGCCAACTGTGAAGTTCGGCGGCGGTGGAATTATGCTATGGGGGTGTTTCTCCTGGTATGGCACGGGACCCTTGGTCGCAATTCCTGGTAGACTCAACGCCGAGAACTACTGCACAATTTTGGATGACCATGCGCTTCCTACGTTGTGGCAGTTTTACGGGGTGGACCCATGTTACCCTCAGGATGACAATGCCACCTGTCATGTTGCGAGGTCCACCATGGCTTGGTATGGTGACAGTGGGGTTAATCGAATGGACTGGCCTGGGCAGAGCCCGGACCGTAACCCTATCGAGCACCTCTGGGACGAGTTGGAGCATCGACTAGGGGGAGGGCACTGTTCGAAATCGGTGAAGGAACTGACCTGTCTTCTCCAAGCCGAGTGGAAGAAACTACCGCTAGCCATCGTACAACGCCTGGTTGAGAATATGCCCCGGAGGTTCGGAGATGTAATCGCCGCTCGTGGAGGCTCCACCAACTATTGAAGGTGAATAAACTTTGTTTTCCTTTGCTATCACAGGTGTCCAATTACTTGTTGGTAGATAGTGTATATATATCATCATCATCATCATTGTCAACCATTATCAATCCACTGCTGGACGAAGGTCTCCCCAAGTTTCCTTCACAACGGTCTGTCTTGTGCCAGTCTCCTCCATGTCACTCCCGCATACTTTCGAATTTCATCCACCCATCTTCCATGTGGTCTTCTTCTGGGTCTTTTCCTGTCCCTTGGAATCCAATCTAAAATTTCGGCTGTCCATCGATGGTCTGTTCTTCTGGCAGTATGTCCAGCCCATTGCCATTTCAGGGATTTAACTCTGATCATGATGTCTTCCACTCTTGTCATTTTTCGGATCCACGTGTTCCTCTTCTTATCTCTCCTGGTTACACCAAGCATGCACCTCTCCATGCTGCTTTGAGTTGTCTGCAGCCTTTGTATGTCTCTTTTAGCTAAGGTCCACGTCTCTGCACCATACGTAAGCACTGGAAGGATGCATTGATCAAACACTTTTCTTTTAAGACATAATGGCATATTGCTCTTGAAAATTATGCTGTTTCTTCCAAAAGCTCTCCAGGCAAGTTTTGTACGCCGATTAATTTCTTCACCAATGTGACCCTCACTTGATAGCTGCTGTCCAAGATAAACGTATGTGTCTGTTATCTCCAGCTTTTCTCCATCAATCGATAAATCTTCATTTCTTGTAAAAGCATTGAACATCACTTTTGTCTTCTGAAAGTTCATTTTTAATCCCACTTCTTTACTCTTGTCAGCAAGTTCCTGGATCATACTCTGTAGCTCTGATGGGGTAGTTGCAAAAATGACTATGTCATCAGCAAAACGAAGGTGGGTTAGATAATCTCCATTAATCTATATATATTGATCGAAAGTGCTTTTTTTTTTACAAGAAATGAATATTTAGATTTTATATTTAGCGATTGATAGGGAAAATGTAGAGAACCGATACCTAAATTAGGCAACAGATAATAAGCGATGGCCACATTGCCACATTTATGAAGAAAATAATCGACCTATAAAACTTGGTCAGATGCATTGTTTCTTAAAAAGAAACTGATTAATCGATGCATCCTTCCAGTTCTTACGCATAGAGCACAGACATGGACCTCAACTAAAATAGACATATAGATTTGTTGCAGACAACTGAAAGAAGCATGTAGAGATGCATGGTTGATGTTACCAGGAAAGATACAAATATAAACTCGTGGATCGGGAAAATGACAAGAGTGGAAGACATCATAACTGAATTCCTGAAATTGCAATGAGATGGACATATTGCTAGAAGAAAGAGCCACTGACAGAGAGTTGAAATATTGAACTAGGAAGCAAGGGAAAAAACAATACCGAGAAGATGACAAAGGGGTGATGGGTGCATGAAATTTGAAAGCATGAAAGAAACTGGCTCAAGGCACACTGTTGTTTAAGAAGAAGCTTGGAGACTCTCATCCAGCAGTGGATTAATAGTAGTTGCAATATTTATACACATGCATATACGTTTATAAGTAAGGACAAAAAATGTAAAAAATTTAATGCGTGGGGCAGTGGCAGTGGAAACACACACTCAAGGTCATGTACGCATTCTCAAGTGTCTCATTGTGACCCCTAGAAATACGACAATAAATATTTTTCCTTCTGATACACTCCCTTTGAAACTTCGACTTGATACCGACCACTGCAACTTGGACGGGCCGCCCCGGTGGCGCAGTGGTCTAAGCGATGGTCTCTGATCATTCGTCCAAACGGGGTCCGGGTTCGAATCCCGGTGAGGCATGGATGTTGTGTTTGTCTTACGGCACTGGCTCTCTCCCTTCCCTGGAACCAGTGACCCTGAATTAGGGACGGGCAACTGCTTATAGCCCATTGAGTTGCTCACAGTGGTCGTTAAAACTCCAATCAAAAAAAAAAAAAAAAAAAAACTTGCACGGCGACGAAAAACATTTTGTGGAATTTTGAAAGGTCTGCCAGAATTTTGCGATGAGTTGTTATTTCGATACTCACACACCGGCATTCTCTTTAATAAAAACGGATTGTAAACATATTCAGTCCAGTTTTAATTTTGAAGCCATGATAACAATTTAGTGTAGAAAAATTTGTTTTCCAAAATTTACCAGCTTTGTAAATTTTCTAAACAATGATATCTGATTAAATGTTCTTTTCAAAGTAATTAAGTATAATGCACTACCTCAATTGAAATGCGCAGATTATTTTTGGGAGGGAGGGGGATGCAGCAGAAAAATAAACTGTACCCAGTGGAGTGACTTCAATGATTTTTGGTGAATAAAAGTTACGTGAGTTTAAAAGCGAAAATTTCGCTGTGCTTGTGAATAAATGAAGTGAAGAAATCAATTTTGTGCAAGTAGTATTTCGCTGCAGAAATTAATCTCTCTCTCTCTTTTTTTTTTTTTTTATCCAATACTGATTTTTTTTTTTTTTACTTTGATGGGTTTTTTTAATTGGAGGTTTGACGACCACCGTGAGCAACTCAAATGGGCTATAAGCAGTCGCCCGTCCCTAATTTAGGGTCACTGGTTCCAGGGAAGTGAGAGAGCCAGTGCCGTAAGACAAACACAACATCCATGCCTCACCGGGATTCGAACCCAGACCCTGTTCGGACGAATGATCAGATTCCATCGCTTAGACCACTGCGCCACCGGGCGGCGCTGATTTCTAATTTCTATTCTTAACCACAATTTGTTCACATGCCCATTTTGACCAGAAGAGAAAATATAAGTAAAACTTTTTTGCAAAAGTCCCGGCAACTGAGTATTTGTTATTATCAAACACAAATATTCTACATTTCGATGGAAGTAACATTGTTGTTAGAATTATTACGTTGAATAAAAGCAGGAACAAACCAAAAATTGGAAGGAAAAAAACATTTTGAGTAATACATTCAAACATACTTTATTTCAACATTTGTCATTATATTTAATTCATTCCCCTATTTTATTTCTTATTTGGAAGCACAAGAACCATATTAATCAACAAAGCACACGGGCCTTGCGATGCATTCCCACCTAACGAGAGACTGCATTCGAGAGCAACCCGTGCTAGCGAGACTGTCATCAATGCAGTCCCCAGGGAAGTTTTATTCAAAGGAAACGAACTGATGTGGGAGTAGGCAGAGTTTCCCACATGAGTTGGTTTCAATACCTGTCGGGGATGCACTCAGGGCAGTCCGCCAACGTTCCTTACGCTCCCAGTGGTGTTATGCAGGAAAAACTTCCAGTTGAGTTCAGAAAACTTCTCTCTCTCTCTCTCTTGGTACGGCATGAAAAAAAAATCTGCTTCGGGTAGGGGCTGCAGCCCCACAGCCCCATAGCAGGAGCCGCCTCTGGTGGTGTGTTTGTCTTAAGGCACTGGTTGTCTCCCTTCCCTGGAGTCAGTGGCCCTAAATTTGGGACACATATCCCATTAAGTTGCTCATGTTTGTCATTAAACCTTCAATAAAAAAAAAAAAAAAAAAAAACGGGGTTTTTCCTTATGCAATCAGTTGTACACTAATTTAGTTGTTGTCCATGTATCTGAAAGAAACGAACGAAGATTTCTCCGCCGCCCCGGTGGCGCAGTGGTGTAAGCGATGGCCTCTGATCATTCGTCCGAACGGGGTCCGGGTTCGAATCTCGGTGAGGCATGGATGTTGTGTTTGTCTTACGGCACTGGCTCTCTCCCTTCCCTGGAACCAGTGACCCTAAATTAGGGACGGGCAACTGCTTATAGCCCATTGAGTTGCTCACGGTGGTCGTCAAACCTCCAATCAAAAAAAAAAAAAAAAAAAAAAAAAAAAAGATTTCTCCGTGAAAAAATGTGCTAGGACAACGAAACTCAGTTTATTTGACGTTGAAAACTAAAAACGCCGTCCCGGTGGCGCAGTGGTCTGAAGCCATGGCTTTTGATCATTTGTCCGAACGGGGTCCAGGTTCGAATCCCGGTGAGGCATGGATGTCGTGTTTGTCTTAAGACACTGGTTCTCTCCCTTTCCTGGAGTCAGTGGTCCTAAATTAAGGACGAGCGACTGTTTATAGCCCTTTGAGTTGCTCATGGTGGTCGTTTAACCTCCAATTAAAAAAAACGGCGTTTTTTACGCTTTCCAACCGTAGGTTGAAGAAGCGTATGTGCTCCAGCTTTGTCCGTCTGTCGGCACGATAACTCGCGTAAAAATGGTTCGATTTCGATGAAATTTTAGTACGTGGTAGGGGACGAACCCTATGAAAATGGACGAAATGGGGTCAAAGGTCACAGCATAGGAGAGGAATCCATTCCATTGCCCTTATGCGTCGTAACTTGCGTAAATATGGTTCGATGTCGATGAAATTTTACTATGTTGTAGGGGACTAACTGGAAATGAACCCCATTGAAAATGGGTGAAGTGGGGTCAAAGGTCAGGACATAGGAGCGGGATGCATTCCATTGCCTTTATGGGTCATAACGTGCTTAAAAATGGTTCGATTTCGATGACATTTTATTATGTGGTAAGGGACCACCTGGGGACGATCTTATGACGTCACAATCTCGCGCTTGATATGTTGGCGCGCGGTCACGCCATCTGTCTCATTACGTCACGCGTTATGTGTGGATCCGATTATAGTTTTATGACGTCACACTCTTGCAAGCAGATGGTCGCGATTCCCATCTGCCTCATTACGTCACGCTTTGTGTGCGTATGTTCGTCCGCACGATAACTCGCGTAAAAATCGTTCGATTTCGATGAACTTTTAGTATGTGGAAGGGGCTCTTGGGCCGCCTTCCGGTGGCCCAACTATGTTACGACTTACCTCGTCTTTGGAGGAGGGTGACAGGCGATATGTACACCCTTTTTTCTGGTGCATAGTATTGTTTTAAAATAACAATTACTATCAAATCCTGTTTCCTATAGGCTTTAGCCTTTAATTCATTTTTGGGGAAAATGGGGTCAACGAATCCTATTGAAAATGGGCGAAATGGGGTTCCTGGGAAGGAACCCTATTGAACGTGAACGAAATGGCGTCAAAGGTTAGCACATTGGAGCGGGATCCATTCCACTGCTCTTATGCGTCATAACTAACGTAAAAAAGGTTCGATTTTAATTAAATTTTAGTATATGGTAGGGGGCCACCTGGCGAAATGGGGTCAAAGGTCAGGACATAGGAGCGGAATCACTTCCATCGCCATTATGCGTCATAACTTACGTAAAATTTTTCGATCTGGATGAAATGTTAGTATGTTGTAGGGGCCTGCCTATTAAATGGACGAAATGGGGTCAACGAATCCTATTGAAAATGGGCGAAATGGGATCAAAGGTTAGGACACAGGAGCGGAATCTATTCCATAGCCCTTATGCATCATAACTTACGTAAAAATGCTTCCATTCCGACAACACTTTATCATGTTATTTCGGAGGTATACTGAACCGGTTCTGTGGAATATCATCGAAATGGGATCGAAGTTCAGGGCACAAGACCGAGATTTATTCCACAGCCATTATCCTCATAACTTGAGTAATGATTTCTGGTATGCTGGAAAGCGTATCATAATCAATGCATTGCATGATTTCACTAACTTGTTTCCTTTTGGAATCTGTTTTACGGTAATGGAGTTATTGTCGATGGTATCTCAAAGAAACGATCAAATATTTCTCAGAGAAAAATTGCGTGAGAACAGCGAAACTCGCGCAGTTTATTCGATGTTGAAAACTAAATAAAACGGCGTATTTACTTTTGGAATCGGTTGCATGGTAGTGGCTCTTTTTTGATGGTATCTGGAAGAAACGCTCGAAGATTTCTCGGTGAAAAATTGCGTGAGGACAACAAAACTCGCACAGTTTATTTGACGTTGAAAACTAAACAAAACGGCGTTTTTACTTTTCCCATCGGTTGTACGGTAGTGGAGTTGTTGATGGTATCTGAAAGAAAAAATTTAAGATTTCTCCGTGAAAAATTGTGCTAGGACAACGAAACTCGCACATTTTATTCGGCATTGAAAACTAACTAAAACCGCGATTTCACTTGTGGAATCGGTTGTATGATAATGGCGGTTTTTTTTTTTGGTTGGAGGTTTAACGACCACCGTGAGCAACTCAATGGGCTATAAGCAGTCGCCCGTCCCTAATTTAGGGTCACTGGTTCCAGGGAAGGGAGGAGCCAGTGCCGTAAGACAAACACACCATCCATGCCTCACCGGGATTCGAACCCGGACCCCTTACGGACGAATGATCAGAGGCCAGCGCCTTAGACCACTGCGCCTCAGTGGTCTAAGGCGCTGGCCTCTGATCATTCGTCCGTAAGGGGTCCGGGTTCGAATCCCGGTGAGGCATGGATGTTGTTTGTCTTACGGCACCGGCTCTCTCACTTCCCTGGAACCAGTGACCCTAAATTAGGGACGGGCGACTGCTTATAGCCCATTGAGTTGCTCACGGTGGTCGTTAAACCTTCAATCAAAAAAGACCACTGCGCCGGCGCGGTTTTTCGATGGTGTCTGAAAGAAACGATCAAAGATTTCTTGGTGAAAAATTGCGTTCGGACAACGAAATTCGGGCTATTCTTCCACAAACGAGCGCACTCCTCATTTCTCACAGCTAATAAGACAGCGGAGCGCTAGAACAGCTCCGCGAGCAATCTACTGTTTTCGATCTGGCAACGGATCTATTGTTGTTTACATTCGAATGCAAACATTATGGGAATTGACGAAGTGGTTATCTTTGCATTCTGTTCTTATTTTTTTATTCATGATGACCAACGTTGGTTTCATCAAAAAAATATTTCATGTACTAAATGAAAACAATAACTGAGATGTTGAAAAAGAAAAAAAGAAGAACGACCTTACCTCTATATACCTTGCGAGACTGTAAAGAAATTATACTTTCGTATTTACAATAAGTATTTTAATTCGTACTGAGAAATATATAGCAAAAGACAATTTAAGAAGAAAAGCATCGATATTTATTGCCATTCGTGATTCCTTATTATTTCAAGGATTTCTTCGAAAACGTCTGTGTTTTTGGCACTACACTAACTTCCGAATATGAATTCCATCAAACGATCTGCTAAACTGTCTTTGTGAACAAACACCTTGTTTCATTATATTACTTTTCAAATGTCTCCAAAAATATTCAATATTTTGAGTGTGGGCTCCAGTGTCTTAATACACTGCTGGACAATTGCTAAGGACGGATCATAAACGGCTATATAGCGCATAAAAAAGTAAGTGTGGTTGGATGCCAAAAGAAATAAAATAATGTCAGAATGCCAGGACATTACAAGAAACACAATTTATTGTGCTCTGAAATCCAGAAGGCTTTGGAACGTGTTCAAGGGACAAACAGGCCATTTTGTGCAGAATACGTAAACAAGAAAAAAAAATGCAATTACCGTCCGCAGGCGTTCTGGCGTAAAATGTCAATACGGGATATGGTCACCATGGAGGGCGATGCAAGATTCCACACGTCGTGTCATGCTTTGCACAACATTATCAAGCAGCTGTTGGGGTAATTCATCCCATTCCTCTGTCAGTGCACGGATGAGGGTGTCCTTGTTTATTGGAGGGCATTGGCGACCAGCAAGACTCCTCCCCAAAACATCCCACACATTTTCAATGGGATTCAGATCTGGAGAACGTGCTGGCCATACGAAGCGTTGAATATCCTCGCTCTCAAGAAACTCCTGGACAGCGACTGTTCGATGACATGTTGCGTTGTCGTCCATGAAACGTAATCTATCACCGACAGCACCTCGGAACAAGTGAACATGAGGTAGCAGAACATCATTAATGTATCGTTGGCCAGTCATAGTCCCAGTTGGAAGCACATAGAGGGAGGTACGGCCATTGATCATGATGCCAGCCCATACCATGACACTACATGTCTGATATTGGTCCCTTTCCTGTATGTTTGCCGGACAATATGCAGTACCACTATCACGCCAGATCAGTTCTCGTCGACAATCAGACGATAGACTGTATCTACTCTCATCTGAGAAGAGGATAGAAGACCAGTCGTTATCAGTCCAATTGCGATGTTGATGGCACCATTGCAAACGGGCGGTACGATGACGTCTGGACAATGGGATGCACACAACAGGACGGCGGGCGTATAGTCCTCCTTTATGCAAACGTCTGGCGACAGTTTTTCGGGAAATCCGCTTGCCAGTAGCAGCCATAAACTGATTTGCTACCTCACTACCTGTGCTGCGCCGGTGTCTTTTTGTTGATAGCACTATGTACCGATCTTCTGCAGGTGTCGTACTGCGAACACGACCTCCCCCGTGATGTTTGCTACACTCTCCATTTGTTTGAAATGATTTCCAAAGCCTTGAAACAACACTGTGGCTGACGTCGAACTCCCTGGCAACATCTGTTATTTTTCGCCCTTCTTCAATCTTGCCAATAATACGGCTACGCGTAAAATCATCTAGGTGATGTCGGGAAGACATACTGAAAATTTCAAGTTCGTCAATTGATTCTTTCCCTTTCAACTTTGCGTTTGAAAAACAACGGTCAATACGCGTCAAATCCTTTATATCTCTTATCAGCGCTATGACGTCACAAACAAGTTCGGCAATCCAAAATTTACATACGCACAACACGTCTTACTGTATCCCGCATTTATGCTAATTTCCACATTTTCCTGCCTTCCATTTTATGGTTGCTATTGTCATCCGTCCTTAGCAATTGTCCGGCAGTGTACTATCGAAGGTTAATATCAAGGAGGTTAGAAGAAGAGGAGGTGAAATGACCCGTTTTGTGTGAAGCCAAAACATATCAGCTGTTCCAATCCGATCCTCTGTGGTGGTGGAAGTCTGAGGGTGTTCGGAAACGTGACGTCACTTCCTGTGCCAAAAGCAGTTTCGCTTAGCGCATGCAAACCATGCAAACCGAGGACGCAAACAAAGAATATTTCGGACTTCGTATTTCTCAACATTAGGGTTTCGGTTACACAGTGACGGAAACATAAAAACTCCCAACACCAAGAAAGGGTTGTGTTAGATAAACGAAAGTTGGTAGGCGGTGAGAGTACATCTGTAAGATGACGTCTATGCCAATTTCGCGCTCGGCGCATACGTGTGGCGCTAGTAGCGCCCCTCGGAACATGCAAAGCAGGTTTGCTGTAAATACGCGCTGTAACGTTCGTGAGCGTTAGTTATCGTTGAGATTCGACGTAGTGTGTTGATGTTAGTCAAAAATGCCTTTAAGAAGACGAAGAAGCCATTATCAACAGCTCACGGAGTTTGAACGAGGTTGTGTAATAGGGCTACGAGAAGGTGGATTTTCTTTCCGCAATATTGCAGAACGACTTGGCAGGAATGTAGCCACTGTGCATGATTGTTGGCAGCGGTGGTCAAGGGAAGGTACTGCCTCAAGAAGACCGGGTTCCGGCCGGCCACGTGGCACTACTGAGAGGCAAGATCGCCGTGTACGGCGTATGGCCGTGGCACATCGTACCGCGTCTGCGGCAGCAATTCGAGCTGCAGTTGCCACCACAGTGACACAACGAACTGTTACAAATCGGTTACTTGAAGGACAGCTCCGAGCCAGACGCCCTGCAGCGTGCATTCCACTTACTCCAAACCACTGCCGTTTGCGACGTCAGTGGTGTCAAGCTAGAGCTCATTGGAGGACGGAGTGGAGATCTGTTGTGTTTTCTAATGAAAGCCGGTTCTGCCTGGGTGCCAGTGATGGCCGTGCGTTGGTTAGAAGGAGGTCAGGTGAGCGCCTGCAACCAACCTGTCTGCGGCCGAGACACACTGGACCTACACCTGGAGTTATGGTCTGGGGAGCAATTATCCTAGGACAGCAGGAGCACTCTCGTGGTTATCCCACGCACCCTGACGGCACAGTTGTACGTCGGTATGGTGATTCAACCTGTTGTGCTGCCATTCAAGAACAGCATTCTAGGGGGTGTTTTCCAACAGGATAACGCTCGCCCGCATACCGCTGTTGTAACCCAACATGCTCCACAGAGTGTCGACATGTTGCCGTGGCCTGCTTGATCACCAGATCTTTCACCAATCGAGCACGTATGGGACATCATTGGACGACAACTCCAGCGTCACCCCCAACCAGCATTAACCGTCCCTGTATTGACCGACCAAGTGCAACAGGCATGGAACTCCATCCCACAAACTGACATCCAGCACCTGTACGACACAATGCATGAATGTTTGCGTGCTTGCATTCAACATTCTGGCGGTTACACCGGTTATTAATGTACCAGCATTTCACATTTAAAATGGCTCTTCTCGCGCTTACAATAAGCTGTGATCTTGAAACCTTAATCGATTAAATATGTTACCTATACAAATGTATTGCCGCCATTTCATTCCTCTACAACTATTTTTTCGTGGTGTTGGGATTTTTTTTTCGTCAGTGTATTTTAAACATGGTTCATTGCACATGCGCAGTATGCAAGTAACCATGTGCAGTATGCACTTCCGTTCAAAAAATCATTATTTTGTTCAATTTTTTAAAGAAATACCAACACATATTTTGCTATTTTTTCTTGAATTTTTTTAATTATGAGAACGAATACTTCAGCTTCAGTTTTTTTCATGACTGTATGGGTACAGTAAGGGTCCGAAAAACCCGTTCGAAATCGAGATTTCCCCATTGAGATATACAGGAGATTCTCGGATTGGGCGCATTGGCGTAGTCAGCTGATAAAAAGTGGCGTCACGCAAGAAGCACAGGGAGAGTGTCTGTTGCCATCGCCTCCTTATTCTAACCTCCTTGGTTAATGCGGACAACTTAATATTTACTGAGCGTTGCCAGATCGAAAACAGTCGATTGCTCGCGGAGCTGTTCTAGCACTCCGCTGTCTTAGCTGTGAGAAATGAGGAGTGCGCCCGTTTGTGGAAGAATAGCCAAATATTTTAGGTAAATCAAGGCATTGGTTAAATCCAAAAACGAAATAACCCGACGATAATCGTGATGACTTTGTTCGATGCTGACGCTGGTGATGATGATGCTCCGACTTCTCTGAGAATCCCGAAAGTTTGCATTTTTTTTTTTTTTTTTGAAATTTCAAAAATTAAGACAAAAATAAGAAATTGAGGACATTTGTCATCCTCAGTCAGTTTTTACGGAGTTGAGGACAAAGCGTTGAAATTGAGGACTGTCCCCAGAAATTGAGGATGTCTGGTCACCTTAGCTTAGTGAGTTCTTGTGTGTTGGAAAAATCTGTGCGTAGCCATTTAAAGAGCAGACCCTGGATCGGTCATTAGACACCGGCTGCCAATAGATGACGCCACAAGAGCGCAGCTGCGTATAATCTAAAGGTTAGCAAAGATGAGAATTCGAAAAACCGAATCATGGCCAGCGTCCACTGTAAACCAAAAGTATGTGTTTTCCAAGTTAAAAGAAGCAATGCCGTTTTACGCACGATTTTGTAAAAAGTTTATGTTGTAAAAGTTAAGCATATGTACAGATTAAAAAAATATAATATTCGAACATCCTCCGCTTCAACAGCCCTCTCCAGACTCTACTTAAGGGGCAAACACGCCACTATATGGGAAGATATAATTATTTTGAACACTCCGAAGTTACGTTCAACTCTTCTTTTCACAGAGAGTTTGCTGATTTACAAATACAGCCACATTTGCTGTAATGAAGAATACCCATGCACCACACCTCTCCCCTAGAAACAATTAATGGATCCTGAAAAACATCCAGATGATCCGGAAGACGAGTTTGCTCAGTTATTTCGGTGCATGCATTGACCTTGCTTAGAACTGCGTTATTTGTGAATGTGCTCCCATGATATACACTGACGGAAAAAAAAATCCCAACACCACGAAAAAATAGTTCCAGAGGAATGAAATGGCGGCAATACATTTGTATAAGTAACATATTTAATCGATTAAGGTTTCAAGATCACAGCTTATTATAAGCGCGAGAAGAGTTATTTTAAATGTGAAATGCTGGTACATTAATAACCGGTGTAACCGCCAGAATGTTGAATGCAAGCACGCAAACATTCATGCATTGTGTCGTACAAGTGCTGGATGTCAGTTTGTGGGATGGAGTTCCATGCCTGTTGCACTTGGTCGGTCAATACAGGGACGGTTAATGCTGGTTGGGGGTGACGCTGGAGTTGTCGTCCAATGATGTCCCATACGTGCTCGATTGGTGAAAGATCTGGTGATCTAGCAGGCCACGGCAACATGTCGACACTCTGTAGAGCATGTTGGGTTACAACAGCGGTATGCGGGCGAGCGTTATCCTGTTGGAAAACACCCCCTGGAATGCTGTTCATGAATGGCAGCACAACAGGTTGAATCACTAGACCGACGTACCACTGTGCCGTCAGGGTGCGTGGGATAACCACGAGAGTGCTCCTGCTGTCGTAGGAAATTGCTCCCCAGACCATAACTCCAGGTGTAGGTCCAGTGTGTCTCGGCCGCAGACAGGTTGGTTGCAGGCGCTCACCTGGCCTCCTTCTAACCAACACACGGCCATCACTGGCACCCAGGCAGAACCGGCTTTCATCAGAAAACACAACAGATCTCCACTCCGTCCTTCAATGAGCTCTAGCTTGACACCACTGACGTCGCAAACGGCAGTGGTTTGGAGTAAGTGGAATGCACGCTACAGGGCGTCTGGCTCGGAGCTGTCCTTCAAGTAACCGATTTGTAACAGTTCGTTGTGTCACTGTGGTGGCAACTGCAGCTCGAATTGCTGCTGCAGACGCAGTACGATGTGCCACGGCCATACGCCGTACACGGCGGTCTTCCCTCTCAGTAGTGCCAAGTGGCCGGCCGGAACCCGGTCTTCTTGAGGCAGTACCTTCCCTTGACCACCGCTGCCAACAATTATGCGCAGTGGCTACATTCCTGCCAAGTCGTTCTTCAATATTGCGTAAAGAAAATCCACCGTCTCGTAGCCCTATTACACGACCTCGTTCAAACTCCGTGAGCTGTTGATAATGGCTTCTTCGTCTTCTTAAAGGCATTTTTGACTAACATCAACACACTACGTCGATTCTCAACGATAACTAACGCTCACGAACGTTACAGCGCGTATTTACAGTAAACCTGCTTGGCATGTTCCGAGGGGCGCTACTAGCGCCACACGTATGCGCAGAGCGCGAAATTTGCATAGAGGTCATCTTACAGATGTACTCTCACCGCCTACCAACTGTCGTTTATCTAACACAACCCCTTCTTGGTGTTGGGATTTTTATTTTCCGTCAGTGTATTTCCACTTTATCATCTGCATAGGGCGAGTTGAAATCTTTACAATATTTGCGTAAACGCATGTGCTGCGGCGGGTATGTCACGTGTTTAAACTAATTCAAGTCGCGCACTGCAGTCAGTCGGAAGGGATATAAAGTGGTAGTCATTGTTGTGAACAGCATTTTGCATGCCGTCCTTCTGTCAGTGGTTGGGATGCCTAAAAGATGAACAGCCACAACCAGGTAATTAGGGAACTTTTGCTTTACGAGTTTGAACTCTGCCATAACGCTGCTCAAGCAAAACGAAACAATTGTCATTCGAAAGGGGAAGGTTCCGTGGACAAAAGCACCGTAACCAGATGGGTCAAGAAATTTCGCTTAGGTGACAGAAACCACGACGATCGCCAAGGTCAGGTAGGCCGCGAACAGTGGATTCGGAGGCCGTGCGCCAGGCCGTAGAGGCAAATCCGACAACCTACCGTTGGAGATTATCAGGCGAGCTGGGCATATCACAGACCACCGTGGTCCGTCACCTTCACAACCTCGGCAAGGTCTACAGGAGCTGCCGCATTGTCCCTCACAAACTGACGCTAACTGAAGCAAACCGCAGAGTGGAAGTGTGCACGAAACTCCTAGAAAACCCGCGCGATGTACATCAAGATAATTGTTATGTGCGATGAGAAGTGGATCTATTTCCGTAATCCTAACACACAACGGCAGTGGTTGAGGCCGGGCCAACTTCCTGAACCTGTTGCCAAACGAGAGGGCTTCGGGCACAAGGTGATGATCTGCGTCTGGTGGAATTTCGAGGGGATAATCCATTACGAATTTGTTCCAGATTATCGGACCATCAACAACACCAACCTCTACTCTGAACAGCTGGAGCGGATGTATGTCGTTTTGGAGGAGAAGTACCCAGCCCTGGGGAACAGAAAACGTGCTCTCTTACAGCAGCAGAACGCTCGGCTTCATACCGCGCGAACGACCCGGGCAAAACTCCAGGAACTTGAGGGCATCGGAGTGATGCCACACCAAGCATATAGTCCGGACCTTGCCCCGTCGGATTATTACCTGTTCCGGTCCATGGCCCACTTCCTTCGCGGGCGGCACTTCAACAACCAGGAGGAGGTGGCAGCTGGGGTGAAGGACTTCATCGCCTCGAAAAACAAGAACTGGTACCACCGCGGAATCGAAAAACTGGCAGACAGATGGCTAAAGGCGGTACAACACGATGGCCTGTACTTTGAATGCTAGTCAGATTTCTTCGTAAAGGTACGTATGAAGACAAAGTGATCCAAATATTGCAAAACTTTCGACTCACCCTCTGTAGAATCGAAGAATTGGCAGACAGATGGCTAAAGACGGTGCTACACGATGGCCTATACTTTGAATGCTAGTCAGCTTTCGTCGTAAAGGTATGTATGAAGACATAAAGTGATCCAAATATTGCAAAACTTTCGACTCACCCTCTGTAGAATCGAAGAACTGGCAGACAGATGGCTAAAGGCGGTGCAACACGATGGCCTATACTTTGAATGCTAGTCAGCTTTCGTCGTAAAGGTACGTATGAAGACATAAAGTGATCCAAATATTGCAAACGTTCGTCTCACCCTCTGTAGAATTGAAGAACTGGCAGACAGATGGCTAAAGACGGTGCAACACGATGGCCTATACTTTGAATGCTAGTCAGCTTTTGTCGTAAAGGTACGTATGAAGACATAAAGTGATCCAAATATTGCAAAACTTTCGACTCACCCTCTGTGGAATCGAAGAACTGGCAGACAGATGGCTAAAGGCGGTGCAACACGATGGTCTATACTTTGAATGCTAGTCAGCTTTCGTCGTAAAGGTACGTATGAAGACATAAAGTGATCCAAATTTTGCAAAACGTTCGTCTCACCCTCTGTAGAATTGAAGAACTGGCAGACAGATGGCTAAAGACGGTGCAACACGATGGCCTATACTTTGAATGCTAGTCAGCTTTTGTCGTAAAGGTACGTATGAAGACATAAAGTGATCCAAATATTGCAAAACTTTCGACTCACCCTCTGTGGAATCGAAGAACTGGCAGACAGATGGCTAAAGGCGGTGCAACACGATGGTCTATACTTTGAATGCTAGTCAGCTTTCGTCGTAAAGGTACGTATGAAGACATAAAGTGATCCAAATTTTGCAAAACGTTCGTCTCACCCTCTGTAGAATCGAAGAACTGGCAGACAGATGGCTAAAGACGGTGCAACAGGATGGCCTATACTTTGAATGCTAGTCAGCTTTTGTCGTAAAGGTACGTATGAAGACATAAAGTGATCCAAATATTGCAAAACTTTCGACTCACCCTCTGTGGAATCGAAGAACTGGCAGACAGATGGCTAAAGGCGGTGCAACACGATGGTCTATACTTTGAATGCTAGTCAGCTTTCGTCGTAAAGGTACGTATGAAGACATAAAGTGATCCAAATTTTGCAAAACGTTCGTCTCACCCTCTGTAGAATTGAAGAACTGGCAGACAGATGGCTAAAGACGGTGCAACACGATGGCCTATACTTTGAATGCTAGTCAGCTTTTGTCGTAAAGGTACGTATGAAGACATAAAGTGATCCAAATATTGCAAAACTTTCGACTCACCCTCTGTGGAATCGAAGAACTGGCAGACAGATGGCTAAAGGCGGTGCAACACGATGGTCTATACTTTGAATGCTAGTCAGCTTTCGTCGTAAAGGTACGTATGAAGACATAAAGTGATCCAAATTTTGCAAAACGTTCGTCTCACCCTCTGTAGAATTGAAGAACTGGCAGACAGATGGCTAAAGACGGTGCAACACGATGGCCTATACTTTGAATGCTAGTCAGCTTTTGTCGTAAAGGTACGTATGAAGACATAAAGTGATCCAAATATTGCAAAACTTTCGACTCACCCTCTGTGGAATCGAAGAACTGGCAGACAGATGGCTAAAGGCGGTGCAACACGATGGTCTATACTTTGAATGCTAGTCAGCTTTCGTCGTAAAGGTACGTATGAAGACATAAAGTGATCCAAATTTTGCAAAACGTTCGTCTCACCCTCTGTAGAATTGAAGAACTGGCAGACAGATGGCTAAAGACGGTGCAACACGATGGCCTATACTTTGAATGCTAGTCAGCTTTTGTCGTAAAGGTACGTATGAAGACATAAAGTGATCCAAATATTGCAAAACTTTCGACTCACCCTCTGTGGAATCGAAGAACTGGCAGACAGATGGCTAAAGGCGGTGCAACACGATGGTCTATACTTTGAATGCTAGTCAGCTTTCGTCGTAAAGGTACGTATGAAGACATAAAGTGATCCAAATTTTGCAAAACGTTCGTCTCACCCTCTGTAGAATTGAAGAACTGGCAGACAGATGGCTAAAGACGGTGCAACACGATGGCCTATACTTTGAATGCTAGTCAGCTTTTGTCGTAAAGGTACGTATGAAGACATAAAGTGATCCAAATATTGCAAAACTTTCGACTCACCCTCTGTGGAATCGAAGAACTGGCAGACAGATGGCTAAAGGCGGTGCAACACGATGGTCTATACTTTGAATGCTAGTCAGCTTTCGTCGTAAAGGTACGTATGAAGACATAAAGTGATCCAAATTTTGCAAAACGTTCGTCTCACCCTCTGTAGAATCGAAGAACTGGCAGACAGATGGCTAAAGACGGTGCAACAGGATGGCCTATACTTTGAATGCTAGTCAGCTTTTGTCGTAAAGGTACGTATGAAGACATAAAGTGATCCAAATATTGCAAAACTTTCGACTCACCCTCTGTGGAATCGAAGAACTGGCAGACAGATGGCTAAAGGCGGTGCAACACGATGGTCTATACTTTGAATGCTAGTCAGCTTTCGTCGTAAAGGTACGTATGAAGACATAAAGTGATCCAAATTTTGCAAAACGTTCGTCTCACCCTCTGTAGAATCGAAGAACTGGCAGACAGATGGCTAAAGACGGTGCAACACGATGGCCTATACTTTGAATGCTAGTCAGCTTTTGTCGTAAAGGTACGTATGAAGACATAAAGTGATCCAAATATTGCAAAACTTTCGACTCACCCTCTGTGGAATCGAAGAACTGGCAGACAGATGGCTAAAGGCGGTGCAACACGATGGTCTATACTTTGAATGCTAGTCAGCTTTCGTCGTAAAGGTACGTATGAAGACATAAAGTGATCCAAATTTTGCAAAACGCTCGTCTCACCCTCTGTAGAATCGAAGAACTGGCAGACAGATGGCTAAAGACGGTGCAACACGATGGCCTATACTTTGAATGCTAGTCAGCTTTCGTCGTAAAGGTACGTATGAAGACATAAAGTGATCCAAATATTGCAAAACGTTCGTCTCACCCTCTGTAGAATCGAAGAACTGGCAGACAGAACTGGCAGACCGTACAGAATATCCAGGACAGGATACAGAGGAGTCCACACAAGTCCATGAGGCGGCTGTCACAACAAGCTAATGTGCCAAAGAGTACAGCCCACGATATTCTGAAAAGGATGTTGCGTTTCCACCCGTACAAAATGTCTGTCGTGCATCAGCTGAAAGAAACAGACCACGTGACTTGTGTTCGGTACTGCAGGTGGTTCCAAGGGTTCCTGTCGTGTTCGGTACTGCAGGTGGTTCCAAGAGTTCCTGTCGTGTTCGGTACTGCAGGTGGTTCCAAAAGTTCCGGTCGTGTTCGGTACTGCAGGTGGTTCCAAAAGTTCCGGTCGTGTTCGGTACTGCAGGTGGTTCCAAGAGTTCCGGTCGTGTTCGGTACTGCAGGTGGTTCCAAGAGTTCCTGTCGTGTTCGGTACTGCAGGTGGTTCCAAGAGTTCCTGTCGTGTTCGGTACTGCAGGTGGTTCCAAGAGTTCCTGTCGTGTTCGGTACTGCAGGTGGTTCCAAGAGTTCCTGTCGTGTTCGGTACTGCAGGTGGTTCCAAGAGTTCCTGTCGTGTTCGGTACTGCAAGTGGTTCCAAGAGTACCTCTCTGAAGAAGGTGAGGACACTGTGGACGTGACTTTCTTTACGGATCAGGGAAGCACTCAGTAGCGTCGGAACTCTTTTTTGACAGCAAGGGCAAGATGTCGGAGAACAAAATACAGGGTGATTCATAAAGAAGTATATAGTTTCCAGATACTGTAAAAGAGTAACAGTTGAAGACACGGACCACAACTGCGAACCGTTAAGTAGATGTACTCATAAAGTTTGTGTCCCGCTACTGAGGTAAGTGACGTAGGCGATAGTGCGCGTGTCACGTGACTTGTCAGTCAAAATGGCAGCGTCTGCAGTGGAGAAGGCGTTTTGTGTTCTTGAATTGAGCAAAACGGAATCTGTGACTGTTGTGTAACGGCATTTTCGATTACGATTCGGAAACGAACTTCCAACCAGAAAATCTATCTACGATTGGCATAAAAAAATTTAAACTACGGGCTGTTTGTGCAAACTTAAAAGTCCTGGACGACTGCGTGTATCGGAAGAAGTCGTCGATAGTGTTTGCACCGCCATTCAACGAAGCCCGGGAAAATCAACACGGAGGGTGAGTCGTGAAGAGCAGATTTCACAGCCCACTGTCTGGAGAATTTTGAGAAAGAAGCTGAAAATGAGTCCATACAAATGTTGCAAAATCTCACTGACCTTGACAAGACAAAGCGCTTTGAATTTTGTGCCGAAATGCAGCACCGTTTTGAAAATGACGATTTTGCCGATTAGTTAGTTTTCACCGATGAAGCTACATTTCACGTGAGTGGTCAGGTAAACAAGCGCAGTGTTCGCTTTTGGGGAACGGAGAAATCCAGATTTACAGTGCAACACGTGCGAGATTCCCCTAAGGTAAATGTGTTCTGTGCTGTGTCCTAAAAGAAAGTGTACGGTCCCTTCTTTCTTTCACGAGAAAACTGTCGCGGGAGGCTCTTTTCTGGATATGTTAAGACTTTGGTTGAGGCCACAGTTGCAGGACGACAGTGGCAACTTTATTCTCCAATTGGACGGTGCACCACCGCACTGGTTAGGCGACGTGCGAGATTATCTCGATGAACATCTTCCTCACCGATGGATTGGACGAGCCGCGGACTACAACATGCCACTGACCCAATGGCCACCCAGAAATCCTGACTTAACACCTTGTGACTTTTTCCTGCGGGGGTACAAAGGGAAAAGGTATTCGCCCCTCCCCTTCCTGTTGATCTAGCAGAGCTGAAACAGCGTATCACAGCCACTATCACTGCACTTGATTCAGATATCTTACCTCGCGTTTGGGCGGAAATGGATTACCGGCTCGATGTGTGTCGTGTGACTAAGGGTGCACACATAGAACATCTGTGAATGTCTCTAAAAAAACTTGAAACATTCCCCTACAATTCTGTTACAGGTAACATAAAATATTTTACATTGTTCTTGTTTTATAGTTCGTTGAAGCTGTATACTTCTTTATGAATCACCCTGTATTTCACCCTGGCATGGAATTTATCGTACTACTGTAAAAAAAGACGTGCTGAATTCATTTTGAAAATTTTCTAGAACATTTTTTTTTATTAAACATTCATCCATAAAAAAATAACACTTTTCATATCCATATAGTTTCTCAATGTAAACAACTGATGCACATGAGCGGAGTTAAACTATAGAACTTGATGCTTCCGGATTGGTACGATTTCCGCAGTAATTGCAGCCGTAGATGCTATAATTCAACATTGAAAGAACCTATATCTCATTCCTTACCCTATACTTCCATTTCCCTAAATAAATAAATAAATACATCGCTATTTCCACGTTCCATAAACACATAGCAACCGAAAAATTGTTTTCAGCCGCAGCCGTGGAATTGAACTACGGATCTCTCGATATCTAGCCGAGCGCGTTAGCTTTACACCACGGTGGCCAACAATCCACGGTGCTATGTGTATTTTTAAGTAAGCTTCTGACATCATAAATCTGTAAGATGGGCTCAGATACTGAGACGTCTCCATCTGGTAGACATTAACGGCACTGGCTATATATAGTATAGCAGTTATATCCAAAAGGCGAGATCCAAGGTGAAAATCCTCCAAATACGTGGTGTCAGTAAATAAATAAACACATCACTCTTTCCACGTTCCAGAAACACATAGCAACCGAAAAATTGTTTTCAGCCGCCGCCGTGGAATTGAACTACGGATCTCTCGATATCTAGCCGAGCGCGTTAGCTTTACACCACGGTGGCCAACAATCTACGGTGCTATGTGTATTTTTAAGTAAGCTTCTGACATCATAAATCTGTAAGATGGGCTCAGATACTGAGACGTCTCCATCTGGTAGACATTAACGGCACTGGCTATATATAGTATAGCAGTTAAATCCAAAAGGCGAGATCCAAGGTGAAAATCCTCCAAATACGTAGTGTCAGTAAATAAATAAACACATCACTCTTTCCACGTTCCAGAAACACATAGCAACCGAAAAATTGTTTTCAGCCGCCGCCGTGTAATCGAACCACGGATCTCTCGATATCTAGCCGAGCGCGTTAGCTTTACACCACGGTGGCCAACAATCCACGGTGCTATGTGTATTTTTAAGTAAGCTTCTGACATCATAAATCTGTAAGATGGGCTCAGATACTGAGACGTCTCCATCTGGTAGACATTAACGGCACTGGCTATATATAGTATAGCAGTTAAATCCAAAAGGCGAGATCCAAGGTGAAAATCCTCCAAATACGTGGTGTCAGTAAATAAATAAACACATCACTCTTTCCACGTTCCAGAAACACATAGCAACCGAAAAATTGTTTTCAGCCGCCGCCGTGTAATCGAACCACGGATCTCTCGATATCTAGCCGAGCGCGTTAGCTTTACACCACGGTGGCCAACAATCCACGGTGCTATGTGTATTTTTAAGTAAGCTTCTGACATCATAAATCTGTAAGATGGGCTCAGATACTGAGACGTCTCCATCTGGTGGACATTAACGGCACTGGCTATATATAGTATAGCAGTTAAATCCAAAAGGCGAGATCCAAGGTGAAAATCCTCCAAATACGTGGTGTCAGTAAATAAATAAACACATCACTCTTTCCACGTTCCAGAAACACATAGCAACCGAAAAATTGTTTTCAGCCGCCGCCGTGTAATCGAACCACGGATCTCTCGATATCTAGCCGAGCGCGTTAGCTTTACACCACGGTGGCCAACAATCTACGGTGCTATGTGTATTTTTAAGTAAGCTTCTGACATCATAAATCTGTAAGATGGCTCAGATACTGAGACGTCTCCATCTGGTAGACATTAACGGCACTGGCTATATATAGTATAGCAGTTAAATCCAAAAAGGCGAGATCCAAGGTGAAAATCCTCCAAATACGTGGTGTCAGTAAATAAATAAACACATCACTCTTTCCACGTTCCAGAAACACATAGCAACCGAAAAATTGTTTTCAGCCGCCGCCGTGGCATTGAATCACGGATCTCCCGATATCTAACCGAGCGCGTTAGCTTTACACCACGGTGGCCAAGATATCGAGAGATCCGTGTTCAATTCCACGGCGGCGGCTCAAAACAATTTTCCGGTTGCTATGTGTTTCTGGAACGTGGAAAGAGCTATGTATTTATTTATTTACTGACGCCACGTATTTGGAGGATTTTCACCATTTCCCTATTTATTTTTACTCATTTTTTTAGACTAATTTTTACACCTAATGAGACAAAACATTGCTGGTCTTCAAACGGGAACCAGCCCTCTAGACTGTTTAATGGGGCTAGCATTTTTTGACGTCTCACGAGTGAGTGATATTAAAAAAATATTCAGATTTCTAGATAGTTCCTGGTGAAAAATGAAGAGCAATACTCAATTTTTATGAAAATGAACCTAAAAAAAAAACAAAAAAAAAACGAATGCTCGAGATTTCCAATCACGAACATATGTAATTTTAAAAGGAAGAAAAGCTCAGGGAGCAAATATTGTCATTTGCCCTCAAACTCATTTGTGCGCGGGGGCAACTTCCCCCTCTGCTCCCACGGTTCCGACGCCGCTGGAAGCACTGAAAGGGAAGGTGTAGGGAGGTAATCTGCATACACTTCAAGAACTACAAGCTGCAACAACGACCCACATCCAACAAGTCCCACCACATACCCTCAGAAAGGTCTTCACCAACATGCAGATGCGTGTGCAGACATGTCTGGACGTCGGTGGAGCCCATTTCCAACACCTCCTGTAGAAACCAGTTTGACATGGTAAGTGTTACTTTCAGTGCACAGTTACTTTTCGGACACCCTGTCGTAACGTTTTAAAGGCCAATGAGGTTCGTACTCATGGTTTCCTGTCCTGCATACACCGAAGAGCAATTGAATTAGAGATACCTGTCTAGTAACGTGTAGCACCACTTACGCCCTGATGACGGCGGCGATTTGTCTCGGCATGGACTCGACAAGACACCGGAAGCGTTGGGAAGCCATACGAATCCACGACCTCTGAACAAGCTCCCACAGTTCACGAAAATTTGATGGAGGAGGGTCATCTCTCTCGATGGCATCACAGATGTGCTCGATGGCCAAGGCAGCGAGATCACGTCGGTGGAGTGTTCATCCAACCATTCGGATATACTTCGGGAGCTGCATTGTCTTGTTGCAGGATGAGGTCCCCAGTGGGATGTTGAAGACCCACAAACGAGAGCAAATGGTCGTCCAGGATATCCCGGTAACGTTGACCTGTGAGGGACGATGTCACACGAACCAGAGGCCCCATTTCAGTCCACGTAAACTGTCCCCAGATGAGAATGCCACCCCCACCAGCTTGAAGAGTACCTTGCTGGCAAGAAGGATTTATCGCTTCATGTGGTTTGCGCCGTACTCGTATCCTGCCATCCGCATGTACCAACGTGAATCTCGACTCATCAGTCCAGGTAACATTTTCCCACATGTCTAGGGTCCAGTGGCGATGTTCCCTCGCCCATGGTAATCTTCGCAACCTGTAATGTGCGGTCAGCAGCGGTACCCTCGTCGGACGATGGTTCATCTGTACCCCATAGTGAGGAGATGGTTCTAGATGGTGTGGCTGCTTACACGTTTTTGTGCACCAGCGTTAAATTGCCAAGTGATTTCTTGCACTGTGGCCCGTCTATCCGCTGTTACAATGCGAGCTAGCCGACGATGGTCCCGCTCATCCACACACTGTTGTCCACGGTAGTTGACCCTTGCAGGGATGGTTTTACCGGATTCGATGTACTCACGGTGCACCCGTGACACAGTGGCTCGTGAAAATCCCAGTGCCAGCACGACTTCCGAGATGGAGTGACCCATTCGTCGGGCCCTGACATTTTGCCCACGATGAAATGCGCTTAGATCCTTCGTCTTACCCATACTGCGTCCGACTCTTACTGATTCCCGTCGCATTACTCCTTATATTGTCGGATCGCTGCATACGTCATGTCGTTTTCGTTTACAGGGCCGCCCAGAGCGACACATTTGCATGCATAACGCCAGCTGTCTCTAATTCAGTTGCTCTTCAGTGTACATTGAAAAAATGCTGCATAGAGTATATACCTGAAAAGCGTTTTGCTCACAGGTGATGATAACATCATCAGCGTGGGGTAAAATCTACACGTACGGATTTTTTTGCCAAAATTACTGCCAAGTTCTTCAAAATTTGAGCCCTACATGTGCCACACTTAGCCCCCCAATAGCCCACCCAGTTTTAAACTGCTAGCGTCGCCACTGCTCATTCCTCATCCGGAGCCCACTCGGGCGAGCGGTCAGAAGCAGTGACCATTGCCCATAGGGGCGGCTACTGCATATTTTAGTATACAGGGTTACAAAGAAAGTCCTTGATCAGGCAACTATCTCACAAACTATGGCAGTTAGCGATTTACTTTTAGTGCAGTTATATAGAAACTCCCTATGGCGCACACAATAACACCACGAGGGATCCCCTCGCCGCCTTTTTTGGTGGGGTAAGGGGGCTATCTCGCCTTCCTTTGCAGATAGGGCAAAAAAGTCAATTAAAAACTTGTTCAGCGAGGCAAAAATAGTACATAAATGTCTTTGTCCCATAACAAAAGATAGAAGGGCACCGGAAATGTGGGCCCCAAGGAAATCACAACATCCGGAAGCCACAACCGAGTATTTAGACAAAGCTATTAATACAAGATGTGAATGCATAATACACTACCTACCAACGAGTAATTGGACACCCCTGCAATCGACGATATCTGCGGTCCTGATACACGTCACGGCCGCCGCCGTTAAATATCGTGTGGGAAACAACAACGCAACCAGTCGCATGCAAGGTGCCACGCAGTTCGAAGCTCGCTGATTTCGAGAAAGGTTTAATCGTCGGGTATCACATAAATGGCCGATCCATACGTATATCCAGCGAGTTGAAGTACCCAAAATCGACGGTGGCCTACGTGATTGGCAAATGGAAGATGAGAGGTGACTGTCGGAATGTGCTCCGACGCGGCAGACCCACAAGACTGGGAGTTAGAGACCGACGGGTGCTGGCCAGAGAAATTCGGAAAAACCGCACCAAATCGATGGGCCACATCCGTGAGGAGTTTTAACAGGCATCCGGAAGTGTTCTTTCGATGAATACCATCCGTAAGGAAGCCCATCTGCTTGGTTATCATGGACGTGCTGCCCTCCACAAGCCTTTGATCACCAAGTCCAATAGCGCTGCTCGGCTAACGTGGTGCAAAGAACGTCGACAGTGGACCGTTGAACAGTAGAAACAGGTTCCATGGAGCGACAAATCAAGGTTCACCCTCTACCGTTTGGATGGCAGGGTCTGGGTTTGGCGTCTGCCTGGATAACGCCTCTTGCCGGAATGTATTGTGCCAACTGTGAAGTTCGGCGGCGGTGGAGTTATGCTATGGGGGTGTTTCTCCTGGTATGGCACGGGACCCTTGGTCGCAATTCCTGGTAGACTCAACGCCGAGACCTACTGCACCATTTTGGATGACCATGCGCTTCCTACGTTGTGGCAGTTTTACGGGGTGGACCCTTGTTACTTTCAGGGTGGCAACGCCACCTGTCATGTTGCGAGGTCCACCATGGCTTGGTATGGTGACAATGGGGTTAATCGAATTGACTGCCCGGACCTTAACCCTATCAAGCACCTCTGGGACGAGTTGGAGCGTCGACTTAAGTGGTGCCCCTACCGTCCGAAATCGGTGAAGGAACTGACCTGTCTTCTCCAAGCCGAGTGGAAGAAAATACCGCTAGCCGTCGTACAACGCCTGGTTGAGAGTATGCCCCGGAGGGTCGCAGCTGTAATCGCCGCTCGTGGAGGCTCCACCAACTATTGAAGTTGAATAAACTTCGTTTTCCTTTGCTATCACAGGTGTCCAATTACTTGTTCGTAGATAATGTGCTGTAGAGATTTTATTAGTTTAGAAAATACAACTTACATGTTTGCATACTCAAAATGTTGCCCTTCAGCAAAGATGCGCGTCTTCAAGCGTTCTACGAGCTGACCGTGCATGCGTTGCAGCGTATCCCCATCAACAGAGGCACCGGCGGATGCTATACGTTGTTGCAGATCTGCTACATTTAGCGGTGGTGTTGCATACACCAGACATTTAAGATGGCCCCAAAGGAAAAAGTCCAGAGGGCTAAGGTCTGGTGAGGGTGGAGGCTATGCTACGGGACCTCCTGATCCTATCCGCATCGCTAGTCGAACACATCATTTAGCCATCTTGATACGTGTGCACTCCTATGTGGTGGTGTTCCATCGTACTGGTACCACATTTCAATAAAAGTTGTAATGGTACATTGTCCAAGAAATCCGTTACGTCGGTTTGAAGGAGATGTAAATATCGTTCATCATTCAGAGTTGCGTTGTACAAAAAGGTCCTACAAGCTGGTTCCCGCAAATGACACATCAAGCGTTGGTGAACCGCCTCAATGATGGTGTGTGTGTGTGTGTCTCGTCCAATAGGGATTTTCTTGTGTCCACTAGTGTACATTATGCGTATTCACAACGCCACCTCGTGTGAAGTGTGACTCATCTGTCCATAAAATGTTTGACAGAAACTCTGGGTCCTCCTCTAAAGCATTTAACATGACATTTGTGACGCGCCAGCCAGCAGGACGCACACGACATAAAGGCAGATAGCAGTCAGAACAAACGTCCGCGTAGCTGAATTGGTAGAGTGACTTATTCCGAAATGAGGGGATCCGGGTTCGAATCCTGGCGTGGACAGTTCAAAAGCTCGCATTGGTGTGATGTTCTTTCCACACCGCGAGATAGGAAAAATAAGAGAATCCCTTCTCCAGCACTTCCAAAAATAAAAAATGTGTGATGTTGCATTCCACACACTAGATTGACTGGGAGTTCTCGAGTGCACGTTCTACAGCGGATGGCTGCCTGCAAAGATTCATGGTCACGGCTGACCCGTGGGACATGCCCCCGGCCCTCTTTCGGGGGCGGGAGATGTGACGCGCCTGCCAGCAGGACGCACACGACATAATGGCAGATAGCAGTCAGAACAAACGTCCGCGTAGCTCAATTGGTAGAGTGACTTATTCCGGAATGAGGGGATCCGGGTTCGAATCCTGGCGTGGACAGAAATGACGGAGAAATATACTTCGTTATACATTACAAAAATCAAGTCTTTCGTCCGCCTCTCCAGGCCACAGTGCTTGCTGCGAATGAAATGAATATGGATGCATATGGTTCCTGTGCAAAATTTATAGTACACGCTGTTGGCTTAATGCACTTTCCCGGACAACTTCATTTGTGCTGCTGTGGGGATGTGCAAATACGTATGCCAGAATATCCGTATCGTCCTGCTTTGGCCTTCCTATTTGAAATCTATGCAAGTATGCTTCGGACACAAGGACTCAGATAGCTTTCCGCATTTGGAGAGTCCCCTTAAATCTTTTGTTTATGGGACAAAAACATTCATGTACTATTTTTGTCTCGCTGAACAAGTTTGTAATTGACTTTTTTTGCCCTATCTGCAAAGAGGGCGCGATAGCCCCCCCCCCCTCAACCCTCAAAAGGGGGCGAAAGGACCCCTCGTGGTGTTATTGTGTGCGTCATATTGGGTTTCCAATACAACTGCACAAGAAGTAAATCGCTAACTGCTATATTTCCTGAGATATTGGCCTGATCACTGACTTTTCTTGTAACCCTGTATGCATGGCTGTAGCCAAGTGGAGGGATCTTAGGGACCGGTTCCCCTCCGAAATCCCAATCAATTTGTTCGAAATTAAACTTCAACAAATAATGCTTTGGTTTTTTTTATTTGGCCTTATACGTCCATTGTGGAGAACATTCTCTACATTTGTCACTAGGGGATCCTTGTACAATTTCATGTACGTATATGGAACTGTATAGGCACAATTCAGTCTGTTGGAACTTTTTTTAGCTCATCTGCGAAAAATAACGATGTTCTCAAAGGTTTCATCAAGCAAGTATTACCAGCTTCCAGGCACACGACATTAATATCAATGTGCGAAACACTTTGGGTTTACAAGCATGAAGCTTTATTGAGATTCCGAGAAATCTACGTTGTAATAGTTCTATCGTTACAAAATTTGCAAGATATAAAAAATCGCAAATCCTCCCAAAAAGCTCATCAGCTATTATGTGCTATTACCCAAGGCCAGTTTGTAGTCAAACTTGGCACACTTGACTTTGTATTTTCGTGGACATTACCGCTGTCGGAAACTCTTCGAAACGTTGACTGCGATTTGACGACATCACTGGAACATTTTGTTCTCGTGATAACTTCCCTCGACCATCTAAGAAGTAACGCCATCGATAACTTCAGTGTTACTTTTAATGCAGCGTCAAAATTGATCACATAAGTTGATGGAGTTATCACAATGCCAAGAGTTACATCCAGGATGATTCAAATAGGGAATATTTCATCAGAAACTCCAGAAGAATATTTCCGGAGGAATCTTTTCGTGCCATTTGTTGACCACATGCGAATACAAATTAATGATCGATTCGAGACACACAAGACATTAGTCATAGCGCTTCAAATATTTCTACTTCGTCATGTTATGTTAAACTGCGAAAAAGAGCTAACGATTTGCAAAGGATTCAATGAAAACATACACGCAGAGAGCAGTACTCTCATAGTCCTTTTGGCGAAACAAATGGATCAACATAGATGTTAATTCAAGACCTGGTAACGCAATGGAGGCCCTTTTACAATGCGATTTAAATCTTTTCCCAGCTCACACACCTTGTTACAGATTCTTGCTATAATTCCGATTTCCACAGCTACGCCAGAAAGGACATTTTCAATATTTAGACGATTCAAGGCATATTTAAGAAACTCAACAGGAGAAAACAGACTGAGTAGATTAGCACTTTTAGCAACCCATTACAATACTGAGGTGCAACCGGACCAAATTTTAAATCGGTTGATTAAATCTTCAAGTCGCGCTATTTTTTTATAAGGTGAGTGAAAATGTAAACCTTATTTATTCTTCTTAATGTAAAAATTTCTTGAATTTGCTGATTTGTACAAATTGTATCATACCTGTGTTAAATGTTTTAATTTTCGCCTTAAAATTTAAAACTTTCAATCGATACATACTGTAATTGTTATTGCTTGTATCAAAACACTGGTTCAACATAATTTTTAAATCATTAAAAACAGTTATCTAAAGGAATGACTTCTTGTTGTGTTTGATTTATGTTTATTGTAAATTTACAGGTGGAAATTTTACAAGGAACGCTAATGTATGAGGATTATTTTACAAATACTAATCCCAAAATTGGGTGGGGGAAGGAAAGGTTGGTATAGTTTTTTTAATTGTAAACTAAACAAATTTAGTTTCTATTCAATCATCAAAAGAAATGAATACTTCACCGATAAAAACATTTTGGTCCCCTCCCGAAAAAAAAAACCTGGCTACGGCCTTGATGTATACTAACACGTATTGCGTATGTGTGATTAGCAGTCGTCACGAAATTTGTCGAAAGTATACAAAACTAATTTTGGAGACAAATTAATTTTTCGCGAGAGGCTCCATCGCTTTTTGTTACGCCACTGATCCTGTCACTTTTAAGAAACACATTTATTTTCTACTCATGTTTTGCCTGTGGTGGGTGTTAACTAAAGTCTTTCACTGACGGACATTTTCATTTAAATGTCTCCTCCTCATTCTCGAGCTGCGATTGGTTCGATATCCGTCATCAACTGCGGGGCAGTCTTTTCGAATGTCTGCCGCTTGCTCTGAGGAAATCCAAAAGACAGCAGAAGGCTAAAGTGTTTCACCCCACAGCGGAAAATCTTTGCGCGTCGTCATGGAAGGTGCTCAAGGCAGACGAAATATATTTCAGAGTCGCAGGTGTTGTAGCACTCCGGCTATGGCCAGCCTGCCAGATTTTTCTGATTCTTACATAGAGGAAATAAAGGTATGTATATATACATATTTTTGTCCCAGAAGAAAACGTTTTTCATACGTAGATTCGGTACTTTTACATCAGCCGTTGCAAACAGAAAAATATACTGAATTGTGTTTATTATTTGTGTTGTAGATTAAGTTTTGACTTGAGAGCTGAAACGTATTTTTACGTCTAGTTCATTGTCTCCCGAAATTTCAAGAACTGTGGACATCTACATGTTCAGCACCCCGTCAATTATTAAACATATCTGCACTAATGAATAATTTCAAGGTTTAGTTTGTTTCTAGGAAATCATCTAAAATTTGCAAGGCGTACTATAGAATTACCTAGGTTTCGGAATAACACGATTAATTTAAGATTTGATCAAAACTATTTCACTGCCCTTTTCCGAACGAACGTTTTTGAGCAATATCGGTAAAGTTTTGTGAAACCATGTATTCCGAACTAAATAAACGCAAGGGACGTTTCTGTTTTGTCACTTGGAGGCACTGAATAATAAATCATCATTATCCAGTATTATCAATCAACTGCTGAATAAAAGTCTTCCCAAATTTCTTCCACAACAGTTTATCTTGTGCCAGTCTTCTTCATATCACTCTGGCATGCTTTCGAATTTCATCCACCCATCTCGCATGTGGTCTTCTTCTGGGTCTTTTCCTGTCCCTTGGAATCCTAGAATTTTGGTTGTCGATCTTTGGTACGTTCTTCTGGCAACATGTCCAGCCCATTGCCATTTCAGTGATTTCACTCTGATCATGATGTCTTCCTCTCCTGTCAGTTTCCTTATCCATGCGTTTCCCTTCTTATCTCTCCTGGCTACACCAAGCATTTATCTCTCCATACTCCTTTCAGTTGTATGCCCTTAGTAGTTTAGGTCCACGTCTGTGCTCCGTACGTAAGCACTGGAAGGATGCATTGATTAAACACTTTTCTTTTAAGACATAATGGCATATTGCTCTTAAAAATTGTACTGTTTCTCCCAAAAGCTCTCCAACCAAGTTTTATACGTCGATTAATTTCCTCATCAGTTTGACTTCTGCTTGATATCTGCTGTCCAAGGTAAATGTAAGAATTGGTTATCTCCAGCTTTTCCCCATCAACTGATAAATCTTCATTCCCTGTAAAAGCATTGTACATCAGTTTTGTCTTTTGAAAGTTCAGTTTTAATCCCCATTTCTTTACCCTTCTCGGCAAGTTCCTGGATCATTCTCTGCAGCTCTGAAGTATTATTTGAAAGACCTCTGAAGGGTTCTCTGATTTTTTTTCTGTTTAAAGATAAAACGGAAATAAAGCCGGGTCAAAATGGGGTCAGGAACACCTTGACCCGACCCGTTTGACCTGCAAGAAATTGTCGACCAGGTGACCTTTTGACCCGTTTCTATCTCTGATACAGTACTAGACAAATTAACAGCAACTCGTCGAATCTTGGTTAGCGTTCCCGGTTTTTGCTTAGAAATTCGGAGTACATTTATTTATTTTAAGCAAAAGCTGTATGCACAAAGAAGCTTATATTATTAGGATATTATTTAATTTAATGTTAGTAGTCAGCCAAAATTAAAGTATTTAGATATGTGGTACGAACGGACTATTAAAATAATAAAAACTAATGACAAGTTTTAAAAACTCTGGTTTACCTAAACTTTTATTTATTCTTTTGTTGGTTGTCCGAGTGAATAAATAAGTTTTATTTTTATGTTTGGGGGTTCAATGACTACGGTGAGCAACTCGATGGGCTATAATCGGCCGCCCATCCGTAATTTGGGGCAGTGGTCTAAGCGATGGCCTCTGATAATTCGTCCAAAAGGGGCCCGGGTTCGAATCCCGGTGAGGCATGGATGTTGTGTTTGTCTTACGGCACTGGCTCTCTCTCTTCCCTAGAACCAGTGGCCCTAAATTAGGGACGGGCGACTGCTTATAGCCCATTGAGTTGCTCACGGTGGTCGTTAAACCTCCAATAAAAAAAATGGGGCCACTGGTTCCAGGGAAGGGGAGAGCCAGTGCCGTATGGCAAACATAACATCCATGCCTCACCGGGATTTGAGCCCGGACCCGTCTCGGACGAATGGTCACAAGACTGCGACACCAGGGAGTCAATAACAGCTTTACAACGTTTTGCCATTGAGCACAGAACATTGTTTAATGTTTCTCTTGAATTATTTCATGATGACATACCCGAATCACTGCCCATTCCATTTTTGAGTGAGTATTTTTTGCATGCAATTTACTTTTCAATTGCATCCGTTTTTATATAGGGCTCAAATCTGCTGAATTACCTGGCCAACGTAATTTTCTTAACATTTTTGTTTGTTTGTGGTTCTTACGACCACTGTCTCGTTGGGACCGAGTATAAATAAGGGAATAACCAAAAGGTATGGTGTTTGAACGAGGAACTGGTAGTACTGAATGTAGCATACATGGTCGAGCCACATTATTGTGACCTCCAGCAAATATCCAGAGTAACCGCTGTGTGCAGCGCGGACAGCAGCTCGACGGGCTGGAAGTGACCCAATAAGGTGTTGAAAGGTGTTCACAGGTATGTGGAGCCATGCTAACTGCAGTGCATCTGACAGCTGCTGGAGGGTGCGTGGTGGAGAATCCATAGAGTGAACAACACGATCGAGGTAGTCCCACAGATGTTCAGTTTGATTTAAGTCTGGGGAATTAGGGGGCCAGGGAAGTACTTTGAAGTCTTCATCGTGCTCTTCCAACCACTATCGGACATTTCTAGCTGTGCGACACTTCGCATTGTCGTGCTGCAAGATCCCATCCGCCCCAGGGAAGAAAATCCGCCGCATGCATGGGTGTACGTGGTCTGCAAGGATGGATTCATAACGAGTTCTGTTCATAGTACCTTCCAGAGTTGTGAGTGGACCAGAGAATGTCACGAAAACATTCCCCAGACCATAACGCTGCCCCAACCATCTTGTGTTCTTCCAGCAACGGTGGAAGAGTGTTTGTTCTCCGATGTTTCTCGCCTTATACTCCAAAGTCCATCCGTTCGATGAAGCAGAAAACGTGACTCATCGGAGAAGACAATTCTTTGCCAATCCGCGGAAGTCCAATTCCGATAATGCAGTGCAAATGTTAGCCTTTTCTGCCAATGCACCTTTGTTAGCATAGGTGCAGTGACCATCCTTCTGCATCGGAGCCTCATACGCAGCAGGGTTCGCTGAACTGTCGTTTTAGACACACTTCCGATAGCCCCCTGGTTCGTTCGGCTAGTGAGTTGCTCCACTGTAGTGTGTCGATCGGCCCTCACGCACCTTCGCAGCTGACTTTCATCTCTCACATGAATGGCACGCGGTGCTCCGTAGTTTCCACATCGCTTATTCGCAATGGTGCCATTTTTGCAATCACGATACACTTTAACCACAACAGCACGCGAATAGTTCACAAACTGCGCTGTTTCAAAAATATTGCCACCCTTGGCCCGAAAGCCGTTAATCATCTCTTTTTGCGAATCTGATAAATCGCTCTTTTTATCCATGACAGCAACGAGTGATATATTTTCAGATTGCCTCCAGCACACCTATACCATCCAAGCCAGCTCACGACCCGTGCCTCCTTTCATTGGCTACGCGCTCTTGACGTCAAAAGTAGGAGCTAGTCACAATAATGTGACTCGACTGTGTAAGTCGAAATGGCACAGCGATTGACAAGGTAAGCGAGTTTGTATATTTGGGAAGCATGTTTGGCAGGGAGAACAAATTAAATGGTGGAATTAGTAGGCGAGTGAATTTTTAATTGAAGTCATAACTACTTTGGGAGGTTTTCACAGGAATGATGGGTTCTCAAGAGAGTCCCGTATGGCTTTGTATGAAAGTGTAATTGTTCCTACTCTGATGTATGGCAGTGAAACATGGGTACTACAGAAGAATTATAGGATACGTTCAAATGCGTTACTTACGGGGGATTTGTGGCAAGACACGTTCTGATCGTGTGAGGAATGAAAATGTGCTGCAGTTTTGTAATGTAAAGCAAAATGTTGTTAGCAAGGTGGAGACTAATATGCTTCGATGGTTTGGCCGTGTTGAAAGAATGAGTGATGAGATGCTTACTAAGAAAATCTTCTCAGCCCAAGTGGCAGGAAGGAAAGGCAGAGGAAGTCATGGAAGGATCAGATTCAGGAGTGCCTGCATGATAAAAAAAATTATGTGTATGAAGTACAAAAGGTATTGTGTACATCGTGTGATGGATGTCAGTGAAGCCCGAGTTGTGTGTCAAGATCGCTGTGAATAGAGAAGTTTAATAAGGCAACTGTAAGTAAGCAATCAGTTAAAAATTTATAGTAGTTTGTATTTCTTTGTGGAGCTAACCTCTGAATCTCAGAGAACAGCTTAGCGATATGTATGTAACATTCCAGGGAAGGGAGAGAACCATAGCCGTAGGCCAAACACAAAATCCATGTCTCACCGGGATTCGAACCCGGACCCATCTCGGACGAATGGTCAAGCCAGCGCATAGACTACTGCGCCACTGGAGTGGCTAACATTTTTCGGTGACAAAAAGGATTTAAGATTTTGCTCGGTGAAAATGGACAGAGTCATCCTGAAAGATGAATTTCCTGTGTTTTTTTTATTTGGGAGTTTAATGACCACAGTGAGCAACTCAATGGACTATAAGCAGTCACCTGTCTCTAATTTGGGGCCACTGGTTCTAGGGAAGGGAGAGAGCCAGTGCCGTAGGAAAAACAACATCCATGCTTCACCGGGATTCGAATCCGGACCTACCTCTGACGAATGGTCAGAAGGCAGCGCTTAGACCACTGCGCTAGTTGGGCAGCTAAGATTTTTCGGTGACAAAAGTGATGTAAGATTTGCTACGTGAAAAGGGGGCTGATTCATCCTGAAAGACTACTTACCTGTGTGTTTTGGGGGTTGGGGGGCGGTTAATGACCACAGTGGGCTATAAGCAGTCTCCCGTCCCTAATTTAGGGCCACTGGTTCCACGGAACCAGTGGCTCGTTCCATGGGTCTGGGTTCGGGATTCGAACTCGGGCCCATCTAGGACAAATGGTTAGAAGGCAGCGCTTAGACCTCTGCGCGACTGGGGCGGCTACCTGTTGTTGAATAGCTTCTTTGCTGAAGGCACCATTTTAGAAGAAAGAATCTTTCGATAGGCTTTGGAGTTTTATTTGTTTTTGTATTGGAGGTTTAACGACCACCGTGAGCAACTCAATGGGCTATAAGCAGTCGCCCTTCCCTAATACAGGGGCCCTGGTTCCCGGGAAGGGAGAGAGCCAGTGTCTTAAGACAACCACAACACCCATTCCTTACAGGGATTCGAACCCGGACCCCTTTCGGACGAATGATCAGAGGCCATCGCTTAGACCACACTGAGAAAAACGTTTTGTTAATTCGACAAAAATTTTGTTAATTCACCAAAAAAATTGTCGATATATAGTCAACAAAAATGTTGAATTTTCAAAATTATTTTGTTGAAAATTATTGTTGATTTAACAAAATTTATTGTTATCACGACAAAACGTTTTGTTCATTTAACAAAATGATTAGGTCGATTTTTGGGAATTTGTTTGATCCAACAAAATATATTATGACAAAATGTTTTGTTGGATCAAATTTCTAAATCAAAGATTATACTCGTTATTACTATTTGAGAATAAATAAATGACTGAAGAGAAGTCCTACATTAGTTTGTGATCTCGTCATTACTTCCTCTCTGATAATGGACTTATGGGCATTTTTACAATATTCTCCATGTGTAACACCAAATCAAGGAAACTCTTTATTATTTACACCCAAAGTAAAAAATGACTTCCCTATATAATTCCTTCTTTGAAAATGAACGAACATCACACTCTTTTAACATGCATGAAGAACACTTGTATGAAAAGACTTTAAAAAAAAAACACTCTTCACTTCCATTTCTTCTCATCCATATCCCACAAATCCGCTTTCCCTTGAAAGCCAAGACAGGCGGCAAAAACATACATCATGGGAAGACGCGGCCCTTTTTTACACCTCATGAATAGTAATTGATGGAAACACTTCAATATTCAGCGATATAGCCGTATAACCACAAAAAAATGACTGCTATATTCCAAATTAGCTTTAACATGTTTAATCTCAACCTACCTTGACATGGAAAACCTGAAACTCTCAATCCACACTTATCAATTCCTGTACTTGCCACTTTGTAAATTTAACTTAGGCCAACAATTAGGCTGTCCGTCATACAACTGCCACAAGCTGACTTTAATCTTGAGTTCATTTGACTTCCCTGTTGACAGGCGGGATCCATGGCTTCATGGGGTTTGCGGCACACACGAATCCTTCCATCTGCCCGATACAGTTGGAAACGCTTCTCGTCAGACCAGGCTACTTGTTTCCAATCATCAAGTGTCCAGTGGCGGTCTTGCCGTGCCCAAGCGAGGCGCATAGCTCTGTGTCGTGCGTCCATCAAGGGGACTCGAGCTGGGCGTCGGCTCCCAAAGCCCATATCGTGCAGGGTACGTTGCACAGTCTGGACGCTGATGCTTGTTGAGGCTCCAGCATTGAATTCCGACGATACCTGCGAGAGTGTTGCACGCCTATCGCGTGAAACGATTCTTGACAGCCGACGATGGTCAGTCACGTTCACCCAATGTCTTCTTATGGCCACACTGGTATCGTAGGTTGGAGGTTTTGCCGGAATTCTTGTAGTCACGGTACACCCTTGCAATGGTCGTTCGCAAAAATCCGAGCTTCGTTTCTACCACCGAAAAACTACGGCCCATCTCACGAGCGCCAACTATGACACCGCGTTGAAAATCGCTTAAATCGTTATTACTTATTATTCTCATGCCGAAAACAGCTCTGACAGCTGGCAAGGATGTCTATACCTTTATATACGTACTGGCGGACGCAACCGAGTACGCGCATAAGTGACGTTGCTATGTATTTTGCATAAGTTCGTCTGTACCAGTTTTTCTGGCACTTCAGTGTACATGAACCATTACAACACTCTTTCTTCCACTACTACGTGTCATCGTCTTCTAATTATATTTCATACATTTCAATTACATTTCTTGATTTCCTATTCGATTTCCTGCATGAATCGTAAACGAGTGGTGTACAAATTCAAAAGCTTTTAAGGTTGCAATTCCTTAATACCATACAAAATATACTGATACCGGTTGGAAACGCGTGGAAAGATATGACGCAATTCGCAGCAGTCGCATGGTTAAAGCGCACCCAATAGAAGAGGAGAAAGAATTATTTGAAATCCTTGTTGTATCGAGCATGTGACCCATCGCAAGAACTCACGCACGCTAAGTTAAGACAGAACTGATATGACGTCATTATTATGTTTTGTTAGTTGTTAGTCTGTTGCCGCCATGTTTGTGAGATATAAGAAGTGATCTCGTCAGTTCTGTATATAGCCATCCTACTACGTCGTTTTTAATTAAATATTCGTTTCTTATGTTCGACTCAAGATGAAGTTATTTAAGGTGAGTATCGTTCATTCATGCATTAGTTTTCCTTTTTCCGAAGTCAAAAGTCTGCCAATAGAACGGAGCGCTACTTGCTTCCGAAAGGATTCAACGATGTAGTGTACATTTATAAACATTCTATTAAACATACCATATATAATTATCAACATTCCAACAATACCAACAGACAACTTACTTACATCCGAAAACAACATGGAATAATACACTAGTTACACTCTGCTTAGTATTTTTACTTCACAATGTGACTGAGCAGCAATTATTTGCTGTAATGAGTCATGCCTTCAACTTTTATTTTACAAATTGCATTATATCTTTAGTGATATCAGTCCATTAGTAATCTCATACCAGTTCTTATTATGATTTCATTTATTACGGAATTCTTGATTCTGTTCTCTGTTTCATCTCCTCAGTCATTTTGCATGGTAGTATGGTCTTTTAAAATGTCCAGGACCCGCCACTGACCAGGTGATCGAACCTTTGACCGCTTGGCCATAGAAACGGCCCTCTGGCCGTATGGTAGATAAGTTAAAATTTACCGCTCCCCGATTTTCTTCCGTTGCGTTATCTTCAGGAATTTGGTTGGCGTCTGGTCATGGGGGCAGTTATGTAGTTGAAATTGGTTGGTTATAAAGTTAAAATTGGTTGGATAGGTAAGTTAAAATTGGTTGGTTATGTAGTTAAAATTGGTTGGTTATATAGTTAAAATTGGTTGGATAGATAAGTTAAAATTGGTTGGATAGATAAGTTAAAATTGGTTGGATAGATAAGTTAAAATTGGTTGGTTATGTAGTTAAAATTGGTTGGTTAGACAAGTTAAAATTGGTTGATTATGTAGTTAAAATTGGTTGGTTAGATAAGTTAAAATTGGTTGGTTAGATAAGTTAAAATTGGTTGGCGTCTGGCCATGAAAGCGGCCCTCTGACCGCATGGTAGATAATTTAAAATTTATCATTCCCTGATTGCCTTCCGCTTCGTTACTATTAAAAATTCGGTTGGCGTCTGCGCAGGAGAGTGAACTCTTCGAATACTTAAACGAGCATTAATAGCTGATTTTTTTGCACTTATGATGTACTACAGAGGTACTGTAAAGCACATGTCAGGACGACAAAGTTGCAGTGATAAATTCCGCCGGTGTAGTTTATTGGTAAAGTATTCGGCTCCGGAGTAGTGATTCGCTTCACTAGGAAATTTGTGAATTTAACACATTGTATACTACAAGCACTGGTTATGTACAAGGGTTGGGCGGAATAATGTGAACACCACGCTGAGAGACGTAACTTTTAATGCAGCTGCGTACGCCGCAATACGCAAAGGTATTCACCACTTTTTGGTTGTAATAGTTTTGTTTAGAGCCTTAAGGTTCTGTTTAAGCGCATTTAAAGTGTCTTGTTGCAAAATTTTCTTCAGGGTGACGAAATGAGCTACTTAACGGACTTCGAAAGAGGGGTAATTGTTACTGTCCGGCTAGTTGGTGCCTCCGTGGCAACAGTCGCGAGGGTAGTGGGGTATCGAGAGCTGCTGTGTCTAGTATTATGACTGCATACCGTGCTCGTGGCAAAATCTCGTTTGCGAAGCACAAGAGCGGTCGAAAAACGACCCTGACTGATAGAGACAGGAGAACATTAAAGAGGATTGTTACCCGTAATGAGCAGACCACGGCGCTGAAAATTAGTGCTGAACTCAATCTGCATCTCCAGACCCTAGTACCAACGAAAACATTGCCTGGGGAACTGCATAAATAAGATATTCATAGGGGAACTGCTATTGCAATACCTCTGGCGACCCGGGTGAATGCACAACGGCGACGGCAGCGGTGCCAGGAGCATACAACGTGGACTGCTGATGCATGGAAACGTGTAATGTGGTCGGATAAATCCACATTCACACTGTTCCCCACCGCAGAACGTGTTTGCATGGGAACATCGTCAGAAGCCCACAGCCGTGACTGTCTGCTCCCAATAGTGCAGACTGGTGGTGGTTCTGTCATGCTGTGGGCGGTTATGATCATCTTAAAAGGACGGATGACTGGCAGGGCGTATGAAACCATTTTGGCAGCCCAAGTACATCCAACGCCTCAGGCATTGTTTCCTGCAGGGGATGCCATCTATCAAGGTGATAACGCCCCAATTCACAGAGCTCGGAATGCCCAGTCATGGTTTGAGGAACATGAAGACGAACTCTCACACCCTCCTTGGCCTCCCCAATCACCAGACTTAAACATTATCGGGCCACTGTGGTCTGTGTTGGAAAACAGAGTAAGATCCCGTTATCCTCCTCTTGCATCTCTCCAGGACATGGAGCAGTTTCTGCATAAAGAATGGTGCAACCACCATCCGGGATTTGTGTGCGTCCATTTCAAGGAGGATTGAGGAGTTTTGAATGCCAAATGTGGTCTCACACCCTATTAGGTACGTAAAACCTTCTTTTCCTAGGTGTTCACATTATTCTGTACAACCCCTGTACATTCATATGCATTTTTCCCTATGACATTTAACATATAATGGCTCGTGTTTCAACTTAAAGGCTGGCTCATTCTGTAAGACTGGATGTGTCTCGGAAATGTTAAACTGAGATTCTTAATTTCATGTACGAAGAGAAAATTCCTTTTCATTTTTTTCTACACACAAATGCAATCAACTTTTAAATTGAAAAATACCGCGCTTTTCATAATTATCAGAGTCCGAGGCCTCGAAGGTGGTGTTGTCATTTGATCGGAATCAAACTGACGATTTTGTCGTCCTAGTTACTTGTCTGTCGTGCGTTCTTCTGTTCTGTGGATTATTTCCATGGTAACAATCTGGAGAAGAATTGTTGTCCGTTCCTAGAAGAATGCTCTCCACAAATCATTCGTAATTGCTCTCATCTTCCGCTACCTCATTCGCTTATCGAATAGATCTTTAACAGCATGGTATATTCAACAAAAAAAGAAGAAACGAGAGAGAAAGAAAGCGAAAACTTCTTACTCATTTCACAAACATGAGTTCATTATATTACTTCAAATGTCTTCCGAATAATTTTGTTCCACAAACTTTTTATTTCGCGTGGAGATTTTCTTTTGAGTGGGAGGAGAACGCGGAAGCAAATTACAAACTGAAGTAGAAGAGAGAAATGTCTTGGAAAACTTTCGAGTAACGACACTGTTTGCTTTCCTAAGCGACGGCTTAACTACACCGATGAGCAGTTACATTATGACCACCCCAAGTCAAAAGAAATGTGCGCGCCTGGAGACCGAACGCTGGTGCAGGTGAAGTTCACGGAGCAGTATATATACAACTCGAGGACCGGCTTTCAGTTAGTAGGGGCCGCGGGTGGCCTAGTGGGTAACGTTTGTGACTGCCACGGAAAGGACCTCAGGTTCGATCCCAGGCAGGTACGAACGCTCGATCCACTAAATATCCGCCGTGCGTCGGATGGGCGCGTTAAGCCGTCGGACCCCGGGTACTGGCCCTTCGGTAGTAAATAAGGGCGTCTTCTACCTCGCTTCCGTGTCACTTTCCTATTGGGCACTCTAGCTCAAATCTCCCAGCTTCCTATTTCTAAGGGTTGTTTAAGACCTGGGGTCAGACACTCCCTTCCTAAAATCCTCTACATATGATCTGATCTGATCTGATGGGCACATTAAGCCGTCGGACCCCGGGTACTGGCCCTTCGGTAGTAAATAAGGGCGTCTTCTACCTCGCTTCCGTGTGACTTTCCTATCGGGCACTCTAGCCCAAATGTCCTAGCTTCCTATTTCTAAGGGTTGTTTAAGACCTGGGGTCAGACACTCCCTTCCTAAAATCCTCTACATATGATCTGATCTGATGGGCACATTAAGCCGTCGGACCCCGGGTACTGGCCCTTCGGTAGTAAATAAGGGCGTCTTCTACCTCGCTTCCGTGTGACTTTCCTATTGGGCACTCTAGCTCAAATCTCCCAGCTTCCTATTTCTAAGGGTTGTTTAAGACCTGGGGTCAGACACTCCCTTCCTAAAACCCTCTACATTTGATCACTGTGGAGTCGTAATTTTGAAGAAATTTTTGGAAAAATCCACTCGTAAATTGCTTGAACTTTAACTGGAGGAATGTACCTTTATTTGCAATGGAAGATGCCGCCATATCTGACAGTCTCAATTCCTTGGTGTTCGGCAATATCTGCTCGCTTCTTTGGCAATATTTTATTTCGAACTGTTCTTGGAAAAGCTTTTGATTAAAAAAAAAAAAAATCCCAATTTCCAGAAATTGTATGCCACAGAATGCTGACAGACTTCACCCAAGGCCATCTTACTTTGACACATCAGACATGCGGTGAGGATGACCATCTGAATGAATAACGACAGCTGTACCAAGGCTGAACTGGATCCTATCAGGCTGTAACATTACCGTTGAAGACAATAGACTTTTGGTGATTGGCCAGTGGGCGTTAGGGACGATTTCAGCCGTTAGATGGCACTGCGTCCCAAGGTATAAACACCTCAGTATCTGCATTGTTTGAATTGCAGGATTGTGTATGTTCGTCGTTTTTTCTTGTTTCTTTTAAAAAAACCTTCTAGTTTTAAAACCAAACTGTTGTTTTCACAACAAAATCCAACCCATTTTCAAAATGGCTTATTGGCTGTGTGCCGATGTGCACATCTTCTAAGAAGAAAAACGTGGGATTTTCATTCCATGAGTTTTCCTCAAATCAGAACCTAAAGCAGAAATATCTCGTCAGGATTTTGCTCCAAATGACAAGTTACCTTCAACTGTTGTTTGTGGTAAGCAATTTCATTCTGATAATTACGTACCTAATTCAATTTTAGAAAAAAACCTCAGTTATATAAACTCATATTTAGTAAAATAGTAGGTAAAAGTGTAGATTTGCGTTTAAAATTATTTCGTCGGAAAAATATTAGTACCTGGGAAAAGTGCGACTTACAGATTTTAGATTATGAAAATTAATGGCAAATGGTGCAGGAATTTTCTGTTTCAAATGTCTTTTAAAGATTTTTATCATAACATTTACCTGTACGTTCGATACGTTAGGCCTACGACACAGTCTCTTCACAGCATCGAACTTGCAGGTAAATGTTACGATAAAAATCTTTAAAAGACATTTAAAATACGAAATTTCTGCACCATTTGCCATTAATTTCCATACTCTAAAATCTGTACGTCGCACTTTTTCCAGGTACTAACATTTAAGACGCTAATCTACACATTTACCAAAATCTCAGCCCTAGATCGTTGAAGAATACCGGAGGAATGAGATTTACACATAAATTAAACCAGTTCCTACAGAAAAATTCTCTTGACCAAGTACTACGAATTCAGAGTACAAATATCCATCTGTTTATGTGAAAGTGAATATAAATAACGTACCTAATGTAAATAATGATACGGAATCAGTTTGTTAATGCGAACAACGTCAATAGATGGCGCTGCGTCCCAACTCATCTTTTCTGTCCTCGCTGTTTTTGCTTAATGTTACAGCCTGATAGGATCCAGTTCAGCCTTGGTAAAGCTTTCCGATTTACGGGAGTTTGATAAAGAACAAATTGTGATGGCACGACGCCTCGGAACTACGCTTTCGGAAACTGCGCGGCTTGTCGGTTGCTCACGTGCCGCTGTAGTGTGTACGTATCGAAAGTTGTGCGCAGATGGCCAAAGGACGAACTGTCATCCAGTCGTGTGTACCGTCCACAGCTCATTGATGTCAGAGGGGAGCGGAGACTGTCGCGCATTATTCACAGCGATCACAAGCCGACATTGCGAGAAATCCCCCGCAGCTACAACAGTGGTCATCAGGCCAATGTGCCCCAGAACACAGTTCATCGTAGCCTTCTGTGCATGGGACTGCGTAGCCGAAGACCCAGCCGGGTCCACATGCTCACTGCTCGTCATCGCCAACAACGCATGAAATGGGCCCAAGATCATCGAGATTGCAAAAAGTGGCCTGGTCTGACGAATTAAGATTCCCGGTGCATCACGTAGACGGCCGATTACCAACGGAGGCTATGACACTTGGATGCACTGTTGGGGGAAAGAGGCTGGCGGCGGTGGTGTTATGCTGTGGGCGATGTATTCTTGGGACACTTTAGTCCTCATTATCCCAATAGCATAAATCCCTGACAGCTGTCACGTATCTGAACATCGTTGCGAACCAACTTTACCCATTCTTGGCAACTGTGTTCCCTGCTGGTAATGGTCATTACCAAAAGCGTAATGCGCCATGCCAAACTGCCAGAATCGTCAAAGAGTAGTTCGAGAAACATGTGGTGACTTTATGTTAACGCCCTGGCCTCCAAATTCACCTCTGCCGCCCCGGTGGCGCAGTGGTCTAAGGCGCTGGCCTCTGATCATTCGTCCGTGAGGGGTCCGGGTTCGAATCCCGGTGAGGCATGGATGTTGTGTTTGTCTTACGGCACCGGCTCTCTCACTTCCCTGGAACCAGTGACCCTAAATTAGGGACGGGCGACTGCTTATAGCCCATTGAGTTGCTCGCGGTGGTCGTTAAACCTCCAATCAAAAAAAAAAAAAAAAACAATATTCACCTGCCATGAACCCAATCAAACATTTGTGGTTCGACTTGGAAAAGCGGGTTCGCGCTAAATCACCACCACCCGAAATGTAAGTTAACTGGAGGACCTGCTGTTGACATTATGGTACCAGATACCGCAGGATACCTATCGCCACGTCACCGAATAGATGCCTCGCCGAGTGGCTGATGTTTTGCTGGCTAAAGCGGGTCCTACAGCCTGTTAGGTAGGTGGTCATAATACACTGTCGAGTCACATTATTGTGACCACCAGCTAATATCCAGAGTAACAGGCAGCGCGGACAGCAGCTACACGGGCTGGGAATAACTCAATAAGGTGCTGGAAGATGGTTGCAGGTATGTGGAGCCATGCTGATTGCATTGTATCTGACACCTGCTGGAGAGTGCGTGGTGGAGGATCCATAGAGCGAACAACACGATCGAGGTGGTCCCACAGATGCTCAGTTGGATTTACGTCTGGGGAATTAGGGGGCCAGGGAAGTACTTTGAAGTCTTCATCGTGCTCTTCCAACCACTCTCAGACATTTCTAGCTGTGTGACACGTCGCATTTTCGTGCTGGAAGATCCCATCCGCCCCACGCAAGACAATCAGCATGTATGGGTTTAAGTGGTCTGCAAGGATGAATTCATAACAAATTTGGTCCATAGTGCCTTCCACAGGTATGAGTGGACCCAGAGAATGCCACGAAAACATTCCCCAGACCATAACGCTGCCCCCACCAGCTTGTGTTTTCCAGCAACGGTTGAACAGTGCTTGTTCTCCGATGTTTCTTGCCTTATACGCCTACGTCCATCCGTTCGATGAAGCAGAAGACTTTACTCATCCGAGAAGGCGATCCTTTGCCAATCAGCGGAGCTCCAACTCCGATACTGCCGTGCAAATGTAAGCCTTTTCTGCCGATGCACCTTCGTTAGCATAGGTGTAGTGGCCATCCGTCTGTATCGGAGCCTCGTACGCAGCAGGGTTTGCTGAACTGTCGTTTTAGGCACACTTCCGGTAGCCCCATTCGTTCATTCGGCCAGTGAGTTGCTCCACTGTAGCGTGTCGATCAGTCCTCACGCACCTTCGCAGCAGACGATCACCTCTCACATCAGTGGCACGTGGTGTTCCGAAGTTTTTACGTCGCTTATTCGCAATGGTGCCATTTCTCCAATCACGATACACTTTAACCACAGCAGCACGCGAGCAGCTCACAAACTGCGCTGTTTCAGAAATACTGCCACCCTTGGCTTGAAAGCCGATAATCATCCCTTCTTGCAAATCTGATAAATCGCTCCTTTCGTCCATGACAGAAACGAGTGATATGTTTTTAGAATGCCTACAGCAAACCGTATACACTGGCGTGCAAAAATTAAGGACAAGACGGTTTTTCGAATGTAACGTCGTGCAGAAGTGCTCCACATCTACTCAAATCATACCATAAGATCCCCAAAATGTAAGAATATGGGACAAGTGAGCAAAACCGTCCAAACAAGGAATCCAAAGGATACAAAGGCACTGCATTGAAAAGATAGCTTCGAGCACAACTGGACAGAAGACAGAAACGTCCATGTCACAGGCGGTTGCGAAGAAAAATCCAGTCTTTAGTAGGGGATATGATCACCCCTGACTGCGTCGCAGGATTTACAACGTCTGTCCATGCTGAGGACGTGGTTGTCAAGGAGCTGTTGAGGCATCGCTGCCCATTCCTCTTGCAGCGCCAATCGCAGCTGCGGAATCGTTGCTGGCGGCTGGTGACGTGCTGCCAAGCGTCTCCCGAGAAGGTCCCACACGTGTTCGATTGGATTTAGGTCCGGGGACCTTCCATGCGTTGAATATCTTCACTCTCCAACAGCTCTGCGACAGCTACTGTACGATGAGGTGTAGCGGTGTCATCCATGAAGGGGAACTCAGGACCCACAGCACCTCTAAACAGACGCACGTGAGGCAGGAGAACCTCGGTACAATAGCGAACACCAGTGACTGAACCTCCTTGGAAGATGTGGAGGTCAGTACGGCTGCCAAGCATGATACCGCCCCAAACGAGAACTCCGCCACCTCCAAACCGGTCTCTTTCGATGATATTGAAGGTGTGATTGCGTGTTCCCTGCTCTCTCCAGACGTGTATGCGTCCAGAATCGCTCGTCAGACTAAATCGGCTCTCATCCGTAAAGCGAACTCGACCCCATTGCTGATGTGTCAAGTTCTTGTGTTCCTGGCACCACAGAAACCGCCGTCTCCGATGAGCAGGCGTTAATGGCACACACCGTACTGGTCGTCGTGCAAATAGAATACCTTTGTGCAGCCTCCTGGCCACGATAAAACGCGATAACGGACGTCCAGTGGTCTGTTGCATGTGCCTTGCGATTTCTCCCGCTGTCTGCCGTCTGTCTCTTCTCGCCTGCAGGACAATATACCGGTCGTCCGCCGCCGTGGTTGCTCGTGGACGATCCCTGCTAAACTCTCGGACAGCTGTTCCTGTCGTTTGAAATGCTCTCCAAGCTCGTGAAATGATGCTGTGAGCGATCCCGAACTCCTCCGCCACACTAGTCACAGTTCGACCTTCTTCCAACTTCCCAATGACGCGATCTTGGGTAATGTCATCCAGATGTCGTCTACTGGATTGCATGTTGGCCATATCACACGGTGGCATGGAGTGAAGAGTTGTTTGAATGCCAAAGGTTTTCCGGAGGTAATGCCAGCTATGCCTGTTGCAGCATTGTCCACACCTCTTCCCGAGACTTCGGTCCAGGATCCACGGATCTCTTCTTCTGCTCCGCGGCATCCCAGACAGCTCCCACAGGGTTTAAATCCGACGATTTTGGGGGTCCCAGGATGGTTCCAAACTCAGCTGAGTGTTTCTCGAGCCATGTCTGGGTGGTTGCTTCCCCGTGGGGCGGTGCATTATCCTGCCGGAACAGACAATCGGTCGCAGGATACGCGAAAGCCATGAATGCGTGTAAGTCATCAGCCGGCACATGCTGGTAGCGCGCAACGGATAAGGATCTCTCCAGACACATTACGGGACCTAATGTGTCCCATGACAAGGCTCCCCCGAACCATCACAGAACCACCACCTCCTTGAACATTGCCGACCTGGCACGGCGGGGGGCCATGGTGTTATGCTGTCGACACCATACTTGCACCCTTTCGGGATCTAGGTACAGCTGGAAACGGGATTCATCTGAACACACGACGTGACGCCACTCTGCAAAGGTCTAGTTTTGATGTTACCAGCACCATGTGGTATGCAACATGTACCGTGCTGACACTGCTTGGGTCTCCGACATTTAACCCGGATGTGATTTTGCGCCGCCATTGCCAAATGTCTGTCTGTACGAGCCTGGATAGTCCCCGGTAATCAGTGGCGTGTGATCATATGTCTGTACGAGCCTGGATAGTCCCCGGTAATCAGTGGCGTGTGATCGACTACCACTTGCTTTCTGGGCGTTGGTACGTCCGTCGATGTTATACTAGCGGTACACCCTTGATACGGTTGCTCTGGGGAACCATAGGGCTTTTACCACTTGGGAGTCAGATGGACACAACTGTCTTGTGCCGACAATGCATCCACGATTCAAGTCGCTCAGAGCACCAGGTTTGCCCATGTCCGGCGATTAAGATACACTGTTGGAAGCCCTGTATCCTGCCTATTTATCGCTTGCGTTCGGTTTGGGTGTATTCCACTGTGCGTGGGGGATTCCCATGTCAACTGCCCATCACCCCGATTTCTAATGTTTTGTCTGCTGAGTGTATTTAACTTGTATTAAACGGAACCTGCCTAACGAGGAAACCGACATAGCAAGAGGGCAAATGAGCCTTGTAACAGAGGAAAGTTCCAATGTATTCTCGTGCCGTCAAGTGCTTTAACTGAATACAAAACATTACACTATAAAGGGTAAGTATGAATTCACACGGAACAAAACTGTTGTAGGTTGAAGATAACGTAATTAAACAGAGAGAGGGAGAGATTGCTTTTGGGTTATTTACACAAACAGACACTGCGGAACACCCGTTGCTTAGCATATTCTTAAGCACGCAGCGCGACTCAGGTTGAGGTTATGTGACCAGTGTTACGCTCTTTGCTTGATGCAAAGTCTGGAGTTTTCGCAGCTGGCTGTTTTGTACTGAATTCAACAAGAGGCTCCGATTAAATTCTCTAACATTTATCCTTTGAGATGATCATTCGTAGCCTTTGCTTGTTGTGAGTTGTGTTCGTTCGTTTATCTCTTGCCATAGTGCTTAATGAAGGGATTGATGAAATTATTGAGAGACATCAAATTGACGAAAAAACAATAGTAGTGAGGATGATGAAATATAGATGAATATAGAATCTACATCAAGGATAAAAACGCGCAACCAAGATCGCAAAATATTCAGGATATGCGAGATTTTGCACTTCTCTGAGGTGCAGTAGTGCTCATTAACCTTCAGAGAGTGGAAGTCTCTGAAGATTAAGGAGCACTACTGTATAGAAGATGTAGAGAGAGTGAGTCAAACGTTTTGCAATATTTGGATTACTTTGTCTTCATCCGTACCTTTACGACGAGAGGTGACTAGCATTCAAAGTATAGGACTAGCATTCTATTCAAAGTATGGTGACTAGCATTCAAATTATACTGACAGATGGATAATGATATTATCCGTCTGTCTGCCAGTTTTTTATTCCGCAGTTCTTGTCCTTCGAGGAGGTGAACTCCTTCACCCCAGCTGCGACCTCCTCCACTGCAGTCAGTTGAAAGGGATACAAAGTGGTAGTCCTTGCTCTGAACAGCATTGCATGTCTGTGGTTGGGACGCCTAAAAGATGAAAAGCCACAACCGGCGAATCAGGGAACTTTTGCTTTAGGAGTTTGAACTATGCCATAACGCTGCTCAAGCAACATGAAACATTTATCATGCGAAAGGAGAAGGTTCCGTGGACCACAGAACCGCAGCCAGATGGTTCAAGAAATTTCGCTCAGGTGACAGAAACCTCGATCAGCCAAGGTCAGGTTGGCCGCGAACCGTGGATTCGAAGTCCGTGCGCCAGGCCGTAGAGTCAAATCGGACAACCAGCACTCTTAGATTATCAGGCGAGCTGGGCATATCACAGACCATCGTGGTTCGTCACCTTCAGGACCTCGGCAAGGTCTACAGGAGCTTCCGCATGGTCCCTCACGAACTGATGCCACTTGAAGCTAACTGCCGAGTGGAAGTGTGCACGAAACTCCTAGAAAACCCGCGCGATGTACGTTTCATCAAGAGAACTGTTACGTGCGATGAAAAGTGGGTCTATTTCCGCAATCTTAACAAACAACTGCAGTGGTTGAGCCCGGGTTGGCTTCCAGAACCTGTTGGCAAACGTGGGTGTTTCAAGCACAAGGTGATGCTCTGCGTCTGGTAGAATTTCGAGGGGATAATCCATTACGAATGTGTTCCAGACTGTCAGACCATCAAAGTCAACCTCTACTCTGAACAGCTGGAGCGAATGTATGCCGTGTTGAAGTACCCGGCACAGGTGAACAGAAAACGCGCTCTCCTACAGCAGGACAACGCTCGGCCTCATACCACGCGAACGACCCGGTCAAAACTCCAGGAACTTGCCCGTCGGATTATTACTTGTTCCGGTCCATGGCCCACTCCCTTCGCGGGCGGCTCTTCAACAACCAGGATAGGTGGCAGCTTTAGGGAAGGAGTTCTTCGCTTCGAAGGACAAGAACTGGTACCGCCGCGGAATCTGAGAACTGGCAGACAGATGGCTAAAGACGGTGCAACACGATGGCGTATACTTTGAATGCTAGTCAGCTTTCGTCGTAAAGGTACGTATGAAGACATAAAGTAATCCAAATATTGCAAAACGTTCGTCTTGCCCTCTGTGGGATGTGCTCCTAATGCGTCTCCGAGCCGTGATTGCACAGAAAGGTGGATTAACGCGTTATTTGGCAGGTGTTCCTAATGCAAAGCTGACTCAGTGTACTATCGTTGTGTCTGCTTTTCGGCACCATATCTCTGCAACTATTAGTCCGATTTGAAAATTCCTTTTGCAATTAAATGCCCAAACTATGAAAATGACTATGCCTATGTTTTGATCCTTTCCCGATGCTTAACCTCGTCAATAGGGGTGTAATACTGCACATTCTATTAGATTGGAAATCTACACTATATTGACAAGTCACCGGGCACTTAGAAGAGAAACACAACATAGCATTTATTGACATACGTTAGTACGGCGTCGGTCCACCTTTGGCCTCAATGCATGCACTGACCCTTCGAGACATGCTTTCGACAAGGTTTTGAAACACCATACGCTTCCATTCAGTACATAATGCTGCCGCTAACTGTTGCTTAGTAGTAGGCCTTGGTTCCAAACTTCTTATGCGGCACTCTAATACATCCCATAGGATTAAGATCAGGGCTATGTGCTGGCCAGTCCACACACGATACGGAATTATCGTCAAACCACGCCGTAACAGTCCTTGCTTTATGGCTCGGTGCATTATCCTGCTGGTGCCAACAAGGCTCGGTTCCATAGTATTTCCACAGAGTTGGTAGGGCATAATTTTCCAGAATATCGAGGTAGACGTTCTGGTTAACAGGTTTGTGCACGATAACCTATGGGCCGGGACCATACCACGAAAAACACTCCCACGCGAGTACACTGCCAGCTCCAAAATTGACCGTAGGAACAGTACACTGTGGTAAATAGCGTTGTCCCTGCTGCCGCTATACCCACACACGGCCATCAGACTGATGGATCGAGTATCTGGATTCATCAGTCCATAGGACCCGTTTCCACTGATCTACGGTCCACGATAAATGTTCTTTACACCATGCTAAATGACGAGCAGCATTCCGAGTGGAGATGAAAGGCTTACGAGCAGCCGCACGACTACGGTAACACATGAAATGAAGTTCTCTGCGAATATTACGTGTACATACCGAGGTTCCAGCATTTTTACTCACCTGTACACTGAGGTCTTGTGCAGTAGTACTCTGTCGATGAGCTGTAACGACTCTCCCGAGGCTTCGACGTCCTCTATCACTGATTTTCTTTGGTCTGCCGGTACGTTTTGCTTCTTCAGGCACGCCATGTGTCTTTCACTTGTTCAAACATGTTTTGGATGTACTGAATGTCTCTCGGTTTCTTTTATGGACAACCCACTAATATAACACCCAACAATCTTATCCTTCTCAAAGTCAGTTCTCTCCCGCTCCGACATTTTCGTTCTACCTCACAGTGCGGTATGATCGCTGTCAGCTGCAGGCTTGTTTTTATACCGTTTGCAGCTGTACCGCGCATCTTAACAACGCAGTGGATCCGTTCATTTGCTTTTGAAGGGGTGTCCGGTGACTTTTGCCAATATAGTGTATATCATTCTAGAAAAATGCTTTGAAAAATTATTTTTATCTTCGGATACCTTTTAGCATGAAGTTTATTTTACGTGCAGTTGCAATTCGAAATAATGCATGGGGGAGGGGGTTGAAGGTTTAACGACCACCGTAAGCAACTCAATGGGGTGTACGCAGTCGCCCGTCCTTAATTTAGGGCCACTTGCTGCAGGGAAGGGAGAGAGCCAGTGCCGTAAGACCAACACAACATCCATGCCTCATCGGGATTCGAACCCAGACCTTTCTCGGACGAATGGTCATAAGCCAGCGCTTAGACCACTGCGCCACCAGCGCGGCATTTTTTTCATGATAATACCACTGTCCTATATTGTTGTTAAATATTGTTTTCCCCTATAAATGTTTGTTTTTTCAGTTTGCTGAGGGAGGGAAAGTTTTCCGGAAACTGAAGTGCCGCCCCGGTGGCGCGATGGCCTCTGATCATTCGTCCGAACGGGGGGTCTGGGTTCGAATCCCGGTTTGGCATGGATGTTGTGTTTGTCTTACGGCACTGGCTCTCTCCTTTCCCTGGAACCAGTGACCCTAAAATTAGGGACGGGCGACTGCTTATAGCCCATTGAGTTGCTCACGGTGGTCGTTAAACCTCCAATCAAAAAAAAAAAAAAAAAAAGACTGAAGTGACCAAGTTAAATTCGTAATAAATGACGCATGGTGTTGTGAAAACACATGTTTGGCCGCGAAGGGCATCGAAACCGCATCCCCTCACTCCGGAGTAAGTCGCTCTCCCAACTGAGCTACACGGACAGAATGTCTCGCTGTAGATTTGTCGTCTTGACACATGTTTTCACATCTGTAGTACGTCAGTGTTCAAATTCACATGTATGTATAAAACAATGAAAGCTTCTCTGTTATGCACTTGTGCTCCTCAGGCTGAAGTTCCTTCAATATAATGGATGAAATTATTGTCATAAAGTCGGGAAGAATGAACATCGAAACCTATTGAACTCTACAAACTATGAACCACAAACTTAAAACTCAGTAAGTCTACCGTCCAGTTCTTTAGTAAAACGGGTTACACAGGAGAAGCAGTTGATGTCAACTCTGCCAAGATTTGAAGGCGTTAAGAGAGAGAAAGAGAAAGAAAAATCTAAATGATTTCTGAAGATGCATATTAAAATTAATAATTGTGAATAGTTAAACATAAAAATAACAGCAGGGAAGATCAAGGAGAAGGCCTCGAGGATACCTGACCAGCCTTGATCTCCGTAGGTTTAAGTCAAGACAAGAACAATCATATAACAGCAACAGAGTCAAAAAAGGAAACAAATATCAAATTAAACTTCTAATCATAATATTGAATCATCATCATATCAAGGGGAAAATAATATTAAAGTAATGAAAAACATGAGTTGTCCTCCCACCCCTCACCCAATCCTCATTGTGTAGATCCCCCGTCCCTCGGTCACAAATCTTCACCTGGTAAGTCCCTCGCATTCTCTCGTCAGTCGAATAATCCCTGTCAATCAACCACCCATCTTGTACTAATAAATGGATGTCAGTTGTTAAGTAAGTAGTGTTTTAATTTCTTTTTAAACAAATTTTCCGTGTAGGCAGTTTTTTGAATTCTACAACTAATGTATTTATTTTTTATTTTTTTCTGTAATACTTATTGTGACAGGCTAGAATTTGTTGCCATACTAGATACCCCAATTCGACGCTGTGTGCTAGATTTCTGAAAATTACTGAAAAAAAAACATGTTTATTACTGAAAACAACCTCTGGAGGTTCCCATCTATGGATAAAGGTCATGATGATAAATATTTTGCATGCGCTCCGGAATATTTTGTGACATAATGCGCTGCCACTAGGGGGCGTAAGAGCATATTTGTGTTTTTAACATATTTGCAATCGCATTTTCGTATTTAAAGATCCAAACGAGAAAATTCTTTTTCAGACAGACGCACTAACTGCGGAAAATATCTATGCGTACTTTTTTGTTTTACAAAAAAGAAAAAAAAATAGTTTTCTCGCTAGGGGGCGTTAATGCAATCTCAGTAATTATGATATCTCTGGTTTAAAGAAGTGTGATTTAAAAATCTCTTTTTGCTGCTGATAGCGTTTGTGGCGAAGAATATACGATCGTATCAGAATAATATGGTCACCCCCCCCGGAATCATAGTGTACCCGCCCATGCGCGTCACAGAGTGCACGTAACAAGGTCCACCACATGGAGATAAGCTGCCGGCCAGGATAGATGAGCCAATAGCGCATGTCAGAGGAAGTGATTTGACTGACGTTCAAAAGGTATGATCACCGGCTACCGCGTCAAGGGTGGAAGCATCTCAGAAACAGCAGACTTCGTGGGATGTTTGAGAGGTGCTGTAGTAAGGGTGTACCAAGAATGGACGGCTGGCACACAGAGTACCTCGTGACGTCATAACTGTGGATCCCCAAAGGCCATAGACCCTAGAGGAGAACGTCGCCTTTGTCGACTGGTAAAGGGCAATCGACAGGCAAAAGTGCAGCAAATGAACGCTGGGGCACCCATATATGTGCCCCCGATAACAGTAGAGCAAACCCTGTTACGTGAAAATCCTCCAAATACGTGGCGTCAGTGAATGAACAAAGACATCGTTCTTTTCACGTTAGAGCAACACACAGCAACCGAAAAATTGTTATTCGGTCACCGCCGGGAAACTGAATCCCGGATCTCTCGATATCTAGCCGAGCGCGTTAGCCTTACATCACGGTGGCCAACAATCCACGGCGCTATGTGAGTTTTTCTGTCAGCTTCTGACATAAATCCGTAAGATGGGCTCAGCTACTGAGACGTTTCGATCTGGTGGGCATTAACGGCACTGGCTAAAAAACTGGCGGAAAGTGAAAAAAGAACACCAATAAGGAGACGTCTGATACGAACGAAATTTATTCAACATAATAACGGAATACAGAGGATAACGTGATCAAAACATTATGGCAAAATACAGCTGTATTTGCTGGTAAACTGAAAAATAACATTTCCATGTAACATGGTTAGTACGAGGTTGAGCCGCCCCGGTGGCGCAGTGGTCTAAGGCGTTGGCCTCTGATCATTCGTCCGTAAGGGGTCCGGGTTCGAATCCCGGTGAGGCATGGATGTTGTTTGTCTTACGGCACTGGCTCTCTCCCTTCCCTGGAACCAGTGACCCTAAATTAGGGACGGGCGACTGCTTATAGCCCATTGAGTTGCTCACGGTGGTCGTTAAACCTCCAATCAAAAAAAAAATTGTATTTACACTATTAGGAAAATAAGTCACTAAAAACTAAAGCAGGAAAAGGCCGAAAAAGTGCACAAAATCTTTTGATGGTAGAAGAATAAACAGGCTGTGTCTCAAGGACAGAGGAATTTCATCTGAGCCCATTAGAGGTGAACTGGGTCAACTGGTGTTTCTGTCAGCTCAAGGACGAAAAGGAGAAGGCCATCAAATATGGGACTTAGACGTAGGATTCTGAGAACAAATCCATATGTGAAGCGTAAGAAACGACTACAGTGGGGAAAAGAACACATTGAATGGACAGATCACTTAAAGCAAGTTACTCACACTGATGAATGTAAGATATCCTTCTTTGATTGTGATGGGCGAAAATATGCGAGTCGTCAAGTGGGAGAAGAGCTACATTCAGACTCCATGGAGGCAAATATAAAGCACCCAACAAGCGTTATGATTTCGGCATGTATGGCAGCAGACTGTGTTGGCCGCCTTCATGTAATCCACGTCACCCTGAACGCAAGAAAATACATCGACACCGTCCTGGAACCAAAACTGCTACCTTCGATCAAGAATGTCTTTCCCAACAACACACCATTTCTTTTTCAGAAGGTTTCAGCTCTCTGCCACACAACACAGGGTTCGAATCCCGGTAGGCTGCCCCGGTGGCGCAGTGGTCTGAGCGCTGGCTTTCGATAATTCGGCCGAGATGGGTCCGGGTCCAAATCTCATATGCCGCCCGTGTTGCGCATTGGTCTAAGCACCGGCTTCCGATCATTCGTCACAGATGTGTCAGAGTTCAAATCCGAATCAGCCGCTCCAGTGGCGTAGTGGTATAAGCGCAGGCTTCCACCATTCGTCGGAGATGGGTCCAGGTTCAAATCTCGGTGAGGCATGGATGTTGTGTTTGTCTTACGGCACTGGCTCTCTCCATGCAGTGGAATCAGTGGCCCTAAATTAGGAACGGGCGACTGCTTATAGCCCACTGAGTTGCTCACGGTGATCGTTAAGCATCCAATAAATATACACAGTCGAGTCACATTATTGGGACCACCTCCTACTTTTTGAGGTCAAAAGCGCGTAGCTAATGAAAGAAAGAACGTGTCGTGAGCTGACTTGGAGGGTATATACACTGAAGAGCAATTGAATTAGAGATACCTGTCTAGTAACGTGTAGCACCACCTTTCGCCCTGATGACGGCGGTGATTCGTCTCGATATGGACTCTACAAGACACCGGAAGCGTTGGGAAGCCATACGGATCCACGACCTCTGAACAAGCTCCTACAGTTCACGAAGATTTGATGGAGGGGGTCAGAGCCTCGAACATCTCTCTCGATGGCATCCCAGATGTGCTCTATGGGATTGAGGTCAGGGGTCCTAGCTGGTCAAGGAAGCGAGATCACGTCGGTGGAGTGTTCATCCAACAATTCGGATACAATTCGGGAGCGATGGCACGGTGCATTGTCTTGTTGCAGGACGAGGTCCCCAGTGGGATGTTGAAGACGCACAAACGAGAGAAAATGGTCGTCCAGGATATCCCGGTAACGTTGACCTGTGAGGGACGATGTCACACGTACCATGGGTCCCATTGCAGTCTACGTAAACAGTCCCCAGACTAGAATGCCACCCCCACCAGCTTGAAGAGTACCCGGCTGGCAAAAAGGATCAATCGCTTCATGTGGTTTGCGCCGTATTCGTATCCTGCCATCTGCATGTACGAACGTGAATCTCGACTCATTAGTCCAGGCAACATTTTTACACATGTCTGGGGTCCAGTGGCAATGTTCCCGCGCCCATGCTAATCTTTGCACCCTGTGATGTGCGGTCAGCAGCGGTACCCTCGTGGGACGATGGCTTCTGTACCCCATAGCGAGGAGATGGTTCTGGATGGTGTGGCTGCTTACACGTTTTTGCGCACCAGCGTTAAATTGCCGAGTGATTTCTTGCAATGTGGCCCTTTCATCCGCTGTTACAATGCGAGCTAGCCGACGATGACCCCGCTCATCCACACGCTGTTGTTCACGGCAGTTGGCTCTTGCAGGGATGGTTTTACCGGATTCGATGTACTCACGGTGCACCCGTGCCACAATGGCTCGTGAAAATCTCAGTGCCTGCACGACTTCCGAGATGGAGTGACACATTCGTCGGGCCCCGACAATTTGGCCACGATCAAATGCTCTTAGTCTTACCCGTACTGCGTCCGACTCTTACTGATTCTCGTCGCATCACTCCTTATATTATCGGATCGCTGCATACGTCATGTCGTTTCCGTTTACAGAGCCGCCCACAGCTCCACATTTTCATAACGCCAGCTGTCTCTGTTCCAATTGCTCTTCAGTGTAAGGTGTGCTGTAGGCAATCTGCAAATATAACACTCGCTGCTGTCGTGGATAAAAGGAGTGATTTATCAGATCTGCAAAAAGGGATGATCTTTGGCTGTCGGGCAAGGGTGGCAGTATTTCTGAAACAGCGCAGTTTGTGAACTGTTCGCGTGCTACTGTGGTTAAAGTGTATCGTGATTGGAGAAATGGCACCATGGCGAATAAGCGACGTGCAAACTGAGGAGCACTACGTGCCATTGATGTGAGAGGGGTGAACGTCGGCTGCGAAGGTGCGTGAGGGCGGATCGACACTCTACAGTGGAGCAACTCACTGGCTGAATGAATCAGAGGGGTTACCGGAAGTGTGTCTAAAACGACAGTTCAGCAAACCCTGCTGCATATGGGGCTCCGATGCAGACGGATGGTCACTGCACCTATGCTAACGCAGGTGCATCGGTAGAAAAGGCTTACATTTGCATTGCATTATAGGAATTGGACCTCCGCTGATTGGCAAAGGATTGCCTTCTTCGATGAATCAGGTTTTCTGCTTCATCAAACGGATGAACGTTGGCGTATAAGGCGAGAAACATGGAAGAACAAACACTCTTCAACCGTTGCTAGAAGAACTCAAGCTGGTGGGGGTAGCCTTATGGTCCGGGGAATGTTTTTGTGGCATTCTCTGGGTCCACTCATACCTCTGGAAGGCACTATGGACCGAATTTGTTATGAATCCGCCCTTGCAGACCACGTACTCCCATGTGTGCTGATTGTCTTCCCTGGGGCGAATGGCATCTTCCAGCACGATCAATGCGACGTGTTACACAGCTAGAAATGTCCGAGAGTTGTTGGAAGATTACGATGAAGACTTCAAAGTACTTCCCTGGCCACCTGATTCCCCAGATTTAAACCCAATTGAACATCTGTGGGATTACCTGAATCGTGTTGTTCGCTCTATGGATCCTCCACCACGCACCCATCAGCCGCTGTCAGATGCAGTGCAGTCAGCATGGCTCCACATACCTGAGAACACCTTCTAACATCTTATTGAGTCACTCCTAGCTGCTGTCCGTGCTGCACACGGCGGTTACCCTGGATATTAGCTTATGGTCACAATGTGTCTCGACCGTGTATTATGAGATGAAATTCTATATTTTTCACTATTAAACTAATACATTATAACAATTTGCCTTTGCGAATTTAAATTTCAAGCATGTCAGAACAACATGAAACATTCCTGCTTTATTATTTTACTAAATTTAAATAATGTATAACTGGAAAATGTTCATGAAATAAAAGTAGCTTATTAAGCGTTTTAACAGTCTATAGTGAACTGCTTGTTTTACTTTAATACTTTTAACTTCTATGACTTCATTCAACGGAGAATTGTATTACTCACTAGCTAAATAAGTTGTTTTCTTTCTTATTATTATTCACTGATTCTCTCAAAAGATCGTGAAACTTTTTCCGCGCAATATCACTCATTTTTATGAAAGAAACGAAAAAACCTAAAATACACTGACGGAAAAAAATCCCAACACCCAGAAGGGGTTGTGTTAAATAAACGACAGTTGGTAGGCGGTGAGAGTACATCTGTAAGATGACGTCTATGCAAATTTCGCGCTCGCCGAATACGTGTGGCGCAAGTAGCGCTCCTCGGAACATGCAAAGCAGGTTTGCTGTAAATACGCGCTGTAACGTTCGTGAGCGTTAGTTATCGTTGAGATTCGACGTATTTTGTTGATGTTAGTCAAGAATGCCTTTAAGAAGACGAAGAAGCCATTATCAACAGCTCACGGAGTTTGAACGAGGTCGTGTAATAGGGCTACGAGAAGGTGGATTTTCTTTCCGCAATTTTGCAGAACGACTTGGCAGGAATGTAGCCACTGTGCATGATTGTTGGCAGCGGTGGTTAAGGGAAGGTACTGCCTCAAGAAGACCGGGTTCCGGCCGGTCACGTGGCACTACTGAGAGGGAAGACCGCCGTGTACGGCGTATGGCCGTGGCACATCGTACTGCGTCTGCGGCAGCAATTCGAGCTGCAGTTGCCACCACAGTGACACAACGAACTGTTACAAATCGATTACTTGAAGGACAGCTCCGAGCCAGGCGCCCTGTAGCGTGCATTCCACTTACTCCAAACCACTGCCGTTTGCGACGTCAGTGGTGTCAAGCTAGAGCTCATTGGAGGACGGAGTGGAGATCTGTTGTGTTTTCTGATGAAAGCCGGTTCTGCCTGGGTGCCAGTGATGGCCGTGTGTTGGTTAGGAGGAGGCCAGGTGAGCGTCTGCAACCAACCTGTCTGCGGCCGAGACACACTGGACCTACACCTGGAGTTATGGTCTGGGGAGCAATTTCCTATGACAGCAGGAGCACTCTCGTGGTTATCCCATACACCCTGACGACACAGTTGTACGTCGGTCTGGTGATTCAACCTGTTGTGCTGCCATTCATGAACAGCATTCCAGAGGGTGTTTTCCAACAGGATAACGCTCGCCCGCATACCGCTGTCGTAACCCAACATGCTCTACAGAGTGTCGACATGTTGCCGTGGCCTGCTAGATCACCAGATCTTTCACCAATCGAGCACGTATGGGACATCATTGGACGACAACTCCAGCGTCACCCCCAACCAGCATTAACCGTCTCTGTATTGACCGACCAAGTGCAACAGGCATGGGACTCCATCCCACAAACTGACATCCAGCACCTGTACGACACAATGCATGAACGTTTGCATGCTTGCATTCAACATTCTGGCGGTTACACCGGTTATTAATGTACCAGCATTTCACATTTAAAATGGCTCTTCTCGCGCTTACATTAAGCTGTGATCTTGAAACCTTAATCGATTAAATATGTTACCTATACAAATGTATTGCCGCCATTTCATTCCTCTACAACTATTTTTTCGTGGTGTTGGGATTTTTTTTTCCGTCAGTGTATATTAGCACAAAAAACAAACTTATTCTAGATCGTCGCTGCCCACACTGTTTATTTTCGTACGAAGTAAGTCTACAACTGAACTGTTAGGTACGCGAACAGCTAGAAGAGTCACGAGCAAGTTGGGACCTGCGCACTACATGCTCACCTGTGTTGGCACATGCGCACTTCAGGCATTGACAGACTCATCACTTATTTCGGACTTTTACCAATTGGTGTTAGTAGATGATGGCATTTGCTGAAATGGTTTGGTAAAAGCCCGAAATGAAAGCGTTTACAAGTAATTTTTGAACTTTCACCACCTTAGTATAGTAAATGCCAAGATTTACCGGTCAAACCTAGGATTTACCAATTTTCGGGGTTTTACAGTAACACACACACACACACACACACAAGTCAAATGAGTTGAATTTCTCAATTTCCTTATCTTTAGTCGTAGATAAAGTCGATCCTGAGTATAAGATGAGACTTGAAGAAATAGTTAGTTTTCAGAAGTTGATATGGAGTGTAAGTCAAATGAGTTGAATTACTCAATTTTCTTATATTCATTTGTAGATAAGTCTATCCTGAGTATAAGAGACGAGGATAGAACAAATAAAGTTAGTGTTCCGAAATTGTGTAACTAAGTTTTTAAGGCCACCCCGGTGGCGCAGTGGTCTAAGCGATGGCCTCTGATCATTCGTCCGAACGGGGTCCGGGTTCGAATCCCGGTGAGGCATGGATGTTGTGTTTGTCTTACGGCACTGGCTCTCTCCCTTCCCTGGAACCAGTGACCCTAAATTAGGGACGGGCGACTGCTTATAGCCCATTGAGTTGCTCACGGTGGTCGTTAAACCTCCAATCAATCAATCAATGCCGCCCCAGTGGCGCAGTGGTCTAAGCGATGGCCTCTGATCATTCGTCCGAAAGGGGTCCGGGTTCGAATCCCGGTGAGGCATGGATGTTGTGTTTGTCTTACGGCACTGGCTCTCTCCTTCCCTGGAGCAAGTGACCCTAAATTAGGGACGGGCGACTGCTTATAACCCATTGAGTTGCTCACGGTGGTCGTTAAACCTCCAATGAATGCCGCCTCGGTGGCGCAGTGGTCTAAGCGATGGCCTCTGATCATTCGTCCGAACGGGGTCCGGGTTCGAATCCCGGTGAAGCATGGATGTTGTGTTTGTCTTACGGCACTGTCTCTCTCCCTTCCCTGGAACCAGTGACCCTAAATTAGGGACGGGCGACTACTTACAGCCCATTGAGTTGCTCACGGTGGTCGTTAAACCTCCAACCAAAAAAAAAAAAGTTTTTAAGCCGCCCGGGTTATGCAGTAGTCTTTTAGATGGCTTCTGACCATTCGTCTGAGATGGCTCAGGGTTCACATCCCTGTGATGCGCCCCCTGTGGCGCTGTGAATGGTCAGAAGGCATCACTTAGATGGCTTCTGACCATTCGCTTGAGATGAGTCAGGGTTCAAATCCCGGTGAGCCTCCCCCGTTGCGCTGTGGTCTAACTGATGGCTTCTGACCATTCGTCTGAGATGGGTTAGGGTTCAAATCCCGCTGTGCCAGTTCCGGTGAGGCATGGATGTTGTGTTTGTCTTACGGAACTGGCTCTCTCTTTTCCCTGGAACCAGCGTCCCTAAATTAAGGATGAGCGACCGCTTATGGCCCATCCAGTTGCTCACGGTTGTCGTTAAATATTCAATAAAAAAAAAAAGTACACCTTTTTGCCTCCACTGGCTGAAAGTAGCGATTTGTGGGTGTTTTATAAATATTGTAGAAATGCGGCTGATATTTTTTTCATTCGTGCAACCGATTCAATACACTATGGAGAACACTGCTTACATGCGTCGTATTATGCGAAGATTTCATCAGCAGAGGTGAATTCATTTTCTTTTTTCGCTGAATTTTTATCTTCTAAAAATCTGCTTTCAAATATTTTTTTCGTGTCAGATAGGATTTAAAAGTAAAAGACGTGTTCATTACACCTGAGAATTCGGTGCCACCTTTCTTATCGATATTATCAAATCTTTTCGTGAAATTTCCATAGCTTTATTTGATACGTATGAAAAGAAATACCTCGCTTGGGAGAAATTACTCCCATTCTCCCGACAGAGACAGAGAAAAGGGCGCTAATTTTCACAACTCTTTTTGGTCGTTACCGGTCACCTAGGAAATGTCACGAGCACCAGACACTGTTCATGGCATTTCCGCAGCATTGATATCCTTTCATTGATGCCATCAGCTGAGAGACGATGTGATGGATCCCGATTTAGGATGAACACATTTCAAAAAAGAATATTACTTGCAAGACGAACTACTTTCATCGCGCATTTTGAACCACTTCTACATTTCGAACAGAAAGCTTGGCAGTGAATATTTTTTCTAGGCCAAACACTATCTTTAGTCAAAATGTACAGGGTGCCATAAATGAAGTATACAACTTCAGTATGTAATTGAAAAAAAAAATACAATACGTAATAACTTACTTTTAATGTCAAAACACATGGTAGATGTGAAAGTTTTTTTTAAAATGCCAGTAGGTCTCCACATATTATCCGTTGGTTAATCGCAGGATGTACACTGGTGTGCAAAAATTAAGGACGAAGAGGAGAAATTAGCATAACAGCGGAACGAGCAGGCAGAACGGACCGAAAGACCACTCAGGAGATAGACTAGGGTCCGGTACGGTAGGGCATGCGCATATATGCAGCATGACGTAGAGGGGAGGGGGACGTGTCGGATGGGTATAAAGCACACGGGCGGTGTATGCTGAGCAATTCATGTGCCGCGGGTGGCCTAGTGGGCAACGTTCGTGACTACCACGGAAAGGACCTCAGGTTCGATCCCAGCAGGTACGAACGCTCAATCCACTAAATATCCGCCGTGCGTCGGATGGGCACGTTAAGCCATCAGACCCCGGGTACTGGCCCCCGGTAATAAATAAGGTCGTCTTCCTCCACCTTTCTACTTCGCTTCCCTGTCACTTTCCTATCGGACATTCTAGCCCAAATCTCCTAGCTTCCTATTTCTAAGGGTTGTTTAAGAATTGGGGTCAGATACTCCCTTCCTAAAATCCTCTACATATGATCTGATCTGATGTGATGGGCACATTAAGCCGTCGGACCCCGGGTACTGGCCCCCCCCCCGGTAGTAAATAAGGGCGTCTTCTACCTCGCTTCCGTGTCACTTTCTCATCGGGCACTCTAGCCCAAATCTCCTAGCTTCCTATTTCTGAGGGTTGTTTAAGAATTGGGGTCAGACACTCCCTTCCTATAATCCTCTACATATGATCTGATCTGATCTGATGGGCACATTAAGCCGTCGGACCCCGGGTACTGCCCCCCCCCGGTAGTAAATAAGGGCGTCTTCTACCTCGCTTCCGTGTGACTTTCCTATCGGGCACTCTAGCCCAAATCTCCTAGCTTCCTATTTCTGAGGGTTGTTTAAGAATTGGGGTCAGACACTCCCTTCCTATAATCCTCTACATATGATCTGATCTGATCTGATGGGCACATTAAGCCGTCAGGACCCCGGGTACTGCCCCCCCCGGTAGTAAATAAGGGCGTCTTCTACCTCGCTTCCGTGTGACTTTCCTATCGGGCACTCTAGCCCAAATCTCCTAGCTTCCTATTTCTAAGCGTTGTTTAAGACCTGGGGTCAGACACTCCCATCCTATAATCCTCTACATATGATCTGATCTGATCTGATGGGCACATTAAGCCGTCGGACCCCGGGTACTGGCCCCCGGTAGTAAATAAGGGCGTCTTCTACCTCGCTTCCGTGTCACTTTCTCATCGGGCACTCTAGCCCAAATCTCCTAGCTTCCTATTTCTAAGGGTTGTTTAAGATCTGGGCCCTTCCTAAAATCCTCTACTCATGATCACATGCTCAGCAATTCGGTGAAAGCTATTGCACGGTGTACATCGGTGCGAACGACGTCGAGTTGCTGCCACCGTGTGATATGTCTAGCATCCAATCCAGTAGACGACATCTGGATGACTTTACCCGAGGTCGCGTCATTGGGAAGTTGGAAGAAGGTCGAAGTGTGACTAGTGTGGCCGAGGAGTTCGGGATAGCTCACTTCATCGTTTCACGAGCTTGGAGAGCATTTCAAACGACAGGAACAGCTGTCCGAGAGTTTAGCAATGGTCGACCACGAGCAACCACGGCGGCGGACGAATGATATATTGTCCTACAGGCGAGAAGAGACAAACTGCAGACAGCGAGAGAAATCGCAAGGCACATGCAACTGGACGTCCGTTATCGTGTTTTTCCGTGGCCAGGAGGCTGCACAAAGGTGGTCTATTTGCACGACGACCAGTACGGTGTGTGCCATTAACGCCTGCTCATCGAAGACGGCGGTTTCTGTGGTGCCTGGAACACAAGAACTGGACACATCAGCGATGGGGTCGAGTTCTCTTTACGGATGAGAGCCGATTTAGTCTGACGAGCGATTCTGGACGTATACACATATGGAGAGAGCAGGGAACACGCAATCACACCTCTAACATCATCGAAAGAGACCGGTTTGAAGGTGGCCGAGTTCTCGTTTGGGGCGGTATCATGCTTGGTAGCCATACTGACCTCCACATCTTCCAAGGAGGTTCAGTCACTGGTATCCGCTATTGTATACCGAGGTTCTCCTGCCTCACGTGCGCCTGTTTAGAGGTGCTGTGGGTCCAGAGTTTCTCTTCGTGGACGACAACGCTACACCTCATCGCACAGAGGCTGCCGCAGAGCTGTTGGAGAGTGAAGATATTCAACGAATGGATTAGCCCGCAAGGTCCCCGGACCTAAATCCAATCGAACACGTGTAGGATCTTCTTGGGAGACGCTTGGCAGCACGTCACCAGCCGCCAGCAAAGATTCCGCAGCTGCGATTGGCGCTACACGAGGAATGGGCCGCGATGCCTCAACAGCTCCTTGACAACCTCGTTCTCAGCATGGACAGACGTTGTAAATCCTGCAACGCAGTCAGGGGTGATCATATCCCCTACTAAAGGCTGGATTTCTTTTTTTGCAGCCGCCTGTCACATGGACGTTTCTATCTTCTGTCCATTTGTGCTCGAAGCTACCTTTTCAATGCAGTGCCTTTGTATCCTTTGGATTCCTTGTTTGGACGGTTTTGTTTACTTGTCCCATATTCTTACGTCTTGGGGATCTTATGGTATGATTTGAGTCAATGTGGAGCACTTCTGCACAACGTTACATTCGAAAAACCGTCTCGTCCTTAATTTTTGCATGCCAGTGTATAATAGGGTGGAGCGAAAAAATCTTTTTTTGAAATTCATATTGCGTGACTCATTATTAGGTTCCAAATGGGCTAGAACAAATTAAAGGCTTTTTCATAATCTATAAAAGCCATGCACAATGGAAGTTCATATTCCCTCGCTCTTTTAATTAGTTCTCTCGGTACGTGGATATGATCTATTGTGCTGTAGCCACTCCTGAATCCAGCTTGTTCTCTCGGTTTAGCCATGTCCAGTGTTACCTTCAAACGGTGTGAAAGAACTTTAGTTAAGATTTCATAAACCACTGATAGGAGGCTGATAGGTCTGTAGTTCCTGAGATTCTCAATGTCACCTTTTTTATGTAGCAGGATAATTGTATCGTTGTTCCAATCCTCAGGAGTCTTCCCTTCATTAAGGCATAGAGTGAAAATTTGGGTGAGTACTGTTTCTATTTCTCCACTTGCTTCTTGTATGATGTCTACAGTAATTCCATCTTCTCCTGGAGCTTTTCCCCACTTCATGTTCTTGATTGCATGTGCAACTTCTGCTGGTAGGAATGGAAGAACTCTGGTACTGGTACCTTTCATGATGTCTGGAGCACATGTATCATCCCTTTCATATAATTTGGAGTTGAACCATCTTCTTTTTTCAGTGCCATAATCTGTTTTCTTCCCTTACTCAGATGTCCCTTTGCTATCTTTAGGCTTTGGTTGTTTTCAATTGCTTTCCTCACTAGTTCACAGTTGAATTTCCTTACGTCTTCAGTGATACTTTTTCGTACTGTCTTGCATAGCTCTATATATTCCACTTTGGAAGTCACATCTTCTTTAGTTGTCCTCATCTCTCTTCTTTTTTGCATCAACATTTTGGTTTTTCCTGATAATTTGTTCACATGCAACTTGTTCTTAGACCCAGCTAATTTTGTTGCTGTTTCCATAAGAGCTTTGGTTACTTTTCTGTTAACTTCAGAAATATCCACTTCATCCGATGTTAGGCCTTCTAAAGCAGAGAACCTGTTCTTCAGTTCCAACTTGAAGGTATTATGGTGTTTTCTAAGGTTGGTTATGTCAATACATTTTGTTTGTCTTATGAGCTTGCCACGTTCAAGTTTAGTGTTGAGGTGCATCTTACATCTCACCAATCTATGGTCACTACCTGTGTTGAACTTGTTCAGCACACTGCAGTCTTCGATGACGAATTTTTTGTTACACATAATAAAATCAATTTCACTTGTCTTCCCATTTGGATGTCTCCATGTCTATTTCTTGTGTGGCTTTTTCTTGAAAAAGGAGTTCAAGATGAAAAACCCTTCTGCCTCTGCAAACTCAACGTGAGTATTTCCACGCTGGTTTCTGTTGCCGTTGCCCTATTTTTGCATTGAAATCTCCCATAATTATCTTCAAGTGCTGCTTACCTTTATAATTTAGATGACGAATTTCCTCATAAAATTCTTCAATTTCTTCTTCAGGATGACTTGTGGTGGGTGCGTAAGTTTGAATAATCTGAGCCTTGTATCTTCTCGAGAGTTGGATATCGAGTCGTGCACGTCAGATGCACACCACTAATTGTGGGCTGAAAGATGCATCCTAATTAATGGTAGACAGTGTCCGGGCATATGACCCAACTGCGTTTAGACGACTGGGCGCGAAATTCGCACACCGTTGCTTGCTTGAAGACCATTTGCCAGCACAGTACTTTTCTGACTTGGTTTTGCGATTATGATCAGATAATCATCATTCCGCTTTATCGTACACCTGGAAAGTCCTCCAGCAGAACATCTGGAATCGGTTTCGTTATGTGTCTTCTGAACGAAGCCATGACACTATCTTGCGTGCTAGTCCAAACTCTACAGCGGCATCGGTCACAATCCGGCCTTCTTAGAGCTTGTCGATAATTTGGCTTCGCGTAAAATCATCAATGTGAAGTCTGTGAGAAACCCTTTTGTTACCTCAGATACGCAGTTTCCCGCTCCGTTCCGCAAACACATGAAGAATACAATGAACTCATATGACACGACTCCGCCTCTTGTTTACATACAACATCGGCACTTGTCGTAAGAAATTTATACACAAAGTGGCCACTTTATTATGACTACTCCCTCAGTACTTCGTTCGGCCACCTTTTGCCTTTAATACTGCGTCGATTCTTCGTGGCGCCGCCCCGGTGGCGCAGTGATCTAAGCGATGGCCTCTGATCATTCGTCCGAACGGGGTCCGGGTTCGAATCCCGGTGAGGCGTGGATGTTGTGTGTCTTACGGCACTGGCTCTCTCCCTTCCCTGGAACCAGTGACCCTAAATTAGGGACGGGCGACTGCTTATGGCCCATTGAGTTGCTCACGGTGGTCGTTAAATCTCCAATCAAAAAAAAAAAAAAAATTCTTCGTGGCATGGACTCCACGAGATGTTGATAAGTGGTTTGTGGAATATGAGACCATGCTTGATGAATAGAACTTTCCAAATGAATATGAGACCATGCTATGAATATGAGACCACGCTTGATGAATAGAACTTTCCAGGAGTGTGAGATTTCAGGGTTGTGGATCCAGCTGTCTGATGGCTCGTTCAACTTCATCCCACAAATTCTCAATGGGGTTGAGATCTGGAGATTGTGGGGGACACCTAAGCAAAGTAAACTCACCGGCATGTTCCTGTACAATACGAGCACTATGGCAGGACGCATTATCTTGTTGAAAATAGCCATCGCCATTGGGATAAACCATCCACATGACAGGATGCACTTGGTCAGCAACGATGTTTAGATATGATGTGCCAGTCAGACGTTGATCAACACGAATTAAAGGACCCAAAGCATGCCAGGAAAACATTCCCCAAACCATAACGTTGCCTCCACCATCTTGAAGGGTTGTAGCAATGCATTTGGGGTCCATGCTTGCGTGCTGTTTCCGCCAAATTCTCACTCTGCCATCGGCACGGTGCAACTGAAAACGTCATTCATCGGACTACATAATTTGTTTCCAATTATCGACTGTCCAATCCTTGTGTGCCGCCCCGGTGGCGCAGTGGTCTAAGGCGCTGGCCTCTGATCATTCGTCCGTAAGGGGTCCGGGTTCGAATCCCGGTCAGGCATGGATGTTGTGTTTGTCTTACGGCACTGGCTCTCTCCCTTCCCTGGAACCAGTGACCCTAAATTAGGGACGGGCGACTGCTTATAGCCCATTGAGTTGCTCACGGTGGTCGTTAAACCTCCAATCAAAAAAAAAAAAAAATCCTTGTGCTCCTGTGCGAAGTTTTCTCTTGTTAACTGCAGACAGCAAAGGTGTTCAAACAGGCCTTCGGCTGCCATATCCCATCCGATGCAGTGTACGGCGAACAGTGCGTGCAGAAATCATTTGAGGGGATCCTTGATTAAGATGGTTTGTAATTTGCTGCAATGTTGCCCTTCTGTTGTCTGTTACCAGTCTGGACACTTATAACGAAGTAAATTTCTCCGTCATTTCTATCCGCGCCAGGATTCGAACCCGGGTCCCCTCATTCCGGAATAAGTTGCTCTACCAATTGAGCTACGCGGACGTTTTATTCTGATTCCTATCTGCCTTTATGTCGTGTGCGTCCTTCTGGCAGGTACGTCACATCTCCTGGTATGTTACATCATCTCCCCCTTATTTTTATTTTTTTTCGAAGTGCTGGAGAAAGGATTCTCTCATTTTTCCTGTCTCGTGGTGTGGAAATAACATCACACCAATGCGAGATTTTGAACGGTTGGGTCATCCGGGTAGTTCGGGCGCCATTATAACGAAGTGAATTTCTCCGTCATTTTTATCCGCGCCGGGGTTCGAACCCGGGTCCACTCATTCCGGAATAAGTTGCTCTACCAATTAAGCTACGCGGACATGTATTCTGATTCCTATCTGCCTTTATGTCATGTGCGTCCTGCTGGCAGGTACGTCACACACTCTCCGTTCCGCCCGAGCAGTCACTAGTCGATGACGACCACACGTTGCACGTAGAGACCCAGGTTTTTGGCTGACAGTCCAGTCTTTAAAGACTTTAACAACAGCTGCTCTGGAACATTTCACAAATGCGGCGGTTTCGGTGATACTCGCTCCATGGCTCCGAGCTCCTACAATCATCCCACGTTGAAAGTCCGTCAAATCGCCTTTTTTACCCATCTCGTCACCCAAAAATCAGTTGTACTACTGTCGTAAGCACTAAGCTTTCCCTTTTTATACTAGCCTCGCCCTCTGGCGGCAGCAGCGTGCAGCCATAGCTTGATTTGCTTAAAATTGTCAGGTGGTCATAATAAAGTGGCCACTCAGTGTATACGAAAGAAATTGCGGAAAGGTTTCTGAAAATTCAGAATTTTCCGTTAGATCATCTTCAAAACGGCAATTCATCGTCAATACAAGAAAGGAGTTGCGGAAAGGTTACCGAAAATTCAGAATTCTCCTGGAGTACGAAAAATCAGTGAAATTCAGATTTTTTGCCATCGTTTCAGGGAAACGTTGTGCCAAGAATATGCTTCGTTAACTCACGAAAGGAATCAAGGAATGTGGCTCGTGAATTTCAGAAAATGTTTACTGTGCAGGATGGTCTTTTGTGGGTCAAGTTGAGTTATAGCCTGGGCCGGCCACAAGCTGGGTGCAGCGGGTGCAAGGCACCCGAGTCCCGGGATTTCCCCAGGACACAAACGACTCTTATGTCCCTTTTATAGTACCCATGTTTCACTACCATACATAAGAGTAGGAACAATTACACTTTCATACACAGCCATGCGGGACTCTCTTGAGAACCCAGCATTCCTGTGAAAACCTCCCAAAGCAGCTAAGACTTTCAATGAAGAATTCACTCGCCTACTAATTTCACAATCTAATTTGTTCTCTCTGTCAAACATGCTTCCAAAATACACAAACTCATTCACCTGGTCAATCACTTTGCCATTTAGACTTATATTGCATTCAGTGCTAACAGTTCCTCGCTGTAAAACCATATCTGTTACGAAGGCTAAACTGGACCCAAAGTTTTATTAGGTGGTGTGCATAATGATGTTTGCTACACCTGATTGAGTCCATGTCACGACGCGTTGCTGCTGTTATGAGGGCGAAAGGTGGACCCATGCAGTGTTAGGTGGCTGTGTATGATAGTGTTTGAAACACCCGATAAGCCATGATACCACGACTCGTTGCTGCTGTTATGAGGGCAAAAAGTGGGCCCAAATGTTATTAGGTGGTCGAAGCCATGCCACCACGTGTTGCTGTTCTTGTGAGAGCGAATGGTTGACAAACACTTTATTAGGTAGGTGCGAATAAGAGATTGCCCTACTAGTTCGTTATTGAGCTGTGATATATATATATATATTTTTTTATTGGAGGTTTAACGATCACCGTGAGCAACTCAATGGGCTATAAGCAGTCTCCGTCCCTAATTTAGGGTCACTGGTTCCAGGGAAGGGAGAGAGGCAGTGCCGTAAGACAAGCACAACATCCATGCCTCACCGGGATTCGAACCCGGACCCTTTTCGGACAAATGATCAGAGGCCATCGTTTAGACCACTGCACCAACGGGGGCGGCTGATATTTTTTTTGTGTTCGGGAATATTTTACAATTTTTTACGGAAACAACTGTTTCCCCATCAATGTCAACGTATCCAGCTGAAAGTCGCTCACATCTGTTATGAGCACCCTGTATACATAGATATTCCTCGTGCAAAGTTTGGGAAAAACATTCGCACTTCTCCTTTGAAAAATTCAGCGAGGGTTTAGAAAATACGTAGTCTTTATTTTTTGAACTTTCAAGGAGGTTGGAAATTGAAATAATCGCGAATCCGCTGAAGGAAAAACAGAGCCAAAGATATGAATTTTTGTCTTGGAAGCCTCACCGCGCAGGTTGTTAGACAGGCAGCTCTCAATCTCTGTCAGCCGCTGATGCTTGGGCTCACGAAACGGCGAAGCTCATGAATTTTATCTTCCTTATCCATATTCCGACGATTAAATTCAGGATTAACTGAATACTCGGCTATCAGCAAAGCCGCCTCTATTCGTCATTTTCTTCAGGAAGCGCGTGTCGCTTTCCCTTGCTTCTTTCCGTCTCAAAGGGTGAGAAACAACATCGCCAGCTAGAGTACTTATAAAGTAGGTACGTTGTGATTCAGCCAAACACAGTGATACTGGATATAGCATCAAGTTACTCATTTCTTAATACGATATTCAAGAGCAGTGGCGTGCCCAAGGGGTTTGTGTGTGTGTTGGGGTGTTAATCCCCCCCTCCCCTCCCGCCTGGAAATATTTGGAACCATTCGATATTTCAAAAACGCGATTTTAAAAGGAGTTTTGATTAAAGCTCAAAAGCAAGGAGTTCTGATTTAAATATCAAGGATCACATCAAAACAAAACCAACGCTTTAACATAAACACAGAAAACCCAGCCGCTCCGGTAGCGCAGTGGTCTAAGCGATGGCTTCTGATAATGGGTCCGGGTTTGAATCCCGGTGACGTATGGATGTTGTGTTTACCATATGGCACTGGCTCTCTCCCTTCCCTGTAACCAGTGGCCCTAAATTAGATCAGATCCTGTGTAGAGGACTTTAGGGAGGGAGTGTCTGACCCCAAGTCCTAAACAACCCTTAAGCCGACCCGGGCCGCTCCGGTGGCGCAGTGGTCTAAGGCGATGGCCTCTAATCATTCGTCCGAAAGGGGTCCGGGTTCGAATCCTGGTGAGGCATGGATGTTGTGTTTGTCTCACGGCACTGGCTCTCTCCCTTTCCTGGACCCAGTGACCCTAAATTAGGGACGGGCGACTGCTTATAGCCCATTGAGTTGCTCACGGTTGTCGTTAAACCTCCAATCAAAAAAAAAAAAAAATGCCTACCCGGTGGCGCATGGCGCAGTGGTCCAAGCGATGGCATATGACCATTCGTCCGAGAAGGGTCTAGGTTCGAATCCCGGTGAGGAATGGATGTTGTGTTTGTCTTACGGGCACTGGCTCTCTCCTTTCCCTGGAACCAGTGACCCTAATTAGGGACGGCCGACTGATTATAGCCCATTCAGTTGCTCACGGTGGTCGTTAAGGCTCTACGAGACCCGCCATCTTGTGTTGCTGCCTTCTTCTTGTTAACCAATGGGCAAGCGTATTTCACAAATTGCTCGGGCAATTTTGCACATTTTGGAATACCGTTTGTGGCTAACGCAAGATATATGATAAATAAAGAGTTCTCTTGTTTCAGAATTTTTATTGACCTTTCCCTTTATTTTTTATCTGCAGCGAAACTCTTACCAAGGCGTCTTCCATTGTTTTATTAATTAATAAAAAATACTTAGGGTCCAAAATTCTGTACACATTTTCTTCACAATTAAGCCTTCCCAAGGATGAAAATTTGAACATCGATTAAAATAACTTCATATGGAATACTTAATATTTTCTAAAACATAACCGTAATTATATTAAAAATCAATAACTTTTCCTTTGGTGGTGATATCAGAAAAAAGATGGCGCGACCTGTACATTGATGACGTCATTAGACAAATAAATGTTGGATTGCTTAATAATGGTTATGTTTTAGAAAATATTAAGTATTCCAAGTTATAATAAGTTATTTTAATCGATGTTCAAATGTTTATCCTTGGGAACGCATTAATTGTGGAAAAAATGTGTACAGAAGTTTGCCCATTGGAAGTATAGGAAGCAAAATCACTAGACATCTACCTTAAACCTTCAACTGAAAAAAAAAATTATGTACCATTTTTAGACAAGTTTCATAGTGCTTTGGAAAATAGATTTCCCGCACACAAATCTTCCTTATTAGGATTCCAGTCACTTTTCTCAACAAATCCCAATGTACCATCATCTTCTCAAGGTACTGATGGTTTAAAAATTTGACCTGAATTTCATACAAGCGACGTGAATGGCAACCAAGGAGAACTAATCGCAGAACTGAAACTGTGGTATCGTAGGGTCTCTCGCAAAGAGAAAGAGCACTGGCCAAAAGATGCATTGCTTCAAAACTGTGCTACAGTGAGGCGTTACCCAATATAAAAACATTGTTTTACATACTAGGTATTCTATCAGTGACAACTTCAGAAAGGTAGCGTTCGGTATCAACATTGCGTCTCTTAAAATCATATCTGCGTAATACCATATCAGAACAGAGACTAAATGGGTTAACAGTACTTCACATTCATCGAGAATACACACCGAAAGCTGAAGAAGCTTTAGATGAACTGGCAAAAAAGCCCAGAAGGCTGGAAATACAACTCACGTAGTAGTAAGTAAAAGTAACATAAGAGTTGAATCAAATCAAAAAATATTTGTGTGCAATGAGTGTCGTCAGCGTCAGGAATTAGTAGTCTTACTGTATAATGAAACAAATGAGTAAAATCATGCAATGCATTGATTACAATACGCTTTCCAACATACCAGAAATCATTACTCAAGTTATGAGGATAATGGCTGTGGAATAAATATCTCTCCTGTGCCCTGACCTTTGATCCCATTTCGATGATATTCAACAGAACCGGTTCAGTATACCCCATTTCGCACATTTTCAATAGGGTTTGTCCCCAGGTGGTCCCCTACCACATACTAAAATGTCATCGAAATCGAACCTTTTTTACGTTAGTTATGACGCATAACAGCAGTGGAATGGATCCCGCTCCTATGTCCTGACCTTTGACCCCATTTCGTTAACTTTCAATAGGGTTCCTTCCCAGGTGTTCCCCTACCACATACTGAAATTTCATTGAAATCGAACGATTTTTACGTGAGTTATCGTGCGGACGGACATACGCACACAACGCGCGACGTAATGAGGCAGATGGGAATCGCGACCATCTGCTTGCAAGATATTGACGTCATAAAACTTTAATAGGATCCACACACAACGCATGACGTAAAGAGACAGATGGCGTGACCGCGCGCCAGCATCTCAGTCGCCAGATTGTGACGTCATAATGTTTCTAAGCATAGGTAACATTAATGGAAAGGCCACCCGCGGCCCTTCTTTATGCAGAAACTACTCCAGGTCCTTAAGAGATGCAGGAGGAGGATAACGGATTCTTACTCTGTTTTCTATCACAGACCACAGTGGCTCAATGATGTTTACGTCTGGTGACTGGGGAGGCCAAGGAAGGTGTGAAAGTGATTGGACATTCCGAGTTCTGTGAATTGGGACGTTATCATTTTTATAGATGGCATCCCCTGCTGGAAATAATGCCTGAGGCATTGGATGAACTTGGTCGGCCAAAATGGTTTCGTACCACTTGTCAGTCATCCGTCCTTTCAAGGTGATCACGAAATCTGCTGAAAATGGCGATATAATGACACAGAGCATGGCGGAACCACCACCATGCTGCACGATTGGGAGCAGACAGTCTAAGTTGTGGGCTTCTGACTGTGTCCTCCACACGTAAACACGTCTTGCGGTGGGGAATAGTGTTAATGTGGATTCAACTGACCACATTATATGCTTCCATGCATCGGCAGGCCACGTTGTATGCTCCTGGCACCACTGCCGTCGCCGTTGTGCATTCACCGGGTCACCAGAGGTTTTGCAATAGCAGCTCTGCCTTGAATACCTTGTTTATGCGGTTCCCTGCGCACTATTGCCATTGATACTAGGGTCTGGAGATGCAGATTGAGCTCCTCACTAATTTTTTGGCGCCGTGGTCTTATTACCCGCACCAATCTTCTTGAATTATCTCCTGTCTCTATCAGTTAGGGTCATTTCCAGCCGCTCGTGTGTTTTGCAGGCGAGATTTAGCCACGAACACGGTATGCTGTCATTACGTTAGACACAGTACCTCTCGGTACCCCAACTACCCTGGCGATTGTCGTCCCCGAGGCACCAACTAGCCGCCCATCAACAATTAACCCTCTTTCGAAGTCCATTAGATCGCTTATTTCGTCGTCACCCCGAAAGAAATTTTGCAACAAGACACCATGACGTGTCTGCTCCGCAGGACGCACACGACATAAAGGCAGATAGCAGCAAGAACGAACGTCTGCGTAGCTCAGTTGGTAGAGCAACTTATTCCGGAATAAGTGGACTCGGGTTCGATCCCCGGCGTGGACAAAAATGACGGAGAAATTTACTTCGTTATAATGGCGCCCGAACTTCCCGGATGACCCGGCCGTTAAAATTCTCGCAATGGTGGGATGTTCTGAGAATCCTTTCTTCAGCGCTTCGAAAAATAAATGTGTGTGATGTTGCATACTACACTGCTGGCCACCCAAAATGCAACACCAAGAAGAACGCGAGATAGCAAAGCCAGATTTACTGAACACATAACAACAGATCCAAAGATTGAACGATTGAGCTTGCAGGCCCGTGCGACTTGCGGAACACGCAGACATCAAAAGTTCGTGTGGCCCCCATGGCTGGCAATAACGGCCGCTATACGCCGCGGCATCGAACGAAAAAGGCTTTGGATGTGGGCTTGGGGTATGTCGGTCCAGGCTGCTTCCACACGTTGCCACAGTTCATCAGGTGTAGCCGCGGGTGGTGCTTGCCGGGCCACTCGGTTGCCGATCAGCAACCAGACGTGTTCGATGGGCGACATATTGGGAGAACAGGCGGGCCACGGCATCAGTGACACCTGGTGGGCCGTAAAAAATTGTTGCACGATGCGTGCCACGTGCGGGCGCGCACTGTCCTGTTGAAACGTGGCTGCTGGCAGGTCCTGCAGGTAAGGGAGGACTACAGGCTCCAAAACGTCGGAGATGGTACGGTGGCTGTTAAGTGTACCGGCGATGCGTACCATAGGGTTGCGGGTGTCATATCCAATTGCGCCCCAAACCATAACGCCAGGCGACGGACCGGTATGGCGATGCATGATGCAGGCGTCATACAGTCTCTCGCCGCGGTGCCGCCACACGCGGATCCGACCATCGTGGTGTTGCAGGCAGAAGCGGGATTCGTTGGAGAAGACAATGTCGCGCCATTCCGTAGTACAGGTGCGGCGTTCAACGACCCATTGCAGCCGCACTCGCCTGTGGTGTAACGTCAATGGTAATCGGAGCAATGGGCGCCGTACGACAAGTCGCCGCTCCTGCAGACGACGTCGAACGGTACGTGCTGACACAGGTTGTTGCGCGACACACCCTAATTCCTGCGCTAACGTTCGTGATGTGGCGGCGCGAGCCGTCAATGCCCGACGCACAACATACCGATCCTCTCCTTTGGTGGTGTGCCGCGGCTGCGGCAATCGCTCACGTCGGTCCGTCCGCCCCTCCTGCACCCACCGAATCCATACTCGCTTCATTGTGGCTGGATGTCGTCCCACACGGGCGCCGATGTCTCAGTACGATAAACCGCCTTCGCGATAAGCCACTATTCGTCCTCTGTCGAACTCCGAAACGTGCTGGAATGACTGCCGTATTCTGCGACGAGGCATCAGGAAGCTTCCCACGCACAGGTCCGACAGCACAACACACTTCCACTACTTACACCCCGCCTTCTGTGCAACTTTCTTATAGTGCTTCTCGGTGGAGTGCCGGGCGCACATGATTTGCATATGCCCTGCAATGCTAATCGTTTGCATGTCCTCTCGCGGGCGACGCGTGCTGCGAATTTCAGGCCAGTCGGATGCTTCCTTCTTGGTGTTGCATTTTGGGTGGCCAGCAGTGTAGATTGACTGGGAGTTCTCAAGTGCACGTTCTTCAGCGGATGACTGACTACGGCAATTCATGATCACGGCTGACCCGTGGGCCATGCCCCTGCCCTTTTTCGGGGGTGGGGGATATGTGACGGGCCTGCCCCGCAGGACGCACACGACATAAAGGCAGATAGCAGCAAGAACGAACGTCTGCGTAGCTCAGTTGGTAGAGCGACTTATTCCGGAATAAGCGAACTTGGGTTCGATCCCCGGCGTGGACAAAAATGACTGAGAAATTTACTTCGTTATAACCCTTTAAATGCACGTAAGCAGGACCTTGAGGTTCTAAAGAAAGCTATTACAACCAAAAAGGTGGTGGATACCTTTTACGTATTGCAACGTACGCAGTTGCATTAAAAGCCACGTCTCTGAACGTGGTGTTCACATTTTCCCGTCCAACCCCTATACATTTTAACAATAGATACTGTTGTGTTTTAAATTGCAATGTTTTGTTCTTGTAAATAAAATACTTTCTGAACTGAGGAAAAGTAAAAAATCGACGCAGGCCACGAAATTCAGTCCAAAATTCTAATTTATAAAAAGAAAATTAGTTGCTGAGTTTGCTTTTAAGTAAACGTGGTTTCGCTCCGGATGGCGTACACTCTAATTTAACTTTTCTTTTCAGCTCTTGTGATCTTATATAAACTTGGTTTCTAATATTAACGCCACAGACTCTCTCTCGACGAATTTGGGATTGGCAACCCTGACAACAGGTCAGAAGTCAATGACGTATGCCCAAGTTAGAGATATGAGCTGCGGTTTTGAACGTATTTCTCACTATGCTTTGAACGTTTATGGGTACATTTTTGGAGTTCTAAATGTTATCACGTTCAACGTTTTACCACTTACGATTTTTGACAAGCAAGCGCAGAGTTGTATATTGCTCATAGTAGACAGGATTGTGTTACTTGGATATGTGTTGTAGTTAAGTCACATTTATTGAGTGAAGTGTCTAAAAAGTGAAATACTACGATGCTTTTATCGAAAGTGAGGCAAAAGTGGGCGTAACTTTTTTACTAACTGACAGAAGTCGTTCAAATTGCACACGTTACTTGAGTAACGCATTCTCTATACAAAGGTACTACTCAACGTAGTCTGCATCACAAGCGATGCATTTACACCATCGTTGAACCCAACTCTCGAATCCTCTTTGAAAAAATCCAGGTGTGGACTGTTGTACCCACTTCTTCATAGCCACTTTCACCTCGTTTTTGTCACCAATCCTTATCTCCGGAGACTGTCCTTCATTGGACCGAACAGGTGGAAGTCGTAGGGATCCAGATCTGGGCTATACGGTGCATGGGGGACCACTGACCAGCCTAATTTGCTGATCGCCTGATTTGTTGCCAAAGATGTGTGTGATCTCGCATTGTCATGATGAATGTGGATCCTTTTCAGATTCTTGTGCGGTCACTTCCTGCTTATAGCTTCTTGAGTGTCTCAATGCACCGCCCGCTGGTCACGGTACGGCCACGTTCCAGAAAATCAAGGAGAATGACACCCCTGTCACCTAAAAAACAGTCACCATGACTTTCTGTGCTGATCGCTGGCTCTTGAACTTCTTAGGCCTTGGTGAAGAGGTGTGACGTCATTCCATGGATTGATTCTTCGTTTCGGGATCGTAAAGATACGCCCGCGTTTCATCCCCTGTCACCAGATCAAAAACAAAACGTGTCTGCATTGGCTTCAAACGCTTCCAGCAGATCAGAGCAGACTTCCACCCTTCTCTCCTTCAAATCGGATGTCAACTGCCGAGGTACCCATTTTGCAAATACTTTCCGATACCCTAAATCTTCCACCAACTTCTGTATGCCGTTGTGACCACAGTCCAGTTGTGCAATAAGCTCACGAATTGTGACTCGTCTCTCAGCCGGAATCAGTTCATCCACTCGCTGACGATTCGTGTCAGTGGTCGCAGGTTATGGTCTCCCACTGCGTGGTTTGTCTTCAGTGCTGGTTTCCCCTTCTTTAAACTTCTTCTTCCATCTGTGCACATTGCTCTTGCCAATGGTGTCATCTCTGTAAAAATTCTGTAGCCTTCTGTGGATGTTGTACAGCCTGCCCCCTTTCCTTCGTGAAGAACGCAATGACGGCACGTTTCTTCTGCTTGGAATCCATTATTTACCTGCAATGAAGAATAGTGGTTACTATAGAGGAAGAGTTACTCTACTGACATGTGCCGGCGTAGTTTAATTGGGAAAGCATTACGGTTTCGGAGCAGAAAGATTGGTTCCAGCATCTTACTTCAAGCATGGTTTGAAGTGGCTGCGAAACCTGCGATTTCGTGCCCCCGCCTTTCCCAAGAGGGGATATACGTGACGTATTATAGAGGTGACTCACATGTCAAGGCGGCAAGTAGCACTAATAATCCCTTGCCGGCGTAGTTTAATTGGAAAAGCGTTCGGCTCCGGAGTAGAAAGATGTAGTTTCGAGCATCTTGCTTCAAGCATGGTTCGAGGCGGGCACGAAACCTGCGATTTCGTGCTCCCGCCTTTCCCAAGAGGGGATATACGTGCCGTATTATAGAGGTGACTCACATGTCAAGGCGACAAGTAGCACTGAGAATCCCTTGCCGGGCCGCCCCGGTGGCGCAGTGGTCTAAGGCACTGGCCTCTGATCATTCGTCCGTAAGGGGTCCGGGTTCGAATCCCGGTCAGGCATGGATGTTGTGTTTGTCTTCCTGCACTGGCTCTCTCCCTTCCCTGGAACCAGTGACCCTAAATTAGGGACGGGCGACTGCTTATAGCCCATTGAGTTGCTCACGGTGGTCGTTAAACCTCCAATCAAAAAAAAATCCCTTGCCGGCGTAGTTTAATTGGGAAAGCTTTCGGTTTCGAAGCAGAAAGATGTGGTTCGCGCATCTTACTTCACGCATGGTTTGAAGCAGACTCGAAACCTGCGATTTCGTGCCCCCGCCTTTCCCAAGAGGGGATATACGTGACATATTATAGAGGTGACTCACATGTCAAGGCGACAAATAGCACTGATAATCCCTTGCCGGCGAAGTTTAATTGGGAAAGCATTCGGTTTCGGAGCAGAAAGATGTGGTTCGAGCATCTTACTTCAAGCATGGTTTTGAAGCGAACACGAAACCCTGCGATTTCGTGCCCCCCGCCTTTCCCAAGCAGGGATATACGTGACGTGTTATAGAGGTGACTCGCATGTCAAGGTGGCAAGTAGCACTGATAATCCCTTGCCGGCGTAGTTTAATTGGGAAAGCATTCGGTTTTGGAGCAGAAAGATGTGGTTCGCGCATCTTACTTCAAGCATGGTTTGAAGCAGACCCGAAACCTGCGATTTCGTGCCCCCTGCCTTTCCCAAGAGGGGGATATACGTGACATATTACAGAGGTGACTCACATGTCAAGGTGACAAGTAGCACTGATAATCCCTTGCCGGCGAAGTTTAATTGGGAAAGCATTCGGTTTCGGAGCAGAAAGATGTGGTTCGAGCATCGTACTTCAAGCATGGTTTGAAGCAGACTCGAAACCTGCGATTTCGTGCCCCCGCCTTTTCTAAGAGGGGATATACGTGACGTATAGAGGTGACTCACATGTCAAGGCGGCAAGTAGCACTGATGATCCCTTGCCGGCGTAGTTTAATTGGAAAAGCATTCGGCTCCGGAGTAGAATACGTGGTTTCGAGCATCTTGCTTCAAGCATGGTTCGAGGCGGACACGAAACCTGCGATTTCGTGCCCCCGCCTTTCCCAAGAGGGGATATACGTGACGTATTAGAGAGGTGACTCGCATGTCAAGGTGGCAAGTAGCACTGATAATCCCTTGCCGGCGTAGTTTAATTGGGAAAGCATTCGGTTTTGGAGCAGAAAGATGTGGTTCGCGCATCTTACTTCAAGCATGGTTTGAAGCAGACCCGAAACCTGCGATTTCGTGCCCCCGCCTTTCCCAAGAGGGGATATACGTGACATATTACAGAGGTGACTCACATGTCAAGGTGACAAGTAGCACTGATAATCCCTTGCCGGCGAAGTTTAATTGGGAAAGCATTCGGTTTCGGAGCAGAAAGATGTGGTTCGAGCATCGTACTTCAAGCATGGTTTGAAGCAGACTCGAAACCTGCGATTTCGTGCCCCCGCCTTTTCTAAGAGGGGATATACGTGACGTATAGAGGTGACTCACATGTCAAGGCGGCAAGTAGCACTGATGATCCCTTGCCGGCGTAGTTTAATTGGAAAAGCATTCGGCTCCGGAGTAGAATAGGCGTGGTTTCGAGCATCTTGCTTCAAGCATGGTTCGAGGCGGACACGAAACCTGCGATTTCGTGCCCCCGCCTTTCCCAAGAGGGGATAGACGTGACGTATTATAGAGGTGACTCGCATGTCGAGGCGGCAAGTAGCACTGATAATCCCTTGCCGGCGTAGTTTAATTGGGAAAGCATTCGGTTTTGGAGCAGAAAGATGGGGCTCGCGCATCTTACTTCAAGCATGGTTTGAAGCAGACCCGAAACCTGCGATTTCGTGCCCCCGCCTTTCCCAAGCAGGGATATACGTGACGTGTTATAGAGGTGACTCGCATGTCAAGGCGGCAAGTAGCACTGATAATCCCTTGCCGGCGTAGTTTAATTGGGAAAGCATTCGGTTTTGGAGCAGAAAGATGTGGTTCGCGCATCTTACTTCAAGCATGGTTTGAAGCAGACCCGAAACCTGCGATTTCGTGCCCCCGCCTTTCCCAAGAGGGGATATACGTGACATATTACAGAGGTGACTCACATGTCAAGGCGGCAAGTAGCACTGATGATCCCTTGCCGGCGTAGTTTAATTGGAAAAGCATTCGGCTCCGGAGTAGAAAGATGTAGTCTCGAGCACCTTGCTTCAAGCATGGTTCGAGGCGGGCCCCGCCTTTCCCAAGAGGGGATATACGTGACGTATTATAGAGGTGACTCACATGTCAAGGCGACAAGTAGCACTGATAATCCCTTGCCGGCGTAGTTTAAGTGGGAGAGCATTCGGTTTCGAAGCAGAAAGATGTGGGTCGAGCATCTTACTTCAAGCATAGTTTGAAGCAGACTCGAAACCTGCGATTTCGTGCCCCCGCCTTTTCTAAGAGTGGATATACGTGACGTATAGAGGTGACTCACATGTCAAGGCGGCAAGTAGCACTGATGATCCCTTGCCGGCGTAGTTTAATTGGGAAAACATTCGGCTCCGGAGTAGAAAGATGTGGTTTCGAGCACCTTACTTCAAGCATGATTCGAGGCTGACACGAAACCTGCGATATACGTAACGTATTATAGAGGTGACTCACATGTCGAGACGGCAAGTAAGAGTGATAAGCCCTTGTCGGTGTATATTAATTGGGAAAGCATTCGGCTCCGAAGCAGAAGGATGCGGGTTCGAGCCCTTTACTTCAAGCATTGTTCGAGGCGGACACGAAACCTGCGATTTCGTGCCCCCGCCTTTCCCAAGAGGGGATATATATGTGACGTATTACAGAGGTGACGAACATGTCAAGATGGCAAGTAGCAGTGATGAGACCTTGTCAGTGTAGCTTAATTGAGAAAGCATTCGGCTCCGGAGCAGAAAGATGTGGTTCGAGGCCGCCACCGGCAAATTTGGGTTTCACAGAGGAAAGCAAGCTTAACGTTAGGATAACAGATAGAACAAGCATATCATAAATTAACAATTAATCTATAGCCGGAGTGTAACTCGAAGTGTTATGCAATTTTAAAAGAAAGCAAAGAGACCTCATGTTCATTAAAAGATACAAACAAAAAAGCGTTAATGCTAACAAGTGCTTGCATTAGAAAACTTTTGCTTTCTTTCAAATGATGGAAAAATCCGTTAGTCTAGGAGCTATCAGGGAAGAGCTGCCTAAATTGTGCAGTGGTGAGTTATTGTTTCTGTTTTCTTCCAGAGCAAGATTTCGAGCCGTTTCACCGAAGAAGATCGTCGGAGACGCAGTCCAAGTCCCCGGAAGTATGTTAGTGATGGCAAAGGAGCGGATTCTATACCCGAAGAGGCCGCTGTGCAAGGAGAAGGAAAAGACGAAGAAACAGAAAAAGGAGCTGCCGTTATTTTCTCCCTGCGAAATCAAGTCGGCGGACTCATCAGAGCTCTTAGAATATTTCAGGTATGCCTCCATTTAATGGCTACGAGTTTATTTTGTTGATCGGAATGGTACTGGAATGTGGGCTGCCCACGAGGAAGGAATGCAGACAAATTGCATGAATTTTTACTTATTTTCTTAATATAGCATTAATTCTTTTTTTTTTTTTTTTTTTTTTCCTTTGGGGCTGTGCCTTTTTTCCGATCCTCAAAAACGTCATATGTGGAGCGCGTGCTTCCGTTAAAAAATGCACGTGCAAGTAATTATGTTTTTTATTAAGTTCCGAGTGCTCTAAACGCTAATCATTATTATTAAAAGTGTGCTTGTATTAAATATTCCATTTTGTTTTTCATTGTTCATCTTCGGTGAAAGCGAAGCGAAATATCTTCGTTTCATCCTCATTCTATACCCAATAGAATGGCATGCACTTAAGATATCACTAAAACTATCTGGATATATTCGCACATGGTTATGTTCAGCTGAAACATTTACATGACTGTCAACTCTCCCGATTCTGGGATATTTTACTGAATATTTTTGTTTCCAACTACAGTGTGCGAAATAACTATGGCCCTTCATATTTTTGACAGATCTACACCGATGACCTGCCTAATAAGCTGTAGGACCCCCTTTAGCCCGCAAAACAGCGGCCACTCGGCTAGCCACCGATTCGATGAGGTGGCGATAGGTATCCTGGGGTATCTGGTACCTTAATGTCAACAGCCGGTCCTCCAGTTTCCGTAAATTTCGGGGTGGTGGTGATATAGCGTGAGCCCGCTTTTCCAAGTCGAACCACAAATGTTCGATTGGGTTCATTTCAGGTGAATTTGGAATTAACAGAAAGTCACCAGCATGTTCCTTGAACTATTCCTTGACGATTCTGGCAGTGTGGCATGGCGCATTATCCTGTTGGTATTGGCCATCACCGGCAGGGAACACAGTTGCCATGCATGGGTGAACTTGGTCCGCAACGATGTTCAGTAATATCACACCAACTTAATTTCTATATTAAACCACTCCTTGACGATTCTGGTAGTGTGGCATTGCGCGTTATCCTGTTGGTAATGGTCATCATCAGCAGGGAACACAGTTGCCATGAATGGGTGAACTTGGTCCGCAACGATGTTCAGTAATATCACACCAACTTAATTTCTATATTAAACCACTCCTTGACGATTCTGGTAGTGTGGCATGGCGCATTATCCTGTTGGTAATGGCCATCATCAGCAGGGAACACAGTTGCCATGAATGGGTGAACTTGGTCCGCAACGATGTTCAGTAATATCACACCAACTTAATTTCTATATTAAACCACTCCTTGACGATTCTGGTAGTATGGCATGGCGCATTATCCTGTTGGTAATGGCCATCATTAGCAGGGAACACAGTTGCCATGAATGGGTGAACTTGGTCCGCAACGATGTTCAGTAATATCACACCAACTTAATTTCTATATTAAACCACTACATGACGATTCTGGTAGTGTGGCATGGCGCATTATCCTGTTGGTAATGGCCATCACCAGCAGGGAACACAGTTGCCATGAATGGGTGAACTTGGTCCGTAACGATGTTCAGTAATATCACACCAACTTAATTTTTATATTAAACCACTCCTTGACGATTCTGGTAGTGTGGCATGGCGCATTATCCTGTTGGTAATGGCCATCATTAGCAGGGAACACAGTTGTCATGAATGGGTGAACTTGGTCCGCAACGATGTTCAGTAATATCACACCAACTTAATTTCTATATTAAACCACTCCTTGACGATTCTGGTAGTGTGGCATGGCGCATTATCCTGTTGGTAATGGCTATCACCAGCAGGGAACACAGTTGCCATGAATGGGTGAACTTGGTCCGCAACGATGTTCAGTAATATCACACCAACTTAATTTCTATATTAAACCACTCCTTGACGATTCTGGTAGTGTGGCATGGCGCATTATCCTGTTGGTAATGGCCATCATTAGCAGGGAACACAGTTGCCATGAATGGGTGAACTTGGTCCGCAACGATGTTCAGTAATATCACACCAACTTAATTTCTATATTAAACCACTCCTTGACGATTCTGGTAGTGTGGCATGGCGCATTATCCTGTTGGTAATGGCTATCACCAGCAGGGAACACAGTTGCCATGAATGGGTGAACTTGGTCCACAACGATGTTTAGTAATATCACACCAACTTAATTTCTATATTAAACCACTCCTTGACGATTCTGGCAGTGTGGCATGGCGCATTAGCCAGTTGGTAATGGCCATCACCAGCAAGGAACACAGTTGCCATGAACAGGTGAACTTAGTCCGCAACGATGCTGAGATACCTGACACATATCAGGGATTGTGCTATTGAGATAATGGGGTCTAAAATGTCCCAAGAAAACATTGCCCACATCATAACACCGCCGCCGCCGCCAGCCTGTTTCCGCCCAACAGTGCATCCAGGTGCCACAGCCTCCGTTGGTAATCGGCTTACCCGCACTCGGCCGGTTTCGTGATGCACCAGGAATCCTGATTCGTCAGGCATGGCCACTTTGCTCCAATCATCAACGGTCAAATCTCGATGATATTGGTCCCATTTCACGCGTTGTTGACGATGAGGTGCAGTAAGCATGGGGACTCGGCTGGGTCTTCGGCTACGCGGGCCCATGCGCAGAAGCCTGCGATGAGCTGTGGGCGATTGCCCTGATCACCAGTGCTGTAGCTACGGGGGATTTTTCGAACTGTGGTTCTGCAGTCGCTACGAAGAATGCGCGACAATTTCCGCTCCCTTCTGACATCGATGAGCTGCGGACGACACACGGCTAGACGATGGTTCGTCGTTTGGCCATATGTACACCACCTTTGATACGTACTCATTACAGTGGCACGTTAACAACTGACAAGCCGCGCCGTTTCCGAGATCGTAGTTCCGAGGAGCCGTGCCATTACAATTTGTCCTTCATCAGACTCCAATTAATCGGCAGCTTTTCCCACTCTGAAAGTTCACAAATTGCGCTGTTTCATAAATACTGCCACCCTTGGCCCGAAAGCCGATAATCATCCTTTTTTGCAAATCTGATAAAGCGCTCCTTTTATCCATGACAGCAACGAGTGATATGCTTTCAGAATGACTACAGCACATCTTATATACCCTCCAAGCCAGCTCACGACACGTGCCTTCTTTCACTGACTACGCGCTGTTGACATCAAAAGTAGGAGGTGGTCACAATAATGTGACTCGACTGTGTAGTTTTGATTCATTAACAATTAAGTGTAATATGATTTGCTTATTTCCCATGCACCACCAAAGTCCAATGATCATTCTGTTGATTTTCAAGAAGGATAAAAAAACACCCCCAAAACAAAGTTCTGGAAAAAACTTGCGGAACTCTTTCTCCAGCAGCAAATGGCCCTTGCAGGGAACGATATGTTTTTCATTTCTTTGTCTCTCACACTGCCCTACACTATACTCATATATGCTGAGCTCCAACACGCAGTGGAAAATTCCAATATCCCTACACTATACTCATATATGCTGTGCTCCAACACGCAGTGGAAAATTCCAATATCCCTACACTATACTCATATATGCTGTGCTCCAACACGCAGTGGAAAATTCCAATAGCCCTACACTATACTCATATATACTGTGCTACAACACACAGTGGCAAATTCCACTAGCCCTACACTATACTCATATATGCTGTGCTCCAACACGCAGTGGAAAATTCCAATATCCCTACACTATACTCATATATGCTGTGCTCCAACATGCAGTGGCAAATTCCAATATCCCTACACTATACTCATATATGCTGTGCTCCAACACGCAGTGGCAAATTCCAATATCCCTACACTATACTAATATATTTTGTGCTCCAAAACGCAGTGGCAAATTCCAATATCTCTACACTATACTCATATATGCTGTGCTCCAACACGCAGTGGAAAATTCCAATATCCCTACACTATACTCATATATGCTGTGCTCCAACACGCAGTGGAAAATTCCAATATCCCTACACTATACTCATATATGCTGAGCTCCAACACGCAGTGGAAAATTCCAATATCCCTACACTATACTCATATATGCTGTGCTACAACACGCAGTGGAAAATTCCAATATCCCTACACTATACTCATATATGCTGTGCTCCAACACGCAGTGGCAAATTCCAATATCCCTACACTATACTCATATATGCTGTGCTACAACACGCAGTTGAAAATTCCAATATCCTTACACTATACTCATATATGCTGTGCTCCAACACGCAGTGGCAAATTCCAATATCCCTACACTATACTCATATATGCTGTGCTCCAAAACGCAGTGGCAAATTCCAATATTATTACTTTCTACTGCAAATTTCCAGTGTTTTTACTAAACGCACAAAATACCTGTAGAAGTTCAACATAAACATTAGCAGTCAGAATTAGTGCTGTAGCAAAACTTTGTAGTACCTCACAAGAACTGAAAGGAGAGTCAAATTTCCAGAGGAGGGTAAATACCCCCTCTTGCCCCTCCCTATGGACGCTCATGACAGAATCTATTTTTTTATTAAAACAGTATGTCAAAAAGACGGTAAGTGGACATACGTGGATACGATATCGAAATGTTGGAATCCGGCCAGACCAAGAGTAATGTTCCCAGAACCGCTGGCAGAATCAATCCATTGTATCCAGACTTTGGAGAAGGTACCAGGAGATCGGAGATGTTAATCCTGAAGCTGTGGCAGGTTGTCCACGGATTACAACGCCTCAGGTTAAATAGGTATGTGGCACAAACAGAGAGACGTAACAGGTCAATGTCGGCGAGTGCGCTTGCTTAAAAGCTGTCTGCGACTGGTGGACCAGATGATTCAAGTCAAATAGTATTCAGACGACTCAACGAACAAGGACTATACGGGAGAAGACCTGCAGTTTGCATCCGACTCACTCAGTCAACAAGAAATGCCAGGGTACTGTGGTGCAGACAACATCGAGACTGGGACGAATATCAATGGACCAATGTCCTCTTTATGACTCAACGGACAAGGACTGAACGCGAGAATACCTGCAGTTTGCATCCCACTTGCTCAGTCAGCAAGAAAGCCAGGGTACTGTGATGCAGACAACATTGAGACTGGGACGAAAATCAATGAGCCAATGTCCTCTTTTGTGCTCAACGAACAAGGACTATACGCGAGAAGACCTGCAGTTTGCATCCCACTCAATGCGTCAGCATGAAATGCCAGGTTACTGTGATGCAGACAACATCGAGACTGGGGCGAAAATCAATGAGCCAATGTCCTCTTCTCTGATTAATCCAGGTTCAACCTCGAAAGTGACAATCGTCATGTTTTCATCTGGAGAGAACAAGGAACCCGTTATTCCCCCACAGACATCCGACAAGTGCATCATTACATAAGTGGTGGTGTACTTCTCTGGAGTAGCATTATGCGCAACAGGCGCACATTGCTCCATGTCTATTCTAGTGGAGCTTTAACAGGTCGGAGACACAGAGACTAAATCCTTGATCCCTACTTGAAGCTTTTTCTGGGAGCTATTGGGCCAGATTACCTGTTCCCTGACGGTAACACGAGACCTCACAAAGCTGCTATTATCGATGATTATCTGGAAAGTGATGAGATCCACAGTATGCTATAGCCAGCACATTCCCCAGACCTCAACCCAATACAGCATGTGTGGGATGCATTGGGAGACGCGCTGCAGGTCGTCAACATCCTACCAAAACTCCGGTGTGCTCTTATTCAGGAGATTTGCTGCCACAGAGTCTTCTTGTTTCCATTGTCAACAACATGAGCGATCGGTGTGACACTTGTATCGCTGTAAGAAGTCAACATACGCCTTTCTAACTCCGATCTACTCCTTTTCAGGAGTGGGATTTGCTGAATCTTCTTTATTCCGATGTGAATCTCCTTGTTTCCAATGTGAACAACATGAGACATCGTAAATAGAATCTTTTTGTTTCCCATGTGAACAACATGAGACATCGGAAATAAAATCTTCTTGTTTCCCATGTGAACAACACGAGACATCGGTGTGGCACTTGTATCGCTGTAACTGGTCATCATATACCTTACTAACTCCGATCTGCTCTTGTTCAGGATGGGGATTTGGTGCGACAGAGTCTTCTTGTTTCCCTTGTCAACAGCATGAGACATCGGTGTGACACTTGTATCGCTGTGAGAGGTCACCATACGCCTTACTAAATCCGATCTGCTCTTGTTCAGGAGTGGGATTTGCTGCCAGTCTTCTTGTTTCCCTTGTCAACAGCACGAGACATCGGTGTGACACTTGTATCGCTGTAGGAGGTCACCATACGCCTTACTAACTCCGATCGGCTCTTGTTCAGGAGTGGGATTTGCTGCCACAAAGTCTTCTTGTTTCCCTTGTTAACAACATGAGACATCGGTGAGACACTTGTATCGCTGTAGGAGGTCACCACACGCCTTACTAACTCCGATCTTCTCTTGTTCAGGAGTGGGATTTGCTGCCACAGAATCTTCTTGTTTCCCTTGTAAACAGCCTGAGACATTGGTGTGACACTTGTATCGCTGTAAGAGGTCACCATACGCCTTACTAACTCCGATCGGCTCTTGTTCAGGAGTGGGATTTGCTGCCACAGAATCTTCTTGTTTCCCTTGTCAACAGCATGAGACATCGGCGTGACACTTGTATCGCTGTAAGAGGTCACCATACGCCTTACTAACTCCGATCGGCTCTTGTTCAGGAGTGGGATTTGCTGCCACAGAATCTTCTTGTTTCCCTTGTCAACAGCCTGAGACATCGGCGTGACACTTGTATCGCTGTAAGAGGTCACCATACGCCTTACTAACTCCGATCGGCTCTTGTTCAGGAGTGGGATTTGCTGCCACAGAATCTTCTTGTTTCCCTTGTCAACAGCATGAGACATCGGCGTGACACTTGTATCGCTGTAAGAGGTCACCATACGCCTTACTAACTCCGATCGGCTCTTGTTCAGGAGTGGGATTTGCTGCCACAGAGTCTTCTTGTTTCCCTTGTCAACAGCATGAGACATCGGTGTGACACTTGTATCGCTGTAAGAGGTCACCATACGCCTTACTAACTCCGATCGGCTCTTGTTCAGGAGTGGGATTTGCTGCCACAGAATCTTCTTGTTTCCCTTGTCAACAGCCTGAGACATCGGTGAGACACTTGTATCGCTGTAAGAGGTCACCATACGCGAAACACTCTTCAATCATTGCTGGCAGAACACAAGCTGGTGTGGGCAGCATTATGGTCTGGGGAATGTTTACGTGGCATTCTTTGCGTCCACTCATACTTATGGCAGGCATTATGGACCGATTTCGTTAGGCATCCACTTGCAGACCACGTACACTCATAGCTGACTGTCCTCCCTGGAGCGGATGGGATCTTCCAACACGACAATGCGACGTGTCACACAGCTAGAAATGTCCGAGAGTGGTTGGAAGAGTACGACGAAGATTTCAAAGTACTTCCCTGGCCCCCTAATTCCCCATACTTAAACCCAATTGAGAATCAGTGTGACCACCTCGATCGTGTTGTTCGCTCTATGGATCCTCCAGCAGCTGTCAGATGCACTGCAGTCAGCATGGCTCCACATACCTGTGAACACCTTCCAGCACCTTATTCAGTCACTCCCAACCCGTCTAGCTGCTGTCCACGCTGGACACGGTGGTTACTCTATATATCAGCTGGTGGTCACAATAATGTGATTCGACCGTGTATTTATTTGTACTCAATAAAACATTGTTTGCTTAAGATTTTATTCTACTGTATCTACCTCTTACATAGCAGTACCAATTTGCATCAGGAAAGGTCGCCTTCACAGCACAAGACAGTGACATTAGAGAGATAATTAAATTACCTCCGTTCGTGACGTCATTACCGTGTTACATGGCCTGATACATCGGCGTCGTGTTTGACGTCACACACGACAGCATTGTAACCCAATCGGAAGCCTTGGTTTCCGCGTGACATCACGAAAAGAGGAAACTCATCTCTCTAATGTCATGGCCTCTTATTTTCCAGAAGGTCTTGCCTCAAGCTGGGACATATTGAGAAGTTTCGCCTTAGTCAACCAAAAAGGCTTCCATGGGTTTCTGATTTCTAATCTCAGAACGTTTAATAGGTTACCAAAAGAGAGAGAGGGGGAGGTGATTAATGGCCTAGTGGTCAACGTTCGTGACTGCCACGGAGGAACCTCTGGTTCTATCCCAGGCAGGTACGAACGCTCAAACTACTAAATGTGCGTCGGATGGGCACGTTTAGCCGTCGAAACCCGAGTACTGGCCGACCGGTAATAAATAAGGGCGTCTTTTTCCCCCTTTCTACCTCTCTTCCGTGGCACTTTAGCCCAAATCTCCTATCTTCTTATTTCTAAGGGTTGTTCTAGACCTGGGGTCAGACACTCCTTTCCTAAAATCCTCTACATATGATCTGATCTGATGATCTGAGAGAGATAGAGCTAAAGCATAATTACATGATTTTGTTTTTAAATTTTTAAAGTTAGTACAAAAAATTATAAAAATTAAAACCCGAAAAACGTATCAACTTACCCAAGTGTGCATTTTGTTTAAATATTTTTTCCTAGTTCTCTTTTAGGGGAAAAAATCACTACTTCTTGCTTCTGAAAATTAATGGAACCTGAAGTACAAAAATTAAAACTACTTATTTTTGTTTCACAGGAAAAAAAATGTGAATTTAGTTCATATTGAGTCTCGCAGATCTCACAAAAGGGCGTCACAGTACGAGATATACGTGGACGTACAGTGCGAGGAAACTCCCATCAGTGAGCTGATCCATGCTTTGAAGCACGAAGTGGAATGTGTGTCTTTGGAAGAGTTCGAAAAGGGAGAAGTGGAAATTCCTGACCTTCCACCCCAAACGCCTACGAGTCCTGGAATGCAATCAGGTACGTATCGAAAGTTCGACGGTCGGTACGAATATAATACCTCCTATTTTTTTTTTTTTTTTTTTTTTTCCCACAAAATTTAGTACATACATACGTACATACATATCACTAAGCTGTTCTCTGAGATTCAGAGGTTAGCTCCACAAAGAAATACAAACTACCAGATAATTTTTAGCACGTCTTTGGAAAAATAGATCGTTCTTATGTTATCGGTTTGTCCGTCCGTCCGTAGACACGATATCTCTGCAACTATTAGTCCGATTTGAAAAATTCTTTTTGCATTGCAAAGCCTGAAGTATGCGAATGATGATCCTTCATTTCGTTATTTTTTTTATGATGTACAATTTCGCCGCTAGAAGGCGTAAATGCAGATGATGTCGAATTAAAAAAAAAACGTTTTATTCCACATATTTGCTTCTAAACATCCGATTGAAAAATTTTTCTATCTTTCGATTCCATTTATGTCGAAGAGTATTTTAGACATAGTTACTTTTTCAAATTAAACATAGATTTTCCGCTAGGGGGCTTAAAAATAAATTACATTTTGCTTGGTAACTCTTCTTCTAAAACTCCGATTTGAAAAACTCTTTCTTCAACAGATACAGCTCCTGATGAAAAATATTTTGCATATAATTTAAAATTTTTGGTAAAGGATACTTTGGCCAACAGGCGTAAGTGTTAATTTTTGCTTCTGATGTATTTGCCATAAAATCTGAGCTTCTAAAATATCGATTGAAAAAATTCTTTCGTGGTCTGATGCCACTCACATCGATAATTTTTTTTTGAAATATTTTCTCCTTAAAATATTCCATAGTTTCTCCGCCTGGGGGCGTAGATGTGTATCTTATTTTTATCAATATCTCTACTTCTAGGAGTCCGATATGAAAAATTCCTTCTTTGGTGGATAGTGCTTCCAGTGTGATATGTTTTTCATGCAATTTCAAATTTTTCAAGTAATTCATGGACTTTCCGCTAGAGGGCGTAAAGGTAAATCTCCCCCACCCCTGTATCTCTGCTTCTAAATCTACGATTTGAAAAATTCTTTCTGCACCGGATACAGCTCCTCATGGGAAATCCTTTGCACGTAATTTCTAATTTTTGTAAAAAATGGTTTGGCCACCAGGTGGCGTAAGCCTTAATTTCCGCTTCTGATGTATTTGCAGCAAAATATGAGCTTCTAAAATATCGATTGCATAAAAAGTCGTTTGTTGACCAACAATACTACTCATACCGACAAACCTTTCAGGGACATTTTCTTCTTGAAATAATGTATAGTTTCTACGCCAGGGGGCGTAGATGTATAGTTTATTTTTGTCAATATCGCTACTTCTAGGAGTTCGATTTGAAAAAATCCTTCTTTGTTGGATAGTGTTTCCGATGCGAAATGGTGTTTCCCTATAAACGAATGCGAATGCGTTTGTATAGGCACCGAGGACGGCGCCAAGGTGAACGGTTCGTTGTCGAGCATCACACGTCCAGAAGACCTGGCGTCATGCTGTGGGATGGAATTGCCTACGATGCCAGATCACCTTTGGGGGCACTTTGATAGCCCAACGTTACGTTAATGAGGTTCTGCAACTAGTGGACCTACCTTTTCTGAACGCCCAATCCGGTGCGCTTTTCCAGCAAGACAACGCTTGTCCGCCCATTGCTGTTATCTCGAGAGCTTTCCTTCATGACCAGCCGCATCGCCAGACCTATCGCAGATTGAAAATGTGTGGGATGCTATTGGGCGCGCTATCCACACTCCACCCCTACCGCACGATCTGCAGGAACTGCGTGAGAAGATTCAAGCTGCATGGGATGGCTTATCGCAGGACACCGTTAGGAACCTGTACAACTCCATGCCGAGACGTCTGGCATGCTGTGTGAGCAAACATGGCGGCCCAACGCCATACTGACAGACACAACTTATTGGCGTGTAGCTCAATAAATATTGCCCATGTCAGTCTCAATGTTTGATAATTTATTGTCCCTGGTAAACTTTACCTTTCTCCTAAATAGCATTACAATCGGACACGTCCTTCTGGGTGCAACTATTTTTTTGACGATGAGTGTATAATTAACATATTTTACCGCTAAAGTGCAGAAATCAGTTATTCTACAGATTATCTAGGCCGCCCCGGTGGCGCAGTGGTCTAAGCGATGGCCTCTGATCATTCGTCCGAAAGGGGTCCGGGTTCGAATCCCGGTGAGGCATGGATGTTGTGTTTGTCTTACGGCACTGGCTCTCTCCCTTCTCTGGAACCAGTGACCCTAAATTAGGGACGGGCGACTGCTTATAGCCCATTGAGTTGCTCACGGTGGTCGTTAAGCCTTCAATAAAAAAAACGAAAAAAAAAACAGATTATCTAGGTAATGTGCAGATTAACTAAGGTGATCCGTTAAAGTGCCGAAAATTGTTTCATTGCTCAAATTACCTAGATAATCTGCACATTACCTACTAGGCACTCGTAAAAGTGAAAATAAGATCGTTGCTGGAACAACAGCAACGTTTCTGTACGCTTAAATTAACATAATGTTATTTATTTATTTTTCGATATATAAAGAATCAAGTTAATACAATCAAACAATCAACAAATTAGTTGATAGAATCAATCATCAATCAATTATGAAACTATAATAGAAAGAATCAAACGGTTAAAAATATTATTATAATTAAGGAAATGAATTTGCAAAACATATGATAAAATTATGCTTACTTTATTAGTGCAACTAAAGATTGGTGTCACTTTGAATTACATAGCAATTGGTTTTTGCGACAAGCACACCTATTTGTGGTACATTTAGATTTGCAGTCACATTTTCTGAAACCCTGCCCAGTACCAAGGGATTGTTTTATTGCTGTTTGACGTAAAGATATTTCTACAGCACGGACATCTTCTTTCGTTAAAAATCTCTCTTTGCAAACACTGAATTCTGATTTTGCATACAATTGTTTTAAAACACCCGTTTTAGTTCCAAGTTTAAAAAAGCCATCCTCTGTTTTACTAAGAACCACAGCTAAAATCGAGCAGGCATAGGGGAAAGAAATGAGAGAAACAGGCGAAACCAAACTAAAAGTGGAGGGAGATAGGGAAGGTGTAGGGAAAGGAAATGAGAGAAACAAACTTTTGAACTTTAACGATACGGAAGCCGTACCTAGGTAAATTGCGAAAAACTCTTGATTCTGCACGTTAACGGAGCAAATCAATTAATCTGCAGATTAGCTATTGTGACGTACCTAGCAGCAGGACGCACACGACATAAAGGCAGATAGGAGTCAGAATGAACGTCCGCGTAGCTCAATTGGTAGAGTGACTTATTCCTGAATGAGAGGCCCTGGGTTCGAGCCCCGGCGTGGACAAAAAGGACGGAGAAATTTACTTCGTTATAATGGCGTCCGAACATTCCGGATGACCCGACCGTTCAAAATCTCGCAATGGTGTGATGTTATTTCCACACCGCGAGATAGAAAAAATCGGAGAATCCCTTCTCCAGCGCTTCGAAAAATAAATGTGTGTGACGTTGCATTTCACACGCCAGATTGACTGGGAGTTCTCAAGTGCACGTTCTACAATGGATGGCTGCCTGCAACGATTCATGGTCACGGCTGACCCGTGGGCCATGCCCCCGCCCCTCTATCGGGGGGGGAGATGTGACGTACCTGCCAGCAGGACGCACACGACATAAAGGCAGATAGGAGTCAGAATGAACGTACGCGTAGTTTAATTGGTAGAGTGACTTGTTCCGGAGACTCGGGTTCGATTCCCGGCGTAGACCAGAAATGACGGAGAAATTGACTTCGTTATACCAAAGAATATAAACGCTTCGCGTGAAGAAGCTCAACTCTCGTAGAGATAATGTAAAACAGGCGACAGCAGCGCCACCATGTAATGCGGCAGCAGATGCTCTGCGGGAAAGTTAACATTCAGGCGCAAAAAGCGTAGGAGACACGGGACGGGAAGCCTATTTCACGGAAAGGAAGCTAAGCTTTGATCTGCGACTGTTTCCTTCGGTCTCATTGGGTCTACTAAAGCATTTTTTTTTTTTGTTGTTCTTTTCTGAGTATCCCTCCTGTCCCTTCTTTTGGTGAAACAAATATATACATTAGCAATTAATATTATTTTAAGGAAATTTTAGCAGTTTTATTCTCACTTTAAGCACCGTAGTAATACCAGGTTGCTTGGCATGAATTTCATATTTACAATATACCTTAAATGTCAAAAATGCTGAGGCTGGTTTCCCAGTAGCAGCCATAAAAAAAAAAAAAAAAAAGCAAAGACAACCGCAGTTTCCCAAAGCTACAATTTTTTTCTACCCTTCCGAAGTTTGTAAATTAAACGCACTGCGCTGGAGAAATTTTCTCAACAGATCGGAAAAACATCCGTTCGTATCTGAGTAGGTTCGAACCTGGGCCGCTGGCGTGATAGCTGAGCTCTCTACCGACCGGACTAACTCGCCACGGTTGAGTGTATGCTTAAAGCTGTCTGTTTGGTATGCATTGTGTAATCGAATGCTTCCCTCTTTCATTTTACAATATTACGAGGTATTTTTCATAAAAGTCAGTTTCATATAATTGATAAATTAATTTTTTCAACGTAACGATAGCTTTTTTTTCAGCAAACGTTGTTTTAATGGTTTTCCAGGATATTTGTTTCAAACTTGTTTCAAATTTGTTCTTGTTATTCATCCACTCCATTCCATGAATTGTTATTCATCGGAATGGAGTGGGTGTATTTCATGGCTGTAATATAAACGCAGATCTAGATGAGAACAACAAAACCTTTGAACAAAACGCCAACACAAACAAGCGTTTATATTCTTTGAACACAAACACGCATGCTCAGTCTAACTCAGTCTGCTCGGCATCCTGCGGCATCAGCCTGTAATGTTGGCTTCTGTGTAGTAATTCTTTGCCGCATAATATAGTGGCGCTAGTTACGTCTCGCTGAGCCTTACCTTCTTATCAGTTAGATATTCTTTGGTTATACTATGTAATGTGCACATTAACGGAGCAAATCAGTTAATCTGCAGATTAGCTAGGTAATGTGCACATTAACGGCTTTCGAGCTTTAGCGGTAACATATAAACTTCGCTCGGAAACGACAGTCAGGTGTCATATGACACCAAACACCCTAATTATCGCATTTTACGTGAAATCTTTACGGCAGTCAAGCTGGCCGCTTTCGCAGTTCTAGGTATAAGTGCTGCTGGATTTTCTTTCCAAATAAGAATTTGAAAGAAATATCGCAAAGTCATGAAGTAACTGTACCGCGGGATAAGATCGTGCGTACTTTAGTTATTTAAATCCAGACCGCTGCCACGACCCTAGTGCTAAAAGGAAATTAAAGCCAATAAAGACAAAACGAATTTGATTTCAGCCTTTAAAGAAGTAAACAGGTTTTGAAATCAACTTTTCAAAATACCAAGAAAAACGTTTCGCATAAGATTTAAAAATAAATTTAAACTGAAAATCGTTCATTAAATCCGAAAAGTTAACGAACGATACAAACGGATCCGACTCTGAATAGATTCCCGGGAGTCATTCCTTGCGGAAATCGTTCGCAGGAAGAGTCAACGAATGGCACAAAGGGATCAGACTCTGAATCGATTCGTGAAATAATTCCCTGCGGAAATCGCTCATCGGAGGGCCAACGGACGGCCCAAACGGGTCCCATTTAAATCGATTCCCGTGAGTCATTCCTAGCGGAAATCGCTCACTGGAAGAGCCAAGGAATTACACTAACGAATCCGCCTCAGAATCGATTCCCGGGAGTCATTCTTTTCGGAAATCGTTCACGGGAAGAGTCAACGAACGGCACAAGCGGATCCGACTCTGAAACTATTAGCGACAGTCATTCCCTGAGGAAATCGCTCACCGGAATAGCAAAGCACCGGCACAAGTGGATCAGACTGTGAATCGATTCGCAACGTTATTCCCTGGGCAAACGCTCATCGGAAGAGTCAACGAGCGGCCCAAACGAATCAGAATCGATTCCGAGAGTCATTCCTTCCGCAAATTAATCACAGGAAGAGTCAACGAACGGTCCAAACGGATCCAACTCTGAAACGATTCGCGACAGTCATTCCTTGAGGAAATCGCTCATCGGAAGAGCCAACGAACGACACAGACGGATCAGACTCAGAACCGATTGTCGGGAGTCGTTATTTGCGAAAATCGTTCACAGGAAAAGTCAACGAGCGGCCCAAACTGATCATACTCTGAAACGTCTCGCGACAGTCATTCCCTGTGGAAATCGCTCACCGGAAAAACCAATTAACGGCACAAGCGGATCCGACTCAGAATCGATTCCAGGGAGTCATTACTTCCCGAAATTGTTCACAAGAAGAGTCAACGAACGGCCCAAACGGATCCGACTCTGAAACGATTCGCGGCAGTCATTCCCTGAGGAAATCGCTCACTGGAAGAGCCAACGAGCGACACACACGGATCCGACTCGGACTCGATTCCCGGGGGTCATTCCTTCCGGAAATCGTTCACAGGAATAGTCAACGAACGGCCCAAATAGATCCGACTCTGAAACGATTCGCGGCAGTCATTCCCTGAGGAAACCGCTCACCAGAAGAGCAAAGCAACGGCATAAATGGATCAGACTCAGAATCGATTCGTGTGAGTCATTCCCTGTGGAAATCGTTATAAGCGTTTGTATCCAAAACGAAATGAAATTATACTTCTTTGCTCATAGAATAAAATTAGCGTATTATTTGTAGGCTACCTATGATGTGTTATTTTTAAAAGAATATATTTTTATGTTCCTGTTAAACGTAGCTTTCGAAGGAATGCCGTGGTTTCCTCGCAAGATGTCTGATCTCGACAAATGTGCTAACAGAGTGCTGATGTATGGAGCGGAACTTGATGCTGATCATCCGGTAAGCATAATTTCATGAAAGTTTTCGTCTTGAACACACCTGCAGCTCAATTAAAAATCTTTATGAAGATGTACATAAACATCACTTACACAGCGCATGTGCAAAATACACGGTCACGTGGTTCACCACGTCATCTAGGCAACTACTCGTATTTAAGACTGCTGCTCGTCACTAATCGTCAGTAGGGTTAATCGCAATGGGAAGAAAAACAAAGGATCTTTCGGAGTTCGATAAAGGGCTTATTGTGGATGCCCGTCTGGTTGGACTATTTAAGACTGCTGGTCATCAGTAATCATCAGTAGTGTTGATCACAATGGGAAAAACAAAGGATCTTTCGGAGTTCAATAAAGGGCTTATTGTGGATGCCCGTCTGGTTGGACTATTTAAGACTGCTGGTCATCAGTAATCATCAGTAGTGTTGATCACAATGGGAAAAACAAAGGATCTTTCGGAGTTCAATAAAGGGCTTATTGTGGATGCCCGTCTGGTTGGACTATTTAAGACTGCTGCTCATCAGTAATCATCAGTAGTGTTGATCACAATGGGAAAAACAAAGGATGTTTCGGAGTTCAATAAAGGGCTTATTGTGGATGCCCGTCTGGTTGGACTATTTAAGACTGCTGGTCATCAGTAATCATCAGTAGTGTTGATCACAATGGGAAAAACAAAGGATCTTTCGGAGTTCAATAAAGGGCTTATTGTGGATGCCCGTCTGGTTGGACTATTTAAGACTGTTGGTCATCGGTAATCGTCAGTAGTGTTGATCACAATGGGAAAAACAAAGGATCTTTCGGAGTTCGATAAAGGGCTTATTGTGGGTAGCGGTCTGGTTGCAGCGATGAATTTGAAAACTGACTGGTTTCTCAAACGGTGAGATATCCCGTGTCTTAAATCAGTGGAAAAATAACCCACATTGCTTCTCTGAGAGGCGTAACTGCGGCGCGAGGACGATTGGTCAGGAACTACATCGTCGTCGTCTGAGAAGACTTGTACGGAGAAACAGGATTCCCTGTGTCGTTTCTGTCGATCAAATCCACCCTGCTGTGCTGACTTTTTATGCAGCTGGTGACGGCTGTTTCACGGACCACAATACTACTGTCCATCGTTCAAGATGTGTTCAGCGAGCATAACAGAGACTTCCTCCATCTTCCCTGGCCACCACAAAGACCGGAACTGAACCCCGTTGAGAATGTATGGGACATGTTAGAAACGCAGATCCAGAAGCAAATCCCTCTTCCATTAAATCTGAGTTAGTTAGAGGACTGTCTGGTAAATGACTGGTATGCTGTAGACTTAGATGTACTCCAACACCTTGTGGAATATATACCAAACCGCATATGTGAGCTGAAGGAGGACCAAGCCGGTATTGAATAAAGGTTTCTAACTCAGTGGCCTGTATGTGCACTTTGGTTTTTGATTTTTTCTGGGAAAGTTCTCTGATGCATTTTACCTTTCACTGTTTACTTACACTAAGTGGACAAAACTGATTGGACACCCCACGCAGGCGTACACCCCATGCATGGCTCCCGCAGCAGATACGTGGTCGATAAGGTATAAAAAGCTGCAACGAGAGTACTCCCTGATTTTGTTTTAATTAATTCTAGGTTTAACTACCACCGGGAGCAACTCAATGGGCTATAAGCAGTCACCCGTCCCTAATTTAGGGCCACTGGCTCCAGGGAAGGGAGAGAGCCAGTGTCGTAAGGCAAACACAACATCCATGCCTGATCGGGATTCGAACCCGGACCCATCTCGGACGAATGATCAGAAGCCATCGCTTAGAGCACAGTTTCTCAAACTTTAGTCGCTCATGGACCATTTTAAGCATTTCTTTACTTATCGCGGACCATCAAGCGGGGGAGCCTAGAGAACTTCCCTAGGAGAAATTTGAAAGTAAAAAAATATATTGTCTGGAACTAAGGTTTCCAACCCTGGTTACTAATATTTGACCTACCGGCTACCCTCATCGGCTGGTGAGTGAGGACCTCCCCCCCTCTCCTCCGCCCCAAGGAAAGGCACAACCAAAGTATCCCCTGAATTATGTGACTTATAAGCGGGCTTATAGATATGAGCTCCGGCTCGATTTACCCCACTCCCCCCTTGAAATGTAATTTTTAGTTATATTTAGCTTCTTTTGGTAAATTTTAAGCTTTTTTCAGCAAATTGGCAGCTGTTTTGTTTTGCTTGAAAATAATACCGTCCTCAAATAGGGCCGGTTAGTAGTTTCCACCGGACTTAAGCAGAAAATCGCTAAAAATTCCGACCAGGTGCTTAAAATACCGGTCGGTTGCCAACCCTACCTGAAAGAAAGTGATTTTTAGAACACCTATATTTAATACAGAAAGAAAGAAAGAGCTTGGTGGGTTATGATTTTATTTTGTCAGTTGTATAACGAAAAAGAGATCATTCGATTAATTAAATAATTGGCAATATAGTCACAGCATGGGCGTAGTCAGGGCTGGGGTTTTGGGGTGTTCAAACCCTCCTCGAAAAAGTAAGATTTATAACAGACAATATTCATGGAAAATTAATTAAACCTTCTCCGAAAATTGCAACCCCCCCCCAACCTAAATTCTAGCTACGTCCATGAGCCATAGTAAAATTTTCTCCATACTATTCAAGTTACATCATATTCAAAATGTTATATGGACAATTATACTTTGATTTTCTCTTTTGATTTTAATACTTTTCTGAAAGTCCACGTAGAAAGATTCAGAAATTAGTAACGAAAATCATATAATGATAATCACAGCACCTGTGAGAGGGATGCTGCTGCTAGTGATCTTTTACCAAGCTATCTACTACTACGTTCAAAACGTTTCGGAACTTTTTGAATACTTGCCAAACGTCAGTGAATTACGTCACACCCCGCTGAGCAGGCGAAGAGCGTGATGTGACCGACTAGCCATAACCGGTTTGATCCAGATCCAACACGCACGACGTATATGCGTAGTTCGTGATTACAGGCATATTCGAGGCTCTCCGTCGCGAGGTTTCAAAATTGCTTTATTCTAATTTATCATAAGAAAACATAAGAGGGAGACGTACAGTATTGGGCGTCTCACTAGGAAATAATACAAAACTGTTAAAACATGATGGTATATACACTGCAATGACAATGGGGATGAATAACAAATGCTGCAAGCAAAGCTTATTGAATAAAAATTGCAGAAGTGACAGAGAGAAACACATCGTGTCACATGACATTGGCTGGGCATGATTTACAGGATAACACAGGCGAAACAATAGTACACAATTAGATAAAGAACAGCACAAACACCGCCGTGAAGGTAAAACATTACATACATGAGATAAAAACACAGCGTGCACAATTGTGCAAGTTATTTAACGAGGGCACCAAAGCAACATAATACAGGCGGGGTGAAAGTAAGTAATGTACACGAGTAAGTATGAAAATACACTGAGATGGCATTAGCATTCACAATTCAACGGTAGTGTGGATTGCACGAGTCGTAGAGTGGAGGAGGGGCACCAGGGTGCCACGGAACTCAGCAAAGGAGGTGTAGAATGTCCAACTCGTGGGTACTCCATCACGATAATGCGCCGGCTCACAGATCCTATCTGGTGTCCGATTACCTGCCCAAACATCACATTCCCGTTCTTCCACAACCAGCTTATTTCCCTGATTTTGCCTCGTGTGACTTTTTCCTTTTTTCCCGGAAGAAGAATTGGCTTAAGGGGCGACGCTTCTCAAGTTCCGAAGAGCTGCGACGGAGGCACTGGAGGATGTGGCAAAAGAAAGCTTGCAATCTGCATTTAAATCTTTGTAAGAGTGCTGGCAAAAATGCGTAGTTGCACAGGGTAACTACTTCGTAGGAAACACCGCATAAACAGGTATTATCTGTACTAATTCTTTTTTTATATAAAAAGTTCCGGAATTTTTTGAACGTATACTAATATATCCGGTTGGATGGACAGATAGTTTGAGTAATAGAGTAGCTTCCACATCTAATTTATTTCTTTTCTTGCTTTTAATTTCAACTAAATTAGAAAATCCAAAATCACAGTTGTAAGTCGCCCGGAACGGAAGATGTTTAATGGCTCTATCTGATAGCTCAGGATATTCGTGTCGAGCATGCACTCAAAATTTAAGGGGAGGGATTCTCATATTCTTCATTAATTTTATTTCTGAAATTTCCTGCGGACCACTTGATAGGCGGCCGCGGACCACCAGTGGTCCGTGGACCACACTTTGAGAAACTCTGGCTTAGACAACTGCGCCACAGGGACGGAGTGGATTGATAATGGTTGACAATGATGATGATGATATATGTATACATATAATGTCTCCAGCAGTGGATTGATAATGGTTGACAATGATGATATATGTATACATATAATGTGTCCAGCAGTGGATTGATAATGGTTGACTTCGTCCAGCAGTGGATTGATAATGGTTGACTTCGTCCAGGAGTGAATAGATAATGGTTGACTTCGTCCAGCAGTGGATTGATAATGGTTGACTTCGTCCAGCAGTGGATTGATAATGGTTGACTTCGTCGAGCAGTGGATTGATAATGGTTGACTTCGTCGAGCAGTGGATTGATAATGATTGACTTTGCCCAACAGTGGATTGATAATGGTTGACTTCGTCCAGGAGTGGATTGATAATGGTTGACTTCGTCCAGCGGTGGATTGATAATGGTCGACTTCGTCCAGCGATGGATTGATAATGGTTAACTTCGTCCAGCAGTGGATTGATAATGGATGACTCTCTGATCGATCGCTGATAAAATGGCTAGCAGGGGAGAGCTATCCGAATTTGAAAAGCGCGTTATAATAGGCTGCTCAATTGGTGGTATGAGCATATGAAGCATTGCTGATGTCAGACAGGTCGCTAAATTGACTGTGGCCTGTGTCTTCAACAAGTAGAAGACGGGACATTGCATGAATTCACTTTCCCTGGAAGACCCACAAAGCTGCAACCCAGGCATCAGAGGGGGCTGCAGAGGGAGATCAGGAAAACCAGAATCTGACCAATGAACGCCGTAGCACTTGAGATCCAGATGGCCACAGATCGTGTGGTATCCACAAAGCAGTGGCGTAACCATGTTTCAAAATCTGGGGGGGGGATCACACATACACACATTATATGTATACATATATCATTGTCAACCATTATCAATCCACTGCTGGACGAAATTTTCCCCAAGTTTCTTCCACAACGGTCTGTCGTGTGCCAGTCTCCTCCATCTTACTCCCGCATAGTTTCGAATTTCATCCACACATGTGGTCTTCTTCCGGGTCTTTTCCATGTCCCTTGGCATCCAGTCTTAAATTTCAGCTGTCCATCGATGGTCTGTCCTTCTGGAAGTATGTCCAGCCCATTGCCATTTCAGGGATTTTACTCTGATCATGATGTCTTCCACTCTTGTCATTTTTCTGATCCACGAGTTCCTCTTCTTATATCTCCTGGTTACACCAAGCATGCATCTCTCCGTGCCTCTTTGAGTTATCTTCAGTTTTTGTATGCCTCTTTTAGTTAAGGTCCACGTCTCTGCACCATACGTAAGCACTGGAAGGATGCACTGACCAAATGCTTTTCTTTTAAGACATAATGGCATATTGCTCTTGAAAATTATACTGTTTCTTCCAAAAGCTCTCCAGGCAAGTTTTATACGCCGATTAATCTGTTCATCAATGTGACCCTCACTTGATATCTGCTGTCCAAGATAAATGTAGGTATTGGTTATCTCCAGCTTTTCCCTATCAATCGATAAATCTTCATTTCTTGTAAAAGCATTGAACATCACTTTTGTCTTCTGAAAGTTCATTTTTAATCCCACTTCTTTACTCTTGTCAGCAAGTTCTTGGATCATACTCTGCAGCTCTGATGGGGTAGTTGCAAAAATGACTACGTCATCAGCAAAACGAAGGTGGGTTAGATAATCTCCATTAATCTTTATCCCTTTGTTTTCCCAGTTCAGTGATTGAAAGACATTTTCCAATGTGGCATTAAAGAGTTTGGGAGATATAGTGTCACTTTGTCTCACTCCCTTTCCAGTTTTTATAGGTGCTGTATTCTCAAATAGCCGAATCTTTGCTATCAATACATATATATACAATATTATATACATACTGTTTAAGAGAGAGTTTGAGACGCCCTCCGTACACACACACACACGCAGGAGCAAAGCCGTTGCTAAGGCACGATCTAACAGGCACGACATAAGCGCCTCTGTTGGCGAATTGTGGAACTTAGCGAACACAACTGTAAAACTATGATAGATAGAGCAGGAATGTAAATTACAAAGTTGTAGAGCTGACTTTGCAATAGATATCGCTGTTTTATTACGTACACATTATACACGTGTTTGCGTTCTACTAGAAATTACAATCTTATATTAAATTTAGTTGGTTCACATCATAAATAGTGTACATTATATCATTATATTCCCGAAAAATTCGGGGGGGGGAGGGGTCCTTTACATTAGGGATCCCCGACTCAGAAAATCTGGGAGGGTCCTGACCCTCTCGAACCGCCAGTGGTTACGCCTATGCCACAAAGACACTTCGAAGAGAGTCATGGCCGAGCAACCGCCCATAAACATCTCATCACAAAGACCAATAAAGCTAAAGCCACCAGTACCGTATCTTGGGTCTGATACCTGGGCTATCTCCCCCTTCCCTCGTACTGTTTTTTTTTAAATCGCGAAGTATATTTTTCATGTGTTGAGTAATAGAAGTAACTATTTTTCCTAAATTTTAGGTACATGCTATTGCTAACATGATACCAAATAATTATAAGGATTAGGATTTGAACACTTGTTTTAACATGAACTCCATTCTTCTTCTGAATACTTTATTTGTACGTGAACTCCATTCTTCTTTCCTTTTGGGTGGACATGAGTGTTACGGTTTCATAAAAAGTTTCTTCCGAGTACTTTCATATTTAACAAGTTAGTAAAATCATTCAATGCATTGCTTATGATACGCTTTCCAACATACCAGAAATCATTACTGAAGTTAGTTACTCTAATTATGAGAATGACTGTAGAATAAATCTTGCTCCTGTGCCCTCACCTTTGACCCCATTTCGATGATATTCAACAGAACCGGTTAAGTACACCTCCGGAACAATATGATAAAGTTTTGTCTCAATCGAAGCATTTTTAAGTAAGCTATAATGCATAAGGGCGATGGAATGAATTCCACTCCTACGTCCTGACCTTTGACCCCATTTCGTCCATTTTCAATAGGATTCGTCCCCAGTGGTCCCCTACCACATACTAAAATTTCATCGAATTCGAACTATTTTTAAGCGAGTTATCGTGCGGACGGACAGACAGACTGACAGAGCTGGAGCATATATGCTTCCTACAATTTACTCATCTTTATGTCTCTTACTGATTTCTTTTCTTATTCATCAAGGGAATAAATACCTTTAGCTCATTTTTTAGTCGAGCTGTATCAAAATTTGAAGCATAGAGTTCTTTAAGTTCTGACAGTAGATGTTCAGGAAAGCTTTCACAAAATTTATCAATACAGTTCGAATTCCAACAAAACCACGAAATTAAGATACAATACCACTAATTTTAATTCATTACACTTCACACAAACCGAAACAACTCTCGCAAAACACTTACTGTTATCGGTTGCAGCATGCGAGTAACTAATGTAGTACAAGTCTTCTCTTTTCTGAGCGAACCGTTCCCAAAGCATTTCCCTTCACCTGTTCATTATTGTTGTCATGGTCTGCTTGAACTTTTCTACCACTTCTGCACCTAGAAAAGTCTCAAAACCAAAAAATTCAAAAGGTGGCTTAGCTTTACTGTTCAAAATGCTGATAGTATGACGTACTACAGAGGCAAAAGCGCGTTTCAAGAGGACAAACCTACAGCGGTACATTACGTCCGTGTAGCTTAGTTGGGAGAGCAACTTACTCCGGAATGAGGAGGCGCGGTTTCGATCCCCGTTACAGACAAACTTGTGTTTTCACAATAGGTTTGAAGATAATTGTACCAGAAACATTGAAATGCTGTAAAAATTCCGCCACATCACGAACGTTAGCGCAGGAATTAGGGTGCGTTGCGCAACAACCTGTGTCAGCACGTACCGTTTGACGTCGTCTGCAGCAGCGGGGACTTGTCGCACGGCGCCCATTGCTCCGATTACCATTGACGTTACACCACCGGCTAGTACGGCGTCAGTGGGCCGTTGAACGTCGCACCTGGACTTGGGAATGGCACGACATTGTCTTCTCCGACGAATCCGGCTTCTGCCTGCAACACCACGATGGTCGGATCCGCGTGTGGCGGCACCACGGCGAGAGACTATATGACGCCTGCATTATGCATCGTCATACTGGTCCGTCGCCTGGCGTTATGGTTTGGGGCGCAATTCGATATGACCCCTGCACCCCTCTGGTGCGCATCGCCGGTACACTCAACAGCCACTGCTACATCTCCAACGTTTTGGAGCCTGTAGTCCTCCCTTACCTGCAGGACCTGCCAGCGGCCACGTTTCAACAGGACAATGCGCGCCCGCACGTAGTACGCATCGTGCAACAGTTCTTCACGGCCCACCAGGTGTCACTGCTGCTGTGGCCCGCCTGTTCTCCCGATATGTCGCCCATCGAACACGTCTGGTCGCTGATCGGCAACCGAGTGGCCCGGCAAGCACCACCTGCGGCTACGCCTGATGAAATGTGGCAACGTGTGGAAGCAGCCTAGGCCGACATACCCCAAGCCTACATCCAAAGCCTCTTTCGTTCGATGCCGCGGCGTGTAGTGGCCGTTATTGCCAGCCATGGGGGGGGCACACGAACTATTGATGTCTGCGTGTTCCGCAAGTCGCACGGGCCTGTAAGCTCAATCGTTTCATCTTTGTATCTGTTGTTATGTGTCCATGCAGCAAATCTGGCTTTGCTATTTCGTGTCCTTCTTGGTGTTGCATTTTGGGTGGCCATCAGTGTAGTAATTAATAAAAATGAACTAATCATATTTTAGCACAGCGGATACGCTCGTCATCAAGTGACTATTCAAAAATGTAACAAAAAAGAATGCGGTATTAAGTTTAAATTTTGAAGGGAAAAACATGCGAAATCAGCGTTTCGCTGCTTATACTGTACTACGCATCAACTCCACGCAACTGGCACAACTCACTTTTTGTTCTAGAAGAAAATAGAAGTAGTGCGTAGTACGCACACAGCGCGTGACGTAATGAAGCAGATGGTCGCGAGAGTGTGACGTCATGAAACTTTAATAGGATCCACAAACAACGCGTCACGTAATGAGACAGATGGCGTGATCGCGCGCCTACATCTCAATCGCGAGTCGATCGCGACAGTGTGTCGTCATAGGAATTATAAGAATGGGAAACATTAATAGGACGACGCCATGACACTAAAGACATGGTAACTCGTGGTGGTTATTTAACCCACTAAATGAATTTTTCCAAAGTGGAGATCAAGGTAAATCGATTTCTAGTACCAGGAAACGGTAGGTTAACCACTTTCATCAAAATTTTTAAAGCTGTTTTCAAAATAAAATTTACATATATACAAGAATTGCTCCTTTAATAAGATGTGATGGAATTCATCCCGCTCCTATGTCCTGACCTTTGGCCCCACTTCGCCCATTTTCAAATAGGGTTTGTCCCCAGGTGGTCCCCTACTACATACTAAAATTTCATTGCAATCGAACCATATTTACGCAAGTTATGGCGCATAAGGGCAGTGGAATGTATCCCGCTCCTATGTCGTGACCTTTGACCCCATCTGTCCCATTTTCAATAGGGTTCGTTCCCAGGTAGTCCCCTACCACATGCTAAAATTTCATCGAAATCGAACCATTTTCACATGAGTTACCGTGCGGACAGACAGACAGACTGACAAAGCTGGAGCATATACTCTTCTTCAACCTACGGTTGGAAAGCGTAAAAAAGAACGATACAGCAGTTGTTCAGTGTGTGTGTGTGTGTGTGTGTGTGTGTGTGTGTGTGGAGATGTTCGATCACTTAGGATAAATGTGAAATTTACAACTTGTAGTGCTATATTGTGGATGTCTTCAATTTGCTGGACCAGTAAAAGGTTATCGTAAGTCTGACTTCTGTAAATGTTTCGTCTGGCCGTAAAAGCGTAATCAGGAACTATTACATGATATTCTGATTTAGTTTAACATTTCCTTAGCCATGGTTCTAGACATAGCATAACACCAATCTTGCTCACGAAAAAGGGTTACGTTATGGTACATAGAAACGCAAAACTATTAGGCATTATACACCAAAGAGCCAAAATATTATGATCAGCGCGTTTTTATACGAATCGAAGCAGCTTCAGGTAAAGGACGGTGCTTTCGAAGATTATGAAACGGTATAAATAACACCTGATGATGAAGTCTGTTAATCAGTGTTACTCTTGTTCTTCAGATGGGAAAGGAGAGTTTTACAAACGCCCATTTGTAATGTCCAGGCGACTAGGTGAGAGCATTTCCCAGACGGCAAGGTTAGTGGGTTGCTCACGGTCAACCGTGTTTAGAACTTTTAAAAAGTGGTCCGAGGATGCAAAAACCACTAACCGCCGGCAGGGTGTGGGCCGACACCGGCTCATCTATGCTAGAGGTGACCGAAAGCTGTCGCGCGTGTTACGGGCCAACAGATAGGATACTGTGGCACAAATAACAGTAATTTGAATGCTGGTGACGGATGTATCACAACACACAGTACATCGAACCAAGCTGAAAATGGGGCTGCGTAGCCACAAGCCCCTCCGAGTGGTCAAACTAACCTCGGCTCACAGTCCAAAGCGCCTACAATGGGCACGCGAGTATCAAAACTGGACCTTGAATGATTGGAAGAAGGTCGTCTGGTCAGATCAATCTGGTTTCCTGTTGCACCATGTGGACGGCCGGGTACGCGTGCGTCGTTTACATGGGGAAGTGTTGGCACCAGGATGAACCGTAGGGCAAAAAGAAGCTGATTGGAGAAATGTCGTGCTTTGGGAAATGTTCTACTGGAAAATTTGGGTCCAGTCATTCATGTGCACGGAACTATGACGTTGACCACCTACCTGAACATCATTGCAGGCCATTTACATCCTTTCGTGGCAACGGTATTTCCCTCTATTAGTGCCTTCTTTTAGGAGGACAATTCACCATGCCCCGACTGTTCGCGAATGGTTCGCAGAACACGAGGAAGACTTCCAGGGGTTCCAAATTCCCCAGACATCAATCCAATCGAGCATCTGTGGTTTGTGTTGGAACAGCAAATCCGATCTGCCCGAATTGTTCTAGAATGGTTCGCGGAACATGAGGATGGCTTCCAGGTACTCCAAATTCCCCAGACATCAATCCAATCGAGCATCTGTGGTTTGTGTTGGAACAGCAAATCCGATCTCCCCGCATTGTTAGAGAATGGTTCGCGGAACATGAGGCAGACTTCCAGGTATTCCAAATTCCCCAGACATCAATCCAATCGAGCATCTGTGGTTTGTGTTGGAACAGCAAATCCGATCTGCCCGGATTGTTCGAGAATGGTTCGCGGAACATGAGGATGGCTTCCAGGTACTCCAAATTCCCCAGACATCAATCCAATCGAGCATCTGTGGTTTGTGTTGGAACAGCAAATCCGATCTGCCCGAATTGTTCGAGAATGGTTCGCGGAACATGAGGAAGACTTCCAGGTATTCCAAATTCCCTGACATCAATCCAATCGAGCATCTGTCGTATGGTTCGAGGAACATGAGGAAGACTTCCAGGTATTCCAAATTTCTCAGACATCAATCCAATCGAGCATCTGTGGTTTGTGTTGGAACAGCAAATCCGATCTGCCCGAATTGTTCAAGAATGGTTCGCGGAACATGAGGAAGACTTCCAGGTATTCCAAATTCCCCAGATATTAATCCAATCGAGCATCTGTGGTTTGTGTTGGAACAGCAAATCCTATCTGCCCGAATTGTTCGAGAATGGTTCGCGGAACATGAGGAAGATTTCCAGGTATTCCAAATTCCCCAGACATCAATCCAATCGAGCATCTGTGGTTTGTGTTGGAACAGCAAATCCGATCTGCCCGCATTGTTAGAGAATGGTTCGCGGAACATGAGGCAGACTTCCAGGTATTCCAAATTCCCCAGACATCAATCCAATCGAGCATCTGTGGTTTGTGTTGGAACAGCAAATCCGATCTGCCCGGATTGTTCGAGAATGGTTCGCGGAACATGAGGATGGCTTCCAGGTACTCCAAATTCCCGAGACATCAATCCAATCGAGCATCTGTGGTTTGTGTTGGAACAGCAAATCCGATCTGCCCGAATTGTTCGAGAATGGTTCGCGGAACATGAGGAAGACTTCCAGGTATTCCAAATTCCCCAGACATCAATCCAATCGAGCATCTGTGGTTTGTGTTGGAACAGCAAATCCGATCTGCCCGAATTGTTCGAGAATGGTTCGCGGAACATGAGGAAGACTTCCAGGTATTCCAAATTTCTCAGACATCAATCCAATCGAGCATCTGTGGTTTGTGTTGGAACAGCAAATCCGATCTGCGGAACATGAGGAAAACTTCCAGGTATTTCAAATTCCCCAAACATCACTCCAATCGAGCACCTGTGGTTTGTGTTGGAACAACAAATCCGATAAGACCGGATTGTTCGAGAATTGTTCGCGGAACATGAGGAAGACTTCCAGGCATTCTAAATTCCCCAGACATCAATCCAACCGAGCATATGTGGTTTATGTTGGAACAGCAAATGCGATATGCCCGGATTGTTCGAGAATGGTCCGCGGAACGTGAAGAAGACTTCCAAGTATTCCAAATTTCTCAGACATCAATCCAATCGAGCATCTGTGGTTTGTGTTTGAACAGCAAATCCGATCTGCGGAACATGAGGAAGACTTCCAGGTATTCCAAATTCCCCAAATATCCCTCCAATCGAGCACCTGTGGTTTGTGTTCGAACAACTAATCCGATCTGCGGAACATGAGGACGACTTCCAGGCATTCCAAATTCCCCAAACATCACTCCAATCGAGCACCTGTGGCTTGTGTTGGAACAGCAAATCCGATCTCCGGAACATGAGGAAGACTTCCAGGTATTCCAAATTCCCCAAACATCACTCCAATCGAGCACCTGTGGTTTGTGTCGGAACAGCAAATCCGATCTGCGGAACATGAGGAAAACTTCCAGGTATTCCAAATTCCCCAGACATCAACCCAATCGAGCACCTGTGGTTTGAGTTGGAACAGCAAATCCGATCTGCGGAACATGAGGAAAACTTCCAGGTATTCCAAATCCCCCAAACATCAATCCAATCGAGCATCTATGGTTTGTGTTGGAACAGCAAATCCGATCTGCGGAGCACGAGGAAGACTTCCAGGTATTCCAAATTCCCCAGACATCAACCCAATCGAGCACCTGTGGTTTGTGTTAGAACAGCAAATCCGATCTGCGGAACATGAGGAAAACTTGCAGGTATTCCAAATCCCCCAAACATCAATCCAATCGAGCATCTATGGTTTGTTTTGGAACAGCAAATCCGATCTGCGGAGCACGAGGAAGACTTCCATGTATTCCAAATTCCCCAGACATCAATCCAATGGAGCATCTGTGATTTTTGTTGAAACAGCAGATCCGATTTCCGGAGATTCTACATCGGAACGTACAAGATTTAAAGGATCTGGTAACGTGATGGTACCACAAGACACCTTTAGAAATCATGTAGCTTCGATGCCTCGCCGAGTAAAGAGCTGTTTTGAGGGCACTTGGAGGACTAAAATCATATTAAGCAGGTGATCATAAAGCTTTGGCTCTTCGATGTGCGTAACAGAAGATAGCATAGTTATTCATTCTTTCAAAAAATAAAAATGTCACGCTAGTTATGAAAAGTACTTTTTTGACATATTTTTGACAGTTGTTTCCTTTTTCTTTCCGTAGGGTTTTAAAGACAACACCTATCGACAAAGACGCAAGTATTTCACCGACTTGGCTCTTCAATACAAGCAGTAAGTCTAAAATCATTTTTCACGAGTTGTTAGGACATAACATCAATTCCACTGTTATTTCGCAAGTTTTAAAAATACTATGTTTCTACTACAGCGTGGCACATGTAAAAAGTTCCCCGGAAGTTTACGAAATGGTAAACAAATAAAGAAGATAGCTGTCTAAGCACGAACACTTTAGCTCAAACCAATTACAACACTCAAATGAAGCCAAAACGTATCACCGGTATCAAAAGTATACACAGTTAAAACCATGACGACACAAATAACTCATTCCATTGAGGTTTAAAAAGGTTTAATGTTAAAAACTTGCGAGTTCTTTCGAACCTACGACTCATAGGTTCATCATCAGGCACCAAAACGCGCAAGGTGCACATGAAACATAGTGGTTATATACACGTGTGGTTATGGGCAAAGACCGCGCATGCGTACAAGTCGGAACAGTATGAGGTCATAAAATACATACATTTAAAATAACCTGTAGGGTAAAAAACACATAATGGTTGTCATAAATATAAGAAATATAAAATGATGGTCAAAGTTCCCTCGCCTGAGTTTTATATATGTACAATAAAATCAATGGTTGTCTAATCTTGTTTCTTGGTTTTTCAGTAAGTATCGCCAAGGTGCTGGTATATTGGATGGAGCTTCATCATTACAACATTGTTCATTCAAATGATAAATATACAAGCTCTCGAGAAACAACAGGCCATTTTTAGTTTTGGTCGTCGATAACAGTTTTACATTGTCCCAGTCAGGATAGTGCTCTCCTTTTAGTACCTCTCGCGCTAAAGAAGTTGTTAAGGCATGTGTACGAACACTGTATTTGTGTTCTGTAATTCGTGTCTTTAATGATCTACAAGTGGATCCCACGTAAGAAGTAGACTGTGAGGTAGTTGAGAAAGAGTTCAGTGGTACCGAATAAACGCCGTATTTATCTAAGATTGATGTCGGATCTCGGTCTGATTTGGTCAAATTGAACAAACTTTCCGAAGAAACACCAAAGGAACAATCGTATTTTTTGCATGAATTTTGTAAGATCGGTACAATGGTAGGATGGAAGGGGATGGATGCCACGTATTTTATGGTTACTTCATCACGTATTGGTTGTAACGTTGTGGAGATCCGTCGTTGATACCTGCGTAACAATTTTGTAAATAGATATCAGGGATAACCGGAAACCTTTGTTAGATTGAAAATCCTGTGTAATTCTAGTTTTAAGGATCTTTTGGTGGATGAATGACTATAAGCCCTACAGATTAAAGATGAAATAGAACTATGTTTATAGGGAAGTGGTGTGTACGAATTATATGGAATGAGGGTAGGTGAACAAGTGGGTTTTAGGTAGACGGAGGTTTGAATGTCATTAGATGCGGTGCGTCGTAATAAAATATCTAAGAACGGAAGGGAGTTGGAGGATTCTAACTCTTGGGTGAAGGAAATAGTGGGAAAGACTGCTGATAAAGAGGTAGCAAAAGTGTCTAATTCACTAAGTGAGTATTGCCAAAAAACTAAAACATCGTCGACATATCGTATATAGAGTAATGGTTGGAATGTACCATTATGAAAAACTGTATGTTCGACGTGTTGCAGTACTATTTCTGCCAGGATGGGGGAAAGAGGTGACCCCATTGGGGTACCGAAATTCTGGCGGTAGGTGATGTTATTAAATTTAAAATAAGTCCGGTTCTTGATAAGGTTCAGGGCTGAAACTATAGCAGTGGATTCAGTAGAAGAGAGGTTTAAGGATGGAAGTAGTGGGGTAATCAGGTCAATGGCTGCATCCACAGGGACATTGGGAAACAGGGAAACTACATCGAGACTGGCCATTTTAAATGGAATACCCGATGTAGCGGAATGGATCCGTTCCAGGGCGGACTTAGAACTCTTAATTGAGAAAGGTGAAGATGTGGTTAAGGGGGAAAGGACTGAGGCAAGTGATTTTTCCAGATTTCGGTTGGGGTTAGTATAGCCTGATACTAAAGGACGGATGGGGTGTTCCGGTTTATGAAGTTTAATTTTGCCAAACAAATCTGGTGTACGAGGACCAAAAGGAGGTTGCATATTATTTGAAATGGCTGGGGGTAGTGTATTACTATTTTTAAGTTTTACAAGAGCAGTAATAGTAGCTGGGATAGGGTTACGATATTTTAACTGTGTATACTTTTGATACCGGTGATACGTCTTGGCTTCATTTGAGTGTTGTAATTGGTTTGAGCTAAAGTGTTCGTGCTTAGACAGCTATCTTCTTTATTTGTTTATCAATCAGCACGATAGTCTCTTCATCATATTTACGAAATGGTATTCGTACATTAAAACAATTTCCAAATTATAATTCCAAAGCACGATGAACATACTGGTAGCATTAAAATTTAATACAGAGGGTAAGTCGAACGTTTTGCAATATTTGGATTACTTTGTCTTCATACCTACCTATATACGACAAAGATGACTGGCATTCAGAGCATAGGCCATCGTGTTGCACCGTCTTTAACCATCTGCCTGCCAGTTCTTCGATTCCGCAGTTCTTGTCCTTCGAAGCGAAGAACTCTTTCACCCCAGCTGCCATCTCCTCCTGGTTGTTGAAGAGCCGCCCGCAAAGGAAGTGAGCCATGGGCCGAAGCAGGTAATATTCCAGCGGGGCAAGGTCCGGACTATATGCTGGGTGTGACATAAGTTCGATGCCCTCAAGTTCCTGGAGTTTTCCCCGGGTCATTCGCCCTGTATGAAGCCCAGCGTTGTCCTGCTGTAGAAGAGCGCGTTTTCTGTTCCCCAGTGCCGGGTACTTCTCCAACACGGCATGCATACATCTGCTCCAGCTGTTCAGAGTAGAGGTTGGTGTTGTTGATGGTCCGATAATCTGGAACAAATTCGTAATGGATTATCCCCTCGAAATTCCACCAGACGCAGAGCTCGAACCTTGTGCTCGAAGCCCTCTTGGTTGGCAACAGGTTCTGTAAGCTGGGCCGGGCACACTGCTGTTGTGTGTGAGGATTACGGAAATATGCCCACTTCTCATCGCACATAACAATTCTCTTGATGTGCATCGCGCGGGCTTTCTAGGAGTTTCGTGCACACTTCCACTTGGCGGTTTGCTTCAGCTGGCGTCAGTTTGTGAGGGACAATGCTGCAGCTCCTGTAGACCTTGCCGTGGTTGTGAAGGTGACGAACCACGATGGTCTGTGATATGCCCAGCTCGCCTGCTAATCTCCAAGGACTGGTTGTCGGATTTGCCTCTACGGCCTGGCGCACGGGCTCCGAATCCACGGTTCGCGGACTACCTGACCTTGGATGATCGTCGAGGTTTCTGTCACCTGAGTGAAATTTCTTGAACCATCTGGTTGCGGTGCTGTGGTCCACGGAACCTTCCCCTTTCGCATGACAAATGTTTCGTATTGCTTGAGCAGCGTTATGGCCGAGCTCAAACTCGTAAAGCAAAAGTTTCCATATTAGCCGGTTGTGGCTGTTCATCTTTTAGGCGTCCCAACCACAGACAGCAACGACTATCACCTTACATCCCTTTCGACTGACTGCAGTGCGCGACTTGAACTAGTTTAAACACGTGACATACCCGACGCAGCACATGCGTTAATGCAAATATTGCAAAACTTTCGACTCACGCTCTGTACTTGTATCACAGTAGCGTAGCTGTTGGAACCCTGGTGTGGAGTCATATAGTGGGTCCTGTTGTTGTGTAGAAATACCGTTTAGCTATGTCAGGTTTGCCTAGGCGTATTGCCGCGAATTTCAGCTTACATACGACATTTTCTTACATACTATACCGATGGCTCACCATACAGTCGGAAGTGTGGAACACAGAATACAAATTGTCTACTCAGCAACAGGCGCGACGGAGCAGGTGGGCTGGTGTGGGCACAACTTTTCTTTGAGCCCAGCCTCTAGCCTTCCTCCCCTTAAAAATGTTAAAGCTGTTAGCTGGTGAACGTCAAAGAGTTTAGGGAAATTAAGTTTTTTGAATTCACAACAATTTTGTAACGAATTTTTTGTTAAATTTAAATTTAGTTTTTTATACTTCTGGGAAATGGAGGCAGTCCTGTGAGTGAATTTCTAAAAACGTAGTAGAAACACATCATTTTTATAAATATTAGTTTTAAAAATGAGAGAGAGAGAGATGTACACAGTCGCATCAGGATAAAGTGACCACCCCCGGAATCACAGTGTACCCGCCCAGACGCGTCACAATATGCACGTGACACGATCGACCACAATGAGAAATAGGCGGCCGGTCAGGACATATGAGCCATAGTGTGTCCCTTGAGCACAATGGGCAGAGGTAGTGATACGAACGTTCAAAAAGGAATGATCATCGGCTACCGCGCCAAGGGTGGTAGCATCTCGGAAACAGCAGACATCGTGGGCTATTTGTAATGTGCTGTAGTAAGGTGTATGTACCAAGAATGTACCGTTGGCACCCCGAGCACCTCCCGACGTCATAACTGTGGAGCCGCAAAGGCCATTGACCCCAGAGGAGAACGTCGCCTCCGTCGACTGGTAAAGGGCAATCGAAGAGCAACGGTGCAGCAATTGGCCACACAAATGAACGCAGCGCCATCCAGGTACGTGTCTTCGGTAACAGTAGTGCGAACCCTGTTACGCATGGGTCTCCGGAGTCGACGCTGCATCAAGGCGCCCATGTTAACCCAGGTCCATCGGCAACGACGCCTGCAGGACGCATGGGACTACCGTCATTAGACAGTGGAAAAGTGGGAAAAGGTTGTCTTCTCCGACGAATCGAGGTTTCTACTCAAGAAAAGTGACGGGCGGTGGCGGATGTGACTCAGGCGCACGAGAACCAACACCCGGACACGCTTGTCGGTCAAGTGCCGGCGGTGGCAGTGTGCATGTCTGGGGGATGTTTTCCTGGTATGACCTGGGACCGCTGGTACCACTGAATGGGTCCCTGAACGCCAATGGCTACCTGTCCATCATCACTGACCACATGCATCCTTTCATGTTGGACGTTAGCCCTGGTGGTGATGATGTCTACCGACAGGACAATGCGCAGTGCCACGTCGCTAAAGAGGAGCATGACTGTTCCAGGAAAGCGAGCCCAATCGGTAGAGCAGTTGTGGGACTATTTGTATCGACAGGCTCTGCATGCCGACCCACAATCACGTCATCTCCGGGACCTCCGTGTGGCTCGGGCAACTTTTCAGGGCCTCATTGTGCCCATGTCACGCCATCTCGCCGCTATCATCCGGGCGTTATTCCCATTATTAGGTAGGTGGTTATATTATGCTGATACGACTGTGTATATTGTTTTGTAGGCATCTTGTAGATATTGATCTATGATTGTACTGTATATAACGAAGTAAATTTCTCCGTCATTTTTGGTCCACGCCGGGAATCGAACCCGAGTCCACTTATTCCGGAAGAAGTCGCTCTACCAACTGAGCTACGCGGACGTTTGTTCTTGCTGCTATCTGCCTTTATGTCGTGTGCGTCGCAGGGCAGGCACGTCACATCTCCCCCCCCCCCGAAAGAGGGCCGGGGGCATGGCCCACGGGTCAGCCGTGACCATGAATCGTCGTAGGCAGCCATACGCTGAAGAACGTGTACTTGAGAACTCCCAGTCAATCTGGTGTGTGGAATGCAATGTCACACACGTTTATTTTTCGAAGCGCTGCAGAAGGGATTCTCTTATTTTTCCTATCTCGCGGTGTGGAAAGAACATCACACCATTGCGAGATCTTCAACGGCCGGGTCATCCGGGACGTTCGGGCGCCATTATAACGAAGTAAATTTCTCCGTCATTTTTGGTCCACGCCGGGAATCGAACCCGAGTCCACTTATTCCGGAACAAGTCGCTCTACCTACTGAGCTACGCAGACGTTCGTTATCGCTGCTATCTGCCTTTATGTCGTGTGCTTCCTGCAGGGCAGGCACGTCACAACTGCCAGTTCTCCTTGGTGCATTAGTATAAATATCTTAAAGTTACGTTTCTGTTCTTCACGTATTGTTTCGGTAATTAAGTATTACCAGTCAGATTAGAGTTTTTTGTTTTGAGGTTTAATAACAAACACCGTCCAGCAGGGGCAGATTGGGACTACCAAATCAGGCCGCGAATTTTAGTTCTGTGGTCCATTACAAAAACACACGTACCCACAGGGGAACACCTCATAAGGTCCCTCGTGAAAGAAAAAAAAACGTTCTATTAGATCCTGGATGAAAGTCAAAACATACATTTTAAAACGAACTCAGGCGTGAACAAATGTTAACAGCAATTTAACTGCAAGATAATTTTCTAAATACGCTCATTGCTGAATGTACTATACCGTGCAAATTAATTGGGACAAGTTATTTTATTCTCAGAATTGTAATGTGATCGCGAGTTGATGTCGGAAACCCACGTAAACCGGTTTTATCAGCTGTGAGGTGGTGTGACTGTTAGAATTTGATAGTAAGAATGTGGTTTGACCGGTTTTAAACAGGAAATAGGCACCTCAGCTTCAGTTGTGAGCTTTCGTGTGTGACAGGTGGATGTTAATTTTTGCTCTCTGTGAGTACGTGTTGCTTTCGTGTATTGAAAAATGGATATTTCCCCAAGGAAGCGTGCAAAAATAATTGTTCTGAAGGACCACACTTCTATGACACTGAGAGATATCGCTTCTGCAGTTGGTGTAGGCAAATCAAGTGTATCAAGACTTCTTACACGATACAATGCATCCGGATCATCGTCTCCAAAAAGGAGAGGTAAATATGGAAGAAAACGAAAAACAACTCCACGAACCGATAAATATCTTATCAGAAATAGTAAAATGAATCCAAAAAAAAAAAAAAACAAGCACCGACTTGCAAAGAGATTTATTGGCTAGTGGTTGTGATGTTAGTGATTCAACTGTACACCGTAGGTTTCTGGAAGTTGACCGGGAGGTAAGAAGACTAACGAAAAAACAATATTTGAATGCGAAAATGAAGATAAAACGTTTAGCATGGGCCAAAAAATATAAATCATGGACTGCTGACGACTGGGAAAAGGTAATTTTCAGTTGTGAAACTCATTTATTTGTGCAGAGTTACCAAGCAAATGTTGTTAGACGAAGCAACTGTGAACCCTTAAGACCTGAGCATGTCAAACAAACTGTAAAACACCCTCTGAAACAGATGTTTTGGGGGGTTTTCACATCAAATGGCACTGGAAGCTTAGTTCCTGTTCAAGGTATGATGAATTCAGCCAAGTACGTAGAAATATTACAACGTAGGATTGTTCCATTCTTGCAAACTTTTGACGGGACATTTCAACATGACTTGGCCCCATGTCATAATTCGAAATTGGTCAAGCTGGAAAATCCAATTCATTTGCTCGATTGGCCTGGAATTTCACCAGACTTAAATCCCATTGTGGAATATTTTGAAGAGACGTTTAGGTAAAATGGACTGTACAACCAAAGAACGCATGATAACGAATGCTATAAAAGTGTGGTTTATGAAGTCAAAAATGTGTGCACTCAACGAATTCAAGAGATCATTTCTGCTAAAGGAGGACACACCTGATAATACAGGTATTTATCAGTGTATATAAAGGCATAGAATGATATAAAGGCATAGTTTTTGGAAAAAAGAGTGATTTTTTACTTTGTCCCAATTAATTTGCACAGTATAGTAGCATCAACCCACGCTCAAAACGGAAACGGGGTGTTGTACCAGACAAGTGTTTTTCTTTGAAAATTGAATTTTGACAAAATCGGGAGTCTCTTGAAGACCCCAGTTCCAACTTAATCACCATGAAGGATATTCTGAGCCTGGCGTAGTGGTCCCGTAGCCCATGGCATGCATTGTGAGCTATACGGTTCGCTCGCTGACGCTGCTTGGGCCTCCGATATTTAACCTGGATGTGCCCGCCGCCGTTGTCAAGCGATCGGTCTGTGCGAGCCTGGATGTTCTACGTCGACCCCGGTCATCAATGGTATACCCACGGTACACCCTTTTTGGGGTTGCCCTCGGGAACCCCAGTGTTCGCACCACTCGGGCGATAGAATAACCCATCTGTCTTGCGCCCAGAATGCGTCCACGATCAAAGCCGCTCAGATCACCACGTTTACCCACGTTCGTTGATTGCGGTACACTGTGGAGAAGCCGTGCTGTCCGAATATTATCGCCTGCGTTTGGTTTGGGTCTGTTCCACTCTGTATGGGGGATGGCCATGTGAACTGCCCACCACCCCTAACTCTAATGCTTTGTCTACTGAGTGCATTAATGGTATAGATCAATGTGTATTTAAATGTCAAAATCATTAAAACTATATACAAATTTTAAGTGTACGTATTTTTTTTTCTCGCACCACAGTGGGCAGCCCATTCAGTACGTACAATATACACCTGAAGAAATCAAGACATGGTAAGTGTCGTTTTGTCTTTTAAACATGATAAATCGTGAAACATTGAAGCTATAGACACATAAAAAATTACAAAAAAGCATGCCAATTATCATAAGCGTAGCTTTAATGTTAGAGAAAAGTTTAAGTTAAGGATCAAACAGAAATTTAAAGAGAAAATATTTACCGAATACTCTACAACATTATCCGTGATTCATGTGAGGCTAAAATCTCCTCTAATGGCATAAATAAAAACATTTAGTAGTTGCCGTGTTTCACAGAGCATAAAAGAGAGACAAAAAATAACGACAACTGCGCTATTCAGGAAGGTTATCCAAAAATCCAAAAAAATGAACATCCCCGCTATGAAATAAGATGAAAAGACTAGCTCTAGCCGCCCCAGTGGCGCAGTGGTCCAAGCGATGGCTTCTGATCATTCGTCCGAAAGGGGTCCGGGTTCGAATCCCGTTAGGCACGGATGTTGTGTTTGTCTTACGGCACTGGTTCTCTCCCTTCCCTGGAACCAGTGACCCTAAATTAGGGACGGGCGACTGCTTTATAGCCCGTTGAGTTGCTCACGGTAGTCATTAAACCTTCAATCGAAGAAGAAAAAAAAAAAAAAAAACAGCTCTCTACGTAAGCTACGTTGGCACATCTATGCGAGAAAGTATCGAAATCATAACCTAACCCAGGAGTTCCCAAACTTTTTGAGACCGCGCCGTCCTTCACATGCCATATTTTCCGTGCGATGACCCTGTACCCAAAATGTAAAACAGAAATGCCCAAATTCGAGTTCGTGGTACTTTTTTTAAAAGAAAATAGTCATTTACAACGCCACTTTCACGACCTTGGCAAGGTCTACAGAAGCTGCCGCATTGTACCTCACAAACTGACGCCAGCTAAAGCAAACCGCCGACTGGAAGTGTGCACGAAACTCCTATATAGAAAACCTGCGCGATGTACGTTTCATCAAGAGAAGTGTTACGTGCGATGAAAAGTGGGTCTATTTCCGTAATCCTAACACACAACGGCAGTGGTTGAGCCCGGACCAGCTTCCAGAACCTGTTGCCAAACGAGAGGACTTTGAGCACAAGGTGATGCTCTGCGTCTGGTGGAATTTCGAGAGGATAATCCATTACGAATTTGTTCCAGATTATCGGACCATCAACAACACCAACCTCTACTGTGAACAGCTGGAGCGGGTTCATGCCGTTTTGGAGGAGAAGTACCCGACACTGGTGAACAGAAAGCGAGCTCTCCTGCAGCAGGACAACGCTCGGCCTCATACCGGGCGAATGACCCGGGCAAAACTCCAGGAACTTGAGGGCATCGAACTGATGTCACATCCAGCATATAGTCCGGACCTTGCCCCGCCCGATTATTACCTGTTCCGGCCCATGGCTCCCTTCCTTTGCGGGCGGCTCTTCAACAACCAGGAGGAGATGGAAGCTGGGGTGAAGGAGTTCTTCGCTTCGAAGGACAAGAACTGCGGAATCGAAGAACTGGCAGACAGATGGTTAAAAACGGCGCAACACGATGGCTTACACACTATCTACCAACAAGTAATTTTACACCTGTGATAGGCCGCCCCGGTGGCGCAGTGGTCTAAGGCGTTGGTCCCTGATCATTCGTCCTAAAGAAGTCCGGGTTCGAATCCCGTGAGGCATGGATGTTGTGTTTGTCTTACGGCACTGGCTCTCTCCCTTCCCTGGAACCAGTGACCCTAAATTAGGGACGGGCGACTGCTTATAGCCCATTGAGTTGCTCACGGTGGTCGTTAAACCTCCAATAAAAAAAAATAACACCTGTGATAGCAAAGGAAAACGAAGTTTATTCACCTTCAATAGTTGATGGAGCCTCCACGAGCGGCGATTACAGCTGCGACCCTTCTGGTCATATTCTCAACCAGGCGTTGTACGACAGCTAGCGGTATTTTCTTCCACTCGACTTGGAGAAGACAGGTCAGTTCCTTCACCGATTTCGGACGGTGGGGGCATCCCTTAAGTCGACGCTCCAACTCGTCCCAGAGGTGCTCGATAGGGTTAAGGGCCAGTCCATTCGATTAACCCCATTGTCACCATACCAAGCCATGGTGAACCTGGCAACATGACAGGTGGCATTGCTATCCTGAAAGTAACATGGGTCCCCGCCGTAAAACAGCCACAACGTAGGAAGTGCATGGTCATCCAAAATGGTGCAGTAGGTCTCGGCGTTGAGTCTACCAGGAATTGCCACCAAAGGTCCCGTGCCATACCAGGAGAAACACCCCCATAGCATAATTCCACCGCCGCCGAACTTTACAGTTGGCACAACACATTCCGGAAGGAGGCGTTCTCCAGGCAGACGCCAAACCCGTAATTATAAATACATCCGATCGGTAGAGGGTGAACCTTGATTCGTCGCTCCAGAGAACCAGTTTCCACTGTTCAACGGTCCACTGTCGACGTTCTTTGCACCACGTTAGCCGAGCAGCGCTATTGGACTTGGTGATCAAAGGCTTGTGAGCGGCAGCACGTCCATGATAACCGAGCAGATGGGCTTTCTTACGGATGGTATTCATCGAAAGAACACTCCCGGATGCCTGTTGAAACTCCTCGCGGATGTGGCCCATCGATTTGGTGCGGTTCTTCCGAATTTCTTTGGCCAGCACCCGTCGGTCTCTAACTCCCAGTTTTGTGGGTCTGCCGGGTCGGGGCACATTCCGACAGTCACCTCTCATCTTCCACTTGGCAATCACGTAGGCCACTGTCGATTTTGTGTACTTCAAGTCGCTAGATATGTCACGTGTGGATCGGCCATTTCTGTGATACCCGACGATTACACCTTTCTCGAAATCAGAGAGCTCCGAACTGCGTGGCATCTTGCATGCGACTGGTTGCGTTGTTGTTTCCCATACGATATTTAACGGCGGCGGCCGTGACGTGTATCAGGACCGCAGATATCGTCGATTGCAGGGGTGTCCAATTACTTGTTGGTAGATAGTGTACTTTAAATGCTTGTGAGCTTTCGTCGTAAAGGTACGTATGAAGACATAAAGTGATCCAAATATCGCAAAACTATTGACTCACCTTGTGTATTTACTGAGGAAATCAATCTCGATTTGCACAAACTTCAACAAAAATATTTCCAAAATAATAAGTGTTATTAGCAAATAGGCATCACGTTTAGGACAACCCTTAAATCATACCTAAAGATTAATTTAAACTCTTCCTTAGTAGTGTTAACTGCAATATGCAATTCTCATTTGCAATGCGTTTCAATTGCAGGGGCACAGTTTTTGACCACTTAAGGAAACTTTATCCGACCCATGCTTGCAAAGAATTTCTTGAAAACTTCAATCTACTTGTAAAGTTTTGTGGATACAGGTAAGCACCTGGTATGATTTCTTTCGCTTTCCTTTGTTGCTCATTACTTTATGAAATATTAAAGGTATTGTGGTAAAAGGGATAATTAGGTCATTTGACAGTTTTTGCTTCGTCTAAAGCGTAAATCACAAATAAGTAAAATAATGCGCTGTATCCTAAAAGATCAAACCTGAACGCTATGATAAGCTAAACTCCGTTGATACACCCATAGTCAAAAAAAGTGTTGCACCCAGATAGAAGCAACCGACATGAATGAAACTTGGTGGGTTGGTTCGACATCGTGAGACATTTAGATGATTCAAGTATCACGCTCGGCCGCGCATATGACGCCAGCAAGAAGGGGTCGTAGCGCTGTACCTGACCGGCTATATAAGGTCGTCCCGTTGCCCTTGCTTTTAATTCTGACTCGTGCTGGTTGCATCCTTTGCAAGTTATGTACTAGGGGTGTTCAAATGAAAAGGTACGAAACGTCATAAGAACGTAACCGTTAACATATTTGTCTATGCCGCTATGGGAGAACGTAGCGACACATCTAGGGATGCGATTGGAGTCGCCGGCGTGGATCGGAGCATCCGCGGGCGCCCGCATGCGCAGGAGAGAGCAGAGGCTCTTATAAAGAGCGCTGTCCAATTGACGCGGCAGTGCGTGTGAGGACAGGATGGCGAACCATTAACTCCGATGTGTACTGTGAGACACTCCGAAGCCTACGCAGGTCCATCAAGAGCAAAAGACCGGGGCTGCTCACGGAGGGTGTGGTTCTGCTCCATGATAACGCGCGTCCACACGTCTCCAGGGTCACACACGCGGAACTGGCCAAGTTCCAGTGGGAGCAGCTTGACCATCCGCCCTACAGCCCGGACATGTCGCCCTGCGATTTCCATGTGTTTGGTCCCCTGAAAAAACATCTGAAAGGGAAGCGCTTCCACTCGGACGACGAACTCATGGACGCTGTGCAGGACTGGGTCTCGTCACGGCCACAGGAATTCTGGGAACAAGGAATCCTGCGGCTCGTTAATCAATGGGATCGTTGTGCTACGGCCTATGGTGTATACTTTGAATAAAGTCTTCATTTATACCCACAGTGTCGTTTCGTACCTTTTCATTTGAACACTCCTTGTATATCTCGGAGAAAAGTTCGGAAGCAATTCGGGCAGTTAGAGGAGTTTGAGAGGGGCCGCATTGTCGAACTCTAGGAAGTGGGATCGTCTTATCGCCGTATTGCGTGACATAGCGGTCGTGCGGATATCACCATAGCACGCTGTTGGCGGCAGTGGATAGGACAAGGCACTCACTCAGCAGCGACAGGAAGGGTCTGGGAGACCTAGACGAACTGCGGAAAGAGAGGACCGACGGGCTGTCCGACGTGCGCGGAGTGACCCAACAGCCACGATTGAGGATATTCAGCAAGCAGTGGTGCCCTACATGCATCGTCCGATTAGTGCCAGCACCACTGGCAGGTGGCTACACGACCATTACGACGACTGCCTTTAACACCATTGCATCGTCGCCAAAGACTGCAATGGTGTCGAGCCACACTGTCAAGGAGCCACTTCGAATGGCAGCAGCGGATATTCAGTGACGAGTCCCGCTTTTGTCTTGGAGGAAACAACCAATGAATCCGTGTGTGGGGGCACCGTGGTCAGCGCCAATATGAACGGCTTATTGTCGAGCATCACACGTCCAGAAGGCACGGTGTGGGGTGTAATTGCCTACGATGCTAAATGACCTTTGGTGTTCATTACAGGCACTTTGACAGCGCAACGTTACGTTAATGAGATCCTGCAACCAGTGGCCCTACCTTTTTCTGAACGCTCAATCCGGTGCGATTTTCTAACGGGACAACGCACGTCCGTATACTTCTGCTGTCTCGAGAGCTTGCTTTCAAGGTACTGACACTCTGCCATGGCCAACCGCATCGCCAGACCTATCGCCGATTGAAAATGTGTGGGATGGTATTGGGCGCGCTATCTACACACCAGCCCTACCGCAAGATCAGCAAGAACTGCGTGAGAAGATTCAAGCGGCATGGGATGGCTAATCGCAGAACACCATCAGGAACCTGTACAACTCCATGCTGAGACGTCTGGCATGCTGTGTGAGCAAACATGGCGGCCCGACGCCATACTGAGAGACACTACTTATTGGCGTGTGGCTCATTAAATATTGCCCACATCAGTCTCGGTGTTTAATCATTTATTGTTCCTGGCGACCTTTATACCTTCCTCCCGAATAGCATTACAATCCGACACGTCCTCCTGTGGGCAACTATTTTTTTTGACGATGAGTGTATGAGCTATATAGACAAAAATGTTCTGACACTTTGGTCAAACTGAAACTGGAGCATTTATTAGTCGAAATCCCTACATAGTAGGCCCATTAGGGTGTTCGGAATAAAACTGCGTATTTGCTTAGGACAGTTCTCGACGTAAATCTGCATATTTTCTGCGGAGAAGCTTTCCTCTGATGCAGACGAATGAAAGCGCGTACTGTGTGGAATCAGACAAGCACATGTCGCAACCCATTCGTTGAACTTGTACCGCGGTCAGTTGCAATGGCTAAAGTTTGAAATATTGGTCATGTTCCGACATTTCTGGAAACAGGCGTTTAAATCTGCTTAAGCAGTCTGGAAAATTAATGATGCTGAAGGTGAAGGCTTGGCGAAAAGAATCGAAGGTTCCGGTAAGCTCTCTACCGTTGATTCGAACCTTGGAGGAAAGAATAGGTGGAGGTGCTAAGACATCTAATCCCAGAAGTCAGTTTTCTTGGCGACCTTGGAGCACTAGATTTTAGGCCACACACCCTTTTTAAGCCCAAAAGGAGCCCAACAGCCTTACTGGGGCCAAGTGCAAAACGATGCTCTTTCAAACATTTACGTACTACCATGAAAGAAAGACGGGATTACACCAAGTTTTCGGATATTACCTGACTTACCATCCTTGTCACATTTACACCAAAATTCGAATTGTCATCTTCAAAATTTGTATTATATGGTGTAATCCCGTATTTCTTTCATGGTTTATCTGCTCCTCCGGGCAATCACGGGATAGGATTCTTAACCTCCAGATTCTCTAAACATGAATGCCGGTTGCTTCGACTAGCGAATCCTGTGATGGTTACATTCAAATTAATCGAAACTTGAAACTTGGTCGTTCTGGGTGGTGTAGTGGTTAGCATGCCCGGGCTCAATCTGGGAGACGCGGGTTCGAGTCCCGCTCCAGGACGATGAAAATTTTCAAGTTTTCGGTTATTATCTAACTTACCATCCTTGTCACATTTACACCAAAAATCGGATTGTCATCTTCAAAATTTGTATTTACGCACTAATTTCTATGTTTTTATTCATCTAAAAGACGCCTTTTCCGTTTAAAAACATGGCTTAAGCACGAATATGAAACCTGAAGAAATCGTAAATTTGTCATCTGAAAAAGGAAGGGTTTTAGATAAAAATTGCAGTGTAGAATCTGAATTAATTATACATTATGAAAAGTTAGAAGAACTAACAGATAGTGTTGAAGCCATTGTACAATAGGATTTATTGCTCCTGGTTTTGTTGCAAGAAAACTTAAAAACAAACTGAACTGCGAGGAATGCATTAGCACATTAGAGCAACAAGTGCCAATAAAATCTTCAAGACTAAAATATAATTTATTGATGAACATAAAGAATAAGGGGGAGGGGGAGTCTACCTTTACCTTCAAGTGATATTATGCGCATTTGCCGCCAGTGTAAAAAGGTTTTCAAATCTACTTTTTTAACAGAGTCAAGTGGAAAAATTAAACCTATGCACACACCGTTGTAGCTTACAACTAAAGATTTGGAATTTTTTCATTTTTTTCACGACCTCCAAACACATGCATTAGAACAGGATCACCCATGCAACAATCACATACACGGTAGAGTCACATTATGGTGACCACCAGCTAATATCCAGAGTAACCGCCATGTGCAGCGCGGTCAGCTCCGAGGCGGGCTGGGAGTTACTCAATAAGGTGCTGGAAGGTGTTCACAGGTATGTGGAGCCATGATGACTGCAGTGAATTTGACAGCTGCTGGAGGGTGCGTGGTGGAGGATCCATAGAGTGAACAACATGATCGAGGTGGTCCCACAGATGCTCAATTGGGTTTCAGTCCGGGGACTTAGTTGGCCAGTGAAGTACTTTGAAGTCTTCATCGTGTTCTTCCAACCACTCTCGGACATTTCTAGCTGCGTGACACGTCGCATTGTCGCTCTGGAAGATCCCATCCGCCGCAGGGGAAAAAAATAATCATGTATGGGTGTACGTGGTTTGCAAGGATGTATTCATAACGAATTCGGTCCATAATGCCTTCCACAGGTATGAGTGGACCCAGACAATAACCTGCCCCCACGAGCTTGTGTTCTGCCTGTAAGGGTTGAAGAGTGTTTGTTCTCCGATGTTTCTTGCCTTATACGCCAACATTCATCCGTTCGATGAAGCAGAAAACGTGACTCATCTGAAAAAGCAATCCTTTTCCAATCAGCGGAAGTCCAATTCCTAAACTGCCGTGCAAATGTAAGCCTTTTCTGCCTATGTACCTTCGTTAGCATAGGTGCAGTGACCATTCATCTGCATCGGAGCCTCCTACGCAGCAGGGTTCGCTGAACTGTCGTTTTAGACTCACCTCCGGTAGCCCCCTGGTTCATTCGGCCAGTGAGTTGCTGCACTGTAGCATGTCGATCGGCCCTCACGCACCTTCGCAGCTGACGTTCACCTCTCACATCGAGCGCACGTGCTGCTCCGCAGTTTCCACGTCGCTTATTCGCAATGGTGTCATTTCTCCAATCACGAAACACTTTAACCACAGCAACACTCAAACAGTTCACAAACTGCGCTGTTTCATAAATACTGCCACCCTTGGCCCGAAAGCCGATAATCATCCCTTTTTGCAAATCTGATGAATCGCTCCTTTTATCCATGACTGCGAATAGTGATATGTTTTCAAATTGCCTACAGCACACCTTGTATACTTTCTAAGCCAACTCTCGACACGTGCCTTCTTTCATTGGCTACGCGATGTTGGCGTCAAAAGTAGGAGGTGTTCACAATATTATTGGTAAATTATGAAAAGTTAGAACTACACTGGCGGAAAGTGAAAAAAGAATACCAAGAAGGAATTGGCGGACAATCATGAAATTTACATATGTTAATGGGGTCGAGTTTACGTAGATGTGATGTGAATACCGGGACCAACCGGTGAGCGCTTACGTCATATTGTCCTACAGGCGAGAAGAGACAGACGGCAGACAGCGAGAGAAATCGCAAGGCACATGCAACAGACAACTGGACGTCCGTTATCGCGTTTTACCGTGGCCAGGAGGCTTCACAAAGGTGGTCTATTTGCACGACGACCAGTACGGTGTGTGCCATTAACGCCTGCTCATTGGAGACGGCGGTTTCTGTGGTGCCAGGAACACAAGAACTTGACACATCAGCAATGGGGTCGAGTTCGCTTTACGGATGAGAGCCGATTTAGTCTGACGAGCGATTCTGGACGCACACACGTCTGGAGAGAGCAGGGAACACGCAATCACACCTTCAATATCATCGAAAGAGACCGGTTTGGAGGTGGCAGAGTTCTCGTTTGGGACGATATCATGCTTGGCAGCCGTACTGACCTACACATCTTCCAAGGAGGTTCAGTCACTGGTGTCAGCTATTGTACCGAGGTTCTCCTGCCTCACGTGCGTCTGTTTAAAGGTGCTGTGGGTCCCGAGTTCCTCTTCATGGACAACAACGCTACACTTCATCGTACGTGGCTGTCGCAGAGCTTTTGGACAGTGAAGATATTCAACGCATGGATTGGCCCGCAAGGTCCCTGGACCTAAATCCAATCGAACACGTGTGGGACCTTCTCGGGAGACGCTTGGCAGCACGTCACCAGCCGCCAGCAACGATTACGCAGCTGCGATTGGCGCTACAAGAGGAATGGGCCGCGATGCCTCAACATCTCTTTGACAACCTCGTCCTCAGCCTGGACAGACGTTGTAAATCCTGCAACGCAGTCAGGGGTGATCATCATCATCATCATCATTGTCAACCATTATCAATCCACTGCTGGACGAAGGTCTCCCCAAGTTTCCTCCACAACGGTCTGTCTTGTGCCAGTCTCCTCCATGTCACTCCCGCATATTTACGAATTTCATCCACCCATCTCCCATGTGGTCTTTTTCTGGGTCTTTTCCTGTCCCTTGGAGTCCAATCTAAAATTTCGGCTGTCCATCTATGGTCTGTCCTTCTGGCAGTATGTCATATACCCTACTAAAGACTGGATTTTTCTTGGCAGCCGACCGTCACATGGACGTTCCTATCTTCTGTCCAGTTGTGCTTGAAGCTACCTTTTCAATAAAGTGCCTTTGTTTCCTTTGGATTCCTTGTTTGGACGGTTTTGCTCACTTGTCCCATATTCTTACATCTTGGGGATCTTATGGTATGATTTGAGTCGATGTGGAGCACTTCTGCACGACGTTACATTCGAAGAACCGTCTCGTCCTTAATTTTTGCACGCCAGTGTATATGTAGTTGAAAATGGCAATAACACATCAGCAGCCATCTCGGAGATATCCGGGTATTCACTACTTATTGTCAACCAAAATGTGTCTAAAGGCACTTGGAGAAGTTTTAATTTTATTGTTCTGTCTGCTTTTAAATCTGTGAGTTCCTCTTGTATATTAATCGGAAGAGGTTTTGAATTCGCAACGAAAGAATCACGAACCGAGTCGAAATCTTGAACATTCTCTCCAAAATACTTCTTGAACTTCTGCTACAAGATTTCTGAATGTTCTTTAATTAAGTCCATCACCACTTTATTACCGTCAGCAAGTGGCCATGCAGTCTGGAACATCTCAAAGGACCCATTAGTTTAATAGTAATAGAAAATAGCAAGACTGACTAGCAATCACTATTTTCGACAACTTCAGAGCACAGTTGTGATAGAACTGAAATAATTGTAAGACACGGGACCTATACTCTTCAAAGGGAAGAAGGGACACATAGACCGACTTATTTAAAATAAAATCTAACAATTTGTGGGTGCATCGGTACAGGACAAAAGTAATAAAGTTGAACTATCTATCAAACAGGAATAAATACCAAAACAACGTAATAAAAGACAGGGAAAGTTTTGCTAATCCCCGCACTTTTAGGGAAAAGCGTACACAGAACATGCGGTAAGTGTAACAAAGAAACATCATAGCACAGCGGTAGAGGCGAGAAACACAAATATATAAATAAGCAAAACTACGATATAACAACTGAGTAAATAGAGGCGAAAAAACACAAATATATAAATAAGCAAAACTACGATATAACAACTGAGTAAATAATTTACTTTTAATTTCCTAGAATACATAAAAATTCGCGGCATGTAATGAAGAATAAACAAGCATCATCTTATTAAATCAGTGTAGCGGCGGAGAATATGAAACTGGAATAAAATAAAAAAATGAATTTCGACAATTAATTTCTTACAATAGGATAATTGGTAAAAGTTTGCGTCACATCTTTCACCTTGTGGGGGCACACCGGTTGCGGAACACTTCTCTATGCTGATGACACAGTCCTGTTGGTACACAGCATTGGAGAGTATGTTGGCAGGGATACAAAGTTTGTATGAAATTCAAACTGAGTTACAAATAAGGAAAAAAACAAAGTTATGGTTTTTGAGCGAGGAACTGGTAGTACTGAATGCAAGATAAGTCTCAATGACACAGTGATTGACCAGGTGAATGAGTTTGTATATTTAGGAAGTATGTTTGACAGAGAGAACAAATTGGATGGTGAAATTAGTAGGCGAGTGAATTCTTCATTGAAAGTCATAGCTGCTTTAGGAGGATTTCACACCAGTAATGGATTTCTCAAGAAAGTCCAGAATGGCTGTGTGTGTGAAGGTGTATAACGAAGTAAATTTCTCCGTCATTTTTTTTTTTTTGTTTTTGTCCACGCCGGGTATCGAACCTGGGTCCCCCTCATTCCGGAATAAGTCGCTCTCCCAACTGAGCTACGCAGACGTATGCTATCTGCCTTTATCTAATGTGCGTCGTGCGGTGCAGGCACGTCACACACACACACCCCCACACACACCCCACACCCCCTCCCGGAAGAGTGCCTGGGGCATGGCCCACGGGTCAACCGGGACCATGTGTCGATGTATGCAGTCATCTGCTGAAGAACGTACATTTAAGAAATCTCAGTCAATTTGGTGTGTGGAACGTAACATCACACACATTTATTTTTCGAAGCGCTGAAGAAGGGATTCTCTTATTTTTCCTGTCTCGCGGTGTGGAAAGAACATCACATCATTGCGAGAACTTTAACGGCCAGGTCATTCTTGAAGTTCGGGCTCCAATAAAACGAAGTAAATTTCTCTGTCATTTTTTTTTTTTTTTTTTTTTTTTTTTTTTGTCCAAGCCGGGCATCGAACCTGGGTCCCCCTCATTCCGGAATAAGTCGCTCTACCAATTAAGCTACACGGACGATAAAGGTAGATAGCATGCTCTGGCTGCTATCTGCCTTTATCTTATGCGCGTCCTGCGGTGCAGTCACGTCACAAGTGTAATTGTTCCTACTCTGATGTACGGCAGTGAAACCTAGGTACTGCAAAAAGATATAGGAGTCGCTTGTGTGCTGGCGAGATGAGTTACTTACGGGGGGGGGTAACACACGCGCTGATCATGTTAGGAATGAAGATGTGCTGCAGTTGTGTAATGTGAGGCAAAATGTTGTTAGCAAGGTGGAGACTAATATTCGTAGGTGGTTTGGCCATGTTGAAAGAATGAGTGATGAGGTGCTTACTAAGAGAATTTTTTCAGCCCAAGTGGCAGGAAAGAAAGGTAGGGGAGGCCAAGGAAATCGTGGGAGGACCAGATTCAGGAATGTCTGCTAGACAAAAAGATTATGAGCATGAAATACAAAAGGCCTTGTGTGTGGCGTGTGATGGATGTTAATGAAGCTCGAGTGGTGTGCAGAGATCGTTGCAAATGGAGACATTTAATAGACCAATAGTAAGTGAATTCTAGTTCTACCAGTTAAATGTGTACTTGCCTGGCGCAGTGGTCTAAGCGATGGCCTCTGATCATTCGTCCGAACGGGGTCCGGGTTCGGATCCCGGTGAGGCATGGATGTTGTGTTTGTCTTACTGCACTGGCTCTCTCCCTTCCCTGGAACCAGTGACCCTAAATTAGGGACGAGCGACTGCTTATAGCTCATTGAGTTGCTCACGGTGGTCGTTAAACCTCCAATCAAAAAAAAAAAAAAATGTGTACTTGACACATGGTCTTTCTTTGAGGAGCTAACCTCTGAATCTCAGAGAACAGCTTAAAGATATGTATGTATAAATATTCTAATATGTGGGACATTTAATTCAAATCACAGTGCTATTCTTTTTTTTTTTGTACAATGTAAAAAGAATATTTCTTCTCACACACGTTTGTGTTAAACATTTAACCCCCCCTGGTGGCGCCGTGGTCTAAACAACGGCTTCTGACCATTCTTTCAAAATGGCTCCATGTTCGAATCCCGTGCGGTATGGATGTTGTGTTTGTCTTACGGCACTGGCTCTCTCCCTTCCCTAGAGTCAGTGACCCTAAATTAGGGACGGTACACTGCTTATAGCTCATTGTGTGGTTCAAGACGGTCGTTAACCCCCCCCCCCCCCCAAAAAAAAACTTTTCTTATAAAGCTTCATCTCAGTACTTCTTCTGCAGTAATTAGGAGCATCTCTATTACGTGCATTTAGTATTAACCCATTTTCTCCTATATTAAAAAGGCGTTTTGTGCAAATATTCACGGCCGCCCCGGTGGCGCAGTGGTCTAAGGCGTTGGCCTCTGATCGTTCGTCCGAAAGGGGTCCGGGTTCGAATCCCGGTGAGGCATGGATGTTGTGTTTGTCTTACGGCACTGGCTCTCTCCCTTCCCTGGAACCAGTAACCTTAAATTAGGGACGGGCGACTGCTTATAGCCCATTGAGTTGCTCACGGTGGTCGTTAAACCTCCAATCAAAAAAAAAAAAAATTGTTCACGAACAAAAATAATTGTGTGCATTTCTTTATTCTAGGACGGACAATGTTCCACAACTTGAAGACCTCAGCCGATTTTTGAAGGGTAAGTACAGTTTTTATAAATAATATTTCACAATGTGTGTGCAATGCATTGGTGAAATAGTCATTTGGAATTGGAACTTTACACCTTTATTATTTTCGAAAGAATGTCAAACTTTTTACTGTAAACGAAAGTTTCCTTTTTGTTTAAATTAATTTGCCTCATCTTCTGACAAAAAAAAAATCGTCAGCGCATTCTAGAAGTCATGGCTGAATATTAAGGGTGAAAAAAAAATGCTTTGTTCTAACTTGTGCTTGTTATACTTCCAAAAACTTCCCAATTATAATAAAAATGACAGTGAAAAAAAGTAGGGTTTCGTACAGTGGCATACCGTAAAAACATGCCCCCGCCGTGCAAAGTGTTTCTTCGAGGCCCTTTTGCAAAAATCTTTTAGCTTTCAATTATTGAAAATTTTAAATTCCACTAATTGGGTTTTATGGGCTTTTCAATAATTAAAATTCTTTGGAATCTACAGGTACTTTTCGTAAAATCAAAATTATTGCACTTTATTTCGTGTAACAAAAATATACACGTTGTGTAATTAAAATAATTGCCCTAGTTTTATACCATTACAAAGTACTACAAAACACTTTAGCAAAAGTTACTCATGTCATGCAAATGTTATTCTTTTAAAGAACTAAAACCATCCTTTTGAAATGTCTCACAATCATACATACAAAACACGTCACTGCCGTGTGATAGTGTTTAACGACTATTTGCGATTTATACGAAAATACAAGACATAGGTAAGCAAACAAATAATTTAACAATAAAGAATTATGGCACACAAAATGTAAAATTACTTAAATTATTTTCTTTTGAATATATAAAAAAATCACTTAACATAATGCCACAGTGCTTTGCATATAGTAAATGTTTTGTTGTCTTGACTCTGTTATTAAAAACATGACAGGTCTGTTTCTTCGTCCCCACGGACAATACAACTTTTAGTTTATTATATTCTGAAGGATGCGTAGTTATGTGCAAACAGCTGTAATACATAACACCTTATCCTCATTAGTATAAAAATTTATTTCATTCAACTGATATTTCTTTGAATCTCTATTGCTACTATACATGGTCGCCCCGGTGGCGCAGTGGTCTGAGCGATGGCTTTTGATCATTCGTCCGAAAGGGGTTTGGGTTCGAATCCCGGTGAGGCATGGATGTTGTGTTTGTTTTACGGCACTGGCTCTCTCCCTTCCCTGGAACCAGTGACCCTAAATTAGGGACAAGCGACTGCTTATAGCCCATTGAGTTGCTCACGGTGGTCGTTAAACCTTCAATCAAAAATATATACACCGCCGGACAATAGCAACCATAAAATGGAAGGCAGGAAAATGTGGAAATTACCATAAGTGCGGGATACAGTAAGACGTGTTGTGCGTATGCAAATTTTGGATCGCCGAACTTGTTCGTGATGTCATAGCGCTGATAAGAGATATAAAGGATTTGACGCGTATTGACCGTTGTTGTTCAAAAGCAAAGTTGAAAGGGAAAGAATCAATTGACGAACTTGCAATTTTCAGTATGTCTTCCCGACATCACCTAGATGATTTTACGCGTGGCCGTATTATTGGCAAGATTGAAGAAGGGCGAAAAATAACAGATGTTGCCAGGGAGTTCGACGTCAGCCACAGTGTTGTTTCAAGGCTTTGGAAATCATTTCAAACAAATGGAGAGTGTAGCAAACGTCACGGGGGAGGTCGTGTTCGCAGTACGACACCTGCAGAAGATCGGTACATAGTGCTATCAACAAAAAGACACCGGCGCAGCACAGCTAGTGAAGTAGCAAATCAGTTTATGGCTGCTACTGGCAAGCGGATCTCCCGAAAAACTGTCGCCAGACGTTTGCATGAAGGAGGACTATACGCCCGCCGTCCTGTTGTGTGCATCCCATTGTCCAGACGTCACCGTACCGCCCGTTTGTAATGGTGCCATCAACATCGCAATTGGACTGACAACGACTGGTCTGCTGTCCTCTTCTCAGATGAGAGCAGATACAGTCTATCGTCTGATTGTCGACGACAACTGATCTGGCGTGATAGTGGTACTGCATATTGTCCAGCAAACATACAGGAAAGGGACCGATATCCGACACGTAGTGTCATGGTATGGGCTGGCATCATTATCAATGGCCGTACGTCCCTCTATGTGCTTCCAACTGGGACTATGACTGGCCAACGATACATTAATGATGTTCTGCTACCTCATGTTCGCATGTTCCGTGGTGCTGTCGGTGATAGATTCATTTTCATGGACGACAACGTAATATGTCATCGAACAGTCGCTGTCCAGGAGTGTCTTGAGAGCGAGGATATTCAACTCCTCGTATGGCCAGCACGTTCTCCAGATCTGAATCCCATTGAAAATGTGTGGGATGCTTTGGGGAGGAGTCTTGCTAGTCGCCAATGGCCTCCAATAAACAAGGACACTGACAGAGAAATGGGATAAATTACCCCAACAGCTGCTTGATAGTGTTGTGCAAAGCATGACACGACGTGTGGAATCTTGCATCGCCCTCCATGGTGGCCATATCCCGTATTGACATCTTACGCCGGAACGCCTGCGGACGGTAATTGCATTTTTTTCACGTTTACGTATTCTGCACAAAATGGCCTGTTTGTCCCTTGAACACGTTCCAAAGCCTTCTGGATTTCAGAGCACAATAAATTGTCTTTCTTGTAATGTCCTGGCATTCTGACATTATTTTATTTCACTTGGCATCCAACCACACTTACTTTTTTGTGCGCTATATAGCCGTTTATGAGCCGTCCTTAGCAATTGTCCAGCAGTGTATATATATATATACATGTATAGGAACCATGGGCGCCGACAGGGGGTTACAGGGGTCACTTGACCTCCCTGTAGAATTATTTTTCTCTTTATTTAATTTTATTTTATTTTATTTTATTTTATTTTTTTATTACTTTTTTTTTTTTTTACACTCGCAGAACTGGACCACAAGAAAAGATGGACTTTGGGGCGTTTAATTTAATATTCCAATTTTATTGGAAATTTGGAATTGGAAAACGATAAACGTGAAAGCGGAAAACCTAGTAAACCGTGAGATAGTACGCCCAAACAATTTCCGCTCAAGGTGGTCTGTGCTGACATACACTTTCTTCAAGAGCAGCATGAAATTGCATATAAATTACTGTATGCTGACATGGGGGCAAACAACACAATATAACAAAAAAAAATACAGGTATTACAGAATAGATACATAAGATTAATAGACCTAAAAACTCTTAATAATTCGAAACCTAATCTTATCTTCAGGTCAGAAGTAAATCCCAATAAATATAATATACTTACTATAAAACAATTATTTGACTATAATCTTGGTAAAATTATTTTCAGAAGAATTAAAAATGATTTATACCATGACTTAATATCATTAAATATTCGTACTCATAATTATGGAACCAGGAATCGATCAACACTCATACCTGATTTCCCTTGGATAGAAACAATTAAAATGAATATACATTATTCGGGTCCAAAACTTTGGAACTCTTTGCCTTGTGACATAACATCTATTAACAGTTTTGACCTATTTAAAAAAATTCAAACACCACCTTATGAACAAGTCTCTCAATTAGTATGAAATTGACCTGAGCTGGTCGCTGAATTGATTTCACGGCTTATGGATAGACCTAGTATCTATATACACTTATGTATTTATTTAATCTTTCAGTTATATTCAATATGCCTTTGACTTGTCTTTTGTATTGGTCTTTGTTGTTTATGTTTTTTTTTTCTTTTTAGCACTAGGGGTGGCAGGGTTATGTCAGGCCTTACGGCCTTTTCCCTCCTCCACCTGGTTGCTACATTTTTTGTAATTGATTGTATTGTTTGTCTTTTGAACTGTGGCAACTGAAAAATGAATAAATAAAATGAAATTAATAATAATAGCAGTAGTAGTAGTGTTCTAGTGTAGTAAGTAGTAGTAATAGTATTAATCTTTCATTTTCACGAATTACTATTTTCTACACTGCTGGCCACCCAAAATGCAACACCAAGAAGGAAGCATCCGATTGACCTGAAATTCGCAGCATACGTCGCCCGCGAGAGGACATGCGAACGATTAGCATTGTAGGGCATATGCAATTCATGTGCGCCCGGCACGCCACCGAGAAGCCCTATAAGAAGGGTGCACAGAAGGCGTGGTGTAAGTAGTGGAAGTGTGTTGTGCTGCCGGACCTGTGCGTGGGAAGCTTCCTGATGCCTCGTCGCAGAATACGGCAGTCATTCCAGCACGTTTCGGAGTTCGACAGAGGACGAAGAGTGGCTTATCGCGACAGCGGTTTATCATACCGAGACATCGGCGCCCGTGTGGGACGACATTCAGCCACAGTGAGTCGAGTATGGTTTCGGTGGGTGCAGGAGGGACGGACGGACCGACGTGAGCGATTGTCGCAGCCGCGGCACACCACCGAACGAGAAGACCGGCATGTTGTGCGGCGGGCATTGACGGCTCGCGCCGCCACATCACGAACGTTAGCACAGGAATTAGGGTGTGTTGCGCAACAACCTGTGTTAGCTCGTACCGTTTGACGTCGTCTGCAGGAGCGGGAACTTGTCGCACGGCACCCATTGCTCCGATTACCATTGACGTTACACCACCGGCGAGTTCGGCGGCAGTGGGCCGTTAAACGCTGCATCTAGAATACGGAATGGCACGACATTGTCTTCTCCGACGAATTCAGCTTCTGCCTGCAACACCATGATGGTCGGATTCGCGTGTGGCGGCACTGCGGCGAGAACTTTATGACGACATACCGGTCCGTCACCTGGCGTTATGGTTTGGGGCGCAATTGGATATGACACTCGCATCGCACCCCTCTGGTGGTACGCATCGCCGGTACACTCAAGAGCCACCGCTACATCTCCGACATTTTAGAGCCTGTAGTCCTCCCTTACCTGCAGGGCCTGCCAGCGGCCACGTTTCAACAGGACAACGCGTGCCCGCACGTGGCACGCATCGTGCAACAATTCTTCACGGCCCACCAGGTGTCACTGCTGCCGTGGCTCGCCTGTTCTCCCAATATGTCGCCCATCGGACACGTCTGGTCGCTGATCGGCAACCGAGTGGCCCGGCAAGCACCACCCGTGATGAACTGTGGCAACGTGTGGAAGCAGCCTGGACCGACATACCCCAAGCCCACATCCAAAGCCTCTTTCGTTCGATGCCGCGGCGTGTAGCGGCCGTTATTGCTAGCCATGGGGACCACACGAACTATTGATGTCTGCGTGTTCCGCAAGTCGCACGGGCCTGTAAGCTCAATCGTTCCATCTTTGTATCTGTTGTTATGTGTTCAGTAAATCTGGCTTTGCTATCTCGTGTCCTTCTTGGTGTTGCATTTTGGGTGGCCAGCAGTGTATTTTCTAAAACATAACCATAATTAAGCAATTCACATATGTTTGTCCACAGACGTCATCAATGTACAGGTCGCGCCATCTTTTCTCTGGTCTTAACCCCCACCAAAGGAAAAGTTATTGATTTTTTACGCTTTCCAACCGTAGGTAGAAAAAGCGTATATGCTCCAGCTTTGTCCATCTCTCCACACGATAACTCGCGTAAAAATGGTTTGATTTCGATGAAATTTTATTATGTGGTAGAGGACCTTCTGGGGACGAACCCTATTGAAAATGGAAGAAAAGGGGTCAAAGGTCACGACATCAGAGCGGGATCCATTCCATTGCCCTTATGCGTCATAACTTGCGTGAATATGGTTCGATTTCGATGAAATTTTATAATGTGGTAGGGAACACCTAGGGACGAACCCTATTGAAAATAGGGGAAGTGGGGTTAAAGATCAGGACATATGATCGGTATCCATTCCATCGCTCTTATGCGTCATAACTTACGTAAAAATGCTTCGATTGAGACAAAACGTTTCATGTTGTTCCGGAAGTATACTTTACCGGTTCTGTTGAATATCGTCGAAATGGGGTCAAAGGTTGGGTCATGGGAGCGAGATTTATTCTACAGCCATTATCCTCGCAACTTGAGCAATAACTTGAGTAATGATTTCTGGTATGTTGGAAAGCGTATCATAATCAATGCATTGCATGATTTTACTAACTGGTTAATATAATTATGGTTATGTTTTAGAAAATATTAAGTATTCCAAGTTATAATATGAAGTTATTTTAATCGATGTTCAAATTTTCATCCTTGGGAACGCATTAATTGTGAAGAAAATGTTTACAGAAGTTTGCCCAGTGAAAGTATAGGAAGCAAAACCACTAGACGTCCACGTTAAAAGGATATATCTTGTAGAATGTTGGTAATTTGTGCTGGCGAAGACAAGCTATGATGGAGAGATCATATTAGCAAATGTGAAATGGTTTACCTTAGGCATATGTGATGAATTAAAATCAAGTTGCACGTTAATAAACGAATTGCATGGTGAATTTTTCATTTTGCCAAAGTTTTAGGAGGAACTCAGAACAAATACAGTCGAAATTTGTCCGCCCCAGGGGTGAAGTGCTCTTAGTGCTGACCACTGATCATTCGTAGAGGTTGGTACGGGTTCGAGTCCCGAATGAAGCATGAATGGTATGTTTAGCTTACACCACTTGCTCTCTCCCTTCCCTAGAGTGAAGGTCCCCAAATTAGGGACAGGTGAATGCTTGTAGTTTTTAGAGTTGCTCACGGTAGTCGTAAACTCGATAAAAGGGTAAAAAAACAGTCCAAATTGTTTTCACAAGAAGTATGTTAGAAATTAGTACAACGAAAATTATTTTACGGACATTTTTCATTAGAAATCTAACGAGCTAATGAGAAAGTAATTTCGAGAACATTTGAGGACAAACATCAAAATGTGGGGGCAATTCGCCTCCTCAAAGGCATCAGACACTTTTGGGGACACTAAACTAAATTCGAGGACTGTCCTCAAGAATTTAAGACTTCTGGACAGCTTACTGTAAGACCAAGTTTTGGCGGTGGATTTTTTTGAAGCCGCCGGTTTATCGCGAAAAATTTGCAATAGTATAAAATCCATTAGTGTGGAATTACCGTATTTTTCGGCATATAAGTCGATATGGAGTAAAAGTAGAATGGGTTCATTATTATTACGACTTTTTTACCCTCCTAAAATAATAGATGGCGCCACGATAGCACTTCCTCTATCCTCCGCTCTTTTCGCACGTGAAATGCATTCCGCCATCTCATGACTATGTGTCGATGCGTCTCATCGTTTAGGACAATTCATTTGTCGGAAGAAGTACGCTTCAGGGAATGATGAGTACTATTCCCGCACACTTGGTACGTGTTTTTTTTTTTTTTTTAAGCTGAGATTTCTATTGATAGAGTGATGATTCTTGCGTATTTTTTCGCCAAAGGATTGTCTTACGATGAGGCGATTGAAGAAACCTCACATCCACTGAGACAGTTAGCGACTGGTATTCATATTGCAGACAACTAGTCTCACAGTTTACGGTAGCCACGCAATGTAAATGTACTTGGCAAACCATATTCTGGAATATTTATTCCGACGGAATTGCCGTCTTTCCTCTGAACATTGCTTTCAAGTCCTGATTCCTGCGATAAGACAGTTCTTCCCTGGCAGGTAAATCTTTCCTTGCTTTTATTCTGCTAGCTACACAGTTTCATATTCTTCCGTTAAAATAAATATTTCACACATATGCCACTATCAACATTCAAAAAGGTTCTTTTAAGTGCCACCTTTCATCCATATTATTCACTTCCTTTGCCACTTTCACAACGTAACGAACACTTCCTGATATAGTGATAACGTGTCGCCATCAATCGTCGCTTCATGAAACTATTTTTGGGCCGAAAGTGGAAGGTTTACCCTAAAATTATGCAAAAAGGTAGGGTAGGCATAATAAAGAACTTTGGTGGAACCATCAACAACGTAAGTAAAAAAAAAAGTAAGAAATAATTCATAAAGAATGTAAAGCAGTTCCTTAAAGTAGGATGAGAAAATCCTCAATTAAAGGTAATTATAAGACCGAGGAAAAGTAAGGGGCTGACTCGTTCTGCACGATGATTCACCCTGACTCGTTCTGCACGATGCAGTGATTAAAAATCAACCGAGAGATGGCAGCACGTCAGCGCTAACTATTACGTGTAAGGTAAACGTAGCTGATGAGATAAAAAAGGTAAGTGTCTTGTTAAGAAATTTAGTATGGTTGGTAATACATGTAAAAGTAGTATGACATTAATCGAAAAAGTAAAGGTAGGTAAGTAAGGCAGAAAGTAAAAAACTGAGTGGAAGTAGATAAACGAATATATAAAAAACTACAAAGTAGATAAACGAATATATGAAAAACTACAAAGTAGATAAACGAATATAAGTAAGTAATTAAAAACCAAGAGGAGTAGGCAAGGTCAGCAAGAAATCCGAAAAGGAAAATTAAAATCAGTAACGTCGTTGTGCAGAATAAAGATTGAAAAAGGTAAGAATTGGCAGTGAAACCTGGGTACTGCAGAAGAAACATTGGAGTCGTTTGTGTGCTGGAGAAATGCGTTACTTACGTGGGGTTTGTGGCAAGACACGATCTGATTGTGTGAGGAATGAAGATGTATTGCAGTTGTGGGATGTGAAGCAAAATGTTGTTAGCAAGGTGGAAACCAATATGCTTCGGTGGTTTGGCCATGTTGAAAGAATGAGTGATGAAATGCTTACTAAGAAAATCTTTTCAGCCCAAGTGGTAGGAAGGAAAGGCAGAGGAAGGCCAAGGAAGACATGGGTGGATCAGATTCAGGAGTGTCTGCATGAGAAAAAGATTATGAGTATGAAGTATAAAAGATCTTGTGTACGGCGTGTAATGGATATCAGTGAAGCACGAGTTGTATGTCAAGATCGCTGTAAATGGAGAAGTTTGATACGACAACAATAAATAAAAATATCTGGAAGTTTGTATTTCTTTTTGGAGCTAACCTCTGAATCTCAGAGAACAGCTTAGTGATGTGTATGTATGTATGTATGTATGAGGTAAGAATAATTTTTCTAATGATCGGCAATGAGCACAGCATTTTGGCACCACAAAATTATTTTTACATTTTCCCAGCTACGAGATGTGTCAATGGCCAATGCAATGCCAGCGGACAGTAAAGTGTTTTAAGCCGATGGATAAGCAGGCATCACCACCTTGGTATCACCCAAGGTAAGTAGATTATACAAGGTGTCCCACTCGCTACCGAACCCGGCATTTCTTCAATAATATTAACACCCATGAAGATATTGCAACGAAATTTGAAGTGGCCTTACCTCATTTCGTGCGAAATGTGATGACATCACAACATGTACTGGAAGTGGCCACCATTTGCGTCCAGACAGCATTGAACCCGGCGCTGTCTGCCAGCCAGCCGGAGTGCTTCTTAGTGGCAGATACATTCCTAAGTGTGACGCCACTGAGAAGCAGTCCGCCAGCCAGCCGGGCGCGCATCTCTACTGCTTTGTTTTGCCATTTCGTTGAGCGTGTCAACAACAACACCGTTGTTGACAGTGAGTGCTCGTGCTCGTGGCTGTTCGCGTACGTGTGAAAATGTATCGGTATACTCTGGAGGAGCGAGTTTTTATTATTCGCACTTATTGGAAAACAGAATCTATAAAGTCTTGTCAATAGCAATTCCTGGAGAGGTTTGCAGTCAGACATCCGCCGAGCAAGTCCACCATTTAGCCATTGTCGAAGAAATTGGAAACCAAGGGGAATTTATTAGACGACCATGCAGGAGGTCGTCCACAAATGTCCGAGGAAATGATCCATAATGCAAAGGGCCAACTACTTGCGTCTTCCAGGAAGTCACTTCTCCGACTGTCACAGGAAACAGGGTTCTCGTGACAGTCGGCGAAGGGTACCTGACAGTGGAACAGGGAGACTGTGACTTTCTCTTGTGCAGATATTTTTCTAAGATTCCCTTTGTCGTTTACTTACCGACACCAAGCTGTTCAGCGAGTAGCCCAGTGGTTATTCGCCTGACATGGGCAAACGGTAGCCAATTCCAGCACATGTTCTGATGTCATCACATTTCGCACGAAATGAGGTAAGTGCACTTCAAATTTCGTTGCAATATCTTCATTGGTGTTAATCATCATCATCATCATTGTCAACCATTATCAATCCACTGCTGGACGAAGGTCTCCCCAAGTTTCCTCCACAACGGTCTGTCTTGTGCCAGTCTCCTCCATGTCACTCCCGCATACTTTCGAATTTCATCCACCCATCTTCCATGTGGTCTTTATCTGGGTCTTTTCCTGTCCCTTGGAATCCAATCTAAAATTTCGGCTGTCCATCTGGCAGTATGTCCAGCCCATTGCCATTTCAGGGATTTAACTCTGATCATGATGTCTTCCACTCTTGTCATTTTTCGGATCCACGTGTTCCTCTTCTTATCTCTCCTGGTTATACCAAGCATGCACCTCTCCATGCCTCTTTGAGTTGTCTGCAGCCTTTGTATGTCTCTTTTAGTTAAGGTCCACGTCTCTGCACCATACGTAAGCACTGGAAGGATGCATTGATCAAACACTTTTCTTTTAAGACATAATGGCATATTGCTCTTGAAAATTATGCTCTTTCTTCCAAAAGCTCTCCAGGCAAGTTTTGTACGAAGATTAATTTCTTTATCAATGTGACCCTCACTTGATATCTGCTGTCCAAGATAAACGTACGTGTCTGTTATCTCCAGCTTTTCTCCATCAATCGATAAATCTTCATTTCTTGTAAAAGCATTGTACATCACTTTTGTCTTCTGAAAGTTCATTTTTAATCCCACTTCTTTACTCTTGTCAGCAAGTTCCTGGATCATACTCTGCAGCTCTGATGGGGTAGTTGCAAAAATGACTACGTCATCAGCAAAACGAAGGTGGGTTAGATAATCTCCATTAATCTTTATCCCCTTGTTTTCCCAGCTCAGCGACTGAAAAACACCCTCCAATGTGGCATTAAAGAGCTTCGGAGATATGGTGTCACCTTGTCTCACTCCTTTTCCAATTTTTATGTGTGTTGTATTTTCAAATTAAAGAAATGCCGGGTTCGGTAGCGAGTGGCACATCCTATACAATAGAAGGTAGGTCCAAGAGCGGGTTTTCGAAGCCAACAGTTCTTACGCCTCAGGCTAGGTGAGCTTTGTGACGTCAAAGGGGCAAACCGGACTTAGCAGTGGGTCAAAGCTGAAACGGACATCTTATCTAAGGTTACTCGTGATGTTTGTAATTTGTTCCTAGTTTTCAGCGACTTATTTTTAAATGTTATACGTTTTGCAGTGAGTTAATAATCAATTTATAAATATTTTTCCATTAATACGAGGTCTGATCAAAAGTTAAGAGACTAGGCCGATATACGACAAATTACTTACGTTATTTAAGTCTGGCTACGATCTCCCTCAAAGTTGTCTCATTGGGCAGCGATACAGTGTTTTTGCCATTTTTGGAACGTTCCCTGGAAATCATGTACGCGAATCGTGTCAAGCACCGTCTGTGATTCGCGCTGGATCTCGTCCACGGTTTGAAAACGGCGACCCTTGAGCTTCATCTTCGGGGGTTCGACAGAGTTAATCAAGAGCTAATCTTCATCTTTGGGAGTTCGACAGTTAGATCTTGACAGAGTTCGACACGGAGCGCCTTCTGTTCGGGGTTAAGAATATTTGGCACAAAATTTGCAGCAATGCGGTGCATGTTCAAAACCGACGTCAGAATTTCTTGCACTGTTCCGTATGACACATTGACGATGGTAGCAATGTCTTGAATGGTTCGCCGACGATATTTATGCGCCATTTCCGTAATTTTGTCCATATTTTCGGGGGTATAACGAAGTAAATTTCTCCGTCATTTTTGGTCCACGCCGGGAATAGAACCAGAGTTCACTTATTCCGGAACAAGTCGCTCTTCCAACTGAGCTACGCAGGCGTTCGTACTTACTGCTATCTGCCTTTATGTCGTGTGCGTCCTGCGGGGCAGGTACATCCCCCTCCCCCAAAGAGGGCCGGGGGCATGGCCCACGGGTCAGCCGTGCCCATGAATCGTTGCAGGCAGCCATCCGCTGTAGAACGTGCACTTGAGAACTCCCAGTCAATCTGGTGTGTGGAATGCAACGTCACACACATTTATTTTTCGAAGCGCTGGAGAAGGGATTCTGTTTTATCAAAAACGTTCTAAAAAGCTGTGAACATCCTCCATACCGCGTCGCATCTAAATACTGCTCCAGCGGTATTAATGCTGTTCCCGAACTATCCAATGTCCTCTATGAAAACAAACAGACCCTAAGATCATTACACCGCCTCAACTACACTGAAGAGCAATTCAATTAGAGACAGCTAGCGTTATGCAAATGTGGCGCTGTGGGCGGCCCTGTAAACGGAAACCACATGACGTATGCAGCGATCCGACAATATAAGAAGTGATGCGCAGGGAATCAGTAAGAGTCGGATGCAGTATGGGTAAGACGAAGGATCTAAGCGCATTTGATCGTGGGCAAATTGTCGGGGCCCGACGAATGGGTCACTCCATCTCGAAAGTCGTGCAGGCACTGGGATTTTCCCGAGCCACTGTGTCACAGGTGCACCGTGAGTACATCGAATCCGGTAAAACCTTCCCTGCAAGGGCCAACTGCCGTGGACAACAGCGTGTGGATGAGCGGGGTCATCGTCGGCTAGCTCGCATTATAACAGAGGACAGACGGGCCACAGTGCAAGAAATCACTCTACAATTTAACGCTGGTGCACAAAAACATGTAAGCAGTCACACCATCCAGAACCATCTCCTCGCTATGGGGTACAGAAGCCATCGTCCAACGAGGGTACCGCTGCTGACCGCACATCACAGGGTGCAAAGATTAGCATGGGCACAGGAACATCGCCACTGGACCCTAGACATGTGGGAAAATGTTGCCTGGACTGATGAGTCGAGATTCATGTTGGTACATGCGGATGGCAGGATACGAGTACGGCGCAAACCACATGAAACGATGGATCCTTCTTGCCAGCAAGGTACTCTTCAAGCTGGTGGGGGAGGCATTCTCGTCTGGGGACTGTTTACGTGGATTGAAATGGGACCCCCTGGAACGTGTGACATCGTCCCTCACAGGTCAACGTTACCGGGATATCCTGGACGATCATTTGCTCCCGTTTGTGCGTCTTCAATATCCCACTGGGGACCTCATCTTGCAACAAGACAATGCATCTCCCGAGTTGTATCCGAATTGTTGGATGAACAATCCACCGACGTGACCTCGCTTCCTTGGCTATCGAGCACATCTGGGATGCCATCGAGAGAGATATTCGAGGCTCTGACCCCCTCCATCAAATCTTCGTGAACTGTGGGAGCTTGTTCAGGGGTCGTGGATCCAACGCTTCCGGTGTCTTATAGAGTCTATGCCGAGACGAATTGCCGTCTCGTGGTGCTACATGTTATTAGACAGGCATCTCTAATTCAATTGCTCTTCAGTGTAGTTAGACAGTTATAGGATCAATCGATTCGTGCTGTTGAAGCCATGCTCTAGTCTATTCATTGGCGTGTACTAACTGAAAATGTGATTCTTCGCAGCAGGCGACGTTTTCCAATCCTCGAGGATCCAAGCTGGGTGCTGCCTTACCCACTGCAGACGAATCGGTTTTTAGCAGACACAAGTGGTATACGAAGGAGGCGTCTGCTCTTACAACACATTGACACCAATGGGAGCAAGCTATGTATCCTGCAAATTTCCTCTCGATGTTGTACTGAGCCGTTACTCAGCGCAATAGAGCTTGTATATTACCTCGTACGACAGTGGCGTATATTCGAGGATAGCTGCGAAGCCGAGAGAATGCACAAGTCAATTAAATATAGTCACTTATCAACGGTATTAAGATATGTCGATGGATTCCCTTCTTTAGACTGGCGAGCGAAGACCAACGGCATAACGCAAGCAGCTTTCCAGAGTCTTCGCTGTTCTGATTCGAAGACCTTCCGTACGATCGCCTGCTAACGTTTCCATGACAGCATGAATGAGCGGGTGGAGGGGAATGGGCCATTGCTTTGGGCAACTGTTCGCTCTGGAAAGAGAAGACTTCGACTACCTCCGTCACTCGCATGCTCCTGTCCGTAACAGCACGTGTTTCGCGAGAGTTGTTTCAGTTTGTGTGAAGTGTCAATGAATTAAAATCAGTGATACTATATCTTAAATTCGTGGCTTTGTTGGATTCGAACTGTTTTAGTAAATTTTGTGAATATTTCCCTGAACATCTACTGTGAAAACTTAAAGTACTCCATGCTTCAAATTTTGATACAGCTCGACTAAAAAATGAACTGAAGGTAGTAGATATCTTATATAAACCCCAAAATCTTGTTCATGGATTATACAATTATTCTTCACACCAAAATATTCTATTAAAAATATAAAATATATATTCTATTAAAAGTGTAAAATATATATTCTATTAAAAATGTAAAACATATATTTTATTAAAAATATAAAATATATATTATATTAAAAGTATAAAATATATATTCTATTAAAAATGTAAAACATATATTTTATTAAAAATATAAAATATATATTATATTAAATATTCTATTAACCATAAAATATAAATATTCTATTAACCATTAAATATTCATGTACCAGATGATAGTTCTGAAGATGGCTTCGAGCCGCCCCTGTGGCGCAATGGTCTAAGGGATGGCCTCTGATCATTCGTCCGAAAGCGATCCGGGTTCGAATCCCGGTGATGCATGGATGTTGTGTTTGTCTTACGGCACTGGCTCTCTCCCTTCCCTGGAACCAGTGACCCTAAATTAGGGACGGGCGACTGCTTATAGCCCATTGAGTTACTCACGGAGGTCGTTAAACCTCGATCAAAAAAAAATAATAATAATCGTGACGTCACTGAGTGACACCACCGTCCTAACATGTGAATCGTAGTTCCGAACTGTTGCTATGGAGGAAGATGTCTTGTCAACACATTTTATAACTCAAACACAGAACAAAAGCTTATGCAAAAGTACATTTACGTTAAATACAAAAGAAATTCACAGTCATGTGAATAATTTAGTAACGGAGATTTCAAAAATAACTCCGCACATTTTTGTCAGGTAAAGGACGGGAAAACGATTATATTTGCAAATGTTAATTTAGTTACAAAGCGAATTTCTGCTGTTTTTACATAAATTTAGAAGAGGAATTTTTATTTTATATGTATATATTATATCTTTTTTATATTTTTTTATTTCAGACGTATTATTGTCATATATATATTTTTTTTTTTGGAGGTTTAACGACCACCGTGAGCAAACTCAGTGGGCTATAAGCAGTAGCCCGTCCCTGATGTAGGGTCATTGACTCCAGGGAAGGGAGTGAGACAGCGCCGTAAGACATACATAACATTCGTGCCTCATCGGGATTCGAACCAGGACCAATCTCGAACGTTAACGAATGATCAGAAGCCATCGCTTAGACCACTGGCTATAATAATTCCTTTATAAGGAATAGGAAAATCATCTCGGAAACATTCCCCAAATTTTTAAAAATACCCAAGGTCGCGTCATTGGGAAGTTGGAAGAAGGTCGAAGTGGGGCTAGTGTGGTTGAGGAGTTCGGGATCGCTCACAGCATCGTTTCACGAGCTTGGAGAGCATTTCAAACAACAGGATCAGCTGTCCGAGAGTTTAGCACTGGTCGTCCACGAGCAACCACGGCGGCGGACGACCGGTATATTGTCCTACAGGCGAGAAGAGACAGACGGCAGACAGCGGGATAAATCGCAAGGCACATGCAACAGACAACTGGACGCCCTTTATCGCGTTTTACCGTGGCCAGGAGGCTGCACAAAGGTGGTCTATTTGCACGACGACCAGTACGGTGTGTGCCATTAACGCCTGCTCATCGGAGACGGTGGTTTCTGCGGTGCCAGGAACACAAGAACTGAACGCATCAGCAATGGGGTCGACTTCTCTTTACGGATGAGAGCCGATTTAGTCTGACGAGCGATTCTGGACGTATACACATCTGGAGAGAGCAGGGAACGCGCAATCACACCTCCAACATCATCGAAAGGGACCGGTTGGGAGGTGGCTGAGCTCTCGTTTTCTAAGCGCTGGTTTATGACCATTCGTCCGAGAAGGGTCCAGGTTCGAATACCGGTGAGGTATGGGTGATGTCTTTGTTTTACGGCACTAGCTCTTTTCCTTCCCTGGAACAAGTGGCCCTAATTTAGGGACGGGCGACTGCTTATAGACCATTGAGTGAACTGTTACCAATGAAAGAAGGCACGATGGTCGTTAAACCTTCAATAAAAAAAGAGAACCAACTCGTAATAGCTGTTTACGTGTGCCATATGTTGGTTTGTCGATGGAGTTTTGTTGTGCTGTTTGCAATAAGCACACGAGAGTTCGTGCGTCGGACGTTTGTAAATAGGGTAACATACGTATGTCAAAAAATATACTCACGCATATGAGAAACATATGGCTAACACTGATGCTGCAACTCCAAGCACTGCAGAAGCAACAGTGTGCAAAATATCTACAAATACGATTATGCTTGAATGTGTAAATCTGGATTCCAAATTGAGCATCTGCTGCAATCAAGTAAGAGTATTTTCCGTCGATTTTTGTGCCATACAATACAAAATGTAAAGTTGTGAAATAATTGTGGCGTGTCACCTGAGTTAAAGTGACTTATGAAAATCTTATTTTGATAGATGCTTTGATTTCAGAGTGCGCTTTTCGATTTTTCAGAAAGAACAGGATTTCAAGTAAGACCTGTTGCTGGCTATCTGTCTTCTCGAGACTTCCTTTCTGGTCTGGCATTTCGGGTGTTCCATTGCACTCAGTACATTCGGCACAGTTCGGATCCTTTTTATACCCCAGAACCGTGAGTAAAAGTTTGTATTCTAATAAACTGTTACTACCTTAACATATTTAATCACTGTAAAATACCAGGATATAAGAGTCAGGAATATTGATTAGTCTCATTTTAATGCCAGAGAAAATATTTAAGGCACTATTGTTGCATATATTAGGAGAGTGCAAAACTTCAACCCGTTTTTTTTTAGTAGAGTAAAAATAAAACACATTTTTTTTAATCAATAACATCTTTATTCTCTTATATAGTGAAAAGTTTCCAAATACGTGGAGACAATGTAAATAGACAAAGTCATCGCTCTTTTCATGTTTATCTTTAAGGCTAAGGCCACACGACCGATAACAATACTGCCGGATTTCTGCAGTAAATGAAGCTACTACAAAAGTCACAAATGAAGGGCCAGACGGTAGCAGTAAATGTTGCTCTCATCCAAAGGCGTAACTAGGCATTTCTGCGCCCGGGGCAAAGCACAAAATATTGCGTCCCCATACCTCTTTGTACTATAGATAGATAGATAGATAGATAGACAGATACTGATAAAATAAAATTGGTGCTCCGGTGGCCCAGTAGTCTAAGCGCACTCTTCCGAAATGAGTCCGGGTTCGAATTCCGAGGAGGCATGGATGTTATATTTGTGTAACTGGATGTTATATTTGTGGCTCTCTTCCTTTCCTGGAGCCAGTGGCTCTTAATTATGTACGGAAGACTGCTTATAGCCCATCGAGTGGCTCACGGTGGTTAACCTCCCAGCCACAAAAGTCATATCCCAAAAATCATCGCTATGTGTGAGGCACAATCAGACTGTGCTTAGATATCCGGTATCACATCAAATGTAGCTGGCAATCATGGCTCATGGTAATGACCGAATAGCCCTCCGAGAATCTTCAACAATGTGAATAACATCCTTATAATTACGCCTTCATTTCTTAATGTGAGCAGCTGACATACCCCCAGAACATTTTGATAAGGAAATGTGAACTTTTATGAGGATAATGGCTGAGGAATAAATCTCGCTCCTGTGTCCTGACCTTTGACCCCCATTTCGATTATATTCAACAGAACCGGTTCAGTATACCTTCGGAACAACGTTAACTTTTGTCGCAATCGAAGCATTTTTACGTAAGTTATGACGCATTAGGGCGATGGAATGGATCCCGTTCCTATGTCTTGACCTTTGACCCCATTTCGCCTATTTTTAATAAGGTTTGTTTCCAGGTGGTCCCCTACCACATACTAAAATTTCATCGAAATCGAACCATTTTTACGCAAGTTATCGTGCTGACAGACAGACAGATAGACTGACAAAACTTGAGCATATACGCTTCTTCAACCTACGGTTGGAAGGCGCAAAAAATGTTAAGATGAATTATGAAACATGCCGGTAGTCATATAATGATCTGGGAATGCATGGCTTTTAATGGAGTTGGCAATATGGCCTTTATTGCAGGTAGTATGTATGAATGCTAGAGAATATATTGATATATTGCAAGGTAATTTATTGGTCAGTGCATCGAAATATGGGAATTGCAGGTTCATTCTATTTTCAATAATACAACGATCTTAAACATACTGCCAACGTAACAAAGTCGTGGTTGATTTATAAAGTGAAAAACCACCACAATCGTCAGTCCTCAATCCCATTGGGAATTTGTGGCATTTATTGGATTTGCAGGTGAAGAAAAGGAAAATTTTCAGCAAAACAGAACTTAGGTAAGCACTCAGCGGAAAATGGCTGAAAATCAATATAGAAACAACTACACTATCTACCAAGTTATTGGACACCCCTGCAATCGACGATATCTGCGGTCCTGATACACGTCACGGCCGCCGCCGCTAAATATCGCGTGGGAAATAACAACACAACCAGTCGCATGCAAGATGCCACGCAGTTCGGAGCTCTCTGATTTCGAGAAAGGTGTAATCGTCGGGTATCACAGAAATGGCCGATCCATACGTGACATATCCAGCGAGTTGAAGTACCCAAAATCGACAGTGGCCTACGTGATTGGAAATTGGAAGATGAGAGGTGGCTGTCGGAATGTTCTCCGACCCGGCAGACCCACAAAACTGGGAGTTAGAGACCGACGGGTGCTGGCCAGAGAAATTCGGAAGAACCGCGCCAAATCGATGGGCCACATCCGCGAGGAGTTTCAATAGGTATCCGGGAGTGTTCTTTCGATGAATACCATTCGTAAGGAAGCACATCTGCTCGGTTATCATGGACGTGCTGCCGCCCACAAGCCTTTGATCACCAAGTCCAATAGAGCTGCTCAGCTAACGTGGTGCAAAGAACGTCGACAGTGGACCGTTGAACAGTGGAAACAGGTTCTCTGGAGCGACGAATCAAGGTTCACCCTCTACCGTTCGGATGGCAAGGTCTGGGTTTGGCGTCTGCCTGGAAAACGCTTCCTGCCGGAATGTATTGTGCCAACTGTGAAGTTCGGCGGCGGTGGAATTATGCTATGGGGGTGTTTCTCCTGGTATGGCACGTGACCCTTGGTCGCAATTCCTGGTAGACTCAACGCCGAGACCTACTGCACCATTTTGGGTGACCATGCGCTTCCTACACTGTGGCAGTTTTACAGGGTGGACTCATGTTACTTTCAGGATGACAACGCCACCTGTCATGTTGCGAGGTCCACCATGGTACAGTGCCTAGAAGAATTAGTGTGACGTGCTCCATAAGATGCCCCTCACGGTTTTGTGACCAATCGTCATGAAATGACAGAAGGCGCTGGCATCGGAAGTTACGTTAGGATGCTTCATCGGCTTCATGCTGTTCAATGGTGGGAAGTTTGTTTGCCAAGGATTTGCTGCCTTACGAAACTTCAAATTTTCACAAAACAAAGGCTAGTGCAGGGAAATCTTTTTGGCAGTATCTTTGCTAATTCGTTGTAGCTCGATCATAACAGTAATACACTAGGTAATTCAACAGTTGATCACTAAAACGCAATAGGCTTATTCGGGTGTTAGTGTGCTAGTTTTATTCAACTGTAGATTGTTTATAATGAAATTTATTTCCGAAATTAGTAACTTTTTTTTCGTGCAGATGTAGAAGTTGATCAAGTATTGGCTGTCACGCTCAGTGTTTCTTTCAGGCATACATCCATGGGGGCGAAGCCCTATCGGGAACGACCCCCCCTCGAGACATTTTAGGTTACCGAACCAAATTTTAATAAATTCAGGCTATGATGAAAAAGGAAGTTTCGTTTCTTTTTATGCTACAAATATTTCTCCAATTATACTTTTCTTAAATATTTATTAAAATGGTACTAGTTATAGTATATTTTATTAAAAAGTGCATTTACGACGCATGATATTCTTCAAAATATAATAAGTAGACTAATCATATCTAATTGTCTGGAAATCGTGATTCAGGATCAACAAGAGTGCGTTGAATGCATTTTAATTGATAAAAATTTCAAGCCTGCGGACCTCCCCCCTCCCCTCCTTTAGTTGAAAAAAGTTTGTTATTCCTGAAGTGTTTGAAGAAGTAATTACTATATCAGGGATGTATGTGGAATTTTTCTTCGGGAAAAGGGGGAGGAAGTTTTTGAAATTCACCATCTGCAAAAAATTAAAGTTAAAGAAAAATTGAAGAAAAATTAAAGCATTTCTTTAAGTTGATACATTTTTATAAAATTAAGGCATTTTTTTCTAATGTAAGTCGCATTTTAACCAAAAAACAAAAAAAAGATGAAACATTTCGGGGGCAATGCCCCCTCTAAATGCGCCCCTGTGCTAGATATATAGTAATTACTTCTATATATGTAAATACAGTAGTTAAAATTATATATATATATATTACATATATATATATATAAGTTGTACATGCAATCAAGAACATGAAGCTGGGAAAAGCTCCAGGAGAAGATGGAATTACTGTAGACATCATACAAGAAGCAAGTGGAAAAATCGAAACAGTACTCGCCCAAATTTTCACTCGATGTCTTAATGAAGGGTAGATTCCTGAGGATTGGAACAACGCTACAATGATCCTGCTACATAAAAAAGGTGACATCGAGGATCTCAGGAACTACAGACATATCAGCCTCCTATCAGTGGTTTATAAAATCTTCACTAAAGTTCTTTCACACCGCTTGAAGGTAACACTGGACATGGCTAAACCGAGAGAACAAGCTGGATTCAGGAGTGGCTACAGCACAATAGATCATATCCACGTACTGAGAGAACTAATTGAAAGAGCGAGGGAATATCAACTTCCATTGTGCATGGCTTTTATCGATTATGAAAAGGCCTTTGATTCGGTGAAACCATCAGCAGTTACAATGGCTCTGAAATCCTGCGGTATTGAAGATGCATACATTAATATTATTAATATTATCTATGAAAATGCAATTGCAAAGATTCGGCTGTTTGAGAATACAACACACATAAAAATTGGAAAGGGAGTGAGATAAGGTGACACCATATCTCCGAAGCTCTTTAATGCCACATTGGAGGGTGTCTTTCAGTCGCTGAGCTCGGAAAACAAGGTGATAAAGATTAATGGAGATTATCTAACCTACCTTCGTTTTGCTGATGACGTAGTCATTTTTGCAACTACCCCATCAGAGCTGCAGAGTATGATTCAGGAACTTGCTGACAAGAGTAAAGAAGTGGGATTAAAAGTGAACTTTCAGAAGACAAAAGTGATGTTCAATGCTTTTTCAAGTAATGAAGATTTATCGATTGATGGAGAAAAGCTGGAGATAACAGACACGTACATTTATCTTGTACAGCAGATATCAAGTGAGGGTCACATTGATGAAGAAATTAATCGGCGTGCAAAACTTGCCTGGAGAGCTTTTGGAAGAAACTGCATAATTTTCAAGAGCAATATGCCATTATGTCTTAAAAGAAAAGTGTTTGATCAATGCATCCTTCCAGTGCTTACGTATGGTGCAGAGACGTGGACCTTAACTAAAAGAGACATACAAAGGCTGCAGCCAACTCAAAGCAGCATGGAGAGGTGCATGCTTGGTGTAACCAGGAGAGATAAGAAGAGGAACTCGTGGATCCGAAAAATGACAAGAGTGGAAGACATCATGATCAGAGTTAAATCCCTGAAATGGCAATGGGCTGGACATACTGCCAGAAGGACAGATCATCGATGGACAGCCGAAATTTTAGATTGGATTCCAAGAGACAGGAAAAGACCCAGAAGAATACCACATGTGAGATGGGTGGATGAAATTCGAAAGTATGCAGGAGTGATATGGAAGAGACTGGCACAAGACAGACCGTTGTTGAGGAAACTTGGGGAGACCTTCGTCCAGCAGTGGATTAATAATGGTTGACAATGATGATGATGATATATAGCAAATGGAAAACTTGCCCCCTCTAAGGTTCTGTTTGCCCCCCCCCCCCCCCGGCCAAAAAGTCCTGAAAGAAACACCGGTCACGTGTTAAACCTACTGTGTGGTTAAACTTAAGTGCAGTACTGAAATCGACTGCAACAGTTATAAGATCATAGGGAAATAATGTCAGCTATGAAAGGACTGGGAAATTCTGCATTTGTAAATAATAAAAAACATAGAAAACGGAAAAGGCAAAGCAGCTGATTTGTGCTAGGATGTAATACTATCTGTAAATCCTGCAAAAATAAAATATCACTCTTTGTTGTCCCCAAAATTCCTGATATGTTGAGCAAATGGGATAAGGCAATTCCCACAGCTGATAAGAAACTTGATGAAAGTTGTGTTATATGTGCCTTGCACCTTGAATCTAAATTCATGGAGATGCATTATCGTTCCACTATTCTAGGTAAGGAAGTTCTAACATGCCGAGACAAACCATTACTCAAGCCTGACGCCATACCTACTATTTTCCCAAATTTAAAAGACATTTAAAAGGCGAACGACTAATTAGTTTTTCCAATTTTTAAGGAAGGGGGGAGGCACTGTGCCTTCCCCATGTTACGACTGTGTGTATGCTACATTAATAATTTCCTTTTTTTTTAAGGGTAAAAATAGTTTACAGGAACTGCATAGAATTATCCCACTTAGACAGACTCGATGAACACCCACTTCTTAATTTTCACCTTATTAAACTTTTTACTTAAGGTGCAAAATAATTTTTGTCTCTTCACTGCAAACCCATTTGAATAGCAAATTTAATCACATAATTATTATATAAGGTGAAGAAAAGTAAAGAAAAATGTTATAATTATTTTTTTTAAAAGAATGTCATCATATACATTCAGTCTTTGTTTATCGTATCACAGGCAAAGTTTTTTTAGGAATGATTTTTATAAATGGATTACAGTTGGTATATTATTAGATAAATAGACCAATTTTAAAAATAATAATCGCATTTGTTGTATTCTATTTTCAACTCATTAAAAGGCTTCTTTTCGAAGCCAACTAAATGGAAAGCATTAAGTTTCAATATTTATTTTGATCCCATGTTCTTACCAAGAAATTTAGTCACTCATTGCTGAAAAATGAAGTACATCATTAAATAATTTATAAAGTTTTTAGGTTACTGAATTTCAAGACTTAATTGGATTATTCGAATGCAAATTATAAAGCCGATGTCTCATTGAGAAAATATTTCTCCCTTTTTTTTTTGGTAAGGTTTTGAGGGGCAAAACATTTTCTTTTTTTTTTATTTTTACTTTATACTGTAAGTTAATGTTTCAGTGATTGCAAACTGCATATTGGTCTCCAGTGTTTTTGCGTAATGTAACCCATGTATGACTCTAAAACTTCCGAAATATCTAACATTAATGTTGACGTTAGCACAATGCAAAGCTTAACTTAAACTACGATATCCTTATTAATGAATCTTGAGCACCCCGTTCGTTCTTTTTTTTTTTTTGGGGGGGGGGGAGTGAAAGAGGTGTGTCGATTATTTCGTATATACTAAAGTTATCTGCTTATAAAATATCATCCCAGGGGTACGCATAATACTGACGAGCTGGATGTGTGTCATAGAAAGATGTGTGTTTTCGTCGTCCTTCCTCCCTGAAAAGCGACGTGACATCCGATGGCAGCGCCATCTACCGCTTTCATGATTGCGGGCAGCAAGTTTTTCTGCGAGCACGACGCACTAATTCTTCTAGGCACTGTAACCATGGCTTGGTATGGTGACAATGGGGTTAATCGAATGGACTGGCCTGCGCAGAGCCCGGACCTTAACCCTATCGAGCGCCTCTGGAACGAGTTGGAGCGTCGACTTAAGGGGTGCCCCCACCGTCCGAAATCGGTGAAGGAACTGACCTGTCTTCTCCAAGCCGAGTGGAAGAAAATACCGCTAGCCGTCGTACAACGCCTGGTTGAGAGTATTCCCCGGAGGGTCGCAGCTGTAATCGCCGCTCGTGGAGGCTTCACCTACTATTGAAGGTGAATCAACTTCGTTTTCCTTTGCTATCACAGGTGTCCAATTACTTGTTGGTAGGTAGTGTAGAAAAGTAATAGAATCAATGCCTACAAACTGTAATCGAAGGAAAAGGCACGCATGCTATATACCAGTAAAATTTTTTAAAATTCGAAAATTTCTTGTGTTTGTTTATTTTTACTAATGTGCTAACATTTTTTTTGCTTGGTAAAAATGAGATTTTCCTTTGTCATATATACAAAGGGCAACCTGAAAGTAATGTCTCGTCCCTCATAAGATTTTTATTTGTAGCAGCAAAAATGTGAAACTTGGTGGCAAAATACCTGGACATCTTGTTAATAATGCTAGCCTATTCAAAGTATTGTCCCTCACTTTCTATACATTTCCGCCATCTTTGAACCCAATGGCAAAATTCATTTTGGAAAAAATTCCTGAGGCTGTCGTTTCAGCCATGAGTTCACAGCCAGTTGAACGTCTGTCACATCGTCGAAACGCTCCCCACGAAGAGCGTTTTTCAAAGGGGCAAACAGGGAAAAGTCTGAGGGAGCGAAATCAGGACTGTAGGAAGGTTAGGGCATCACCATCCACCCTATTTCGACAATAGTCTGTGAAGTCTCCATTGAGGTGTGAGGACGTGCGTTATCATGGTGTAAAACACTACTATGAAGTGGAATGTCACGTCTTTTCCTTCTGATAGCTTCCTTTAGCTTCTTCAATGTCTGCACATAGTGAGAACTGTTTATTGTTGCACCCCGTTCAAGGACATCGGTCAAGATGACACCACGTTTGTCCCAGAAAATTGTCACCATCACTTTCCCTGTGGAACGAGTTGTTTTCCCCTATTTCTGTCGAGGTGAAGATGTGCGGCGCCATTCCATTGGCGCATGTTTTGTTTCTGGGTCATGAAAGAACACACAGGTTTCATCCCCCGTCACAACATTAGAGAAAAACACCTCACCCTCCCTCTCATGACAGTCCAAGAGGTTCGGGCACATGTCCACCCTTTTACTCACATTGTTCACGGGTTAGGTTTCTTGGGGTACACTTTGAACAATTTTGTCTGTAGTTCAGATCCCTAATTAATGTTTCCATAGCACTATGACCACCTTGAATTGCATCACACAACTCCTGGAGGGTGACACGACGATCAGCTGTGATGAGGTCTTTCACTCGTTGCCTGTTGGCATCTGTTTCTGCAGTTGCGGGTCTTCCACTCCGTTGTTTGCCCGACACTGAACGTTCTCCCTCTCGAAACCTCTTCATCCATCTTCGGGCATTACTGATATCGATTGTGGCAGCGGTAGGAGTCTTCTGTGGATTTCTGGAGCCTCACATCCCTCTTTTTCCAGAAATTCAATTACGGCTCGCTGCTTTTCTCTGTCATTCATGATCTTTATTCCCGATTCTGAAAAAAATTGTTTCCACATTGGTAACATATCATAGTACATGTCAGTGCAGTTTCATTCACTTCAAAATTTCAAAAGTTATTAAGTAGGAGGCATTACTTTCAGGATGCCCCTTTTATATACAGGGTGATCAGAATCGACCGCACAATACACCTACCGGACGATTCCTCGTGGAGAAACAAGCCGAAAACCGTTGTCCGATCAGACGTTGCATTCCGGAGATATACGTGACGAAAGTTTCGCGACGTCACATCCGGTAACGCACATGCTTGTTGAAGAGCGACGTGGATAGTTATACAGACTAACCGTATCACAAGGTAATCAAACCGCCCCGGTGGCGTAGTGGTCTAAGGCGATGGCTTCTAATCATTTGTCTGAAAGGGGTCCGGGTTCCATATCCCAGTGAAGCATGGATGTTGTGTTTGTCTTACGGCACTGATTCTCTCCCTTCCCTGGAACCAGTGGTCCTAAATTCAGGACGGGAAACTAATTATAGCCCACTGAATTACTCACGGTGGTCGTTAAACCTCTATTTAAAAAAAATAAAAAAAGACAATCAACATTTAAAAATGTGGCACGGAGTGGGTATGCAAATTCGAAGGACGTGTGGCGTGAACCCATCAGTTGTACGTTTGCGCGATACGGCAGGTAGGAATAAAAGGGTTGGCGACGGTAGCAGGTAAACTCCTACTGCGTTGGTACATTTGACAGTAGTGTGGGTAGCGATATGTCGTACAGTTTGAGAGAGTATTGTCACGTATATCTTCTATTGGGGGAATGCCATGGTTCAGCATTGCGTGCAGCAAAGGCCTACACCGAGCGATACCCAGCACGACGGCTTCCGGACGCCCAGGTCATACGGCGGCTTGACGCTCGAATGCGAGACACAGGCAACGTCCAAATGTAGACAGTGGCGCTGGACCCTCTGTGAGAACACCATCCCTCGAGGACGCCATACTAAAGTTCATAGAAGAGGAACCAACGACCAGCAGCCGTGTGATCGCGCGATGGTTAGGTGGGCACCAAAGTACCGTATTTGCTGTTCTACACGACGAAGACCTGCATCCATATCACATCACTCGGGTGCAAGGCCTATTACCACAGGATTATCCTCGAAGACAGGCATACTGTGAGTGGCTGCTACAGCAACATGCTGCCGATAATAGTTTCATCCCCCGGATCTTGTGGTCTGATGAAGCAAGGTTTACATGGCAGGGTATCTGAAACACCCATAAAAATCATGATTGGGCATTGGAAAATCCAAACGTGAACACGCTCACCAGGTCCGGTGGGGTGTAAACATCTGATGTGGTATTGTGGGCGATATCCTAGTGGGACCCTATCTTCTTCCCGAACGTGTCACAGCTGCCAACTACATGGTGTTCCTACGTGATGTTCTGCCGGTCTTACTGGAAAACGTACCATTGGCTGTTCTCAGCAATCTATGGTTCCAGCATTACGCTGCAAATGCCCGCCAGTGGCTGCATACGGAATATACCAGTCGATGGCTTTATTTGTCCTGTCGCATGGCCCGCTAGATTGCCGGATCTTAACCCATTAGACTTCTTCTCTCTGGGGTCATCTGAAGGAACTGGTATATCGACGGCCTGTCAACAGCCTGCACGGCCTAGCGGCCACCTTACACGCGGCCCGCACAAATGTAACCCCTGCTATGCTGCAACGCGTGCAGATGTCTATTCCTCGGCGGGCTGCCGCCTGTTCCGCACTACAAGGTGGTCATTTTGAACACATGTTGTAATCTGACACGAATCCACGTGTTTTATAATTTGTGTTGTAATGGCACACATCAATAAATTACATGTTTTCTATCAAAGTGATTGGGTAAGTTATTTCTAATGTTTGTATTCTTACCGGATGTGATGTCACGAACTTTCGGCGCGTATATCTCCGGAATGCGACGTCCAATCGGATAACGGTTTTCGGCTTCGTTCTCCACGAGGAATCGTCCGGTAGATTTATTGTGCGGTCGATTCTGATCACCATGTATATTTCTTCTGATTAGTAAAAAAAGAAACGCGCGCGCGCTTGTGTGTGTGTTGTAAAAGTAATGCAATGGTTAAAAATATTTCGGCACAATTGCTTTCCACATTTATTTATACAAAGTAATGCATGTGGACAAATGCCTACTGTACGTACCAAGTTTTGCATGCAACATTTTGCGCCCGGAAAAAGTTCTATAAGAATACATTGAATGTTACGGTACGTTTTTATTTTACCAGGGATTGCTGTCATGAGCTTCTTGGACATATACCAATGCTAGCAGATGCAAGCTTCGCACAGTTTTCCCAAGAACTAGGCCTCGCCTCTTTAGGAGCATCGGACGATGAGATCGACAAATTAGCCACGGTAAGCCAGTAATTACTTCTGAGCCATTTTCTTTTTCCACCTTATTCCCAGTTTTATTATGTATGAACTGAAAAAATGTCTGGATTACGGTTAGCTCATAATTCTGACTTTAGGTGGACGTCAAGTAAATTTCCTTCCTATACTTCCAATGGAAAAACTTCTGTACACATTTTCTTCATAATTAATGCGTTCCCAAAGATGAAAATTTGAACATCGATTAAAATAACTTCATTTTATAACTTGGAATACTTAATATTTTCTAAAACATAACCATAATTATGCAGTCCAACATTTGTTTGTCTACTGACGTCATCAAAGTACAGGTCGCGCCATCTTTTTTCTGGTTTCAACACCACCAAAGGAAAAGTCATTGATTTTTAATCTAATTATGGTTATGTTTTAGAAAACATTAAATATTCCAAGTTATAATATGAAGCTATTTTAATCGATGTTCAAATTTCCATCCTTGGGAACACGCTAATTGTGAAGGAAATGTGTACAAAAAGTTTTCCATTGGAAGTATAGGAAGCAAAACTACTTGACGTCCACCTTAAACATGATCTTTATTGAACAGTTGCCTTCTCTTTCCTACTTAATAATTCGCTTATTTGTTCATTTGATTTTTTCTAAGGGTTTTAGGTATCTCTGTTAACGTCTTTACAGTTTCTTTAATACTCAATACACCTATTTCCATAAATTAAGGAAAAGAGTTGGAAATGCACGAAACTTGGGTATATGACGCGAAATGTAATTCGGGGTCAAGGTATAGTATGCAAATGACAGGTGATGGCATCTGTCTATGCAAATGAGTCGTAGTATTTTTTTTTTTTTTTGATTGGAGGTTTAACGACCACCGTGAGCAACTCAATGGGCTATAAGCAGTCGCCCGTCCCTAATTTAGGATAACTGGTTCCAGGGAAGGGAGAGAGCCAGTGCCGTAAGACAAACACAACATCCATGCCTGAACGGGATTCGAACCCGGACCCCGTACGGACGAATGATCATAGGCCAGCGCCTTAGACCACTGCGCCACCGTGGCGGCGAGTCGCAAAATAAAAGGGGCTGTTGCGCGTCACATCGTTCGCGGAGTGTAAAGAAAGGATTTTGAGATAGCAGACTTGTTTACATCATTTAACTGAGGTGGAGAGTGATCGAAAGGCTAGAGGCAGGCCATAGTCAGTTGCAAGATGGCTGCATGTGATCCTTCTGTGAAACCAATTTCGTAATTCGCAATCAGCTTCCCGAAAGTACAGCAGAGGACGGCCTATGGCTACAACATCAGTGGATGACCGATATCTCAGATTAACTGCGCGGAGGAACAGGAAGGCTATCCCGACGCAGCTGCGATATTCCATTACTGCGACTACAGGAACGGTGGTATCTGCTTCCACTGTGGGCAGAAGGCTTCATGGAGGAGATCTTTATGCTAGCAGACCAGCACTCTGCATGCCTCTTACCTTCCGTCACAAGGAGGAGCGTTTGAATTGGGCAAGGTTGCATGCCATTTGGACTGAATACCAATGGAGGTCAGTACGCTTCACAGACGAGTCCAGATTTCCTTTGCAGAGAGATTACAGGCGTGCTCTGATCTGGAAAGAACGAGGGACAAGCTATCACCTCTCTATGACCCGTGAAAGTGACACCTTTGGTGGTGGTAGCATGCTGGTTTGGGGTGGCATTTCGTTAGGTGGACGCACACACCTTCGTGTGCTTCCAAGAGCACCCATGAATACTCAAGACTATAGCGTTTATGTGTACTAGAGCCCTATATTCGCTCTTGTGCTATGGGAGATAGGTTTCTCCTACAAGATGTTGACTCTCGTTCCTACCCAGCGAGGCTCGTGGAATATAATCTTCAAGAAGAAACTATTGTCCGAATTGATGGGCCCACGAAGTCTCTCGACTTTAATTCGATCGAGCTTGTCTGAGATTTTTTTTTTTTTTAATTGATTGAAGGTTTAACGACCACCATGAGTAGCTCATTAGGCTATAAGCAGTCGCCCCTCCCCTAATTTAGGGTCACTGGTTCCAGGGAAGGGAGAGAGCCAGTACCATAAGACAAACACAACAACCATGCCTCACCGGGATTCGAACCCGGACCCCTTTCGGACGAACGATCAGAAGCCATCGTTTAGACCACTGCGCCACCGGGGCGGCCTGGGATTCCCTAGGGAGAAGTGTTGCAGCCCTCAACCCCCATCTGCAAGACCTGGAGGAGCTTAGACCAGCTTTGCAAGAACAATGGTCATTGCTACCTACTGAGCTCTTCGACACCATCAGCAACAACATAAAACATCGCTGTGTCAGGCCTGCATTGCTCAGAAAAGTGACCTGTCAGCATGTCTAGCCGAGTTTTTCCCCCAACATTTAAAAAATTCCGCCTTGGAGACTTGTAACTATAAGCCACTTTTATATGAGGTATGTCGATGACATTTTAGTCATCTGGCCTCACTCTTACGATGAGCTAACCGTTTTTCAAGATCATATGTCGCGATAATATTCTACTATATCCTTTACAGTGGATTGTGAGGAAAGCCACACCTTACCATTTCTGGATTTTGGCTTAATACGCAATCCTGTCACCGATCAACTTAGCTTTACAGTTTATCGTAAACCAGCCTCTTCGCTTGCGATGGTACCTAGAGACTCCTTTCACCCGAGCAACTATAAGGTAGCCTCAATCTCGTTTATGTTTAGGCAGGCAATAACTTATTGCTCAAATGACGCTCAGATGTTCTGAACTTTTAAAAATTAAAGAACTAGCCTCTTCGTTTGGTTTCCATCATACTACTGTAGACAAACTCTACAATAAAATTCTGTTTTCACGGGAATGCTCTTTAATTCGTGATTCCCCACAAAGGAGGCACTGATGTAGGTTCACTCGACTACCACCCTAGCTTAACTCACGTGTTAAAGAATCTGTGCAGACGTCATAACATTGATTTCGGCTCAATCTCTTGCATCTGATTAGAAGTGATCGTGACAAGGTGAATATGGAAAACATGCATGGAATTTATTCCATTCCTTTATTTCCCCATGGCCCATCGCAAACCAAGAAATTATATATAGGTTCCACCAGGAGGACATTAAAAACTAGAATAAATGAACATAAGTACAATCTCAGAAATGGGTAAGTTAACTACGGCTTTAGCCCGCTGTGTTCAGGAAGGACAGATTACCCACAATGGAATGAAGCAGCTGTCCTGCAAAGAACATCTAATAATAATTCCTTACTCTTGGGCAAAAGTTTACATATTATAGCTAACACTTCCTTTTGCTGTAATGATAATTTGCCTACATAGACTGCTGGTCACCCAAAATGCAACACCAAGAAGGACACGAGATAGCAAAGCCAGATTTACTGGACACAAAACAACAGATACAAAGATGAAATGATTGAGCTTACAGGCCCGTGCGACTTGTGGAACACGCAGACATCAATAGTTCGTGTGGTCCCCCATGGCTGGCAATAACGACCGCTACACGCCACGGCATCGAACGAAAGAGGCTTTGGATGTGGGCTTGGGGTATGTCGGTCCAGGCTGCTTCCACACGTTGCCACAGTTCATCACGGGTGGTGCTTGCCGGGCCACTCGGTTGCCGATCAGCGACCAGACGTGTCCGATGGGCGACATATTGGGAGAACAGGCGAGCCACGGCAGCAGTGACACCTGGTGGGCCGTGAAGAATTGTTGCACGATGCGTGCCATGTGCGGGCGCGCATTGTCCTGTTGAAACGTGGCCGCTGGCAGGTCCTGCAGGTAAGGGAGGACTACAGGCTCCAAAACGTCGGAGATGGTGTGGTGGCTGTTGAGTGTACCGGCGATGCGTACCAGAAGGGTGCGGGTGTCATATACAATTGCGCCCCAAACCATAACGCCCGGCGACAAACCAGTATGGCGATGCATAATGCAGGCGTCATACAGTCTCTCGCCGCGGTGCCGCCACACACAGAACCGACCTTCGTGGTGTTGCAGGCAGAAGCGGGATTCGTCGGAGAAGACAATGTCGTACGATTCCATAGTCCAGGTGCGGCGTTCAACGGCTCACTGCCGCCGCACTCGTCGGTGGGGTAACGTCAATGGTAATCGGAGCAATGGGCGCCGTGCGACAAGTCCCCGCTCCTGCAGACTACGTCGAACGGTACGTGCTGACACAGGTTGTAACGCAACACACCCTAATTTCTTCGCTAACGTTCGTGATGTGGCGGTACGAGCCGTCAATTCCCGCCGTACAACATGCCGGTCCTCTCGTTCGGTGGTGTGTCGCGGCTGCGGCAATGACTCACGTCGGTCTGTCCGTCCGTCCCTCCAGCAACCACCGAATCCATACTCACCTCACTGTGGCTGGATGTCGTCCCACACGGGCGCCGATGTCTCGGTTCGATAAACCGCTGTCGCGATAAGCCACTATTCGTCCTCTGTCGAACTCCGAAACGTGCTGGAATGACTGCCGTATTCTGCGACGAGGCATCAGGAAGCTTCCCACGCACAGGTCCGGCAGCACAACACACTTCCACTACTTACACCCCGCTTTCTGTGCACCCTTCTTATAGTGCTTCTCGGTGGCGTGCCGGGCGCACATGATTTGCATATGCCCTGCAATGCTAATCGTTTGCACGTCCTCTCGCGGGCGACGCATGCTGCGAATTTCAGGCCAATCGGATGCTTCCTTCTTGGTGTTGCATTTTGGGTGGCCAGCAGTGTATGTGTCACGAACTTGGATATCACTCATCCCTTATGAACAGAGCTCACTTCTGGTTGTTATGAATATTGGACTCTTTATGTAAATCACCATATTCAATTGTACTGGTCACATGTTACGTATTTACTTTATATAATGCCGGTTTCCGATTCACTCTTTGTCAGACATCTGATGTTGACACCAAAGTGGTGGTCGAAAGATCTTATGTGGTCATTTTATTTTATTTATTTTAATTGTAAATAAATGTTCTTTAAATTATCCATCTCTGACCGCCTGTCTTCATATATCGTGCATCGATGGCTTTCTCCTCGTTTAATCCCAAAGTATATAAAATGCTCGAATATTCTTCAAGTGACCACACTTCCTATTGACGTACTTTGGCTATCACATTTTGACGTTTCTCACCTGATTCTGTATATGGTCATTTTTGTCGGACTGAAGCGTTTTTTACGAAATGTTTTAAGGTGTTTTTGCTCTAACGTACGACGCGATACAGGGTTTCACCAAATTGCATACCATTTCATCATGCACAAGGGTTGTCCCAAAACTGCAATAATAAACGACAGAACTGGCCATGTACGGCCTTGCATTGGACTTCACATGAAAAGAAACGGGGAACCCAATCTCCTTCCATGTCCAAATGCTCGATGAAAATTCTGTGAATTGATGCTTTCGAAATGTGAACTTATATCTTCGATATCTCTAATTGATATGCGTCTGTCTTCCCGTGTAGTAACACCTATTGCGAAAATCCTCCAAATACGTGGCGTCAGTGAATAAACAAAGACATCGCTCTTTCTACGTTTTGGCAACACACAGCAACCGAAAAATTGTTATTCAGTCACCGCTGGGGAAACGAATCCCAGATCTCTCGATGTTCCCATCCGTGACCGAATAACAACTTTCCGGTTGCTGTGTTGCTAAAACGTGGAAAGAGCGATGTCTTTGTTTATTCACTAACTCCACGTATTTGGGCGATTTTCACTTTGGATCTCGCCCTTAACTGCTATAATTAATATATAGCCAGTGACGTTAATACCCACCAGATGGAGACGTCTCAGTAGTTGAGCCCATCTTACGGATTTACGATGTCAGAAGCTGACAGAAATGCACACATAGCGCCTTTATTTGTTGGCCACCGTGGTGTAAGGCTAACGCACTCAGCTAGATATCGAGAGATCCGGGTTCAATTCCCCGGCGGTGACCGAATAACAATTTTCCGGGTGCTGCGTGTTGCTAAAACGTGGAAAGCGCGATGTCTTTGTTTAAACACCTATTACATTGATGTTTACCTCTGTAACACTCGTTAAAGGTCTTCCTCCATGCGCGATTAAAGCCGTCGACTCACGACAATCCATAAGTTCTTTATGACACCTGTAAATTGTTGATTTTCCTAGACATTCATAAGCCTCTTGCATAAGACAGAGAGTCCCTCCGACAGAAGCCTTGAGTCTACAACAAAATTTAATGTCGCATCTTTGTTCCTCTTTCACATCCATTTTTTCGAATGCGCGAAAACACTTGTTAGGGGATCATGAAATAAGCTTATTAATCTGCGCACTAACGACGGGGCATGCGTGATAAACAGGTGTGGCTGGTTGCTATGGTTACTACAATGACTACCGATTTTTCGAGACTCGCGCCAAGGTCGAACTCAGTATTGCACATTACTATTTTTATTTTTATTTTATTGAAGGTTTAACGACCACCGTGAGAAACTCAACGGGCTACAAGCCGTCGTCCGTCCCTAATTAAGGGCCACTAGCTCCAGGGAAGGGAGAGAACCAGTACCGTAAGACAAAAGCAACATCCATGCCTCACCGGGTTTCGAACCCGGACACTTTCTCGGACGCACATTATTTATAAAAACATTCTCAGTTGTTTGGGACAAGCTATGTACACTATATTGAAAAAAGTCACCGGACACTCTTTCAAAAGCAAATGAATGGATCCGCTGCGTTGTTAATATGCGCGGTACAGCTGCAAACGGTATAAAAACAAGCCTGCAGCTGACCGCGATCATATCGTACTGCGAGGACGAGTGAAAATGTCGCGGCGGGAGAAAACTGACTCTGAGAAAGGAAACATTGTTGGGTGTTATAATAGTGAGTTGTCCATAAGAGAAACCGAGAGGTGTTTAAACATACTCAAGTCAACTGTTTTGGATGTACTGAATAAGTGAAAGACACATGGCGTGCCTGAAGCAGCAAAACGTACCGGCAGACCAAAGAAAATCAGTGATACAGGGCGTCGAAGCCTCAGGAGAGTCGTTACAGCTAATCGACGGAGTACTGCATAAGACCTCAGTGCACAGGTGAGCAAAAATGGTGGAACCTCGGTATGTACACGTACCATTCGCAGAGAACTTCATTCCATGTGTTACCGTGGTCGTCCGGCTGCTCATAAGCCTTTCATCTGCACTCGGAATGCTACTCGTCGTTTAGCATGGCATAAAGAATATTTATCTTGGACCGTAGATCAATAGAAACAGGTCCTATGGACTGAAGAATCTAGATACACGATCCATCAGTCTGATGGCCGTGTGTGGGTATGGCGGCAGCCGGGGAACGTTATTTACCACAGTGTACTGTTCGTACGGTAAAATTTGGAGCTGGCAGTGTACTCGTGTAGGGGTGTTTTCCGTGGTATGGTCCCGGCCCATTGGTTATCGTGGACAAACCTGTTAACCACGACGTCTACTACGATGTTCTGGACAATTATGCCCTACCACTCTGTGGCAATACTATGGAACCGAGCCTTGTTGGTACCAGCAGGAGAATGCACCCAGCAATAAAGCAAGGACTGTTACGGGCTGGTTTGACGATAATTCCGTATCGTGTGTAGACTGAACAGCACAGAGCCCTGATCATAATCCCATACAGCACCTATGGGATGAATTAGAGCGCCGCATAAGAAGTTTGGAACCAAGACCTACTACTAAGCAGCAGTTAGTTAGCGGCAGCATAATGTACTGAATGGAAGCGCATACCTATCGCTGTGTTCCAAAACCTTGTCTAAAGCATGTCTCGAAGGGTCAGTGCAAGCATTAAGGCCAAAGGTGGACAGACACCGTGCTAATGTATGTCAATAAACGCTATGTTGTGTTTCTCTTCTAGGTGCCCGGCGACTTTTGTCAATACAGCGTATTTCTTGAATTTTCGCAATTTTTTTTTGTTATTTCTTTAATTTATGAAAGCTAGTGTGGATAATACTAAGTATACAGCAAGTAATTCGTTTTTTGTTTCGTTTCAGTGTTATTTCTTCACTGTAGAGTTCGGTCTTTGTAAACAAGGAGGGGAGATGAGAGTATTTGGAGCTGGGTTGCTGTCATCTGTGTCAGAATTGCAAGTAAGTACAAAAATGGGCAATCATTCGCTTTTTTAAAATACAAGAAGTAAGATACGAGGGTTGTACCGAAAGTACTGCAAAAGTGGGCATAACGTTTTTATTCATGGACAGAGGTCGTTCAAATTCCACATGTTGGTAGAGTAGCTCTACCAACATGATGACAAGGGTGGCATTCTCTTTGATTTTCTGAAACGTGGATGTAGAGCGAGCGGTACATTGAGACACTTAAGAAGCTTAGAGAAGCCATAAGGAGGAAGAGACCGAACAAGAATCTGAAAAGGATCCACTTTCACTATGACAATACAATGCGAGACCACACACATCTTTGGCAACAAATCAGGAGATCAGCATATTAGGCTAGTCGGTGGCCCATCGTAGAGCTCAGATCTAGCGCACTCCGAGATCCACCTGTTCGGTCCAATGCAGGACAGTCTCCGGAGACAACGATTTGATGACACAGACGAGGTGAGATTGGCTGTGAAGAAGTGGGTACGGTACAACAGTTCACACCTGAATTTTTTCAAAGAGGATTCGAGAGTTGGGTTCAACGATGGCACCAATGCATCGCTTGCGATGGAAACTATGTTGAGTAGTATCTTTGTATAGAGAAAGAGTTACTCTACAACATGTGCAATTTAAATGACCTCTGTCAGTTAATAAAAAAGTTCTACCCACTTTTGCATTACTTTCGGTACAACCCTCGTATTATATCAGTTCATGAACTTTTTCACAGTGCTTACAGACTATACTGAGAGATTACTGAATTATGACTACCTACCCAATATTTCGTAGGTCCTCCTTTCGCTCTCAGTACAGTAGCTATCCGATGTCGCATCTATTCAATAAGATGCCGGAAGTAGTTGGGAGGTATGGCCAACTAAGCTGTGTGTAATGCGGCCTTCAATAAGATGCCGGAAGCTGTTGGGAGGTATGGCCAACTAAGCTGTGTGTAATGCGGCCTTCAATAAGATGCCGGAAGCTGTTGTGAGGTATGGCCAACTAAGCTGTGTAATGCGGCCTTCAATAAGATGCCGGAAGCTGTTGGGAGGTATGGCCAACTAAGCTGTGTGTAATGCGGCCTTCAATAAGACGCCGAAAGCTGTTGGGAGGCATGGCCAACTAAGCTGTGTGTAATGCGGCCTTCAATAAGATGCCGGAAGCTGTTGGAAGGTATGGCCAAGTAAGCTGTGTGTAATGCGGCCTTCAATAAGATGCCGGAAGCTGTTGGAAGGTATGGCCAACTAAGCTGTGTAATGCGGCCTTCAATAAGATGCCGGAAGCTGTTGTGAGGTATGGCCACCTAGCCTGTGTGTAATGCGGCCTTCAATAAGATGCTGGAAGCTGTTATGAGGTATTGCTAACAAAGCTGTGTGTAATGCAGTCTTCAATGCAGGTATGGAGGTGATTGGTGTATCCCTACGCCTGATATGCCGTTCCACAGTGTCCCACAAGTGCTCTGTGGGATTGCTGTCGGTGGAGTTCGGAGGCTAATTGATATGCTGGAAGTCCGAACTGTGTTTCTCAAATCATTCCTGCAAAACATTAGACATATGGCTTGGCGCATTGTCATCTTGGAATACACCTGGAAAACGTACAACACTGCTGGGTGTACAGAGTCAGCAAGAAATTCACTATAGCGGACACCAGTCATACGTTGTTCCACATGCACCAGGAGTCCAAGTTTTTTCCAGGTAAACGTGCCACACACTATACAACCACCTCCACCGGCTTTCAGTGTGGAGACCACGCAGGATGGAACGAGTGACTCATGTTGTATGCGTCAAATACGGACACGACCATCCACGGAGTAGAGTAAAAATTGCGGCTCGTCAGACCAGCGCAGCCGCCCCCGGTGGCGCAGTGGTCTAAATGATGGCTTCTGATCATTCGTCCAAGATGAGTCCGGGTTCGAATCCCGGTGAGGCATGAATGCTGTGTTGGCACTGGCTTTCTCCCTTCCCTGGAACCAGCGGCCCTAAATTAAGGACGGGCGACTGCTTATAGCCCACTGAGTTGCTCACGGTGGTCGTTAAACGCCGAATAATAATAATAAAAAAAAAGATCAGCACAGTTTTTTCCAGTCACCCGGCGTCCAACGTGCCTGATCTTTGCACCCGGCGATTTGCCTCTATGGCCTGGAGCACGGGCTCCGAATCCACGATTCGCGTCCTGCCTGACCTTGGATGATCGTCAAGGTTTCTGTCTCCTGAGTGAAATTTCTTGAACCATCTGGTTGCGGTGCTGTGGTCCACGGTACCTTCCCCTTTCGCATGACAAATGTTTCGTGTTGTTTGAGCAGCGTTCAAACTCGTAAAGCAAAAGTTCTCAATTAGCCGATTGTGGCTGTTCAGCTTTGAAGCGTCCTAACCACAGACAGAACGACGACATGCAATGCTATTCACAGCAACGATTACCACTTTATATCCCTTTTGACTGAACCAGTTTAAACACGTGATATACCCGCCGCAGCACATGCGTTTATGCAAATATTGCAAAACATTCGAAAGAAGAGTGGAATCAGTGGATTCGGGCCATAGACCACGACCTAACCCTAACAGGTCGTTTGAAAAGGCCGAACGCCGACCCAGTGGCGCAGTGGTCTAAGCGATCGCTTCTGATCATTCGTCCGAGATGGGTCTGGGTTCGAATCCCGTGAGGCATGGATGTTTTGTTTGTCTTACGGCACTGGCTCTCTTCCTTCCCTAAAACCAGTGACCCTAAATTAGGGACGGGCGACTACGCATAGCCCATTGAGTTGCTCACGGAGGTCGTTAAACCTTCGTAGTAACAGTTATATATCCACTAATAGATTAAATACTATTACGTACCTCTGATCCTTAGTTTATATGATTCACATTGTTGGTGTGTCATTTTTCTTTGTTTGTGGATTCATTGACGATTCTAAACACATGTCGCGAAATTCCAATGATAATTCCTTGGGAGATGAAACTTTTTGGTTTTAATCTTTTCTTTTATGTAAACTATTGCACACACATTATTGCACTCTGGTCCCAGCTCTTTTAATGTTAAAATTGCTATATACATGTTGATAAAACATTCTATTCCATCTATGTTCACTGTACTTATTGCACTTGTAGTTGAATTTGAAGTTTAAAAATCCATCATTAAAAATCACATTCAATCGATGTTAACTGTACCTGTTGCCCCACCAGTTAAATTTGAAGTTTAAAATATTTCACTATATTAAAATCCAATAAGAAGTTTAAAATCACAGCAGGCTTGAGATCCCCACCATTCCACCAAACTTTCGTTGAAGTTTTTCAGCCTTTATAAGGCCATCATCAGAACACTTGTCCTAACCACGATGTTGCAGACCGACAATGTGCATTAGATGATTCCCTACGGGGTCTCTCTACGTGTGCGAAAGGGCTAAAGGATCACGTGCTCCTCCCTGCATTCCTGAGTTTCATGTTTTTTTCCTTGATACTGTGCTGCCGTCTATATTTCATTCGCTGTTTAATTCTCCTATGTTTTCTTCATTCCTTTTTGTCCCACTCTTCCTTCTCCATTGCTGTTCTTTATATTAAGGCCTTCCAAGGTTCTGCTATGATGATTGGTTCATTATTATTACTGGCTCTGTGTTTATTTTTTTCTGTGGTGAGAGTCTTTGAGTACCTCAACTCCCATTCATTCTTATACCCACTTTTTATTTGAATATCTTGTGACGTACCTGCCAGCAGGATGCACACGACATAAAAGCAGATAGCAATCAGAATGAACGTCTGCGTAGCTCAGTTGGTAGAGCGACTTGTTCCGGAATAAGCAGACTCGGGTTCGAATCCCGGCATAGACCAAAAGTGACGGAGAAATTTACTTCGTTATAATCTTCAAATTTTGGTTTCGCCTTTTCTTCAACACAGTACTGTAACATTCTCTCTCTCTCTCTCTCCCATTCATTCTTATATCCACTTTTACCTCAACTCCCATTCATTCTTATATCCACTTTTTATTTGCATACCTTCAACTTTTTGGTTTCGAATTTTCTTCATACAGCAATGGAGAAGGAAGGTAAAGAGCTAGAAGATTAAAGGAGATGGAACCAGACTGCAATACTGTGTGTGCAATAGTTTACATAAAAGAAAAGATTAAAACCAAAAAGTTTCATCTTCCAAGGAGTTATCATTGGAATATCGCGGCATGTGTTGAGAATCTTCAATGGATCCACAAACAAAGAAAAATGACCCAGCAATAATGTGAATCATATAAACTAAGGATTAGAGGTACGTAATAGTATTTAATCTTTTAATGGATATATAATTGTTACTATGAAATTTCGGTATGATTTATCAACGTGGACCCGAAACAAAACTTTTGTGGTTCTGCTGAGATATTTTATCGTTAAACCTTCATTAAAAAAAAAAAAGGCCAACGATTGCTAAGGTGTGTGAGTGGGTCCGAAAGTCATGGAATGCTATGAAGACTGAAATAGTAGTTAAATCTTTTGAAAAATGTGGCATCAGTAATGCGTTAGATGGCACAGAAGATAACATTATGTTTGAAGATAGAGACGCTTCAGATAGTATTGACGATCCTGATTATGGCAATGGTGCCAGTGATATGGATAACCGCAGCGAATTTCCTGGATTTGAGGATATGGATGACTGAAATGTTTTTCCTTATATGTAGAGGTAAAATTTGCATTGCCTTTAATCTTTATGAAAGTGCTGAGACCTTATTTTTATGTTTATTCTTTTTTTCTCTCAAAATTTTGCATTTTAAAATTGAGGTGCGTACTTGATGTCGGAGTGTCCTTGACGCAGGGAAATATGGCATGTTTGTGGACATTTCTTTTGTAACTAGTTCCTTTCACTATGAAATACCCCACCAAACATAACGTATGTATTGGGTGGTGTATTTCATCTCATGTGGTGTATTATCTCTTCTGCTAAATATTTAGATTTTCTAAAATTATGATTTCAAATATTAGGTGTGTGCAGAAGTTCTAAACGTTTTTCATAATGCAAATTCCAAGTAAAAAATTAAGTAACAAATGAAATAACAGATGGGCGTATGATGGCCAAAATGCTTCGAGGAGTAGTAGGTTGTAAAGTGGCACCAAGTATGCACGTGCTTCACATTCGTAAACAAGTCACACAAGGGTTAGCATGTCAAGCAATAAGGATCACATTAGGCATTGTTTGCTTTCTGAGTTCGAGAAAGGCAACAGTGCAGCTGAAGTCTGCCACAACATTTGTAAAGTGTATGGCGAGGATGCTGTAGACGAAAGCACATGTCCCAGTTGGTTCTAGAAATTCCGTGAAGGAGACACAAGCTGCAGAGATCAACCATGTTCTGGGCGTCCTTCTGAAGAGGATTTCATCCAAGACATATGAAATGACCAACATCTAACCGGCGAACAATTGTCAGGAAGGCTTTCTGGCCGCCCCGGTGGCGCAGTGGTCTAAGGCGCTGGCCTCTGATCATTCGTCCGTAAGGGGTCCGGGTTCGAATCCCGGTCAGGCATGGATGTTGTGTTTGTCTTACGGCACTGGCTCTTTCCCTTCCCTGGAACCAGTGACCCAAAATTAGGGACGGGCGACTGCTTATAGCCCATTTGAGTTGCTCACGGTGGTCGTTAAACCTCCAATCAAAAAAAAAGAAAAAAAAAAAAAAAAGGCTTTCTGTACGTAGAACAACAGTTGAAAGAAGAGTGCATGCGCTTGGATTTATCACAAAGTTCGACATGCTTCGAGGAGTAGGCTGTTAAGTGGCATCAACTATGCAGATGCATCTCATTCATAAGCAAATCACACAAGGGTTAACATGTCCGGCAATAAGGTACCAGATGACCGATCCGCAATGAAGCGCGTGACCTATCTGCAAGAAATCGATCGGATAGAATGACCACCTGCCTGAGGTATAGGGATGAAATCCTATGACACATTGTTGTCCCTTACGCTGCAGCTATTATCGATACATTGATTCTTACGAACGATAACTGTCGGCCTCACCGTGCACAGCTTGCAAACAGCTTCCTTTCTGAGGAAGGTGTCCAGCGTATGGAGTGTCCTGCATGTTTCCCAGATATGAATCCCTTTGAGCATGTTTGGTATTTATTCGTAAGACATCTTGCATCTGGACATTCAGCTCCATGGAGTGTTCAGAAACTGGAAACAGCTGTTGTGATTGATTGTCGGAGAATTCCACAGGATCTCATACACCACCTTATTCAGCCCACGCCAAACCGATGTGCCGCAGTGCTAGCCGTTAGAGGAAGTCATATACGCCCTTCTGGAGATCCTTCAGCACCACGTAATTTCACTTCTCTGTATGCGTATTGGTATGTCATATCTTCACCAATTTCATTTATTCGTACAAATGTGACTAAAATTGATGTTGTTAATTTCTGAGGGCACATTTTTTCACTCACGTGTTTTAACTTGCCTGTAGTTTACATCGATGAGCCATTTTATTATTACCACTCCAAGCCTAGAGAAATGAGCGCGCCTGGAGACCAAACGTTGGCGCAAGTGAAGTTCACACAGTAGTATAAATATACAAAGCGAGGACAGGCTTTCGGTTAGTAGAGTGTTCCGGCCGCCCCGGTGGCGCAGTAGTCTAAGCGATGGCCTCTGATCATTCGTCCGAAAGGGGTCCGGGTTCGAATCCCGGTGAGGCATGGATGTTGTGTTTGTTTTACGGCACTGGCTCGCTCCCTTCCCTGGAACCAGTGACCCTAAATTGGGGACGGGTGATTGCTTATAGCCCGTTAAGTTGCTCACGGTGGTCGTTAAACCTCCAATCAATCAATGCCGCCCCGGTGGCGCAGTGGTCTAAGCGATGGCCTCTGATCATTCGTCCGAAAGGGGTCCGGGTTCAAATCTCGGTGAGGCATGGATGTTGTGTTTCTCTTACAACACTGGCTCTCTCCCTTTCCTAGAACCAGTGACCCTAAATTAGGGACGGGCGACTGTTTATAGCCCATTGAGTTGCTCCTGGTGGTCGTTAAACCTCCAATAAAAAAAAGTAGAGTATTCGGATTCAGAATGGGAAAAGCTGCCGATTTATCGGAGTTTGATAAAGGACAAATTGTGATAGCACGGTGCCTCGGAACTACGATCTCGGAAACGGCGCAGCTTGTGGATTGCTCACCTGCCGCTGTAGTGAGTACGTATCAAAAGTGGTGCACAGATGGCCAAACGACGAACCGTTGTCCAGCCGTGTGTCGTCCGCAGCTCATTGATGCCATAGGAGAGCGGAGACCGTCGCGTATTGTTCACAGTGACCTCAGGGCCACAGTGCGACAAATCCCTCGCAGCTACAGCAGGGCAATGGCAGTTAATCGCAGCCTTCTACTCATGGGCCTGCGTAGCCGAAGACCCGGCCGGGTCCCCATGCTCACTGCACGTCATCGCCAACAACGCAAGAAATGGGCCCAAGATCATCGAGATTGGACCGTGGATGATAGGAAGAAAGTGGCCTGGTCTGACGAATCAAGATTCCTGGTGCATCACGTAGACGACTGAGCGTGGATACGCCGATTACCAACGGAGGCTATGGCACCTGGATGGACTTTTGGGCGGAAACAGGCCGGAGGCGGCGGTGTTACGCTGTGGGCGATGTTTTCTTGGGATACTTTAGGCTCCACTATCTCAATAGCACAATCCCTGACAGCGGTCAAGTATCTGAACATCGTTGCTGACCAAGTTCACCCATTCATGGCAACTGTGTTCCTGCTGGTGATGGCCATTACCAACAGGATAATGCGCCATGCCACATTGCCGGAACCGTCAAGGAGTGGTTCGTGGAATGGACGACTTTCTGTTAATGCATTGGCCTCGAAATTCACCTGACATGAACCCGATCGAAGATTTGTGGTTCGACTTGGAAAAGCGGGTTCGTGCTAAATCACCACCACCCCGAAATGTACGGGAATTGGTGGACCTACTGTTGACATTATGGTACCAGATACCCCAGGATACCTATCGCCACCTCATCGAATCGATGTCTCGCCGAGTGGCCGCTGTTTTGCGGTGTTAAAGGGGTTCCTACAGCTCATTAGGTAGGTGGTCATAATGTAATTGCTCATCGTTGTACATTTCAGTTACACAAACATTTCGTGCTTTTACAAAATAACGTCCAAATTGCGTTACCCCTTAATTGTCTTTAACAGAAATAAAACCGCCAACTGTATGAAATAATAGTTATCAGTTATAAAGAGGTTCGACTATATGTTTTATTTCGCCGCATTTCGTTTATTTTAATGTACCGTCTTGTGGATCAATTCTATTAATTCCAAAATGGAAAGCAATGTTATACAGGAAATTTTTTTATCTCTTTCAGCACGCCTTGTCACCTGCAGCAAAAATTTTGCCATTTGAACCAGAAAGAACCAGTCAGCAGGAGCCGTTAATAACTACTTTTCAAGATCTCTATTTTTACACTGATAGTTTTGAAGAAGCCAAGGAAAAGATGAGGTATAATATTTTTTACGCTTTCCAACGTTAGGTTGAAGAAGCGTATATGCTCCAGCTTTGTCCGTCTCTCTGTCTGTCGGTCCGGACGATAACTCGCATAAAAATGTTTCTATTTCGATGAAATTTTAGTATGTGGTAGGGGACAACGTGGGGACCAACTCTATTGAAAATGGGCGAAATGGGGTCAAAGGTCAGCACAGATGAGCGGGATCCATTCCATCGCCCTTATGTGTCATAACTTACGTAAAAATTCTTCGATTACGACAAAACTTTATCAAGTTGTTCCGGAGGTATACTGAACCAATTATGTTTAATATCATCGAAGTGGGGTCAAAGGTCAGGGCACAGGAGCGAGATTTATTCCACAGCCATTATCCTCATAACTTGACTAAAAAAGCTTCTATTGCGACAAAACTTTAGGATGTTGTTTCGGAGGTATACTGAACCGGTTCTGTTTAATATCATCGAAATGGGGTCAAAGGTCAGGACACAGGAGCGAGATTTATTCCACAGCCATTATCCTCATAGCTTGAGTAATGATTTCTGGTATTGTTGGAAAGCGTATCATAATCAATGCATTGCATGATTTTACTAACTTGTTTAAGTAAATATTTTTCTATTGGTAGTGCATTGCTGGCACCGAAATTCATCATCTGAGAAGGAAAGATAACACGTGCCCTGGAGGTTCGCACGGCACGGACCGTTTCAGAATTTCATCCCGCACTCTCCGCCGCTTACTGCAAATGATTCAACGCTACCTCTAGAGAAACAAAGCTGCTCTGCTCAACTTAACTATATATACCTCAGTAGTAAACGGAATCTAACACCGAGAGACGTGCCATTTCTCGTAGGAAATCCTCCCACAGATGAAGTTTAGACCTGAGTATTTACTTCTGTTATAAATGTAAACGCATTTCCTCTTCCACACTGAACTATAAACAAGACGCACACAGCTACCATTGAATTAGAAACATTTATGCAGATGTACGCAAACGTCAGTTACGCAGCGCAGCGTATATGCAAAAGACGTGGTCACGTGCGTCATCACGTGATGTAGGCAACTATTTGAGACTGTTGCTGGTCAGGAAAAAAGTCACGTGGTCCGGCGAGTCCTATACGGAAATCACTGATTTCTGCGAAAAACTGGAAAGTTCGTCTACAGTGGTGTCAGGAATACCATGACTGCCGACTGGAAAAACGTCATGTGGTCCGACGAGTCCTATACAGAAACACTGATTTCTACAAAGAACCGGAAAGTTCGTCTACAGTGGTGTCAGGAACACCGTGTCTGGACAGTGGAAAAAAGTCATGTGGTCCGACCAGTCGTTTTACACCTTGTTCTGTAGCGACACTAAACCGAGAGTTTGGGGGGCCCCATGAAGAAGTGGTCCCAGCTTGCCTTAATTCAAAGTTCTCGAGGTGGTGTCAAAATACCTTGTGGAATCTATGCCAAAAAGCACAGTAATGTCGAACCGACGTTGATTTTTGGTTACCAGGTCGATATTACGTCGAGGCATAGTTTTCGACGTAAAATCGATGAGACGGAACGTCAAGAGAAATCATTACATTGAATTTCAGAATACATGTAGACTGTTTTACGCAGTTTATCCCTTTAGTTCCATTAGGTCGAATAATCGATGTTTTTTTATGCGATCTGTAAGCATCGCGGGCATGCGCCTTTGCAACCATTACGCCGAACAAACTTTTTGGTTGCTGGGGTGTTGGTCGGTTGTATCATTTCTGTTGTAAGACGATATTCTTACCTGTCTCCTTTTTTCGCCGGTAAGCTGTAAGTTATTTTTCTTAGGTATTTTTTCTTAAGTATGTTTATAAGAAGTTGAGTCCCGTTCCTTTAAGTAGAATTACTTTTTAAGATACATAATTTGTACGTACGCATATCCCAATTAGGGATAGGTTTAGCGCGATGCTGACAGACCACCAAAACTTCTGTGAAATTTTTGAGAATTATGTGTCTTTTCGAATGCGTCCAAAAAGATTTGGATGTTGAAACAACAAAAAAATATATGATCTTTTAATCGTAGACAGCGTCATAGAATCGTACTACAAATACGAATACATTCTACATTTTATGCCACGATTAAAAATTTATAATTTCATGTTTCAACATCTAAATTGTAGAGTAACCGTTGGTTCGACCATACCACAGTACTAAAATCGATGACTAAACTGTGTAATATCAACGTAGAATCGACGTCTATACTACGTAGCAACGATGCATATGTTTCTCTCGAAAGGTCGAATTTTCGTCTACTGTTGACTTAATATCGACTTAACAGATTTAAAATTCTACGTCGAAAAGACTTAACAAAAGTGGACATGAACCAAGGAGGTAATATTACTGGAGACACCACCGGCTCTGCCGCCATAGGTCACAGCTAATCTGTGGTGTGACTTCACAAGCAGGCAAAAATGAACTAAATTATACCGTTGATGAAACAGTAACCCAGGCGGCACAGCCTTGCAATTTAACGTAGGCCCAACATTGAGCCACCGTCTTATGTTCCTAAAAGACTGTGGCTCAGTGTTGGGCCAACGTTAAATTGCAAGGCTGTGCTACCTGGGAAGCTTGTGTATCATTGATAAAGATTATTGAATTACTCATTTTATCTGTTTATACGCTTAGAAGCTTTTGTTCCATTGGTTTCCAAGCAGCTTCTCTTCTGCGGCTGCGTCGTGCCTGCACATGACGTCATTTGCAGCACAGACGGTGACTTATGGCGGGCATTCGACGTTTCATATCCACTAAAAATCGATCAAATATTCGACGTCAAATCGATGTTATAGCTACCAGGGTACGTGCTGTAAATCGAGCTAAAAGAGGTTCAATCCGGTATCGTGTAAAAGAATTTGTGGAATCTATGCCAAAACGTATAGGTGCTGTAAATCGAGCTAAAGGAGGTCCAGGTCCAATCTAGTATTGTGTAAAAGTTTCTAATTCGGTGACCGGGTTGTGTAATTCCGATTCCTAGAATCGATGACTAATCGATTTTAGGAATCGGGATTATTGTTCATGTACTAATCGATTCTAGGAATCGTAGTATTTGTTCATGTATTTGAAATACATGAGCAAATACTACGAAATTCATCTCCGTTGTAGCAACGAATCGAGTCAGAAGCTGGATGCCCTGGTTGCGTGAAGCTGAAAACTCTATGTAAACATTTCTCGGAAAAGGAAGCCACGTATTTTAGTCACTAACTCTGCGTACATTGCTTGGAAACAACTTTTAGCTGACATCCAAAGACCCTCTGACTAATGCCAGATCCCCAGTATATATCACACTTTACAGGAAATCTTTATAGCAATCAAGTTGCCTGCCGCCGCTGTTCTACAGGTGGTCGCAAATGAGTTACCTTTCCAAACATAAATTTAAAAAAATTCCCACTACCTCGGTAGCACATTACATCGATTCGATGTCGAATATTTGATCGATTTTTGGTCGACATGAAACGTCGAATATAAATATCCATGCCAACTTTTGTTACGTCTTTTCGGCGTCGAATTTTAAACCTATTACGTCGATATCAAGTCAACAGTAGACGAAGATTCGACCTTTTGAGAGAAACATATACATCCTTGCTACGTAGTGTAGACGTCGATTCTACGTTGATATTACACAGTTTAGTCATCGATTCTAGTACTGTTGTAATGTCGAATCTACGTTTACTCTACAATTTAGATGTTGAAACATGAAATTCTAAACTTTTAAACGTGGCATAAAACGTAGAATGTATTCATATTTGTAGTACGGTTCTACGACGCTGTCTACGATTAAAAGATCATTTTTTTTTATTGTTTCAACATACAAGTCTTTTCGGACGCATTCGAATTTCGCAAACATTTTAGTGATCTGTCTGCATCGCTCTAGACCTATCCCTAATTGGGATATGCGTACGTTACAAATCATGTATCTTGAAAAGATTCTACTGAAAGGAACGAGACTCAACTTCTTATAAACATACTTAAGCAAAAAGAAAAAAACTTTTAACTTACCGGCGAAAAAGGAGGCAGGTAATAATCTTGTCTTACAACAGAAATGATACAACCAACACCCCAGCGTCCAAAAAGTTTGTTCGGCGTAATGGTTGCAAAGGCGCATGCACGCGATGCTTACAGATCGCATAAAAAACATCGATTATTCGACCTAATGGAACTGAAGGCATAAACTGCATAAAACCGTCTACATGTATAATGAAATTTAATGTAATGATTTTTTTTGACGTTCCGTCTCATCGATTTTACGTGGAAAACCAAGCCTCGACGTAATATCGACCTGGTAACCAAAAATCGACGTCAGTTCGACATTATTGTGCTACAGGGGTAAGTCATGAAGCAATGAGTAAAAATTGTGAGTAGGGTAGTTATTCAAATCCCGAGCTTCGCAGCGGTCATGCGTGTCCAGAAATTTTTTCGGAGGGGGTGGGGCGCGGGATTCATTTTTTCATACAACTAAATGTGTTATGAGTGCATTTTTTTTAATGTATGCAACGTCCGCGCGAAAATATTCAAATAAATATTGCTCGAAATTATTATTAACATCTTTTTACCTATATTCTTATCACCACATAATGGTTGACCACTTATATTTTGCTATTTATCTATGCAGAAAACAAGAATATTACACTACTTACTGTTAAATGGTTAAAAGATACAAATCATTCCAGAACGAAATAAAAATATATTGGGTTGGTGCGAATTAAATGTCTGGCGCGAACGAGCACTGGAAACAGGCCCCCACCACAGCGGAATGGAACCACCCACAGGTGTTGCGGGTATTACGTCACAGAGTTACTATAAATAGCTAGCACGTGTGTGAAGAACAAGGTTCAGGCGTGGTTTGTTTGGATGTAACGTGGCTTGCAAAGGAAACATGCAGACGCCGGATTTGAGAGTCATCTTCCTGCATGAATTTAAACTGGTCCATTCTGCAAGAATTGCCACTCGAAACGTTAACAAGGCGTTTGGGGAGAATACAGCCAACGAACGAACCATTCGGCGATTATTTGTGAAGTTTCGAAGCGGAAATACGGACCTGCAAAACGAAGCACGTGATCAACGACCTGTTGCTGTTCCTGACGATGTTCTGTTACGTGTGGTTGAAGCAGATACCCTAAAAACGTGTCGTGGGATAGCGAAAGAGGTAGGTGTCCACCGCACGACAGTTATTCGGCTTCTGGATGCGCTGGGTGAGCTCAAAAAGCTGGACATGTGACTCCCGCATGAGTTGACAACTGCCAACAAGACTAAGCGTTTGGAAGTCTGCACGTCGTGCTTGCCAGGAATAAACAGGAACCTCTACTGCATCGAATCTTCACTTGCGCCGATAAGTGAGTCATTTATGATAATCGGAAATCATCTGCACAATGGTTAAGCAAGGCACAGCCTGCTGGACGGCATCCTAAGCCACCCCTACACACCAAGATGATGATGCTCCTTGTCTGGTGGTCCACAGCCGGGATAATTCATCGGAGTTTCTTGGCAAGAAGCCAAACCATCACTTCATAACGTTATTGTGCTGAACTACACCAGGTGCACCGGAAATTGTTGCAAAAACAACCGGCTTTGGTCAACAGACATGGTGTTCTTTTGCTCCAGGACAACTCTCGCCCTCATGTCGCACAACGAACGATGCTGACACACTAAGTGCCTTAGGCTATGAAGCACTGCTTCATCCTGTCTATTCCTCGGACTCTCCGACAGACTATCATTTGTTTCGCCGCCTCGGTCACTTCCTGTCCGGGAAACAGTTCACGACAGACAACGAGGTTCAACATGCAGTTGATGACTTCTTCGGGTCCCAGCCACAAGGCTTCTTTCGTTCCGGGATCATGGCCTTGCCGGACAGATGGCAATTATGTTTCGATGCTGAGGGGGATTATTTTGAAGTTGTCCTACTTTTCCGTTCTCGCCGTCCACGTGTGCTGGTTCTTTGCCGGACATTCCATTCGCACCAACTCAATAACTTCTAATGAAACAGTCTTCATTTGTAAAATGGCGCTTTTTTCATTATACGCTAAGACTAATCATTCCTGACGCTAACGACACTTATTTCGACAAATATTTTTTGATTTGATTCAACTCTTATGTTACTTTTATTTACTACTACGTGTTGTATTCCCAGCCTTCTGGGCTTTTTTGCCAGTTCATCTAAAGCTTCTTCAGCTTTCGGTGTGTATTCTCGATGAATGTGAAGTACTGTTAACCCATTGAGTCTCAGTTCTGATATGGTATTACGTAGATATGATTTTAAGAGACGCAGTGTTGAAACCGAACGTTCACTTTCTGACGTTGTCTCTGGTAGAGTATCTAGTATGTGCAACAATGTTTCTTTATTGGGTAACACCTCACTTTAGCACAGTTTTAAAGCACTTAATGCATCTTTTGACCATTTCTTTTCTTTGCGGGCTATCCTACGGTACCACAGTTTCAATTCTGCGATTAGTTCTTGCGAGCCATTCACGTCACCTGTATAAAATTCTGTTAAAGTTTTAAAACTATTAATATCTTGAAAAGATTGTGACACATTGGGATTGGTTGGGGAAAAGTGACTAGAATCCTGATAAAACCGATTTATGTGCGAGAAATCTATTTTCCAAAGCACTGATAAGAATATCTAACAAGTTAGTAAAATCATGCAATGCACTGATTCTGATACGCTTTCCAACATACCAGAAATCATTACTCAAGTTTTGAGGATAATGGCTGTGGAATAAATCTCGCCCCTATCCCCTGACCTTTGACCCCATTTCGATGATATTCAACAGAACCGGTTAAGTATACTTCCGGAACAGCATGATAAAGTTTGTCTCAATCGAAGCATTTTAAAGGAAATGGAATAGATCCCGCTCCTATGTCCTGACCTTTGACCCCATTTTGCCCATTTTCAATAAGGTTCGTCCCCAGGTGGTCTCCTACCACATACTAAAATTTCATTGAAATCGAACCATTTTTACGCAAGTTATGACGCATAAGATCAATGGAATGGGTCCCGCTTCCATGTCCTGACCTTTGACCCATTTCGCCCATTTTCAATAGAGTTCGTCCACAGGTTGTCCCCTACCACATACTAAAACTTCATCGAAATCGAACCATTTTCAAGTGAGGTATGGTGTGGACGGACAGACAGACAGACAAAGCTGGAGCATATACGCTTCTTCAACCAACGGTTGTACAGCGTAAAAAATGGTACATAAATTGAAATCTTGTAATAGCCTTGTGGGTTTTCTGTGTTTACTGTATGTTACAGAGCTGGTTTTGTTTTGATGTGATTCTTGGTATTTTAATCAGAACTCTTTGCTTTCAGCGTGCTTTAGAGTAATCTGAAATAAGTCATTAAAAGAAACTTTCAGTATACACCGATGCGCCACTTCATTATAACCACTCCCAGCCTAGAGAAATGATCGCACCTGGAGACCGAACGGTGGTGCAGGTGAAGTTCACAGAGCAGCATATATGCAACACGAGGACCAGCTTTCGGTTAGTAGAGTTTTCGGAGTCAGAATGGGAAAAGATACCGATTTATCAGAGTTTGATAAAGGACAAATTGCGATGACACGGCGTTTGGGAACTACGATCTCGAAAATGGCGTGGCTTGTGGGTTGTTCATGTGCCACTGTAGTGAGTGCGTATCAAAAGCGGTGCACAGATGGCCAAACGACGAACCGTCGTCCAGCAGTGTCTGCTCATTGATGCTAGAGGGAAGCGGAGATTGTCGCGCATTGTTCACAGCGACCGCAGGGCCACAGTGCGACAAATCACCCGCAGCTACAACAGTAGTGATCAGGGCAATGTGTCACAGCACACAGTTCATCGCAGCCTTCTGCGCATGGGCATGCGTAGCCGGAGACTCAGCCGGGTCCCCATGCTCACTGCACGTCATCGCCAAAAACGCATGAAATGGGCCCAAGATCATCGAGATCGGACCGTGGATGATTGGTAGAAAGTGTCCTGGTCTAACGAATTAAGATTCCTGGTGCATCCCGTAGACGGCCGAGTGCGGATGCGTGATGCCCCATTATCCCAATTGCACAATATCTGTTATTTAGGACCCATTATCCCAATAGCACAATGCCTGACAGCTATCAAGTATCTGTACATCGTTGCGAACCAAGTTCACCCATTCATGTTCCCTGCTGGTGATAGCCATTGCCGGAACCGTCAAGGAGTGGTTCGAGGAACACGTTGGTGACTTTCTGTTAATTCCAAATTCAGCTGACATGAACCCAATCGAATATTTGTGACTTGGAAAAGCGGGTTCGCGATAAATCATTATACCACCCCTAAATGTACGGGAACTGGAGGACCTGCTGTTGATATTATGGTACCAGATACCCCAGGATACCTATCGCCACCTCATCGAATCGATATCCTCGCCGAGTGGCCGCTTGTTTTGCGGGACAAAGGGGGTCCTACAGCTTATTAAATAGGTGGTCATAATGTAATGACTCATCCGTGTACTCACGTATTGGTTTTTCATTGCAATGAGACATCCTGGTCCTTGCCGCTTCCAAGTCTTCATGGTGAAAACAAGTTCAGTTGTTACCACGACACAAAAAAATTCAAATAGTAACAAAACTTTGCGTATTAAAATCTCGTTTTTGAAATACCGAAAAGTTTCCAAATTTTTGGGGGTAACCTCCCCCTCTTCCGGGTACGCCACTGGTGTTAAAGGAAATTAAAGTCAACGAAGTGAAAACGGAATTATATTTCAACCATTACCGAAATTGTTTGTTTGTTTTTAGGTTTAACGACCACCGTGAGCAACTCAATGGGCTATAAGCAGTCGCCCGTCCCTAATTTAGGGTCACTGGTTCCAGGGAAGGGAGAGAGCCAGTGCCGTAAGACAAACACAACATCCATGCCTCACCGGGATTCGAACCCGGACCCCGTCCGTACGAATGATCAGAAGCCATCGCTTAGACCACTGCGCCACCGGGGCGGCCATTACCGAAATACTTACTAAACTAGCTCATTGCAGACTCTCATGTTACAGCCAGGCTATTCGGTTTCATCTGTTATTAATCAACGCATCCGATGGCGAATGTACTTCCATGTCTTTCGTTTTACTCAGTGATCTTCGCCATTTCACAAGTCAGTGTTCATTTTGTGAGTCGAAACGTTTGTTTTAAGTTTTAATCCAGAATCAAAAATCTAAACCTTTCAGCACAGGATTGTTCTGAGCACCAATGATCCCCCGTAAGGCGCGCGGCCGCGCAGCTGAAGTACACTATATTGACAAAAGTCACCGGACACCTAGAAAGAAACACAACATAGCATTTATTGACATATATTAGTACAGTGTCGGTCCGCCTTTGGTTTTAAGCATGCACTAACCCTTCGAGACATGCTTTCGAGAAGGTTTTGGAACACAGTGATAGGTATGCGCTTCCATTCAGTACATAATGCTGCCGCTAACTGTTGCTTAGTAGTAGGCCTTGGTTCCGAACTTCTTATGCGGCGCTCTAATTCATCCCATATGGGATTAAGATCAGGGCTCTGTGCTGGCCAGTCCACACACGATACGGAATTACACGCCATAACAGTCCTTGCTTTATGGCTCGGTGCCTTATCCTACTGGTACCAGCCAGGCTCTGTTCCATAGTGCTGCCACAGAGTTGGCAGGGCATAATTGTCCAGAATATCGAGGTAGACGCGCTGGTTAACAGGTTTGTCCACGATAACCAATGGGCAGAGACCATACCACGGAAAACACCCCCACACGAGTACACTACCAGCCCCCAAACTTGACCGTAGGAAGAGTACACTGTGGTAAATAGCGTCCCCCGGCTGCCGCCATACCCACACACGGCCATCAGACTCATGGATCGTGTATCTGGACTCATCAGTCCATAAGAGCCGTTTCCATTGACCTACGGTCCACGATAAATGTTCTTTACACCATGCTAAACGAAGAGTAGCATTCCGAGTGCAGATAAAAGGCTTATGAGCAGCCGCACGACCACGGTAACCCATGGAATGAAGTTCTCTGCGAATTGTATGTGTACATACCGAGGTTCCAGCATTTTTACTCACCTGTACACTGAGGTCTTGTACGGTACTCCGTCGATTAGCCGTAACGACTCTCCTGAGGCTTCGACGTCTTCTATCACTGATTTTCTTTGTTCTGCCGGTATGGTTTGCTGCTTCAGGCACGCCATGTGCCTTCCACTTCTTCATTACATCCAGTTCTAGCTGCAGTCTAAAAGGAATAGTGAGCGATGTGGTTGATTTGCGGAGATTTGACACCAAGTTGAAGATGGAAGACCAAACTGTGCATTTTCGCCATATTTTACTGTTTTACTTCCGTAAAGGGAAGAACGCGCGTCAAGCTTGTGAAAAGTTGCGTAAAGTGTACGGTGATAATGCTCTAAAAGAATGTCAGTGCCAGCGGTGGTTCGGAAAATTCCGTGCTGGTGATTTTGACCTTAACGATGCTCCTCGGTAGGCCAACCGAGGTTGATGACGCCCAAATCAAGGCATTGATCGAGTCAAACCCACGTTGCGCGACACGAGAGATTGCAGACACTTTGCACATCCGTCATTCAAGCGTTCACGACCACCTGAAGAAGCTGGGATACGTAAGCAAGCTCGATTTGTGGGTTCCTCATGAACTCAAAGAAGCTCAATTGACGGCGCGTATAAACATCTGCGATATGCTCATTAAACGTGAGGAAAACTATCCTTTTTTGAAGCGACTGATAATTGGTGACGAAAAGTGGATTGTGCACAACAATGTGCTGCGCAAACTGCCGTGGTCCCGACGTGCTGCTTCGCCTCAAACGACATCCAAAGCAGACATTCATCAGCGGAAGGTTCTGGTCTCAGTGTGGTGGGATTTTAAAGGTGTCGTGTTTTTCGAGCTGTTACCACGGAACCACACAATCAATTCGAATGTGTACTGTCGGCAATTGTACAGTTTGAACGAATCCATCATCCAGAAACGTCCAGAGCTCGTTCATCGTAAAGTTGTTGTGTTCCTTCACGACAACGCGAGACCACACACAAGTTTGATCACCCGCCAAAAATTATTGGAGCTTGGGTGGGATGTGTTGCCACACCCAGCATACTCGCCTGACCTTGCTCCGTCAGACTTCCACTTGTGTCTCTCTCTTCAACAGTCCTTGCGTGGTATAACGTTCAATTCAGATGAGGCTGTAAATCAGCACCTTGTACAGTTTTTCGCCACGAAAGACAGGCCCTTCTATGAACGAGGCATTCGGCAGCTCACTGAAAGATGGCAAAAGGTTATCGAACAAAACGGGCATTATATCATTGATTGATCTTTGTTCTTTCTATCAATAAATGACCTTTGCAAAACATGGCTAAAATACGTCATGACTTTTCCGACAACCCAATAACATCAGCATTTTCCGTATGTTAGTAATTCCGTTTGTTTCAGAAAAGTCCGTTTCGGGGTTTTTCCTACTTATACAAAAATTTCGCAAAATCTTCGATTCTGAATTTTTCAGCCCTTTTACCAGAGGTCTTTCTTTCGCGATGTACCAAGTTAACGAATCATTTCCCATTGCGGTTTTCGAAAAGGGTTCGTCTTCATTGTCAGACACCCGTGCTACCGTTAAGCCAGAAAGACCCGTAACGTACAGTCACGTATAAAGTGAAACTATTAGGTGTACAAATAAGTTTTAAAGCGTTTTTTTTGACGTATACCGCTAATTTACATATCCGCCATTCTCCCGCGTTGTTGTCATGTGACCGTAACTGGTCCCGAGTATAAAATGCGACATAGAAGTTTGTTCAACAGTCAGCAGCGGGTGGCCTAGTGGTCAGCGTTCGTGATTGCCATGGTGATAACCTCAGGTTCGATCTTGGGCAGGTACGAGCGTTCGGACCACAAAATACCCGCTGTGCGTCGGATGGGTACGTTAAGCCGTCGGACCCGGGTACCCCCCCCTCGGTAGTAAATAAGGGCGTCTTCTACCTCGCTTCGCCGCCCCGGTGGCGCAGTGGTCTAAGCGATGGCCTCTGATCATTCGTCCGAACGGGGTCCGGGTTCGAATCCCGGTGAGGCATGGATGTTGTGTTTGTCTTACGGCACTGGTTCTCTCCCTTCCCTGGAACCAGTGACCTTAAATTAGGGACGGGCGACTGCTTATAGCCCATTGAGTTGCTCACGGTGGTCGTTAAACCTCCCAAAAAACAAACAAACAAACTACCTCGCTTCCATGACACTTTCCTATCTGGCACTCTATCATAAATCTCCTAGCTTCCTATTTCTAAGGGTTTTTTTAAGACCTGGGGTCAGACACCCCCTTCCTAAAATCCTCTACATATGATCTCATCTGTTAATCAGTCAAACGCACTTGCACATCGGTAGTTGAAAGATGGCAAGCGATACTGCATTTATTCGACACTGCATTCGTTACGAATTTCATCAAGGAAAAAGTGCATGTGCATCGATCTGTTCTGTTCTGGGGGAGAATATTGTATCGAAAAGCACGTGTGAGTTTTGGTTTAGACGGTTTGAAGCAGGGGATTTTGATGTTAGCTCTCCAGAACGTAGCGGAGCCCCGCAGAAGGTTTCACATGAGGAACTGTAGGCATTGCTGGATGAAGATTCGTCTCAAACGCAAAAAGAACTAGCTGAACAACTGGGGGTAACTCAACAAACCATTTCCAATCGTTTACGTGATATGGGAAAGATTCAGAAGGAAGGAAAATGGGTGCCACGTGACCTGAGCCAGAGGAACAAGGATGAGCGTGTCATGAAGTGCTTGAATTTGTTGAATAAACAACACAAAAATTATTTCCAGTGGAAAATCGTTACGGGTGATGAAAAGTGAATATCGTACGACAATCCCAAACGCAAAAAACACTGGATAGACCCCGGTGAAGCAACGACTTCGACACCGAAACGCAATATTCACTCCAAGAAAGTTCTGCTGTGCATCTGGTGGGATATGAAGGGTGTGCTCTATTATGAACTATTGGAACAGGGTCAAATTGTCACTGCTGATCGCTACAAGCAACAATTGCTGCGAGTGAACAGGAAATCTGTGGAGAAACGTCCATTCACAGGCAAAGGATTGCTTCCCGTGAAATTACTGCATGACAACGCTTGTCGCGAAATCGGTCAAGGAACGCTAGGCTGGGAAGTTTTGGAGCACCAGGCGTTAATAGTCCCGACACATCCCCTTCAGACTATCATTTGTTCCGAACGATGCACCATGGCTTGTCTGCTGGACGGTTCCGGACATGTGACGAAGTGCAAAAATGGGTTGACAACTTCATCGCGTCACACGACGAAGTATTCTTCATGGCTGGAATCTGTCAGCTGCCCGACCGATGGCGGAAGGTGATAGATAATGTCGGCGCATATTTTGATTCGTAAAGGTATTGTTGTTTGCTCTCAAATTACATGTTGCGTTGTCTTAAAACGCTTTAAAACTTGTTTGTACACCTATAGTCGCGCAATGATGATATGCTTTTTGCTATTAATGCGGGTGAATTAGCAATTTTATTTTCTGTTGGAGCTTATTATTTTTCTGAATTGATTGCTAATTATTTTATTTTTTCTGTAGGACTTCTTACAAATTTCGCATATTTTTCACCGTGATTTTTCGAAGAACCAGAGCGCTTTGGGACTTGAAATCTGATTAAACTGATAAATGAATTTCAATTATCTTTAAGAAAAGTGAGATGTGCTGTTTATATGTCCGCTACTCGCTTCACGTGTGGCGATGACTTGAAGACAGTTACAAAAAACTGGCTACATCAGCAGGGACATTAATGTTTTCGGTCCGGGATGGTCAAGCTGGTCGTGCGGTCCGGCAAATGTTTGAATCGTCATGGTGATTTCGCCGAGAAATAGCTTTTCATACCCTTTGTCACATCGCAAAAACACTTCTTGGTTGGTGAGTTTTCCTTTCTCATACTGGAACATGTAATCTTTTTTTTTTCTGATCGACCCTTGTCATAACAAAAGTTCTGCACACGTTAATCTAAAACGGAAGCGGATGATGCAATCGTGAAAATGATTGCGTCATGTCAAGGCCAGACTCTCAGCAACGCAGTGGTGTCAGAACGACGCGCTATCATTTGCTGTGTGGACGTGGGAGGGTTTGGAAATGGAAGCGTGCAGCTCCTCAGGTCGAGTCACAGCATTAGACCAGCGCTCGTACGTGAAAATACTGGGTGATCCAAAAGTCTTGCACATTTTGAAAACGTAATAACTCGCGGAGTTTTGAGAGTTGGGCAACGCGGTTTGCGTAGAAATGATCAGAATGACATCGGATTTTTTATGAAATCACATAAATTTTTACTCATTTTACTAACATTTTTCATCGCCAGATGGCGCCATAGGCGAGCAGGTCTGGGATAGTGGGTATAAAAGCAGCAGCTGGGAAGTAACCACAGGTCACAGCGGTCCGTGTCAGTATGCTGTCATTACCGGACAAAGCGCTCTTGGTGAAATTGTTCTATTGCAACGCTGAATGTGCGAGTGCTGCGTTGAGAGCTTACCGGTCACTGAAAGGTGATCGCAGTGGGAAAGGACCGATGGAAAGTGCTGTGCTGCGGCGAATGGTGAAAAAAATTCGAGGAAACAGGATCTTTGGCGATCGAGCGGTAGACCACGAACACGTGCTGCTGCAGCAGAGACGATTACGCAGGAAATGGATGTGATTGCAATGTCATCCGCACATGGCGACTCCAGTGCTCGCCATGTTTCTCGGCAAACAGGCATTCCATGCGGGACTGTATGGCGAACACTACAACGGATTCTGCACAGATACCCGTACAAACTGCAACGGCATCACGAACTGCAAGCTGGCGATTACGTGCAGCGTCAGGAGTTCGCAGCATGGTTTTTTCGACAAACTGATGTCAACGAAAACTGGCTGATGAACATTTTATGGACTGATGAGGCACACTTTTCCCTAAACGAAGCGGTAAACACGCACAACTGCCGCATCTGGGCCACGGAACATCCCTGAGCAGTCGTTGAAGCGCCACTTCATCTGCCGAAAGTTACAATTTGGTGTGGACTCACGGCTTTCTTTATTATCGGTCCTTCCTTTTTAGAAGAGGTCCGCGGCACCTTCTTCGAAACCGTTTCAGTAACAGGTGCACGTTATGCGAACATGTTACGAACGTAAGTTATCCCTAGCTTGCAAGAGCGGGATGCAATGGATCTGTGCACATTTATGCAGGATGGAGCACCACCCCACATCGCACGTTCCGATAAGCAACTGCTGCAAGAGACGTTTGGCGCAAATCGTGTGTTGAGCCGATACTTTCCGAAGACCTGACACCCTGCGATTTCTGGCTCTGGGGTTACCTAAAATCACAAGTGTACAGATGTCGCCCCACTTCATTGGCCATGCTGAAAGATGCCATTCGACACCATGTGGCAGCTGTACCACCGGACATGCTCTTCAATGCCGTTCATGGTGTTTTCTCTCTTCTGCAGTCAGTGCTGGAACAGGACGGCGATCACATTGAACACCTGCTACAATGAGGTGTCTATTTTTCTCGATACTTCCAACCTGTGGTTGCTGCGCCATCTGGCGATGAAAAATGTAAGTAAAATGAGTAAAAATGTATGTGAATTCATAAAAAACATTGATGTCATTCTGATCATTTCCACGGAAACCGCGTTGCCCTACTCTCAAAACTCCGCGAGTTGTTACGTTTTTCAAAATGTGCAAGATTTTTGGATCACTCGGTAGAAACTTTGCGGGGAAAAACTCCGACACGGATCCACACTGCCTTGCAAGAAGTTTGTGGGGAAGGAACTCTTGAACGAAGCACAATTTCTCGCTGGGCATAGCGCTTCCCGGAGAGCCGAAGCAGCATCGAAGATGATCACCGCTCAGGCCGACCTCAAACGGCGAAAGACAAAACATCTGTCACCATTGTTGCAACGCTTCTCCAAGAGAATCGCCGTTTGGCAGTCAAGGAGATTGCTCATCAGGCAAATTTTATCCACCATGTCTGGTCACCGGATTTTGACCGACTCACTGGGGAAAAGAAAAATTGCCGGGTGCCCCATCGACTCATCCCTGGAGCAGAAGGCTGTTAGAGTGAGCACCGCATAGGATCACCTCCACAAGTTCGAAAGGGAGGGCGACACCTTCCTGAACAGAATTGTCGCAATTGTTGAGACTTGGACTCGTGAGTTTGAGCGCGGTCACAAAAAATGGAGGCATCCAAGTTCCCCACGCCCTTCAAAGTGTCGTCGGCAACAATCAAAAGTGAAGTAAATTATGGGTTTTTGCGTACGATGTCCAGGGTGTTGTGCTCTCTGATCGAGTGCCCGTAGAGCAAAATATCAACGCACAATATTATTGTGACTTTCTCAGGACAAAAGTTGAGACCGAAAATTCGTCCAAATCGCCCCAACTTTTTTGGAAGCGGGAGCGATCTTGCTGTGTGACAACGCATCGTGTCATAGTGTTGCGTCGAAATATGGATGAGAAACGTTATCCCACCCACCATACAGCCCTGATCTCAGTCCACCCGACTCTGATCTTTTCCCAAAGTTAAAAAATCGCCATCCGTTACGAATAGCTGGACGAACTGTCATTGGACGTGACACGAGTAATACGACAGCTGAACAAAGATGGCCTACTACGGGGCATCCAGGACGTACCTCACCGCTGGCAAGCTGTCATTAGCAGCGGAGGGGAGTACATTGAAAGGCCAGGATAATGCGCCATGGCACAAGGCTGCGATCGTTGTATAGTGGTTCCAGGAGCACGACAGTGGCTTCGAAGTACTAAAGGGTCCTCCATAGTTCCCATATCTTAACGCAGTTGAACTCATGTCGAATGAGATTAAGAGAGACATTCGTAGGAGAGATCCTGAGAATTTCCGACAATTGACAGATGCCATCACATCCGCTTGATTGAACATATTTGTACACTGGTGCCGAGCTGTTCCGGTAGCGCAGTAGTCTAAGCATTGGCTTCTAACTATTCGTACGAGATGGACCCGGATTCGAATTCTGGTGAGGCATGTTTGTCTTACAGAACTGGTGCTGTTTCAAGGCAGGGAAGAGTTGAAAGTCACAAGGAGCCAAGTCCGGGCTGTAGACCGGATGCTTCCACACCTCTTACCGGAATTTGTGGGGCAAGCGCCGTAGTGTTGGCGGTGTGCGGTCTCGCGTTATCGTGAAGGAGAATGACTCCATCGCTCAGCGGACCTCGTCGTTTTCGTCAGAATCTCTCGTGCATTTATTTTCAGCGTGGCACAGTGCCAATCAGCCTTCACGTGCGTCCATGCTTAAAAAAGTCCCCCAAAAGCACACTCTACGAATCCCAGAAAACAGATGCCATGATTTTTCCAGCAGACGATCTGACTTTAAACTTCCGGCGGTTAAGCAGCGTGTTTCCATCGCATGGGAGCTCTCTTGCAGGTGAGAGCGACGTGGTGGAGCCACATTTCGTCCCCAGTCATAATACGGTCAAGAAAGCTATGTCCGTCTTCAGCGCAAAGCTGGAGGAACGTCAAACATGCAATGGCACAAGCCTTGGATTACTGCAAGGCATCCACCACGCCTTGCAGTAATCCAAGGTTTGTATCCAAAGTAGTGTGCTACTTTGTGATCGACAGATAATGATGGTGGCACTCATCTGGCACAAACCTTGGATTACTGCAAGGCATGCACCACAAGATGTTGAACAACGCCATAGTTCAATCCCAGCTCGGAAGCAATATGGCGCAAAGTCACCGTTCTGTCGCCTTGAATCATTTCGTCCGCACGTGCAGTATTGATTTCTGTCGTCGACGAATTTGGACCTCCACTGTTTGTGCGACGCCGGTTCTTCACATCATCCCAACCGGATTGAAACGAAAGGCACCATTTCGCCACATGTTGTCAAGACATCACGTTGTGACCATAAACTTCGACGAGCTGCAGAAGAATATCGGCTGCGGGCACGTTCTTGGCCCATTAACTCCTTATCACTGCTCTCACTTTGACTTGAGACCACGTTGCCAACCGCGTCGCCATTTCGAAATGTCACTGCGCACCTCACGCAGGGCACAAGCGTTCACAGCGGTACCTAAAGCACTAGCGCCATCACTCGAACGTACATAACATTTATACCACTCGTACGACATCACGCATGTACGTAGCTTGTCCCTAAACAACTGAGAATGTTTTTATAAAAAATGTGCAATTATGCTTTTGACCTTAGCACGTCTCGCAAAAGCGGTAATCGTGGTAGTAACCATAGCAACCGACCGCACCAGTTAATCACGCACGCGTCGTCGGTAGTGCGCAGTTTAACAGGCGTTGTTTCGTGAACCCCTAAAAAGTGTTTTCGCGCTGTGATTTTCGGAAAAAATGGATGTGAAAGATTAAATTTTGCTGTCTACTTAAGAAGTCTGTCGGAGAGACTTTCTGTCTTATGCAAGAGGCTTAGAAAGATGAATGTTTAGGAACATCAACAATTTACAGATGGCATAAAGAATTTAGGGACAGTCGTCTGCGGCTTTAATGGCGCATGGAGATAGACCACAATGAGTGTTACAGAGGTAAACGTCAATACAATAGGTGTTATTTTACGGGTTGACAGACACCTATCAATTAGATATATCGAAGATATGGTTCACATTTCAAAATCATCAATTCACAGAATTTTAACCGGGTATGAAACGAGTTGTAACTTGGATTCCCTATTTCTTTTCATGTGCGGCCTAGTTTCTTATTTGGAGAAACTAAATACACTGCCGGACAATTGCTAAGGACGGATGACAATAGCAACGATAGCAACCATAAAATGGAAGGCAGGAAAATGTGGAAATTAGGATAAGTGCGGGATACAGTAAGACGTGTTGTGCGTATGCAAATTTTGGATTGCCGAACTTGTTCGTGACGTCATAGCGCTGATAAGAGATATAAAGGATTTGACGCGTATTGACCGTTGTTGTTCAAACGCAAAGTTGAAAGGGAAAGAATCAATTGACGAACTTGCAAGTTTCAGTATGTCTTCCCGACATCACCTAGATGATTTTACGCGTGGCCGTATTATTGGCAAGATTGAAGAAGGGCGAAAAATAACAGATGTTGCCAGGGAGTTCGACGTCAGCCACAGTGTTGTTTCAAGGCTTTGAAAATCATTTCAAACAAATGGAGAGTGTAGCAAACGTCACGGGGGAGGTCGTGTTCGCAGTACGACGCCTGCAGAAGATCGATACATAGTGCTATCAACAAAAAGACACCGGCGCAGCACAGCTAGTGAGGTAGCAAATCAGTTTATGGTTGCTACTGGCAAGCGGATCTCCAGACGTTTGCATGAAGGACTATACGCCCGCCGTCCTGTTGTGTGCATCCCATTGTCCAGACGTCACCGTACCGCCCGTTTGCAATGGTGCCATCAACATCGCAATTGGACTGATAACGACTGGTCTGCTGTCCTCTTCTCAGATGAGAGTAGATACAGTCTATAGTCTGATTGTCGACGACAACTGATCTGGCGTGATAGTGGTACTGCATATTGTCCAGAAAACATACAGGAAAGGGACCGATATCCGACATGTAGTGTCATGGTATGGGCTGGCATCATGATCAATGGCCGTACGTCCTTCTGTGTGCTTCCAACTGTGACTATGATTGGCCAACGATACATTAATGATGTTCTGCTACCTCATGTTCGCATGTTCCGTGGTTTTTTTTTTTTTTGTTTTGATTGGAGGTTTAACGACCACCGTGAGCAACTCAACGGGCTATAAGCAGTCGCCCGTCCCTAATTTAGGGTCACTGGTTCCAGGGAAGGGAGAGAGCCAGTGCCGTAAGACAAACACAACATCCATGCCTCACCGGGATTCGAACCCGGACCCCCTTACGGACGAATGATCAGAGGCCAACGCCTTAGACCACTGCGCCACCGGGGCGGCCATGTTCCGTGGTGCTGTCGGTGATAGATTCATATTCATGGACGACAACGCAACATGTCATCGAACTGTCGCTGTCCAGGAGTGTCTTGAGAGCGAGGATATTCAACGCCTCGTATGGCCAGCACGTTCTCCAGATCTGAATCCCGTTGAAAATGTGTGTGATGCTTTGGGGAGGAGTCTTGCTGGTCGCCAATGCCCTCCAATAAACAAGGACACCCTCATCTGTGCACTGACAGAGGAATGGGATAAATTACCCCAACAGCTCCTTGATAATGTTGTGCAAAGCATGACACGACGTGTGGAATCTTGCATCGCCCTCCATGGTGGCCATATCCCGTATTGACATCTTACGCCGGAACGCCTGCGGACGGTAATTGCATTTTTTTCACGTTTACGTATTCTGCACAAAATGGCCTGTTTGTCCCTTGAACACGTTCCAAAGCCTTCTGGATTTCAGAGCACAATAAATTGTCTTTCTTGTAATGTCCTGGCATTCTGACATTATTTTATTTCACTTGGCATCCAACCACACTTACTTTTTTATGCGCTATATAGCCGTTTATGATCCGTCCTTAGCAATTGTCCAGCAGTGTATTAAGTTGATGCCCCAACCTGCATATAGTCCAGATTTGTCACCATGTGACTTCTTGTTGTTCCCCATTTCAAAAAAGACATTACGAAGACGACAATTTGAGACTGATCAACAATTTATTACAGCTGAGCAGGACTGCTTCAACGGCACTTCAACAGAATTCCAGAAGACATTCAAAAAGTGGGAGGAACGTTGGGACACCTGCATTCGATGCAATGGACAGTATTTTAAAAAAAGGTGACCATTTCTTTGATAACACTGAAGAACAATGATTTTGTTACAAAGAAAACTTTAACGGTTTTGTATGTACAGTATTTACGGGTGCTGTAACCAAATATGAGGTCCCAATTGCTCCACTGAGCTCCAATTTTGTGTACTCTCTATTGAGATGAATGTTGTGTTACTTAAAGGAATTTCCCTAACGGAGACATCTGTCTGCAGTCAGGATAGCTGTGTCTCTGAGAGCAGACATACTGGCGCCATTACTTCCTGTTGTGCAATTCCTTCTGTCAAGCGGGAACAAAGCAGAATTTTTGTCATTCGAATGCTTTTAATCGGTATTGATTTAAAGGATGTGCATTTTCTCGTGGTTTTAAGGTGGACGTCTAGGGATTTTGCTTTCTATACTTCCAATGGGCAAACTTCTGTACACATTTTCTTCACAATTAATGCGTTCCCAAGGATGAAAATTTGAACATCGATTAAAATAACTCCACATTATAACTTGGAACACTTAATATTTTCTAAAACATAACCATAATTAAGCAATCCAACATTTGTTTGTCTACTGATGTCATAAATGTACAGGTCGTGTTTTTTTTTTCTGGTCTGAACACCACTAAAGGAAAAATTATTGATTTTTAATAAAATTATGGTTATATTTTAGAAAAAATTAAGTATTCCAAATTATAAAGTTATTTTAAATCGATGTTCAAATTTTAATCCTTGGGAACGCATCAATTGTGATTTGTTTGTTTGTTTGATTGGAAGTTTAACGACCACCGTGAGCAACTCAATGGGCGCCGCCCCGGTGGCGCAGTGGTCTAAGGCGTTGGCCTCTGATCATTCGTCCGTAAGGGGTCCGGGTTCGAATCCCGGTCAGGCATGGATGTTGTGTTTGTCTTACGGCACTGGCTCTCTCCCTTCCCTGGAACCAGTGACCCTAAATTAGGGACGGGCGACTGCTTATGGCCCATTTGAGTTGCTCACGGTGGTTCGTTAAACCTCCAATCAAAAAAAAAAAAAAACTCAATGGGCTATAAGCAGTCGCCCGTCCCTAATTTAGGGTCACTGGTTCCAGGGAAGGGAGAGAGCCAGTGCCGTAAGACAAACACGACATCCATGCCTCACCGGGATTCGAACCCGGACCCCGTTCGGACGAATGATCAGAGGCCATCGCTTAGACCACTGCGCCCCCGGGGCGGCCGCATCAATTGTGAAAAAAATGTGTACAGAAGTTTGCCCATTGGAAGTATAGGAAGCAAAATCACTAGACGTCCACCTTAAAAAGTAGTGTGGATTGTGAAAAGTGTATGTTAAATAATGCCGCGTACTTGTGTGAACCATTCAAACAGTTTTTGCTACATTTGTGAACAATTTACTTTAAAGTCTCAAAGGCGACATTTCACACCGTTGATTATATTGATTATATACTTATTTTCGAAGAGTGGTGATCTTGTGTAATGCAATGATATAGACTTATTGTTTGAAGCCTTGGGAGAGCAAGACAAACCTGAAGAATAGACTTTTTATAGATTCCTCAAAAATAAGCTTAAAAACTGTCCTTCTTCATAACGGAAACATGTATCCGTCAGTACCTGTTGAATATGCTGCATACATGAAAGAAACATATGCAAATATGAAACTGTTACTTTCAAAGTATAGTATGTAAAAAAAAAACACTCATGGAATATTTGTGGCCATCTTAAAGTGATAGCTTTACTCTTTGGCCTACAACTTGGATACACAAAATACTAATGTGTGAATGGAACATTGGGGACAGAAATTCTCATTACATTAAAAAAGACCTGGCCTAAAAGAGAGCTCCTTAATTCCAGGTAACAAAAATGTTGTTACTGAGCCTTTAGTACGTCCTCAGAACGTGTACTTACCACCGCTTCACATCAAACTGGGTTTGATAAAAAAAAATTTGTAAAGGCGTTGAATAAAGATGGAGAAGCCTTTTGTTTTCTAAAGAACAAGTTCCCCAAAATATCTGAAGCCAAAATTAAACAAGGCATTTTTATTGGTCCACAAACAAAGGAACCTACGCGTGATCTTACATTGGAAGGCGCTTTAAATGAGACTGAAGCTGCTGCATGGAAGTCCTTTAAAGATGTGGTTCTGAACTTTTTAAGTAACCGGAAGGCAGAAAATTATAAAGAACTTGTTACTGAGCTTCTATAAAGCCATGGGATGCCATATGTCCCTTAAAATACATTTCCTTCGCTCGCATCTGTGCTTTTCCACACAGACTTAGGACCTGTAAGCGATGAGCACGGAGAACGTTTTCATCAGGACATATGTGCCATAGAAAACTGCTATAAAGGAAAATGGAACCCTAAGATGCTAGCTGCGAGCCGCGGATGGCTTAGTGGTTAGCGAGTCAGACTATCGATGCAAGGTCCCCAGGTTGGAACCTGGGCTGATCTTGCAGAGATGGTGCGATTTACTAACAATCGCTGAATATCGGACGAGCACGTTAAGTGACGGCCCCCGGCTGGACCCACTGGTTAAATGGGCATCCTTTCCTATGCCCCCCCCCTGAAATTCTCTCACCCCTCTGTGTGTAATATCGTGCTTGTGCGGTGGTGCCATCTACTGTACTCTAATCGCACTGCAAACTGTTCTGTCAAAGTCGCTAGACTTGCTCTCATTCCTTCCGTTTCTGTGTCCTGCCCAAAAGGCGATCTCGCTGTAGCAGGCTGGGACCTAAACTCTACTCACTGTGGACGGAAGTCCTACAAGAAAATGACAAAGATGCTAGCTGATTACTGTTGGACTCTAAAAAGGGATGTAGTATAACCAAAGCACAGAAGAAAATCTGAAATAACTCGTTTTTAAGGTAAGCGTAATTAATTGCTTGTATTGAAATATACATGCCAAAATGAAGGCTTATTGTACACTGAAACAACAAGTAATTCTAGAACTGTGCCCGATAGCACAATTTAGCAAGCAGATTTTTGTAATCAGCATGACAAATACTGTATGATTCGGCATATGCAGTCTTTGTAACAAACAAGAATTTATTTTTGTTGTTCAATGTAATTAAGGTGCACATATTTCTTTTTATAAAAACATTCTTAGTGTGAGAACCTTTATACTTTATAGCTAGCGTAACCTTTTTTTCTGATCGACCTATATATTAAGAAGCCAAATGCTAGCCGAAAAAGCAGACCTCTTACCTTTTTTTTTTTTTTTTTTTTTTTTTGATTGGAGGTTTGACGACCACCGTGAGCAACTCAATGGGCTATAAGCAGTCGCCCGTCCCTAATTTAGGGTCTCTGGTTCCAGGGAAGGGAGAGAACCAGTGCCGTAAGACAAACACAACATCCATGCCTCACCGGGATTCGAACCCAGACCCCGTTCGGACGAATGATCAGAGGCCATCGCTTAGACCACTGCGCCACCGGGGCGGCACCTCTTACCTTAATGCCGCCTGCATCAGCTTGTGCGGTTAGAGGTAGGCAGGGCCGCCCCGGTGGCGCAGTGGTCTAAGCGATGGCCTCTGATCATTCGTCCGAGCGGGGTACAGGTTCAAATCCCGGTGAGGCATGGATGTTGTGTTTGTCTTACGGCACTGGTTCTCTCCCTTCCCTGGAACCAGAGACCCTAAATTAGGGACGGGCGACTGCTTATAGCCCATTGAGTTGCTCACGGTGGTCGTCAAACCTCCAATCAAAAAAAAAAAAAAAAAAAAAAAAAGGTAGGCAGGTGGAATCCATCGATGCCTGCTGTAGGCGTCACATTCTGGCCCATACATCGGCGAGTATTAAGTGAAAACATGATTCATCGGCCCAGGCGACCTTAGTCCAGTCCTCAAGGGTTCAGTTTTAGGGCTCTCGCACGCTTAGCTGACGGAATTTGTCGGTTTGTAGCAGAGACGAGAAGTATACGAAGGGGGCGGGACGTATGCTGTTATAACTAAGCCGACCAGAAGTCCCGAATTCTTGAGGACAGTCCTCAAATTTAGTTTACTGTCCCCCAAAACGTCTGCCTTTGGGGACGCAAATTATGACGTCATAATTTCCTGCACATGAATGATTGTACCCAGGGTTTTCCCACAGAACATTGCCCAATGCATTGCACTTTTTGCACCGGCTTGTTTTCGTCACACGGTGCATCTTGAAGCCAACGCCTCCTCAGTAAACGACGCACACGTTCCTGGCCGTTCATGTGGCGCAACAGGAAACGAGCTTCCTCGGACCAGACGATCTTCTTCCAATCATTCAAGGTCCAGTTTTGAAGCTTGTATACACATTGTAGGCGCTTTTGACGGTGAGCCGAAATTAGCATGGGCACTCGGAGTGGCCTGCGGATACGTATTCCCATTTTCAGCTGGGTTCAAAGTACTGTGTGTTGTGAAACGATACTTCTGTGACCAGCATTAAAATGATCGTCGAGTTGCGCTACAGTATCCCTTCTGTTGGCTTGTACCATACGGGATAGCCGTCGCTCACTTCTAGCATCAATGAGCCGTCGTCGACCCACTTTTTGAAAGTACAAGGTGCGGGAAAATATGAATTATAATTTGTTCTTAGTTCAACAATGCAGCGCGGTGCGTTAAAAACGGTAATACGTGGCAGAGGGCAGCACTGTTCGAAGATCTTTCACCCACCTCGTGTGTGCTACGGTGCCGCTGGTCAGTTAGGAGGAACATGAGAGAAGCGAAGGTACACGTTAGCGTGGAACAGCGCATTATATTCAAATTCCTGACGAAAGAAGGTTGTAAACCGTCGGAAATCTGTTCACGATTGAGTAGACAGTACGGTGAGAATACACTGCCCAATGAGAGTGTCTGTAAGTGCCGTTTAAAATGGAAGGGAATGGTGGAGAATGAACCTCATGAGCGCCACGTGCTCTGCAGGGAATATTATGACCACCGTATTCTGGGACTCTAAAGGTGTACTGAACGTGGATTTCCTCACAGATCGTCGCACAATAAACACTGAATATTACTCGACACTTTTCGAAGGCCCAGTAAAGGCAGCCATCAGGAACAAGCAAAAAGGGCGCAAACACCTGCGTCATTTCCCAAGGATAACGCCTGTCCACACGTTGCTGCTCGAACCATGTAAACCATCCAGAAAATGAAATGGAACCTTCTACCACATTCTGCATACAGTCCGGACCTTGCAACCTCGGACTATCACCTCTTTTGCCCTCTAAAGGCATATCTGGGCGGGAAAAGGTTTGGCAGTAATGAGGATGGAATACAGGCTGTTAGGATGTAGCTACACCAACAACCAAAAGACTTCTTCCTGAGCGGCATCCGCAAGCTTCCGGGCCGCTGGCTTAAGTGCATCGCAAACCAGGGGAATTATGTTGAAACGTAGCAACTTCAGCTTCGGACAATGCATCAACGTTTTTGTTTAATTTACACGTCATATTTGTCCAACCTGGTATTAACCGCGGCTAACCGTGAGCATCCCACAAGCCTTCCAGCATCGAAAATGCTCTGACCCAGTCGTCTGGCCATTACAATTTGGTCTTTGTCAACAAGCTTACGTCCGCTGCTTTCCCATCTGGAGAACAAGAACGCTTATTAATAGAGCTCAGTATCAGGTGTTATTTTCACCGTTTTAGGACCTTCACATGCACAGTCGTTTACCTGCAGTTGTTTCGATTTGCATAAAGACAAGCTGGTCATGTTTTGGATCTTTGGTGTATATTAAGCATGTAAAATCTGATTTGAAACTGTCTTCAATGCTCTTTTTCTTGTCTTTACAGGGAATTTGCGTGCACAATCAAAAGACCGTTTGGCCTGCGCTACAATCCCTACACTCAGACAGTCGAAATACTCAGTAACACCAGGAAAATAGCCAACTTGGTGAGCGAACTCAAGGGAGACCTCTGTGTAGTAACAGCCGCACTAAAGAAAATCAGAGGACGTCATGAATAAAATACTAAAAAAGGCGAACAAAGCATTTTCAAAAATCAAAAACTATACCTGCTTTTGTTGCTAGATGCGTGCTGTATTTTATTTCAGAAGTTGCTTAGATATTATTATGCTGTGCTTTAACGATCAAGTCTGTCTGAAATGTTAATCCAATATAGCTAGCAACAGGTAAAATGTTAAAGCCCCAACTACAGATTGTTGATCTCAAAGACTACAGCCTCGTGACACTTAAACGTCGTTTGTCACAATTATTTATTTTCTCAAGCCGACCATGGTTTCGCTGGGTATTGACCTAGCTTCATCATGACGAATGGCACGTAAATATTCAAATTGTATATGACATCATAAATGGTGTTTTACAGTCACGTGTTTTGGTTAGATGTTTCCACGCGCTTGATAGAAATGGGGTGGATGCCATGTCATTAACAAACTGCGAAGACTTCTGATATATATGGAAAGCTTCCAGAATATCAAGTTTGGTGGTTGAATCGGGCTTGTCAATAAGTTTTGCTTCTTCAAATAGAAATTTGTAGTCCTTTTTGTAATAGTGTTTAGCCATCGATGACTTCTTTAGGTCACAATTCCGAATGTAGGTCTTGTGCTCCTTCAATCGAAAATGCAAGGGTCTGTCCTATATACGAAGCGTCACATTCACTTGGAATTTGATAAATTCCCCATGAGTTTTTGTCTGGTCGTTTGGTAAGAGAGTAACCTCAACTGATTTGTACTTGCCAAACTTTATAACTAGGTTAACAGATTGGCCAAATCTCCTTTTCTTCATTTGCAGTTTCTGAGGAAAAGCTTAACTAACATAAAGTATTTACCCACATACAGTAGGGTGGTTCGAAAAAATTCGAACATCGAAATGTTTTGGTGCTCGTGGATTTCTTTGTTTCTTTTGATGAGAAAATGTCTCACCGAAAATGTCAAGGAAATCCGATAATATTTAGGACTGCCTCATCCTTAAGGTAGTTGGACTTTTACTACTATAAGACTACGCCCGTTATAAAGAAAATAATAAACATGACACATTGACACTAGAATACTTTCACTGAACAAGATAAATCTCAAGTTTATTTCGTAAGTAGGCTCACATACGGGTCATTATAATGACTATACTATGCAACAATTTACAGAAAATCCCACTGCTGATTTCTCAGTCGGCTTGCTTCTCAGTGTTTGCGATAAGTGTGCTTTTCTTGGTATCAGGAAAGCGTTTCCTGTGGCCCTCAACAACTTGAAAGAGGAATTGTTTCCTATCTTTGTGCTTAGTCAGAGAATTGAAATCAGGAAAGCGTTTCCTGTGGCCCTCAACAACTTGAAAGAGGAATTGTTTCCTATCTTTGTGCTTAGTCAGAGAATTGAAATCAGGAAAGCGTTTCCTGTGGCCCTCAACAACTTGAAAGAGGAATTGTTTCCTATCTTTGTGCTTAGTCAGAGAATTGAAATCAGGAAAGCGTTTCCTGTGGCCCTCAACAACTTGAAAGGGGAATTGTTTCCTATCTTTGTGCTTAGTCAGAGAATTGAAATCAGGAAAGCGTTTCCTGTGGCCCTCAACAACTTGAAAGAGGAATTGTTTCCTATCTTTGTGCTTAGTCAGAGAATTGAAATAAGGAAAGTGTTTCCTGTGGCCCTCAACAACTTGAAAGAGGAATTGTTTCCTATCTTTGTGCTTAGTCAGAGAATTGAAAGTGGTACCTAGAGCGAGTCCCCTTTCAGCTCTGACGTTGCCAACGTTAAGAGCCATTACTGTCTTCCCATGAATTCCCGTTCTTGGACAAAAGAGAGCTGTTCAATTGCAAAACTTCAAAGAAGAAATGGGAAGCAGATCCAATGAAGTTAGAAAGCGTTTTGCCATATCAAGGTCTGTCCGGAAAGTAATGAGACTCATTCAACAACAAACGTTTAATTAAAGTTATGCTTACATAACATTAAAATTCCTCAAAATAACATCCTTGAACATCAATACGCCGATTCCAGCAGTTCTGCCACGCCGCGCAGCTTGCCTGGAAGTCGGGAACAGGGATCGCTTTCAAAGCACTTGTCGCAGCAGTTTGCACCAGTCCCAAAATGGTGTCCTTTCAGGCTAGATTTGAGCTGGGGAAACAAAGAAGTCAGCCGGGGCCAAGTCCGGCGTGTAGGGAGATTAAGGCAGCGTTGCCACGTTGTGTTTCGCTAGAAACTCTCTCAGCGATGCATGGCTCCGGTTGAAGCACTTCCACGTAAAATGCAGCGTTGACCGTTTGTCCGGGTGGTACAAACTCCTTATGGACAACACCTTTACAGTCAAAGAAGACATGGAGCGTCGATTTCATCTTCGATTTGTACATTCGAGCCTTCTTTGGTATGGGAGACTCGGGAGTGTGCCACTCTGAGCTCTGTTTTTTCGTCTCCGGATCGTACTCAAAGACCCACGCTTCATCACCTGTTATCACTTTTTCCAAAAACTCAGGTTCACTTCTCCCACGGTCCACAAGCGCACGAGAAATCAACACCTCTGTTCATCGGTCAAAACCTTAGGACCAATTTGGCGCAAACTTTCCGCATCTGCAATTCTTGCGTGATGATTTCATGCACAATGGATTTCGCGAGTCTCACCTGTTCTGCTACCAATCTAACACTCAGACGTCGGCCAGAGCCCGAAACCGCTTTCACCTTTTCTACATTGTCCGAAGTATGAGACGTTGAAGGGCGCGGCTCATCCTTGAAGCTCTCTCTTCCCTCTGTGAACGTTTATGTGCCATCGACACACTTGTGCTTTCGATAAAGCATCCTTCCCGTAGGCTTTCTGTATCATAGCAAGCGTCTCGGATTTTTCAAGTTTAACACAAAACTTTACTGCGTATCGCTGTTCGACACTCTTCTGCATTTTGACCGTTACGCGGCGCTCACACAGCTGTCCACTTCGCAAGCGATCCTCACTCTGTAAAAGCTCAGAGCCAACTGATGAGACATCGATCGCTTACCTGACATGCCCCGTCACGCCCGGAGACTTCGCCCTCCGGACCTTCTGATTGGCCCAGGAAAAGTGGTCCCATTACTTTCCGGACAAACCTTGTAATCTATATTGTAAAACTTCAACCTTGATGAGGCAGTCCTAAATACGAGGGTTCTAAAAAGTTCTGTACACTGTCCATTTTTGAGAAAAGTGTGAAGTAACGGAGAAAACTTACCTTATTGCCGTTCAATGTACTCTCCTCCGCTGCTAATGACAGCTTGCCAGCGGTGAGGTAGGTCCTCGAAGCCCACGTAGTACGCCATCTTTGTTCAGCTCTCGTATTACTCGGGTCACGTCCAATGACAGTTCTTCCAGCGATTCGTAACGGATGCCACGGAGCCGATTTTTCAACTTTGGGAAAAGATCGAAGTCGGGTGGACTGAGATCAGGGCTGTATGGTGGGTGGGATAAAGTCCCCGTACAGACGCTGACACGATGCGTTGTCATGCAGCAAGATCGTTCCAGCTTCCAACACGTTCGAGCGATTTTGACGAATTTTCGGTCTCAACTTTGTCCTCAGAAAGAAATTGTGCTGCGATCAAGAGTTCCTTCCCCACAAACTTCTTGCAAGGCAGTGTGGATCTGTGTCGAAATTTCACCCCCCCCCCCCCCGCAGAGTTTCTATTTTTCACGTACGAGTGCTGGTCCAACGCTGTGCCTCAACCCGAGGAGCTGCACGCTTCCATTTCCAAACCCTCCCACGTCTATACAGCGAACCTTAGTGCTTCATTCTGACACCACTGCGTTTCTGAGAGTCTGACCTTGACATGGCGCAATCATTTTTCCGATTGCATCATCCGCTTCAGTTTTAGATTAACGTGTGCAGAACTTTTATGACCCTCGTATAATCCGATCGTAATTTTTGTTAGTTGTTTACTCATCGAAAGGGACAATAAAATCCATAAGCACCAACAATTTATGAAAGCTGATTTTTTTTTATTTTTTTTTTTTGGTATATGATTTTGAACCATCTTAACACACAGGGTTTATCAAAATAATGGAAACAGTGTTCGTGGAGAACTTTTTATTAACAAGCAGTAGAACCACCTCAGACTTTCAGAACAGAAACAGTTCGACTTGGAACAGACATGCACATACGATAATGGAATTTGGGACCATTCTTCCTGTAAAATAAGGCCAACTGTAACAGTGATTTTGGAGGTGGAAACTATATCTGACTTTTCGCTCCAAATATTCCTACAAATGTTCAGTAATATTGAGGTCTGGAGATTGAGGCTGCACCATGTCCTCATGTTCTGGAAACCACAACTTGCCACATTTCGCACAACACACGGGTGCAATTTATTGTCTGAAACCAGGGACTGTCATTAGGGAACAACTCCTGCAACATTGGGTGCAGATGAATGGATTCAGAGGTTGCAGATGTGACACGACCCAGGAGAATATCCGAATATTCGATGGTCCTAAGGAAAGTCATGATATGGCACCCCACAGCATCAGGGATCCACCTCCATGAACCAGGGAAGGTCATTAGGGAACAATGCCTACAACATTGGGTGCAGATGAATGGATTCAGAGGTTGCAGATGTGACATGACCCTGGAGAATAACCAATGGCACTAAGGAAAGCCATGATATGGCACACCACAGCATCAGGAATCCACCTCCGTGAACCAGGAACGGTCATTAGGGAACAATGCCTTCAACACTGGGTGCAGATGTGACATGACCCTGGAGAATAACCAATGGCACTAAGGAAAGCCATAATATGGCACCCTACAGCATCAGGGATCCACCTGCGTGAACCAGGGACGGTCATTAGGGAACAATGCCTGCAACATTGGGTGCAGATGAATGGATTCAGAGGTTGCAGATGTGACACGACCCAGGAGAATATCCAATGGCCCTAAGGAAAGCCACGATGTGGCACACCACAGCATCAGGGATCCACCTCCGTGAACCAGGGACGGTCATTAGGGAACAATGCCTGCAACATTGGGTGCAGATGAATGGATTCAGAGGTTGCAGATGTGACACGACCCAGGAGAATATCCAATGGCCCTAAGGAAAGCCATGATATGGCACCCCACAGCATCAGAGATTCACCTCCGTGAACCAGGGACGGTCATTAGGGAACAATGCCTGCAACATTGGGTGCAGATGAATGGATTCAGAGGTTGCAGATGTGACACGACCCAGGAGAATATCCAATGGCACTAAGGAAAGCCATGATATGGCACCCCACAGCATCGGGGATCCACCTCCGTGAATGGTCATTAAGGAACGCCTGCGACATTGGGTACAGAAGAATGGATTCGTGCGTTGCAAGTGTGACACGACCCTGAAGAATAACCTATGGCCATAAGGAATGCCACAATATGGCACATCACAGCATTAGTTTACCACCATGTTTCACCGTCAGAAGCAAGCCGTCGGGGTGGTACGCTTCTGAAGATTTTCGCCAGACGTACACTTTACCAGTGGTGGGAAACAATGTGAAGCACGATTCATCAGACCAGATGACATGTTGACAGTCTTTAGCATCCCAGTTTCTATGGTCACACTCTACCAGTGGTGGAAAACACTGTGAAGCACGATTCATCAGACCAGATAACACGTTGACAGTCTTTAGCATCCCAGTTTCTATGGTCACACTCTACCAGTAGTGGAAAACAATGTGAAGCACGATTCATCAGACCAGATGACACGTTGACAGTCTTTAGCATCCCAGTTTCTATGGTCACACTCTACCATTGGTGGAAAACAATGTGAAGCACGATTCATTAGACCAGATGACAAGTTGACAGTTTTTAGCATCCCAGTTTCTATGGTCACACTCTACCAGTGGTGGAAAACAATGTGAAGCACGATTCATCAGACCAGATGACAGTCTTTAGCATCCCAGTTTCTAAGGTCACACTCTACCAGTGGTGGAAAACAATGTGAAGCACGATTCATCAGACCAGATGACAGTCTTTAGCATCCCAGTTTCTAAGGTCACACTCTACCAGTGGTGGAAAACAAAGTGAAGCACGGTTCATCTGACCAGATAACACGTTGAGTCTTTAGCATCCCAGTTTCTATGGTCACACTCTACCAGTGGTGGAAAACAATGTGAAGCATGATTCATCAGACCAGATGACACGTTGACAGTCTTTAGCATCCCGGTTTCTATGGTCACACTCTACCAGTGGTGGAAAACAATGTGAAGCACGATTCATCAGACCAGATGACACGTTGACAGTCTTTAGCATCCCAGTTTCTATGGTCACACTCTACCAGTGGTGGAAAACAATGTGAAGCACGATTCATTAGACCAGATGACACGTTGACAGTTTTTAGCATCCCAGTTTCTATGGTCACACTCTACAGTGGTGGAAAACAATGTGAAGCACGATTCATCAGACCAGATGACACGTCGACAGTCTTTAGCATCCCAGTTTTAGCGTGCTTTGCACCACCTTACACGTTTTGTTGCATTGATGTTGGTAACCAGAGGTTTATGGATTGCAGCATGGACATAAATTCCAGCACGATGGAGTTCCCGACGAGATGTTATAACTGAAACGGAATCGTGGTGTTGTTTGTCTATCTATCTGACATCTTCGTCCACAATTTGCTCGTTTGGAGGCAACGCCGTGGCGTTCTTTCTGATAGGTAATCATAATTAGGCCAGTAATTGTTTTGCGGCGATAATTCTCGGGAATTTTTCTGTAATTTCGCAAATATCAGATTCTCTCCCCCCCCTATTTTTGCGGAATTTCTATCATGTTTAGATTATTTTTCATATTTAAATAATTTTATTACTGCCTTCATTAGAATTTACGCGAAAAATATACAGCAAAGTAATTCTACACCAAAGTCCAAACCAGAACTTGAATTACCTCTCAAGATTGTTAGTCACGAAGAGACTCTTATCAAACAAGCTTGACTGGTTATTCCAGATCACATGCACTCTGCTAAAGAATGCACGAGTGGTCTTTCGTCATTTCCACACCCCAGCTGCTGTTGAATGACCTTGGCGACTTTCCGCACTAGTAAGCTGGATGCCGTCAGTTGTATTAGTAGTTTTAGCTGGGAAAAGCAGCTCACAGAAAAGAGTGAGTTTCGCAAACGCTTAGCTTAGAAAAGTGTTGCGCATTTGTGCGAGTATTTAGTTTATAAAGTTTCTAGATTTTGAGACTAAACCATGAGTAAAATGATTGCATGTGAAAGATGCAAGGGAACGTTTCATGTAAACAAAAATCTATTGTTATGTTCGTGTTGCAATATGTCAGTGGATTTTTCAAGAAAGGACAGTTGTGAAAAGCGTTCATCATGCAAGCTGCATAAAAAAATTTGTGCTCGAACAGTCAACCGAAAATCATGCAGAAATCATACGAGACTAACGAAGGGGGAAAAAAGCTGAACTTTTTAATCCCAGGGCTGAAAAATAAGAACGTACTTAGAAACAGCGTGAATATAACGCGGCATAAGCAAGAAAAAATTGTTCACTGAAATTTATTATGTAAATATTAAGCTGGAGCACATCACTGTATTCAATATATTGGGATGTCGGAAAAGACTTGACGTATTTTAGCCATGTTTTACAAAGGTCATTTACTGATAGAAAAAAACAAAGATCAGTCAATGTTATAATGTCCGTTTTGTCCGATGACCTTTTGCCATCTTTCAGTGAGCTGCAGAATGCCTCGTTCATAGAAGGGCCTATCTTTCCTGGCGAAAAACTGTACAAGGTGCTGATTTACAGCCTCATCTGAATTGAACGTTATACCATGCAAGGACTGTTGAAGAGAGAGACACAAGTGGAAGTCTGACGGCGCAAGGTCAGGCGAGTATGCTGCGTGTGGCAACACATCCCACCCAAGCTCCAATTATTTTTGGCGGGTGATCAAACTTGTGTGTGGTCTCGCGTTGTCGTGATGGAACACAACACCTTTACGATGAACGAGCTCTGGACGTTTCTGGACGACGGATTCGTTCAAACTGTCCAATTGCCGACAGTACACATTCGAATTGATTGTTTGGTTTCGTGGTAGGAGCTCGAAACACACGACACCTTTAAAATCCCACCACACTGAGACCAGAACCTTCCGCTGATGAATGTCTGCTTTGGATGTCGTTTGAGGCGAAGCAGCACGTCGGGACCAAGACCGTTTGCGCAGCACATTGTTGAACACAATCCACTTTTCGTCACCAGTCGCTTCAAAAAAGGATCGTTTTTCTCACGTTTAATGAGCATATAGCCGATGTTTATACGCACCGTCAATTGAGCTTCTTTGAGTTCAAGAGGAACCCACACATCGAGCTTGCTTACGTATCCCAGCTTCTTCAGGTGGTCGTGAACGCTCGAATGATGGATGTGCAATGTGTCTGCAATCTCTCGTGTCGTGTAACGTGGGTTTGACTCGATCAATGCCTTGATTTGGTCGTCATTAACCTCGGTTGGCCTCCCGGAACGATTAGCAGCGTTGAGGTCAAAATCACCAGCACAGAATTTTGCGAACCACCGCTGGCACTGACGTTCTTGTAGAGAATTATCACTGTACACTTTACGCAACTTTTCACAAGCTTGACACGCGTTCTTCCCTTTACGGAAGTAAAACAGTAAAATATGGCGAAAATGCACAGTTTGGTCTACCATCTTCAGCTTGATGTCAAATCTCCGCAAATCAACCATATCGCTCACTATTCCTTTTAGACTGCAGCTAGAACTGACACCTGTCTAATGCCATAGCGATTACAGAGCTGCCATGCCTCTAGTACTTCCAAAACCGCCCAACCGCCATCGGGTGCCAAAATACGTCATGACTTTTCCGATAACCCAATATATATATATATATATATATACGTATTTTACATTTAACAGCAACACAGGATAAATGTAACATCGCGGAGAAAAAAAAATTACTACTACCGGCGCAATCTACGCTCTGTCCGACTTCCGTTTTAAGAAAGTTTTCCTCCATGTTGAAGCTGCAAAACAAGTATTTATGGAATGAAATTATATTTAACAAAACTACTGGGTAGAAGAAATATCGCAAGAAAAAGGATTATGGTTACGGGAGAAACCTTCACTCCGCCTAACTTCCGTTTCCGAAAGTTTTGAAAGTCAGAATTCCACCCGACCACCATCACTACCACCACCACTCCCTCCCAAATTTCTGTTCAGTTCTGCATCGATCTCGAAAACCATCGAAAGGACGATGGAAAAGGCGGAATTCTTCGAATTCACTGAGAATCTCGTGCCTGAATATCACAGGGAAATTTTCGCGCCAACTTCCGTTTTCGGAATTTTTCTTCCATTCTCAAGCTGAAATGCAAATATTTATGGAATAAAATTGCATTTAACAATAATACTGCGCAGAAGAAACATTACGAGAAAAAGAAATCACGATTACGGGGAAATTTTCACTTCCTTAGCTTCTGTTTTCGAAAGTTTTGAAAAACAGAATACCATCCCCCAGACTTAAAAACGACACCCCCCCCCCACTAATCCTCCGAAATTTCTCTTTAGTTTTGCATCGATCTCAAGAATAACCCAAATGACAAAAAAAAGCGGAATTCCGCGACTCCGCGGAAGAATCTCATGTATGAGAAATGTGTTGATGAATTAATTGAGAAAAGAACTAAACAAGAACAGCGTGGCTCAACTGAACTTTCGAAATTAACTGGTGCCTTTTGTGAAGCTAACATCCCACTTCCCAAACTGGATATCCATACATTAAAAAATTACTTGGAAAATTCGTTGAAAGATATTGGTGTTATTCCAAATGTTATTTGCCGAAAATATACGATAGTCACAAGCACCAAGAGAAATATTTTTTGAAATCAGTATCCGGTGTAAGCATCGTAGAAGACGAAACAACTGATTTAGAAGATAGGTGCATTTTGAATATTCTTGCTGTTGTTGAAAAGCTGTGCGTCAATAGTATGAAAAACTGATTCAGAAGACAGGTACATTTTGAATACTCTTGCTGTTGTTGAAAAGCTGTGCATTAATACGTATGAGAAACTGATTCAGAAGAAAGGTACATTTTGAATACTCTTGCTGTTGTTGAAAAACTGTGCGTTAATATGTATGAGAAACTGATTCAGAAGACAGGTACATTTTGAATACTCTTGCTGTTGTTGAAAAGCTGTGCGTTAATATGTATGAGAAACTGATTCAGAAGACAGGTACATTTTGAATATTCTTGCTGTTGTTGAAAAGCTGTGAGTTAATATGTATGAAAAACTTCAAAAAATAGGTACATTTTGAACATTCTTGCCTTTTTTTAAAAGCTGTGCGTTAATACGTATGAAAAACTGATTCTGAAGATAGGTGCATTTTGAATATTCTTGCTGTTGTTGAAAAGCTGTTTGTTAATACGTATGCAAAACTGATTCAGAAGACAGGTACATTTTGAATATTCTTGCTGTTCTTTAACAGCTGTGCATTAATACGTATGAGAAACTGATTCAGAAGAAAGGTACATTTTGAATACTCTTGCTGTTGTTGAAAAGCTGTGCGTTAATACGTATGCAAATCTGATTCAGAAGACAGGTACATTTTGAATATTGTTGGTGTTGTTGAAAAGCTGTGGGTTAATATGTATGAAAAACTTCAAAAGATAGGTACATTTTGAATATTCTTGCCTTTTTTTAAAAGCTGTGCTTTAATACGTATGAAAAACTGATTCTGAAGATAGGTGCATTTTGAATATTCTTGCTGTTGTTGAAAAGCTGTTTGTTAATACGTATGAAAAACTGATTCAGAAGACAGGTACATTTTGAATACTCTTGCTGTTCTTTAACAGCTGTGCATTAATACGTATGAGAAACTGATTCAGAAGAAAGGTACATTTTGAATACTCTTGCTGTTGTTGAAAAGCTGTGCGTTAATACGTATGAAAAACTGATTCAGAAGACAGGTACATTTTGAATATTGTTGGTGTTGTTGAAAAGCTGTGGGTTAATATGTATGAAAAACTTCAAAAGATAGGTACATTTTGAATATTCTTGCCTTTTTTTAAAAGCTGTGCTTTAATATGTATGAAAAACTGATTCAGAAGACAGGTACATTTTGAATACTCTTGCTGTTGTTTAGAAGCTGTGTGTTAATACGTATGAAATATCTTATACGAATATAACCGCTTTTGTGACAGACAACACATCTTACATGTCCAAAGCGTGAGGAAAGAGCCTGAAAGCAGATTTTTTTGAGGAAATACGGTAGTTCACTAAAAGCTGCGAACTTCCGCGATTTACCCCGCAAATTTCACCTCTTTTTCCCACTATAAAATTACTACCCTAATCATAATCTTCGACACAATTCCTCGTGTTACACTTACTATTTTTGCTGTTCTAGTCACTGAAGCTCTTGCAAGACGTGCACCCATGGTTATGCCTTTTTTGAGGCCACTGAGGTCTGACATTGTCGGCAATTACTCCACAATAGCTGTTTCACCTGCGACTGTGGCACTGCTGCGTTATGCCGACTGACATCATACTGCACTCCTTTATATAACGCATGTCACGGGTAACGTCATCCCTATGATTTACATACGGCTTACTGCGTGTACTCCAATCACAGTTGGTGTTTCCATTATTTTGATAAACCCCTGCATTTGTGATACAAAGCAACAATAAACTTTTGTAGATGCACTATTGTGACTGAAAAGATTTCCTTGTAGTATTATACAGCATAGGCATATACTTGTCCCTCTCTCTCTATATATATATAATCAACCATTATCAATCCACTGCTGGAGCAAGGTCTCCCAAACAAATCTCTTGTACAACTTTTTGTCTTCAGCTAGTCTCCTCCACGTCACTCCAGCAAGCTTTCGAATTTCATCCATCCATACATCTCCCTCGTGGTTTTCTTCTGGGTCATTTCCTGCTTTCCCATAGGATCCAGTCTATCAAGTCTGTTGTTTAAGAGTTGTTCACCAGTGATTATACCGCAAAGAGCGCAGACATAGGAGCCTGGACTTCACTGAATAAGGGGGGGGAAAGGACGTCAATGATTGAGATGAAGTGAGAGCATTAAATACAGTGGTGTTGAAAAGTATTGTACCACCTGCAAAAACCCTGATTTTTAAGTGTAACTCTTTGTTTAACTAATTTTCATAGTTACTTCATCATTTGCATGTCATTATATGCGAAATTTAATGGACATTTCAAAAATGTCTTAGTTTTTCCTGTAGCTACTTCTGTTCTTTCGATACATCACAAAAATCATGACCAAGTCGAAATTATTATGAAAAGGATCACTTATCCAATACTTAGGTTTACAGCAGTAAATCATTTCTGCAATTGATAAGGAATGAAATAGCATTTAAATACAGAAATATAATGAAGCAAAATTTTAAAATGTACCTAATATTTTGTGGCCGAGCCTTTAGCTTTAATCACAGCTTTGCATCTTGCTGGCATACTGTGAACAAAGTTTTGTAAAAGATTGGGTTGTTTATTTTGTAACGATTCCAAATTTGAATTACATCTTCAGCGAGTTGAATTTTTGTTGTTGGCTTCTTTTTTTTTTTTTTTTTTTTTGGTAGTTCATACGACACTTTGAACCACGTATTTTCGATAGGGTTTAAGTCCGGTGACTGTAGTGGCCAATCAAGACGCTGAACAATTTTTTCCTGAAACCACTTTTTCATTACTTCACCACGATGACAGGGAGCACTGTCATCTTGAAAAATAAAATTACTGTCATAAAGTCTTCTAGATGATGGTAGCGTCTTATTTTCCAATATACAAATGTATATCTGAGCATTTACTATACCATCGACAATATGGAGGTTCCCAACACCATGTGCACACATGCAGCTCCAAACCATGACCTTCACCGGATCCTTAACAGTAGCCACAAAGCAACTTGGATGGAATTCTTCATGCTTGAATCTCCTTACATAGGCACTACTCTGATTCCCATTAAAATAAAATTCTGATTCATCAATGAAAAAAACATTTTCCCATTGCTTCGTTGCCCATGAGACATGCTGTTTTGCCCACTGAAGTCTACGCTGTCTTTGATTTGCAGTTAACAGTAGTTTACACCTGCCTTTGCAGCCACATAAGCCATAGTGAAGCAGCCTCCTCCTAATAGTAGATGTACTAACAGTAACATCAGTCACTTCAGACCATCTTTGAAGCAATTCAGGTGAATTGAACCTCCTGTCTGCCAAGCTTAGCTGTCTGAGTTCTCTGTCCTGCCTGGTAGTAGTGAATCTGCGCTTTCCACTGCAACACGTATTTTTAATATCACCAGTGTATTTTATTTTCTTCAGTAGCCTAATAACTGTAGATTGATTACAGCTGACTCTCTCAGCAATTTGCTTAGAAGAATATCCCTCTTCATGCAGAACAATTATTTTTATTCTGTCCGCTGTGGACAATTCCACAATTTTAACCATTATTAAGAATGTACGCAAAATATACCATAATAACAAGAAGCAACCACTACAATGCTCTAGTAGCTCTGTGTCAACCCTTATAATGGCTGGAGTAGGATTAAGATAACATTAGGAAGCAGCCAATCAAGTAAAAGAATGTCTATGATTGGCTGTAACAACTGATACGCAGCTAACGTGAATTTCAATGTGTTTGTCAAACCCCATATTTTATGTCATATCTTAAGAACATCAGTAGAGCTACAAGAAAATCCAAGAAATTTTTGAAATCTCCATTAAATTTCGTATCTAATGACATACAAACGATGAAATAACTATGAAAATTAGTGAGTTAAAAAAAATAGTTAAACTTAAAAATTCAGGGTTTTTGCATGTGATGCAATACTTTTGCACACCACTTTATATAAATATATACATACACACATACACACACACACACACACACACACACACAAAGGACAAATTATTACATACACCTTCCTAATAGCATGTGGCACCACCTTTTGCATGCAGGACAGCATACAAACATCGTGGTATGGATGCAACGAGGTTCCGAAACACAGACTCTGGTATAGCTGACCGACAATCTAAGAGTGCTTGGCGTAGAGCAGGGAGAGATGTAAGTGGGGATGGTTGATCACGAACAGCTCGTTCCAATATGTCCCATAAATTCTTTATAAAGTTGATGTCCTATGAGCGAGGGGGCCATGCGAGTGTGGTAAGCTCACTGCTATGCTCCTGGAGCCAGTCGGTCGCTAGGCGGGACCGATGGGGTAGAGCATTATCCTGTTGAAAGATCGGAACTTGGTTCGGACAGAGGCACATAATGAGAGGGTGGAGATGGTCGGCCAGGAGCTGCACATAGCTGGAACCAGTAACGGAAGATTTAAGAGGTACCAAAGGACCCAAGCCGGACCACGTCAAACCTGCCCAAACAGTTACACTGCCTCCACCAGCCTGTAGTACCCCAACTTGGCATGCAGGGTTCAAAGCTTCATGTGGTTAACGCCACACACACGCTGCCTGGTATCGGCGCGATACAGTGTGAAACGGGATTCGGCAGACCATACGAAGCATTTCCAATCATCCATGCTCCAGTTTCGATGGGCCTTCGCAAACTGCAGCCAAATCATGCGATGCTGTGCCGTTAACATCAGGACACGATGTGGTGGTAGACTGCCCCAGCCGAGTTGTGCCATGTGTCAACGGATTGTCTTTGAGCAAAGGATTGTGGATGCTTCTTCATTAAATTGTGATGTGATTTGCTGCAAACAAGCCTTCCGTTGTCTGTACGATGAGGGCCAACGCACTTTTACGGCCATACGATCATCCAATGCACTTGCACGGCCATATTTCCTCCGGCCATTAGTTGTTTTGCTGGATTTCACGTACTCCTGGTACACACTTGCTACGGTTTGTCACGGAATTCCTAACAGTTTCGCCGTCGCACTGATTGAACATCCGGGCTTCCTGGCTTCCACGACTTGACCTCGATCAAACTCACTTAAGTCTCATCCTCAACCCATGCTGGCACTTGATGGAATGTATTCCTGTGCATACTTACCCACTCTATTTATAGCCCCAACCAGTTTTCCTGCATACCGCGATTTGCTGCTGTTCTGCTGCTTTGCGAATTTTTACTGAGGTGCACGTAATAATTTGTCCTTCCAGTGTGCATATATATATATCATCATCATCATCATTGTCAACCATTATCAATCCACTGCTGGACGAAGGTCTCCCCAAGTTTCCTCCACAACGGTCTGTCTTGTGCCAGTCTCCTCCATGTCACCCCTGCATACTTTCGAATTTCATCCACCCATCTCCCATGTGGTCTTCTTCTGGGTCTTTTCCTGTCCCTTGGAATCCAATCTAAAATTTCGGCTGTCCATCGATGATCTGTCCTTCTGGCAGTATGTCCAGCCCATTGCCATTTCAGGGATTTAACTCTGATCATGATGTCTTCCACTCTTGTCATTTTTCGGATCCACGAGTTCCTCTTCTTATCTCTCCTGGTTACACCAAGTATGCACCTGTCCATGCTGCTTTGAGTTGTCTGCAGCCTTTGTATGTCTCTTTTAGTTAAGGTCCACGTCTCTGCACCATACGTAAGCACTGGAAGGATGCATTGATCAAACACTTTTCTTTTAAGACATAATGGCATATTGCTCTTGAAAATTATGCAGTTTCTTCCAAAAGCTCTCCAGGCAAGTTTTGTACGCCGATTAATTTCTTCATCAATGTGACCCTCACTTGATATCTGCTGTCCAAGATAAACGTACGTGTCTGTTATCTCCAGCTTTTCTCCATCAATCGATAAATCTTCATTTCTTGTAAAAGCATTGAACATCACTTTTGTCTTCTGAAAGTTCATTTTTAATCCCACTTCTTTACTCTTGTCAGCAAGTTCCTGGATCATACTCTGCAGCTCTGATGGGGTAGTTGCAAAAATGACTACGTCATCAGCAAAACGAAGGTGGGTTAGATAATCTCCATTAATCTTTATCCCCTTGTTTTCCCAGCTCAGCGACTGAAAAACACCCTCCAATGTGGCATTAAAGAGCTTCGGAGATATGGTGTCACCTTGTCTCACTCCCTTTCCAATTTTTACGTGTGTTGTATTTTCAAACAGACTAATCTTTGCACTTGCATTTTCATAGATGTTATTAATAATATTAATGTATGCATCTTCAATACCGCAGGTTTTCAGAGCCATTGTAACTGCTGATGGTTTCACCGAATCAAAGGCTTTTTCATAATCGATAAAAGCCATGCACAATGGAAGCTCATATTCCCTCGCTCTTTCAATTAGTTCTCTCAGCACGTGGATATGATCTATTGTGCTGTAGCCACTCCTGAATCCAGCTTGTTCTCTCGGTTGAGCCATGTCCAGTGTTACCTTCAAGCGGTGTGAAAGAACTTTAGTGAAGATTTTATAAACTACTGATAGGAGGCTGATAGGTCTGTAGTTTCCGAGATCCTCAATGTCACCTTTCTTATGTAGCAGGATCATTGTAGCGGTGTTCCAATCCTCAGGAATCTTTCCTTCATTAAGGCATCGAGTGAAAATTTGGGCGAGTACTGTTTCGATTTCTCCACTTGCTTCTTGTATGATGTCTACAGTAATTCCATCTTCTCCTGGAGCTTTTCCTCGCTTCATGTTCTTGATTGCATGTGCAACTTCTGCTGGAAGGACTGGAGGAACTCTGGTACTGGTATCTTTCATGATGTCTGGAGTACATGTATCATCCCTTTCATATAATTTGGAGTAGAAATCTTTCACTCTTGTCAAAATTTCGCCTCTATTTCTTGTTACAGAACCATCTTCTTTTCTCAGTGCCATAATCTGTTTTCTTCCCTTACTGAGATGTCCCTTTGCTATCTTTATATATATATGAGAGAGAGATTATAATCATGGCATATAAAACTTGGTAGAAGATTTTTTGCTTGCACAAAACAGTACAATTTTCAAGAGCAATACGCCATTATGTCTAAAAAGAAAAATCTTTATAATCAGTGCATCCTTCCAGTTTTTACGTATGAAGCAGAGACATGAACCTTAATGAAAAAAGATATACCAATGCTGCAGACAATGCAAAGGAGCATGAAGAGATGCATACCTGGTGTAACCAGGAGAGATAGGAAGTGGAACGCGCTCTCTCTCTCTCTCTCTCTCTCTCTCTCACACACACACACACACACACACACACACACACACACACACACACACACACACACATGGATAAGGAAAATGACAAGAGCGGACATCATGATCGGAGTAGAATTCCTGAAATGGCAATGGGTTGGGCATGTTGCCAGAAGAGCGGACTACCGATGGGCAACAGAAATTCTAGACTGGATTCCAAGGGACAGAAAAAAGACCATGGAGGAGACTGGCTCGTGACAGACTGTTGTGGAAGAAACTTGGGGAGACATTCATCCAGAACCAGCAGTGGATTGATAATGGTTGACGATTTATATGTGTGTGTGTGTACACACACACACACACTGAGTGCTTTTTTCTGGAGAAAAGGGTGCTGGTACTCTTAAAACCAAATTGTTATAAAAAGGTACCAAATAGAAAACAACTCAATTTCTTTCTTGGATATTGTTTGTTCTTTAAGACTTATTATTGTTGAATGGTACAAAATGCAAAAACATAATTTAGTTTCTCATATTACATTTGATTATTATATTTCAAAAAGTTAGTGTTCTGCAACAGTTTTACAATACTTATCAAATGCTGAAATTCGAATTTCTCTCAAAGTAACTTATATTTTCTCTAAGGAGTACCTTACACTGCAAAAAACTGCATTTTGATCCAATAAAAAGTTGTATGGGAAAATTACGCAATTCAAAATTTGTGATGTATGGAACAACCGAAGCATTGTACTAAAATACACTGAGTTAGCTTTGCATAAGGACCATCTACCTTTCTGTGCAATCGTGGCTCGCAGATGCCTAGAAACAGATTCTACAAGGTGTCAAACTTCCCCCATGCGTAATTTTACCCATGTCTGCTGCAGAAGCTCCTTCCGTTCACGCTCATTCCACGGAATATCAGCAGTTCTTACACCTCTATCTAGCATATCCCACAAATGTTCAATTGGGTTACAGTCAGGGAAGTTTGGGGGCCAAGGCATTGTGGCAAATTCATTGTCGTGTTCCCTCAACTACTCGGTGGTTATACGAGCCAGATGACATGGTGCGCCATCCTGTTGAAAGTTGGCACTGTGGTCTTGGTAAACCTCCTGCATATATGGATGGAGATATGGTCTGCTAACTGGTCCCCGTAGCGTCCACCATTTAGTGTTTGTGCGATGATAACCAACGGCCCTAGGGTTTGCTAGGAAAAAGCTCCCCAGACCAGAACACCACCTCCATCGGCTTATTGAACCCCAACTGTGCGACCAGGGGATAGGGCTTCATGCTGTTTATGCCATCAGCATGATGCAGCAGGAAAAACGGAGCTCATCACTTCAGACGACCTTCTTCCATCTATCGAGGGTCCATTGCAACGTTCCTTGGCCCATGTGAGGTGTTCGCGATGACTGGGAGTCGTTATGGGTACCCTTGTTGGTCTCCAGCTGTGGAACCCCAGATGACGCCAGGGATGGTGCATGTGGAAATAGGTCGAACTGCACCGCTGTTGTACTGGTGAGTGAGCTGGGTAACTGTTGCATGTCGTTGCTGAGATACCAGTCAAGACACCCAACGGATCAACCAAGCATGGTCAGCTAATGTGAGCCCTCCTGCTGGGGGTCTGTGCATGGTTAATCCAGCCCTGGTACACCTCTGATACAGTAGTACGAGAGCAGCCAACAAGTGCGGCTGTTTCCAAAATACTGGCACCTGCCCTCTGGGTCCCAACTATGTGGCCGCAGCCAAATTGGATTACGTCGCCAGGCTTCCCCATTACTGGCAAACATTTACTGATTACGTACGTACAGATGATAGGTGTGCACAATTTATAGTAACCGCAAGTGACGTTGAAATCACGTGGAACGTCATTATTGCTCCGAATGTGTAAAACAGGGGATGTTCCTAATGCAAAGCAAACTCAGTGTAAAATGACCAGCAAACTCGAAACAGTTCACATTGTCAAATACACTTTAAAATGATTTCGGTTCATTTCTATCTTAAACATAAATGGAAGCGATTTCTGCATACAGAACTGTAAACAGTATTATCTAATAATGTAATGCATTAAAATAGCTATGAATGATCTTTTAATGACTGTATACTAGTCATTTTCTGCACCAGTTAGTTGATTTATCAAATGTATTATTGTGTTGTGTTGTTTGCATAGGAATAAAATATATTAGCAATCCAAAGTTTGTTTTAATTTTTGTGCAATTTCATTGAGAGTCACACTAAAAGATAACCTTCTAAGAGTAAAACAGGATGACGTTTGTGGAAGAGATGGGTTTTCTGTAGACAGATGTATGGAGTTATTTGTACATCCAAGAAATTAATACAGTTATTGTTTTCATGATTGAAAGTGAAATTAATAGAGGGGAATTTTCTAGAGATAGAAGAGGTGAGATTGTGCAAGTCTTTTAGATCATGAGGCCAGATTATAAAGATATTGTCCACATAACAAATCCAAAGTTTGGGCTGGAAGGGAGAGGGTTTTACAATGCTATTTTCAATGTTTTGCATGAATATTTCAGCAAGAAGAGGGGAGAGAAGTGATCCCATGGGCACTCCTTGGAGTTGGTGGTAAAACTGTTTGTTGTAAGTGAAACAATTATTTTCTTGTAAGGTGTGAAGGCAGTGATTTGATAGAGGTCTTTAATGAGTACTGCAGGTAAGTCCAGGTTTTCCATCAAGTTTTTTTATGAGGATCATAAATGCTTCAAACAAGGGGACAGAAGGGAAAAGGGAAACAATATCGAGGGTTAGTAAAATGTTTTGGTTTTCAACGGAGGTGTGAAGTTTTCATAAAAACTCTTTGTTGTAAATGAATTTATGGCACCTCTATTCATAGTGTACTGTGGAATTAACTTTTTTACGGCTCTTATAGAGGTTATTATTTAAAAAAGCTGGTGGTCAAATTTTAGAACTAAAGCCTAGTGCGTCATCAGGACTACGTCACTGGAGTAGTTGCTGCCACTCAGTTGGAAGAGTCCAACCGCAATTATTGTTAATTGTGTTACTTCTTCTTCTTGCTATTTCGATCCCTTCTTCTAGTTTCCTCTTTACTAAGTTTGACTGGCGGGCGATTATTCTTACTGAGTCCAAATTTATGGAGTGTCTACTTGCTTGTATATGACTGTCTAGCCCTGTTTTGTTACTAATGTTCCTAATAGCTGCTTGGTGTTCTTTCATTTGGACTTTAATACTCCTCCCTGTTTCTCCTATATAGCTGAGTCCGCAGTTACAGTCGATGCAATATATTACTCCTTCTTGTAATTGGATGCCCACTTCTTTCTGCTTTAAAGCTGGCAGGAATTTCTTTAATTTGTTATTTAGATCTGGAGCAAGCCTGATATTATATTTTGCTCTGATCCTCTTCAGTTTTTCAAAAAGTCCTTTGTGGTACGTAATTTTGCTGGTGAATTCATATACAAACTGCTCCTATTTTCTTTCAAGAATAATTTCTTCCAATTTGGAAAAAAATATTAAAGGCAAACTTCAGGACTTGCAATGGGTTCTCCACTAGCACCTCTGCTAGCAAATTATTATATAAGTAAACTAGAGGCAAAAATCCTTATACAACCCTCCTTGTTTGCTCTCTATGTAAGGTACATGGATGATGTCCTAATTATAGTAGATACTGTGGACCAGTCTCTACCCTCTCAGATTCTGGCAGAATTTAATTTACTAGAGAATACCTTGCAGTACACCCTGGAACAGGAAAAAGACCATAGCATCAATTACTTAGATTTAACCTTGACCTCAAGAGAGGGGAAAATATTCACTCAGCTTTTTAGAAAACCCACCAACACAGGGAAGATGTTAGACTTCTGCTCATTCCACCTTGACTATATTAAGTCGAATACGGCAAGACAATTTTTGAAAAAAATTGAAGTCCTTGTTTCTTCAGATGCTCAAAAAGATCTTCACAGAGAATAAATATCGGCAGAAAATAATTACCCCTCCCTATAAAATGAGAAATTATTTAGACAAGTGCCAAAAAAGAAGCAAGAAATAAACAACTTCAAATTCACCAGCAAAATTATGTACCACAAAAGACTTTTTGAAAAACTATAGAGGATCGGAGCAAAATATAATATCAGGCTTGCTCCAGATCTAAATAACAAATTAAAGAAATTCCTACCAGCTTTAAAGCAGAAAGAAGTGGACATCCAGTTACAAGAAGGAGTAATATATTGCATCGACTGTAACTGCGGACTCAGCTATATAGGGGAAACAGGGAGTATTAAAGTCCGAATGAAAGAACACCAAGCAGCTATTAGGAACATTAGTAACAAAACAGGGCTTGACAGACATATACAAGCAAATGGACACTCCATAAATTGGGAATCAGTAAAAATAATCGCCCACCAGTCAAACTTAGTAAAGGGGAAAATAGAAGAAGGGATCGAAATAGCAAGAAGAAGTACCACAATTAACGATAAGTGCGGTTGGACACTTCCAACTGAGTGGCAGCAACTACTCCAGTGACGTAGTCCTGATGACGCACCAGTGACGTAGTCCTAATGACGCACTAGGCTTTAGTTCTAAAATTTGACCACCAGCTTTTTTGAATAATAACCTCTATAAGAGCTGTAAAAAAGTTAATTCCACAGTACACTATGAATAGAGGTGCCATAAATTCATTTACAACAAAGAGTTTTTATGAAAACTTCCCACCACCATTGAAAACCAAAACATTTTACTAACCCTTGATATTGTTTCCCTTTTCCCTTCTGTCCCCTTCTTTGAAGCATTTATGATCCTCATAAAAAAACTTGATGGAAAACCTGGACTTACCTGCAGTACTCATTAAAGACCCCTATCAAATCACTGCCTTCACACCTTACAAGAAAATAATTGTTTCACTTACAGCAAACAGTTTTACCACCAACTCCAAGGAGTACCCATGGGATCACCTCTCTCCCCTCTTCTTGCTGAAATATTCATGCAAAACATTGAAAATAGCATTGTAAAACCCTCTCCCTTCCAGCCCAAACTTTGGATTCGTTATGTGGACAATATCTTTATAATCTGGCCTCATGATCTAAAAGACTTGCACAATCTCACCTCTTCTATCTCTAGAAAATTCCCCTCTATTAATTTCACTTTCAATCATGAAAACAATAACTGTATTAATTTCTTGGATGTACAAATAACTACAATCAATAACAAACTCCATACATCTGTCTACAGAAAACCCATCTCTTCCACAAACATCATCCTGTTTTACTCTCATATGGTTCTTTCCTATAAGCTTGCTGCTCTAAAATCACTCATTCACCATGCCTATGTCATTTGCAATGAACCCCACTCATTACAAAAAGAATATGAAATCATCCAAGAAATTGCCACAAACCATCAGTTTCTCCTCGGAATTGTCAAAAAACTTCAAAAAGTTTGATTCCAATCAATTTGTCTGTCACCATTCTCCTATACAGAAACTGTCCCTTTCCTTCATTGGTTCAATCCCCTACTATCATTCTTGTTCTTACAAACTTGTCAAAATTTTCAAAAGTTTTGGTTAGAAGCTTGCAATCAATATCAAAAGACAGAGATCCTCTTGATCTTTTAGACCATCTTGGTGTATACCTCGTCCCTGTCTCTACTTCCTCAGGTGAAAAATGTTATATTGGTAGTACCTTTCGAACAATAAACTGCAGAATTTGGGAACATAAAAGAGATGTCAGAAAAAGTCTTCCAACTTCTGCACTCTTTCTTCTGACTATTGAAGATACCTCTGCCTCTCCAAACTGGGGTTGTACCAAAAGGACTGCACCCTTTTCAAACAAATTTTCATCATGCTACAGAGAAAGCATTGAAATTCTCTTCAATCAAAACTCTTGCAATTGGGATGCACCCTTTAGTATTCCGATAATTTGGAAATCTCTACTGGCAACAGCTAAAGAAACGAAGCCAACCATGTGAGTGCTTGCTTGTTGTGTGAAAAAGGCCAATTCTGCAGTCGAAAGATCTTACAAATCTGAAGTTTAATATGTAATAAAACATGGGTGAAATTTTCTGCATTATTGGTTTCGTCATATTACGTGAAATGGCCTTTTACCATTATCTTCCTGAATGTTTTTTTTTTCCCTGTACTTCACAATCTTGCTTCCATCTCTTCATGACATCCCTTACAGTCGATTTTGGTATGTTTACTTTAGCTGCAATGCTCCGCATGAAAATGCTACTCAAATGACATCCGATGACCAGCCCACACTGGAACTCGGAAACTTCATGCCCATGAAGCATAAATGCTTCAAAGTTACTGATAACATGACAAAACATCCAGGGACATGCCATGCAGTGGTTCAATGGGTGCAAAGCACCCGGGCGCTAGGTTCCGGGGGCGGCAGCAGGCGAGGACTCTGCTGCTGCACTCTCGCCCCGGTAGACTCCATGCTAATTTTAAAAAATGTACTAAATTTTTTTCTGTGATGCACCATGCGTATGAAAGAAAATTGTTATGCTGAAAAGACAATTTGTTTACCCCGTAATGTCTTAAAAAAAAAAAAAGACCTATGTACCAAATGGTCTGTAAGCCAAACAGTTTTTCATGCAATCCTTTCCCCCGACTTTCTAAGTTAAGATTCGTACATCTGTATATTTCGTTGCTTTAACTAATATTTGTGCCAGCAATGCCAAAAAGGAAGAGGCCAATTTTTAACCTAACACAGATCAACACAAAATACCAAAAGCTATACGAACCAAGCAATTGGAAGAGGAAAGATCACAAGCACGTGAAGCGGACAAAACTCAACAAGCTGTTCGACAAAAAAAAGAAACTGTTGAGAAAAGCAAGGAGCAACTTGCAGAACAACGTTCAAGACAAAGCAACGAAACTGCTGAGAAAAGACAGGCACAGCTTGCTGAAGAGCCGAACAAGTGCCGAACGTCCAACTGCCTACGAGTTTCAATCTTAAGAGTTTTTCAGTGAAATATAAGAGAATATGAAATTTATATATATATATGTACGAGAATCCCAGGCAAAGCCGGGTAATAAAGCTAGTTCTTCCATAATGTTGAAACTCAACTCATGTCTTCACTTCTAAAGTGGAATACCCAGTGGCATGTTTGCAACAAGTGACAGCAGAGTAGAAAGACAATATACATTTAGATTTTGACCACTGAAATCTAAACCTCCTTCTGCTGCAAGAGTGGATCAAGTCATTGTTGAAATACATGTGGATCATACCATCAACTCTAGAAATATGAGAAATACAATGTTGCAAATACAACTCTTTTGATTACATCAAGATGTTCAGCAATGGCCACTCCTAGAAGCAAAGGAATGATCACTACACATCTGTTTGCCAGCCAGGTGAAATGAAGGATTTATTTTGAATTGATTCCTGTAAGGTTTTAGTATTAAGTTTATAAAGTTTATGTAACATACATACAAATGAAGAACAAGAAAATAATACAATAGTGAAATCAAAATTTTAATTAATAATTTTTATAAATCTACAGTTGCTTTGAGTCATGTTCAGTAATTTTCTTCATCAACTGGCATGACTGCAAAAGGTATTAAACATGTAGGAAATGGCAAAATACTTGGATGAGATTCTACGATGTTTACTACCAAAAGAAATTACACGCACTTTATCACACATTTAAAGTACAGTCATGAAATTATGTTTCATGCCAAACTTTTAATACTTCTGCATATATATATATCTTTATTTCCCAAGAGCATGTGCATTTCTTCGATGGTCAGGTGCTTCTGATAATGCACCCTTTTCATTTAATAAGCAACGCAAATTCCAGAACAATGATACCACACACCACTTTTGGATTTTGTATAATTACTTTGATGAGCACAAGGCATACATTCTGCACCCTTCTTGGCTTGTCAAATGTTAGAACTCAAGTTTATTGAAAACATTCTGGACAAAATGGTAGATTTTATTTTGGTTCACTTATCCTTGGTGAATTTACTTTTTGAATACAATTAATACATCTAACTTATTGTAGATTGCTTCATAGAAAGACAGAAATGCTATAGTACAAAAGCAAACCTAATGTCTCAACTGAGACCAAGCCCGTGCTACTGACACCATAGTTACCCTAAAAACAATTCAGTCGCTATATACACTATCTGATCAAGAGTATCCAGCCACTTGCCTATCCACACACTCCCTGTAATAGGAGAGGAATCATTGGGTTGGAAAGACAGTAATGTCTGCAAATGTAAGGCAACAGAAAAGTGCTAATTACCATATAAAAATCAGTCCAAAATGTATTAGCCATCATTTACCATGATCTGCTCCTATCGTGTGGGTAGCTGTTAGTCCCTGTAGAACTGTGGCAGCTTCGATGCACAGAAGTGAGTAAGTGCGCGCTCAACATTGTCCGGGTCGGTGAACTACGTGCAGTCATGCGATTTGCTTTCAGGTCAACTGCGAGTTGACGGGTACCCAAACTCCCCTCTTCCCAAGTTGATGCAGGTGCATGATAATGCTTCTGTGGGTAGTGCTCACACATAGGTCAGTCTCCACTAAGGTCTTCAGCATGTCCATATCCACTGTTGTGGGTCTTCCGGCTGTGGGACAGTCCGACAGGCCAAAATTTGCCTCTCGAAACTGTTCGAACTAATGACAGCACTGGGGTACACACACCGGAAATGCTCCTTACAGCACTCGTGGGGGTGCTACTGCGATGAAACTTATACATCGGGCAATGGTGGATGCGCTCCTTGACCACTTCCATGTTGGTTGGCACTTACACTCTTCACTCTCACACAGACTTAAGCTACATACCTACTGATGTCATACCAGTGTGCTGCACAATCTCTGTGACCAATGTGGTAGGAGGTTTGACTTCGAGTACCTCGTCATCCGACATTACTTTCTTTCCAATTCAATAATATCAAGTTGGTCCACCTATTGCTGCTATCTATGGGAAGGCTTTCCACTAGATTTTGGTATATTCTTGCATGAATTGCCTTCCATTCTGCCATAAGAGCATCAGTCAGGGTGGCCATCACAGTTGGCATTCCAATTCATCCCAGAGGTGTTCTATGGAGGCCAGTTCAGTTCTTCCAAACCCATCTCATCAAACCATTCCTTCACAGACCTTGCTTTGTGGATGGGGGCATTGTTCTGTGGTAAAGGGCTTTCATGGAACTGTTACTATAATGTTGAGAACACAGAATTGTTGAGAATGTCATTATAGGCCACAGTGTTGAGATTCCCAGGCATTGGAAATACGGCGCTCAGCCCAAACCATAAAAAACAGCCCCAGGGCATGATGCTTCCTCCACCAAACTTCATACCGTACATACTCGTGTATAGCTCGACCCCCTGATTTTTATCTTAATATTTGTAGTTTTTGTATATCCCATGTATAAGTCGACCCCCTGATTTTTATGTGAATATCTGCAGTTTTTGTATACCAACCTATCTTGTCTATAAATAAAAAAATAAAAAATATATATTTTCCGAGGATGCGCCTGCACACAGAAATGTGAATCTACTATTTATTGTTGTAGCTGGCTCTCGCAATGTTGCTTGCGGCAGTTTCCCACAAAGTGTGGGTGGAATTGAGGCACAATTCTGGGAAGATAATAGGGCTCACCACCTTGGCTAGAGAGTTTTCAGGGGAAGGTTACACACTTTAACAATATATAAACCCACTTTTGCACATTGCCCCCCTCTCCCACTTTTTGCAAGCAAGTTTTCTGCAGTTACTTCATTCATCGAGAGTAAAGCATTTGCTCCCACAGCAAACGAATCGTGATGCATTTACGAAACTTCGTAAGGCACATCGTTATTTAAAAAGGAAAAAAAAAAAAAAAACATTTCCTGAAACAACATATTAGGAAAAGCTAAATAAGTCTTGATGTCAACCTGAATTTTTTTTTATCCCATAAAGAATATGCATGCCATAAAAAATAAATGTGTAACTTTTGAAGTTTTCAACGAATCTCTTTAAAATTTCAAATGAATCTTTATTTTGATGTATTGTGGACACTGGAAAATTTGCACGCAACTATTTAAAAAATTGAAGAAAATTCTCTTCCACTACCCTGTGCAGCGTAGCAGCTGTTGATCAACTGCTGAGCTGGTGGAGTGTGTGATTAACGGAGTCGTTTATCTACTCCCGAGTTTCATCCCCCCTCTCCACCATGTTTGTGATAAACAATCGGCTTTAGTGACAAAACCAAACATCGCCCCATTCAGTAAAGATGCAATCCTTCCACTACCCTGTGCAGCGTAGCAGCTGTTGATCAACTGCTGAGCTGGTGGAGTGTGTGATTAACGGAGTCGTTTATCTACTCCCGAGTTTCATCCCCCCTCTCCACCATGTTTGTGATAAACAATCGGCTTTAGTGACAAAACCAAACATCGCCCCATTCAGTAAAGATGCAATCCTTTTTGCTCGCTCTTAGTCTTCAGAAAAGGTTACTGTTTGTTTGATTTTTGAGCTGGGGCACACTCAATTTAATAACAAACGTAAGTAGGTTCTTAAACTAATACACTTTTTTACTATCAGTGCCAATGCTATTCTGAGCGATTGGCCAAGTTTAAACACTTTCGTTTTTGGGATGCATTGATCAAGTTACCGCTGTTCTGTAGATTGTCACGCCTCTCTTCTCCGCCGTCGCTAAGCAGGGGCAGCGGTCTCCTTTTTCAGTAGTCTGTTCTTTTTCCTCTTCATCCCATTGAGAATTGAGCACGGATGTAGGTCACGGCACGGTGCAACTTAAACTACTGGCTGATGGGTTCACCTCTTTCATCTGGGTGATTTACCAGCAGGGCAGTCAAGGCCATATCGACAGTTCTAAAACTGACTTTAAGACATCTTTGAGAAATGAGTTTTTCTATTAGTGAATTAAAAAAACTCGTACATATAAAATCAAGAAAATTCTTAGCAATAACTTTCTTCTGTACCAGTAACACCCGGAAAATGACTAAATATACAACTGCAAATGAACTGATGGTGCAAAGGGCTGAGTATGCGCATTTCCATAAGGCATCAAAATTTTGGTTTTCAACCTATCAGAAATACTTAGTCTACCTATACAAAAAAAGTCTACCTGTACACGAGTATATACATATGGTAGTTAACATAACAAAGTCAGGCAGTGTTCATCTGGCATCCTCCACTCCCAAACAATGTCATTGGGCTGGCAGATGGTGCAGCGTTATTCATTATTGCAGAGAACACATTTCCACTACTACAGAGTCCACTGGTGCAAAGCTTTACACCACTGCAACTGTTGCTTGGGATTGATCTTGCTGATGTTAGGCCTGTCTGCAGCTGCCAGGACATGGGAATACATTCCCTTCATCTCTTGACAAACTATTATGGTACTGGCGTAGCTTCCAGAGGAAGTTTGTAACTTGTGTGGTGGGTGTTGCAACCGAAAACACGCAATTTTGCCGAACCACCAGCTTCAGCATTCAGTGGCAGCTCTCAATGAACCATTATGGTACTTTTGTAGCTTCCAGAGGAATTTTGGAACTTGGTGATGGGTGTTGCAACCGAGAACAGGCAATTCTGTCACACAACCAGCTTCAGCATTGGGTGGCAGATCTCAACGAACCATTATGGTACTGTCATAGCTTCCAGAGGAATTTTGGAACTTGGTGGTGGGTGTTGCAACCAAGAACAGGCAATTTTGTCGCACCACCAGCTTCAGCACTCGTAGGCAGATGAATCATTATAGTACTGGCATAGTGACCGGAAGAATTTCGTAACTCTTGATCAATCATTATGGTACTGGCATAGCTTCCGGAAGAATTTTGTAACTTGGTGGTTGGTGTTGCAATTGAGAACAGGAAATTTTGTTGCACCACCAATTTCAGCACTCGGAGGTTCCACTTTGTCATTTTACTTGGCCTACCATGTCATAACTGCACCATTGTTGCTCCTAGGTCTTTACAATTCACAATAATATCATTTACAGCTGATTGGGGCAGCTGCAGCTGGACAGAAATTTCCAAAACTGACTTCTTGCTAAGATGGCATTCTATGACTATGCCATGTTGAACGTCACTGAGCTTTGTTGTATGGCCTATTCTACTGTTCATGCTCATCTATGATGTTTGCCAGGATACGCATGTGTGTGTGTGTGTGTGTGTGTGTGTGTGTGTGTGTGTGTGCGAGTGTTTTGTAGCTTTATGGACGATGGCTATGATGTATATGGGCAAATCCACTATTCAAAAGGGGTGTCCAGATACTTTTGATCATATAGTGTATGTAACATAAAGCAATAATATATTAAACTTTTTTTTCATTATACGTCCATGTCTGACACAAATCAATTTCATCAAAAGTCTGTTTATGCATGATGTGTGAATATTATGGCATTATGTATTTCTATGGAAAAACGTAGTTAATCACCTATGTTCTCGGTTGACAAAACCTCCTTACCAACATATGTTCTCGTCATAAAATACAATTTGGAATACGATCATGCAATCTATATAACCATTATCCGCAATGATCGTGACAAAATTGACAAAGGGAAAAAAATGGGGTGTGTATGTTATTCCTATGCTCGACACTATCTCTGGTGAACTAAACAATCATTATGTGGGTTCTACCAAAAGAAATTTGGATTTGAGATTAAATGAACACAGATATGATCTAAAAATGAATCACCAAAGCACCTCTTTTGCAAGAACCATAAGTGCTGGAAATTCCATCCCAGACTGGGACAACGCTAAAATCATAAACACACCTAACTCTGTTCATTCCTTGTTATTTGCAGAAAGCCTCTATATTTCGGCTTATAATACAAGTTGCTGTAATGACTATTATCCTTATGTTTCACCTGAACCTTGGAGCAATCTTGTTGGGAAGGACAGCACAATAGCAATTGCTTCTGTTAAGTGATCATTGGCTAACTATGCCTTTTTTTGATTGTCTTGTTATCTGGTATATCATGTGACATTGACATTACCTTTCCCATGATGCATCTACTCCACGTACTTAAGACCAGCATGTAGCCACATGGTGAAATTACATCTGATGAAGGTGTCAATGTGACACCGAAAGTGCTCATGTGTTTTTAAACTGTATATAGATTTCATTTTTTAGCTGAATAAATATCATCGTGCAACAAGACGGATTTCTTTTAATACTACCTATGTTCTCATTTTTTTTTTTTTTTTTAAATAAACACACTTTAGACTTCTTGGAGTTTTTAGCAGTTAATCTGATGTTCAGTAGAATTGTCTGCCGTTTTCCTGTGGATCACATCAAAGTGTGCAACCCCGGTGGCATAGTGGTCTAAGCGCTGGCTTATGACCATTCGTCCGTGAAAGGGTCTGGGTTCGAATCCCGGTGAGGCATCGATGTTGTGTTTGTCTTACGGCACTGGCTCTCTCCCTTCCTTGGAACCAGTGACTCTAAATTAGGGACGGGCAACTGCTTATAGCCCATTGAGTTGCTCACGGTGGTCGTTCAACCTTCAATTAAAAAAAAATTATAAAAAACCCATCAAAGTGGCCGATGGTAAGATGCATATCTAATCTGGAGGCACTGATATCCCATGTGGTTTTATTGCTGTGGCTTGGAAAATTAGTTGCTCATACAAATCTCAGCACTGCAGCAATTGTAAAATGATTTTGTTTTACCTAATTTTGTTCAATGCATTTCACCTTTATCATGATGCTGTTTAAAAGTGCCTATTGGTGTACTAATCAGTTGTTATTTTTTGCTGAATGATGACCATAAGCAGCTAAGACTATGATGAGTCACTAGTTTCCAATTTAGGGCCACTGGCTCCAGGTTAGGAAAATACAACATTCATGTCACCCAAGATTTGAACCAAGCCCCACATCAAGATTAAACTGATGGAACAGATAGTATTGTAGATACACTGAGTTAGCTTTGCATCAGTAAACACCCACGTAATAACGCGTTGATCCACCTTTCTGTGTGAAATCATGGCTTGCAGACACCTAGGAACAGATTCTACAAAGTGTCGAACATCATCCATGTGTAACTTCATTCATGTTCTCTGCAGCAGCTCTGTCAGTTCACACTCATTTTGTAGAGGAGGATCAGCAGTTATCATGCCCCACTCTAGCATATCCCACAAATGTTCAATTGGGTTACAGTCAGGGGAGTTTCGGGGCCGAGGCAATGTGGTAAATTTGTTGTTGTGTTGCCCCAACCACTCAGTATGTAGTTATACGAGCGCAACAACGCGGTGTGTTGTCCTGTTGAAAGATGTGTGACGCAGGGATCATAGTATACTTTTGGAAAATTTTAGGTAGGAATTTTAGGACTTTTTAGAAAAAATTTAGGAAAATTTTAGGAGTGTATTTCAATAAAAACTAGATGTATATTTGTATACATCTAGTAAAACAACTTTGTATACATTGTAAAGAGTTTGCTTCACACCCTTCAACCATATATACTGATAGACTGCGCATGACATCAAAATTTCTGGCTACAACATAAAATCATATGACAACAGTCAAAAAGATGGGTTACACCTGCTGTGCTTATGGTTGCTCTGAGCGATATAGTAAAGAAAGTTCTATGATTTTTCATGGGTAAGAAACGAATTAAATACCTAAGTCAATAAAGTTCAATTACTTAACCAGAAACTTGCAGCTATTGATATAAAAATATAGTAACTTAAGAAAAAAAAATGGAATGCATGTTCCAAATTCTTCGCAAATGTTCACATTATAAATCACAAAATGTAAACAACCCGATCATGCATGTATATAGCTCATAAGTAAACTTACCTGAAGAGTTTTCATTATATACGAGGCGCATTCACATAATACACCGAAAACACCGAAGTTCTGCAGCGTAAATTAGTAATCATAACAGCATTTTTACACGAAATTGGAGTCTGATGATGACGTGCCCAATGTTTGAGCCATGGCGGCTTTGATGCAGCTATTGCCAATGCGCAGTCCATTAGTATATATGGTCGAAGTTCACACCCAAATTTTTTGCATAACGTCTAATGTCTAAAGTTTAAGTATGATTTACTTCTAATGTTCAGTTCTTATCTTTTCACGTGTTATTATCATATTCAAGTATATTTACCACATTCAAGTTTCACTTTGAACATTAATATGCTGTTGAACCAGAAGCAATTCACGATTTTCACAGTAAAGTTTTCAGGTTTCACATTAAATTATAATATCCTAAAAAGGTAATTAAAAACCAAGAATTATGTACAATTGTTCACTGAATTACTTTTTTCATATTATTGTTTCAACCTTTTCCTGATAAGCCTATCTTTTTCTGCTTCCACCACAACTAATTTACTTTCAGTTTTCTTTATTTCAGCTGAACCTTGTATGATCAAGTTAGAGGCAACTGCTATTTCAACAGTATTTTGTTTTTCTACAGCTTTTCTCATTCTTTCTGTTCCCTCTTGAATTACTGCTGGGAAGGCTACTTTATCTTTTTTAAGCCTATTTATTTCTGCATCATTTTCTTTTATTTTGTCATCAAACTCAGCTTTTCTTTTTTTCTCTAGCTGCTTTTCCTTATTTTCCCTCTCTTTCTGCTTCCTTTCTTTTACCTTTTTTGATTCTTCTTCCTTCAGCTTATCAACATACTCTTTATAAAATTTATGTGAATCACGAACACTATTTAACACATTTCTTGTTATGGGAACTTTACTTACACATCCATAGTATTTAATGGCCCCTTTAACTATTCTTAATGATGTTATAGTTGATTCTTTTAAGTTAGCCTTGTCCTTCCTTAACAGAGTAGTGTTAACCGAAAATCCCCTTTCTGCATCAGCATTACCATGAGGTAAAACTAATATTGACTTGATGAGTTTAGCAAGATTTGAGTATTTTTCTTTTCCGCTAGAGTCTTTAATACTAAATATATTACGCCAGTAATGATCAATCCGCACTGGAATATGCCCTTCCTCTGAAAATTTCACTAGTTCATCTAGAGTTGGCTTATCGCAATTTAAAAGTTTCCACTCTTCTCTTACTCTATCAATTTGTTCCTCAGAAAGATGCAAAACACTTGAAATTCTGGTTATTTCCGAAAGTCCTTCAGTGACTGAAAGTTAAGTTGACTCTTTCTTTGGTTCTTTTACTTTTAAAACTTCTATGTCTCTTAGCTTTTGATTGCAGAATGGCAAATTTGACTTTAAATATTTTGTGGTTGCAATTAGTGATGATCTTACATCTAAGAGAAATAATTTCTGCCTGGTCTCCTGAACATTCCTGAGGAGATTTTTTGTCTTCATACCAACTTCTAACTCCCCTAGTTTTTTCCATGAATTTTTGTTTTCAAAATCTACATTCTTTAGGTCTTCTCCAAATTTCCCTGCAATAACATCATCTTGGATAAATTGAGCCATAACATTCCTCATTAAAGTATTTAAATCAGAATATAACTGGTGTATTTTTGGTTCTTCACTCTGATAACATAATGAAAACTTTTCAAAATTTTGGTGTGAAAATGAAATTAATGCTAAATAGCAAGGAGTTAGCTCATTTTTCAGGAAACAGTGAATTCTTTTATACCTTGCCGAATTGCATAGTTGTTTTTCAAAAAATTTTTGAGATGGCAAGAAGTTTAAAAAATATTCTGTAATATTTAGCCATTGATCCAAGAGCCTCTGGGCTACAGAACCATCGGTTAACCATCTGTTGCTGACATGACGCAAAAGAAATTTGGCTGTGACCAATGTTATATCCTGGACAGATTTATAATCCTCTCGTCTTGCAGCACTACTCTTTAAAAAGTAATGCATATCAGTAGCAAATTCGTCAAAATCTATATTTAAGCTTGTCAAAAAAATTTTAAATGCATTACTAACAACATGCAGGTTGCAAAAACCTAGTTCCAAAGATTTCTGGCCTGTTTCTTGTTTTACAAATTCATTGATTTTGCGTAAAAAACACTTATTTACATTTGGGCTGTCCATGGATACACAAATAATTCTGTTCAACGAAATATTGAAGGATAATAACACATCAAGAATTTCTTTTAGCAAAATATCTGCTGTTATATGACTTAGAAAAACGCTTGTTAGGTATCGGCAAGAAACTGAATTTATTTCTGAAGACCAGTACCTGAGATACACATCCAACTGCCATTTCACTTGTGTATTTGTAGTTTCATCAAATGCTATAGTAACCTTTCCTGGGCTACTAGATGCAATGTCTTTCTTCAAATCCTCTTCAAAATATTTGACAATCCATGTGATATCACATAAGCAACTTTTTTTCTTTAAGTTGCATTTTGGCTGCAATAGCAGAATCAGGAAACATTTCTTTGAAAAGTTCAACTGTTTCAGTGCATGAAACAAAAGACATATTGTCCTTAGCAACTTTCATGGCCCATAATGCTTCGGCTTTAGCCAATTGTAAATCATGACTCAGTACTTCACTAATATTTGTTTTGGGCTGAAGATCCCGTCCTCCAAAGGCTTTCAGGATGGACTTATTTTGAAATTTACTTTGAAATTTCTGCAAATGTTTTTTTCCTTTATGATGTGCTTTTACCTGTGAAAAGCCACTATTAGAATTGTTGAAAATTTCTGAACACAATATACACTTAGCAGAAAATATTGTTTCAGTTGCAAAACACCATTCTTTCAACTTCACTCCGTCCAATTCTTTGGCGAGCCACGCATCTTGAAATTTCGTTTTGGATTTAGGCATCTTAAACACTTGTATTACTAACCAGAAAATGAAAGGGAAGTACAAAAACACGTTCCAATATTGCAAAACCAGACAACTTCCCAAAATTTGGCTGCGAGGATGTCAGAAGATAGAAAAAAACAAAAAAAAAAGCAGGTCACCACTAGAGAACTGAACCTGCACACAGCACAGAGAACACCATAAAAGACGCAAAACCAGAAACTATCATACGCATCTCACGCAAGTTCAGTCAGAGCGAGTCGGAGCCGAGATATATTGCGCATGGAAGGTCGCTGTCGCCGCCACACGATCGAAGGTCAATGATCACGTGCTCTACTTCCTGCCACAATAACACTCAGCTACCATCCCATCGTCATTACCGGAGGTTACGGAAGGAGACCACATGTTTCCTCTTTGCTTCCACCCACCTGCGGTTTACAATAACAAAACATCAGCAGAAAGAGGAGGTTCCACAAGGCATGTACAAAAATAAAGTACGATCTTCTGCGTGCTACGGAGTTCGTCTGCAAAGCGCAAACCAGGGGTGAAAATGACCCCTCCCCTTTTCCCTTAGATCTCTTGTTACTCTCGAAAACTGTCCGAAGGCAAAAAGTGGAGCGCCCGCCCCGAAGCAAGTGCATCTCGATGGCGTCATTTTTCCCTCCCTTCAGCAGCACAGCATATAGGCTGTTTCTACAATAACAGGTTTTTTTACCTTACCGTAATGGTAAATTTATTGGCGTTAATAACGGTTGTGTTTTTAATAAATAAGCTTACGAAAATTTTAGGATGAATAGCAAATTTTAGGTATAATTTTAGGAATTTAAGGAGGGTCACAAAATATTAGGAATTTTAGGAGGAATGCGATCCCTGGTGACGTGTCTGCACGGCAGGATGCACATGAGATAAAGGTAGATAGCAATGAGAGCACATGTTCCTGTAGCTCAGTTGGGAGAGCGACTTACTCTGGAGTGAGGGGATCCGGGTTCGATGCCCGGCGTGGACAAACTTGTGTTTTCACATTGGCACCCAAACTTCAAGGATGACCTGGCCATTAAGTTTCTCGCAATGGTGCGATATTCTTTCCACATGGCAAGACAGGAAAAATGAGAATCCCTTCTGCAGTGCTTCGAAAAAATAAATGTGTGATGTCACGTTCCACACACCAAATTGTCTGGGAGTTCTCAAATGCACGTTCTTCGGCGGATGACTGCCTACAGCAACACGTGGTCCCGGCTGACCTGTGGGCCATTCCCCCGGCCCTCTTTTGGGGGAGTGACATGCCTGCGCCGCAAGGCGCACATGAGATAAAGGCAGATGGCAATGAGAGCACATGTCCACGTAGCTCAGTTGGGAGAGCGACTTACTCCGAAGTGAGCGGACACGGACAAACCTGTGTTTTCACAGATGGCACTATGGTCCAGGTAAACTTTCTGCAAATGTGGATGGAGGTGGTTGGCTAACAGCTTTCTGCAGCGTCTACCATTCAGTGTCTGTGGGATAATAACCAAAATGGACCTACAGTTTGTCAGGAAAAAGCTCCCCAGACCAGAACACCACTTCCAACGGCCTGCTGGGCGCCAACTATGCAACCAAGCGACCGAGCTTTATGCTATTTACGCCACGTATGAACCCGGTCATCAGCATAGTGCAGCAGGAAACGGGACTCGTCACTCCAGACGACCTTCTTCCATCTGCTGAGGGTCCACTGTCGATGTTCCTTGGCCCGTGCGAGACGTTGTTTGCGACGACAAGGCATCGTCACGGGTACTCTTGTTGGTCTCCGGTTGGGGAACTCCAGACGAAGCAAGGTATGGTGCATGGTGCACGTGGAAATACACAGAACTGCACAGCTGTTGTGCTGCCATGTCAGCTGGGTGACTGTTGCATGTCACTGCTGACATACCAGCAGTGACACCCAATGCTCACCTCTAGAATCAACCGTGTGCGACTGATTAGTGTGAGCCCTTCTGCTGGATGTCTGAGCATGGTTAATCCAGTCCTGGTACACCCTTGATACAGTAGTATGGGAGCAGTTAACAAGTGCGGTTGTTTCTCAAATACTGGCACCTGCCCTCAGGGCCCAAACTCTCTGGCCATGGTTAAATTGGCTTATGTCGCCACATTTTCCCATTATTGGCAAATGTTTACTGATTACGTACAGAGGATAGCTGTGCATAATTTAAAGTAGTCACATGCACCATTCAGTGGATTTTTTTGGATTGGAGGTTTAACAACCACCGTGAGCAACTCATTGGGCTATAAGCAGTTGCCCGTCCCTAATTTAGGGTCACTGGTTCCAGGGAAGGGAGAGAGCCAGTGCTGTAAGACAAACACAACATCCATGCCTCACCGGGATTTGAACCCGGACCCCGTCCGGACGAATGATCAGAGGCCATCGCTTAGACCACTGCGCCACCAAGGCGGCCACCATTCAGTGGTGCACCCACGGGAAGAGCCGACGGGGCTCACCCCTCCTTGGGCTGACAGAGGGGGAAATTATTATGTCAAAGTTTGAAACAAAACATCAAGATATGCTATCTACATATACTTCTTAATCATGTACAATATAATTATAACATACAATAATTATAAGGGAGTAGTTCTGTTAAATACATTTAGAAAAATCTAACCAGAGAAAGATTTTCATCTACTGCTTCTTCTATCATTTAACTTTCTTATACTGTAGCATTCCTAGTAACTGGATAAGAATAAATGTACAAAAGTAAACCTCTTTCTTAATCATTATAGCACCAACCATCAAAATCTGAAAATCAGGAGACATTTACAGCTCATAAAATTGCATGAGCGCTATTTTTTATCGGCATTTTCCAGATGTACGAACAATTTTCCAGTAGTAGTATTATTGGTCCACTAAAAGTTCTGGAGAAAAAAAAAACCCCCGTGAAAATCAACACCCTTACCTCTACCGAAATTCATTTTCAGGTACTTTGATTTTGCAATATAATGAAAACGTAAAATGGCCCACATATTGTTATTTTTTACAAATAAAATAGCAGCCAACTGTTTTTCATTTCTTTGTTAGGTTGTGCGCGAAAGCGAAGACGACAAAAAGCATCGTATTAACATCGTCTTTTGTTACGAGGTGAGGCCAACTGTAATTACTCCCTTTTGTGGTTAAATGAATTGGCCGCAACTTAACTGTTTATCATAAATTAGAATGCGTGCGGCTCTGTTGGGGTGAGGCGTTGAAAGACTGAGCTGCATGGAGAAGGCAGGGCAGTTCCCATCTGTCAATCAATTACTGACCTTCCCTAGCATTCTAGTGCCAGTGCGGGTGAGCTCTTAACTGAAGGCGCTGTATGACAATCAGACTGGGAGAAATATTTTTAAAGAAAATTTCAGAAGCCAGCGCTTACACCACTGCATGGGGCGGCTTTCTTTTAGCAGATTGAAGGAGAAAAAAAGTACGAAACTGAAGACTGTAATGTCGCCTTGCATCGATGCAGAAGGAAAAAGATTTCATAGGTGGTTCAAAATCATGGTGAGGCTTGATAGAATTTCGACCATCATAACTGCTGATTCTCAGTGAAAATCAGGAGAATTTGACATTCATCTGGAGGGTGGGAGGAAGGGCTGAAAATCTGGAGTCTCCTGCCTAAATCTGGAGAGTTGGCATGTCTGCACCTGACTATTTTTTCTGGTAAATTTAGGGGGGTCACCCCCACCTTGGGAAAATTCGGTGCGCCATGCCTCCCTTCCTTGGGAAATTTCTGGGTGCACTACTGGCACCATTGATATCACGTGGTACTTAATTATCATTCTGAATATGTAAAACAAGCGGTGTTCCTAATGCAAAGCTAACTCAGTGTATTTCTCTGCTGGACGTGACGTTGAAATCACGTGGTAGTTCGTTATCGCTCTTAATATGTAAAATGGGGATGGAGTGGGGTTGTTCCTAATGCAAAGCTAACTCAGTGTAGTTTACATTACTCAAGTGGTTAAAACACTCCCAGTATCTTCAAGATGTAACATTAAAAAATGGCTTGATCAGTATTTCCATATAATGAACATGGGTGAAAGCTGTTACATTGGGTTGATGCACAAGTTCATGCCATGTTATTTCACGAGTGTTTCCCAGGTCAGTAGTAATGGTGCAGATAGTCAGTTGTATACCAAACTGTAGCCAGTAATATCGTGTATCTAAATCATATTGCGTTGTGTGATTGTGGATAATGGTTTTTTGGTTTTCAGGTCCGGAAGTATGGAGTGTCAAGTAGAGAGAAATGAACATTTCCGACATCTGCTCCTTTTACGAGTTTAACAAGGGATCCACAGCCGCCAAGGCTACTCGCCAAATTTGTGCTGTGTATGGCGAGGATGCTATTACTCCGAGGACAGTCCGCAAATGTTTTGAGCAGTTCTGAGTAGGCAATTTTGACTTCAACAACTCTCCAGGCTCGGGTCATCCATCTCACTTTGATGAGGATCGTTTGAACCATCTCATCCACTTGGATCCATGTCAAACCACACATGAATTGGCCACTGAGATGGACTGTGATCAGGCCACCATGATGCAACACCTGGAACATATGGGAAAGGTCCAGAAATTGGGGTCTTGGGTGCCTCACACTCTCACTGAGGACAACAAGAATTAGTGTTGCCACATGCGGTTTTTTGCTTGCCCATTATCGTGAATGTTCTCAGCAACACAAACCTTTTCTGTCACGTATTGTTACTGGAGATGAAAAGTGGTGCCTGTACATGAATTTCAGGCATCGGAGGGAATGGTTAAGCCCAAACAAGATGCCCACACCACATCCAAAACATGACCTTCATCCTGCGAAGTTTATGTTGTGTGTCTGGTGGGACATGAAAGGAATTATTCATTGGGAAATGCTGCCAAGGAATTGGAACATCGACGCTGCACTCTATTGTGGGCAACTTCGCTGTGTAGAGGGAGCAATTTAGCAGAAACTGCCACACTGACGCCATCATGTCCTTCTCCAACGTGATAGTACACGCCCTCACAGTGCAAACATGACCAAAATGGCCATTCAGGACATGAAATGGTAGATCCTTCCGCATCCGGCCCATTCCCCAGATGTCGCCCCTTCAGACTATCACTTGTTCCAATCTCTGTCGAATGCACTCCGTGGAAGAACGTTCAACAATGATGTTGATCTCCAGAATTTTCTTGATGATTTCTTTGCAGCAAAACCAGCACGTTTTTTTTTCAAAAATGGCATTGCAGACCTATCCAGACATTGGGACACCATGATAAACAATGAGGGATGGGGTAATACTTAGTTGATTGATTATGTTTTCCCTTCTGATATAATACATTCCTGTAGTGCAGTGAAAAAACCCAGCTTGAACTTATGCATCAACCCAATACTGCACGATACCATCCTGTGTATGTAACTGAAACCCTGTTGTACAGTGACAAAAGACTTTTTTTTCATTTCTTCATTAATATTATTTGAGTTTTATCCTTTTTATATAAAATCACTGACTGGAAAGAATCACTGTTCTTGGATTAGGGCTACAGCCGCCAAGAAATGGACAGGGCCAGTGACCTAAGAACAAACACAACACCCACATCAGGACCAGCTATACATGGAGCTGGAGGCCTGCATGTTACACCACTTAACTGCTGGGTGACTTAAAGGAAATATATAGTGACCTGTTAATGGAATTACAACTTAAAAGATTCATCAGTACGCAATCTGTGAAAAATTTATACAAACGAGAATAATCACACCATTCCAGACTTTAAATTATTATGTGCAGCATTTATATTTTTTCTTCAAGTTGTACTTCAAGAGCAAATTGCAATATTTCTATCATACACATCACAAAAATAAAAAACACACACACACACACATCTGAAAGCATGTGGGCACTCACAGGGCATAATAACTTATCCAGTTAGCATGACAAAAGGCTCCAGCCGTTCTTCAGGTGGAAGTAAATTATTTAAAGTATCCATGGTCTCAATAACTTCTGAAAGACTTGACTGGCAACGCTTCAGAGTATTCGAAATCTCCTGAACTTTTCCCAATTGCTCAGAATACTTCATGAACTTCTTCTGTCTTTCTGTGAGAATATTAGTTAATGTTGCAACAGCAAAATCAATCTGCAAAAAGATTGGCAATGACACGGATAAGAAAGATATAAAAACAACACTTCTGAATCAAGAGCTATTTAATTATTTATTTATTACATTCAAAAAATATTCCATGCTATGTAAAATTTACAAATTTCATAGCTTTACACAGTATGCAACTCCTTTACGTGCAGAATAACAAAATTATTAAATATTGATAGCATAATGCATTGTAAAAAGAGACACATTAATGGGCTGAAATTTGAAGGTCACAGCGAATACCAATGTGATGAGCTTTAGTTACAGGAAGTATGCAATACACACTTAACAAATACACTGCTGGCCATTAAAACTGCAACACCAGGAAGATTGCATTCCAGGGACTCGAAAATTGGCAGAAGGGCAGAACACGGGTGCACATGTAAATACACTATCTACCAACAAGTAATTGGACACCCCTGCAATCGACGATATCTACGATCCTGATACACGTCACGGCCACCGCCGTTAAATATCATGTGGGAAACAATAACGCAACCGGTCGCATGCAAGATGCCATGCAGTTCGGAGCTCTCTGATTTCGAGAAAGGTGTAATCGTCGGGTATCACAGAAATGGCCAATCCATATGTGACATATCCAGCGAGTTGAAGTACCCAAAATCAACAGTGGCCTACGTGATTGGCAAGTGGAAGATGAGAGATGACTGTCGGAATGTGCCCCGAACCGGCAGACCCACAAAACTGGGAGTTAGAGACCGACGGGTGCTGGCCAGAGAAATTCGGAAGAACCGCACCAAATCGATGGGCCACATCCGGAAGGAGTTTCAACAGGCGTTCGGAGTGTTCTTTCGATGAATACCATCCGTAAGGAAGCCCATCTGCTCGGTTATCATGGACGTGCTGCCCCCCAAGCCTTTGATCACCAAGTCCAATAGCGTGCTCAGCTAACGTGGTGCAAAGAACGTCGACAGTGGACCGTTGAACAGTGGAAACAGGTTCTCTGGAGCGACGAATCAAGGTTCATCCTCTACCGTTTGGATGGCAGGGTTTGGGTTTGGAGTCTGCCTGGAGAACGCCTCCTGCCGGAATGTATTGTGCCAACTGTGAAGTTCGGCGGAGGTGGAATTATGCTATGGGGGTGTTTCTCCTGGTATGGCATGGGAGCCTTGGTCGCAATTCCTGGTAGACTCAACGCCAAGACCTACTGCACCATTTTGGAAGACCATGCGCTTCTTACGTTGTGGCAGTTTTACGGGGTGGACCCATGTTACTTTCAGGATGACAATGCCACCTGTCATGTTGCGAAGTCCACCATGGCTTGGTATGGTGACAATGGGGTTAATCGAATGGACTGTCCTGCGCAGAGCCCAGACCTTAACCCTTTCGAGCATCTCTGGGACGAGTTGGAGAGTCGACTTAAGTGGTTCCCCCACCGTCCGAAATCGGTGAAGGAACTGATCTGTCTTCTCCAAGCTGAGTGGAAGAAAATACCGCTAGCTGTCGTACAACGCCTGATTGAGAGTATGCCCCGGAGGGTCGCAGCTGTAATCGCCGCTCGTGGAGGCTCCACCAACTATTGAAGGTGAATAAACTTCGTTTTCCTTTGCTATCACAGGTGTCCAATTACTTGTTGGTAGATAGTGTATGTTAATAGTTGTAAAACTATTATTATTACTGTTGCACACGTTATAAATGTCTTCAAGTCGAGTGCACATATGCCTCGTAATTCCTGCTATAACATAATTATTCAAGGAAGTGGGATATAAAATATTCTAACTATTTATAACTTGTTCAAAATTATTGCATTTACCCAATATGGCACAATTGTGAAGGCTATTTGTTGGCTGTTTTTACTCTCAGGTACCTATCTCGGACGTTAAGGAGTTAACAATTTCGTGCAGACTAAGTTCGTAGAACTAAAAACACTCACAGGTTTATATGAAAACTTACAACCAGAGTCGAGATAAAAAATGAAGATGAAGTTTAAAAGAATCAACGAAATAAAAGAACTATATACAGAGTGATTAAAATCATTATCTCTTATAGACGTTGTCTTCACGTAAAATCAAACCACAAAAAAAGCATTTGTAGTCACACCAAGACCAAGAGGTTTGCATAAAATTTGGATAGCAAGCAGAGAATTCCTTGCAATGGGCACTCACTCTCAAACACTACCAGACCAGTTTTGATCTATTTCCATCACGGTCGTCTTCAGTGGTACAACTATCGTAGGTCGATGTTAAGCAAGGTTGGTACTAAGTGACGACCGAGAGTTGGATATGTGCACTCGACTTGAAGACATTTATAACTGTGTAACAGTTATAATAATAATAGTTATACAACTATTAACATATAATACAGTCATGTAAACCAAATGGGTAGTTCTAACTAACCAAGTTATAGCACATGTAATAGATTAACCAGGCAGCATACACTGAAGTGCCAGAAAAACTGGTACAGACGAGCTTATGCAAAATACATAGCAACGTCCCCTATGTGCGTACTCGGTTGCGTCCGCCAGTGCGAATATAAAGCGATAGACATCCTTGCCAGCTGTCAGAGCTGTTTTCGGCATGAGAATGCCAAGTAATAATGATTTAAGCGATTTTCAACGCGGTGTCATAGTTGGCGCTCGTGAGATGGGCCATAGTATTTCGGAAACAAAGTTCCGATTTTCACAGACGACCATTGCAAGGATGACTAGAAGAATTCCGGCAAAACCTCCAACCTACGATACCAGTGTGGACATTAAAAAGACATTGGGTGAACGTGACCATCGTCGGCTGTCAAGAATCATTTCACGCGACACTTGCAGGTAGCATCGGAATTCAATGCTGGAGCCTCAACAAGCATCAGCGTCCGGACTGTGCAACGTACCCTGCACGATATGGGCTTTGGGAGCCGATGCCCAGCTCCAGTCCCCTTGATGGATGCACGACACAGAGCTACGCGCCTCGCTTGGGCACAGCAACACTGCCACTGGACACTTGATGACTGGAAACAAGTAGCCTGGTCTGATGAGTCGCGTTTCCAATTGTATCGGGCAGATGGAAGGATTCATGTGTGGCGCAAACCCCATGAAGCCATGGATCCCCGCCTGTCAACAGGGAACTGTAACGGCTGATGGGGGGGGGGGTCCATAATGGTATGGGGTGTGTTTAGCTGGACTTCACTGGGACCCCTGGTACGTCTACATACGTCTGTGACCGGCCAACGCTATGTGCGCATCCTTTCTAATGAGGTACACCCGTTCATGTCCTGCATTCATGCTGATGGGTTGGGCCTGTTCCAACAGGACAATACACCTCCACACAAGTGTCGGGACGCCACATTATGGTTAGAGGAGCATTCATCTGAGTTTGGGGTGTTGCCATTTCCACCCAAGTCCCCAGATCTGAACGTGATAGAACACATTTTGGATGCCATGCAACGTGCTATCGAACACAGGAATCTGAGACCTCGGAATACACCGGAATTGTGGAATGCTCTGCAGGAAGTATGGTGTGCATTGCCTACAGCATATTTCCAGAAGCTAGTAGAGTCCATGTCTCGTCGTATTTCTGCAGACCTGCGCTCCCGTAGGGGGACCTACCGAGTATTAGACTGGTGTACCAGTTTTTCTGACATTTCAGTGTATATGGAAATCATGTGAGACAGTAATGCCCCCTGGAAGTTGTATAAGACAGGTGAATGAGGAGCCAGTGTTAAGCACTCAGTGTGTTTGCTCACCGATCCTGGCTATGGACAGCTGTAGCATGGCCCATCGAAGACAACAGCAGCCTTACCAGCAGATTTCCAACTCTGATCATGGGAGAATTGTGGCATGTCGGTTTTGTGGATTTTATCATTCTGAAACATCGGTGCTTGTGTCGGATGGTATGAGGCTATGGCGGGGAGAACATGGCATCAGTAGGTAGTGGAGGACCGAACATAGCAACCGACTTGCGGGATCCCAACGGCCCCATCACACCACTGAGCGAGAGAATCGACATCTGGTGCACATGTCTCTCATGGATCGCACAGCCACATTGACCACCGTAGCTCAACAGATCACGTGTTAGGCAGTAACAAACCTCTGCAGTCATTGCTGATGGAATTCTGATTCTTCTCAATTCCTATTTCTGCTTTTGATTTTCTTTTTAGAAAGTTGCTTTGAAAACTGATAATTACTTTACAGGAATTTCAGTCCATGTTGTAACAAGTTTCTCTAACATGTCTATCTAAACCAGTCTTGTTGGAGCAATTCTTTATAGCTGCTTTATGTTTTGCTATACAAGTTTCTAGTCTGTGACCTGTCTCTCCTATATAAGATAGTCCACAACAACAGATTACACCTTGCAGTTCACTCATCAGCAACAAGGAAAATTCACTAAGAAAATTACTTATCACAAAGGTTTATTCAAATCATTATAGAGAATTAGCAAGAAATATAATGTAAGACTAGCTCCAAGTTTAAAGAGAGAGAGAGAGCGCGAGAGAACAAAGTTAAAAAAATTTCCTTAAAATAGTTCAAAGAGAAGAAGATATTTTTAAAATGTCTATGAAGTAAAATGTTGTTGTGGACTGTCTTACATAGGAAAGACAGGTTGTAGACTAGGAACTCAAAAAGCAGAACATAAAGCAGCTATGAGGGTAGATCATAAAGTAACGCACACTTTTTTTTTTTTTTTTGGCAACAGTTTGATAGGCAAAACAAAACATATACACCGTGAAACTACATTTCATACCTATTTTTCAAGTAATTGTCATTTTCTTGTAGGATTTCCGTCCACAGTGAGTAGAGTTTTAGGTCCCAGCCACCTACAGCGAGATCACCTTTTGGGCAGGACACAGAAACGGAAGGAATGAGAGCAAGTCTAGCGACTTTGACAGTACAGTTTGTAGTGAGATTAGAGTACAGTAGATGGTGCCACCGTACAAGTACGATGTTGCACACAGAGGGGTAAAAGAATTTTAGGGGGGGGGCATAGGAAAGTATATCCATTTAACCAGTGGGTCCAGCCTGGGGGCCGTCACTTCCCGTGCTTGTCCGATGCACAGCGGATATTCAGCGATTATTAGTAAATCACACCATCTCTGAAAGATCAGCTCAGGTTCGAACCTGAGGACCTTGCATCGATAGTCTGAATCGCAGCTATTTTTCAACATAAGAACCGAGACATTTATCCTGGCAGCGTGGTACTAGTTTTAGAATACCTTGTTCATAAAAGTCTGTTTTCTGGGTGTATAGCCACCTGCAGACAACCAATTTGACTTCGTCAGCCAAATCAAAGCACTGGCTGCCCAGGAATCTTTTCAAGGGACCAAACAGACGAAAGTCTGAAGGAGCCAGGTCTGGACTGTAAGGTGGATGCTGGAGCACCCCCCAGCCAAATTGCTCAATTTTGTCACAAACGTGTTGTGCAACATGTGGGCGAGCGTTGTCATGAAGCATTCTGATATTCGCAGCGTCTCTGTTGGGTCTTTTGTCATGAAAGGCATGATGCAACATTGTCAATGTGTTAGCGTAGATTTTGGCATTCACAGTGGTCCCCATTGGATGAAACTCATTGGAGAAAGCCATGCATGTCCCAGAACACTGCTATGAGGACTTTTTGTGCAGATTGAGTTACTCTGAATTTTTTGGTGGCGGGGTGTTGGAATGTTTTGATACCATACTGGCCTTCTTTGTTTCGGGAGTGTAGTGGTATGCCCAGGACTCATCATCCGTCACTACACCTGCCAGAAATTCGTGTTCTTCTTCTGCGTAACGCATCAAGTGGTGCAAGGATGACATCATTCTCTGTCCCTTCTGGTCGTCTGTCAAGTTCTTGGGCACCCATCGCGCACTGACCTTGAGAAATTGCAATTTGTCATGCACAATATTGTACCCTATACCATATGAAATGTTGAACTTCTGTGCCAATGTGAGCAGATGGACCTGCCAGTCACTCAGAATTGCCTGTTCAATGCCTCTCATAGTGGCAGGTGATGACATGGTTACAGATCGACCGTAATGTGGCAAATCGGTAAGGTTGCCACGGCCCTCTGCAAAGAAACTGCGCCATCTGGAGATGTTGCTGCGTTCCAGGCAATCACTACCATACACTTCAACCATTTCTTTGTGAATTTCCGTCCGAGTTTTCCGTTTAGCCCACAAAAATCAGACTACACTGCATTGCTCTCCATTTGTAGATGACGCTAACAAATGCAACATTTTTGTGCTGTCTTCCACATTGTCTTCCACCATGGCAACCCCTCATCTAGCAAAACCAATCTGTAGCATGATATTCAAACTCGTTGTCTGCCAAACTGCAACCTGCAAAGAGAAAAAAAAATTGTTGTGCGTTACTTTTCGATCCTCCCTCATATAAAGAATTGCTCCAACAAAACCAGGTTTAGACAGGCATATTAGACAAACTGGTCACAACATGGACTGGAATTCCCTTAAAGTAATCAGTTTTCAAAGCAACTTTCTACAAGGAAAATTAAGAGAAGGAATAGAAATTGTGAAGAATCAGAATTCCATCGTCAACGACTGCAGAGGTTTGTCACTGCCTAACATCTGGCAAGATTTGGTGAAAAATAACAGTAACCGTCAAGGTTAACTGCAACCACGATAGTGATAATGAAAAAAGAGAGACAACAAATAACTGTCTGATGAAGGAGAGGAGTTTTCTTCAAAAATTTGCAAATTGAAATAAAAAAATTCCTAGAAAAAACCCATATTAGAAGTTTAATTAAGTGTTTACATTAAGGTATTAAATTTTACTTCTGTCCAGGAGGATTGGTTTCATGATGGTAAGATTAGATTTGATACCAATAAAATAATCATTTGATTTTAAAAATTTGGTGCAACTGGTAGGTAGACTGGTCATATGTCCCCACAAATTGTGATTGTCTGTTGACATCTGAAGAACACAAAGTAATGGAATACTTGACTTCAAATTTTTTGATGAGTTAGTCCACCAAACCACTATGGAACTAGTAGTGAGCAGCAATGGTTTTAATATTATTTTATACATTGCTGCCTCTTCAAACTACAATAATGATAGTCCTTATTTTATCCCTTATCATTTGAAAATACCTCCTATCATTTGGCAACAGCCATAATAAAGCAGCTGAAAAACCAAATTTGGCAACAGCCATAATAAAGCAGCTGAAAAACCAAATTTGGCAACCTGTGTCACTCCCGCTGTTTACAGCTGATCAAGACCCAAGCCATGTTGAAAGTCTACATTGTTTCTTCAGTTTTTCTTAATGTAACTAATGCTTTACTATAGAACTACATCTTTCTCTGCACTAGGTAGGGGTTAATGTCAGGAGCATGGATGCAATGAAAACATGTCACACTTCATGGTTCATACGCTTTTTCAATCACAAAATTCCAGGACTATTCCAGGACATTTTCAAGACTTATCGATTTTTTTCCAGGACATACAATCCAAACATTCTTACTTAAAATATAGTGAAATCATAGGTCTGTTCAACCTGTAACCTACAACTTCCTACATGTTTGGGCAACTTAATACAGAATGCAGAATATCAAAAATGATGTCCGCTGCAACTAATCAAAAACTTGGGTTTTTAGTCTCGCAGATATTGCTATAAACGGAAAAAATAACTTACGCCCTCTAGTGGTGCACTTGTGCATTAAGAAATATTCGAAATTGTATGAGAAACATTTTGCACTGAAAATGTTCTCCGACAAAGAAAGAGTTTTTCAAATCGGACTCCTATAAAACAGAGATATGGACAAAAATAAGATATACGTGTACATCCCCTGGTGGGAAAATTATGCACTATTTCAAGCAGGAGGTATTCTAAAAACGTTTTCTGAGGTGAGTGGTATCGGTTCACGAAAGAATTTTTTTCAATTGAGTTTCCAGTTCAGATTTTGTTGCAAATACATCAGAAGCAAAAATAAACACTTACACCCCGGGGGCTAAACCATTCCTTACCAAAAATGAGAAATTATATGCAAACTGTGCCCCCCCCCTCCCGAGCTGTATCCGACGCAGGAAGGATTTTTTAAATTGGACTTTTAGAAGCGGAGATATTGGAAAAAACGCAATTTACCGTTACGCCCTCTAGTGGAAAATTTATGCATTATTTGAAAAAGGGATTAACTAAAATAGTCTTCGATATAAATGTCATCGAAAGATAACAGAATTTTTTTCACTTGGATATATAGAAGCAAATATATAAAATAAAATGCATTTTCAATTTGATACGATCTCCATTTGCGCCCTCTAGCGAGGAAGTTGTGAAGCGGAAAAAAAGCGGAATGCATGGATCATCATTTTCACATTTTAACCTTCCCAATACAAAAATAATTTTACAAATCAAACTAATAAATGAAGAGATATGGTCTTCCCGGCCAGACAAAGTGATAACATAAGCATGATGCAAAATATGCTAATAATGCAGCTTCACTCCTAACAGATAAGAAAACGAACAGCCCCCCCCCCCTTCCGCATTTTACAGGGGTGGGGAGGGAAATTTTTCAGACTTAAGTTATGTCAGCAGAAAAATCCTCAACTACAAAACATTGCACAGGGACAAAAGGGCAGGAATGGATAAAATTCCAGGACATGTAACAGAATTTTAGGACATTTCCAGGACAAAATGGAATTCTAAGTCTTCCAGGATCATCTCCAGGATGCGTACGAACCACATTGAATGCTTATATCTTTGAAACTAATAATTGTGTAATTGTGGAGTAATAAGTAATAAATGACTAGATGGTTTATTGAGTACCATTTATAACAAAACAAGTTTCAACCCTCCACCCCTTAACTCTTTGATACAGTAGCGTTAGAAAGTTAAGCTAAATTTTGCATGATTTTGTTTCACCGCACGCCATTTTAAGGATGATAACTAGTGAATAGATAATGATGGCGATGACCTCTGCCCCACATTTCGTAGCTGACGGTCAGAGCTAACAGACGTATGTGATAAACAGAAACAAAGTGGGTCTAAACTTTATTTTTTAGTTACTAATCAAAAACAATTATTATGAGAATTTTACTTGGAATTTTTTTTTATTTAAATTGCAAATTTTTGGAGAAAACTTTTCTCCTTCTTCAGGCTGTGTTTTTGTTGTCACTTATTCCCGTCACTATCGCGGTTATGGTTATTTTTCATCAAATCCTGCCAGATGTTACGCAAGGAAAATCCTTTGCAGTCATGATGGAATTTTGATTTTTCTCAATCTCTATTCTTTCTTTTAGCTTTCTTTTTTGAAAATTGCTCTGGAAACTGATAACTTTAAGGGAATTCCAATCCATGCTGTGACTAGTTTCTCTAACATGCCTATCTAAACCAGTCTTGTTGGAGCAATTTTTCATAGCAGCTTTATGCTCTGCTATACAAGTTTCTAGTACGTGACCTGTTTCACCTATGTAAGATAGTCCACAACTACATTTTACTTCATAGACTAAACCTTGCATTTTTAAAATATCTTCTTCTCTTTAAACTATTTTAGAGAAAATATTTTTAACTTTGTTCTCTAAACTTGGAGCTAGCCTAATAGTGTAATTCTCTTTAAAGACTCAAATAAACCTTTGTGATAAGAGTTTTTTTTTTTTTTTTTTGTGAATTTTACTTGTTGCTTTTGCAGGTTTTTTGTACCATTAATATTTAGAAGCTTCTCAATTTCTTCTTTAGGATAGTTATTTTCTGCAAGTATGACTTTAAGTTCCTCTTTATGGGCTTCTTTCTTATCTGCTGTAGATACTATTTTATTAATTTTTTCTAAAAACTGACTTGCTACATTTTTCTTAATAGAAACTGGATGATAGGAATTGAAATCCAACAGTCTGTTAGTATTCATTGGTTTTTTATACCAACTAGTGAGGAATTTTCCATCTTCATAATAGATAGTAATATCTAAGAAGTTAATTCTTCTTTCTTTTTGAAGTTCAATTAGCAAATTTAAGGGAATCATCTAATTCATTCAATGAATTCATTGAATTAGATGATTCTATTATCTACTATGAAGATGGAAAATTCCTCACTAGTTGATATAAAAAACCAATGAATACTAACAGACTATTGGATTTCAATTCCTATCATCCAGTTTCTATTAAGAAAAATGTAGCAAGTCAGTTTTTAGAAAAAATTAATAAAATAGTATCTACAGCAGAAAGAAGCCCATAAAGAGGAACTTGGTCATATTTGCAGAAAATAACTATCCTAAAGAAGAAATTGAGGAGCTTCTGAATATTAATGGTGCGAAGAACCCACAAAAGCAACAAGTAAAATTCACTAAAAAAAAAATTTCTTATCACAAAGGTTTTTTGAGTCTTTAACCCTTTAAAACGACCATGACCCCAAAATCTTGTATCACTCTAAATACCGCAACGCCTGAAACTGTCTCTCATTTCACTTCTTTGTTTAATAACACTGACGGTGACTCTTGCTGATCCCTTATAGATAGAGAAAATTTGAAGACACTCATTCTAGACAGGCGTTTCAGGTGGCTATGGCCGTTTGTAGATACGGGCATCTTGGGCGTTAAAGGGCTAAAGAGAATTTTTTTTTTTTTTTGATTAGAGGTTTAACGACCACCGTGAGCAACTCAATGGGCTATAAGGAGTCGCGCGTCCCTAATTTAGGGTCACTGGTTCCAGGGAAGGGAGAGAGCCAGTGCCGTAAGACAAACATAACATCCATGCCTCACCGGGATTCGAACCCGGACCCCTTCGGACGAATGATCAGAGGCCATCGCTTAGACCACTGCACCACCGGGGCGGCTAAAGAGAATTAGTAAGAAGTATATTAGGCTAGCTCCAAAAATTCACTAAAAAAAATTTCTTATCACAAAGGTTTATTTGAGTCTTTAAAAAGAATTAGTAAGAAGTACAATATTAGGCTAGCTCCAAGTTTAGAGAACAAAGTTAAAAAAAATTTCCCTAAAATAGTTCAAAGAGAAGAAGATATTTTAAAAATGCAAGGTGTAGTCTATGTAGTTGTGGACTATCTTACATAGGTGAAACAGGTCGCAGACTAGAAACTTGTATAGCAGAGCATAAAGCTGCTATAAAAAATTGCTCCAACAAGACTGGTTAGGCATGTTAGAGAAACTAGTCACAGCATGAATTGGAATTCCCTTAAATTCATCAGTTTCCAAAGCAATTTTCAAAAAAGAAAGCTAAAAGAAGGAATAGAGATTGAGAAAAATCAAAATTCCATCATCAATGACTGCAAAAGATTTTCCCTGCCTAACATCTGGCAGGATTTGATGAAAAATAACCGTAACCTTCAAGGTTAACTGTAACCGCGATAGTGACGGGAATGAGTGACAACAAAAAGACAGGCTGAAGAAGGAGAAGAGTTTTCTCCGAAAATTTGCAATTTAAATAAAAAAATTCCTAGTAAAATTCCCATAATAGTGTTTTTGATTAGTAATTGAATTAAGAAACTAGGAAGCCAATTCTCAACATGAGCTTTATTCAACAAATTATTTTTTAGGTAAAAAAAATTGGTGGCGGAAATTTAGAAATGCCGCAAAAATCAAGGGAAAATTACTATAAGAACCATCAAAAGTTGAAGAAACAGCTAAAGGAGAAAGAGAGAAATCCAAAAAGGCCCTTTAAGTCATCAACCGAAAGGTCACGGCAATGTATGGGGTGTCAAAAGTCCGAGTGCCAGGATGCATTTCACCCGAGTTCGACTCTAGAGCCACAACCTTCCACTTCAACTGTACAAATTGAGCCTGAACAGCAAGAAGAGATGGAGACTGATGTCATCGATCCAAATTTTCACACCGAGCATGGAATACCAATGCACTTCGCCTCTTTGGTTGTTTTTTACCAAGGAATAAAAAGATATTATTTAAACATCAGATTTTTGGGTAGTACCTCTACCCTTCTTCAATATTATTTCAAAGAAAATTTGATGTATAAGTAATATCCTTTTATTCCTTAGTGAAATACCCATAATTTTGAGAAATTTGTAATTTATTTAATCTAGGAATAGCCATGTCATGAATTATTACCAAATAACTAGTGTGCTTATTCAACTACCTTCAAGCATTAATTACCCTCTTCGCAAAAAAAAAAAAAAAAACTGAAGCACCCAAAACGAATCATCCAATCAAGATGAAAATTCGTATGTGCAATGCACATGTATAGGAAAGGAAATTATTGCAATTCCAGAGCAGTTGGGTTGTTTGTTCAGATAAAACAGCTACACGAGGGGAACAAGTTACCAGTACATTGTAGTGTCACCTCTGGCTTGGATACAAGGGGTTACCTGGCGTTGCATAGATGCATACAGTTAACAGATACTGTCTTGAGGTATAGCATACCACATGGTGTCCAAATTGAGGGCCTGTTTGCTGACATTCCGGAATGGGTGTAGATGATGTCCCATCATGTCCCAAACATATTAGATTGGTGAGTGGTCGGGCGACCAGGCTGGCCACGGAACAGTGTCAACATTACAGATGCAGGCCTGAGAGAGCTGTGACATGTGTGGCTGGACATTATTCTGTTGAAAAATTGCTCGGTGATGCTGCAACAGGAATGGCAACATAAGAGATTGTAGAATGTCATTGACGTACTATTCAGCCATAAGGGTGGTACAGAGAACTACCAGACATACTGTTCAGCCATAAGAGTAGTACAGAGGACTACCAAGGATGTCTAGCCATCATAGGGAATGGCTCCCCAGACAGTCACTCTTGGTGTGTGAGCCGTGTACCATTCCACGGTAAAAGACAAGATCTGTGCGCTGGCCAGTGCAGGGTGGTACAGAGAACTACCAGACATACTGTTCAGCCATAAGAGTAGAACAGAGGACTACCAAGAATGTCTAGCCATCATAGGGAATGGCTCCCCAGACAGTCACTCTTGGTGTGTGAGCCGTGTACCATTCCACGGTAAAAGACAAGATCTGTGCGCTGGCCAGTGCAGGGTGGTACAGAGAACTACCAGACATACTGTTCAGCCATAAGAGTAGTACAGAGGACTACCAAGGATGTCTAGCCATCATAGGGAATGGCTCCCCAGACAGTCACTCTTGGTGTGTGAGCCGTGTACCATTCCACGGTAAAAGACAAGATCTGTGCGCTGGCCAGCTTGTCTCCAGATACGCATGCAACGGTCATTGGCACCAAGTGCAAACTGTGACTCGTCACTGAAAACAACATGATACCACTGGACACTATCCCACAATGATCAGGCCCAACACCACTGCAACCTGTGCTGGTAATGCTCCCTAGTCAGTGGTAGGTTCCTGAATGTAGTTCCCGTGCTGCAAATCATCAGGTAACAATCCAGATAACCACTTCCGTGTAACTGTAGAAAACGCAACATGTCCATGGATGGTTGAGAGTGACGAATTTGTTTCTGTTCGTGTGGCTCTCACAATTGCTCGATTCTCGTGTTCTGTTGTTGACCTCAGCTGTCCACTGCCATTGCCACTGGGTTGTGCCCTCCTCAGCCCATTGGTGCCAACATTGTCCGATTGCAGCATTGCTCCAATCCGAATTCCTAGTGATATGGTGACTCGATCAACTGGTCTCTCTCAGCCCAACTATGCGCCCTCTCTCAAACTCACTCAACTGCTCGCATTATGCATGGAACCGATGTCAAGGCATCCTCAAAGTACGTGGACGGTAATGAAACAAACCACAATCTGCAAAGCTCTGCTCTTGATATACCCTCCTCAATGCGCAGTGTTGGGCCACTATTTAGTCATTAGCCATTATTTTTTAATCATTTGCATATTTGGCCCTGAGGTACTTGCATACTGAGTTTCATCAGGATCAAACGACTTTCTCGGAGTGCTTCATTTTTCTTGGTAAAGAGTGTGTTTCAAAGAAAAGATCTACATCAGTGACTATGAGCATAGTGAATATGGTGCTTGATGTAAGGATAAGTGGACAACATATTACTCTCAATTTTAAGGATCACCAAACAAAATGTAAGTAAATGGTTGGTGACAAAGAATGCACACACTTAAAATAGTGTTTACATATGTTAAGTCATATACACTGAGTGGGCTGAAATCATGGGATGCCTACCTAGTAATGGTTAGAGGCTCCCCCTTTTGCCTGGATAAGGGCAGTCACACAATGAGGTATTGAGTCCACTGGGTCATGAATGTGTTCCACAAGTATCTCCACCCATGCTTGCTGCACCGCTGTCCACAATCCCACGCACTCCCATAGGGATGATACAAAGTTTCACGGCATCTCAAAGATTTTCCACAGGGTTTGTGTCCAGTGAACAGGGTGGCCATTCCAGGGTGGAAACTTCTGTGGAATGCTCTTGTAGCCATGTTTTCTAGTCACTATGGCTCTGTGGGGAGGCACGCTGCCCTGCAGCAAGAGTCCATTATTGCGCTGTGGGTGCATGATGACTATGAATAAGGGCTGCGGGTGGCCTTGTGGTCAGCGTTCGTGACTGCCATGGAGATAACCTCAGGTTCGAACGTTCGAACCACTAAATACCCGCCGTGCGTCGGATGGGTACGTTAAGCCGTCGGACCCCAGGTACTGTCCCCCGGTAATAAATAAGAGTGCCTGTTTTCCCCTTTCTACCTCGCTTCTGTGTCACTTTTCTATCGGGTACTCTAGCCCAAATCTCCTAGCTTCCTATTTCTAAGGGTTGTTTAAGACCTGGGGTCAGACACTCCCTAAAATCCTCTACATATGATCATTTGATCATTTAAAGAGATGACTATGAATGGATGCAGATAGTCTGCTAGGATGGACATGTAGTGTAGACCGTTCAGAGATAAATATACAGAGTGAGTCAAAAGATGCAGGACACCCTTGTATTTCAGAAACGGGAGAGAAAATGAAATATCTGAATACCTCAGCAAAGAACAGGTGAAGGGGCCTATCTTTTAAACTATTTCCGGAACATGGCCACCATCTTGAAATCCGCCATATCGGATCAAGGTCAATTTTTTCAAATGGTAAGGGGGTCATGTTGCATATCAAACAAGAATAACATTTTCTCAGAAATGGAATGCAGTAATCGGATTTGACATATGTGTTGTAGTTCACAAGTTATCAACACAGAAAGTTGAAATAACAACCTCTTAAAATACCCTGTGATGTGCAGCTATTTGATGTGTTTAATGTGTTGTCCCTATTGCTGAACATGGAAATGAAGGCACTTAATTCAGTCGTTATGCACCCGCACAAGAATATTGGGAGAAATGCCATTACAGGCCATCAGGATGCATTGCAGAAGGTGGTGCTTGTCACGGATTTTCCCAGCATACACCAGGTGTTTCAGATGACCCCACAGATAAAAGTCGAGTGGTGCGAGATCAGGGGATCTGGGTGGCCATTCTACAGGACCATGCTGGCCAATCAAATGACCAGAGAATTGAACATCTAGCGACTGACGAACAGTTGCTCTGTAGTGTGGTGGAGCCCCATTGTAATAACAGGGGACACTGCCATCTTCATTCAGAAGGGAAGGGAAACCTGTTTCCTGTAGCATTTCCTGGTAGCGCTGAGCATTTAGGTTATTGTCGCTGAAAATGGGTTTCATTACACAGGTGCCCCATATTCCACACCACACCATAACCTTTACATTACCAATGACGTTGGATGGTTCCATCCAGTGAGGGTTCCTGTCACTCCAGTACCTGTGGTTCTGATGGTTAACCTCACCACTGACAAAAATTTGCCTCGTCACTGAACAAAATGCCCTTTACGAATGAGGGGTCCCATTGGTGTTGGTCTAAAGCCCAGGTGCGGAACTTGACACGTCTATCAGGGTCATCCTCTGATAGTTGCTGCTACATCCGGATCTTGAAAGGATGCCAGTGGACGGTGTGAAGAATCCGTACAATGGCTGACTGACTGATGCCACATTCTGCTGCAAGACATCATGTACTATGTTGTGGACTATTTGCAAAGGATGCAAAGACCATTGTTGAGGTTTCCTTGGTAGCAGTTTTCGGCTGACCACTACATGGCTTGTCATCCACAGCCCCAATTTCTTGGAATTTGGATATCAGGTATGCAACAGTGTCGGTTGTTGAAGTCTGCGGCTATGATACGGCAGCTGTATTCCCCAGAATTAGGATCACTTCAATCCTATCCTCTTTCATCAATGCCAGTTACCAGCAACAAACAATGTTATTTCAATTTTCTGTGTTGATAACTTGTGAACCACAACACATGTCAAATCTGATTATGGAAATCAATTTCTGAGAAAATTCTGGCCTTGTTTGATATGCAACATGACCCTCTTACCATTTGGAAAATTTGACCTTGATCCAATATGGCGGATTTCAAGATAGCTGCCATGTTCCAGAAATAGAGTAAAAGATAAGCCTCTTCACCAATTCTTTGCTAGGGTATTCAGATAATTAATTTTCCCTCCCGTTTCTGAAATACAAGGGTGTCCTGCGACTTTTGACTCGCCCTGTGGACTTACCAGGATAAAGTAATAAATCTAGTCACTGAAGCAGGGTACTCCTACAAACATATACAGAGTGATTCATAAAGAAGTATACAGTTTCCAGATTCTGTAAAACAGTAACAGTTGAAGACACGGACCACAACTGCAAACTGTTAGGTAGATGTACTCATAAAGTTTGTGTCCCGCTACTAAGAGAAGTGACGTAGGCAATAGCACGCGTGGCCACCCAGAAGTCCTGACTTAACACCTTGTGACTTTTTCCTGTGGGGGTATGTAAAGGACAAGGTATTCGCCCCTCCCGTTCCTGTTGATCTAGCAGAGCTGAAACAGCGTATCACAGCCGCTATTGCTGCGCTTGATTCAGATGTCTTATCTCACGTTTGGGTGGAAATTGATTACCGGCTCGATGTGTGTCGTATGACTAAGGGTGCACACATAGAACATCTGTGACTGTTTCTAAAAAAAAACTTGAAATATTCCCCTACAATTCTGTTACAGGTAACATAAAATATCTTACATTGTTCTTGTTTTACAGTGCGTTGAAACTGTATACTTCTTTATGAATCACCCTGTATACTCAACATCATACAAAAGACCAAGGATATGCCATGCTGAAAATGCCTTAATTCATCAGTTCAACTCCATTACCTGGGATCAATACCTTATATTACAGGCATTTCTTACATCCTTAAAAATGTCCCAAGAAAGGTAGGACTCGGTGTAAGCATAAGGGCTTCAACATCCTTATACAGCATTCTTACAAGATGCTCTGACAGACCTCCAATCACCAATGAAGCCAGTGTTTATGCCATACTGATTTCATTCCCTGATGGTGCTCAAAGATATTAGACTGGAATGACTAAACGCTCATTTGGGACCAGAATCAGAGAACACAAAAGAGACGTTAAGGGAGGAAGATCATCCACAGCTCTCTCCAGAGAAGTGAGCTTCAAGTCCGCAGTTCATACATGGGATGGTATTAAAAAATTAGCTCCCTACTCCAACCCAAAAGCAACAGCATTCCAAGAAACTCTAGAAGTCATCACTAGCTGTGATGCATGCAATGACAGCATCTTCCTGGAGTTGCCAAAAATTTGGATCCAACGTAGAAATAATTTTCCCCTCCAAATCCCCATGTGCCCAACCGACACATCTCATGACTTCAAATTTAGAACATACTGTGTATTTAATCTTGTCTTTGTCTCATTTAATTATACTCATATTCAAATTGTAATGTTCTAGTATTTCAGTTTGTTCTATGCAGTTAGCCTTGAAAAATTCATCTGTCAATGAGCAAAAGCTTGGCAAAATGTATGTTTAATTCCTTACACCAATACGGATAGTTGTTTTCATTTCATTTATTCACACATTGTGCATTTTTGCTTATTGGCTCCTCAGGGCATGAATTTACACTCTTGCTATGACCTCCTGGGAGGACAAATGCCCTGTCTCGTAGTATGAATAGCAGAGTAGCATTTCTGACAAACTTGGAATGAAGAAAAAAATTTGACAATTCTATAATGGGTTTCAACTGAAATACAAAAGATGTTCACTGCATAACTGAAGAAAAGGTGCAAGAATGGATACACAATTTTATTTACTGGCATGTAGTAACTAATGAGGGCATGAAAGATCATTAAGAAATTAAACAATAGCAATGACAGAAAAATTATGACACATGTACAGTACTGTTTCCACAAAGAAATAAGTTGGCCAAAAATACAAAATTGGCTATAGCAATTCACTCTCTCTTATACCAGTGAGTTCGGCAAAGTGTCTCATTAAAATGTTAGAAGGGCCCATGTGCAAGCAGTATGTATATAAGGGGAAAACAGATGACTCAGTGACATGACCAAAACATTAATACAATTAGTTATTATATGCAGTGGATAATTCAATCTCTGAAAAAATCAAATCATTTCAGCACTGTGAAATACTTGCTGCTGCCCAATAATTATTAAGTAAAAAAAAAAAAATCAGCACTCGAAATATGTTTCTTTTATATATAAAATACCTGCTGACTTCTTTATTTGTCTTTGCTATTGCTTTTTTCACTTAATCAGCAAGTTTTGAATACCCTATCTTCCTCTGAAGAAGGTCATTTTGTCAATAATGACATTCAGATGCCAATTATATTTGATTGGGCACAAGCACCCCTATAAAATAAAATCCGGCAAAATGCTTAAAATTCATACAGACAAACTTAAAAACTTTAAAGAATTGTAGTACTCATGTTGGTACCTCAATTTTCTGTTCTACATGTTATTTACACTTCAGACGCATGCCGCGTGGTCCAACTTCTAGGTCTGATTTTTAATGTTGATATAGCATACCTTAGATATAGAAATAAAACAGCAATAAAGCTTATCTTACCCTGTTACTCCTTATTGATGTTTTATTCTTACTCCTAGGAGTAGCAGGGTAAGCCTTATTGACATTTTATTCTTACTCCCAGGAGTAACAAGGTAAGCCTTATTGATGTTTTATTTTTATATCTAAGGTATCCTATCATAATTAAAAATCAGACCTAGAAGTTGGACCACACAGCATATGTCTGAAGTGTAAATAATGTGTAGAACAGAAAATTGAGGTACCAACCTGAGTACTACAATTCGAAATACAGAGCCACGTATATTCTTGCTCTCATATCGAGATTAAGCAAATGTATTATATTTAAAAACTTTAGACATAGAAACTTAAAAGCTTGAGTGCTACATCCATATATAATTGGTGAACCCCTATGCACAATATGACCTTTGTCAATGGGTTCTTTATCTGAGAGGGGTTTCACTTCCAGCTTTGGGTTTTCAAAACCATCTCTCCCCCCTTTTTTTAATGAATATTATTTACTGATGTAATTTTTAGGGGCGGGGGTAAACCTGTAAGCACTTTAGACTAAAACAAGTCACCCACCTCTAAAACTGTGCCACTGGTTCTAAGAAAGGGCATAGACAGCCCCTGAGGACAAGCACACTGCCCGTATCATATCCATTACCTTTTCTCGTTTGTTTGGGGGTTTAATGACCACCATGAGTAACCTGATGAGCTATAAGCAGTTGCCCATTCCTAATTTAGGGCCACTGATTCCAGGCAGATGACAGAGCCAGTGCCGTTATACAAACACACTCTCCATGCCTCACTCATAATTAGAACTCAAACCCATTTTGGACAAAGGATTAGAAGCCAACATTCTGTACCACTTGGGCACTGCACAGCTCATCCAGTTTTCAAACCAGGGAGCAACTCAAACAAGCAGCCAGAATCTCACCCCTCTGACTTTTCAGCCACTGAAGAAGCCTGATGTGAATATGGAAAGTCTTTTAGCGAGAGAGGAAGATAGTTTTTTTATACCTTTTTGTTCAACATAGAACATATCATATCTAAAATTAGAACCAAACTTAAACTAAAGTAACGGAATAGTGGGGAAAACGTTGTGTTTTTTTCTTTTTTCCTTTAAGTGAACACAATATACCTATGTTTCCAAGGCTAACATCAATTAAAAATGATAAATTATAAATAATGTGTCAGAAATATGAACCTTAAATGGTTCAAACACAATATATTATATACACTATCTACCAACAAGTAATTGGACACCTGTGATAGCAAAGGAAAACGAAGTTTATTCACCTTCAATAGTTGGTGGAGCCTCCATGAGCGGTGATTACAGCTGCGACCCTCCGGGGCATACTCTCAACCAGGCGTTGTACGGCAGCTAGCGGTATTTTCTTCCACTCGGCTTGGAGAGAAGACAGGTCAGTTCCTTCACCGATTTCGGACGCCTTAAGTCGATGCTCCAACTCGTCCCAGAGGTGCTCGATAGGGTTAAGATCCGGGCTCTGTGCAGGCCAGTCCATTCGATTAACCCCATTGTCACCATACCAAGCCATGGTGGACCTCGCAACATGACAGGTGGCATTGTCATCCTGAAAGTAACATGGGTCCACCCCGTAAAACTGCCACAACGTAGGAAGCGCATGGTCATCCAAAATGGTGCAGTAGGTCTCGGCGTTGAGTCTACCAGGATTTGTGACCAAGGGCCACGTGCCATACCAGGAGAAACACCCCATAGCATAATTCCACCGCCGCCGAACTTCACAGTTGGCACAATACATTCCGGCAGGAGGCGTTTTCCAGGCAGACGTCAAACCCAGACCCTGCCATCCGAACGGTAGAGGGTGAACCTTGATTTGTTGCTCCAGAGAACCTGTTTCCACTGTTCAACAGTCCACTGTCGACGTTCTTTGCACCACGTTAGCCGAGCAGCGCTATTGGACTTGGTGATCAAAGGCTTGTGCGCGGCAGCACTTCCATGATAACCAAGCAGATGGGCTTCCTTATGGATGGTATTCATCGAAAGAACACTCCCAGATGCCTGTTGAAACTCCTCACGGATGTGGCCCATCGATTTGGTGCGGTTCTTCCGAATTTCTCTGGCCAGCACCCGTCGGTCTCTAACTCCCAGTTTTGTGGGTCTGCCGGGTCGGGGCACATTCCGACAGTCACCTCTCATCTTCCACTTGCCAATCACGTAGGCCACTGTCGATTTTGGGTCCTTCAACTCACTGGATATGTCACATATCGATCGGCCATTTCTGTGATACCCGATGATTACACCTTTCTCGAAATCAGAGAGCTCGGAACTGTGTGGCATCTTGCATGCGATTGGTTGCGTTGTTGTTTCCCACATGATATTTAACAGCGGCGGCCGTGGTGTGTATCAGGACCGCAGATATCGTCGATTGCAGGGGTGTTCAATTATTTGTTGGTAGATAGTGTATATATATATATATATATTCTATAAAGAAGATACCTACAAAAAATTCAGGAGTGAACCCCTCCACAAACGCCAACCAGTACTCTACCTTTGAATTAGAGCATTTCCATACTCATGGTTTTGACAAAGTGAAAATAGAGGTACTACATATTATTCCTGACCTCTATGCTCGGCTAGAAACTGAATCCCTTGAAATTTTGCAGCATCAGTCTCTTTATCCCTATGGCCTTAATTCCACTCTATCTGACAATAAGCATAATCAGCATAAATTTTCAATTCGTGAACTCTTCTTTCTTGTTAATAATAAGAGCTGCTCTAGAGGTAATAGAGGACAGAGGTTATTTCGCACATCAAGCAAAGTTGATTTTGCTAACTTGCTAAAAACTCTGGAAAGCTTTAAAACAGGCACTAATTTTGTTAAAAATACTTACAAAATTCTCAAGTCCTTCAAGCACTCTGTCCTTAAATGTTTTTTCAAATTCTGGAATGAAACTGCTGACCATGTTGATAAGCATGTTTTTGCTTTGGTTCTGGACATTCTTAAACATATTCTTAAAGATAAAATTTCTCTTAAAGAATTTTCCAGTAATTTTGTTACCATCAGGTTCCTAAATAAAGCCTACGATAATCTCAATGTAAGGAAGCTGTTCTACAATAATGCAATTTTTTTTTCCCATCCACAGGCACCAGTCTATTGTAAGTTTTAAATATGTTAAGACCTTAGGGTCAATAGTTAAAAACTACAAACTTAACTCTTCGAGCTACATTCCTGTAATTACTACTTGTTCTTGTGATGAACATAAAGAAACAGTTCACTATGATAAGAATTACAACCATATTATCACCGGAAACTTGAGTTATGTTGAAAATGAAAAGCTTAGGAATTTATTAGAGTATGGCTCTAATTTCAGACCTTCCTTCACAATTTCCAAAGAAAGGATTCTTGAGAGCTTCACTCAAGATGTAAATAAGTACATCGTAAAAACCAGTTTAACGTACAATCAGCCTATTGAGGCCTTCGTAGAATGGAAATATAATATAATCAATAGCTTCACCGGTGAGTTGGCAGGTCTGGACTTTTGTTTCGACAGAAATCTCTTTTTCTCTGGAGAAGCTAAAAGGTCACTCTCCAAACTACAAGACCAATTTATTTTTACCACTACGGATAAAGCTAGCAATAATTTTGCAATTATCTGTAAGAAGTTCTATTTTGAATTGTTAACTATGGAACTCAATAATAGAGTAACATACGAGCCCGTAAGTTATTCTACCAAGCAGTTAGAAATCGGTTTAAGGCATTCTTCAAGAAACTTAAAATTCCACAAACTAGAAGATATGGGCCTGAATTTCCATTTCTTTTTGCAACGGTTAAGTTTCATAAGGATCCTGTAAAGTTCAGGTTCATAGCTAGTGGAGTAAGAAGTCATAAAAAGAAAATAGATCTTGCTTTTGAAGATGTCTTAAAGAAGGTTTTGAAACACATTAGAAACTGTTCTAACTTGATGTACAGAGATTTTTGGCTAATTAATAATAATGCAGAAGTAATTTCTACTATACTCAAAGTTTGTCCCCTAGATATTAATAGTTATGATTTTGAAAACCTATATACTAATCTGCCTCTATCAGATATAATCACTACCTTTAAAGAGCTGTATGCAGAATTTAAACTTAACCAATTTGTTGATGTAGGAACTTGGAACTCTTATCTCAATTGCTGCATAAAAAATAACCATATCTTATATAATAATACTCTATAAGCAAGTGAACGGTATTCCAATGGGAACATCAACGTCCACAAATATCGCTAATCTATTCCTGTTCTTTAAGGAATATAAATTCATTAAAAATCACCCCACCTGCTCAGATAACTACCTTTACACTTTTAGATATATTGATGATCTGCTGTGTATCAATAATTCAGAAGTTATAGAGAGTGATTTTGATAATATCTATCCTAGCTCTCTTAACTTATGTAAAACCAACCACAGTAATCAGGAACTTGAGTTCCTAGACTTAAGCATTAAGCTCAACAGAGGTAACCCATCTATTAGCCTCTTTGATAAAAGAGTTAATTTTCCTTTCAAAGTAATTAAATATCTACACTGGAATAATAACATTTCAACCAAAGTAATTGAGAATGTACTAATTTCTCAGGTCCTAAGAATTTCAAGAATTTGCAGCAACAATTTGGATTTCAATTACCACATTAATATACTATTAGAAAGTTTTCTAGAGAACGAAATTCCTTCTTCTTTCATCAAAAGAACTTTAAGAAAAATTATTCTGAATAATAGAGTAAGGTTGGCAGATCTGCTTTAATTTTCTACACAGTTAATAATATGATTCTGACCAATCAAAGCCGTAAGGAAGTTGGCTAGAGGATGCCTATTAACTACCTAAAGGAACCTTAGTGCTATGGATATGACGGTCCTATTAAAACAAAAAATTAAATAATATAAACAAAATCACAAAAAAAGCTTAAAAATCTGTTTATAAAAGAAAATAAAAACAAATAAAAAAGAAAACTAGTTATTCATTACTAGGATAGCTATACTAAAAATAGTAAAACCAACATTAAAATTAATAAGATTCTGATTAATCTATAGAAGCTCACTAAGGTGATTTAATACATGCAAAGATTATTAAATAAACTGCTCGTGTATTTTATAATATTTCTTATGTATTCTGGAGAGTTAATTCTGCTCATTCTGATCATACAGATCCACAGTCTTAATTTTATATATTTTTTCTCTGGTTAAAATCTCCGCGTTGGTTTCTTGCTGTATGAGGAGGCCATCAGCCCCACCCTCACTGCCCCCCAGCGTCTAGGAGTGGCGGAAGGGGTCAGCCATGTTCTCCTCTTGTAAGGAGAAAAGTTTTTGTCACACAAGAGGTAAGCTCTCTTCCTTGTTTTGGGTTCTAGGTTTTATAAGTTCAATGTTTGTACTTTATGTACCTTTTCTCTGTCGTTTTTTAGCTTTTCAGCTTTTAAGCATTGGTTTGTCTGTTAACATTTATGCGGGTTTTAACTCTTACTTTTCTTTGTAACTTTGAGCGTCTTTTGGGGTACCTAGGAACAGAGGAAGGCTAAGCTTGTTCCTTTTCTATGCGCTGTCTATGCGCTGTTTTTTCAAAGTAGTTAAGTTCTTAATAACTAATTAATTATGCACTTAAAGCACTGCTGAAATACTTTGTACATATTGCAACTAACTGTTTAAGGTATATAACTTTCACAAAGTTTTCTTTAGTTAATTATTATCTTTAACTTATTCTCGTTTTCGTGCTGTCATAAGTTGTAGAGTAGGGGGTTTTAGACTCAAGTTTTCTTTCAAAATCTGTTCGTTATAAATTAACATTTCCTTTTTTAATTGCAATGTAAAATTTGATTTCTTTTGCATTGTTTTTCAGGTTTAAATTCTCTCTCAAACGAACTTGGAATTTCGTTATAGCTGAAAATCATTTCTATTTATTATGTCACTCTCACAGCTTGAGTTCTCTTTAATCTTCTTCTCTGTTTAATAGTAACAGATGAAGAGCATGGGTCGGGCCATGAAGGTTAATGGATGCAAGCGAAATTGTTAACTAGTGCTAGGTCATGCTACTCTACTTGAGGACATGACTTATATATATATTTTTTAAACTATTTTAGGTGGGAATGTTACTTGCATCTATGGCCTTGCAGAAACCCATTTCCAACTAGGTCTTTGTGGAAGTGAGAAAATGCAGAGTTTTTGCTGGTCCTTGATAAAGCCAAGGCTCAGTATTCTCGACACCTTCTACATTCAGTTGTTTTATTTTATTTTTTTATCTTTTCTCCTTTTACTCACACAGGTAGATACATAACCTTTTCTATGTTGTATTAGGTGTGAGTCAAAATTATGTATGTATTTTTTTGCTTAGGTATCTTCTTTATAGAATGTGAATTCTGAATTTTCAAAACTGCTGCCGTTGCTGCTTTGATTTTCAGGTTATTTTGCACCCTTCGCTTTAAATTCTAAAATTTTTTCCTTAGTCTTCAGTTTTGCTCTTAAGTATATATATATATATATATATATTTTTTTTTTTTTTTTTTTTGTTCAGAGGTTTAACAACCTCTGTGAGAGCACTTAATGGGCTACAAGCAGTCACCTATGATTTAGGCCCACTGATTCCAGGGAAGGAAGAGAACCAGTGCTGTAAGACAAACACACCACTCATGTTACACCCAGAATTTGAACCCATAACCATTTTGGACAAAAGCCAGCACTTCTTGCCATTTGGCCACCTAAAATGGTTGTATTCACACACACTGCTGCACTTTTTTCATTGCACAATCCTCACTTGGCTATGATTGAGGGTTATCCAGGTGTGTGACCCTGACTTCAAGCAAACATAAGTAACAATTAAATAACATTAGGAAAAAATTAAAACAGAGAAGAATGAAATAAAAGCACATTTTTTAACAATTTCATATGACAGTACTTCTCTTATCCTTCCAGCAAGAGAGTTTTGTTCCAAACTAACAACTTCTGCACAGTGCCGTAAGTGATCTTGATATCGCAGACACAGCTGAAAAACAACTTGATGATCAAGCTTATCTAATACCTCTGGATCTCGTACTGTTGGAATGTTTAAGGCACCCCTCATAATAGGATGAAATGTTGGAATTGACTGCAGATAGAAAGAGAAAAATTAATAATGAGTGCATAAATTGTAAGGTTTTGTGGAACAAGGATTAGATGTGGCCATAAACTTACAAACACACAGTTGAATTCAGGCATGTTTTACAAAAATAAAATTAACTACACAGAAAACACACTACTTTCCATTACTATTGTGGCACATGGAAGGAATGCTTGCATGTGAACCAAATTAGGAGAGGTGGTAACCATAAAGAAGCAATTATTACATAGGCGGACACTCCTACCAATATTTAGTGACAAATTGTGAGGCACATCAGTAGTTAATATGACCTCTACAAGCTACAATACATGAGGCAAGACACTGCAGCAGTGAGTCATACAGTTGACAAACATGATCTTGTATGATATGCTATCATGCATTGTGCACCCTTGATGTCAGTTCAGTGACAGCCGTAGGAGGTCACGTGCATGCTGAATACCACCGGACCATATCCATATGAGTTCAGTGGGTGATAGATCCAGCGAATCCGCAGGACAAGGAAGAAAAATGCATAATGGAGGCACTGCAAGAGACCTATGCAGCATGTGGCCGTGCATTATCCTGTTGGAGAAAACTGTTAGGTATGGTATGCAAATATGGTGGCAGCATAGCTTCAACAAACTGCTTTGCCATTAAACTACTAACAGTAACAACCAGAGATGACTGGCTGTTATAATTAATGGCACCTTGATGCAGAGAGTTGGTCCAGTATAACACTCCTGAATACATGCTAGATGGTGCCTGCTTCTTGGGCCACCACAGTGGCACAATGGTCTAAGTACTGGCTTATGACCATTCATCCAAGATAGGTTTGAATCCTAATGAGGCATGGATTTTGTTTGTATTATGGCACTGGCTTCTACCCCTTTCCTGGAACCAGTAGCCCTAAATTAGAGACAGGCAACTGCTGATAGCCCATCAAGTTAGAGTTGCCCACAGTGGTCGTTAAACCCCCAAACAAACAAACAAATCTGTTTCTTGGCTATCTCCATAAATGCACACAGCTGTCACTTGTACCTAAAGAAAAACATGATTAATCACTGAAGATGCCATGATGCCACTCTGGTTCCCAGGAACTTCTCTCCCTGCACCACTGCAGGTGTGCACGATGATGGAATGGAGTCCCAGGATAACATGCATACAATCCCATGTGTTTAAGTCACAGTCAAACTGTGCTGGCAGACATGACAAGCAGGTGTGATGTTATGGCACCAGCAATTTACAGTATCACAGTTTGTTCCATACAATTTGTCAATGGATCAGAGGTCACCCTACTCTGCCACCATGTTGTGAAACATTCTGTTACTTAAGATCTTAAGATGTAAATTCGTGTGAGAGGTAAAAATTAAAGTAAAATGAGCTGTCATTGCACGATCCAAGAAATATGGGGTCAGAGTTGAACTCGCTTTTAAATTATTTAATACGTTAAAATATATACATACATTAAAACATACGAGATCTTTCGAGCAGGCAGCAGCCCGCTCATCTTCATGTAAAGCATTAACAAGTAAGGTACATGGAGACAAAGCATTATATACAAGATTGGTTCACAGTGACGCACGAGTCAGTCACCACGCAGTCGGATGGACCTACCAAAAACAAATCAAAGCATGATGAACTTGCCATGGTAGGTTGGAAAGATTGCTATGGGCAGCTGATTGTCCATTAGTCGGTGGTTGGACGAGGGTCCTCCAGGTTGATGGAACCATACATGGCAAATCGTCATTACAGCAATGGTTACCGTAATGACATATAACCGGACTCTCAGCAAACACAGATAATCTTCTAGTTTTTAGAGTCAGTAATACATGAGCGTCATCGCAAATGGGAAAATGCGATCCAGATCTGGTCAACCGGGCCAAGGCTGTAGCAGAAGAGTTGCATCTGATGTTGTATTTATGTTCGTAGAATCTGACCCCTAAAGTATGCAATGTCGAGCCGCTATACATCTGGTTTTTGATAACGGGATCACAGCTTTTCATGGGGATGGAATACCCACTGTCATCAACAGTGTTCATAAGATTGTGCATCACAATCCATACATGCAACCATTTCTCAAATGGACAATCCAGCTTCTCGTTCCAATAATCTAACCCTTTTCAAGTCTATGAAGTGCGACTGCGTGGTGACTGACTCGTGTATCATCTTTGGCATTTTAAAGGCACGCCTACCTCACAGAGGTCTTTCTCACACGTTTCTACTAGCCAGCAATCATTCACACTTCTTTTTACAGTGCCTGCTGTTACTTATGTTGCAGAGACAACTACACTACTACTGGCCATGTTTTTTCATCTATCAGTGTCACATGCAAATCAGTGACATAGGTATACACTGTCATCATGCATGCAAATTTTTAGCTTTTTCTACTATTCTTTCTAAGTGGGGCAATTCAAATGGAAGCCAGTGTATTTCAACATGGAAATCATTCATGATTTCTTATATACTACCAGTATATTCCAAACTTTACTATACCGTGCAAATTAATTGGGACAAACTATTTTATTCTCAGAATTGTAATGTGATCACCAGTTGATGTCGGAAACCCACGTAAACCGGTTTTATCAGCTGTGAGGTGGTAGGACTATTAGAACTTGATAGTGACTATTAGAACTTGATAATAAGAATGTGGTTTGACCAGTTTTAAACAGGAAATAGGCACTTCAGATTTAGTTGTGAGCTTTCGTGTGTGACAAGTGGATGTTAGTTTTTGCTCTCTGTGAGTACGTGTTGCTTTCGTGTATTGAAAAATGGATATTTCCCCAAGGAAGCGTGCAAAAATAATTGCTATGAAGGATCACACTTCTATGACAGTGAGAGATATCACTTCTGCAGTTGGTGTAGGCAAATCAAGTGTATCAAGACTGCTTATGCGATACAATGCATCTGGATCATCGTCTCCAAAAAGGAGAGGTAAATGTGGAAGAAAACGAAAAACTCCACGAACCGATAAATATCTAATCAGAAATAGTAAAATGAATCCAAAAAAAAAAAAAAAAAACAAGCACCGACCTTCAAAGAGATTTATTGGCTAGTGGTTATGATGTTAGTGATTCAACTGTATGCCATAGGTTTCTGGAAGTTGGCCGGAAGGCAAGAATACCAACAAAAAAACAATATTTGAATGCGCAAATGAAGATAAAACGTTTAGCATAGGCCAAAAAATATAAATCATGGACTGCTGACGACTGGAAAAAGGTGATTTTCAGTGATGAAACTCATTTATTTGTGCAGGGTTACCAAGCAAATGTCGTTAGACGGAGCAACTTAAGACCTGAGCATGTCAAACAAACTGTAAAACACCCTCTGAAACAGATGTTTTGTGGTTTTTTCACATTAAATGGCACTGGAAGCTTAGTTCCTGCTCAAGGTATGATGAATTCAGCCAAGTACGTAGAAATATTACAACGTAGGATTCTTCCATTCTTGCAAACTTTTGACGGGACATTTCAACATGACTTGGCCCCATATCACAATTCGAAATTGGTCAAGAATTCCATGCTGGAAAATCAAATTCATTTGCTTGATCGGCCTGGAAATTCACCAGACTTAAATCCCATAGAAAACTTGTGGAATATTTTGTAGAGACGTTTAGGTAAAATGGACTGTACCAACCAAAGAACGCATGATATAAAAGTGTGGTTCCACGATTATGAAGTCAAAAATATGTGCATTCAATTAGTGGAGTCAATGCCAAAACAAATTAAAGAGGTCATTTCTGCTAAAGGAGGACATACTTCATAATAATGCAGGTATTTATCAGTGTATATCAAGGCATAGAATGATATAAAGGCATAGTTTTGGAAAAAAAGAGTGATTTTTTACTTTGTCCCAATTAATTTGCACAGTATAGTACATATTTCAGGACTGTTACTAGAGAAAACATTAAAATGGAATACTTAGATGTTCTCAAAACTCAAACAGTTTGAAGAAAAACAATAACCCACCAAAACAGTAGCATAACAAATGTCATAACCATCATATATTGTATTTACCCAAATATAAGATGAGGTTCTTTTTCACGTTTAGTCCTCCCAAAACCGTGGGTCATCTTATATTCACATACTAGAAAAACTTACATCAAGGTCAATGTTTTTGAAGAAGCAGCCATAGACAACAGTTTGATTTTTTTAGATTGGAATGTATTGCAGTTCAAGGTCAAGCTTTCCTGCCCTTTCATATTCAATCTTTTTCTCATGCAGACATTCCTAAATCCGGTACTCCCGCGATTTCCTTGGTCCATATATACCTTTCTTTCCTACCACTTGGGCTGAAAAAATTACTTTAGTAAGCATCCCATCACTCATTCTTTTAACATGGCTAAGCCACCCTGGTGGCGCAGTTGTCTATGCGATGGCTTCTGATCATTCGTCTGAGATGGATTCAGGTTTGAATCTCGGTAAGGGGTGGATGTTATGTTTGTCTTATAGCACTGGCTCTCTCCCTTACCTGGAATCAGTGGCCCTAAATTAGGTAAAGGCGACTGCTTATAGCCCATTGAGTTGCTCACGACAGTCGTTAAACCTCCAACCAAAAAAAAAAAAACATGGCTAAACAACCTAATATTAGTTTTCACCTTATAAACAACATTTTGTCTCACATTACAACTGCAACACATCTTCATTCCTCACATGATCAGAGGCCCCCGTAAGTAATGCATCTCTTCAGCACAAAAATGATTCCTATGTCTCTTATATGGTACTCAGGTTTCACTGCCATACATCAGAGTAGAAACAATTACACTTTCACACTCTACCATTTGGAACTTTTTGAGAACCCATCATTCCTGCAAAATCTTCCTAAAGCAACTATGACTTTCAAAGATAAATTCACTTGCATACTAATCTCACCATCTAATTTGCTTTCTCTGTCAAACATGCATTCTAAATATACAAATTCATTCATCTGGTCTATCTCTGTGCCATTTAGACTGATTTTGCATTCTGTACTAACAGTTCCTTGTTCAAAAATCACAACTTCAGTTTTTCTTGTATTTATACTCAGTTTGAATTTCATACAAACTTAATACATCTGGGACAACATACTCTGCAACTCACTTTCACTCTCTTCCAACAGGACTGTGTCATCAGCATACAGCAATTTGCACACATGGATATTACCAAGATATAAACCAGTATTGTCCATTTTGGCATCATGCATCTATAAATATATTAAACAGCCATGGCAACATTAAACAACCTTGTCTAACTCCTGCACCAATAAAAAACCATTTCAATAAAATACCATTCACTTGTATATATGCTCTACTGCTAGCATACATGGCTTTCACACTATCAAGCACACTCTCAGTAATACTATAACAGCATCCTATTTACTCAGTCATAAGCTTTTTCTAAATCTATGAATGCAGTAAAAATCTGTGATGATTGAAAAGTATCAACAGACAGATACTTTTCAATCGTCGTACATAAAGCAAAAATTTAGTTAGTGCAGCCCTTACCAGGCATAAAAACACCACTCCATACATCCCACACTTTCTCTGATGTATACCCTATATATGAAATTTCCAAACACTTTCCCTGGCACATTCAGCAAGCTGATACTATGATGGTTCTTGTATTCAGTCTGACCACCTTTTCCCTTATACAAGGGAACAATGATAGCATCCCTCCAATGCTGAGCGACCATTCCTAACTGCCAGCAGAACTGGCAAATTTCAGTTAACCAACCAACTGCAGAGTCACTACCATATTTTAACAGCTCAGCAGTTATGCCATCTACTCCCAAAGTCCTACCAATCTGAAGAGATTTTATATGGTAAAACGGAATATAGAAATCACAAGCAGACATGTGGCACAAGCGTTTCCATGATGACTGTGTGAGTGTTGATGATAATGATCTACATGGCGGCACTGGTGTACCTCTTCACCTACTGCAAAGATTAAGCATGTATGCTACACTGTCCAACATGACTGAAGAAAACCTGTGAATGAAATAACGTCAGAGGTAGGAGCATTACTAAGAAGCATTCACACCATGCTCCGCAATGATTTGAACATGCATTACATTTGTTGACATTTAGTTCTAAAAATGCTGAACTCCCGAACAACAAGAAACATGAATGACCCTTGCTGGAGACTTGCTCCCTATGGCTGATGAAGGTGACAATTTTCTAAGCAACATAAGCACAGGAAATGAGACATGGTATTTATTGCATAATCCACAGACAAAATGTCAATCCTGTGATGGAAATCAACATCAATTCAAAAGAGAAATTCCGTTTAAACAAGCGAAAAGGAAAAATAATGCTGGAAGTTTTCTTTGACTCTCAGAGCATTGTCCACTACAAATTTATTTCAGAAGGGAGGACTGTGAATAAAGAAATGCATGTCAGTATCCTCTATCAACCGTAGGAATACAATCTGAAGGAAACATCCTGAAAATGTACAATTAACAGTTGGTATCTTCTTTGTGACAATGCACCTACATACCAATTCCTAATGGTCAAACAGCGCCTCATAAAGCCCAAATGTGACATCACTGGAGCATCCTACATACCCTACGGGGGAAAAAAGTCTCTGAACACCCCCTTCCACAACAAATACGGAACATTCCAATAGATCACATGTGTCAGATTTCCTTTAAAACTGTGAATAAGTTCCTCAGGCGTAATAATAAAATGCATATAGTGTCAAAGTATTTTGCACGTTGTTGCTCTGTGAGGCACGTGCTCCCGGCCCGAAAGGTCTTTTATGTTACAGGTTTTTGGTTAGTTATAAAAAAAAAAATTTAGAAATAAAACAATTAGATTATATATTTTCAGTTCTGCATTCATTCATTCGCACAATCAAACGTTTTAAATTTACTATTAATTAAAAGATTTTAGTAGAAAGAGTTATACTCATCGGGTCAGGAGACGTCTCACAAGGGGTTCGTCGTCACCACATTACGGCAAGCGCTTTTGGTAATTTCATACTACCATCATCGGGCCTCTACTTCTACACAATGGTTCCTCGCATGTGTGTAGTCCTGGAGTTGCATGTCGGGAATCGAAGGGAAGGTTTACGGCCATGTATGTGTTCTTCAATTCCCGACATGCAACTCCAGGACTACACACACGCGAGGAGCCCTCGTGTAGAAGTGGAGGCCCGACGATGGTAGTATGAAATTACCAAAAACGCTCGCCATAATGTGGTGATGACGAACCCCTTGTGAGACGCCCCTGACCCGATGAGTATAACTCTTTCTACTACACAAGCGTGCAAAAATTAAAGACGAGACGGTTTTTTGAATGTACCGTCGTGCAGAAATGCTCCACATCGACTCAAATCATACCATAAGATCCCCAAGATGTAAGAATATGGGACAAGTGAGCAAAACCATCCAAACAAGGAATCCAAAGGATAGAAAGGCACTTTGTTGAAAAGGTAGCTTCGAACACAACTGGACAGAAGACAGAAACGTCCATGTGACAGGTGGCTGCCAAGAAAAATCCAGTCTTTAGGAGGGATATGATCACCTCTGACTGCGTTGCAGGATTTACAATGTCTGTCCATGCTGAGGACAAGGTCATCAAGGAGCTGTTGAGGCATCACAGCCCATTCCCTTGTAGCGCCAATCGTAGCTGCAGAATCTTTGCTGGCGGCTGGTGACGTGCTGCCAAGAGTCTCCCAAGAAGATCCCACACGTGTTCGATTGGATTTAGGTCAGTGGACCTTGCGGGCCAATCCATGCATTGAATATCTTCACTCTCCAACAGCTCTGTGACAGCCACTGTACGATGAGGTGTAACGTTGTCTCAGGACCCACAGAACAAAGGAACTCAGGACCCACAAAACCTCTAAACATACGCACGTGAGACAGGAGAACCTCGGTACAATAGCGGTCACCAGTGACTGAACCTCCTTGGAAGATGTGAAGGTCAGTACGGCTACCAAGCCTGATACCGCCCCAAACGAGAACTCCGCCACCTACAAACCGGTCCCTTTCGATGATGTTGGAGGTGTGATTGCGTGTTCCCTGCTCTCTCCAGATGTGTATACGTCCAGAATTGCTCATCAGACTAATTTGGCTCTAATCCATAAAGAGAACTTGACCCCATTGCTGATGTGTCCAGTTCTTGTGTTCCTGGCACCACAGAAACCGCCGTCTCTGATGAGCAGGCGTTAATGGCACACACCGTACTGGTAGTCGTGCAAATAGACCACCTTTGTGCAGCCTCCTGGCCATGGTAAAACGTGATAACGGACGTCCAGTTGTCTGTTGCATGTGTCTTGCAATTTCTCCTGCTGTCTGCCGTCTGTCTCTTCTCGCCCGTAACACAATGCACTGGTCGTCCGCCGCTGTGGTTGTTCGTGGACGACCACTGCTAAACTCTTGGACAGCTGTTCCTGCGTTTGAAATGCTCTTCAAGCTCGTGAAACAATACTGTGAGTGATCCCGACTTCTCGGCCACACTAGTCACACTTCGACCTTCTTCCAACTTCCCAGTGATGCGACCTCGGGTAAAGTCATCCAGATGTCGTCTACTGGATTGCCCGTTGGCCATATCACACGGTGGTAGCAACTCGACGTCGTTCAAACCGCTGTACACCGTGCAATGGCTTTCACCGAATTGCTGAGCGTACACCGCCCGTGTGATTTACACACTTCCAACCCCCCCCCCCCGCCCACGTCGTGCTGCATATATGCGCATGCCCTACCGTACTGGACCCTAGTCTATCTCCTGAGTGGTCTTTCGGTCCATTCTGCCTGCTCGTTCCTCTGTTATGCTAATTTCTCCTCTTCGTCCTTAATTTTTGCACACCAGTACAAAATCCCCCCCCCCCCGCCGCCCACGTCGTGCTGCATATATGTGCATGCCCTACCGTACTGGACCCTAGTCTATCTCCTGAGTGGTCTTTCGGTCCATTCTGCCTGCTCGTTCCTCTGTTATGCTAATTTCTCCTCTTCGTCCTTAATTTTTGCACACCAGTGCAAAATCTTTTAATTAATAGTAAATTCAAAACGTTTGATTGTGCGAATGAATGAATGTAAAACTGAAAATATATAACTTAATTGTTTTATTTCTAAAAAAAATTTTTATAACTAACCAAAAACCCGTAACATAAAAGACTTCTTGGAACGGGAGCAAGTGCCTCACAGAGCAACAACGTGCAAAATACTTTGACAATATCAGGTAAACAATACCTTAGATATTATGTATTTTTAATCAAAAGCACATTTATAACATAAGACAACCCTTAAGGTTGCCTCATGAATTGAATATTTCGTAACACATATAGCGTATTAAATCCGTTAATTTTTGTGGTGTAGTCAACACAAAGATTCGCCAAGCTTTCGCACTCCACTGGGAGGCTTTTTCAAGGCAATGGTAGACATAAAAATGCAGAGAATTGGAACACTTAAAGAACGAAGATGATTTTTGAAAATAACATGGGTGACATCATGAGCATATTACATGAATTTTTATTACCCAATTATATGGTGCGCCGTGATATTCTTACACATGACAGTCTTATGAAATCGTATATACAATTTCTTACAGAGGACTGTAAGAAATTGTATAATATCAGCAATAACAAAATCACCTAGTAGGACGATGAGATATGCAGGATCCATCACATATATCCCAGGCTTTACATATTAGTTAAAGAATTTATTACACAAATACAATATATCAACAGCAGTGAAGTCCCCGACCCTGTTAGCACATATAATATCAAGTTGCAAGGAGAGACAGTGTGAGAAAGAAAAGACGGGAGTGTACGCTATACCGTTGGTATATCCTGACCAAACGGGAAAAGATATACACTATCTACCAACAAGTAATTGGACACCTGTGATAGCAAAGGAAACCGAAGTTTATTCACCTTCAATAGTTGGTGGAGCCTCCACGAGCGGCGATTACACCTGTGACCCTCCGGGGCATATACTCTCAACTAGGCGTTGTACGACGGCTAGCAGTATTTTCTTCCACTCGGCTTGGAGAAGACAGGTCAGTTCCTTCACCGATTTCGGACGGTGGGGGCACCCCATAATTCGATGCTCCAACTCGTCTTAGAGGTGCTCGATAGAGTTAAGGTCCGGGCTCTGCGCAGGCCAGTCCATTCGATTAACCCCATTGTCACCATACCAAGCCATGGTGGACCTCGCAACATGACAGGTGGCATTGTCATCCTGAAAGTAACATGGGTCCACCCCGTAAAACTGCCACAACGTAGGAAGCGCATGGTCATCCAAAATGGTGCAGTAGGTCTCGGCGTTAAGTCTACCAGGAATTGCGATCAAGGGTCCCGTGCCATACTAGGAGAAACACTCCCATAGCGTAATTCCACCGCTGCCGAACTTCACAGTTGGAACAATACATTCCGGCAGGAGGCGTTCTCCAGGCAGACGCCAAACCCAGACCCTGCCATCCGAACGGTAGAAGGTGAACCTTGATTCGTCGCTCCAGAGAACCTGTTTCCACAGTTCAACGGTCCACTGTCGACGTTCTTTGCACCACGTTAGCCCAGCAGCGCTATTGGACTTGCTGATCAAAGGCTTGTGGGCGGCAGCACGTCCATGATAACCGAGCAGATGGGCTTCCTTACGGATGGTATTCATCAAAAGAACACTCCCGGATGCCTGTTGAAACTCCTCGCGGATGTGGCTCATCAATTTGGTGCGGTTCTTCCGAATTTCTCTGGCCAGCACCCGTCGGTCTCTAACTCCCAGTTTTGTGGGTCTGCCGGGTTGGGGCACATTCCGACAGTCACCTCTCATCTTCCACTTGCCAATCACGTAGGCCACTGTCGATTTTGGGTACTTCAACTCGCTGGATATGTCACATATCGATCGGCCATTTCTGTGGTACCCGACGATTACGCCTTTCTTGAAATCAGAGAGCTCCGAACTGCGTGGCGTCTTGCATGCGACTGGTTACGTTGTTGTTTACCACACGATATTTAACGGCAACGGCCATGTTTTGTATCAGGACCGCAGATATCGTCGATTGCAGGGGTGTCCAATTACTTGTTGGTAGATAGTGTATATCGGAATGACAAAGTGATCCTTGGACACTAGATGAAAAGAAAATGTACGAAGTGTGAACCAGGACATGCAGAATATAGCCCTCGCCAGAGAAGTCATGCATTCTTGGCCGCTCCTGTATGGAAAATTATTAAAAGAATTGCCCCTTACACAAATTTTAAAGAGACTGCCATCAGGAAAACAGTGGAAATCCTATCCAGCAAACTGATATGCAATGATATAGTCTCTACCAGAGTTGTATAAATATAAAATGTATCTGCGTACAGAACCATTGAAGCAGAAAACTTGCTGCAAACCCACTAATCTCGATAACAATAGAATAAAATAATTTAAAGAGAAATTAATAAAATAATAAATAATCCTTAAAACATTATAGATTCCAGTCAAAACAAATTAAGTACATTACAACTGAATGTGCAGCAATGTGTGCAAAATAGACCTTTAGGACAAAATATTAAAATATTGGACTACGAACCTTATAAAAAGAAGAGACTAATTAAAGAAAGCTTTAAAAAAATATCTAGAAAAACAGTTCCATTAATGAACATTCAAAAATTATGAATAGAATTTTCAACAACTTAATTCAAAAATTGTAGACTTACAAGATACATAAGGACATTATTTTAATTTAATAACTGGAAACTGCAAGAGTAACTTGGCAATAAAATTTAAATTCTTTCCGTGCAAACAAAACTTTTGATACAGTTCCTATACATTGAGAATCGGCCTTAATTAAATCTAGAGGCCAGAAACATCTGTAAAAGCAAAAGAACTCGGAAGATGTAAAAATTAATTGAAAGTTCTTAAAATAGAATTAAATATGTTAATCAGAGTAAAGCCCTGAGTAAGTGTTTGAAATTGCTGCAAATAACATTTTTTTTTAATCTACAAGCAAAATCTGCTAATAATTTGGAAACTATTCGCATACAGTGTACTCATGTACGTGTACATTCTGCCACTCTGGCCTCTACTGAACTACTAATGTTTGGCATATGTTACAAAAAGAGGAAAACGTATCACGGTGCACCGTATAATTGCACGATAAAAATTCATGTGATATGCTCATGATGTCATCCATGTTATTTTTAAAAATCATCTTCATTCTTTACGTGTTCCAATTCCCTACATTTTTGTTTACCATCGCCTTGAAAAATCCTCCCAGTGGAGTGCGAAAGCTTGGCCAATCTTTGTGCTGACTACACCACAAAAATAAACAGATTTAATACGCTGTATGTGTTTCATTATTATTCATGTCTGATGTATTGAAAACAAAGTTTCCTCAGATGCTGTATATTGTCTACTCATGAGTTATGCCTATGCATGTTGAGCTTACTGACTTCCAACAAGGTGACATTAAAGGGTCCGGGCCCACCCCATGAAGCATCACATGGTCCTTCATTCTTTGTCATTGGCTGTTATTTAAAAATATATTTATATATATATTTAAATACATATTTTACGAATCACCGAAAATGCACTTTAATATGGCGTAGATATTTATATCACTTTCCAGTATTTTGGAAGACGTTGTTTTCTCCGGTATATTTTCATTTGCATCTCCAATATTCCAGACCACCCCCATAAAGAAATCCTGAGTGCACCACTGATAGGGTGCCATATCAGCAACCTGCCCATTGCCTTCACTTTACCAGTTTTATGGAGACAGGCCACTCTCGTTTCAGCAAGACAATGTGCTGTGTCATAAAGCACGCTCCATTTTGACATGGTTGGAGGATATGGGTCTACAGAATTTGGAGTGGCCAGCTCGAAGCCCCGACCTCAATCCTGTAGAGGCCCTCTGGGATGAACTTAAATGTCAAATTCGGGCACGAACGACACATCCAACTTCTGTGTCTGAACTGACCACTGCTTTGAGGGAGGAATGGAACAACGTACCTGCAACTACATTGTACTTAGCAGAATCTCATTGAGAGTATGACAAGGGGAGTGCACAATGTAACTGTGACCAAAACTCCTAATTGATTTTGCCATAAATGCAGTACTGTATAAAAAGCACTGTTGTTTGAACTTTTTTCCACGTAGTGTATTCTCCTGACTCGGCACCATCCGATTTTTACTTTGTTTCCCAGGTTGAAAATAATTCATGAGTGCTATAGACATCATCAAAAGCATGACAAAGGCACTGAAAGAGGTTTTAAAAAATGGATTCCAGGAATGCTTCAAACAGCTTTATGTATTTAAATTAAAGTAACTCTAATGACTATTATACTGTCATTACAATTAGGGATTTACATGGCTTCAAGTTTTACAGAGGGTGAGTCATAAATATTGATACAGTGGGATGCATGTATAGTGCATCGCATAAATATAGAGACAGAACAAATTCTCGAATAAAAAAGAAACAACAACGAGCTGAAATGTACACCTCATACTTATAGCAAAAATAGCATAGGACACGCAGCTGCACAATAGTTTGACGGAAACATAACAATTCCAACGCCAAGTACAAGAAAAAAAAACAGAAATACGCTTTCTCAAAAATATAAAGACTTACTAGTTATGAGCACCTCCGGTATGAATAGTGGAGCCGTTGTTCCGAATAACACTGAAAACACCACTGAGCATGCTGTCCACCAAGTGATGTAAGTGTTCAGGATGGAGTGCGTACCAGCTTCATTCAATCTGCTCTTTCAATGCCACCACACTTAAGAACTGCCGTCCATTCTCATACACATCACGAGCTAAGATACCTCAGAGGTTCTCGATAGGGTTCAGATCGGGACTGAGTGCTGGCCAATCCATCACGGTCACATGATGAGTGTTAAACCAGCTTTTTGTTGATGCAGACCGATGGATAGAGGCATTGTCTTGCTAGAACAGATAATCAACACCTGCTAGAGTTTTGGCAAACGGTAGAAGGTGGCTGCTGAGTATGTCCTGATACGTTTCGGAGTTTTGCCTGCCTTGCAGGAAAGCGATATCCGTTGTCCCATTGAATGCAAAAGCTCCCCAGACCATTACAGATCCCCCTTCTTTCTGTCTGCTGAAGAAGGTGCATGTCCCACGTCATAAATCATGCCAATAGCACTTCCAACCATCAGGGCCGTCCAGGTTGAACTTTTTCTCATCAGAGATAATAGTTGTGATCCACTCGTCTGTCCAGTGCATGTAGCTGCTTGCCCATAACAATCTAGCTTCCTTGTGGCGCCGCGTGAGGTGTGGCAGACGGCGCATTTTACGAAGCACAATGTTGCGACTTTCCTTGATTCGTCGATGAACTGTGTCCTTTGAGACGGTGACACCAACAGTCCAAGAAACTTGACGTAGTGATAACCTTTGGGATGAAACTAAACGCATGATGGCACGATCATCTCGTTTGGTTGTTATTTGAGGCATTCCAGGCCGTTTTCTGGCAGTTAACGCACCGCGTTTCGATAAAGTCTTATAAATGACTGCCCTACTTCTCCCCATGGCTTTACAAATTTTCGCTACAGGCAATCCATTTGCTCTCCGTCTCCAAATCTTCTGCACCTCCTCACCAGAAAGTTGACTGTTGCGTGGCATTTCGGCAAATGAATGTCTGACGGCAGGTCCGCTGTCTTTTGTAGGCTGGCCTAATTTGTACATCTCATTTGCATGTGGCTACTTTACATAGTTGTCTTTATATTTATGAGACACCTAAAATTACACTATTTCACTTTTCACAAAATCCGGCCATCTCGACGGATCGAAACGTTTGTTGTCTAATTAGGTACCAATTCAGCTTCCTACCTATATTCGCATTGCGTTCATGGCGCAAAGTCAACTGTCTCTATATTTATGCGACGCACCTTATTTGGATCAGTGCTGCCACAAAATACAGTGAATATCAGCCCTCAAAATAAAGGCATTATGTTCAATGGTCTGCAGCCAACATTGCGCCAAACTTATGATTCCAGCATGATACCATGCCTTGTCTTTTGATGCGAAGGATTCCTGGACCCCTGCTTCCACTTTAGCTTGGTTATGGAAGTGCCTGCCGTGCAGGAAGAGAACCATGGAGCAAAACAGTTGGTAGTATCTTGGTACAAGGTCTGGGCTATAGGATGGGTGGGGCAACAGCCTACAGCCTATAGCTCAGCTAAGTTCCTAAGAACAGCCTATAGCCCAGCTAAGTTCCTGAATTTTTGCATTGGTTAAACATGTCACATGTGGAGGTGCATTATCACTTCTGCAGAAGCATCCCCCGTGGTTGACCAGGATGTGGTATTTTTGAACCAGAACAGTGTACATTCTGTCTAATTGTACCAAGTAAAGATCAGCAGTGATACCACAACCATTTGGGACAAATTCATGTGCACGACTCCATCACAGTTCCACCATATGCACAGCATCACCTTGTGTTCAAACCTACCATGTTTGGTGACCGGCGGGGTCTAGCCTTTGGTTCAGCCTGTCTGGATTGCAGTAAAGGATCCATTTTTCATCAGACATCCTGATCAGGGGTAGAAAAAGACACTATCTACCAAACAAGTAATTGGACACCCCTGCAATCGACAATATCTGGGGTCCTGATGCATGTCACGGCCGCCGCCGTTAAATATCGTGTGGGAAACAACAACGCAACCAGTTGCATGCAAGATGCCACGCAGTTCGTGTTCTTTTCATCTAATGTCCAAGGATCGCTTTGTCATTCCGATATACACTATCTACCAACAAGTAATTGGACACCCCTGCAATTGACGATATCTGCGGTCCTGATACAAGTCACGGACGTCGCCGTTAAATATCGTGTGGGAAACAACAACGTAACCAGTCGCATGCAAGATGCCACGCAGTTCCGAGCTCTCTGATTTCGAGAAAGGTGTAATCGTCGGGTACCACAGAAATGGCCGATCCATATGTGACATATCCAGCGAGTTGAAGTACCCAAAATCGACAGTGGCCTACGTGATTGGCAAGTGGAAGATGAGAGGTGACTGTCGAAATGTGCCCCAACCCGGCAGACCCACAAAACTGGGAGTTAGAGATCGACGGGTGCTGGCCAGAGAAATTCGGAAGAACCGCACCAAATTGATGAGCCACATCCGCGAGGAGTTTCAACAGGCATCCGGGAGTGTTCTTTCGATGAATACCATCCGTAAGGAAGTCCATCTGCTCAGTTATCATGGACGGGCTGCTGCCCACAAGCCTTTGATCACCAAGTCCAATAGCGCTGCTCGGCTAACGTGGTGCAAAGAACGTCGACAGTGGACCGTTGAACAGTGGAAACAGGTTCTCTGGAGCGACGAATCAAGGTTCACCCTCTACCGTTCGGATGGCAGGGTCTGGGTTTGGCGTCTGCCTGCAGAACGCCTCCTGCCGGAATGTATTATGCCAACTGTGAAGTTCGGCGGCAGTGGAATTATGCTATGGGGGTGTTTCTCCTGGTATGGCACGGGACCCTTGGTCGCAATTCCTGGTAGACTCAACGCCGAGACCTACTGCACCATTTTGGATGACCATGTGCTTCCTACGTTGTGGCAGTTTTACGGGGTGGACCCATGTTACTTTCAGGATGACAATGCCACCTGTCATGTTGCGAGGTCCACCATGGCTTGGTATGGTGACAATGGCGTTAATCGAATGGACTGGCCTGCGCAGAGCCCGGACCTTAACCCTATCGAGCACCTCTAAGACGAGTTGGAGCGTCGACTTAAGGGGTGTCCCCACCGTCTGAAATCGGTGAAGGAACTGACCTATCTTCTCAAAGCCGAGTGGAAGAGAATACCGCTAGCCGTCGTACAACGCCTGGTTGAGAGTATGCCCCGGAGGGTCGCAGCTGTAATCGCCGCTCGTGGAGGCTCCACCAACTATTGAAGGTGAATAAACTTTGTTTTCCATTGCTATCACAGGTGTCCAATTATTTGTTGGTAGTTAGTGTATTTTGAAATCTGGTGGCCAGCTAAATTTCTTAGTGGCCAGACACTGGACCTGCGGGGGGGGGGGGGTATATAATATCAAAGTCACATACACTTCTGTCCAAAAAATGTTCTACCTTCAGCTTATTTCTCTCTCTCTCTCTCTCCCAGTCTAAAAAGAAAAAAACGGTACACAACCGGGTTTTTTTTGTTTTTTTTTTTTGAATAACCATAATTTTCGTCGTTTATCCCCAGACCCTGGAATTCGAACATTTTTTTTTTCACCTTTATATAATCTGCGGCTGCGTATCATTTGCAAATTGTGACATTCAGAAAAAAAAAATCGCCGCATAATCCGCACATCACAAATGCTGATCCAGAAGCGGAATTTTCGACAGAGTCCAAGAAATTAAAAAAAAAAAAAAAAACGATCTAATTAAATGAAATTCATTTTTAAAGGAACCTTTTTTAACATATATTTATCTTCGGACACATGAGAAGCTTCGTGGCGTGGCATCCATAGAGCCCAAAATTGAATCATGCCGATGCAGCAGCTCTAATTGCATTGCCAATGATGAAACGCTGATACAGAACAATTCATAGAAATACCGTATATACTTGCGTGTAAGTTGAAAGTTTTTGGAAGAAATCCTGCTTTCAAAGCAGGTGAATCGGCTTACACACAGGTTAAAATAAAAAAATAAAAAAAGGGCTGGACTTCCGTGAATTCTCCTGCGGAATTTACCGAAGGGTTTGTTTACGTTTTAGATAGTGGCTTCTCGCGTGTCACTGTGCCCTAGTTTTCTGACTTTTTTTTTTTTTTTTTAAACTATCGCGTAGTGACACGATCATATCCTCAGCTGTGCCCCCACTTTAAATTCAAATTCGGCAGTGTAACTGAAACGTTTCCTTTTCGAAGAGAACATAAATAGCAATGAAGGAAAATATCAGCACCAAAGACTTTGGTCAAAATGGCGAAGGACGAACTAAAATACAAGGCACGGCACACGCGAGATCCAGAACATGGAACTTTGAAATGAGGCATGCATGTGTAGGTTTGTGCAGCGAGCATTGTGCGTACATTTTTATTGGCCGATTGACAAAGAGAGGGCATAAGCACAGTCAGTGTTTTGTCTTTCCCAACAATACAAAGACGAAATAACTCCCGCCTTCTCTCCCTACAACTTTCGCGGTCTTTCATTACGGCACCCCTCCTCTCCGCTATGTACAAACTCCTGAACTCAGGAAAATTTTTCCGAAGGAGTTCCTTTTCCTATTATACTACCTCTCCTGCACAATTACCCTGCAGATTTTTTTCAATCAAATGGCCGCAAAAAACGTATTACGGTACATATTCAGAGTTGAAGAAATATTTTCCTCATAATATGTGGTAAATACATCATGATAATTAACACAGCAATCGGACATCCCCAAATTGACTGTAATTACTGTTTCACGCGTGAATTAAATCACATCAGAAAACTTGAAAATTTATTTCTGCCGTGGAGCAGAAATCGAACCCGCATCTTCGATTCCCGCTCCACAGTGGCAAAATTTTCAAGTTTTCTGATGTGATTTAATTCGCCTGTGAAACAGTAATTACAGTCAATTTGGTGATGTCCGATTGCTGTGTTAATTATCATTACGGTACATGTTTTTTAACGATTTTTTCCGTGGAGACCCGGACAATTTTTTTGGTCGCTCTAAGCGACCACGCAACCATGTTTTTCGACCCCTGGTCATGATACATCTGATGGAATGCCCGTCGGTAGGCTTTCCAAGCAATTAATGACAGATCTTTACTTGTCTGTGAGCTTGGGCAGGTGGCAATTCAAGCGGAACGACTCGGCAGCTTCTGTTGGTCTTCCCGAGCTTATGAAGATGGTAAACAATGCTGGATTGTAAAGTACCAAATTGTCCAGATAATCTCTGTGTGCTGGTTGGTTGTAGGATTGGCTGCCTCTGCTTCTCGTAGGGTGTCAGAATCCACAGTAGTTAAATTCATTAGCAGAAATTCGCAGAATTCTTGTAATTTTTTCTTCTGTTCTTCACGTTTTTTTCAAGTTCGTTGAAAACCACGGTATCCGGACTCCTTAACCTCTTAAACGTTCAGGTGGTATCGTACTGAAGTTGAATGGCTCATTTATTTAAAATACGAAATAAAACAATACATAACTTATTTCTTGATAAAAAAAAACGAATGATTGGGTTAAAATAATATCATTGTTACCTCATTGGTGTGCAGTCTCCTTTTGACTAGTTGCATTCCGGCATACACTCAAGCAAAAACAACAAGCCGCGCAGTCGAGGCTCCATAAAATGCACGCCCTCCGTAGGCAACAATGAAATATCTATGATAGCTAAAACCTCTAAAAACCTCAATCGAACACATAAAAACCCTGTTCTTAATAGAACTTGAAAGAAAATTTATCCAAAGAATAAATAAAATCCAAGTAAAAAAAAAACAAAAAAAAAAACCTTAATTCAAACCTCAAATTCGACTGATAATGATATGTAAAACAGTCATCATCGAAGGAATCCAGATCCCGAAATCTCCGACGCGTGTTTCGGCACACTCATTCGTGGCCATTTTCAAGGAGGTCATGTGTTGTACTGTTCCTTGCGTGTTAACTATAACCCAAGTTGACAGTGCTGCCATCTTCATCGTCTGCGTCATCGTCATGCTTATCACGTAGAACATCGCTGGCACCATCTAGTGTCAACCTGTTTTTTTTTATTTTGTTTCCTTTGTCGACTAGATCTTATTTGGGTTATTCGTTGTTTTTCCTGTTTTATCATATTCAACCATGTTGGCAATAATTCGATCGGGACATTTAAATTGCAATTATATGCCTTGGTTTTCTCAATTATGATGGCTTCTGCTGTCAGAATCTTTTTATGTGTGTTGTGAGAAGTAACTAGATTTATATTCTCCCAGTCGGGTATGGCTTCATTATTATAACAATATTGTATAAGTGAAGTTCGAATTTCACCTTTATTCCAGTTATTCAAATGTTCACGTAACCTGATATTGATATTTCGTTTTGTGCTACCAATGTAAACCGTTTTGTTTTCTAGGTTCCTATTTATATTAACAATTGGTATGCTGTATATACACCAGCTTTACGTAAAATAGAATATTTTTCGTTATTTGCTTGTAATAATCTGCTATTGTCAAGTACAGTATCAGCAATAAGTAACCCTGCTTTATGACATTCCTTTTTTAAAGGAGCGGATATAGGTGGACAATATGGTAGCTTTCCACAAAATCTGTATGCCTCAGTCGTATTCAGCCTCGGTTTATTTTGGTTATTTTGAATTTGTTTGTAAAGATCGTTGCTCAATCTCTCCTTATAGCCGAAATCACTAGCCAGAGTTTTAATCCATTTCAATTCTTTTTGTCTTGCAGTATTATTAGATGAAAATATAATTGCTCTTTTTAAGTAATATCGGAATGCTGCAGTTTTAAATTTCCATGGATGATTTGATTTGTAAGGTATTATATTTGGTACAAAAGTTGTTTTTCTATATACCTCGTAGTCAATTCTTGAATAATTATTGATGATATTAATGTCTAAAAAAGGTATTTGTTTATTTTTTTCCTTTTCAATGGTAAGATTGATAGTTGTATATATGTTGCTGTATATATTAACAAATTCTTCTAGATCCTCTTCAGTATGCTTCCAAAATATTAAGAAATCATCAACATATCGGACAAAAAGATCTGGATTTTTATTAGTAAATTTGTTGTCAATAAGTATCTTTTTCTCAATGTCCTGGAGTATAACTTCAGCTTCGGGGACCTAAAGAAATAATGATGGTGAGCCTTGACATTGTCTCACTTTACCCAAATACCCCTACCGTTCAAGCTATTAAGTTAATAGAAGAAAAGTTGATAGCAAATAATATACCAACTACCCAAATAGCTAGTAGCATTGTATCTGCATTAAACCTAATTAATGACAACAACTTTTTTATGTACAACAATACAATTTATAAACAGATCTCAGGAGCACCTATGGGATCTCCTTTGTCAGGACTTTTTGCTGAAGTTATACTCCAGGACATTGAGAAAAAGATACTTATTGACAACAAATTTACTAATAAAAATCCAGATCTTTTTGTCCGATATGTTGATGATATCTTAATATTTTGGAAGCATACTGAAGAGGATCTAGAAGAATTTGTTAATATATACAGCAACATATATACAACTATCAATCTTACCACTGAAAAGGAAAAAAATAAACAAATACCTTTTTTAGACATTAATATCATCAATAATTATTCAAGAATTGACTACGAGGTATATAGAAAAACAACTTTTGTACCAAATATAATACCTTACAAATCAAATCATCCATGGAAATTTAAAACTGCAGCATTCCGATATTACTTAAAAAGAGCAATTATAATTTCATCTAATAATACTGCAAGACAAAAAGAATTGAAATGGATTAAAACTCTGGCTAGTGACTTCGGCTATAAGGAGAGATTGATCAACGATCTTTACAAACAAATTCAAAATAACCAAAATAAACTGAGGCTGAATACGACTGATGCATACAGATTTTGTGGAAAGCTACCATATTGTCCACCTATATCCGCTCCTTTAAAAAAGGAATGTCATAAAGCAGGGTTACTTATTGCTGATACTGTACTTGACAATAGCAGATTATTACAAGCAAATAACGAAAAATATTCTATTTTACGTAAAGCTGGTGTATACAGCATACCAATTATTAATATAAATAGGAACCTAGAAAACAAAACGGTTTACATTGGTAGCACGAAACGAAATATCGGTATCAGGTTACGTGAACATTTGAATAACTGGAATAAAGGTGAAATTCGAACTTCACTTATACAATATTGTTATAATAATGAAGCCATACCCGACTGGGAGAATATAAATCTAGTTACTTCTCATAACACACATAAAAAGATTCTGACAGCAGAAGCCATCATAATTGAGAAAACCAAGGCATATAATTGCAATTTAAATGTCCCGATCGAATTATCGCCAACATGGTTGAATATGATAAAACAGGAAAAACAACGAATAACCCAAATAAGAAGATCTAGTCGAAAAGGGAAACAAAATTTAAAAAACAGGTTGACACTAGATGGTGCCAGCGATGTTCTACGTGATAAGCATGACGATGATGCAGACGATGAAGATGGCAGCACTGTCAACTTGGGTTATAGTTAACACGCAAGGAACAGTACAACACATGACCTCCTTGAAAATGGCCACGAATGAGTGTGCCGAAACGCGCGTAGGAGATTTCAGGATCTGGATTCCTTCGATGATGACTGTTTTACATATCATTAACAGTCGAATTTGAGGTTTGAATTAAGGTTTTTTTTTTTTTTTTTACTTGGATTTTATTTATTCTTTGGATTAATTTTCTTTCAAGTTCTATTAAGAACAGGGTTTTTATGTGTTCGATTGAGGTTTTTAGAGGTTTTAGCTATCATAAATATTTCATTGTTGCCTACGGAGGGCGTGCATTCAATGGAGCCTCGACTGCGCGGCTTGTTGTTTTTGCTTGAGTGTATGCCGGAATGCAACTAGTCAAAAGGAGACTGCACACCAATGAGGTAACAATGATATTATTTTATTATTTTAACCCTATCATTCGTTTTTTTATCAAGAAATAAGTTATGTATTGTTTTATTTCGTATTTTAAATAAATGAGCCATTCAACCTCAGTACGATACCACCTGAATGTTTAAGAGGTTAAGGAGTCCGGATACCGTGGTTTTCAACGAACTTGAAAACAACGTGAAGAACAGAAGAAAAAATTACAGGAATTCTGCAAATTTCTGCTAATGAATTTAATGTAATATGCCACGTAATAACGTTCATTAATTAGCGTTGAATTTAACATTTTTTGAACTGATATCAGTATCCACAGTAGTTGGTCTCCCTGGGTGAGTCTGAATCTTCCAATTCCAGGTTACCAGATTTGAATTTGGTGAACCATCTTCTTGCAGTGATGTAACTCACTGCATTCTTCCCTTTTGCACTACAGATGTTTCAGGCAGCCTTCGCTGCATTGTGGCCCAGTTGAAACTCATACAACAGAAGTTCACAAAACAGGCGATTTTGTTTCTCCATTTCAGCAACCTCTGAAAAACAGCAAACCAAATTAATACACACGGATTGCTTTTCTAACATGGCAGATATAACTGTAAATCAACACATGGAGATATCTTGGTATTTAAGTTTGGGGAATCTGGGAGGGCAAAGAAATCACCAACACTCTAGCATGTATCAATATTTATGACTCGCCCTCGATAACTCTTTTAAATCCCACTTGAATTTGTATTATTTCTGTTTATCACATTAAGTGTTGTTCTTTCTGCCATAGGAGTTACATGAATCACATCCTCAATTAAGCCTTTGAAAGTAATTATTTCTTTAAAATCAACCAATATATTGTAACATACCTATATGAAGTTTCTCTCTTGGCTCTTTCTTCATTCTTCTTTCTTGATTTTTAAATAAAATCTTTGATCTTTTAAAACCTATGTTCAATGTGAGGTTATCTTGTTCAAAGCTGAGTAATCTAAAAGGGTTGGGTAAAATTATAATGAAATAGGTGGATGTTAAAAGGCTAAAGATGTAATCAATATACTCCTTGAGCTGTACCAAATGCATTTCAGCCAGTTCCCCACTGACTGTCCTCAGTGGGTGTTAGGTGTTGACTGTCAGAATACTTTGCTGTACCCAGCAGCTCTGGTCCTGCCATGTTTCATCCTTATTGTCATGCCTCTTGCTATTTATATTGCAGCTGGAGACAGTTGAGCGACCACCGCTATTTGGAATCTCAGGAATTGGAATCACTGCGCTAATTCAATACTGCATAAAGAATAAAGTAACACCAAGTTGGGAGAATATTGAATTATTATGAACCCATCAAAACCATACAAAAATAATACTACTAGCTGAAGCCATAATGTTAGAAAAAAACAAGATTCTAATTGCAACAATTCACCAATAGAATCATAATATGCATCCCCCAAAGACAAACAGGAAAGAAAAAAGTACAGGACATTAAGATACATCGACCAAATAGCAGTAGAGGGTGCAACCGACTCCAACCACAATACAGATAGTAAGAGGAATGATGAAACTTGGCAGGACTAGAAAATCATCATACAGCAAAATATTCTGACATTTAGTCAACACCTAGCCCACTGAGGACAGTCGGAGAGGAACCGACTGAAATGCATTTGGTACAGCCTCAGGAGTGGAGGAGGTTTAACGACCACCATGAGCAACTCAATGGGCTATAAGCACCTGCGGAGTGTGTTGATCCTGTTTTTATAGCCTTTCAAAAACCACCAATTTTAACCTTTCATTATAATTTTACTCAACTGTCTTAAATTACTCAGCTTTTAACAAGATAACCTCACACTGAACACACCTTTTGGAAGATCAAAGATTTTATTCCAAAATCAAAGAAAGAAATATGAAGAAAGGAGCTAAAACTTCATAAATGTATGTTACAATATGTACAGTGGTGTGCAAAAGTATTGCATCACCTGCAAAAACTGTGAATTTTTAATTTTAATTCTTTTTTTAACTAACTAATTTTCATAGTTATTTCATCATTTATATGTCATTAGATACAAAATTTAACAGAGATTTAAAAAATGTCTTAGTTTTTCCTGTAGCTACTTCTGTTAAGATACAATACAAAAATCATGACCAAGTCAAAATTATTATCAAAAAGGATCATTTATCCAATACTTAGGTTTACAGCAATAAATCATTTTTGTAATTCATAAGGAATGAAATAACATTTAAATACAGAAATATAATGAAGCAAAATTATAAAATGTACCTAATATTTTGTTGCCCAGCCTTAAGCTTTAATCACAGCTTTGCATCTTGCTGGCATACTGTGAACAAGGTTTTGTAAAAGATTGTGTAGAACAATACAATTTTAAATATGAATTACATCTTCAGCGAGTTGAACTTCTGTTGTTGGCTTCTTTTTTGGTAGTTCATACGACACTTTGAACCCCAATTTTTCAATCAGATTTAAGTTCGGTGACTGTGGTGGCCAATAAAGATGCAGAATATTATTTTCCTGAAACCACTTTTTCACTATTTTAGCATGATGACAGGGAGCATTGACATCTTGAAAAATGAAATTGCTTTCATTAAAAGTCTTCTAGATGATGGTAGCATTTTGTTTTCTAATATCAAGATGTATTTCTGGGCATTTACTGTTCCATCGACAATATGGAGGTTCCCAACACCATGTGCACACATGCAGCTCCAAACCATGACCTTCACCGGATCCTTAACAGTAGCCACAAAGCAACTTGGATGGAATTCTTCATGCTTGAATCTCCTTACATAAGCACTACTCTGATTCCCATTAAAATAAAATTCTGATTCATCAATGAAAAAAACATTTTCCCATTGCTTCGTTGCCCATGAGACATGCTGTTTTGCCCACTGAAGTCTACGCTGTCTTTGATTTGCAGTTAACAGTAGTTTACACCTGCCTTTGCAGCCACGTAAGCCACAGTGAAGCAGCCTCCTCCTAATAGTAGATGTACTAACAGTAACATCAGTCACTTCAGACCATCTTTGAAGCAATTCAGGTGAATTGAACCTCCTGTCTGCCAAGCTTAGCTGTCTGAGTTCTCTGTCCTGCCTGGTAGTAGTGAATCTGCGCTTTCCACTGCAACACATATTTTTAATATCACCAGTGTATTTTATTTTCTTCAGTAGCCTAATAACTGTAGATTGATTACAGCTGACTCTCTCAGCGATTTGCTTAGAAGAATATCCCTCTTCATGCAGAACAATTATTTTTATTCTGTCCGCTGTGGACAATTCCACAATTTTAACCATTATTAAGAATGTACGCAAATTATACCATAATAACAACAAAAAGCGAACACTACAATGCTCTGGTAGCTCTGCATCAACCCTTATAAAGGCTGGAGTAGGATTAGGATAGCTTTACGAAGCAGCCAATCAGGTAAAAGAATGTCTATGATTGGCTGTAACAATTGATAAGCAGCTATTGTGAATTTCAATGTGTTTGCCAAACCCTATATTTTATGTCATGTCATAAGAACAGAAGTAGCTACAAGAAAAACAAGGACATTTTTGAAATCTCCATTAAATTTTGCATCTAATGACATATAAACGATAAAATAACTATGAAAATTAGTTAGTTAAAAAAAAAGTTAAATTGAAAAATTCCCGGTATTGGCAGGTGATGTAATACTTTTGCACACCACTGTAGGTCGATCTTAAAGAAATAATTACTTACAGAGGCTTAATTGAGGACGTGATTCACGTAACTCCTATGGCAAAAGGAATAACAATTAACACAATGAACAAAAATAATATGAATTCAAATATGATTAAAAATAGTTAAAGCTTTATGGATGTTTGCAAAGGAAACTATTTTGAAGGAAATGTAGTGCAAACAATGGCAATGTTATAGCTTCTGTATGAAAAGGAATTCCCAGGAACTTTCTGGTAGGTTAGTAGTGTTTTATGGCGCAAGGGCCATGTGTGGCCAAAGAGCCAGGAACTTTCTGAATCTACCTTGTATGAATCATTGCTTGACCACCAAGATGAAAGTAATTATATTTCAGGACTTCTGCCTCACTCTGTACGAGTTCTCACCGAATTATGACCACTACTTAATACTTCAAGGGCACTCCTTTCACATGGCGAATGACCGCCATCCAGTGTGGCATCAACTCCATGAGGTGTCTGTACAGTTGTGCATGGATTCACAACCAAGCTGCTTGTGTTGTGGTTCACAGTTCCAGTATGGAGTGTGATTGTGTGGCCAACTTCCTCCCTTGGCATTCCAAAAAACCCCACAGAAATTCAAATGGATACAGATCAGGTGAGTTTAGAAGCCAATCAAGATGTCTCATATCAGCACCGTGTTCTTCAAACAATTCCTATGTGAGGTGGGCCCAATGGCATGGGGGCATTATCATCTGGAAGAACTCATTTTTCTCTGGGCAGAGATACAATACAGAATGTACATGGTCAGCAGGCAGTCCTTAGAGTAGCCAGTGTCTACACATTGGTCCACATACACCAGGAGTTCCAGTTCATGCCAGCTAAATATATATGCCCCATATCATAAAACCACCCCTCACCGGCCAAGATAGCTGATGCCACACATAAGGGATCCATAGCCTCATATCCAATCAATTTTCTATAAGGTATGCATAAGAAAATCACTATGAATATATTGCATTAATAATTGTAACAATTGTCACAAAAATACACACACTTTTCACATGGTGTGTTGATCCACAGAAGTAGTGAAAAAAGGGGGGTTATTTCACCATTGTTACCTCTGTTACTCATGTTTGAATTAGTTGATAGCCATAGCCACAGGTGTAGCCAAGCAGGGGGTCCATAGGTCTGGACTCCCCCACCCCCATTAAGGGGGATTGAGTACAAATTTAAAGCAATATACACTGACAGAAAAAAATCCCAACACCAAGAAGGGGTGTGTTAAATAAATGACAGTTGGTAGGCAGTGAGAGTACATCTGTAAGATGAAGTCTATGCAAATTTCGCGCTCGGCGCATACGTGTGGCGCTAGTAGCGCCCTCGGAACATGCAAAGCAGGTTTGCTGTAAATATGTGCTGTAACATTCGTGAGCGTTAGTTATCGTTGAAATTCGACGTAGTGTGTTGATGTTAGTCAAGAATGCCTTTAAGAAGACGAAGAAGCCATTATCAACAGCTCATGGAGTTTGAATGAGGTCGTGTAATAGGGCTACGAGAAGGTGGATTTTCTTTCCGCAATATTGCAGAACGACTTGGCAAGAATGTAGCCACCATGCATCATTGTTGGCAGCGGTGGTCAAGGGAAGGTACTGCCTCAAGAAGACCGGGTTCCAGCCAGCCACGTGGCCCTACTGAGAGGGAAGACCGCCGTGTACGGCGTATGGCCGTGGCGCATCGTACCGCGTCTGCGGCAGCAATTCGAGCTGCAGTTGCCACCACAGTGACACAACGAACTGTTACAAATTGGTTACTTGAAGGACAGCTCCGAGCCAGACGCTCTGTCGCGTGCATTCCACTTACTCCAAACCACTGCCGTTTGCGACATCAGTGGTGTCAAGCTAGAGCTCATTGGAGGACAGAGTGGAGATCTGTTGTGTTTTCTGATGAAAGCCGGTTCTGCCTGGGTGCCAGTGATGGCCATGTGTTGGTTAGAAGGAGGCCAGGTGAGCGCCTGCAACCAACCTGTCTGCGGCCGAGACACACTGGACCTACACCTGGAGTTATGGTCTGGGGAGCAATTTCCTATGACAGCAGGAGCACTCTCGTGGTTATCCCACGCACCCTGACGGCACAGTTGTACGTCGGTCTGGTGATTCAACCTGTTGTGCTGCCATTCATGAACAGCATTCCAGGGGTGTTTTCCAACAGGATAACGCTCGCCCGCATACCGCTGTTGTAACCCAACATGCTCTACAGAGTGTCAAGATGTTGCCGTGGCCTACTAGATCACCAGATCTTTCACCAATCGAGCACGTATGGGACATCATTGGACGACAACTCCAGCGTCACCCCCAACCAGCATTAACCGTCCCTGTATTGACCGACCAAGTGCAGCAGGCATGGAACTCCATCCCACAAACTGACATCCAGCACCTGTACGACACAATGCATGAACGTTTGCATGCTTGCATTCAACATTCTGGCGGTAACACCGGTTATTAATGTACCAGCATTTCACATTTAAAATGGCTCTTCTCGCGCTTACATTAAGCTGTGATCTTGAAACCTTAATCGATTAAATATGTTACCTATACAAATGTATTGCCACCATTTCATTCCTCTACAACCATTTTTTCGTGGTGTTGGGATTTTTTTTTTCGTCAGTGTATATGCATATACACTGAAGTGCCAGAAAAACTGGTATACCAGTCTAATACTTGGTAGCCCCCCCCCCCCCCCACGGGAGTGCAGGACTGCAGAAATACGACAAGGCATGGACTCCACTAGCTCCTGGAAATATGCTGTAGGCAATGCACACCATACTTCCTGCAGAGCGTTCCACAATTCGGTTGTATTCCGAGGTCTTGGATTCCTGTGTTCGATAACGCGTTGCATGGCATCCAAAAAGTGTTCTATCACGTTCAGATATGGGGACTTGGGTGGGAATAGCAACACCCCAAACTCAGATGAATGCTCCTCTAACCATAATGTGGCATCCCAGCACTTGTGTGGAGATGCATTGTCCTGTTGGAACAGTCCCAACCCATCAGCATGAATGCAGGACATGAACGGATGAACCTCATCAGAAGGGATGTGCACATAGCGTTGGCCGGTCACAGACGTTCGTAGACGTACCAGGGGTCCCAGTGAAGTCCAGCTAAACACACCCCATACCATTTCGGAATCCCACCAGCCAGTACAGTTCCCTGTTGACAGGCGGGATCCATGGCTTCATGGGGTTTGCACCACACACGAATCCTTTCATCTGGCTGATACAGTTGGAAACGCAACTCGTCAGACCAGGCTACTTGTTTACAGTCATCAAGTGTCCAGTGGCAGTATTGCTGTGCCCAAGCGAGGCACATAGCTCTGTGTCGTGCACCTATCAAGGGGACTCGAGTTGGGCGTCAGCTCCCAAAGCCCATATTGTGCAGGGTACGTTGCACAGTCTGAACGCTGATGCTTGTTGAGGCTCCAGCATTGAATTCAGATGATACCTGCAAGAGTGTTGCACGCCCATCACGTGAAATGATTCTTGACAGCCGACGATGGTCACGTTCACCCAATGTCTTTTTACGGACACACTGGTATCATAGGTTGGAGGTTTTCCCGAAATTCTTGTTGTCACGGTACACCCTTGCAATGGTCGTCCGTGAAAATCCGAACTTTGTTTCTACCTCCGAAATACCATGGCCCATCTCGCGAACCCCAACTATGACACCGTGTTGAAAATCGCTTAAATCGTTATTACTCGGCGTTCTCATGCCGAAAACAGCTCTGACAGCTGGCTAAGATCTCTATCACTTTATATACGCACTGGCGGAAGCAACTGAGTATATGCTAGGTGACGTTGCTATGTATTTTGTATAAGCTCGTCTGTACCAGTTTTTCTGGAACTTCAGTGTATATATTTTTAAAAGTTTTTTCTCTGAATTCTTTTTTTTTTCCATTTTTTGGCTTTTAAGGAATTGGCGTATATTCCCGCTTAGAGTATTTTTTTCTGGGAGGCTTTCGCTGATGAACCAAATCCATGGACTCCTTTAAGGAGTTTCTGGCTATGCCACTGAACATAGCCACTAGAGTAAGTGATATATATACATTGGATATAGTGAAAGATAATATCTGAAAAGCAAAACTCAAAGCATACCCATTTTTGAATTAATATTTACAAGGTTGTTTACCTCTTTTCACATTTCACCACACGTTACATTCTTTCTGCCCGTCATGCTTGGTTTAGGTTTCCGGTGGGGTGTTCCATTTTTGGTTTTCAGGTTTTTTTCAAATGCTTTACCAACACTCAAGTCCATGAAGTGCGTTGTTGTCCAGGTTGCAAAATTGTATCCTCCCCCTTCCCACAATCTTGTAAAACCTAACTTTCATTGCTAAAAACCAATTGTTGAACACAAAATCTTTTGGTATTATAGACAACTACGAAACGCCTATTTACAAACATACAAATTCCGAACGAAAAAATTTAAAAACCTATATACAAATATTTACACTAAATTCGTTCCTTGGACTCCTCAACACCTCACGAACAACCAACCATACCCTAAGCCACTCCCAAGCAGATTGCCTCGAGTACTTTCAACCCCCTACTGGGTTATCTTCAGGAGGTGTTTTCTCTTCTGCCACTGCAGCACGAGTGCACATAAATATTAGTATGCACGTAAATTTAAGAACAGCTTTGGCCTTCGCTATAGATGTTTTTAACCAGAATTTACATTTTTAAATTGAACCACAAAGTCTGCATTGTCATTCCGTCATCAACTCTGACTGTCCAGATGGCATTTTAGTTACTTCTTCGAATTTCATTTCAACTCTGAATGTCCAGTTTTTGATTGCCTATTGGGCCAAAAAATTTAGTGTTCTCATCTTTTAATCTTGCAATCACGAGTAATCACGCAAATGCTGCACATCAGCAGGCACATTGATGATGCCAACGGCAATGGGGACTTTGTGGTTCAATTCAAAAATGGGTATGTTATGAGTTTTCATTTTAAGATATCAATCTTTTATTATATCCAATGAGCATATATCACACCCTCTAGTTGCTATGAACTAGTGCTATGTTCAACAACTAATTCAAATGTAACACAGGTAACAACAGTGAAGTACTCCCTTTTTTCACTACTTCTATGGACTATGAAACCATTTTCACTATTATAAATATTTAACGGGAATTATTGAGGATAAATTTATTAAGGTACATTACCTCTCAAATTTTTTATCTATACACTAGATCATCTTCAGGAGTTCTTGCGTCTTACTACTTCCACAGGTCTGGTGACCAAGCCTGGTGGATTTTCCCCTCAGGCTTGGTCGCCAGACCTGTGGAAGTAGTAAGACGCAAGAACTCCTGAAGATGATCTAGTGTATAGATAAAAAATTTGAGAGGTAATGTACCTTAATAAATTTATCCTCGATAATTCCCGTTAAATATTTTTAATACTGAAAGTAATAAGAGGAAGCCATGAAGTCATTAACCATTTTCATTTCTAAAGTGTATCACATGTTGAAAGAAAAAAAAATTTAACTTATGATTACACAAAGTTTTGTACTTTAAAATCCATTGTTCAATATAAACATACTCTTGGGCAATTTTTGTACTTTTATCTTGTAAGTGTGTGGCTTGGGGATTAATACAGTTTAAACCAGCCTAAAAATCTATAAAACCTGAAATTCACATTAACGGAAATGAAATAAAGGGATTAACTTGAAAATCATAAAAGTATAATTTAGTTATATGGCGATTACTAGATGACTTCAATTTGTCAAATTTTTGGATTCCACCAGAAGATTTTGCAGACAAAATTGTTTTCCTCAGCCATAGTAAAGAAAAGCTCACTGGATTCTACGAACTTCTGTTATTTACTTTCAAGCATAACTTCATTCAATTTCAAGGAAAAATCTACAGACTCAGGCTTAGCAATGGGTTCTTCTTTGGCTCCTTGTCTGGCAAACTGCTATTTGGGAAAACTTGATGATGAAATAACACTACACCAACCTTCATAATTCTGCCTGTATGTAAGATACATGGACGACATCCTCATAATAGTTGACAACAGTGAAGGATTTCTCCCAGTAAACATCCTCACACACATTCTATTTAATATCCTAGTTAATTCTATGAAATTCATTTTAGAACTTCAGTAAGACAATAGTCTGAACTTTCTGGACATGACCCTTACAACCTTGGGAGGAAAAATTACTACAGTGTTATATAAAAAAACCTACCAATACTAACAAAGTTCTGAACTACCACTCTTACCATCCCTCCTAAATTAAATTTAATTTGGCTTCACAATTCATGGAAAAAATAGAAGCTCTGGATTATTCAGAAATATCAAAGAAACTCCATAAAAAGGAATTAAAAAGTACTCTTGATGAAAATAATTATCCTTCTGCGATGACAATTTTTTATGCGACAATATTTTTTAACAAAAAAATAAATTACAAAATATGCAATTCATGAGGCGACCTTAAGGGTTGTCTTATGTTATAACTGTGCTTTAGATTAAATATACATAATATCTAAGGTATTGTTTACCTGATATTAACAAAGTATTTCGCACGTTATTGCTCTGTGAGGCACGTGCTTTCAGCCTGAGAGAGGTCGATTATGTTACGGGTTTTTGGTTAGTTAAATTTTTTTTAGAAAACCTAATTGTTTTATTTCTAAAAAAATGTTTACTAACCAAAAACCCGTAACATAATCAACCTCTCTCAGGCTGAAAGCACGTGCCTCACAGAGCAACAACGTGCGAAATACTTTGTCAATATCAGGTAAACAATACCTTAGATATTATGTATATTAAAAAAGATAAAGTTAAGGCTGTCTTTGAATGAGTGTTGGGGTTCATCTTCTGCAATAGATGGCGCAAAAATCTCTCCTTGAGCGTGGCGTTTACGTCTTGAGTGGCTGTCCCAGAAGTTGGCATCAGCAAATCCACTGCTGACTTCACCATATTCAGAATGAGAGCGGTCTCTCATTGGTACCAGGCGAATTAATCAAAGACGTATTCATTCATCAGGAGGGAGTTCTGATATAACTTGCTTAAAAGCACAACTGGTCAAGGATTTTGACATTTTTCTGAGCGTACTGAATGAAATCAGGAAACACAGTAAGAATGAAAAGGCAAAATATGAACTGTTATGTTTTAACCAATGACATTATTTGGAAGTGGAGCTCTGTAAGTAAGTGGAGTTTTTATAGCTCAAATTCAGGGGTTCTCTGCTAATGTACATACTTTGTCTTCAGAAAATGAACATACAAGAGGATTTAAGATAATTTACAGAAGAAAAGATTTCAATCTCACTTTTGCCCCCATTTCATTGATTTCTATTTGACTCAGATAATTAGAAAATTCAGACAGAAATGAGAGATTTTGTATCTTCCAGACAGAAACACTGCTAAGCTAACTTATCACGCCATCCAGCGCCAAATTGGAATATTTCCGAGTCACATAAATCGAATTTAAAAAAAAAATTAACATTTTTTTCAAAATAATAACTGTGGTATACATTAGCTATGGGTCACTTTTATTTGTACTCAAAATTTAAAACACTACGAAGTAATAGTCTTCAAAAAAATGTGTACAAAAGAATTTGCATTGCAGATATCAGATAGAATTTCTCTTGAGGTTCCATTAAACACAGCCTTAAATTGTAAGCAATCAAATAATAAACATTAATCTTACCAAAAAGGTCACTTACCGTATGGGTTTTTTTGAAAAGCTTCAGAGGATTAGGTACACAATCCATCTATGACTTGCCCCAGACCTGAACAATAAAATTAAAAAATTATTCCCTCCATTAAACAAAAAGAAGACAATGTCCTATTACAAGAAGGAATGGTCTACAGTGTACACTACAATTGTGGTAACACATGTGAAGGAGAAACTGGGAGACAACTTCAAACTTGTGTAGCAGAACATAAAGGCGCTATAAGGAATATTTCCAACAAGATAGGCCTGGATAAACACAAAGCACCAGACATTCAATTAACTGGGACTCTTCAAAAATTATTTCACATTAACGGCACTTTGTAAAATGAAAGTTGGAAGAAAGTCTACAAATCGAAACAACAGGTGCCATGATAAATGAACAAAAAGGCTGGTTATTACTGCCTGAATGGCAGCACCTACTTCCTTGAGTCAATCCCAAAGACAGGTTGGTGTGCAGCACAAAAATTTGACAAAAAAGTAAATTAAAGTCATCCTAGTAAACCCCGTATTAATAAATTACACTTTTAAGATATCACAAGTCTTTTCCCATGACTTTATTATTACACAGGACTGAAAATCATGTTTTAACTTTAAGTTTACATAAATCAAACAGAGTAACTTGAAAATTGAGTTCCTTGAATTTGGTGCACTAAAAGCTGTACAAATGATGGTTAAATTTGCATACGAAAATAATACTACACTGCACTTAGTTTCAACAGGATATTAGATCAGCACAGTACAGGCATGTGTGTGTTACTGTGCCATGAGTAAAGCGGGGTGGGGTGGTGGGGAGTGCTGCTTGGTTAAAGATCAGCACAATGAAAGCTATACCTGTAACTTCATCAACTCAGAGTCAGTTTCTAATGTATCCATACTGGGAGCTCCTTCTTTAACAACAATAATGTCATGACCTGACGTGGATCCAGCATAAGATTTGGGCCTTGGAGTTTTTGGAGAGGATCTAGGAGAAGGTGTAGAGGACGCACGAAGACTACGAGCAGGGCTTTTGCTAGGCAACTTTGGTGAATCTGAGAATAATCATTAAAAACAACTGCCATAAAACAAAAAGGAAAACAATAAAGATCATATATATTCTAAAATTAATAGAAGTGAGACAGTACATACATATACTGAGGTGCCAAAAAAACTGGGAAGGGCAGTACCATTTCCATTACATGCCACCACACCCATGTGGTAAATGGTTAAATGGTATCGTCCGCAAACGACATATATAGAGAGGCAGATATCTCTGCAAGCTCAAGTAATAGAGATTGCAGTTCAAATGGCAGCTTGTCAGGATTTAACTGATTTCAAATGCGGTACGATAGTCGGCTCCCAGGAGATGGGTCACTCCATCTTGGAAACTACCATGAAATTTTTGATTTACAGGGTCAACAATTTCAAGGGAGTATCTGGACCAAAGAAACTCAGGGAAAGCATCCAGAGTGTGAGACCAGTGTAGCCATAGAAAAGCCCTGGGCAATCGTGGCTGTCCATGTTTGTCCAGGGCTTTTGGGGCATCTGGCACGCATCGTAAACATCCTCCTGGCATGCAACATGGCCACAAATCCCAGCACAATTCAGTGCTATGGCCAGTAGTAGAATCAGCATTTTCCCTGTGTTCTATGGGTTCCGAAGCAGACGTGTCACTCGGGTGCTATTGCTGACCCGATGACACAAGGCTATGCACCTCACCTGGGCTTGGAAACACTGTCATGCAAGATGACTGGAAACGTGTAGCCTGATCAGACGAATTGCAGTAAAAACTGTTTCAGGCAGATGGCTGACTCCGGTTGTGGTGACAACACCACAAGGCAATGAATCCTGCACACGTACAACAGACAGTGCAGACCGGCGGTGGCTCTGTTGCGGTGTGGACTGTTTTCAGATGGCACACATAGGACCCCTCATACATCTGCAGACTGCTCTGACAGGGCTCCCACTCAAAAGTAATAAAAAAAATTCCCTGACTTTCCCAGGTTCTCCAGGTGGTTTTTAAAGTTTTCCAGAGTGGCATGTTGCAAAGAATTGTTACATTTCATTTCATTCCATTCATTTTTCTCACCAAAGCACACACTTGTAAATTCGTTACGTCATTTCTCTTTATAAAATTACCTGCTTTTCATTAATAACAACTAACTGTGCCCATTATTTTTTGTACCAAAGTTTCGTGAACTTTTGTGAATACTACCCACACGGAATTTGTAAATACATTCCCATAGAAACAGGCCATATGTAAGAAAAAATCTGTCAGTTGAATAGTTTCAGTTTTTCTATAACACAATGCAGCTAAGCTTAATGATGGAATGACTCTGTTCAAAGAAACATGTTTCAAGAGAACCAACAGACAAAGGACTTTGATCCATCATTTGGTTGGTTCTCTTGTGAAGTGTTTCTTCAAGCAGGAGCCATTGTGCCTAATTGTTCCATGTTATAACAACTGCCTGCAGAAATTGAACAAAAGCCTAATAACTGGCAATTTTAAAAATTCAATTTTGCACCTTTTTTTAGAGAATAAAGGAAATACTTAATATAACTGAAAGAAAGATCTGCCAAATTCTAGGCAGGCAGTAATTGCAAGTAAAAGTTTGAAATCTTGAAAAAATAAGTTTTTTTGGCAAAATAAATTATCCATTGATTTTTACAAGAAAAAAAAGGGGGGGCAATTTTCCCTGAGTTTTCCCTGACTTTTACAAAAAAAAAAAAAAGGGTAATTTTCCCTGATTTTTGGAACCATTTTCAAATTCCCTGAGAATTCCAGGTTTACCCTGTTTTCCAGGTTGAGTGGGAATCCTGTCTGACCAGTGGAGACTATGTAACCATCCTTGGGGATCATTTGCATCCGTCCATGTCATTCAACCCCTCGGGCTGGGGGCGACCTCTTTCAACACAACAATGCACCACCATACATGACCACAGTTGCCCGATTATGGCTGGAAGAACATTCCATGGAGCTTAGTATCCTGGCTTGTCCCCTCATTGGCCAGATTTAAATGCCATCGAGCACATTTGGGATGCTGTTCAACGTGCCGTCAATGCCAGGAATCCTTCACCGGCGAATATTACGGAATGGTAAGAAGCTCTTCAGGAAGCATGGTGTGTGCACTGTCTCCACAGTACTACAGAGAGCTCAGGGAGTCCATGCCCCATCACATTGCTGCTGTTATCCAGTCACAAGGAGGACCAAAGCGGTATTAGAGAGGTATCCCAGTTTCTTTGGCACTTCAGTGTACATCGCATTTTTTGTTTTCCTTCTCTGAGATTCAGAGGTCAGCTCCTCAAAGACAGACCAAATGCCAGATAAACATTTAACTGATGGAATTAGATTTTACTTACTGTTGATGTATTAAACATCTCCATTTACAGTGATCTTGGCACACAGCTTGAGCTTCACTGACACTGATCACATGTCGCACACAAAACCTTTTGTACTTTACGCACACAAAACCTTTTGTACTTTACGCACACAAAACCTTTTGTACTTTATACTCATTATCTTTTCCTCATGCAGACATTCCTGAATCTGGTTTTCCCATGACTTCCTTGGCCTTCCTCCGTCTTTCCTTCCTGCCACTTAGGCTAAAAAAAAAATTCTTAGTAAGCATCTCATCACTCATTCTTTCAACATGGCCAAACCACCTAGGAATATTAGTCACCACCTAACTAACAACATTTTGCCTCACATTACACATCTGCATTCCTCACATGATTTGAGAATGTCTTACAACACCTCCGTAAGTAATGCATCTCTCCAGTACAACTCGTGCCTCTTCTGCGGTACCTAGGTTTCACAGAGTACGAGAATTTTTACTTTCACACACAGCCGCTCGGGAATTTCTCAACAATCCATCATTCCTGTGAAATCCTTTTAAAGCAGCTATGACTTTCAAAAAATTTACTTGCCTACAGTGCAATCAGCTAACTTACACATACACACTTGGATATACAGTTTATTCGGTACACTTGTCCTCTTCACATAAATGGCTTGCTCCGACATGTAGGTGTGGTGTGTAGCATCATGCATCAGGCAAACCAGCTTGTCGAGCATCAGTTAGCATTCAATTTAGGATTGAAATCGGTAAAATGAATGATCTGAGCAACCTTACATGTGACATGACAGTTGGCATGAGGAGTGCTGGTTCAGCCATCTCCCTGAAAAGGTTTACCATGAATGGTTTGACACACGAAAAACTTCCAGCAATCAGTGATCCTGTGGACTAAACCTGCTGGTGGAACAGGAGTCACAAGAGATTGACCACATGATCATCGGCTGTGTTAGTCCATTCATGACATGGTCCAATAAGTGGAGCATATGGAGATAACCCTTGTCACATCAATTCAGCACTGGTGTGCCAATGGCCATCTGTCAATCACAAAGGGTCACAAAGCCAAGCGCTTGCATGATTCTTGCCAGTTTCCTTTGACCCCTCTGGTCCACCAGCTGCCTTTGTCCACAGGATTTCCAGCTGCAGGAGGTTTATGTTGTGAGTCACATCATTCACAGTTACAGTTGTGCATAAAAGCCCAGGACAGCCATTTTGGAGATGGTCAAACTGGAAAACCTGCTGCAGCTTATCATGTTGCATTCAAAGCTGCTCAGATCATTTGTTTTGCCCATTCCAACCCGCTAACAAATGCTTGATTAGCTGGCCTGTCTGATTTACACTGCACATTTCACTCATGTGCTGTCTTACATGCTGAAGTGAGTAATTTACATGATTAGCACAACTGGCATCTCAGTATATATTTCATTTTAAAGACAATGGTTACATTGTGATATTAAATTACCAAAAGGTTATTTCTTAAGGTTTCAACTAATAAAGCTAAATTCTGTTTCCAATAAAACACCTAAAAATGGATCAACCTAAAAATGTTGCCTTATTTTTACAATGGTAAAAATTTCTGTAGACCTTTTCTTTGCAATTAATGTTTTCCCAAGGATAAAAATTTGCACATCGATAAAAATAACTTTATGTTATAGCCTAGTATACTTCATATTTCCTAAAACTTATCCATAATTATATTAAGAATCAATAACTTTTCCTTTGGTGTTATTGAGACCCTCAAATAGATGGTGCCACATGTACATGCGACTTGCTAAATGCCACGCCACATTTCTTTTCAATAATTTAATTAATTTGCAGAATGGAATCGAAATTTGAGTCTATCCATGCGATAATCTGGAATGTTCAGAATGATTTGAGCCACTCAGATAAAAAAATTTTAAGTACCTACAGATGTTTACGCAACTGTAGGTACTTGATTTTTAAATGCAAAATAAATCAGCAAGTGCAACGTTTTCAGCTAAATTACTGTCAGAACATTGCTATCATTGTTCCTTTCCATAAGAGAAAAGGAGATTAGGCTGAATGTAAGAACAATCCTGGTAACAGCATTCGAGTTTGGAAAGGTCAATATTGAAAAGGTGAAACGGCTTTACATCAGAGATATGGGATGTACAGGTACAGCACAGCTTTATGAATTATAAAAGTGAGGCTTGCATAAGACCATGCATATCCTGGGCATATCTCCGCTCAGAACTTCATATCTCTTTTGTACACTCAATGGACAAAAGAAAACATTATAGATACCTACAATATTTCCTTTAATGGTGTGCAACTAACACAATGTTTAAGCCGAGCTTTCAAGCTTCATTGGGAGATTGTGTGCTACTATTTCTAAGAAGGCTTATTAATCTAGCCCAGACAAAGCATCCTGATGGAGCACAAAAGCTCAGCTTAAACTGTGTTAGTTTTATGAAATTAAAGGAAATGTTGCAGCTTATAAATGGTGTAGAATTTTTGGTAATTAGAGAAACCTACCTAACATCGTGCTGCTCCTCCTCTAGCGTGAATAACAGCCTGTACATGCTGAGGCATCGACTTCATCAGATGCAGGAGGGTTTCCGGAGGTAATGCTAGCCGTGCATGTCGCAGCATAGCACACAACTCCACCCGAGATGTAGGCACAGAATCCATGGATCTGACGTTCTGCTCCATGGCATCCTAGGCAGTTTCCCCAGGGTTTAAATCCAGAGACCTTCGGGGACACTGGATGGCTCCAAACTCAGATGGGTGTTCCTCAAGCTGCGCCTGGATGGTTGCAGCCTGGTAGGGTGGCACATTGTTCTGCTGAAACAGACCATCAGCTGCAGGATGCGTGAAGGTGAAGGACATAAAAGTGGATAGATGATTAGCCAGCACAGGCTGGTAGTACGCAGCAGTTAAGGACCTCTCAAGACTCATTAAGGGACCTAATATGTCCAATGAGATGGCTCCGCAAACCATCACAGCACCAGCACTACCTTGAACAGAGTCTACCTGGCAGGATGGGGCCATGGCCTCGTGCTGTCGACGCCACGCCTGCACCCTCCTATCAGCTCGGTACAGCTGAAAACAGGATTCATCTGACCATATGACATGGCGCCACTCTGCAGAAGTCCAGTTTTAATGTACCCGGTGCCAGGCGTACTTTCTGATGACAAGCCGTCAACAGAGACACACGAATACGGCATCGGCTCCCGTAGCCCAGGGTATGGTGCGTGTGTTGCACTATTCGCTCACTGATGCTGCTTGAGCCACAAAAATTTAACCTGGATGTGGTTTGCACCACTGCTGACAAGCGGTTGATCTGCATGAGCCTGGATAGTCTATGTCGACCCCGATTATCTATGGTGTGTGGTTGGCCACCACCTACTCTCTGGACACTGGTATGTCCATAGATGGTATACTTGTGGTACACCCTTGATACAGTTGCCCTCAGGAACTTTAGGGTTCTTACCACTTGGGGTATAAGAATAACTTATCTGTCTCGAGCCGACAATGCATCTATCATCAAAGTAGCTCAGATCATCACGTGTTTGTCCATTGTGATACACTGTTGGGAAGCTCTACTGTCTGCCTATTTATCACCTGCATTGAGTTTGGGTCTGTTCCACTCTGCACGGGGGATGCCCATGTCAACTGCCCATCACTCCTATCTCTAATGTTTTGTCTACTGAGTGTACATACATACACAATCCAGGAGTCCTCTACCAGCCACTCACAGTTGCTTTTTTCTCTTTCCCATTGTGGCTTTATGGATCTCAATGACTGCACCCCTGGCCCACCAACATTTATTTTTGAGTACTAGGACAGCACCATTAGGTCTCCAACTGGTTCACTGATGTAAGAAAACCATTTGCAAAGCACTCTAGGATACAAAGCTAAAACTCTTGACACTCGTGTTTGAGGTCACATGAATCAGCTAACTGCCTATAAGAACATGCTCCATCACCCAAAACAGGTGATAATCAGAAGAGGCAGGGTTGGGGCTGTATGCTGAGTGTGTCACGAGCTACACAGTGTTCACTAAGCTTTATGTGTGACCAAATGGCACTATGGGCCTTGGCATTGTTCGGCAGAAGGGACAACTGCTTTGAGTTAACTGAAGCAGGGTAGTATTACTTCAGCTTGTTGCATAATTCGATCCAGCTGCTTGGAATTCAGTTTGCTATTACTCAACTACACAGAATGAGCTCAATATGAACCACACCCTCATAATTCCACCAGATACACACAGCTTAACCTTTTTCTTGAAATGTCCATGTTTGGAGAGTGAGACAGGCACAGCTGGTTCACCTGGGCCCAATCAATGATCTGAGGTATCTGAATTATGCAGACATATCTACTTCTCATACCCAGTAACAAAGAACTTGATGAACTAAATGTCACATGGATTCCTGAACAGTTTGTTGCATACCTTGACACATATTGTTGAGCCGGAATGGGGATCATTTAATGCAGCACCTTGTGTTGTCGTCTATAGTCCTTTCTGAGCTCGGGGTCAGTGATAGTGGACTTAGAAATTCCCAGTTTGGCTGATAATTTGCAGGTACTGGTTGTCTTTGCTTAAACAGCTGTGAGCGGGACATCCAAATCAACCACAAACAGCCTTCCTGAACCTTTCTTCCTCATTAAATTAATAGCACCAGCTGCAAACTTCTTAAAGCTTTGACTTCAACTTCGTTTATTTTTTGGACTGCTTTAGTCACCTTAAAAACCTTACTTCCAGTAATGATGCAACAGACCCAAGATTTCAAACTTTGTCGCTATTTTGTACAATGTGATAAATGTTCAATACCCATTTTGAAACATGTGCACCACACCTGAATGAGTTCCCCACACTGGAAGCTTTTACACAATTTTCAACATCAACAACCCATTTTGCTGAAACTAAACAAATTATTAACATAATGGAAAAATGTAATATTTTTTCTACATACCCTAATATCGAAGAACACTGAACATGAAATGATTTTTTTTTTTTTTTGATTGAAGGTTTAATGACTATTGTGAGCAACTCAATGGGCTATAAGCAGTCACCCGTTCCTAATTTAGGGCTACTGGTTCCAGGGAAGGGAGAGAGCCAGTGCCATAAGACAAACAAAACATCCATGCCTCACCACAATTCGAACCCAGATCCTTCTCGGATGAATGGTCAGAAGCCATCGCTTAGACCACTGCGCTACCGGGGCAGCGAAATGAATTTTAATGATCAAGATTAATTTAACTGTATCCAATTAAATATGGTATCTCTCACCAGCCAACAACAGATTCATTAGGGAGTATAATACATTCTACTTGACAACTGATTCTGGTATACTTAAGCAAAAAAACTTGTGACTCTACTTCTTTACTGGTAGTTTTGCCTACTAAGAGACAGTCAAATATTTTGTGGCTTGCAAAAAAACAGGAATATTTGGCATGCCAAATCAGATTCATCAGGATATCATGACAGTGTGTTGTAATACCTACAAGACTGGGAACTGTCCTGAAATAATCAGCATGAATGGGATCCCTAACCTAAAACTAGCAGGAGTATGGAACACAGATCGATCACTGCTATTTAATATGTAGCCAAGTTCATTACGAAAAATATTATTTACATGCTCTGAAATGAAAATATTGACTAAATATCAACATGAATACAGAACAGATGCCAACAACCCCACCATGGAGCACAATGAAGCTCGCTAAACTGCTATCTGAGGGAAAATCAGTAAATAAGTCACAAACAGCAATTTCAAAACTGCTATGAAAGATACGAACTTGAAAAACATTTATTATTACCTTTACATTTCCCTTTATTTCTCAATGCAATTTTCATTAACATTGATACACTTATCCCATAACCTTACCAGTGCATCGAAACCTGCCTTATAGAAGTCTAGAGTCTGCTGTCTCACCCACATTCGCACTTCACGTTCAACCTCTTTGTTATCTGTGAAACCAAGGTGTGTTCAGTTTGCTGCCAAGGTGTGTTTTTAGCCAATCAAACCGGTGAAAATCACTTGGCGCTAAGTTGGGGCTGTAAGGTGGATGTTCAAGAAGTTCTCAGCCTAGTTGTTCAATTTTCTGCTGGGTTAATTGAGCCATGTGAGGTCTGGTGTTGTGATGGAGCAGTACTCCTCTAGTCAGTAGGCCTGCATGTTTTTTTTTAATTGCATCCCGAAGCATCAACAGAATTTCACAGTACAATGCAGCACAACAAAATTTCACAGTACAATGCAGCATTCATGTTCTCACCTCGCTTCTTAAAATGGGCTAAGATCCCTCCTTGAGAATCCCAAAACACTGTAAGTATAACCTTCTCTGCTGATGGCAAAATTAGGAATTTCTTGGTTGAAGGTGAAGAGGGATGTAACTTAATCGACACTAAATGCCATACACTACTGTTTCACATGCTATATAAGTTCTGCAATCAGGAGATTATTAAATTATGTTAAATGCATATGGGGCTCAGTATCAGTAACTAAAATCAAGAAATAATGAACATTATATCTACTTACAATATTGGTAGTGGCTGTCGGGGCTTCATATGTATGCCTGTAATGAAACCACTCATAAGACGTTGCCGTAAGTATTCGACTCAATCTATGAATGTGAGCTTTTTGCAACTGTGAAGTTCGAAAATAAAATTTATGATACTGTAAATCTGCACCAGATAAAACTAAACAAGATGAAAATTTACAATGAAGGCAAATAAATCCTCAACAACAACGTAACATGAAAACAAATTAAAATCTTGCAGAAACTTTAGAACGAAATAAAATCTGGAAGAAGAAATAAATATCCTGACTGCGAAGCACAAAGAAATAAATCTCCCGATTGTGTTTAGCAACTTCACAGTTGCAAAAAAGCTCACATTCATAGATTGAGTCGAATACTTACGGCAACGTCTTACGAGTGGATTTATTACAGGCATACATATGAAGCCCCAACAGCCACTACCGATATTGTAAGTAGATATAATGTTATATTTCTTGATTTTAGTTACTGATACTAAGCCCCATATGCATTTAACATCATTTAATAATCTTCTGATTGCAGAACTTATATAGCGTGTGAAACAGTAGTGTATGGCATTTAGTGTCGATTAAGTTACATTATCTTGGCCACGTAAAAATATGTTCATCGCAAATTGGCAAAATTTGAACAACGATATATGTGAAGAGGGATGTTTCCATTGCATTGAAGTGTGCTTAGATTCGGGTTGGTAGTGATGCACCCTGATTCATTCCCAGTAACAATCCTGCTAAGCATGTCTCTCCTTCACATGCATACCGAGAGAGATGTTGTGAGGACAGGCACATTCAGTTCATTTTGTGTTCTTGAGTCAGTTCTCCGGGCATTCACCATACACACTATGACCATGCATTATGCTGTAGGCTAATCCATGAGAACACTCTATTGCAGTTACTATACTGTCTACCGTTACTCACCTGTCAGCTCGAATAATCTCCTCCACGAGCATCACAATTGCTTCTGTCACAATCTGAATAGGATGACCAGGTCAGTCTTCATCAGCAACTTTTGAGTGTCCTTGAGAGCTCTTTCCACGTTTATGAGTCACGGAAAAATTCTCATCGCCCGCCACCGGGAATCGAACCCAGGGTCTTCCAGTCACGCGCCGGACATGCTACCACTGCACCGCAGTGGCCTTAAATTCTCCAGACTCACATACGACTAACTGCCAAACCACATGGCAGGTTGCTTCTCGGAGCCCCGCACAATGCTGGGGATTCACCAAAGATGGTAAGCACCAACTAAACAAATAACTAGTAGGCAAATGAATAATTAAAACACACAATTGACATGGATTAGGAACATCAAACAGAAGTCACCGCTCCTTTCCACATTTATAAGTGAGTCACGGAAAAATCCTTTTCCCCAATCTTTCCCTGACTCACTTATAAATGTGGAAAGAGCGATGACTTCTGTTTTATGTTCCTAATCCACGTCAATTGTGTGTATTAACTTGGAAATCTGGACCAGCAGCAAGGCTTGCAATGATAGCGTCTCTCTGGAGTTGCCACGTATTTGGAATCAATTCTTCAAATAATGCTGCGTTTTCTACCATAGTACCGCGTGCCCAACTAATGTGACCTCATTTCTTCGAATTATTGCATTTGCGCCTATTCATTTATTGTCTAGTCAAGTCACCGTGTTCAAATTGTTGAAATGTTCTATTATCCAGTTTGCAGTTAGCTGTCTACCTTCCTTTTTTTTTTTTTTTTTTTAATTGGAGGTTTAACGACCACCGTGAGCAACTCAATGGGCTATAAGCAGTCGCCCGTCTTTAATTTAGGGTCACTGGTTCCAGGGAAGGGAGAGAGTCAATGCCGTAAGACAAACACAACATCCATGCCTGACTGGGATTCGAACCCGGACCCCTTACGGACGAATGATCAGAGGCCAGCACTGCGCCACCGGGGCGGCCTACCTTCCTTGAAAAAGCCATCTGGTTGATGTACAAATGCTTGATAAGTTTTATTTCTATTTTATGCCAAGAAATTCGGATATTAATATAGTTATACAATTTGGAGTATAATTGGTGTATGGTTCCTACTTAAGTCCTTGAGAGAATTTATCAACCCAGTTGTATGCCGATTGATGCAACAAACTTTTCTCACCATAAACAGGCAACATTTCTGTATGGATATATTTTGCAGCAAGTCCTTTTCCCCAAAGAAAACGCACTACAGCAAGCTGCTCTTCTGTTGTACACTCCTCAAGTATGGGCACCATTGGCAATCTGTGCCAGGTATGCGATACCTAGCATTCCCTACGTTGAACTACAAGTAAGCTGGATTGTGCTGCCACCTAATGACACTTAGAAACTAATAAGTACCATTGTCAGCTATCTCATAACTGTTTATGACTTATTTACTGACTTATCCTCATGCAAGCTTACTTGTGTCTGTAGTGATCCTACACAAGTAGAAAAACAGATTTAATATTGGGTTGGTGCATAAGTTCATACCGTTTTTTTCACAGCACATGGGAGTGTATTACATCAGAAGGGAAAACGGAATCAATCAACTATGTATTCCATTCCACTGTTTACGATGGTGTCCCAACATCTGAATAGATCTGCAGTGCCATTCTTGAAAAAACGTGCAGGTTTTACTGCAAAGAAATCATCAAGTAAATTCTGGAGATCAACATCATTGTTGAACATTCTGCCAAGGAGTTCATTTGACAGAGATCAGAACAGGTTTTAGTCTCAAGGGGCGACATCTGGGGAATAGGCCGGATGTGGATCTCCCATTTCATGTCCTGAATGGCCATTTTGGTTGTTTGCACTGTGAGGGCATGAGTTATCATATTGGAGAAGGACACCATGGCTTCGATGTGGACGTTTCTGCTAAATTGCTCCCTCCACATAGTGGAGCTGCTCACAATAGAGTGCAGCGTCGATGGTCCAATTCCTTCGCAGCATTTCCCAATGAATAATTCCTTCTATGTCCCACCAGACACACAACATGATCTTCGCAGGATGAAGGTCATGTTTTGGATGTGGTGTGGACGTCTTGTTTGGGCTTAACCATTCCCTCTGATGCCTGAAATACACATATAGACACCACTTTCCATCTCCAGTAACAATACGTGACAGAAAGGGTTTGTGTTGCTGAGAACATTCGTGATAACAGGCGAGCAAAGAACCACATATGGCAACATGCTGATTCTTGTTGTTCTTGGTGAGAGTGTGAGGCACCCAAGACTCCAATTTCTGGACCTTTTCCATACGCTCCAGGTGTCGCACCACTGTGGCCTGATCACAGTCCATATCAGTGGCCAATTCGTGTGTGCTTTGACGCAGATCCAAGTGGATGAGATCGTTTAAATGATCTTCATCAAAGTGAGATGGACGACCTGAGCATGGAGAGTCGTTGAGGTCAAAATTGCCACCTCAGAACCATCAAACCATTTGCTGGCTATCCTCGGCGCAATAGTATCCTCCCCATACACAGCACAAATTTGTCGAGTAGCCTCGGTGGCTGTAGATCCCTTGTTAAACTCATAGGGAAGCAGATGTCAGAAATGTTCATTCCTCTCTACTTGACACTCCATACTTCCGGATCTGAAACCCAAAAACCATTAGCCACAATCACACAACACAAATATGAGTTCGATACACGATATTACTGGCTACATTTTGATATACAACTGGCCATCTGCACCATCACTACTGACCTGGGAAACACTCGTGAAATAAAACGGCATGAACTTATGCATCAACCCAATACTATAGACGTGAATGGGAAATGAATCTGCCTGAAGAAATAATTCTTCACAATTACATGGAAGGCACAATCAAAGACCATTATCGGCACAAAGATGTGCTGCTTGAATGGAAATAGGGAGAAGCAGTTCAATTCCTGCTCCAGGGCAATGCAATTTTCAAGTTTTCCAAAGGAAGGCTACACAAGAAAATAGAAATATGATACTTTTATGCCATTTGTTACTGTTGTTTTTGACTCAAAGATATAAAGTCAAAAACACCTAAAACGTTTTTTAATCAAATTTAATGGGCTTAAACTTGCCTAAAAAATGTTTTGACAGTGCTGATGTGAGAACAACTATTTTTAGATGAATTAACAACAGCACATGCGCATCGATATTACCTCTAAAAATTGAGATGAGGACTAATACTCACCATTTGCAATTCCTTGATACGTGTGCAAACGTGTAAAAATGGGGCTAACAATGATGTCATTAGACACATCAAAAACCTGGATTTGAAGATATTAAGTCACATAATTTGCAATTGAATTTACAATACCTCTTACACCCGTATTTCAGGTTTAAAACAATTTTTAAAAAGTAACTAAAAAAGAAAATTATATAAGTGTAAAAAAATATTTGTGCATCTGTATTACAGCTAACGAAGTAAGTATACCCAAACCACATGGTTTTAAGGTAAGTTAAATTTGTAAATAGTAACAGTATTTATTTCCTCAAACAAATATTATTTGATTACAGTATAATAAATTATTAAATATTTGATCCTTCTAAGTATAGGTTAGACAGAATAATGTGAACACCACGTTCAGAGACGTGACTTTGAATGCAGCTGCGTATGTCGCAATACGCAAAGGTATCCACCACTTTTTGGTTGCAATAGCTTTGTTTAGAACCTCAAAGTCCTGTTTAAGTGCATTTAAAGTGTCTTGTTGCAAAATTTCTTTCAGGGTGACGATGAAATGAGTGACCTAATGGACTTTGAAAGAGTGCTAATTGTCAGTGGAAGTGACCTAATGGACTTTGAAAGAGGGCTAATTGTCGGTGGAAGACTAGTCGGTGCCTCTGTGATAACAGTTGCCAGGGTATCAAGAGCTACTGTGTCTAGCATCATGACATCATACTGTGTTCATGGCAAAACCTTGTCTGCAGAACACAAAAGCGGTCAGAAAACGACCATTACTGATAGATACAGAAGAGCATTAAAGAAGATTGTTACCTGTAATAAGACCATGGAGCCAAACATTAGTGTGAAGCTCAATCTGCATCTCCAGACCCAGTATCAATCAAAACAGTGTGCAGGGAACTGCACAAACAAGGTATTCATAGCAGAGCTGCTATTGCAAAACCTCCAGTGACCCGGGTGAATGCTAACAGTGATGGCAGTGGCACCAGGAACATACAATGTGGATTGCCGAAGCATGGAAGCATGTAATGTGGTATGATAAATCCACATTCACACTATTCCCCACAGCAGGATGTGTTTACATGTGGAGGACATCATCAGAAGCGCACAACTCAGACAGTCTGCTCCCAACAGTGCAGCATGGTGGTGGTTCTGTCATGCTCTGGGCGATCATATCATGGTTTTCAGTGGGTCCTCTGATCACCTTGAAAAGATAGATGACTGGCAGGGCGTATGAAACCATTTTGGTCAACCAAGTTCATCTAATGGCTCAGGCATTTTTTCCTGCAGGGGATGCCATCTATCAAGATGAAAACGCCCCAGTTCACAGAGCTCAGAATGTCCAATCATGGTTTGAGGAACACGAGGACGAACTTTCACAGCTTCCTTGGCCTCCCCAATCACCAGACTTAAACACCATCGAGCCACAGTGGTCTGTGTTGGAAAACAGGGTAAGTTTCTGTTATCCTCCTTCTGCATCTCTCAAAGACCTGGAGCAGTTTCTGAATGAAGAATGGTCTAACATCCCACTAACCACCATCCAGGATTTGCATGTGTCTATTCCAAGGAGGATTCAGGCAATTCTGAAAGCCAAAGGTGGTCCCACACCCTATTAGGTACATAAAACCTTCTTTTCCTAGGTGTTCACATTATTCTGGGCAACCCCTGCCAGAACATCCAAGTTCATCACAAAAAAAAAAAAAAAGGTTTGATATACAAAAAGCAGAATAAAGGAAGCACATAGCTAACTGAAGAAGTATCAAAGTAGTTAATGAAGTTTGTTGCACTTCATTTCATTCCTAAGAAACAGCAATCAAAGATCCCATGTTTTTTTCACACTAATATGGTTTTGCCCTCAATACCTTTAAAAATAATTGATCCCATTATAAAAAAAAATTTCCCCTGACTATAGCACGCAAAACTTTACTCACACAGCACAAAGCTGCCTTGCTGCTATCATTAATGTATGCCACAAGATCAGTGAATTAAAGGGTCTGAAGTTTTTGCTGCACAAAAAGCCTCAATGTCAAGATTTAATATTCTAAAACACTTTCTTATACAAAAAATAAAAATAAATAAAAATAAAAAATAAAGTAAAATCCTTTGGTTGCTACGATTTTAAAAAAATCTGTGTGACTACATAAGTGGTGAAGGTCAACACCATACCTCCAATTGGTCTGTTGACTGTATAAGACACGTAAGGTATATCAGAGTCTGAACTGATTGATGGGCGAGGTGATGAACTTCGAGCACGTTGATGCTCTCTTGCTTTTCCACCTAATCTCCTAGTGCCTTCAGATCTAGAAGCATGGTTGCTTTGCTCCGATCCCATAGTAGATCACTTCAACAGTATTTCCAATTAGAAAACCTTCTCTGAAAAATGAGTTTCTGTTAGCACCATTGGCATCAATACAGAATTATGCATTAGCTCACAGTATTAATCAACTAGTCAATATGGGATATTTAACTGGCCAAAAAAAAATGCAGGTAGGCTCAGTTCTGATTGAGCCATCAGTTTGGAACGTAGGACTAGGACTTGCAGATCGGAGAGTTGAAACAAGCTAGTTTAGTATGGTTTCAAAGTGTTTATTTAATTTGTTATAGCCAACACAGGTCTATGATATGAAAAGTAGCTTACATAATTTTTACAAATAATACTGGATACATTACAAACACAAAACAGATCGATACACAAATTACCCAACTTGGTGCTCTATCTTCTTGGGCTTCTTACATTCCTCATCACTTGCTCTTGCAGCTCGTTTTGATTTTCTCCACTTTTGCTGGCATTCATCATGCAAATTCCACAGCATTGTCAAATATGTTAACTTCTTCACATGAAAACAATTTTTTAAATATTCAGTTCAAACTACTGCAAAATGTTCTTGATATAATTGAATAGATCTCGTCAAGAGCTTTAAAACAATATCACACACAGTCGTGTTTTACTCACAGTTGCCGAGATAGACTGAGTCAAACATGATGGCACACCCAGAAATATTGCATCATCTCCCCCACGAACAGGAAGCAAGGGGAGCATTGCGTGCACAATGTATTGTGCAGTACCCGAATTGGACTTCATAATGTTTATGAATATGCTAACACAATTGTGTGCGACATGTATTTTTAAAGCTATAATGATTTCAATTGGGACCTATTTTTGTCACAGGCAGCTGGTTGTAAGTTGCCCCATACTATCCAAAGCTAGACGTAGTCCTATGTCAAATAGGCAGTAAGCACTGACAAGTCAGATGCACTTGTTTTCCAGCAGAAATAATATTTCTTGTTGCAGTGGCGCACTCATAGGAGTGGCCCAGGTCTTCCCCGTGAGATATCACTTAATTGGTCCTTCGTTCTTTGCTCTATTAGTGCATATTTTTAGATATACAGTAGAATCCGCTTATAACAAGCCGGTATTTAGCAAGATCCGGGATTTAGCGAGCAAAATAAGAACTTTTGTTTGGTATAATGTTAATTCAAAGCAAATTCGATCGTTTTAAACCAAAAAAAAAATGTTTATGAAAACCCAGAATTAATGAGGAAGAGAAAAGCTAAGATGATTACTTTTAACAAACAAAACAACAAAATTTAATGAAAATCCAGATTTAAGGAGAGAGAGAAAAGCTAAGTTGATCACTTTTAACAAAGAAAACAACAAAATTTAATGAAAACCCAGATTTAACGAGGGAGAGAAAAGCTATGATCACTTTTAACAAACAAAACAACAAAATTTAATGAAAACCAAGATTTAAAGAGGGAAAGAAAAGCTAAGATGAACACTTTTAACAAAGAAAACAACAAAATTTAATGAGAACCCAGATTTAAGGAGGGAGAGAAAAGCTAAGATGATCACTTTTAACAAACAAAACAACAAAATTTAATGAAAACCCAGATTTAACGAGGGAGAGAAAAGCTAAGATGATCACTTTTAACAAACAAAACAACAAAATTTAATGAGAACCCAGATTTAACGAGGGAGAGAAAAGCTAAGATGATCACTTTTAACAAGCGAGGTAACAAAATTGAAAGAAATGTTTAACAATGCAAAGGAAATCTGCTGCATACTGTCCTGGAATTCAGAAATAAGATGGAAGCATACAGAATGAAATTGTGACAGCACAGGGGAATTTTGGTGTGCTATTGGAAGAATACTGATAGAAGCAATGGGGAGGGAGTACATCAAAATGCTTAACATGTGAGTTGTGCAAGTGATCCTCTCCACCACCCACTCTAAGGAGCTAGCCTTGTGAGTATCCTTTTAAAACAATATGAAGCCTGTTCAGGATTTGCTGTTACTATGTATTTGTGTAAGAGCTTAATTTATTTTCATTGGTACTAATTGTAATAAATTAATTAAATATTTCATGTATATCCAATTGTAATGGATAAAGTCTTTCAAACATTACAAAAATTAATATAAAAAAATGTATTACAGGCACAAGAAAGGGATTGCACAACAATGATGATGCACAAGTAAAGTTTTTTCCAGTGTTAGTATACCTCGACATGGGCACCATTTGTGGCCCAGAGGACATCGAAGTGCTATTTGATTCCACACCATGTTTTGTTTAACATCTCAGCAGAGACAGAACCACTGACGTCCATTATTCTGCTCTTCAACGTCTTGACATCCGGAACACTGCTAGAGTAAACTTGGTCTTTCACATAACCCCACAGAAAAAGATCGAGGTGACCATGTCATGGGACCTTCAGGGCTAATCCATCTATCCAGAAATAAGGCATTCAGGAACTCATGAACCATTATCGTCCAATGTGGTGGGGCACCGTCTTGTTGGAAAATAACCGAAGTTTGCAGTGCAAGCAACTGAGGCACTACAAAAAGTTACAGCATGTCCATGTACATGTTACATGCTACAGTGGACTCTGTAAAAAAGAAGGGTCTGATGATTCTGTCATGCATTAGGCCACACCATACATTCATTTTTGGGCTAGCCCTCTGTTGTTCAATGACATAATAGGGATTTTCTTATCCCTAGATTCGCATATTGTGCCTATTTACTGTACCAAAGATGGAAAATGTGGCTTCATCTGAGAAACAGATACGGTGCAGATAATCACTATCATGAGCCATGCGCTGCAACATCTCTGTTGCAAATGCAGCACAGTGAGGCCAGTTATCAAGCAGAAAAGGTTGAATGATCCATACCTTACAAGCATACAGATGAAGACGTCTGCGTAAAATTTTGCAAACCGTGGAACGGGGAATCCCAGTTTCCAGTGAAGCACGACAAATGGATTTCCTGGGGCTTCGCAGAAAGGTCTTCTGAACAGCTGCAGCTGTCTCTTGTGTAATTGGTGGTCGGCTCATTCTGGGGAGATCGCCAACACTACTCATCGCTTTAAACTTTTCATACCAAGCTTTTATGCTTTATTGGTCTGGTTGTGATCATCTGTACTCTTCTGAAATGACGCTGGACAGTAACTGCCAATTTGGTCTCATGAAATCACAACACGCACGCCACTTTTTCTTGCATGGAAGCCGTTATCGATGAAATGCTCTTCTTATTCAGCAGTAGCACTCACCAAAAGAACAGAAAAAAGAACTTTATGAGTGCTGCTATACACTTAAGAGCAACTGAATTAGAGACACCTGGCGTTATGCAAATATGTCGTTGTGGGTGGCCCAGTAAACGGAAACGACATGACGTATGCAGCGATCCGACAATATGAGGAGTGATGCGACGGGAATCAGTAAGAGTCGGATGCAGTACGGGTAAGACGAAGGATCTAAGCGCATTTGATCATGGGTAAATTGTCGGGGCCCGACGAATGGGTCACTCCATCTCGGAAGTCATGCAGGCACTGGGATTTTCACGAGCCACTGTGTCACGGGTGCACCGTGAGTACATCGAATCTGGTAAAATGATCCCTGCAAGGGCCAACTGCCATGGACAACAGCGTGTGGATGAGCGGGGTCATCGCCGGCAAGCTCACATTGTAACAACAGATAGACGGGCCACAGTACAAGAAATCACTCAGCAATTTAACGCTGGTGCACAAAAACGTGTAAGCAGCCACACCATCCAGAACCATCTCCTCGCTATAGGGTACAGAAGTCATCATCCCACAAGGGTACCGCTGCTGACCGCACATCACAGGGTGCAAAGATTAGCATGGGCGCGGGAACATCGCCACTGGACCCTAGACATGTGGAAAAATGTTGCCTGGACTGATGAGTTGAGATTCATGTTGCTACATGCGGATGGCAGGATACGAGTATGGCACAAACCAATGAAGCAATGGATCCTTCTTGGCAGCAGGGTACTTACTCTTCAGGCTGGTGAGGGTGGCATTTTCGTCTGGGGACTGTTTACGTGGACTTAAATGAGACCCCTGGTACGTGTGACATCGTCCCACACAGGTCAACGTTACCGGGATATCTTGGACAACCATTTGCTCCTGTTTGTGCGTCTTCAACATCCCACTGGGGACCTCATCCAGCAACAAGACAATGCAGCTCCCAAATTGTATCCGATGGTTGGATGAACACTCCACCAACGTGACCTCGCTTCCTTGGCCAGCTAGGTCACCTGACCTCAATCCCATCGAGCACATCTGGGGTGCCATCGAGAGAGATGCTCAAGGCTCTGACCCCCCTCCATGGAATATTCGTGAACTGTGGGAGCTTGTTCAGGGGTCATGGATCTGTATGGTTTCCCACCGCTTCCGGTGTCTTGTCGAGTCCATGTCGAGATGAATCGCCGCAGTCATCAGGACGAAAGGTGGTGCTACACGTTACTAGACAGGTATCTCTAATTCAATTGCTTTTCAGTGTATTATGTTTCCAACCATTTTATTTTAACTTACTTGGGGTTTTTTATATACATTTTTGTAATGTGGGAAATACTTTATGAAACCTTGCATATAATATACACTAAGTGATCCCTGAATTATGACCACCTACCTAACACTTCGTAGGTCCTCCTTTCACCCTCACTACAGCAGCTGTCCGATGTGACATTGATTCAGACACAGTTGGGAGGTATGGCCAACTAAGCTGTGTGTAATGCAGCCTTCAATGTAAGTGTAGAGATGATTGGTGTATCCAGATACCTGATATGCTGTTCCATAGTGTTCCACAAGTGCTCTATGAGATGGATATTGGTGGAGTTCGGAGGCCAGTTGATATGCTCTAAGTCTGAACTGTGTTCCTAAAACCATTCTTGCACATTGGACCTGTGGCTTGGCGCACTGTCATCTGGGAAGACACTGTTGCCATTTTCAGGAAAAAGTGCAACATTGCTGGGTGTACAGTGTCAGTAAGCAATTAACAATTGTGGGCACCAGTCATATGTTGTTCCACATGCACCAGGGGTCCAAGTTCTTGCCAGGTAAACATGCTCCATACCATACAACTGCCTCCACTGGCTTGTACTGTGAAGACCATGCAGCAGGGATCAAGTGCTTTTGTTGTTTGCACCAAATATGAACAGGACCATCTACAGAGTGGAGTAAAAAACGTGACTAGTCAGACCAGCACACTTTTTTCCAGTCATCCAGCATCAAACTTGCACGATCTTTGCACTGTGGTTAGAAGAGTATGTCAGTGGGGTTGTCTGCTATTATAACCCATATGTACAAGCGTGTGACACATGGTCATAACAGCTACTGTTCTGGGTTGACCTTTGTTGTATTGGGTAGTTAACTGTTGAACAGTGCTGCGTCTGTTGGCCTGTACGAGTCGTCGGACCCAGTTGCTGAAAATTTTATTTAAATAGAATTTATGAAGGTTCATTGATTGAACTGTTTTTCTGGATATAAAAACTTTCTTTAATTAGTATCTTGTTTTTATGAGGTTCATAGTCCAATACTTTAATATTTTGCCATAAAGCGGTCTATTTCACACATTCAATTGCAACGTACCATAATTTTCGTCGTATAATCTGCGGATTATCAGCTAAAAAAGTTTAAAATATAGGTTTTGTGGATTATACGCCAATGCGGATAATACACTTATTTAAAAAAAAAAAAAATTTACAACCCTCTGATTATTAAAAAAATCTGCCGTGTAACTGTGCAGGGGAGGGGGTATAATTGGAAAAGGAACTCCCTCGGAAGAATTTTCCTCCGTTCAGGAGTTTGTACGGAGCAGTGAGAAATGTCGTAACGAAAGATCAGGAAAGTTGACGGGAGGGATGGCAGGGCTCATTTTGTTATCATTGAGGACAGCTCTGACTGTTGTGCCGTCTCTGTTTTTGGCAAAAAGCCAAAGAAGTAAGCACAGCGCTTGCTGCACGAACCTATGCGTTCCTCCTTTCAGATCTTGTGTGCGCTGCCTTGTGTTTAGTTCATTTTCTGCCGTTTTGACCGCCGTCGTTGCTATTTTCCTTCATTGCTATTCATGATGTCTTTAAAAAGGAAACGCTTCAGTTACACTGCCGAATTTAAGCTTAAAGTGGTGGACAGAATTGAGGATACGATCATGTCACTGCCCAATAGTTTTGAGGTCAGAACACAATCGTGCAGTAACATGCGGAAAGCTTCTGTGCCGCGGTCTAAAACGTAAACAAATCTGTCGGTAAATTCCGCGGGAGAATTCACGGAAGTTTTTTTTATTGGCCCACGTATAAGCTGATCTCCCAACTCTGAAAGCAGGAATGCCTCCAAAAACTTTCAACTTATATGCGATTACCTATGGTATTTCTATGACTTGTTCTGTATCAGCCTTTCGTCATTGGCAAGGTGTAATGCAATACTCTGGAGCTGCATCGGCATGATCTATGAATGCCACACCCTTTATGTCCGGAGATAAAAATATAATACAGTAACCTTTAAAAATGAATTTCTTCATTTAATAAAATTGTTTTTTTTTCTCTTACTTCTTCGGACTCATGGGTCATTATGTGACCAACTTTTCTGTCGGAAATTCCACTTCCGGTTCAACAGCTGTGATGTGCGGATTATACGGCGATTTTTTTTTTTTTTTTTTTTTTTGCTGAATGTCAAAGTCTTCGGATTATATGAAGGAATTTTTTTTTATGTGAATTTCGCGGTCTTTTACGACGAAAATTACGGTACTTGTTTTGTCTTAATTGGAATCTGTAATGTTCTAATAAATGTTTGTTTTATTAATTTTTCTTTAAATTATCTTATTTTATTATCGTGGTTCGCACTTCGCTGGTTTGCAGCAAGTTTTCTGTTTTAGTGGTTGTGTAAGCAGATACATTTTATTTTTTTACAACCCTGCACTTCACTAGAGCTGTGTATCACAAGTTTAGAATGTTCAACAGAATGAGTACATGTATGCATACAAGTAATACTAATAAATAAAACACAAAGCATGGTAAGCAGTTGTAGAAATTTGAAAACAATAAAACTTCAATGGCCAGCAAGGCCAGTATATACCAAAATGTGGTGGTCCACTCAGTTTTACTGGTCCCAAAATGGCACAAATACTAATACATTTAGTATGCACATGACATTAGTATCAAGGATGGTACACTCAAGTGTAATATATAGTTAATTTCAAATTAAAGTTTATAGTACAAATATTGGATTTTCACTAACATTTTTGTGAATGTACATATATGGAAAAAACTGAGTTTCCCTGAATTTCGGGTTTGAGACTTTAAAACTGATGTCGTAAAAATACTCCAAATTTATGCAAATGAGGGGCCCCATGCACAATTTATTTGTATTATTTGTACAACTTCTGTTCTAATAAAGGTAGAAGTCTGAAATTTGGCTGTTTATAGTTGTTTCTGATGTTGCATACAAAAATGCAAACTGAATTATTCTATCATAATTAGTTTTCATGATATGGCAAAAAATATGGGTGCTGCTATGGGGACCACTATCAGTGGGACCCTCCTCAGAGAAGCATGATTTTTTTTTTATAAAGAGATTAAAATATCTTTACTTGAATCTAAAAGTTTTGAGAATGAGAATTACTTTCTTGCATTTTTTTTGGACTTTTAATTTTTGCCATATGTGTGCCATATTAACAACTTGTAAGAGAGTGAATATATTTCAATATTTGAATAATTTCATCATTTAGTTGCTTACATGATATGAGCACATTCAAAATATCAAATCAAAAACCCACACAGATATTACTAAAATATTTACTTACCTAATTAATGTTTTATAATAATTTATTGAATGTGGATATAGTACAGCCGAAATGTGGGTGTATCTTTAAAGGGGTTCTTATATCTTTTCTGCTGAAATTAATGTTAACTGCTAAAGAATGAAATTTTTGAACAATTCACTCTACTCCCACATTTCAAGTTTTCTTAGACTTCATATATTCTTTGGTTTTTAACAAACAGAAATTTCACTTTTTGCAAGCTTGAGTCATTAAAGTAATATGGCCTTTCACTTGGTGTTGTTGGGCAGTTAATTTTACAAAGCAGTCTGGATTCAGGAATCCAACATTTGTCTTCCCTTTCTGGCTAAAAGTGTGTGCCAAAAGTTTTTTTGGAAAACATCCCAAAAGGGTATTTAAAGTTTCTGCTTCAAATTCCACGTTGAAAAAATCATTGTCACTATCTGATGAGTTAGAATCTGGCTCACGTTCACAGGTGGCACAGGTTGGACAAATTTTCCAACCAGGTTTTATATGGCTTTTTGATTTTGTTGAACGTTCACATGCTTTATCAGCAGAAATTACTCTCAGGCCTTTTGTAATTGTTAACTTATGTCTGTTGTATGGATCGCAACCTTTTCGTTGGTATTTACTAAATTTGGTTAAGTATATACCTTTTCATGTTGAAGGCAAATTGTTGAATTAGTATCATTCAGCTGTAGATTTGTACTTTGTGATAAAAGATATCTGTTTCTGGTTGACAATTTACTAATTTGAAGAAGTGCAGTTTTTCCATGAGTGTATACTGTCTTATTACAGTCTGCACTAGTATTTGTTAACTGACCAATAAAGCATATTTCAGATGTTGTGGAACGTACTTCAGACTTCTCCATATTTCATGAAAACTGAGATACTTAAACTTCCTTCTTATTCAAATAAACAATTTTGCATTTGAGAATACTGTAAATCACATTTAAGGAGAACAAAAACTATATCTCAACTAATCAGAAAAACATAAGAAAAAGAAGAATTTAGAGTTGGACCTCTATTTCAAACACTTGGAAATGTTATGATGAACAAATGTAGCCAATGAGAGGATAGGACAATTTTCTCATTTTCAGTTACATGGTGAAGAGTTGTTCAGGGCACGGTCTGACTCGATCAAGCTTGGCGGCCTCTGCCGCATGCACAAAAGAACAATGGGTCATCAGGAATCACACCCACTTTTCTAGTTCTGACCTTTGACGTCTGGGGGCGCTGAAACCATACTGTTGTTCTGATACATCCGCGTGTGATTCGTAAGTAATTTCTAATACACGTGGAAGTTTGCTTACCAATTTGTGACTATTTTTTAGTTTTGTGAGGGTGAATTATTTTCATTTGTCTTGCTAGAAGCATTATGGTTTACTGCTGTGTTCTGTTTTGCACATCTGATCACGTAAAAATGAGTGGACAAAAGAAACAAACTGTTATGGCAATAATAATAGGTTGCTTACCTTTTTACACATTTCCCTGCACGTTTTATTCCTTTGGTTGTCTTGCTTGGTTCAAGCCTCTGGTGCGGTGTTCCATTTTCGTCTTCAGGTTCATTCAAATGCCCGGCGAACGCTAAAGTCCACGAAGTGCACTGCACTAATGATTCTAGGTCCCAACAGCATCCTCCTCCCCTCCTACCCTTCCCACCAGCGTGTATAACACAACCTCCATTGGTTGATTGACATATATTAAAAATCCAATTCTTGAACTCAAAACCTTTTGATATAACCAACAAACATAAACTGTCTATTTACATACATACAAAATGCCAAACAAAAATATTAAAAATGTATATACAACTATTTACACACAACGCATCCTATTCCTTCAACTCCCCTTCCCAACACCTCATGACAACTAGAACATTCAGTCACCACACCCAACTGCACTTTCTACCCCCTCCGGGGTCATCTTCAGGAGGTGTTCTAGATGTTTTCTCTCCTGTGAAGAGATGTTTTCTCTCCTGTGAAGAGATGTTTTCTCTCCGTTCTAGATGTTTTCTCTCCTGCGAAGAGAAAACATCTAGAACGCCTCTTGAAGATGACCCCGATGGGGGTAGAAAGTACTAGGGGGGGGCAATCTGCGTGTGAATGGCTTTGGGTGTGGTGACTGAATGTTCTAGTTGTGATGAGGTGTTGGGAAGGGGAGTTGAAGGAATGGGATGTGTTGTGTGTAAATAGTTGTATATACATTTTTAATATTTTTGTTTGGCATTTTGTATGTATGTAAATAGGCAGTTTATGTTCGTTGGTTATATCAAAAGGTTTTGAGTTCAAGAATTGTGGTTTTAATATATGTCAATCAACCAATGAAGGTTGGGTTATACACGCTGGTGGGAAGGGTAGGAGAGGAGGAAGATGCTGTTGGGACCTAGAGTCATTAATGCAGTGCACTTCGTGGACTTGAGCTTCCGCCGGGCATCTGAATGAACCGGAAGACTAAAATGGAACACTGCACCAGAGGCTTGAACCAAGCAAGACAACCAAAGGAATAAAATGTGCAGGGAAATGTTTAAAAAGGTAAGCAACCTATTATAATTACAATTGTATGCATGTAAATTACGAACAGTTGTGGCTAGTGCTATAGATGTTCTAACACTGAATTGTTATGGCAATGTTTTAAGATGATGCCGGTGCTACATCTAATGCCATGCTGCTCCTTGCGAGTGTGGCTTTTCAGTAATGAACTTCAAATTGAGTAATCGGGCATGTCTGAATAGTGACAATTTAAATTACTTAATGATGATCAGATGCAATGTCCCTTCAATTGAAGATTTTGATCCTCAAAATGCTATTTGATTGTGGTGGGCAGATACCTCTGATGGGAAGATCAGACATGGTACGTACATATCAGCGGTAAACTGCATCAACATTATTAGTGCCACTTTATGTATATATATTCTAGCTTTTGTCCCTTTGTTTTAAATATTATTAAAGAAATTAGACATCTAACTTCAATGGCCTCTCAAAAATAAATTATGTACGTGTAAATTAAGATAGTAATAATATTACAGCACTGAAAATAAATAGTCAAAAATTCATTTTGGAACAAAAGCATATGCAATATTTGTAATCAATCTAATGTTTCTGTGCAGTAACTGCTCTGCATCTGTTTTTATGAAGTAAATGGGAGAGGGATCTCTCATTAGAAAGAAGAAAACAATTCACCCATTTAATTTCATAGAAATGTAAGTAAAGAAGTTACTGAATTTTTTTTTTTTTACTTTGCATGGACAGTAGATTTTGGCATTTGGCTAGTAAAATTTTTATTCCACTAGCCACATTGGCTAGTAGAAATTTCAGCAGTTTCTCAAGGGCTGAGAGTGAATAAACATAAACACACTTTTAGCTAAATGCATGTACCCACCACCACTCCTTCTTCCCTATTCCTAATCAGTAAGTCTTTATTCAGTGCAATTTGACTCCTCTTCAGTTTCATTTTATTTGAAATACTGTTCTTCTGCAGCATTACTTTTGGTTGTAGAGATCTAACATATATATATATATATTAATTTTCCTTTCAAAGTAATTAAATATCTACACTGGAATAATAACATATCAACCAAAGTAATTGAGAATGTACTAATTTCTCAGGTCCTAAGAATTTCAAGAATTTGCAGCAACAATTTGGACTTCAATTACCACATTAATATACTATTAGATAGTTTTCTAGAGAACAAAATTCCTTCTTCTTTCATCAAAAGAACTTTAAGAAAAATTATTCTGAATAATAGAGTAAGGTTGGCAGATCTGCTTTAATTTTCTACACAGTTAATAATATGATTCTGACCAATCAAAGCCGTAAGGAAGTTGGCTAGAGGATGCCTATTAACTACCTAAAGGAACCTTAGCGCTATGGATATGAAGGTCCTATTAAAACAAAAAATTAAATAATATAAACAAAATCACAAAAAATAGCTTAAAAATCTGTTTATAAAAGAAAATAAAAACAAATAAAAAAGAAAACTAGTTATTCATCACTAGGATAGCTATACTAAAAATAGTAAAACCAACATTAAAATTAATAAGATTCTGATTAATCTATAGAAGCTCACTAAGGTGATTTAATACATGCAAAAATTATTAAATACACTACTCGTGTATTTTATAATATTTCTCATGTATTCTGGAGAGTTAATTCTGCTCTTTCTGATCATACAGATCCACAGTCTTAAGTTTATATATTTTTTTCTCTGGTTAAAATCTCCGCGAGTTGGTTTCTTTCTGTATGAGGAGGCCATCAGCCCCACCCGCACTGCCCCCCAGCGACTAGGGAGTGGCGGAAGAGGTCAGCCATGTTTTACTCTTGTGAGGAGAAAGTTTCGTCGCACAAGAGGTAAGCTCTCTTCCTTGTATTTGGGTTTTAGGTTTTATAAGTTCAATGTTTGTACTTCTTGTACTTTTTCTCTGTTGTTTTTTTGCTTTTCAGCTTTTAGGCACTGGCTTGTCTGTTAACATTTTTGCGGGTTTTAACTCTTTCTTTTCTTTGTAACTTTGCGCGTCTTTTGGGGTACCTAGGAACAGCAGATGGCTAAGCTTGTTCCTTTTCTATGCGCTGGGTTTTAAAAGTAGTTAAGTACTTAATAACTAATTAATTATGCACTTAAAGCACTGCTGAAATACTTTGTACATATTGCAACTAACTGTTTAAGTCATATAACTTTCACAAAGTTTTCTTTAGTTAACTATTGTCTTTAACTTATTCTCGTTTTCGTGCTGTCATAAGTTGTAGAGTAGGGGGTTTTAGACTCAAGTTTTCTTTCAAAAATCTGTTTTTTAAAAATTAATATTTCCTTTTTATTTGCAATGTAAAAAATTTGGACTTCTTTTGCATTGTTTTTCAGGTTTAAATTCTCTCTCAAACGAACTTGGCATTTCGTTATAGCTGAAAATTATTTCTAATTATTATGTCACTCTCACAGCTTGAGTTCTCTTTAATCTTCTTCTCTCTGTTTAATAGTAACAGATGAAGAGCATGGGTAGGGCCAGGAAGGTTAATGGATGCAAGCGAAATTGTTAACTAGTGCTAGGTCATACAACTCTGCGGAGGACATGACATATATATATATTTTAAAACAATTTTAGGTGGGAATGTTACTTGCATCTATGGCCTTGCAGAAACCCATTTCCAACTAGGTCTTTGTGGAAGTGAGAAAATGCAGAGTTTTTGCTGGTCCTTGATAAAGCCAAGGCTCAGTATTCTCGACACCTTCTACATTCAGTTGTTTTATTTTATTATTTTTTTATCTTTTCTCCTTTTACTCACACAGGTAGATACATAACCTTTTCTATGTTGTACTTGGTGTGAGTCAAAATTATATATGTATTTTTTTGCTTAGGTATCTTCTTAATAGAATGTGAATTCTGAATTTTCAAAACTGCTGCGTTGCGCGTTTTGATCTTCAGGTTATTTTGCAACTTTCGTTTTAAATTCTAAAGTTTTTCCTTAGTCTTCAGTTTTGCTCTTCAGTATATATATATATATATATATATATATGTGTGTATATAGGGATGTAAGGTCAGGTGATGCGTAACATCACAGCCTCTCCTTGACAAATGTCAACCCCGCCTTCTCGTGGTGCATCCTGTTCCCACTAAAGGGGCTCTGACGACCGCCAATAGCGGTATAACTATACCATAGGGATTAGAGGAAATTCTATCCCACACTCACCAACCCGCTTGGCCAGCGTGGTGAGTTATGGCCAAACCCCTCCAAAATGACTCCACAACTTAAATCTTGGCCCTCAGTCTCCGGCAGCTGGAATGTACCTGGCCAAGGCAGCGGCCAGTGCGACATGAAGGCAGAAGGTGCTAAGAATCCCCGGAGGACCGGACTAGGCTGCCATCTGATGCTGACCTTGGCAACGTACAATGGAGGCTCCCTATCTTCTGATTCAAGGCTTCTTGAATTGGAAGAGGAACTACAAAGGATCAAGTGGGACATCGTGGGGCTAAGTGAGGTAAGGAGAAAAGGAGAAGATCTCATCGAACTGAAAAGTGGACATCTCTTCAACTATCGTGGGACAGATACTGGCAGAACTAGTGGTGTTGGATTTATAATGAACAAGAAACTGAAGGATAAAGTGGTAGAAGTTGAAAGTTCCTCTGACAGAGCTGCACGACTCGTTATCCAACTATCGAGAAGATACCAGGCTCAAATTATTCAAACTTATGCACCCACCACAAGTCATCCTGAAGAAGAAATTGAAGAATTTTATGAGGAAATTTGTCATCTAAATAATAAAGGTAAGCAGCACTTGAAAATAATTATGGGAGATTTCAATGCAAAAATAGGGCAATGGCAACAGAATGAAACTTCAGTAGGTAAATTCGGTCACGGCAACAGAAACTAGCGTGGAAATACTCTCATTGAGTTTGCAGAGGCAGAAGGGTTTTTCATCTTGAACTCCTTCTTCAAGAAAAAGCCACACAGGAAATGGACATGGAGACATCCAAATGGGACGACAAGTGAAATTGATTTTATTATGTGTAACAAAAAATTCGTCATAGAAGACTGCAGTGTGCTAAACAAGTTCAACACAGGTAGTGACCATAGATTGGTGAGATGTAAGATGCACCTCAACACTAAACTTGAACGTGGCAAGCTCATAAGACAAACAAAATCTATTGACATAACCAACCTAAAAAAACACCATAATACCTTCAAGTTGGAACTGAAGAACAGGTTCTCTGCTTTAGAAGGCCTAACATCGGAAGAAGTGGACATCTCTGAAGTTAACAGAAAAATAACCAAAGCTCTTATGGAAACAGCAACAAAATTAGCTGGGTCTAAGAACAAGTTGCATGTAAATAAATTATCAGGAAAAACGAAAATGTTGATGCAAAAAAGAAGAGAGATGAGGACAACTAAAGAAGATGTGACTTCCAAAGTGGAATATATAGAGCTATGCAAGACAGTACGAAAAAGTATCACTGAAGACGTAAGAAAATTCAACTGTGAACTAGTGAGGAAAGCAATTAAAAACAACCAAAACCTAAAGATAGCAAAGGGACATCTCAGTAAGGGAAGAAAACAGATTATGGCACTGAGAAAAGAAGATGGTTCTGTAACAAGAAATAGAGGCGAAATTTTGACAAGAGTGAAAGATTTCTACTCCAAATTATATGAAAGGGATGATACATGCACTCCAGACATCATGAAAGATACCAGTACCAGAGTTCCTCCAGTCCTTCCAGCAGAAGTTGCACATGCAATCAAGAACATGAAGCGGGGAAAAGCTCCAGGAGAAGATGGAATTACTGTAGACATCATACAAGAAGCAAGTGGAGAAATCGAAACAGTACTCGCCCAAATTTTCACTCGATGCCTTAATGAAGGAAAGATTCCTGAGGATTGGAACACCGCTACAATGATCCTGCTACATAAGAAAGGTGACATTGAGGATCTCGGAAACTACAGACCTATCAGCCTCCTATCAGTAGTTTATAAAATCTTCACTAAAGTTCTTTCACACCGCTTGAAGGTAACACTGGACATGGCTCAACCGAGAGAACAAGCTGGATTCAGGAGTGGCTACAGCACAATAGATCATATCCATGTGCTGAGAGAACTAATTGAAAGAGCGAGGGAATATGAACTTCCATTGTGCATGGCTTTTATCGATTATGAAAAAGCCTTTGATTCGGTGAAACCATCAGCAGTTACAATGGCTCTGAAAACCTGCGGTATTGAAGATGCATACATTAATATTATTAATAACATCTATGAAAATGCAAGTGCAAAGATTAGGCTGTTTGAAAACACAACACAAATAAAAATTGGAAAGGGAGTGAGACAAGGTGACAACATATCTCCGAAGCTCTTTAATGCCACATTGGAGGGTGTTTTTCAGTCACTGAGCTGGGAAAACAAGGGGATAAAGATTAATGGAGATTATCTAACCCACCTTCGTTTTGCTGATGACGTAGTCATTTTTGCAACTAGCCCATCAGAGCTGCAGAGTATGATCCAGGAACTTGCTGACAAGAGTAAAGAAGTGGGATTAAAAATGAACTTTCAGAAGACAAAAGTGATGTTCAATGCTTTTACAAGAAATGAAGATTTATCGATTGATGGAGAAAAGCTGGAGATAACAGATACGTACATTTATCTTGGACAGCAGATATCAAGTGAGGGTCACATTGATGAAGAAATTAATCAGCGTACAAAACTTGCCTAGAGAGCTTTTGGAAGAAACAGCATAATTTTCAAGAGCAATATGCCATTATGTCTTAAAAGAAAAGTGTTTGATCAATGCATCCTTCCAGTGCTTACGTATGGTGCAGAGACGTGGACCTTAACTAAAAGAGACATACAAAGGCTGCAGACAACTCAAAGAAGCATGGAGAGGTGCATGCTTGGTGTAACCAGGAGAGATAAGAAGAGGAACTCGTGGATCCGAAAAATGACAAGAGTGGAAGACATCATGATCAGAGTTAAATCCCTGAAATGGCAATGGGCTGGACATACTGCCAGAAGGACAGATCATCGATGGACAGCCGAAATTTTAGATTGGATTCCAAGGGACAGGAAAAGACCCAGAAGAAGACCACATGGGAGATGGGTGGATGAAATTCGAAAGTATGCAGGGGTGACATGGAGGAGACTGGCACAAGACAGATCGTTGTGGAGGAAACTTGGGGAGACCTTCGTCCAGCAGTGGATTGATAATGGTTGACAATATGATGATGATGATATGTATATATATATTTTTTTCTCCCCTTAACAAGAAACCCCAAGAGTCAGCTTAAAGTTTGCAAGTTTAGCTTTTGTGGCCAGATATTTAGTGAAAGTTATTGATGAAAGAACAGACTGCCCCTCCTGCTTGGAAAAATTGGCTAATTGTAATTGCATGGCACCCATTCTTAATTTAATCGCTAATCAAGACCGTGGAGGACTGATTTACCCAACATCAGCATTTATTATGATCCTTTCCATCATACAAGATTTTGTTGAAAAATCTCTTCCATATTTGTCACAAAACTGTTTGGTGCAAAACTTATCGACATATATTCTTCTAAAACTGGAAAAATGCCCTTTGATTACATAAATTTAGTTTTGTATATATTACAGGGGGAGGGGGGAGTTGTCAATAATTGCGATTTATTTTGCAATGAAATTTCTTAGTCATTATTACATTGTATGAGTTACTTTAACTTGATAAAAGTTTTTAGTAAAGGATAACTTTCTTTATTAACATTTATTAACATTTAAATGGTGGTACCAGATAGATAAGCATACTATTTACTAATCTGAATGAGTACACAGTGTTTGCTCATAAGTCATAACTGAAGAATCATAGATTTTGCTATGCAGCTTTGCTGTGAATTCCAGGCATTATATTACATTATAAAATATGTAGTACAATTTCTTTAGCTGGATGTATGTATCATCAGGGCTTGAAAAATACCATGCCCGAGATGCCTGGGGCATGTAAATAATTGGCCTGGGCAAGTAAAAATAAAATCTAGTTGCCCGGTCGGGCAACTAGGTTTAAAGAAAAAAATGGAGAATTTTCTATTCTAGAAAAAAAAAAAGAAAAAAGACTATCGTTGCATGTTTTTCATTTTACTGCAAATCACCAGAAGTTGTATTATTGTTACGGAATGTCGACTTAAGGGGTGCCCCCACCGTCCGAAATCAGTGAAGGATTCAAATTCGGTTGACATTAAATGTCTGTAAATACTGTTTCACACGTTATACAAGTTCCGCTATCGGGAGTTTGCAAAAGAACATTAACGTAGTATTGGCAATTGAAATCAAGTATAATAATAATAAGTATCTATACTTACAATATTTATAGTGGCTGTAGGTGCTTCATATGTGCGTCATCCAAGAATGTGAATTCTTTCAATTGTGAAGTTAAAATTCATGATACTGTAAAATCTGCGCCAGATAAAATTAAACAAGATGAATTTTCTACAATGCAAAAAAATTCTTTAACATCGATGAAATAAGAAACTGAATTAAAACCTTGTTGAATTTTTAAAAACGAACTACAATCCTGAAGAGGAGACTATCTTGACCGCGAAGCATCCTGATACATAATGAAAACCAAAGATGAATTATACTTTTGCCAAAACCTCAAAAAATAAACAATCTTGAAAAAGAAAAATACAAACATACAAATCTCCCGAATGCGAAGCACCAAACTAGTTTCTGCTACAATTTATAGCCATCATCAGTGGTAGGTGCACGGACAATAGGATCGCCGCACTCACTCGCTCAGGTATGCAGCATAACCCCAATGTATGTTCAGCCCTGTCGTGTAGATATTTGCGCATCATGATTTAGGTTCAACTGCACATATCAATGGTGTCGCCATCTGTTGTCAAACAAAAATATACTAGTAGCTTTTACGTAGAAATATTCAACTGTATTTTTTAAGTAATATTTGATGTCACATGTTTTTTGTTAATATTTTTCCTCTTGAAATGTTTCCTCTCCTGTTCAATAAGGTACCTCCATGCAAAGTGAAGCTCCACTGGACTATTAACGTTACAGTTGTATCTCTTGGTTTTCTCAATGACTACAGCCTCGGAGGTTAGAATCTGGGCATGTGATCTATGTGATGTTAGAATTTTTGTGTTAGTCCAATCAGGAGTTACATGATTTTTGATACAATGTTGTATTAATGAAGTTTTTTCATCTTTTCTTGTCCAGTTCGTAATATGTTCATTTAATCTAGTCAAAAATCTTCTACGCGTACTTCCGATATATACTTTGTCTTTTTGGTTATCATCCGTAACTGTTGGAATGACATAAACTCCAGATTTATTTAGATTCTAAATAAATCTGGAGTTTATGTCATTCCAACAGTTACGGATGATAACCAAAAAGACAAAGTATATATCGGAAGTACGCGTAGAAGATTTTTGACTAGATTAAATGAACATATTACGAACTGGACAAGAAAAGATGAAAAAACTTCATTAATACAATATTGTATCAAAAATCATGTAACTCCTGATTGGACTAACACAAAAATTCTAACATCACATAGATCACATGCCCAGATTCTAACCTCCGAGGCTGTAGTCATTGAGAAAACCAAGAGATACAACTGTAACGTTAATAGTCCAGTGGAGCTTCACTTTGCATGGAGGTACCTTATTGAACAGGAGAGGAAACATTTCAAGAGGAAAAATATTAACAAAAAACATGTGACATCAAATATTACTTAAAAATACAGTTGAATATTTCTACGTAAAAGCTACTAGTATATTTTTGTTTGACAACAGATGGCGACACCATTGATATGTGCAGTTGAACCTAAATCATGATGCGCAAATATCTACACGACAGGGCTGAACATACATTGGGGTTAGGCTGCATACCTGAGCGAGTGAGTGCGGCGATCCTATTGTCCGTGCACCTACCACTGATGATGGCTATAAATTGTAGCAGAAACTAGTTTGGTGCTTCGCATTCGGGAGATTTGTATGTTTGTATTTTTCTTTTTCAAGATTGTTTATTTTTTGAGGTTTTGGCAAAAGTATAATTCATCTTTGGTTTTCATTATGTATCAGGATGCTTCGCGGTCAAGATAGTCTCCTCTTCAGGATTGTAGTTCGTTTTTAAAAATTCAACAAGGTTTTAATTCAGTTTCTTATTTCATCGATGTTAAAGAATTTTTTTGCATTGTAGAAAATTCATCTTGTTTAATTTTATCTGGCGCAGATTTTACAGTATCATGAATTTTAACTTCACAATTGAAAGAATTCACATTCTTGGATGACGCACATATGAAGCACCTACAGCCACTATAAATATTGTAAGTATAGATACTTATTATTATTATACTTGATTTCAATTGCCAATACTACGTTAATGTCCTTTTGCAAACTCCCGATAGCGGAACTTGTATAACGTGTGAAACAGTATTTACAGACATTTAATGTCAACCGAATTTGAATATCGTAGCCACGTAAAAAGTATGTTCATCGCAACTTAGCGAAAATTGAACAACGATATATATCAGTGAAGGAACTGACCTGTCTTCTCCAAGCCGAGTGGAAGAAAATACCGCTAGCTGTCGTACAACGCCTGGTTGAGAGAGTATGCCCCGGAGGGTCGCAGCTGTAATCGCCGCTCGTGGAGGCTCCACCAACTATTGAAGGTGAATAAACCTCGTTTTCTTTGCTATCACAGGTGTCCAATTACTTGTTGGTAGATAGTGTATTATATGTATTTTGTAGAACTAAAAAAGAAAAATATGAAAAACCATGTTTTCAAGGGAAATTCATAAAAACCTGGGCATTTATGAATTTTGGGTATTTACCCATGTAAAACCCTAGAGCATTTACCCTTAATTATAAATAGCCGGGTATTTTACATTTTCAGTCCTGGGTGGTGCAATGGGTTAGTATGCTCAGACTGAAATCAGGAGATGCGGGTTCGATTCCCACTCCAGGGCAACATAATTTTCCAGTTTTCTGAAAAAGTTGTGACATGGAAACAGTGAAAATACGGTACATTTGTGCCAACAATAATATTTTAAAACTTTCTTTTGCATGTACATTCGGTAGAAAAAACTGTACAAAAAATGAAACTGAAAAGTGTGAAGCAACTGACAATTTATGATTTCTTTCGGTGATTACAACTGCATGTAGTGTTTTAATCACTTGGATTACATTGACAAATCATGTGTGGATGTGTATTAATTAATACATTAAGTACTTAAGTAAAAATACATATCTATACTGGACAATTATAGGAATCATTAATACCTTACTACAGCTCTGTAAAAAGAAAATTATTTTTATTAGATACAAAAATATTAATTCTGTTTTTCAGTATTACTTCAGATCATTTACAACAGCCGCTGCCTATAATGGCCATTATTTTTAAGACCCCCGAAGGACGTTATAACCGAGTTCCATAGTACTTTGCTTCGGTGTGAAAGGCAGAAGGTTTTTTTTTTTTTTTTATGTGGACAGAAAGGTACATGGGTAATGCCAGAGCATAAATGGTTCCTCAACCTCTGGTTGGAAAGCATTATAAAAAAAAAACCTTCTCACTAAAGGGGACAAAAAGGTGGTGCTATCTTAATCCAAATATTTTGATTCGGACCTCAGTTTCCAACAGTCCAAAATTTTCATAAAATTGAAGTATGGTTTGCCATTCCAACACAGTTTTTGAACAGTTAATACTGGAATTTCAAAATATCCCAAAACAGCCACAGCCAATCCTGTATAATTTTGAAATCTGGTTCAGCTCATTATAAACTTGCAAATTCCAAAACAATCATGGAAAAAAAAATTACTGTCCACCAAGGCCAGTAACATAAATGGCTCAGTGGAATTTTTACTGGCCACTTGCCAGCTAACCACTGGGTAATTCAAACACTAAAGAAAATCCTTTACACACACACACACAATTTTCTTTGGGTAGCCAAGTTATCCAGTGAATCATGACTTTTCTGTACAAAATTACGATTTGGGATCAACATTGCTGGCACAGATTAAAAGGTGATTTTCTTTTACTGAATTCCATGGCACACAGATTATACAGCACGGCATATTATACAAAGGATTTTTCTTTTCCTGGTTTTCACAGTTTGCAGATTACATGAAGAAAACTATAGCAATTAAAAATGTATATGGAAACAATATAGGCCTATATACATTTTACTACAAAACATTTCGAAAATTTAAAAGTCTCCTTTCAAAAAACATGAAAAGGCATTTCAGCTTGGATACATTTAAGCAGTGGTAATAAAATAAATGCAGAAAGTCAGGGTGAGTGTTGGTAGCCTTGACAATAGTGGCGTACCAGAAAAACTAGGGCCCCCCTCACAAAAAATATCTTGGAGGCGCTTCTGCAAAAATGTATTAGCTTTTCAATACTGAAAATTTTTAATTTCCTATTATTAACTGTTTTACGTGCTTTTCAGCAATTCAAATTCTTTTGAAGCTTAGGTATTTTTCGGAAAACCAAAATTATTGCACTTTGTGTGTAACACGAATGTGCATGTTGAAACTGATTTTTTTTTTATTGGGGGTTTAACGACCACTGTGAGCAACTCAATGGGCTTTAACCAGTCACCCGTCCCTAATTTAGGGCCACTGGCTCCAGGGAAAGACGAATGATCCGAAGCCATCGCTTAGACCACTGCGCCACCGGGGCGGCTGAAATTGAAATGACTGCTTTAGTTTTATTTAAATACAAAGTACTACAAAACACTTACGTCTATTGGTTATCATATGCATATTTTATTCTTTTACGAAACTAAAAGGCTATCCTATTTGAAATCCATTACGAGCACACACATAAAACAGGTAACTGCCATTGGTTGCAATTTATTGGTACAAAGGCCTCAATGGGTCAGAGTGCCATGCCAAACGATTTACATCAGAAACAAAAGCAGGATAAAAACTATAAAAAAGGTAAGGTACGAAACGGAAACATAACGAGAAACAATGTAAATGGTCGACAATCAGGGCCGGATTAAGGGGGTCTAGCGGCGCTATAGCCTTGGGGCCCACCATTACCAAGGGCCTAGGAGGCATGCCGCTACACCATAAATAATACACAGTTTATATATTTATATATAGAGAGAGAAGTAAAATAGTTTTAGTTTCTTGTCCCATATGATTTCTAGTCGATCGCAAACAATGGCTACTTTGAAAGCACGATTTCTTCCAAAAACTTACAACTTACATATGAGTCTATACAGTATTTCTATGAATTGTCCTGTATCAGTGTTTCATCATTAGCAATGTGTAACGCAATTAGAGCTGCATCGGCGTGATTAAATTTTGTGCTCTATGGATGCAACGCCCAGTGGCATAGCCAGAGGGGGGTCAAAGTTTGAACCCCTCCCTTGAAGGGAGATTGAGCACCCCCCCCCCCCCCAAGAAATTTCTGGCTACACCACTAAGCTTTATTTCAGTCCGGAGATAAAAAATATATTAAAAAACAGTTACCTTTAAAAAATTAATTTCTTCATTTAATACGATCGTTTTTTTACGCTTTTCAATTTTCAACCGTAGGAGTATGTGCTTTGTCCGTCTGTCCGCACGATAACTCGCATAAAAATGGTTCAATTTCGTTTGAAATTTTAGTATGTGGTTTGGGACCACCTGGGGACGAACCCTATTGAAAATGGGGTTAATGGGATCAAAGGTCACAACATAGGAGCGGAATCCATTACACTGCCCTTATGCGTCATAACTTGCGTAAATATGGTTTGATTTTGATGAAATTTTAGTATGTCATAGAGGACCACCTGGGGACAAACCCTATTGAAATGGGTGAAGTGGGGTCAATGGTCAGGACATGGAGTGGGATGGGGTCAAAGGTCAGGACATAGGATCAGGATCCATTCCACTGCCCTTATGCGTTATAACTTACGCAAAAATGCTTCGATTGAGACAAAACTTTTTTATGCTGTTTCGGAAGTATACTTCACCGGTTCTGTTGAACATCATCGAAATGGGGTCAGAGGTCGGGTCATAGGATCGAGATTTATTCTACAGCCATTATCCTCATAACTTGAGTAATGATTTCTGGTATGTTGGAAAGTGTATCATAATCAATGCATTGCATGATTTTACTAACTTGTTCTTCTTACTTCTTCTGACTCCGGGATCTTTATGTGACCAACTTCTGTCGGAAATTCCACTTTCGGATCAACATTTGTGATGTGCAAATCGTATGGCGATTTTTTTTTTTTTTTTTTCTGAATGTCATAGTCTGCAAAATTATACGCCAGCACAAATCATACGGAAGTAAAAAAAAATTGTGCGAATTCCAGGGTCGATAAACGATGAAAATTACGGTAATTCGAGAATTTGCGAGCCCCAGTAAAAAATGAGTGAGTACAGTCCCCCCCCCTCCTGGAGAGGTAAGCTAAAAGCTGAGGGTAAAGCATTATTTTTTGGACAGAAGTGTACGTGACTTAGATATAATATATACTTCCCAGGAGCATGCTGGTCCAATATCTGGCCACTAAAAATTTCTGCTGGCTACCAGATTTCAGAATATTTTTCTACCCCTGCTTATACCAATGCGCCACTCGAAGATTGTAATTTCACTGATGTTTTAATAAACATAAATAAACATAACATAAGCTGGTCCTTATTCCCCCACGTGTTTGGACCTTTACCTTACGTAAATTCCTGGTTCCTGAAAAGTAGACATCTAGCAACTGACACTAAGAGCAAGGCATGGACATGTGAAAACAGCAGTAACAATGCCTTAATGGCTTTTGGAGTCTGCTTTGATAATAAGGTACTCATATCGGCTGTTATCATGATTATTATTTTATTAAATAATTCAAATTTATTGATTATTATTTTTATCATTTACATTCTACTGGTGAAAATAATGGAGCTGCATAAGGGAATGGGGTGAGACAGTACTGGTAAACTTTATTTTAGAAAGAAATACACTGCTTTTACGAAAGACCTACATTAGTACCTGTTTTCGCTAAATAAAAGCCAAAGAGTATTTTAGCTTTTATGAAATGAGGTTGAAGAGGTTTTGGCATCCCACGACGAAAACCTGACAGATGAAAAGTTGATACCATTGCAAGATGAAAGGATACAAATCAAAACCGAATGGCCCGAAAGTGAAGTCATCCACAAACTGAACGTGAAGCACTTGCATGAAATTTTTGCTAGTACTGCAATGATAGAAGAAAAGTGTGGCTTTAATTTTGAAAGGCCATGTCAGTTTAAGGCGGGTTTGCGGGAATTTTTTTCTTTGTGCTTAGAAGGAACTGTACGATAGAAAAATGCATGAGGCTAAGCAGTCAAGCATACTGTTATATTTCAAGCTTTCTACATCAGACAGCAAACCTTAATCTTCAACATCAATGCAGGCAGACAGAGAAGGTGTAGACATTAGTGATCTACCTGCACTGATAGATTCAGATGAGAGAGAGAGATGAGATGTGTTAATAGATGACCCTCTTCCCCTCTCTCTCCCCTATACATCCCATTCCCACCACCAAAATTTCAATGACTCAGCCTAACACAACATCATCCCCACCACTCAGCCTTCCACAGTGTGCTCGCTATCTTCCCAATTCTGGTAAGTGATACTACACTGTACATACCAGGGCCGGATTAAGGCCTTAAAGGGCCCCTAGGCTAAAATATTTTAAGTGGGCCCCAAGGCTAAGACATCTGAGTGGGCCCCCAAAGAACTTATGCCGGGGAATCATTATGAAGTCCGTTAAAACACGAAACTGTAGCAATATGCTAGTGATAATTAATACGTATAGGGTATGTTTCAAACTAATAAATTATCTGCAGAGTTTTCACAATAAGTCACTGTATTTTTCACTGTTCTCATAAGAACTCGAATTAAAAGCTTAAGGTTCCTAGATTTTGTCATGGATTTTTTAATGATTTATCTTTGTATACCTTTCTTAGGTCATCCCTTTTGTTAAATGTAATGTGAAGCCACAGGGGACTTTGACCATTAACGATTCCAGTGCAAATTCGGAGGTGCGGTAGTGAAAAAGTTGAAACTGTCTCACCGACACCACTGTACATAGCAACATGCAACCTTTACTCTGGGATAGTCACTGCCTTGGAATCTGTCCCTTTTCCAGCCTTTAATTCTGGCCAAGTGGAAATCATATGAAACAAAAGTAAAACTATTTTATAAACCTCTCTCTCTAATGATTTGTCCAGGCATGCATCCTGGGCCCTTGGTTATTATGGTGGGCACCAAGATCCCTCCTCCCTTAATCCAGCCCTGGTACATACATTATTTCTCTTACTTTATATAGGCCATGTATTTATCATATCATTTCTGTTTAAACTACATGTTAGAGTTATTTTAGATTTTATGTGCTATTTGTACGTTATTTTTTGGGTCTGGGAACAGTCAACAATTTACCCCAAATAAATTAATTATAATCGCTTCTTCGTTTTACACCATTTCAGCTTCAACGAAAGGTTTCACAGGAATACTCTACTTTCGGATAGTGGCGAAAACCTGTACTTCCCCCAAATCTATATGTTGCACATTAACTCTAAATCCACTAATTAACAGTTTTACTAAGCTCCGTTGTATGCATTACAGCGTTTGAATTACCCAGCAAAACTTCCGGCGGACCCCTGAACTGTTGGTTTTACTGGTCCAGATGGCTAGTACGTTGTTTTTTTCTAATTTGTTGCAAGTTAAAAAATGAATTTCTATTTCTTTTAGCTTGCTGTATGGTTTTCTTTTTAGGCTGCAAACTAATGATAGGTTTAAAAACAAATATTTAAGATAATTCCATTGAAATGATATGTTATTTTCTACATATATTATAAATGTCTTTAAAGGTTTTTTTATTGTGTTTTTTTTACAGACCAGTGGTTTGCAAATTTTAGTGGTCCACTGGAAGATTTATTTCTAACTCTAACACTGCATTAATGTTAATGTACTTCAGATCGTTAAGTTGCATGGGTGAAAATTCACTCATGTTAGTAATTGTGTGATGATACTCACATTAGTAATTAAGAGTTAATAACATGACTGGATTTCAATACATAGAGTTACTGAACGGGTGTTCCTTTATTCGTAAGTGCTGCTTATTTAATCTATCGGCAGCCAGTACAAATGATACATTTAATTTCTGTTTAAGATTCGCATTTCTAATGCCATGTTTTTACAAATGCCCGACTCTCGATTCAATCACAATGCTCTACGATTTCCACCTACACATTAGAGCAACTTGCAATTGGTCGCAATTAAAATGTTTGATAAAAGTTTGTTTCCTTGGAGGATGGGAGGTAGGTAGTTTAATGATCGCTATGATAATAAAGATCCTATTAGTATTTACCCACACCTCAAAATCGACGAGCACATTGCTCCTCAGCATCCAAACAGGTTGTAAATAGCACTCGAATAATTAAAATTTCATATGATCGAAAATATCACTAGATTATTCATTATTACCTCAAAACTTAAATAGTCTTCTAAATGTGCGTTCACCGAATGAAGAACAATGCTAAAGTGATCAACATCACCTATAAAAAAAAACGTTGCTAAGTAATTAACTGCTTCACGAGCGCAGACGATTTTTCACTTTCAACTTGCTTTCCTTCATTCTGTTTAGGCAAAGATTAGGCCTACACCCAGATTGCCTAACACGAGCTCGATGACAGCGACCCCTAGCGCTCGATCAAGTCGGGCAGGTCCTTTAGACTTCAATTGTGACTTGTGAGCCTCTCATTCCTTGCTCTCTTTCTAACTTAGCGAGATTAAAGTTTGTGCGCGCTTGAGTTTAAGCGCGGTCTGCGATTCGAGTCTTCTAATTAGGCCGGAAAATGTAAGTTATTTGTTATATTTTTTCTTGTGTTGCTTATAAATTGTAGTTTAAGTTATTTCATATTAGTTTTAATGCTGCGTATCGGCGGTGCGAACTAAAAAAAGGATTAGCCGTTTTACAGTGGAGTTGTTTTTGCCTCTGAATTTTGACACCTTTTTTCGTGAAGAGAATTTGGTACCAATTTTCTGGTGAGTGCAGTGTTCTGTCATTCTATGCCGTAACAAATACTTCTTTTCTAAAATTTAGTAAATACTTGTTTTTTCTGTTGTTGGGAATTCATTTATGGGAAAAATAACCTCTTTGCAACGAATTTGTTGGAAATGTTTAACATATTCCATCTGTTCTACAGTACCTTAAATTAGTTATCTTAATGATACTGTTGAACCTGTAGTGTGACTGTCAAAACAGAAAACTATTGCCAATTCGAAAAGCATGTATAATTTGGCACCATGTTAGATGCTTACATACATCTGAAGAAAACAGACGATGTCACCATCTGTGGTCTCGCATTACACGGCGAACGTTTAGCCCAAAATCCTACGGGGTTTTTTTTATTATTCCGTCTTAGATTATGTGAGTTTGTGAAAGTTGGTACAAACAGTTGTTCGGCAGTACTTTATATGGAAACGTAGTTATTTAAAGTTAATTTTCCTGAGTGGAAATGAGATTTTAAAAGTAGGGTGGAAAATGTTCTACCATTCTGAGTGCCAGTTCAGTTCTCTTAAGACTGAGCACCAAGCAAGTCCTTTCTATCTCTGTGAATGAAATCAATGATTGAAATACATTCTTTATCTCGTAGCTGACTTCTGTGATAGGTTTGACAGTATTATGTTACTGTCGAGAACCACATGTGAGGCATCGGTGCACCCATGGAGGAGGCTTAAGCTCCCTCCAAGAAGATTAGGAGCGACATACATTACAAATTAAAAATTCTAAAATATTATTTTACGTGTTCAAAAAATTACATAGTTCTTCTATTACATGGTGTCTTCTTCCCAAAGAGATTAAGAATGACATATGTCACAACCGTATATAAACTATAGGTGTACACTATATATATATATATATATGTATATACTGGTATATGTACACACATTGTGTACGTATACTACATATATGGTTCCCTCCAACAAGAATTTCTGGGTGTGCCACTGATGTGAGGAGTTGTAAACAATGAAATTGCAAGTGGTTTTTAAAGGGAATGTTCAGGAAATTAATTTGAACAAAGAACTTGATAATTCTGTTGTCTTGCATGCAGCACAGTTGAGAAATAAGCATTCTCTAATCTGAAAATACATCCTGTTATGCAATCCATTCCAAATGTCTTACTTTTCTGTGTAATAGTTGAAATCTGATCCTGGGGTACAGATATGCTGGAGTGCCATTTTAATCAGACTGTGATTGTCTCCAAAGTATTCCTGTGTGAATTAATGCCTCCCCCCCCCTTCCTTTGTTTCCTCCAAAATATTTAGATCTGTCTGTGGAAAAAAACCTTCAAATTATAATGTATCTTATGTTTTTAGAGCAAGCTTTAAGATTTTATCTATTTGCAGGAGCTAGAAAATGAGAATTGGGGAGTTTGATTGCTGTGTAAACTTTTTTTATTAATTCTATTTAAGGTAGGTTTATTTAGTAGAACTTGAAATTTTGATTAACACCATTGAAACACTGTCACCTTTCTGTTTCAGACAGAGGGGAGGGCTTCTCATTCTCTTGTTAGAAAATTGCATTATTCTGTATCAAACAAGTTGGGTTCCAACCAGAGCTCAAAAATTATATTGTCTGGAGCATGTTTTCTTCTCTACATATGCCCTATTGGACATGTAAAAATTCCAGCTTTTTTATAATGTTTTAAAAAAGTAATGTTTTTTACTTCCCTGTTAATTTTCTTACTACTCAGAGGCAGCTTCTTTATTGGTTTAATAAAGATGGTGGTTCAGAGGGTATGTTTTGAGAAAGTTAAAATTGCTCTTTTTGAAGACTAAATTGGCTGTGTATGTGGTGTGATATGTCAAAAGAAAGTGAATGTAACAAGCCTTTAAATGGGGACTTTAGCTCTGTTGACCAATAAGTCTAACTATAGAAATATTATGTAGGAAGCTGAAGTCTTTAACTCCTTAGTTTCTCTATAAAATGTACAAGTTCAAGTTTCATGAAAATCAAAAATGGTACTTTGTGCTGACTTTACATGGAATGGACCATAAGAGTTCAAATTTCATTGCTGGGGACAATTTATGAAATGCAGTAAAACTTTCTTTTATTGTTTCTGAAATATCTGGAAAAAATAGGTGTGTGTATTCAGCAGGAACATACATACTTGAATTGTACCTAAGAAGCATTTGCCAGATTAGTAAGGTCATCTGAGATCTCAACCAGGGTAGTCTGGTCTGAATGATAAATTGTTTGCTTAGATTCCTATACTTCAGCTACTTGAAAATAGGTTCTTCTGAACAGCATAACTGGTCATCAAGAAGGAAAATATATACTCCAGATAAAGTTCCGGAAGAAACTTCAGCATGGTTGTTGTAGAGTTTAATGATTTTCATTTTTTTGCTGTTCATACTTTTCAGGCTGTACATGTGCACCCATGGCCTGTGCTTCAACGTGCAATACGGAATTTTAATGCTGTTACATTCTACTGTACATTTTTTTTTACCGCACACTTATCTAGAAGAAAAAAAAATTAGTGGTATAGTGAAAAATTTTGTAGTACCTCCCAAGAAAAATAGAATTTCCCTATTTTCGGGGAGAGGGCAGGTGACCTTCCCCATATGCTTGCCTGTGTTCACTAGAAAAGCTCAGTTTTCTTGAAATCACAGATGGAATTTCAATGAAATTAAAATGTCAGTTTCCTGTGTTTTGCATGAATTTAAAAATGTGAAATATTCATAATATATCACTGGTATAGAACATACGCTAATATAAACAGTTTGTATAAATTAAAATACACTTTTAAAAAAAAACTAAGAACGTTAAAATCAGGAGTATTCTAATAAACTTTGTATAAGTTCAAACATCAGTCCTGTGTTACAAGTAACATAAGTTGTGAAAATATCTAAACATGTTACTCACTCAGGACTTAAAATCGGAATGTCCTTGTGGCCATAACTTCTCAAAGATTAAAAGATCCATTCACTTAATTCAATACAAGCAGTTACAGAAATCACTTGGTTGTAACGTCAGAATTCTGGGATGTGCGGATGATCCGCACTTTCGGTGAGGTCAAATAAGTCCAGTTTCACATAGTTTATGGTACTGTGTTACGATACGAATAATACTGAAGTGGAACAAAAAGTATTCGCTGAGGGTTAGAATCAAATTGTTGAAGGCATATATTTCACCTGTATGTACAAGATCAGCTGTCGTAAGGACACGTGACGAGGTTTGTCCTTACGACAGCTAATCTTGTACAAACGGGGTAAATATATGCCTTCAACAATTTGATTTTAACCCTCAGTGAATATTTTTTGTTCAACTTCAGTATTCATATTGCAGCACAGTGTACCATAAACTACGTAAAACTGGACTTACTTGAAACTTAACCTCACCGAAAGTGCAGATAATCCCGGAATTTCCGACATCACAACCATGCAATTTGGGGTAACTGCTTGTATTCAACCAAGTAAATGGATCTTTCAATCTTTGAAAAGTTAGGCCATAAGGACATTCGCATTTAAAGTCCTGAGTGAGTACATGTTTAGATACTTTCACAACTTGTTAATTGTAACATGGGACTGATGTTTGAACTTATACTAATAGTGTTCTCCCTAGAGCCTCTTTACTGGGCAGCCCGCCCACTTAATTTTGTCTGCCGCTCGGCTGTATTTCCTTCAATGAATGTTTTCACATTGCACTTAATAGTAAGAATGGAAAACTGATTCCCCCCCCCCCCCCACACACACACACCATCGGTGTTGATGAAAACTGACTGGAATCTGGTGGCGCAGTGGTCTAAGCACTGGCTAATGACCATTCACATGAGAAGGGTCCAGGTTCGAATCCCGGTGAGACATGGATGTTGTGTTTGTCTTAAGACACTGGTTCTCTCCCTTCCCTTGAACCAGTGGCAAATTAAGGACAAGCAACTGTTTATAGCCTATTGAGTTGCTTACAGTGGTTGTTAAACCTTTAATCTATATTTTTAAAAAAATCTGTGTAGATGTAATTTGTTAGTAAATACTGATATTTTAAACCATTTTTGTACAATTTTCTAAATGTTTATCATGTTATGTTACATTAAATGCCTACCACACTGCTAAAGATGCTTGATAAGTATAGTATAATGTTAAGGAAAACATTTTTTTTTTTTTTGGTTAGAGAAAAGGTAGTTGTGAAAGTACCACCCAGCTAAAATTTCTTGCCTCCTGGCTGTAAAAAAAACAAACTAGGGAGTACACTAACCAAGTTGATTAGAATACTCCTGATTTTAATGTACATAGTTTTTTTGAAAGCATATTTTAATTTATGCAAACAATGAATATTTAAATTGTGGGAAATTGTAGATGTTAGTTTTGAAGCGGTACCTTAAGTAGGTCAAAGTCTGTTAATTTTCATTTTTGTGAAAATGCAGATGTACAGGAGTGTACTGTTGGAAAACTGTACTGCTGATTTAAAAAATTGTCATTTAATGAAATCGAATAGCCTTTGGGATGTTCACTTGGAACATCCTGAAATCAAAGCTAAACAGCTGTTTGTGATATTCCCTTATGATTGGTGATTTTGTTTCTAGATTGTGTGTTAATATTACCTTGTTTTAAAAATTTATCAAATTTAAGATCGTGGACAATGTTGAAACAATAGTTCCAAATACTTTTGCAACGTTGCTATTCCAAATTTGGCCTGCTTGACATGGTCTTTACAGATTGGCTGAAAGAGATGCAGCATGTAAGCACTCATTCCTCTCATGTGATAAATCTGGCTTGCTGCTTTACCAAAGGATTTTCCTATGAAGAAGCAATTAAGGAATTGTCTCAGGACAATGTTATCACTTCATCTGAGACAGTCAGTGACTGGTATTGGTACTGCAAAAAAACTAGTCTGAGATCTTGGTTGTTTCCCATGCTGACAAAGGAAGGCTTGGTGGTAGAGTTATCATTTATGGGAGGGGACGTGATAAGGCAATGGTCAAAGTAAGTGGGAGTACAGCTGTAATCTCCTCACTGAGGGCACTAGGATCCCCTTAGCATCTTCATACTGTATTCCAGGGGATTTGTCATGGAGATTACTTTAACAAAAACCATTCAACTAAAACATTGTTCCCTCTGATCCAGAAGCACATAGTTTGGTACTACCATCTTGTCCAACAGTTAGGTCACCTTTAAAATCTTCCTAACATTCAATTCAGACATCTGATAGTTAACCAATTCTTGAAATTTGTGGATCTTCTTACAGGGGCTCACCCTAAGGCCATCTAGAAAACACAAGACCATAACATTAGAGAAATGAGTTCCTTCTGCCCATGACTCACTTTCATGTTACACTGACTGACACATCGGGTCGTGTTTGACGTCTCACACAACAGCATTGGAAACCAATCAAACACTTTGGTTTCTGCGTGACTTCACTAAAAGATGGAACTCATCTCTAATGTCATGAGCTTGTGTTTTCTAGACAGCCTTGCTCACATTGAAGGTTTGGAGAGTAATTGGTGTTCCTTGTGAAAAGAAAGCTCACAGAAGGAAATCAGAAAAAAGTGACAGACCACATGGAACATTGATTCCAATGAAACTGTTGTATTTCCTCACAACACTAGTTTGATGCATTAGCTCATGTCATTAAGATAGTTCTTCTTTGGCAGATAATCAGTCTGTTTGGTTTGTGTGCTATAGATACACATAAGGAAACAAAACTTTTATGTCACAATAAATATTTCAATGTAGGGGGACAATTTCAGTGTACAATTCTTAAGGACCAGCCAGATTCCTAGTTCCTTTTGAGGCCCTTCTGTTACAGAAGAAATTGCTCTCAATAGACAACTGATATGATGCCACCTTATTGGCCAAATTTGGAAAAACTAAAGTGCATACCTAATTTGGAAGAGTAACCTTAGAAGTGCAGTAGTCTAGATAAACACAGGCTGCTGATTCTATGGGGCAGACATGTTTATTATACTGATGTCTCAAAAATCCATCTTCTCTCAGATGGCTGTCTAATAAAACATTCACAATGACAGACTACATAGTGATAGATACATTCAGTGTTGATTTGAGAAGCAGTCTATTTCCAAAAGCAGTTTACTACTTGAGGAAGAAATGGGTGTGTTGAATAAACAAAACCACTTTATGTGGTTTATGACCCTAAGAGTTCATGCTGTGGTTTCAGGACAGGAAAAGTAATGGAAGCTGTTTGTATTTTGGAAGGTTTTTTTTTTTTTTTTTTGTAATTGTGGCTGTACTTCATAAAAAGTAGATTCTAATGTTTATTTTCTGAACTTTTTACCACTTTTTGTGTTACAATGATTCTGTTCCATGTGTTTGGGTACGCACATTTGAAATATGACAAAACAAATTGCTTTGATCAAAATTTCATTCTTTTTTAGTTTATAATGTGATTCCGTTTGCATTTTCTAATCTCATTTGATTTCAAAATTAAGTGCAATAAAGTTAAATGTTTTGCTTGCCTCAACATTTTTATCTTACATTGTGAATTCTGAATGTTGTATTTTAAAACTTTTTTGCCCATCTCTCTAGCATCAAGAAAGATGAGTAACAGAGGCTCTGGGGATCATGGACAATCACCACAACAGCATGACAGTGATCATACATATGCCAGAAATGATAACCAAGGGAACCAAAATGTGTACCGACCCAAATTCAATGGAGTATTGGGAGATGTGAATCAGCATCAGGTAACTTAATTTGAATGATTGCCCCAGTATGAAGATTTTTGTTAATTTTTGTGTTATGGCATCCATATGTACACTGCATTTCATATGACCACTGAAAAGAATGAACCATTTATTCAAATAATTATGGATACAAACATAGAAAAGCCTTTTAAAGGCAAAACAGAATCTTTTCGTCAACATTCAGGTGTGGACTGGGCAGCAGGGATGTCTGGAGAATTTCTAGTGAGATATATATATATATATCATTGTCAACCATTATCAATCCACTGCTAGACGAAGGTCTCCCCCCCCATGTTTCCTACACAATGGTCTGTCTTGTGACAGTCTCCTCCATGTCACTCCTGCATACTTTCGAATTTCATCCACCCATCTCCCATGTGGTCTTCTTCCGAGTCTTTTCCTGTCCCTTGGAATCCAATCTAAAATTTCAGCTGGCCATCGATAGTCTGTCTTTCTGGCAGTATGTCCAGCCCATTGCCATTTCAGGGATTTAACTCTGATCATGATGTCTTCCACTCTTGTCATTTTTCAGATCCGCGAGTTCCTCTTTTTATCTTTCCTGGTTACACCAAGCATGCACCTCTCCATGATACTTTGAGTTGTCTGCAGCCTTTGTATGTCTCTTTTAGTTAAGGTCCACGTCTCTACACCATATGTAAGCACTGGAAGGATGCATTGATCAAACACTTTTCTTTTAAGGCATAATGGCATATTGCTCTTGAAAATTATGCTGTTTCTTCCAAAAGCTCTCTAGGCAAGTTTTGTACGCCGATTAATTTCTTCATCAATGTGACCCTCACTTGATATCTGCTGTCCAAGATAAACTTACGTGTCTATTATCTCCAGCTTTTCTCCATCAATCGATAAATCTTCATTTCTTGTAAAAGCATTGAACATCACTTTTGTCTTCTGAAAGTTCATTTTTAATCCCACTTCTTTACTCTTGTCATATATACTTGTACTTTAATGTTCTTGTAAGAACAAGCCAAGTTTTGCCAAAGAGGAAAGTTTGTTTGCTTCTCTGATGGCTTCAGAATCAATTAAGTCGCAACAAATTTTCTTTTGATCCAAATCACTATTTATATTGCTTGTACTTTCAAATTAAAGTTCTGTCCCTTTGAGCTGATATCCTCTACCTCAGTCCATTTTTGCCAATTGTGGTTGAATAAGCAATGCAATATAATCAAACATGCTATCAAAAATCTGGGTTACAAACTCTAAATTCATTGTGTATGTTGGTACATTAAGGTTTACCTATCATAAATTTTTCAGGTTTGCTTTATGTCATACAAGAGATTCTTTCGCGGAATTCCGCTTTTTTCGGCATCATTTTGGTTATTCTCGAGGTCATTGCAAAAATGAAGAGACATTTTTCAGGATTTTTTAGGGGCGGGGGTCGTCCTATAGAAAATTTTTTAAAAAAGCGGAATTCCGCGATTTCACTTTTGTGGAGTAAAAGAACTAAGCACTTTCTAGCTGAAAGCGTTGTTTTTGGAGCAGACGCGGGGGTCAAGAAAAATGTTGGAGGGGGAGTCAGGAGCTCAGTTCCTTTACTGCTGTCAACAATGGATGGGATGTCAGTCACTGGGGCATGGCAGTGCAAAGGGTGGAAGCTCCGCCTACTTCGTGCTTTAGGGAAACTCCCACAGCTCTTTCAGTGTCTTGCGGAAAATCGCCACTCTGCATTCTATCAGCTTGATTCTATCCATGACATCGCCAGAAACTCTCTTGTAATTTGCAAATGTACCCGAATGCGTTCCCGCTTTTCTGAAATCGTTCGAGAATCGAAGCTCTCGCGAAACCTCTTCCTATGGAGGATGCCAAAAATTACAGAATCTCTAATTATTATGGATTTCCCCGAGATTACGGGTGACTAACAAAAAAAAAAAAAAAAAATTATGGATATTCAGATTTTCGCTGTTATTAAGAAAGTTTTACTGATTTTGTAAATAATTGATGTAAAAGCCTCTGAACAAAGTTCGTAACACATCCCTTTGTATGTTTTTTCTTCTGAGGTGGTGGAATTTGTTTTGCTTGTTTCAAAGTGTGAAAAAAAGATGCTTGTCGTGCTTCTTTCGCCGTGGCCCGGGATTACGTCGACCTGAAGCATCTGAACAAAGTTTGTGACGCAGCTTTCTTTTCTTAAATTCTTTCCTCCCCCCCTGAAGAGAAGGAATTTGTTTTGCTTGTTTGAAAGCTAAGTGGAAAGGAAGCACGGCGCGGCGCCGGGGTTATGTAGGCCTGGCGTGCTTCTTTTGCCGTGACCCGGAATTACGTTGGCTCGGACGTGCTTCTTTTGCCGTGACCTGGAATTGCGTCGGCGCGATGCCTCTGAGCCATGTTCGTGACGCACCTCTTTGTTTTTTTTTTTCTAAGGAGGAGGAATGTGTTCTGCTTGTTTGAAAACTTAGTGGAAAGAAAGCACGGGACCCGGCTAGGATAACGTCAGCCCGAAGCTGCTGAACAAAGTTCGTGACGCAACTGTTTCTTTCCTTTTTTTCTAAGGAAGAATGTGTTGTGCATGTTTGAAAGCTAAGTGGGGGGGGGGAAAAAGCACTGCTTCGGGCCAGTATTACGTCGGCCCAAAGCCTCTAAAAAGTTTGTGACTCAGTTTTTTTTTTTCATTCTTTCTTTCTAATAAGGAATTTATTTTGCTTGTTTGAAAGCTAAGTGGAAAGAATGTGTCATGAGAGGCTCAAAAACAGGGTTAAAAACAAGAATTCGGCAGAGAAAATCCCACTTTCTTGACATTAGAGTTCAGGTCACCATATTCACAATGCAAGCAAAAAAATTTGCAAGCCATTTTATAAGGTTACATTGAGAAATACTTTATTGACTTCTTCAATGACTAAAAACTAATCTGTGGATATATGTTTCTAATTCTTGCAAGTTTCTAATTGCTTGACAAAATTCACAAACTTTCCTAGACAAATACTTTTCACTCAGGATTTAGCTAGTAAAGATTCACATGTAAGTTTTAAATCTGATTTTTTAAAATATTTCATTTTATTTTGTTCTTAAATCCCTACTTTTCTATTGTGAATATAATAATGTGCTTCACTTTAATATTTACTTACATAATTTACAGAAAATAATTCCATATGGCTAGTGTAATCTTAAATATTGTATATATGCTGTATTTGAATTTGCTCATCACGCGTTTGCGTGTCCCAATTTTCCACCCAGTTAAAAAGTCCAGCTTTTTTTGTCATCGGCCGGTCTCGTGTATGTTTATGTACATGTTATATATAAATGAGATCTCATTTACTACTTTTGGGACATTATAGTTAAAAGAATTTTGGAACTGTAGTTGAAAGTCTGTTTCAGGTACAGCAAAAATATGTTCATTTTTAAGATAATTGGTAATAGTAAAAAAGTGACTTTATATTCTAAGTATTTTCCAATCAAATGAATGTTTCACCCTTTCTAATCGTAACTTCAAAACTAATAAGTAGAAAGCAAGTATTTTTGGCTGCTATAGTAGTCAAAGTGCTGGTTTTTGACTTAATCCAAGTGGGTGTGGGTTCGAATCCCAGGTGAGGCATGGATGTGCATTACGGCACTGGTAATCACTCTTTCCCGGATACAGCACCCTTAAATTAGGGGCAGATGACTGCTTGAGTTGCTTAAAGTGTTTATTACTCCCCGCATTCCCTTTTAATTGAAATTTCAAAATCAGTATTTAAACTATCTGTATTGGAATCTGTGCCATTTCCATTACCAGTAAAACTGTTTTACTGCAGTTAGCAATGAAGTACAGGTTTTTCACATTTAATTTCACTTAAAATACACATTTTCTCATTTCTTTACCTTTTGCTATATAAAGGGATAGAGCAAACATTTGTCTAAAGTAAAATTAAAGTTTGCAAACGCTACTGCTCACTGATTGTGCAGCAAAAATAATTGCACAGAGAACAAAACTCTGTGAAGGAGAGTTCAAGTTCTGATCTTGCGCTCTAGTTTCAATTTTCAACAGAAGAAATAATGCTTGCTCATTAGTTCTTGGTATAGTAATTTTGTAAACACTGGGGAACCATGTGTTTTTAGTGAAATTAAAGCTCAGAAAGCAATGCCACTGCACGCTCTGAAGACAACTGTAGAAGTCGTGGAAATTGGGCAATTTCTAGCAAGGGCAAGGTAAGCAATGAGTTTTAATTGGAAGCCTTAAGAAATAAAATTGCTGGCTCCAGTGATTGATACAGAATGCACTTGTAAGAATAAGGTTTTAAAAAAAGGCATTTCAGTCATTTTTCTGAAAAATATTAAGGCACTTTTCTGCATCATTCAATTTTTTATGATAATAAATGTCTAAGGTTTTTGTTCATTTTTCTCATAGTCTCAGGGTTTAAAGACCACCGTGAGCTACTGCTAACCTGTTTGCTGAATGATTCCTATTGGGACATAATTGGTAGGGTGTTGGTGCCACTTGGCGTTTCCCTCTGGAAATCTTCGATTTATGGATAATCTTTTAAGCTAACATTTACCTTTTTGTGAATTAACCTCCTAATTTTGCTGTCCCCACAATTTGTTGCAGTGTGTAATAAATTTTTATTCATTACTACTGAAAGAAGCAACTACTAAAAACTATGGTATTATGCACATTGGTATACAACGTTGCTTATTACTGTTTCACACGTTGTATTGTTTCATTAACTAAACTAGTTTCAACCATTTTGCGAGTCGTCCTCAGTAGCGTACGATGTTTGCGTTTCCAAAGAGGTCGTTTTAACGCTGGGTCACTGATCGTTCTCATTATCTGCCATGTGTTTTGTATGGTCGTGCTTTATTTTATTTCATCGCGGTACACCCTACGCATGCACAACAATGACATGGCAGATAATGAGAATGATCAGTGATCCGGCGTTACAACAACCTCTTTGGAAACACAAACATCGTATGCTACTGAGGATGACTCGCAAAATGAAGAGTTGAAACTAGTTTAGTTAATGAAACAATACAACTTGTGAAACAGTAATAAGTAACATTGTATACCAATGTGCATAATACCATGCAATTAACCACGTATTGATGTAGAGCATTTATTGAATTATTTGACTCGCAAACCACATACTAAAAACTATTTTTTTTTTCTTCTAGTGTTTACTTGTGAAAATTTACAATGAGCATTTTTTGTACTGAATTATTGAACAATTAGAAGTAATACATTAATCTCTACTGTTGAAGGTCATAATTCTTTCTGTATGTGTAGGTTTTGTTTGAATCAATCGTGGACCTCACATGCCTAAGAAAAAAAAATAAACAGCACCTGAAAATCTCGTGATTTTGTCTATCTCTAGCTATACATATTGATTGATCCTTATGTCGTGAGTAGAGTACAGTTGCGTTTCATTTTTAGAAATGGAGCTGTACTGTTTAGTGTGTGGATGTCCTGTAATAAAATTTGCTGGTATTTTTCAGGTTTATCGTCATGCACAGCAACAAGTAAACCAACAAAATACAGGTTCTGGTGCTGGCCCAAGTGGGAACTGCGATCCGGATAGGGATTCACGAAAGAGGTAATGGCCATGTGATAATGATTGAGCATGCTGTCTGGTGCTTAATATTTTTCTTCCTTATTTATTTTTCTTTAAAAACAAGGAATTCAGGGCATTGTATGAAATATAGTAATAAGTGTATCCTTGTAAATTATAGATTTTAAATTGTCAGGACAGGGGTGTGTTGTGTTTATTGAAGTGCAGAGTTTTCAAAACTGTGCAAAAATTACTGCTTAAGAACTATCAGGTACTTCAGGTTTGCAACAAACTGTACTCTTTACTGCTGTTTGGTTTTTGAACTTGCATTAGTTAGATTGCTTTATTTTTGTCTTTTAAATTTGCTGTATTTTGAAAGGATAAGTATTTGATGGGAATAGATTTTGTCAACCCAATGCCCAAGCGATCAGAGGTGTGGGTTTCTGAGTGACCATCAAAGTTAGTCCTGGTTGCAGCATGTATGGTGTGTTTTGCTAATTTAGTTCTAGATACTACTGGGGTTTGAAAATTGAAATTTTAATAGGGAGAGCAATATATTAAGTTTCTGTAATTATATCAACATTTGCTTTAAATTCTCTGAGGCTTCAACATTTGTAATATTTATTACCTTTCAAAATTCCAAATCGCCATTAAGAATTAGCCAAGAAATAAGAATATCATAAATGCTAGTTATCAATGTGACTAAGTGTGAATCAGGAAATTGTGTCCTAGTTGCTGGGTTAAATGGTGTTTTCTGGAATTAGGATGGGTCAGGCATAGGTATGGTATGACATTGGCCTTGGGTGATATGGGTTTCAAAACAAAAACCTATGCAGGAGTGCATTGCTTGGTCTGCCTCCAAACTTGATAGTATGTGTTAGAAAGTTTAGCACCTAATGCACCACTTCTAGTTCAAAACTAGAGAGGGAAAATGTATTTGTGCTATGTGCAAGGGTGGAAAATAGAAGCGGGGTAATTAGACTTGTAATGGCTGAATTTGGGAAGAGCTGCTGGACAAACATGTATTGAAAAAGAACTGTTACTTTTTTATGGCACTGAATTTGTTACTGGCACTGTCTGCAGGCACAAAGCATCCAGAAACTTAATTGATTTAGAAGATGTCAGAAATAGAATTATAATTGTATGCCACAATGGAAAAGTCTTTAAAAATGTAAAAATACAGTTTTGGTTAAGTTTTCTGATAAGTAGTGATAAACTCTACTGATGTAGTTCAGGACATAATTCCATGTCATTTTAAATCCACATTTATTGGTCTCTTAACAAATCAAAGTGGAAAAAGTTTTTTCTTTATAGATATAGTGATTATATACAAATCCCTAAGCTGTTTTCAGAGGTTGTTAGCTTCTCAAAGAAAATTCATCTGTCATATCAAAGTTTCAAATGGTTGGTGCTAGATTTTACTTACTGTTGATCAGAGTTGGATTTTTGACGCCCATGACATGGTACGAAACTAGTTTAAACTGCCAAACACTACAAAAAAAAATATATATATAAAAGCAAAAAAAAAAAAAACTTACTGCTTGTAAACAAGTTAACTCACCTTCTACGTAAATATTACTTTTTCAAATTTTGTAACATTGAGGGGGAAAATTGCTGTTTTTGTTAACTTTTTAAAATTGTTTCGTATGCACAGAATCAATTATATTAACATAAAGCTATGCAGAGTTAATACAAATCTAATAGTTTAGTTCATTTTTCTTCGTATCTAGAGTGTATAATGTCAAACAGAAAATATTCTTTTAAACAGCTGGCAGGTCTGGATCTGACAGCAAAATCATTGCTATTTGAACAAGTTCAAAAGTAGAACCAGTTTTTAAATCTTGACATTTGAAAATTCCTTTCCATCAGATAACAGAATTGGTTATCTTTCGAATTCCACTAAATAGGACAAAGCGGATGGTGCCACCACTGCTTCGTAACAAGAAATCACGATGGATGTTTCCATCCATGTGTGGGCCAATTCTTTTCGTATGTTGGTTAACCCTGGATTTCTATTTCATTCTGAGGTTTGTAAGGTCTAGGAGGCTTTTGAAAAGAAATAAGTCATTTTTGAAAGTATTAGTGTATAATCCTGTGGTAACCAGGGAAGTGGGGGTGAGATAGCAAAAAAGTTATTGGATTCAGGTCTTAGTAATCTTCATGTGGAAAATGTAGCAATGTGGGATTTTAGTTACTTAATTCAGAGTTGATTTTTCAGAAGTTTGACATATACTGCATAATAGAAAGTTGTGCTAATTCAAAACCCAACCACAGGCATTATATTACTCGTGTGCAGGGGTGGAGAATTAAGCTCTTACTCACAATTGGAGAGTTGATTTTCTGGCTTGGCAAGTAAATCCACTAAGAATTGCAGCTTATAAAATATATAAAATAACATTGTAGGCTTTCAATATATTTGTTTACACCCTACGCTCCTTGGTTTATAAAATGGGCAAATATATTCTGGTCTGAATTGCAAAGTCATTCCTGCTAGGCAGAGAAGAATTCTAATTTTTGACCAACCCAGCTGTTCAATTGCACGAGAGTAGAGCTGACATCATAGATACTTAGCAGTTGCTCCTACTGGCAGAATAAACTGATTTTCCCTCTGGGAAATGCTGTGTAACCATAGGCAAATGTTGCTGATATCTTGCCTTCTAGATCACATGGTTCATATGTCTCTCTTCTTGGAGCACAAACTAAATTGGTTCTTTCAATTCCACTGTTTAGCCTGAATGCTTGATGAGAACATAGACATATTTAGGTTTTGGTGGACAAAAGGGTTTCTGCAACATAAAAAATCACAGGTAACATTTAAGTTATTGAAAACCTGTCTGTAATCTGAATATGTTTAATTCCAAGTAAGTAACTTGAGTAATAATTTTCCAACTTAAGTCGTCTGGTAGCTTTGTAACAGTGCCATGTGATTCATTCTCTACACCATGGGTTTTGATTGATAGCAATGTTGTGATACAATGCAATTCCGAACCTGAAAATGTTTTATGTAAAGACAGAATTTATGCAAAACATTGTGAAAAGCCACAAAAGGAAATTGGAGGAGAAATTGGTAGAAGGTTCCCTTGGATTGTTTTTGAAGGTGGTCTTGCAAAATGTGGAATTTTCTGTGATGCAGGTATGAAAGTCAAAACACCATGTGAATTTCCTTAGGATTTAGTGGCCCTTTCAAACAGGAAACTTTTAAAATCCATGACAAATCTGTGCAGCATAGAAAAAAAATTAGACATTATTGAAAATTCATCACAGCTTCTTATAACATTCCATTTGCCAAATGCATTAAAAAAGATGGATGAAAGAAAATTTAAGCAGCTCGAAGCTTTCAGTCCGAGCTACTATATTGCAAAAAACTAAGCAATTTTCTGACTTTGAATCACTCGCCATGTTATCCAGAAAAATGTTTATGTACAAAACCAGTATGCAAACGAATGCTTGCAGGGAATTCATTTTGTGCATATCAGAGGTTATAACAGAATTGATATTGAAGGAACTCAGTTCATTAGCATTATTTTAGATGCTTCTACAGACAAAGGCAGAGTAGAGGAATTCATGTATTCAAGGTATTTGAAAAGTGGTAAAATTAAATTTTGGGGGGCTTCTAGAATTAGAAAATACTGCATCTAAATCCTATTTTTCTGCTATTGAGAAGCAGGTTGCTAGAGGTTTAGATTTAAAGAAAAATTATTGGATTGTTGGTTTAGCAACAAATGGGGCAACCAACATGTTTAGTGAAATATCTGATTTATGTGCGAAATTTAAGGAGCGTTTATGGCATACATTATATTGTCTGTGCAATGTGATGCTTGCAGATTGCAATTAAGCATGATTTTTATGCTCTGAGGAATATATTGTATTTAGTAACATTTGACTCTGAAAATCGAGCACCTGTCGATAAAATAGCAACTTATTAGCACAAAAAATTTTAAAATTTTAGAATTTGCACCAAATTATATGGGTGACAACTAAAGTAGGAATTTTTCATAACTACCAGCTAGTTGTACTGCATTTTGAAAATGAAACAATGAAAAACAAAGTAGTGAAAATGAAAAAGGCATAGTAAAGAAAATAATTTCCGATTTGTGACCCCTCAGTTTTCTCCTAGATTTTCTTCAAATCTTTAGACTTGTCCCGTGTTTTCCAAAAACAGCATTTGCTTTTATGTTAACTCAACCATGAAGTTTCAAAAGCAAAAAAAAAAAAAATGAAAATTTGTGGAAACAGAAAAATATGAAGCACAATTTTTTAGCTTCTGTAATGGAAAAACTTACAAAGGGGAGAAGTCCTTCAAATCTGACAGAAATACTATGATAGACTTCACCAGAAAATATTTAATTGAAAGATTTTGTGGCATTAATTCTCCTGTAATCACTTCATGTTTTTGACACATTCACTTGGTCCACTGCAAAAGATCAGAGTGTCTTTGGAGACAATGAAATTAAAACTATCTGACATCACTTTAAGGAAGTTATCAAACATAAAAACAATGAGGACAATGTAAAAAAAGTATGGTAGATGAATGGTTCAACTTCAAAAATTAACTTTTGAAGGTTACTGAACATAAATTTTTTCTACATAAACCAGTTGTTTTCACTTTGTAATACCAACATCAACCTGCAAACATGACTTGAGCCAGATGAATCTTATCAAAAATCACTTGAGGACCTCATATCAACAGAAGTCTGAACAATCTCCTAAATATACACAATAATGGGACATCATTGGAAAGTTTTGATCCTGCAGACTCTGTAGGTAAGTGGTACTTTGGAGGTGGAATGAAGCATATAAAAGGATACAAGAGAAATTTTTGTGATGCTCAATAATTGTGTAAAAATTGAAAAGAAACAAAAGCTGAACAATAATTACTTATTAGTTTTGTAATATTTAATTATAAATTAATAATAAATTGGTGTCATGCATCTCCCTTATAAATTAAAGGTTAAATGGAATTTTTTTTTAATCTGGTATAGTGTACCTAGGTCTTTGTATTATTGGGTATATAAATAAGTTTTGAGGGATTTCCGTTCGGTGTCGTACTTATTACTGCTCGCATGTATTTTAAGGTGGCAACACTGCGATATCGCAGTACAAGACGTCAGTCAGTATACGACGGTCGATTGAGGTGCGAAGACTTATTTGTTTTACTCGATGGAAAATGGCAACTTTTGTCCCGACAAAACAGCATTTGCGGGAAGTGTTAGTGCATTACTTTATTGTCAAGAAAAGTGCTGTGAACAGCTATCGCTTAATGTCAGAAATCTGATGAACATTCCCCATCCATAAAAACTAGGGCTGTCTGGTTTTATCGATTAATCGATCATATTTTTTAGTCGCCGATTATTTTCTTCCGATTAATCGGTTACTTAAAAAATTAGTACAAAAATAAAATTCTTTAGGAACTTCCAAAAAACTGCATATAGTTTTGAATTTGTTGAATACAACATTTGTGCTTGTCTTCACTTCTTGGAAAATAGCCTTTTCATGGCGATGGGAGTTTAAATCTAGCAGTCACCACTATCATTAGGGATTCAATCGTTCATTGTGTGTCAGTATGCTAGTCTTCAAAGTCCAACGTCAATTCCGAACTTCCGCCTTTAACACTGTACTTGTCCTGCCAGCATTTCGTTAAGAGCTTCTCGACCTCGCGGTTCCCCCGTTCTTTTATTGCTATGCGCTACGCTCGCTTCTCATATGGTGGTCTGTGTGTGCTCCCCCTCCCTGCTATCCACTTGTTGACTGTAGCAGTGTAGCTATTCAGGGAAAATGCAGCCCCGTCAGCCATTACGTGGTGCCACACCTCTTCTACTCCTGTCTCAGCTGAATCGTCTGGGGAAAGTCAGTTGTTTCAATACGTAAGGTCGATATAACAGACGACCGGCATCTTCCGAGCTTGGATAGTGGTCCCCGAGGTTTTATTACATCGATGCAGATGAAAATACGCCGCTGGTCCTCACAATGAGATTCAGCTTTCAATAGGAAAGATGGGGGATTAATACACGTTTCTTGGAATCAATGGGGGTATGCAATTAGTCTTAATTACCCAGGGATCAAGTTGCGTACTGTTGCCGAAGTATTGTATCCGTCAACAGGGAGAATTTCCAGTGCAAGAGCAAAAGTCTGGGGCAAGTTTTTACCTCCTCTCTCCTCATTGAAAAAGCAAATAGTGTTCTTTTATTGGTAGCAGAGCCAACTGGAATGAGCATGTTAGTTTGAATGCTGATTCATCTCTTGCTGTCACGTTTATTTGAGCTCCAAAAATGAAGTTTCAGGGATTAAAAGGGAAATTATCCTCTAGTTTTGGATATAAATTAGAAGACAGTGGGGAAGTTATTGATCGCGGACATGTTTATTGTTTAAAATGTGAGAAAAAGTTTAAGTACAGTGGAAGTGTGACTAGCTCACATTATCATTTATAATCGCAACATCCATTCATGGAAATTGTATCAAATACACCACGGGATCAGCCTAGTTCAAATGCCACCACTATGAAGCAAATGGGTATAAATTCCTTCCTCGAAAAGCCTGTTTCTACATTAAAAGAACAGGAATTAACAACAAATAAATTAGCATTGTAGATTGCATCTAGTTAGAGACCTGTCAGTATTGTTGAAGATCCTGGGCTTGAAAGTGTTGTTGCAAACAGCTCTGAATTCTAAGTGTTACGATTTACTGCCAGAAGTACCATTATGAACAAAATTGTCCAAATTTACGGCATTCAGAAGTAAAGTGTTTAATGAATTAGTTTCCTATGCGAGTTTAACTGGAGATTTGTGGACCTCACTCGCCAACGACAGCTACTTAGCAATAACAGTACACTGGATTGACAATGAGTGGTATTATTGTGATGCAACTCTTAAAGTGAAACAGGTGATTGAGAAGCATACTGCAAATCAGTGTACAATTGAATTTGAGGAACCTGTTGAAAAATGGGAACTAACTGACAAGTTTGTTGTCATCTGCACTGATAATGCTAGAAATATTGTTCTTGACGTTAACAGATCAATGTTTGACAGTATAAGATGTTCAGCACATACTTTACAATTAAGTATAAATAAAGCTCTTAAAGTCGCATCGATAGAAAAGGTTCTAGCTAAATGCCGAAAAATTGTAGGACATTTTAAACACAGCTCACATTTAGAGACTACACTCTCGTCTAAGCAAAAAGAACTTGGTCTTCCTGATACTAAGCTGCAACAGGACATAGTGACACGCTGGAATAGTACCTACATCATGGTGGAAAGTCTGGTGAAAGCTAAAACCGCAGTAGACACCATTCTGGTAGCCAACGCATCGAATACCCCTGTTCTGACAACAGTTGAGCGGGAAGTGCTTGAAAAGCTAATCAGCGTATTAAAACCTTGCTTGGAAATCACTAAAATACTTGGTCACAAGTACGTAACTGCCAGTGTTGTAATTCCTGCTTTTACACATCTCAAAAGTGCAACGAGACTGTCCGATACTGACCCAGCATATATTTGCAGATTTAAAGCTATGTTGCTTGATGATCTGACTGAAAGACTCAGTCGATGGCCTTTATACGACAAGTACAAAGAAGCTACTGCCCTTGACCCTAGATTCAAGACACTTCGCTGTATACCAGAAAAAAAACGAGATCTAGTGTGGAACAGAATTTCATCCAGTAGCACAAATCAACAGCTGCCCTTACACCAAGAACAAAGTAATGTGCAATAGAAACGAAGAAAACTATGTTTTGACAATTCGTCGATTACAGAAATAAAGGCATGCACAAATGTCAGCACGCAGATAGAATTAGAGCTTCAAGTTTATCAGAGCTTGCCTGAACTCGACGACGATTTTACAGATCCTCTTCAGTGGTGGAAAACTCGTTCATTACAGTTGCCGTTGCTCGCTACTTTAGCAAAACTGTTGCTGTGCATTCCAGCAACGTCTGTGCCAAGTGAAAGTGTTTAGTGCCGCTGGTATTGTTGTCAACAAACTTCGTACTTCGCTTAAACCATCCAATGTTGACAAGCTCTTGTGTCTAAAATCTTGGCTAAAGCAATGACTGCAAACCAAATTCAAGGTAATTATTATTAATTTGTGTTTCTGATTTTTTGATAAAGTAAAGCAATGAATACTACTAGATTAACAGGCTATGATGCATTCAACACTCTAACATTTCAGACAACGTATTTAGTATCCATGTAATAGAATAATGCATAATGTAATTTACAGTCTTATATTTTTTGTGACAGTATTTTTTTCACTCGATCAAATTACCGATTAATCGATCAATGATGAAATATTAACCGATTAAAAATATTGATCGGTCGACAGCCCTAATAAAAACATGTGAGTATTGGTTTAGACTATTCATAAGGAACAATTTTGATGCCACCCAAAAAAATTGCTGATGCCAAATTGGAAGCTTTACTCGACGAGGATTCGTGCCAGACCCAAAAAGAACTTGCAGCAGCATTAAATGTTAGTCAACCATGCATTTCACAAAGTTTAGCTGCCATGGGAGTGGTGCAAAAAGAAGGGAATTGGGTTTCACATGCTTTGCGGGAAAGAGACCTTGAACGTCGAAAAACCATTTGCAAATTGCTGCTTCAAAGGCATAAAAGAAAGGGTTTTTTGCATGGTATTACACTGCCGGACAATTGCTAAAGACGGATGACAATAGCAACGATAGCAACCATAAAATGGAAGGCAGGAAAATGTGGAAATTAGCATAAGTGCGGGATACAGTAAGACGTGTTGTGCGTATGCAAATTTTGGATTGCCGAACTTGTTCGTGACGTCATAGCGCTTATAAGAGATATAAAGGATTTGACGCGTATTGACCGTTGTTCAAACGTAAAGTTGAAAGGGAAAGAATCAATTGACGAACTTGCAATTTTCAGCATGTCTTCCCGACATCACCTAGATGATTTTACGCGTGGCCGTATTATTGGCAAGATTGAAGAAGGGCGAAAAATAACAGATGTTGCCAGGGAGTTCGACGTCAGCCACAGTGTTGTTTCAAGGCTTTGGAAATCATTTCAAACAAATGGAGAGTGTAGCAAACGTCACGGGAGAGGTCATGTTCGCAGTATGACACCTGCAGAAGATCGGTACATAGTGCTATCAACAAAAAGACACCGGCGCAGCACAGCTAGTGAGGTAGCAAATCAGTTTATGGCTGCTACTGGCAAGCGGATCTCCCGAAAAACTGTCTCCAGACGTTTGCATGAAGGACTATACGCCAGCAGTCCTGTTGTGTGCATCCCATTGTCCAGATGTCACCGTACCGCCCGTTTGCATTGGTGCCATCAACATCGCAATTGGACTGATAACGACTGGTCTGCTGTCCTCTTCTCAGATGAGAGTAGATAGTCTATCATCTGATTGTCGACGACAACTGATCTGGCGTGATAGTGGTACTGCATATTGTCCAGCAAACATACAGGAAAGGGACCGATATCCGACATGTAGTGTCATGGTATGGGCTGGCATCATGATCAATGGCCGTACGTCCCTCTATGTGCTTCCAACTGGGACTATGACTGGCCAACGATACATTAATGATGTTCTGTTACCTCATGTTCGCATGTTCCGTGGTGCTGTCGGTGATAGATTCATTTTCATGGAGAACAACGCAACATGTCATCGAACAGTCGCTGTCCAGGAGTGTCTTGAAAGCGAGGATATTCAACGCCTCGTATGGCCAGCACGTTCTCCAGATCTGAATCCCATTGAAAACTTGTGGGATGCTTTGGGGAGGAGACTTGCTGGTCGCCAATGCCCTCCAATAAACAAGGACACCCTCATCCATGCACTGACAGAGGAATGGGATAAATTACCCCAACAGCTGCTTGATAATGTTGTGCAAAGCATCACAGGACGTGTGGAATCTTGCATCGCCCTCCATGGTGGCCATATCCCGTATTGACATCTTACGCCGGAACGCATGCGGATGGTAATTGGATTTTTCATGTTTACGTATTCTGCACAAAATGGCCTGTTTGTCCCTTGAACACGTTCCAAAGCCTTCTGGATTTCAGAGCACAATAAATTGTCTTTCTTGTAATATCCTGGCATTCTGACATTATTTCACTTGGCATCCAACCACACTTACTTTTTTATGCGCTATATAGCCGTTTATGATCCGTCCTTAGCAATTGTCCAGCAGTGTGTTACTGCCGACGAGAAATGGATATGGTACGATAACCCTAAACGGCAGAAAGCATGGGTGAAGCCAGGTGAACCAGGTCCTTCAATGCCAAAATGCAATATCCATGGTTCAAAGGTAATGCTGTGTATATGGTGGGATCAGAAGGGTGTGATCCACTATGAACTGCTGAAACCGTAGGAAACTATTACTAGTGGTCGGTATCGAACCCAATCAATGCGTTTAAAACGAGCTCTCGTGCAAAAACAGCCTGAATGGTAGAATAGACGCAACAAAGTCATCTTACAGCATGACAACGGAAGACCACACATTTCTCGGCCTGTGAAAAAGTTCTTAGAAGGATCCGACTGGGAAGTTCTACCCCACCCGCCACATTCGCCAGATATTGCGCCATCAGAGTACCATTTGTTCCGGTCGATGCAGTCAGCACTTTCTGGAGAACGGTTTAGTTCTTATGAAGACATCAAAAATTGGCTGGACAACTGGATCTCTTCCGAGGAACTGGAATTCTTCCTTCGGGGCATACGTTCACGGCCCGAAAGATGGGGTAAAGTTGTAGCTTCAGAGGGAGCATACTTCGATTAATATTAAAATATTGTTTCTGTTCAAACGTGTTTTGTTCACCTCAAATCCCTCAAAACTTATTTCTATACCCAATACATCATCGGCAACCATTATCAATCCACTGCTGGACGAAGGTCTCGCCAAGTTTCCTCCACAACGGTCTGTCTTGTGCCAGTCTCCTCCATGTCACTCCTGCATACTTTCGAATTTCATCCACCCATCTTCCATGGGGTCTTCTTCTGGGTCTTTTCCTGTCCCTTGGAATCCAATCTAAAATTTCGGCTGTGCATCGATGGTCTGTCCTTCTGGCAGTATGTCCAGCCCATTGCCATTTCAGGGATTTAACTCTGATCATGATGTCTTCCACTCTTGTCATTTTTCGGATCCACTAGTTCCTCTTATCTCTCCTGGTTACACCAAGCATGCACCTCTGCATGCTTCTTTGAGTTGTCTGCAGCCTTTGTATGTCTCTTTTAGTTAAGGTCCACGTCTCTGCACCATACGTAAGCACTGGAAGGATGCATTGATCAAACACTTTTCTTTTAAGGCATAATGGCATATTGCTCTTGAAAATTATGCTGTTTCTTCCAAAAGCTCTCCAGGCAAGTTTTGTATGCCGATTAATTTCTTCATCAATGTGACCTTCACTTGATATCTGCTGTCCAAGATAAACGTACATGTCTGTTATTTCCAGCTTTTCTCCATCAATCGATAAATCTTCATTTCTTGTAAAAGCATTGAACATCACTTTTGTCTTCTGAAAGTTCATTTTTAATCCCACTTCGTTACTCTTGTCAGCAAGTTCCTGGATCATACTCTGCAGCTCTGATGGGGTAGTTGCAAAAATGACTACGTCATCAGCAAAACGAAGGTGGGTTAGATAATCTCCATTAATCTTTATCCCTTTGTTTTCCCAGTTCAGTGATTGAAAGACATTTTCCAATGTGGCATTAAAGAGCTTCGGAGATATGGTGTCACCTTGTCTCACTCCCTTTCCAATTTTTATGTGTTGTATTTCAAACAGCCGAATCTTTGCACTTGCATTTTCATAGATGTTATTAATATTAATGTATGCATCTTAAACACTGCAGGATTTCAGAGCCATTGTAACTGCTGATGGTTTCACCGAATCAAAGGCTTTTTCATAATCGATAAAAGCCATGCACAATGGAAGTTCATATTCCCTCACTCTTTCAATTAGTTCTCTCAGTACGTAGATATCATCTATAGTGCTGTAGCCACTCCTGAATCCAGCTTGTTCTCTCGGTTTAGCCATGTCCAGTGTTACCTTCAAACGGTGTGAAAGAACTTTAGTGAATATTTTATAAACCACTGATAGGAGGCTAATAGGTCTGTAGTTCCTGAGATCCTCAATGTCACCTTTTTTATGAAGCAGGATCATTGTAGCGTTGTTCCAATCCTCAGGAATCTTCCCTTCATTAAGGCATTGAGTGAAAATTTGGGCGAGTACTGTTTCGATTTCTCCACTTGCTGCTTGTATGATGTCTACAGTAATTCCATCTTCTCCTGGAGCTTTTCCCCGCTTCATGTTCTTGATTGCATGTGCAACTTCTGCTGGGAGGACAGGAAGAACTCTGGTACTGGTACCTTCCATGATGTCTGGAGTACATGCATCATCCCTTTCATAAAATTTGGAGTAGAAATCTTTCACTCTTGTCAAAATTTCGCCTCTATTTCTTATTACAGAACCATCTTCTTTTCTCAGTGCCATAATCTGTTTTCTTCCCTTACTGAGATGTCCCTTTGCTATCTTTAGGCTTTGGTTGTTTTCAATTGCTTTCCTAACTAGTTCACAGTTGAATTTCATTACGTCAGCGATACTTTTTCGTACTGTCTTGCATAGCTCTATATCTTCCACTTTGGAAGCCACATCTTCTTTAGTTATCCTCATCTCTCTTCTTTTTGGCATCAACATTTTGGTTTTTCCTGATAATTTGTTCACATGCAATTTGTTCTTAGACCCAGCTAATTTTGTTGCTGTTTCCATAAGAGCTTTGGTTACTTTTCTGTTAACTTCAGAAATATCCACTTCTGATGTTAGGCCTTTTAAAGCAGAGAATCTGTTCTTCAGTTCAAACTTTGAAGGTATTATGGTGTTTTTTAAGGTTGGTTATGTCAATACATTCTGTTTGTCTTATGAGCTTGCCACGTTAGAGTTTAGTGTTGAGGTGCATCTTACATCTCGCCAATCTATGGTCACTACCTGTGTTAAACTTGTTTAGCACACTGCAGTCTTCTATGACGAATTTTTTGTTACACATAATAAAATCAATTTCACTTGTTATCCCATTTGGATGTCTCCATGTCCATTTCCTGCGTGGCTTTTTCTTGAAAAAGGAGTTCATGATGAAAAACCCTCCTGCCTCTGCAAACTCAACGAGAGTATTTCCACGCTGGTTTCTGTTGCCATGACCGAATTTACCTACTGAAGTTTCGTTCTGTTGCCGTTGCCCTATTTTTGCATTGAAATCTCCAATAATTATCTTAAGTGCTGCTTACCTTTATTATTTAGATGACAAATTTCCTCATAAAATTCTTCAATTTCTTCTTCAGGATGACTTGTGGTGGGTGCATAAATTTGAATAATCTGAGCCTGGTATCTTCTCGAGAGTTGGATAACGAGTCGTGCAGCTCTGTCAGAGGAACTTTCAACTTCTACTACTTTATCCTTCAGTTTCTTGTTTATTATAAATCCAACACCACTAGTTCTGCCAGTATCTGTCCCACGATAGTAGAAGAGATGTCCATTTTTCAGTTCAATGAGATCTTCTCTTCTCCTTGCCTCGCTTAGCCCGACGATGTCCCACTTGATCCTTTGTAGTTCCTCTTCCAATTCAAGAAGCCTTGAATCAGAAGATAGGGAGCGTCCATTATACGTAGCCAAGGTCAGCATCAGATGGCAGCCAAGTCCGGTCCTCCGGGGATTCTTGGCACCCTCTGCCTTCAAGTCGCACTGGCCGCTGCCTTGGCCAGGTACATTCCAGCTGCCGGAGACTGAGGGCCAAGATTTAAGTTGTGGAGTCATTTTTGAGGGGTTTGGCCATAACTCACCACGCTGGCCAAGCGGGTTGGTGAGTGTGAGATAGCATTTCCTCTAATCCCGATGGTATAGTTATACCGCTATTGGCGGTCGTCAGAGCCCCTTTAGTGGGAACAGGATGCACCACGAGAAGGCGGGGTTGACATTTGTCAAGGAGAGGCTGTGATGTTACCCATCACCTGACCTTACATCCCACCCAATACATAGAAGAAATTTAAGATATGTCTCGTACCCCATCCCTGGGCACTGTTGTAACATAAATTGTGCCTATGCCGCATCTTCTTGGCTAGTGATAAAAAAATCCCTGGCTGGTAAGATTTTTCAGGAATTCCCTACCCCTGCTCATGTATTAAATGAAATATTACACACATTCAGTCTTGAAAGGCTATTTTTAAATTAAAATGGGATATTTGAGGGGGGGGGGTATGTATGTTTCTGACACGACAGTTTTAAACCATGGTTAAAACTGCCAACAATGCTGTTAATGAATCAGATGTCTTGTTTACAGTGATCTCAGTACACAACTTGAGCTTCATTGACTTCCATCACACATCTCACTTGGTATTTCATACTAGTCTTTTTTTGTGAAGACATTCCTAAATCTGGTTTTTCAGTGATTTCCTTGGCCTTCCTCTTGTCACTTGGGCTGAATAACTTCTCTCAGTAAGTATCTCACCACTCATTCTTTCAACATGGCCATACCACCTCAGAATGTTTGTCTCCATCTTACTAACAACATTTTGCTTCACATTACATGTTTGCAAGATACGTTTATGCTGAGAACTTATCTTGTCACCCACACCCCATAAGTAATGCATCTCCCCAGCACCCAGACAACTTAAATGTCTGTTCTGCAGTACCCAGGTGGTACCACTGTACACAGTAGGGTAGGAATAATTACATTTGCATACACATTTATTTCATATGTTTTTAAGAACTATCATTCTCGTGAAAAAATTCCAAGGGAAGCAAAGGTGAATTCACTTGCCTACAAATTCCACCAGGTAACATTTTCTTGGTCAAACATGCTTCTTAACTATACATACTCATTCACCTGGTCTGTCTCTCTGGTATAGTGATACATGTTTGTGTGATATAAAGCTTGTTTGACAGGTACTTTTCTAGGAAATAATTTTGCTAAAAAGCACTTTGTTCCTGTATTTTGGCAAATAGGAAGTTTGAAATCATTAATCTTGGCTGCCTCAGACTCACTGTACGAGGATGGTGAGGCATGACAATTTATCTAAAACTGAGTTGGGCCCCACTGGGCTGTACAGATAACAGCAGGAATTGACTGTTTCTTGCTTCTTTGGACGTCACAAAACATGTATGGAAGTATGACTAGGACAAGCCGCCAACAGTAACCGCTAACTTTGGGTACAGTTGGCAAATTTTGAGTGAAGCTATTACAAAATCTAAGCTCATTAAGGCGTCAATTATAACAAATTCAAAAAAATGAATGCGTAAAATTTGACTTCCAGAACAAAAGTACAAAACATTCTAAGAAAGAAATGCCTAAAATTTATCATGAACTACTTTTCTTCATGTTGGTTGTGATCAGAATGCATGTAAACAAAGCGGAAAGACACACCTCAGATCGGGAACCATGTTTTTCATTTTGTATTGCGAAAGACAGGCACACATACACAAACTTCCTTTTATTATTATTATAGATTAAGCAAGTGTTGAGCTAACAGATGGAATCTTATTTCTTCGTTTTTCAATTCAAACTATTTTTTAAATTAATGTTAACTAGTGAGCCGACTTTCGTGAAACGGTTCAGGTAAAAGGTCATCTAGTTTTAATTGCAATTCCTCAATGACACAGAATTTCGGGAATCGGAAGGCATCAAAACCTGACCATGGACGATGTCCCATCGCTGCCAAAAATCGCAATGATCGGATGTGTCATCTCGTACCTGGGTCCGAACAAATTGCCTCGAGTCTCATAAAGAGATCTCCGCTCGGCCTTGCTTCCCTCAACTACTGTGATATGTGCAAGAGTGTCTCGCATATTGTGACTTTTGAAGTTTGGGGCTTTGTTCAGTGGACAATATTTAATCTTATCTCACAGGTGTTTTACGGGATTCTCACCTAGGGTGTTTTAAGGCTGAAGATGGGGTAAACTCTTCTAGATGTTCTTTGAATGATTTCTGTGCAATTCAAGTCTGCTGTCAGGTAATAGCCAAATGAATAGTATGGTTCCAGTGGTGTGATAGTTCTTGATCATCAGTAGGTATCGCATGTATAATGTAAAAATTCAAATGTTTCGAAACAAAAGTTTCCAAACTGTGATTCCACAGCCACCAGCCTGTATAATGTATCATGCAGATGGGGCATATTGCCTCACATTATTTGCTTTGTGCCTTACTGTCAACATGAACCATGTACAAAAAAAGATTTTTTTTTTTTTGTCTGACTACCAGACCTTTCTCCAAAGTTCCATCTTCCAATCTTACTGTTCTTGAGACCATGCGAGACAGCTGCTTAGGGCTTTCATTTGGGATCAGGTGTTGAATTGAGCAGTGTCTTATACTGAAACTGGTGAAAAATATGTGGCTACAAATTGTTTTTCACTACCTTGAGTTGTTCTCTGAGGTGATATGCTCCTCTGAAATTGGTCTTTTGTATTTTTTGTGAAGGTTGTAAAACTGAGCATGTATTTTCTATTGTATTTTTGTGTGAAGGTAGGATGTTTGCTGCCATGTAGACAGTCCTAGTACACTTTCACTGTGGAAAATGGGGAAGTTGCCATTAGGTTAGTAACGACATCCTAACTGTGGCATTTGCCTGTGTTTGAATTGGTAAAGGTGTATGTGTATACTGTCCAGCACTTTTGCACACCAATTTCACTTTGGTGAACTTGCATCATAATGATACTTTTTTTTTTTTTATATCAGTTTTGGGTGTAATCATGTTTCAGTGTTAAATGAATTTTTATGTATGCCCTTAATTTTTCTTATAGTTTATTTGAAAAATATTGCATTGGTCTTTGCACAGTGAGCCTCAAACAAAATCTGGTTTCCTAATTGCAATGAACATTATCTGTATGACCTGAGTTATGTCTGAAAGCCTTGTGTTGCCGTCCCGGTGACTCTTTGGTGTAAGCGATGGCTTCTGACCATTCGTCCGAGATGGGTCCAGGTTTGAATCCCAGTGAGGCATAGATGTTGGGTTTGTCTTATAGCACTGGCTCTCTCCCTTTCCTGAAGCCAGTGGCCCTAAATTAGGGAAGGGCGACTGCTTATAGCCCACTGAGTTGCTCATTGTGGTCGTATAACCCCAAATATTAAAAAAAAAAAAAAAAAAAACTAGTTTGTCTGGATTTGATTGTCTTATATTTCAGACATAACATTTAAAATTTTCTTCCTCAGTCTTGGGAAGTATTGCTTTGTGGTCACCTTTGCAGAAAGAGGAAGATGTTCATTAAATATCATGAAGCTCACTAAGATTTCTTTTATTTTTCTTGCAAGGTTATTGCTTTGTAGTCACCTTTTGTGAAGGTGTAGACATTGCTGAATCTGTACTCAAGAAAATGTCATGAAGTTTACTGGGATTTCCATCATTCTTGTAAGGTGATTGCTTTGTGGTCAACTCCTCCCCCAACCAGGATGATGCAGTGGTCTAAGCACTGGCTTCTGATCATTCGACCGTGGTGTGTCTGGGTTTGAATCCCTGTGAGGCAGAGATGTTATGATTGTCTTACAGCACTTGTTCTAGCCCTTTCCTGAATTCAGTGGCCTTAAATTAGGGATGGGCAACTTATATAACCTTGAGTTGCTCATGGTGGTCGTTAAACTGCCAGACAATAAAAAAAGTCACCTTCTAGGAAGAGCAAGGCAATGCTGAATCTGCACCCAAGGAAATACGGTCACAAGAATTTCTTTCCTTGTTTTTAAGATCACTAGAACTTCTTTCATCATTTTTAAGATCACTGGGATTTCTTTCATCTTTCCTCTTAAAGTGAGGGGAAGGCACTGATGAATCTGAACTAAAGAGGATGTCATGAAGTTCAATAGGATTTCTTTGTTCTTGTAATGTTTTTGCTTTGTGGTCACCTTTCAGGAGCAGGTAGGTATTCTTGAAACTGTAGCCAAAATAATAGCATGCAATTTCATTCCTCTGTCTGGAAGGTGATTGATGTGTGGTCACTTTTCAAAGAGGAAAGTGTTGATAAAATAAAAAAAAGTTATGCTGTTTACATATTAACTTTTTTGTTCACGTATATGAGGTAATTATTGTGATGCATTATTTTTCAGAATTATGAAGACTATGGTAACTGGAAATCTGATGTTAGTGAAGCCAAAGACTTATTTCAAAATGGTGAAGAGTAGCCAGCTGTTGATAGTAAAAAAAAGCAGAATCCAAGTCTGAAAAAAACAAATGTGTTAGAAATTACTATGGTGTAGCTGGAAATTTGGTGATATTGAAGCCAAATAAATAATTCAAAATGGTGAAGAGCAGCCAGCCATTGATGACTTATCTAAGCTGAAAAAACAAATGTCAGAAAAGATAAAGGTAGCCATTCTGTGTTTTTTTTATGTACTTATTTAGTTTTTGTAATTAGCTTCCATGATTTTTTTTGTCGCAGGATTTTATCTGGGTAATTTTATCGTAACAGTGATTTAAAAATTGACTATTGGATGTTATCAGATGAATAGGCCCATATGTGATATTTAGGATTTTTTTTTTTCATGTTGTCTTAATATAATTTTACGAGGAGATGCTGATAAATTCTCGTCCTCGCCAAGAAGGAAATGGGCTAGAGCCATGAAACTTAGACTATTTCACACATTCACCCCAAAGTTCAACACACTTGGCCCAGCGTTTCTGGAATTTCTTTAACCATTTCAAAAAAAAAAAAAAATTCTGAAATCTGATCACTCAAATACTGCTCTGCTGCTATAGCCTCCGAATCATTCGAAAAATGCTTTCTTTTCAAACTTTTTTTAAGGTTTGGGAACAAGAAATAGTCTGATAGAGCAAGATTTGGTGAGTAGGGTGGATGGTCTATGCACTTAAACCCCAGATCCCTCAAAACATTCATTGTCTTGTGAGCCGGCGCATTGTCCTGCAAAAAGATGTTTCTACAGCTGTCCTTGCCTTTTTCCCTTCAATGCTTCCTTTAATTATAATTGGCACAGCAAGTCGGAATAGTATTCAGCATTTTCTGTTTGTCCTTTCAGGAGATAGTAAAATTACTTCTGAATCCCCAAAAAATGTCTTGCATTTCCTGCAGACCTTTTAGTCTTGAATTTCTTTGGTCGTGGAGAACCAGAGTGCCGCCACTTCAGGGACTGTTGTTTCATCTCTGGATCGTAGTAATGTAACCATGCTTCATCAGTAGTGACAAGCTGCTGCAAATAATTATCACCAGATTTCTCAAAATGCTGCAAAATTGATTTGAAAGTACCACTCGTTTTAGCTTCTCATCAGCGTTCAAACCTTTGGGCACCCACTTTGCTGACATTTTCTGAATATCCAAGTGCTCATGAATTATGAACCCAAGATGCTCCCTGGATATCTCCAGTGTCTCAGCTATTGTTTTAGCTGAGATTCACTGATCTGACAATCGTCGTGAACATGATCAGCAATTTCAGGTGTTGAAGTCCTACCAGATCTTGCTGCACCTTAGGTCTGTCTCCATGCTGAAAGTTGGCACACCATTTCTTCAAAATGGAATATGAAGGGCACTTGTCACTTAATGTTTGCATCATACACTCATAGATTTCCTCTGCAGTTTTCTTTTGCAGGAATGGAAATTTCATGATAGCCCAGAGTTCCACATTGGAAAATTCAACACTTTGCAGTGACATAATTCAATTCAAAACGTCAAACATCTGTAAAAAAAAAAAAAAAAAAAGCTATTAGTGTGAAAATTGGCACTTTACAATTCAAAAGAACACTTTCGAGCAGCAGTGACAAAATAATGCTACAATTACAGGAAATGGGTTAGGCAGAGAACTTTTCAGCATCCCCTCGTATTTTGTAATATCTTTTGTGAAATGATGCTTGAACAGGTATTTCAAGGGCTGGTCAGTGATTTGAATTTTTCTTTAATTATAGGTTTTGTTGCATTGTTCTGCACCTATGTGATGCAATTTTGTATTGTTCTTAGTTGTATCTGCCTTTTCTGTAATATTTTAACACAAGTTTTGGAACCAAAAGGTTTCTGGTTTCTTAAAGGTTTCAGTACCATCAAAATTGCTTTTACAGTATATTGTGCTTGTGGATTGTTACTGAAATGTTTTATTGATTGCACTGGCATCTCTTAAAATGGAGCTTCACTAAACAATGTTTGTGAAATTTTAATCTGTTAATAGTGGTGTGCTGTAAACTGTGCAGGGCCATGAAAAAAAGATGTAGCACTTTTTGTTTGGCAGACAGAAGTATTAAAATGTCATTGATATGTTTGAACTGCTTGCTTAGCAATGAAGTTAAGCGACTCAGATTTGAAGTTGGTCTTTTGTTTACTCATTTGGATATTGCTGTAATACTTATTGAATCTTGCAACTTTTTATTTTGCAACATTGTCAACTTCTGTGTTTTCATTTTGAACTGGTAGTTTGCTTAAAGTATCTTTAAGCTTTTCAATGCTTCACAAAATCAAGGGGTATACAAGAAGTCTCCATTCAATTTTTCAACATGCCATAACTCACCACTCTGGCCAAGTGAGTTGGTGAGTGTGGGATAGCATTTCCTCTAATCCTGATAGTATAGTTTTACTGCTATTTGTCAGTTGTCAGATCCCCTTTAGTGGCAACAGGATGCACCGCAAGAAGACGGGGTTGGCATTGTCAAGGAGAGCTATGCATTTGCGCATCACTTGACCTTGCATATTGCGTGCACACACATACTGTATATATAAGGTATACATACAGTACAGCTCTAGGACCCTACATGTTTTGATGCCTAACTTTTTCTATTTCAGGAACCATATTGACTGTGTTGTAGGGTGGCCCCAAATATTCAACTCCTTTCATTTTTAAGTCTCACCCCTTAAAATTGTTCTATTTCAGGAAAAAATATCTGTAAAATTTTATTGCAATAGTACGATAACAACACGTGCCGACAGGCATGCTTTTATAGGAATAGCTTTCATTTTTCTGCCACTTAAGCTCTTTTCCTTTCTTAAATTATCACTGTTAACTTAATGCAACATTCTTGGCAAGATGCCAAAAAAAAACAAGTCTTAAAGCTTCTATTGCAACAGCTTCGCATTAACTTGTGGCGATAACAGTGCAACAGCGGGGGGGGGAATTCTGGGGGAGGGTGGGATTTCCCAAAAGTTTTAAATCTTAAAAATGAACACTTTGCATGTTTTTTAAAGTGCTAAGTGAGGAAATGTTTGCTTCAAATTTTAAACATAGTAGTACACTCTTTGGAGAAATAAAGTATTTCACAACTGTTTTTGTAATTTAAATTAAAAATAATTAGACCACTATTTTTATTTATCCATATTATGATCTTTTGATTTTAATCATGATCACAATCTATAGACTTAAATCTAAATCCATTTTCTTATGAAATAACAGATGTGGTCTGTCACTTTCAATTTTACTCTCCCCACACACACACACACACACCCCCACACACCCCCAGTAATGAAGGATAAAATATTACTCTGGCTGTGGGATATTTTCTTGCCTGAATTCTAAGTGGACATTGCATCTAGGATGGCCCAAAATATTAAACTCCTTTCATTTTTTAGAGGCACCCCTTAAAATTGTTTAGTGTCTAAAAAAAAGTTTGTCATTATCTGTACATAAATATGGATTATGTACAGATAATGACAGAAATATCAACAAATGGAAAGCAAATGACAATCTCACTAGATTTTTTTTTAATATGCTAGTCTCCTTTGCATCAGGATATTGACACCTGTAGTCAGTGACAACTTGCAGTAGAAATTGTTTCTGGTCTTCATTTCTTGTTATTATTTTGTTGTAGTCCTCTATCAACTTTAACCCCTATTTCAGCTGTCATTTACCACCTATAATTGGTGCACAACTGAGGCTTTCTTATACACTTGACTTCCAGGCCAGGAAGCTGGACCTATGTTGAGGAAATCTGTGTGAATATTAAATCTTTCAAGACATTGTTTGCTGTCTTCTGAAATAAAGTCCTCAATAGACTTATTGAGGACAATAAGTCTATTGAGGACTTCATTTCATGAATATCCTCACTTTTTAGTATGATTTGCTTGACACCCTTTTCTTGAGTACAGTCTTTCACTAAATTCTGTACCATTTTTATTTTAGTTTCAGCAGCTAAACCTTCGTCGAAAAAAGCCAAAGCACAAGCTTCTGGGGATAAATATCATAAATGATTTGTGAATTTGTGAACTGTGATACGAGATATATTTAGATCCACGGATTCGTACTTAACGAGCTTTTTCAAAAATTGTATATCATGGTTGGGTGCCTCTTAAGCCAAAGGTGCTGTGAACCAAGCCTTATGCATATTTCCTGTAAGACTATATATATATTATGTCAGAAATGCCTTTTTTTTTCCTTGAAGGTAAGTTTAAATTCATCATCAAACAAATATTTTTAAGCAATAAAGTGCTTTTGCCATCCATCTTGCTTGATGGTATGCTCCTGGAGCTCGAAAAGTTATTTCTTTTGTATTGTTTCCAATGAAAATTTCTGCTAACTCGAAGAATTTTTTATAATCATCTCGAAGCTGTCACATTTGTAGGTGCTGCATTATAATAGATCGGATTTCTGTTAGTTTTGAACATAAAACTTTTCGAACATTTTATTCTTCTATACCAGACTTTAAATTGTTTTTATTAATTTTAGGCCATGCCTGTTGAAAGCGTTTGAAAATTTGCACATCTGGACCTGATGAAGAGGGCATTTTCAGCTCAAAAACACTTAAGTGTGATTTTAAATATATAATGTCTGCAGGGAAGATATAAAAAATCTCTTTCCAACATCTGCTCTAAAATAATTGCTGCTCCCCTTAAGTAGTCGAGGTTGGATGCAGTAGTGTCACAGCACAACGCTTTTACCTTGTTTGTAAGCTCCCAATCAGTAAGTGTTTCATATACTGCTAAAGCTTGTTCTTTTCCAGTGGAGCCTGCAACCATGGTGTCTGCAGTATTTGTTCTATATTTCCACTTGTAATTATGACCGGAAGGTGCTCAACCATCTGAGAACCTGTAACTGCTGGCAGTAATTTTCCATCCCGGTGAAAAACAGCTGCTTGCAGATCAGCTTCTTTGAATCGTTCCTTTAATTTTTCTGCTCTCACTTAATGCGAACGTTGCCTGCATCGTTGAATGGAAGACCTACTTATTGAAAGTTTATGGACATCATGAACTAATGCTTCAGCTGTTGCCATTCAAATGTTGAACCGCATTTCTATCACTAACTTTGCATTTGTCGAAAGTGGCTACAATTTTTGGAGTTATAACATTACAAGTTCCATGCATCTTTCTTTTCTTTTGTTGCGACATTACGATTGAATCCGTGGAGCACGATGGAATTGCTTCTTTGTCCATGATCGATTCTTCATCGCTACTACTTGCAGATTGCAGTTCGATAAATTATCTTGCTGTTTCAGCCTCTCCTATGCTTTGCTGTAACCTTTTTAATTTCTTTGGATCGTCTTTCTTCTGTCCTTTTTTCTTGTTCAGGCAATTTTACATCAATACCACACATAAAACCAGGCTGTCCTTTTTGCCTTTTATTTATTAAAAAATTATCTTTTTCAATAGTTATTGTTTCTAAGGCATTTTCATGGGCAATTGCAAACAGATCATCCAACTTTGACACAAATAACTCTTCCCTTTGTTTTAGAATTTGACTAGTTTCGCATTTTTTTTTTTGCAATGAACTCCAATTTTCGTAAACAGTTTCTAGTTTTTGAATGCAATGGTATTGTTGTCATATTGCAATACGTGATTTATTCCAGAAAATTGGCACCTCTTGGATCGTCAGCGCTGCATTTTCTTAAAGAGTTCATTTTACCTCACGCAGGTTAAAAAAGAGTATGCACAGCACTTGTCTGTTGCATGGCAGCTTACTTTCAACAATCTGAGGTGTGTGATGTCCAATCAAATAAACCGAAGTGTCTTTCCATAGGGTGTGCTTTGAAAAGACTATTTAGCACAGAAAACTTAGCAAGTAGCACAGTGACAATATGCCTCAAAAAAGAATCAAAATGTAACTCCTCAGTAAATACAAAATATAACGATGTATCTTAAACTCTGAAACTTTTTTCGCATTGCAATCACCATATGGCGTTAAAGACTTAATCTGTCGCAAACCAGTTACATTGAAGCTCTTATCAACTTGCATTTCCGAAACACAACTGAGATAAAAATGCAATGTAGAAGGCTTGCTGCTTTTTTTGGCATCTTGCCAAGAATGTTTCATTTACCTTCGTGGGAAGAAGCTGATGCACGCAGAAGACTCGGTGGCAGAAAATGAAAGCTTCCGCTGCAGTAGGCTCTCTGTCGACAAGTGTTTTTATCTTTCGATTGCAATAAAATTTTATAGGAATTACTTTTCATGAAATAGAACAATTTTAAGGGGTGAGAAGAGTGATAATTGAGAAGAAAAAAAAATTCCTATACAAAGTTGGGCCACCCTACTGTGGTGTATAATGCTGGGGGGGGGGGTAAGTCAGGAGAAAGATATTGGATTCAGGAAGGTTGCCTGCTTTTTCTGGTGTTGGTGATAGGGGGAGTGAAAAAACACTCCCTGAGGTTTGATGCGAGTGGCTCTATCTGGAGGACAGATACTGTTTTGTGTGCATGTCATTATTTCTATGCAGGTCATTCAGAAAGTAAATATTTGTGCATAGTATCTGCATAGGTTCCTGGCGAGGACTCTGTCAAGGTCATCTGGGCCTAGTGCACCGTTGGCCATATCCCGGCACCATTGTTGGGTGTGCATTATCCATTTGTGGTTAGTTATATTTCAAAATGAACACACACATTGAAACTCCTGCCGAGTGCAAAATTCGATCGATTATCCATTTTTGATTGCTGAAAACACCAGGAATATTGGCTTTCTATGGCGACTTGTTCAAGAGTTTGGAGAATGTGTTATGAATGAATCCAGTGTCAGAAAGAGGTGCATAATCAGGGCTTAAAAAGTATCGTGCCCGGGGCATTTAAATTATTGGCCTGGGCAGGTAAAAGAGTAATCTAGTTGCCCAGACTAGGCAGCTAAATTAAAAAATTGGGATTAGAATTGCCTACTACAAGAAAAAGCACAGTCGTTGCATGTCGTGCTTCATTTCACTGCTTATCACTGGAAGTTGTATTATTGTTATGGAGTGCCAAGTGCAGAAGAATATCACTTTAATTATGCCATTTGCAGATCCAGATATTGGAATCCTATGTAATTTTGCTCTAAATGTTTTCTAGTCAGCGACAGGATGCATGCCCATCTGGTGTTTAGTGACAAATTATGAAAACTTCAATGAAAAGAACATGGCAGAATCACTAAATTTCTTAAATACCAATTTCATTATCGTACTATCTCATAGCAGTTTCACATCAGCATCTTAAAACTTGAGATACACGCTTTTATGCACTGAACATTTTGAATTCAAACCCTTAAAACGGAAATGCAAAACATGTTAAAAAAGTTTATTTTTTAACTTAAACTGAGGGTTTTGATTTATTAACTTGTAAGATCCAGTTGTGACAGCAGATTGCTTTTGCATTAAGCTACATGGACTGCAAGTATGCCTCTGCTTCGGATCTGCACAATACAAGCAGTTCGAGTTTGAGAGGACGTATAATTGGGATGAGAGAAGCCGGTTGGTCAAGTGGGCATATCGCCAGGCATTTTGGTAGGAGCAACTCAGCAATTGGATTATGTTAGCACCAATGGGGCATGGTAGACAAACCCCAGTGGCTGCTGACATTGGACTGCGGAGGGCAACAACAGAACTCGAGGATTGAGTGATTATGAGAGCCGCACAAACAGAACTAAATTTGTATTAGTGGTCATGTTGAGTCTTCTACAGGTACAGAAGTGGACATCTGGACCATTGCCAGATGACTTGCTGCATGGGGACTCCATTTGAGAAGGTCACTCCACCAGTGAGCATCACCAGCATAGGTTGTAGTCATGTTGGGCCCAATCAATGTGGGATAATGTGCAGTGGCATTGTGTTGTCTTCAGTGAAGAGTCATGATTTGCTCTTGGCGCTGATGACCAGCGCTCATGTGTCGAGATGAGCCGGCCAGTGCATGGATCTTGCCTTACTGTGGAATGGCACTCGGCTTTCCTGCAGCTGTCATTTCCTAGGATAGCCGGATTCTCTAGGTAATCCTCTATTATCCTTGCAGCTCAATGGTAGGTTGACAACATTCTGTGACCTCTTGTGTTGCCATTCCTGTCACAGCATCACTTAACAAATTTTCAACAGCATAATTCCTGACCACATGTGGCACAGCTCTCCCATGTCTGCCTCAGCAGTGTCTACACCCTTCCATGGCCAGCCTGATTGACCGACCCATCGCCAAAAAACATGTTTGGGACATGGGACGCAAACAATGCCCATCTCAAAATGTTGGTAAACTAGCCTGCAATTTGGGCACCATCTGGTATGCTGTACCTCAGGACAGTATGCATGCCTGGTTGCCGCTTGTGAGGTTGCACTACAATGTACTGACTTGTTCCACTATAGCTGTTTTATCCAAATAAATGGCCCAACTGCTCTGGAGTTGTAGCCATTTCATTTTCTATAAATGTACATTGAACATAGATTTTTGTAAAGGTTATTGCTTTGTAGTCACCTTTCATGAAGGCTTAGACATTGCTGAATCTGTACCTAAGAAAATGTCATGAAGTTCACTGGAATTTCCTTCAGGTTTGTTTTTTTTTTCTTTGCCCACCAGGGTGGCACAGTGGTCTGACCACTGTCTTCTGATCATTCATCCATGGTGGTTTTGGGTTTGAATCCTCGTGAGGTATGAATAAATTATGGACAGGCAACTGCTTGTACCCTATGAAGATGCTCACAGTGGTTGTTAAAATGTCGAACAACAAAAAAGTCACCTTTTAGGAAGAGCAAAGCAATGCTCAATCTGTACCAAAGGAACTATCATGAAGGTCACAAAGATTTCTTTCATCATTCTTAAGATCACTAACTTCTTTCGTCATTTTTCAGGTCTCTAGGATTACTTTCATCTAAGGTAAATGCTTTGTAATCACCTTTCAGGAAGAGGGAAGCATTGATGAATCTGTACTCAAGATGTTGTCATGAAGTTCGATAGGATTTCTTTGTTCTTGTAATGTTGTTGCTTTGTGGTTACCTTACAGGAGCAGATAGGTATTCGTGAATCTGTAGCCAAAAAACAGCATGCAATTTTTTTCCTCTGTCTGGAAGAGTGATTGATGTGTGGTCACTTTTCAGGGAAAGGAAAGTGTTGATGAAAATGTTATGCTGTTTACATGGTATTAAGTTTTTTTGTTCACATGTATATACGAGGTCATTGTTGTCGTGCATTATTTTTCAGAATTGTGAAGACTATGGTAGCTGGAAATCTGATGATGAAGCCAGAGACATATTTCAAAATGGTGAAGAGCAACTAGCCATTGATGACAAAAAAGCAGAATCCAAATGTGGAAAAACAAATGTGTTAGAAATGACTATGGTAGTTAGAAATCTGATGATGGTGAAGCCAAATAAGTAATTCAAAATGAAGATTAGCCTGCCATTGATGGCTTAACCAAGTCTGAATGAAAAAAGCAAATGTGTTAGAAAAAAAGAAACAAGGTAGCATTCAGTGTTTACTTACTTATTTTTATTATTTATTTACTTTTTGCAATTAGTTATAATTTTCTTTACCGCAGGATTTATCTGTGTAATTTTATTGTAACAATGATTTAAAAATTTAGATTGTTGCGTGTGATCAAATGTGATATTTAGGATTTTTTTTTAATGTTGTGGTAATAATTTTATTTTGTATGATCTTTATAAATGATTCTTAAGCAGGTATTTGAAAGACTGGTCAGTGATTTGAATTTTTTCTTGATTATGGGTTTTGTTACATTGTGATTAACTTTTGTATTCTTAGGTATGCCTTATTTTTTTCTTTTTCTATAATTTAAGTTTCTGAACCAAGAATTGTCTTAAAGGTTTCACTACCATCAAAATTGCTTTTTAGTGTTATTGTGCTAGTAGATTGTTACTGAGATGTTTCATTGATTGCACTGGAATCTGTTAGATTGGAGCTCTGCCGTACAAGCTCTGTGAAATTTTAATCTTTTGCACTGTAGTTAAGTGCTGTACCGTAAACTTCAGTGTAGGACAATGGGGGGGGAAGATACCCCACTCTGTTAGGTAAACACAGATGTATTAAAATGTTCATGTTTTACCTGCTTACTCAGCAATGAAATTAATAGATTCAGATTTGAAGTTGGTCTTTTTTATGTACCATTTTGTTTTTTCTGTAAGACTTACTAAGTTGAAACTTGTTAAAGTTGCAACATTGTCAACTTCCATATATTCCTCTTGAACTGGTAGTTTGCTTAAAGTATCTTGAAGCTGTTTAAAGCTTTACTAAAATCAAAGAATGTACAGGATGTAGCCATAAAATGATTCATGTCAGAAAATATCACTCTGAATTATGTATTAGATGGCAAATACTGGACAGAGACCACAATAAATAATTATAATTTTATTTGGTTGATGCAACAGACCAACGAAGCCAGGTCCTTCGTGCAAATAAACAAGTGGAGTGAAGAGAAAGCACTGGTTTCTCTAATAGGACAACTGCAGAATGATAATGCAACTGGAGGTTTAGCACCACACAGTACTGTTCATTGCTGACCTCTTTGCCTATCCAGAGGTCAAAAAAGTCAACTACCCTGATGCCTGGGACCATCAGGGTTTTATGTTCAGACTAGAGGAAAATATTTTACTAGCTCGAGTTTATTTAGAATTTTTTATCATCAACCATTGTCAATCCACTGCTGATCTCCCCAAGTTTCTTCCACAATGTTCTATCTTGTGCCAGTCTGCTCCATGTTACTCCTGCCTGCTTTTGAATTTCATCCACCCATCTCCCATGTGGTCTTCTTCTGGGTCTTTTCCTGTCCTTTGGTACCTCTAGAATTTTGGTTGTTCATCGGTGGTCTGTTCTGGCAACAGGCTCAACCCATTGCCATTTCAAGGATTTAACTCTGATCATGATGTCTTCCACTCTTGTCATTTTCCTTATCCACGAGTTCCTCATCTTATCTTTCAGGGTTACACAAACGGTACATCTCTTCATGCCCCTTCCTGTTGTCTGCAGTCTTTGTATGTCTCTTGTAGTTAAGGTCCAAGTCTCTGCTCTATACGTAAGCACTTGAAGGATGCATTGATTAAACACTTTTCTTTTAAGACATAATGGCATATTCTTAAAATTTGTTTCTTCCCAAACCTCTCCAACCAAGTTTTATACGTTGATTAATTTCTTCATCAATGTAACCTTTGCTTGACACCTGCTGTCCAAGGTAAATGTAGATATCTGTTATCTCCAGCTTTTCCCTATCAATCAATAAATCTTCATTTGTTGTAAAAGCATTGTACAACAGTTTTTCTTCTGAAAGTTCCCTTTTTTAATCCCACTTCTTTGCTCTTGTCAATAACTTCCTGGATCATATTCTGCTGCTGTGACGGGGCAGCAGAAAAAATTGTCATCAAAATGTTGAGTTAAATAATCTTCATTAAACTTTATCCCTTTGTTTTCCCAGTTCAATGATTGAAAGACATTTTGCAGTGTGGCATTAGATTTGGGGAGATAAGGTATCACCTTGTTTCAGTCCTTTCCAATTTTTATTGGTGCTGTATCCTCAAATATCTGAACCTTTGCACTTACATTTTCGTAGATGTTACTAATAATACTAATGTGTGCATCTTCGATACCATAGGATTTCAAAGCCATTGTAACTGCTGATGGTTTCACGGAATCAAAGGCCTTTTCATAATCGACGAAAGCCATGCATAATGGAAGTTCATATTCCCTGGTTCTTTCAATTAGTTCTCTGAGCACATGGTTATGATCTATAGTGCTGTAGACATTCCTGAATCCAGCTTGTTCTCTCTGTTGAACTATGCGAAGTGTTACGTTCAAGCGATGTGAAAGAACTTTAGTGAAGAATTTATAAACAACTAAAAGGAAGCTGGTGGGCCTGTAGTTCCTGATATCCTGACTCACTTTTTTATGTAGCAGGATCATTGTAGCATTGTTCCAATCCTCAGGAATCTTTCCTCCATTGAGACATCTAGTGAGAACTTGGGAGAGTTTAGTTTCAATTTCTCCACTTGTATAATGTCCACAGTAATTTCACCTTCTCCTGTAGCTTTTCTCCATTTCATGTTCTTCATTGTGTGTGTATCTTCTGCCAGGAGGACTGAAGGGACTTTGGCACTGTTGCCTTTTTTTAATGTCCAGGTAGATGTATCATCTCTTTCATATAGTTTTGAGTAGAAATCTTTCACAGTTTTCAAAATTTCACCTCTGTTTCTTGTTACAGCAACATCTTCATTCAGTGCCATAACTGTTTTCTTGCCTTACTGAGATGTCCCTTTGCTCTCTTCAGACTTTGGTTGTTTCCACTTGCTTTTCTCACTAGTTCACAGTTGAATTTCCTTACACCTTCAGTGATACTTTTTCATACTTCCGTATGATATACAGATATTCGCTATTGCCTGGCACTATCGTAGGATGTATATATACTAATATAAATATATACAGGGCTTGAAAATGATCATGCTGGTTCACCAGTCAGATAAATATCTCGCTTGCCAGCTGAAAATAGACATCCCCACAGGGCTGTAGATTTTGTTTCATGTTTTAAAATTTGATTGGTTAAAAATGTATCCCCGTCTCTCGAATATTGTATCACTAACCTAATTTAAACGATTAACCATTGTACAATAACCAGACTTAGTTTTTTTCCCCCTCTTAAAGTATGTGATACAAGAATCCTTCAGTGTTTTAGAATTTTCGTAACAGCTTTGCAGAAGCACTGCAGCTTGTGAGTGTATATGACTCTTACACTTATCTTTTCACACAGTGTTTGTGGAAATTAATCTACCTATGGCTTCTTGCTTTGTGTTCCTTGTTAAGTGCTCAGTGCCCAAAAGTTTTGACTCGAGGCATTTGCTGTCTCGCTTCTTTTGCGGAGAAACAGGTTTACCATGCTGGCGCACAATTTCCCCCAATTTCTTTTGCGAAGGAACCAGTTTCCATTCTTGCCAACAATAGACATAACATATAAATAATTGCCAATTGAATTTAAACTGCTCTACTGAATTTTTTTACTCGTCAACTAAACTTTTTTCAAGCCCTATATACAATGTATATACAGAGTGCATAGGAAAGTCCCTTTAGCCTGGAATAACTTGCGAACGGAGAGAGATACAGTTATGCAAGTGAGATAACGGTACAGATAAGCGATTACGCCCGATCGAATGCAACCATTAGCAGCGCCCCTAGTGGCGAAATGCGGGAGTTAGCCATTGCGAATCGAAAATGAAAAGAAAGCAAAATTTCCAATTAAAAAGTTGTAGAGCATCAATTAGTACGAAACATCATTTGTTTCACACGGATAAGATAAATTGTCACCTGAATATCCTTCAATGTCCAAAATCGATGCACGATGATTCGAATCTGCATATTCACATTTTGCAAATGTAGCTGTATGCAAATGCAGATTGTGATGTTGTACCGTACCTACGATATAAAAACCAGTAGCAGGATGTACCCTGATCAGAAGTTTAGGTCTACGTACGCTGTGTGAGAATGGCGAGCTTGGATTTCTGGGGTTACATAAAAAATCGGGTGTATGCAATAGCGCCTACAAGTCTGCTGGATCTACGTCGTCATGTTATAGATGCTTGCAATAGTGTGACACCTTCCATGCTGAGGAATCTGCATGCAGAGTTACTTTAACGAATATAAATGTGTATCGTGGGCAATGGCGAACTCTTCGAACATACTCTACATTAACTTTTTATCACTGTGCGCCAGTTTGCCTTCATTGTTTTTGTTTTGTCTGACTTCATCAAACTGTATTGACATAAGTATGAATTTATGCACTAAATTGTATATATTTGCTCATACCTATGCCTGTTCCCTTCAAATGTTCACACAAAAGGTCGCACATCGATTTCGGACATTTTAGGATAACAATTTATCTTATCCATGTGAAACAAATGCCATTTTGTACTAATTGATGCTCTACAACTTTGTAATTGGAAATTTTGCTCTCTCTCTCTTCAATTTGCAATGGCTAACTTCCGCATTTCATCACTAGGGGCGCTGCTATCAGTTGCATTCGATCGGGCGTAGTCGCTTTACTATATCGTTATCTCACTTGCATAACTGTAACTCTCTCAGTTCGCAAGTTATTCCAGGCTTAAAGGGACTTTCCTATGCACCCTGTATATATAAGGTATTCACACAAGTGTAGGACCTTGCATGTTTTGACTTCTAACTTTCTATTTTAGGAACTATTAACTGGGGTGGTGGTGGAGGGTTGGGTAGAAAGGAGAGAAAGAGAAAGACATTGATCAAGGAAGGTTGCCTGCTTTCTCGGGTTGGTGATAGGAGCGAAAAACAAAACTCAAGGTTAGATGTGGGTGGACTCTATCTGGAGGGCAGATAATGTTTTGTGTGCCTATCATTGTTTCTATGCAGGTCATTCAAGAAATAAAGAACGTTTACACATAGAAGTAAAGAACGTTTACACATAGAAGTAAAGAACGTTTACACATAGAAGTAAAGAACGTTTACACATAGAAGTAGTAAAGAACGTTTACACATAGAAGTAGTAAAGAACGTTTACACATAGAAGTAGTAAAGAACGTTTACACATAGAAGTAGTAAAGAACGTTTACACATGGAAGTAGTAAAGAACGTTTACACATGGAAGTAGTAAAGAACGTTTACACATGGAAGTAGTAAAGAACGTTTACACATGGAAGTAGTAAAGAACGTTTACACATGGAAGTAGTAAAGAACGTTTACACATGGAAGTAGTAAAGAACGTTTACACATGGAAGTAGTAAAGAACGTTTACACATGGAAGTAGTAAAGAACGTTTACACATGGAAGTAGTAAAGAACGTTTACACATGGAAGTAGTAAAGAACGTTTACACATGGAAGTAGTAAAGAACGTTTACACATGGAAGTAGTAAAGAACGTTTACACATGGAAGTAGTAAAGAACGTTTACACATGGAAGTAGTAAAGAACGTTTACACATGGAAGTAGTAAAGAACGTTTACACATGGAAGTAGTAAAGAACGTTTACACATGGAAGTAGTAAAGAACGTTTACACATGGAAGTAGTAAAGAACGTTTACACATGGAAGTAGTAAAGAACGTTTACACATGGAAGTAGTAAAGAACGTTTACACATGGAAGTAGTAAAGAACGTTTACACATGGAAGTAGTAAAGAACGTTTACACATGGAAGTAGTAAAGAACGTTTACACATGGAAGTAGTAAAGAACGTTTACACATGGAAGTAGTAAAGAACGTTTACACATGGAAGTAGTAAAGAACGTTTACACATGGAAGTAGTAAAGAACGTTTACACATGGAAGTAGTAAAGAACGTTTACACATGGAAGTAGTAAAGAACGTTTACACATGGAAGTAGTAAAGAACGTTTACACATGGAAGTAGTAAAGAACGTTTACACATGGAAGTAGTAAAGAACGTTTACACATGGAAGTAGTAAAGAACGTTTACACATGGAAGTAGTAAAGAACGTTTACACATGGAAGTAGTAAAGAACGTTTACACATGGAAGTAGTAAAGAACGTTTACACATAGTATCTGCATGGGTTCCTGGCCAGTGCTCACTCAAGGTCATCCAGGCCTAGTGCGCTGTTGGCTATCTCCTGGCACCATTGTTGGGTGTGTATTATCCATTTATAGTTATGATCTTTCAAAATATCCCACCCCATATTGAAAATCCAGTCCAGTGTAAAGTCTGATTAGTTATCCGTTTTTTGACTGCTGAAAACACCAGGACTCTTGGTATTCAATGGAAACTTGAAGTGTATGGAGGTGTTATGAAAAAAATCCAGGATCAGAAAGTGGTGCATAATTATAAACAGAACAAATGTTTGTGACTAGGAGTGGTCAAGGTGCCACTTTTTCATCATGGATGAACTCAAACAAAAGATTGGTAACATTAAAGGCAATCTACGCTTTACGATTAGTGCAGTACACAAGAAATGCTCTAAAGTTTCTTGTACACCAAATTGTGACTGAATTTTAAGAAAATATGTGCAAGATATGACCCATGGATGCTTACATATGAACATACATTTCAGCGTCTGGAAGCTGTATTAACATTCATGGAGCGTTACCAAGATAATGAGTTTATTAACCAAATTGTTACATGGGGTGAAAGGTAGTTCTTGCACTACATCCCCAAGAAACAAAAGACAATTACTAAAGTTCCACCACCATCAATCACCGAAATAGCCACTAAAATTCCAATGAAATTTGTTTGCAAAGAAAATCCTGGTGAGAGTCTCCTGGGACAAGAAAGTTGTCTTACTAGTCTATTTCATAGAAAGAAATCCAACCATAAATACTGATGCCTATTGTGCAACTCTGAAGAGTCTATGGCAAGCCACCCAAAACTTCCACGGGGTCATGCTCTCATGATGAATCTGTTTCATGTAGCCCACCCCCCACTGCCGGAAAGACAAAAGAGCTGCTTGATGAGTTTCACTGGGAAGTTTTTGAACATCCACCTTACAGTGCAGACGTGGCACCGTCAGACTTGTTCCCCAATTTAAAGCAATTCCTTGGTGGGCAATTTTTTGAGGATGTGCTAAAGGAGGGTGTTATGAACTGCCTGAAAGAACATGTGGAAGATATTCTTAAACTTATCCCAAGATATGACAAATGCCTCTATGTCCAAGGTGACTGTGTAATAAAATAGGCTATGGTATGAGTTAAAAATTGTAAATCAAATATTTGAAAATTTTTGAAGTATAATGCTTTTATAACCATTATTTTCTTTCTGAATGACCCTCATACAGTTGAGATTTTCTAAATTAGAGCTTTACTGTATCTTAATTTGCTTGGGACTAGATCAAAGTAAGTTAGGGCTAATGATTTCTCTTTCATTAAAATGGGAAAAATTGTTTTGACACCTGCTTTGATGCTCTGGTGGCACAGTGTTCTAAGCTCTAGCATCTGACCATTTGTCAGAGATGGGTCTGGGATTGAATGTTGTGTTTGTTTTACAGCTCTGGCTTTCTCCCTTTCCTGAAACCAGCATCCCTAAATTAAGGACAGGTGAGTGCTTTATAGCCCATCGAGATGCTTGTGGTGGTCGTTGTCAGAACAAACCAAAAGGGTGGGGGGCTATCCCACTCTCCTCCCACACACAGTACAATCTCACATAGATTTGATGTGAAAGCAGTTGTTGCACTTGTGCATGTTTTAATCAATTCCAACTAAAAATCCACACTCTTTGACCCCCCCCCCCCCCAAAAAAACATCCTGATGAAACTCCTCGTGGTTGGTCGAATATGTAAATGATTAAAAAATAACTACCAATGACTAAATAGTGGCTCACCACAGCGCATGGGAGCCGCACGTCGAGGACATTATATCAAGAGCAAAGCGCGTTCACAGGGACAAAATTGTCAGTGGTTGGTTGGTAAGCAGTTTAGCTAGTTTGAGAGGGTGTATAATTTGGATGGAAGAAGCCTTTTGGTCAAGTCACCGTATTGCCAGGCATTTGGGTCAGAGCGATTTGGCAATCAGATGATGTTGGCACCAATGAGTCGAGGGAAGGGAGGCACAACTCAGCAGACACTGGCATTGAACAGCCAAGGGCAATGACAGAATGTGAGGATAGAGAGATTGTGAGAACCACATGAACAGAACTGAATTTGTTGCTCTCAACAATCCATAGCCATGTTGCATCATCTACAGGTATGGAAGTGGCAATCTGGACCATTGCCAGATGACTTGTGGCACAGGGACTGCATTCGAGAAGTCCACTCTGCCACCGACCAGTGAGCATCAGCACCGGGTGTCTGGCCAGGCCTGATCAATGTGGATAGTACCCAACTGGTTTCATGTTCTCTTCAGTGATGAGTCAATGTTTGCACTTGGCACTGATTACCAGCACATGTGTCTGATGACGAGCTGGCCAGTGCACGGATCCTGCCTTTACACTGGAATGGTGCACTGCTCACACACTGGGTGTGACAGTCTGGGAGCCATTTCCTACAACAGCCGGACACCCTTGGTAGTTGTCCGTACCATCCTTGTGAATTGACTACATTTTACGACCTGTTGTGTTGCCATTCTTGTCGTTGCATCACCGAATAATTATTTCAACAGGATAATGCCCGACCACATGCAGAGCAGCTCTCCCATGCCTGCCTCAGTAGTGTCGACACCCTTCCGTGGCCAGCCTGATCGCCTGACCTCTCGCTGATCGAACATGTTTGGGACGCCATCTACGCCCATTCCAAAATATCGGCGGACTGCCTGCATCTATACCACTTGCGGTAACTGCTTGCATCCGAGCCAGAGGGGGTGGTACAACATAGTGACTTGTTCTACTGGTGGAACTGTTTTGTCCAAATAAATTGCCCAACTGCTCTGGAATTGCAACAATTTCATTTTCTATAAATGTACATTGAACATAGATTTTTGTAAAGGTTATTGCTTTGTAGTCACCTTTCAATGAAGGCTTAGACATTGCTGAATCTGTACCTAAGAAAATGTCATGAAGTTCACTGGAATTTCCTTCCGGTTTTTTTTTTTCTTTGCCCACCAGGGTGGCACAGTGGTCTGTCTGACCAGTCTTCTGATCATTCATCCATGATGGTTTTGGGTTTGAATCCCCGTGAGGTATGAATAAATTATGGACAGGCAACTGCTTGTACCCTATGAAGATGCTCACAGTGGTTGTTAAAACGTCAAACAACAAAAAAGTCACCTTTTAGGAAGAGCAAAGCAATGCTCAATCTGTACCAAAGGAACTATCATGAAGGTCACAAACATTTCTTTCATCATTCTTAAGATCACTATAACTTCTTTCGTCGTTTTTCAGGTCTATAGGATTACTTTCATCTAAGGTAAATGCTTTGTAATCACCTTTCAGGAAGAGGGAAGCATTGATGAATCTGTACTCAAGATGTTGTCATGAAGTTCGATAGGATTTCTTTGTTCTTGTAATGTTGTTGCTTTGTGGTTACCTTACAGGAGCAGATAGGTATTCGTGAATCTGTAGCCAAAAAAATAGCGTGCAATTTTGTTCCTCTGTCTGGAAGGTGATTGATGTGTGGTCACTTTTCAGGGAAAGGAAAGTGTTGATGAAAATGCTATGCTGTTTACATGGTATTAACTTTTTTGTTCACATGTATGAGGTCATTGTTGTCATGCATTATTTTTCAGAATTGTGAAGACTATGGTAGCTGGAAATCTGATGATGAAGCCACATATTTCAAAATGGTGAAGAGCAACTAGCCGTTGATGGTAAAAAAGCAGAATCCAAATGTGAAAAAATAAATGTGTTAGAAATGACTATGGTAGTTGGAAATCTGATGGTGAAGCCAAATAAGTAATTCAAAATGAAGAGCAGCCAGCCATTGATGGCTTAACCAAGTCTGAATGAAAAACGAATGTGTTAGAAAAAACCAAGGTAGCCATTCAGTGTTTCTTATTTACTTATTTTTATTATTTATTTACTTTTTGTAATTAGTTATAATTTTCTTTACCACAGGATTTATCTGTGTAATTTTATTGTAACAATGATTTAGAAATTTAGATTGTTGCATGTGATCAAATAGACCCATGTGATATTTAGGATTTTTTTTTTTTAAACTGAAGTTGGTCGGAGCTAAGATTTCTCCTGAAATTGCATTTTTTTTTTTTCCTGCGATGTTCTCACTATCCTGTGTTGTTGTGAAGTGTTACTTTTCCCCATAAATGTCTGCACTTAAGCTTGATAAGGGAGGGGAAATTTTCCCAAAACTGAAGTGACAGAGTTCGAAAATTTGTTTGAATTGATGCATGGTGTTCAAAAGTATTGATATTCTGAAAGTCACACCACTTATCTAAAGTAGCAAAAGCTTTGATATCATGAGTTCGTGTTCCTCAGGCTGAAAGTTCTTTCAGCGTGATGGATAAGTTATTGTCATCTGAGGAAATAAAAGGGGAGAAGGAAAGAAAAGTGGTGAAGAAATAGGAAGGTAATTATATCAACAGAAAGAAAAACTAAGCAAAGATGCTGTGCAGCTGTAGTCAACAAAAGACATATGGCCATGGAACTTGCTGAGAAAAAAGCAGCACAAGAGGAAAAGTGAGCTGGTGTTCTAGCAAGCATTAAAAAAAAATGTTTGAAGGAGTGTCTTTTAAAGTCACTTTATTTTGTTTTGAATTCAGTAATTTCATATTGTGAATACAGTGAACAGTTCCATCTTGCTCGTGCTGCTTTATTTTCACATTTTCTTGTCGCATGCGAGTTTTTTCGCCCGATTAAAAAGTTCAGCTTTTTGGTCTGTCTCGTGTATGCTAGAAGTAAGCTTATCACGAGTGCAGAATTTTTGAAGAATCAATATGCAATAGACAACACTATAGCCTTCATAGAGCAAATAAAATCCATTAAAATAAATCTTGAAGCCTTACATGGCTAGCTTGGATGTGAAATCATTGTAGCCCAGTACTTGTGCATTGAAGACAATTCAGTTGATTTTTAATACTTTCAAACAGCTTGGATGTTTAAGTACTGTACAAATTGAAGCACTTGAAGAAATAATTATATATTTATCAGAATAATTATTTTAACCATAACACAGCAGTCATAGCTGAATTGCAGTAAGTACTGTTTCACATGTAATATCAATCACATCAGAAAACTTGAAAATTTAATCACCCTGGAGATGTCTGATTGCTATGTTAATTATCATGACTTATTGGCCACGTATTATAAGAATATTTCTTCCACCCTGTATAATTATTTTGAGCACAATCAGAAAATTTATAGACAAAAATCAGGAGGTCCAATGGGCTCATCTTTGTCATCTACCCTCTTTGCTGAAGTTATGTCAGATATAAAAAGACAAGTACTAAATTGGTTACCTGAAAAACCATTGATATATAGAATATTGAAAGTAAACAGATTATAAATTCTGAATTTGCTTGTAACGCTTACTGGTCATCCACATCTCGCAAAACTTGAAAATTTCACCGCCTTCAAGCGGGAATTGAACCTGCATCTCCCAATTCCGTTAGAGTATGCTAACCGTTACACCACCCAGAATGAAACATTGATGCTTCAACTAGTGCAAATCTGAAAGATGTTTCAGATTCCTACACTCAGTTGCTTGGAACTTCACTGGGTGGTGTAACGGTTAGCATACTCGAACGGAAATTTGTGAGATGCAGGTTCGATTGCCACTCCATGGGGATGAAATTTTCAAGTTTTTTGAGAGGTGTTACATGGATGACGAAGTGTTACATGCAGATTCAGAATTTATCTGGTTGCTTTGAATATTTATCAATTTTCTATGTATCATGAATATTTCTTCCTTCATTGATGTACACTATATCAACAAATCACGGGACACGTAGAAGAGAAACACGACATAGCATTTATTGACATGTTAGTACGGTATCAATCCACCTTTGGCCTCAATGCATGCACTGACCCTTCGAGACATGCTTTAGACAAGGTTTTGGAACACTATGCACTTCTATTCAGTACATAATGCTGCTGCTAACTGTTGCTTAATAATAGGCCTTGGTTCCAAACTTCTTGTGTGGTGCTCTAATTCATCCCATAGGTGCTCTATGGCATTAAGATCAGGGCTCTGTGCTGGCCAGTCCACAGACGATACAGAATTATCGTCAAACCACGCCATAACAGTCCTTGTTTTTATGGCTCAGTGCATTATCCTGCTGGTACCAACAAGGCTCAATTCCATAGTAGTACCAGAGAGTTGGTAGGGCATAATTGTCCAGAATATTGAGGTAGACGTGCTGGTTAACAGGTTTGTCCACGATAACCAATGGACCAGGACCATACCACGAAAAACACCACCACAAGAATACACTTCCAGCTCCAAACTTGACCATAGGAACAGTACACTGTGGTGAATAGCGTTCCCCCGGTTGCCGCCATACCCACACACAGCCATCAGACTCGGTCCATAGGACCCGTTTTCATTGATCTACGGTCCACGATAAATGTTCTTTACACCATGCTAAATGACTAGTAGCATTCCGAGTGGAGATGGAAGGCTTTTGAGCAGCCGCATGACCACAGTAACCCATGGAATGAAGTTCTCTGTAAATGGTACATGTACATACCAAAGTTCCAGCATTGTTATTCACCTGTACACTGAGGTTTTTGTGCAATACTCCGTCGATTAGCTGTAATGACTCTCCTGAAGCTTTGACGTCCTCTATCGCTGATTTTCTTTGGTCTGCCGGTGCGTTTTGCCACTTCAGGCACACCATGTCTTCCACTTATTCAGAACATCCAAAACAGTTGACTTGGGTGCGTTTAAACGCCTCTCGGTTTCTGTTATGGGCAACCCACTAATATAACACCCAACAATCTTTCCTTTCTCAAAGCCAGTTCAGCGACATTTTCACTAAACCTCACAGTGAGATATGATCGCGGTCAGCTGCAGGCTTGTTTTCATATCGTTTGCAGCTGTACCGTGCATCTTACCAACACAGCGGGGTCCGTCCATTAATTTGCTTTGAAGGGGTGTTCTGTGACTTTTGTCAATGTAGTGTATATTAGTTATATGGATGCTATTTTTGTGCTAACAAAGATGAAGCAAGAGAACTTGAAAGTTTAAAAAATAAATATTCTGAAATATGCCTTGAAATTCAGTTGACTATATAATTTGAAGAAAATAAATACCAGTTTAAGATCTGTTGGTCATTAAAGATACTGGTACATTTAAATATACTGTAAAGTATATAGGAAGCCACCATACGTACCTATTATTATACCAGTAAATTCGGAACATCCAATGTCACGAAATAAATAGCTTGAGAGCTTTGGTCAATAGAGCCTTTAGCCATTCCTCTAACTAAAAATTTAAGGATGAAGAAATAAAATGGATAAAAGAAACAGTGAATCGGTATGGATATGGTAATAGTGATCAAGAGGTTGATTGTGGAAACAAAAGATAAAACTAAAAAGAAAAACTCCAGTAATAAAAACGAAAACCAAAATTATAAAGGTTCCTTTCCATAAAGAATAATCAAAAATCCCAACCAAAACTATTAGAATTGGCAAATGTATATTGAATTCCAGTTGCTCGGAGACGTAATGTATTGTACATAGGTAGCTCTAAAAAAACGACTGCTACAGCACATTAAAAATTGGAACAATAGTGAAGAAAAAAACTGCATTAATTCAATATTGTGTTGAAAATCAAATATCCAGAATTCGAAGGAATTAAATTACTAACTGCTCCTAATAATACAGAACTCAACTTTTAAAAAGCATTTTGATTCAAAAATATACCAAAACTGTTATATTCAAGATCCTACTAGCATCGATGGCTTATGGAAAATATTAATAAATGTAGAGGAAAGGGAAATGAATAAATAAGATGAACCAAATAAACGGATACAGTGATGTAACTAATTATAAAAAAATATAGAAATCCGCCTTTAAGATTATAAAGTGTTACCTTTTGACCAACTGATGGCGCCACTGTGCTAAGGATTCGATCGTTATGCATACACATTAAGATTTGCTGACCACGCCCCAACCCTACTTTTGGAGCAATTCTGCACTCGTGATAAGCTAACTTCTAGATGTGTTAGTCAGTTGGTGAGGATGGCTGCCTGAGGAAGAAAGTTTGGACTTTCGAAAGCACTCGCAGCAGCGTGATATTCCAGGTTTGAGTTCGAATAGGTGAATAATACCTATTTTAAATTAACTATTTAGTATGTTCTTAAATTTGAAGTGTTTTAACCTGGAGTTTGTTTCTATTGTGTTAGGATAACAATATTTTATTTACATTACTATTATGATGCAAATATTAAATTCACGACTGAGGGAGTGGTTGGCTCGAACAGCAGAACATACTGAAAGTGTACAGCATAGGTGTGTATCATATAACTACCTTAAAATATTAAGCTTAGCACAAGTATGAATTCTAATAATGAGAATATTGAATTATATCCTCATTGTGTACAGATTACAAAATTTATCCAGCATTTTAGTCCCTAAAAAGTTGGGAAAAGGAAAGTTGTTTTAACAGAGGAAAACAAACTGGAGATTATTAAGATGTGTAAAAGGTAAGTGTTTTATCACTTGCAGCCAAATTTAGTGTTGGCCAACAAACTAACAACTGCAGAAACATCACGGAAATTTGTGAAAAATCAAGATGTTGAATATAATGAAGTTTTACAAATTCGTGGATACGTAAAAAATGTACATATAAAAAGTAAAACAATCGCTGACTTTCTATCTAAATAGCTAAACAAGTTTTTAAATGTTCAGTTTTGTATTTACTTACTACAAGAATCATTATCTTATGTTTTGATACGTTTTTTTTTACTTTATGTATTGTGCCCTATAAAATATAATTTGGATTTACTGTGTTTTTCAATTATCCAGGCTGTACTGTATTTAAACTTTTCGAAATTGATGATACACTCAGTAGAGTAAACATTAAAGGCCGCCCCGGTGGCGCAGTGGTCTAAGCAATGGCCTCTGATCATTCGTCCGTAAGGGGTCTGGGTTCGAATCCCGGTGAGGCATGGATGTTGTGTTTGTCTTACGGCACTGGCTCTTTCCCTTACCTGGAACCAGTGACCCTAAATTAGGGACAAGCGACTGCTTATATCCCATTGAGTTGCTCACGGTGGTCGTTAAACCTCCAATAAAAAAAAAAAAAAAAAAAAGATGGGTGATGTGCATTAGAGATAAGCATTAGTCCCTGCACAGAGTGAAACTGACCCAAACCGATTGCAGGTGATAAATAGGCAGGCAACAGGGCTTTTCAATAATAAATTGCAGTCTATAAACCTGGGCAAATGTAGTGATCTGAGCAACTTTGATCGTGGACACATTGTCGGTGTAAGACAGATGGAGTCATTCTATTGCCCAAGTGCTAAGAACCCTACGGTTCCCCAGAGGGCAACTGTATAAAGGGTGTACCACGTCGATGGACGTACCAGTGCCCAGAGCAAGCACTCACTGGTCGACCAGATCGCATTGATGACAGAGGTCAACATAAACTATTCAGACTTGTACAGACCAACTACTTGGTAACTGTGGTGTAAATCATATCCAGGTTACATATTGGAGACCCTAGCCACATCAGCAAGCAAGCTGTATGGCTCACACTCCATAATCTAGGCTACGGGAGCACACTAGCCTTACTTGTGTGCCACTTTTGACTGCTCGTTATCAGACATTACTCCTCTCCTAGTGCCAGGAGCTTCAAAACTTCATCACTGCAGAATGATTCTGCATCATGCAGTCAGATGAATCTTGTTTTCAGCTGTACCGAACTGACAGGCCGATGCAGGTGTGACATTGACAGCATGAGGCCCATGGCCCTGTCATGCCAGGTCAGTTCTGTTCAAGGTCGTGGGGGCTCTGTGATGGTTTGGGGAGCTTCCTCGTGGGACACCTTAGGTTCCTTTGTGTGTGGAGAGGTCCTTAACCTCTGCACACTACCAGCATGTGCTGGCATGGCCTTTGTGCATCCTGTGGCCAATGGTCTGTTTCAGCACGCCAATGCTCTGCTCCACCAGGCCACAACCTCCCAGGTGTGGCTTGAGAAACACTCTTCTGAGTTTGGAACCATCCAGTGGGCCTCAAGATTCCAGGCTTTAAACCCTGTAGAAGCTCTGGGATTCGATGCAGTGGAGCATCAGATCTATGGATTTTGGACTGATGTCTCCGGTAGAGTAGTGGACAATGCTGCAACGGGCATGGCTGGGGGGGGGGCATTATCTCCTGAAACCCTCTGGCGACTGATTGAGTAGATGCGTCAGCATGTACGAGCTGTTATTCGTGCTAGAGGAGAACCAATGCTGTATTAGGTGTGTCTAATGTTTTGTTCTTGTGTGTATGTTCATTTCTTTTGTGTCTGAGAGCATCTTCATTCATAGATGGTACTACTTTTTTTTTTTAATTCTTTACCCTGCAACAAGTGCTGATTTTCTTTTTTCTGCATGTTTAATTGTGGCCACAGTAATGAACAAACTCTTAATGTTTTTGCCATACCACTATTTCTTCACAGGAATTGAATGTGATGTCATCTGCCTTCATGTATAGTGACTGCAATCTTCTGAACACTGTAGACAGGCTTGCTGAATGATTTGATTCCTGGATTGTGAACATTGTACTGGTGTTGTGATGGAGTGCCTGAACCTTGACCTATAAGCAATTTTGCTGCATTAACATCCGTTAGGGATAATTGTATTTGCTATCATTAAATTTCTTTTAATCATATCAAATACAATTGTCCCTAATTTTTTGTTTTCTGATGTCATTTGCCATGTCAAAACAGGTTTTAGTTGATAGAAATACAAATATGCTTGCTTATGCATGTGTGAAGTGTTCAGATTGTTTTAGAAATTAAAACTATGAAAGCATTTAATGTTTCTGATTAATAGTGCAGTACTTATAGAAACATTTGTGTTGAAGAATAAATTTTTAATAAGTACATAGTTTTTTTTTTTTCTAAATTGCTGTCTGTGCAGAATCTGAAATTTAATTCCTAACAATTCTGCTGCACTGTTAGGCAAAATTTGGGAATGTTAATATTTCATTGAAAACAACTCTAACATGTTTTTTTAATACCTGTGTTTTATTTTTGAGTTCTTTCATTACATAATTGTACAAGTATTGTGGTTAAAGTTGCAGTTTGTGCCTTAATTCACAAGAACAGCACAAAGTACTATTTTCATAAGAGCATCTGCTGAAGAATGAACGTTTGAAGTATATTTGTATGTCTGAATGTTGTAGAGAATAGTTAGCAGTGTCTGTTCCGTGAAAAAAATTATCAGGAAATGTCGTTTATTTTTAATGTTTATGTGTAGGATTGAGTTGCTTTACATGCTAGGCTTTCAATAGTTCTTAGTGATAAAAAAACTGGTCTGTGTGAATCCTTTGTCAAATTTACCTGTTTGTAGTATTAGGAAGAGTATGAGTTTAAAAAAGACAAATTTGTATTATCAGAAGCAAATAAATTTTTGAAAATTAAATCTTGTGCAATGTTTCTTTTAGGAAGTTGTGAATTATTGCATTTTATGGTGGAATGTACATACTAGTGACACTATTGTTCTCATAAAGTATTTTAGAGTAGTGGGATGATGACATTTGTTCCATGTTCTAAATTTATTTATTTACTCCTATGGGGAAGCTTTTGGCTAGACTAATTTTATGAAACTGAAGGCACTATGTAATTACCCAAGGAGGTTAGAATGTTACTTCTGGAGATTCCCTTAACCGTGAAGCTGCAAGGTGTGGGAATTTGGCATTGTGTTTTCATGATACCCGTGTAATTTCGACTTTTTTTTTTTTTTGGAATTGCATGGTTTTTGGTTGCACAAATCGTGTTAATACTAGAAGACCACATGGGAGATGGGTGGATGAAATTCGAAAGTATGCAGGAGTGACATGGAGGAGACTGGCACAAGACAGACTGTTGTGGAGGAAACTTGGATACCTTTGTCCAGCAGTGGATTGATAATGGTTGACAATGATGATGATATATATATATTTATTAGTGTGTGTTTCACCAGTTAAAAGATTTAATCATTTCTTGGATACTTCTATGCACTCAAGATACATTACGTTAAGTTTTTTTTTTCTGTTTGCATGCTGCAACATCATTTTGACAAGATTAACACTTTGCCATTCCTGTGCATTTTTCTCATCCTTCACTTCTGGTATCGTTATCGTCCAACACACTTAGAATACGACACTGAAAATTTGGCCTGAAGCATTCATAGTGAACTCATGATTCTGAAAATTACCTGATTGTGAAATGAATTTCTAGTTTTTTCAGAACATGGCAGTTTCTAAGCACTGTGCAAATATGTATTGCAAAACTGAATGTGCACAATTACTCGGTATGGAGATTTAAACTACAGCAATATTTAATTAAGCAGAATTTGTGGAATATTGTGTCAGAACCAGCCCCAATGTGAAAAAGGATGGTTAGGGAAAGATCAGATTTGCAAATCAGATACACTCTAAGACACAAAAATAGCAAGCATTGTGATACTGCTGCTGACGTGTGAAATTTATGGAAGATCTACTTTGGCTAGTAAATTGTACTTGTTACGCAAGTTATATGCTTTGCGCTTTAATGAATCTGCATGTACTATGCAAAATACATAAACTTGTTTTTAGAGCATTCTAATAAGCTCAAAGCTATGAGGGAGATTTTAGTAGGCACTCATCTTGTAGTAAGATGAGTGTTTCTATGCAGCTTACCTTCGGTTTATGACACTCGTGTTACAGCCTTAGAAGCTAGAATGGGTAATGATCTTCAATTAGAATTTGTAAAGTCAAAGCTGATGAGTACAAGAGGAGGTAAGAAAGTGGCACATCTAACTCAAATACTTGTACATTTAATGCTTTTAGATCATCAGGTAGTTCATAGTACTAGAACAACAGTAACAAATAAATATTACACTTGTCACAAAAGAAGTCTCACTGTAAATGAACGTTGGCACTACAGGAACATTAAAGGGTGTGACAATTCAGGGCAAAACATGGGGCGCCGACCCGGTGGCGCAGTGGTCTAAGCGATGGCCTCTGATCATTCGTCCGAACTGGTTCGAAACCCGGTGAGGCATGGATGTTGTGTTTGTCTTACGACACTGGCTCTCCCTTCCCTGGAACCAGTGACCCTAAATTAGGGACGGGAGACTGCTTATAGCCCATTGAGTTGCTCACGGTGGTCGTTAAACCTCCAATCAAAAAAAAAAAAAAAAAAAAAACATGGGGCAAATACTGCAATTAAGAAGTCAAGTAAACAACATGAAGTTGTAAAGCAAGGAAATGACCCTGTTATCCCTATTGGTTCCTTGATTCAGGGGTAACGTCATGTAAGACTAATGCGAGATAATTTTTTCAAGATATAGACTTAGACTCGCAAGAGCCGCCCCGGTGGCGCAGTGGTCTAAGGCGCTGGCCTCTGATCGTTCGTCCGTAAGGGGTCCGGGTTCGAATCCTGGTCAGGCATGGATGTTGTGTTTGTCTTACGGCACTGGCTCTCTTCCCTGGAACCAGTGACCCTAAATTAGGGACGGGCGACTGCTTATAGCCCATTGAGTTGCTCACGGTGGTCGTTAAACCACCAATCAAAAAAAAAAGACTTGCGAGAAGTTATTACCACAGCGGATGGAAGTCCTGTGGAATCTAGGAATGGACTCTGGATATATTAACTGTAGCACTGAGTCTGATGTAAATAAAATCCTTGCAAAGGATGTATTATATGTTCCAGCGCTAGAAACCATTTTGCTTCCAGTCAGGAGAGCTGCTGAAAATAACTGCTGCCCCGATGGCGCAGTGGTCTAAGCGATGGCCTCTGATCATTCGTCCGAGCGGGGGCAGGGTCATGAAGAAACAACGCAGGGTATTGTTTTGAATAATGAAAGGACACATAGCACTACTGCAAAGGAAACAAACTGAGAGCCACGTGGTCCAGTGGTCTAAGAGATGGCCTCTGATCATTCGTCCAAATGGGGTCCGGGTTCGAATCCCGGTGAGGCATGGATGTTGTTTGTCTTACTGCACTGGCTCTCTCCCTTCCCTGGAACCAGTGACCCTAAATTAGGAACGGGTGACTGCTTATAGCCCATTGAGTTGCTCACAGTGGTCGTTAAATCTTCAATAAAAAAGAAACTGGCTGCACCAAGTACCTCAAGTACTGCAATACAACGTAGGTCTACAAGAACCAAACTCGTGGGGAATGAAATTTGGAAATTAGGTGAGAGAGAAATGGTTACAGGCTATATAGGAAGAGTTTGTCTTTCAAAGAAAATAATGTGTGGCAATTAGTTGACCTGCCAGCTGGAAAAAAAAAACAAAAAACTCATAAATAGGTGGATTTTTAAAGTAAAGAATTCAAATGAAAATGAGACAAGATATAAAGCATGTATTGTTGCTCAGGGTTTTTGTCAAAGGCCCAAAATTGATTTTGATGAATTTGTATCATCAACTGTGAAGTACACTACAATTCATACACCTCACAATTGCAGCTCGCAAGAAGATGCATGTCAGGCACTTCGACATTAAAACTGCATACTTTCGCAGTACACTTTCTGCCGAAATATACACTGCTGGCCACCCAAAATGCAACACCAAGAAGGACACGAGATAGCAAAGCCAGATTTACTGGACACAACAACAGATGCAAAGATGAAACACCGTCCCGGTGGCGCAGTGGTCTAAGCGATGGCCTCTGATCATTCGTCCGGATTTGAATCCCGGTGTGGCATGGATGTTGTGTTTGTCTTACGGCACTGGCTCTTTCCCTTCCCTGGAACCAGTGACCCTAAATTAGGGACGGGCGACTGCTTATAGCCCATTGAGTTGCTCACGGTGGTCGTTAAACTTCCAATAAAAAAAAGATTAAACGATTGAGCTTACAGGCCTGTGCGACTTACGGAACACACAGACATCAATAGCTCCTATGGCTGGCATTTCGTTCGATAAGCCTAGGCATCGAACGAAAGAGGCTTTGGATGTGGGCTTGGGGTATGTCGGTCCAGACTGCTTCCACACGTTGCCACACTTCATCAGACGTAGCCGCGGGTGGTGCTTGCCGGGCCACTCGTTTGCCGATCAGCGACCAGACGTGTTCGATAGGCGACATATCGAGAGAACAGGCGGGCCACGGCAGCAGTGACACTGGTGGGCCGTGAAGAATTGTTGCACGATGCGGGCGCGCATTGTCCTGTTGAAACGTGGCCGCTGGCAGGTAACGGAGGACTACAGGCTCCAAAACGTCGGAGATGTAGCGGTGGCTGTTAAGTGTACCGGCGATGCGTACCAGAGGGGTGCGGGTGTCATATTCAATTGCGCCCCAAACCATAACGCCAGGCGACGGACTGGTATGGCGATGCATAATGCAGGCGTCATACAGTCTCTCGCCGCGGTGTCGCCACACGCGGATCCGCCCATCGTGGTGTTGCAGGCAGAAGCGGGATTCGTCGGAGAAGACAATGTCGTGTCATTCCGTAGTCCAGGTGCGGCGTTCAACGGCCCACTGCCGCCGCACTCGCCGGTGGTGTAACGTCAATGGTAATCGGACAATGGGCGCCGTGCGACAAGTCCCCGCTCCTGTAGACGACGTCGAACGGTACGTGCTGACACAGGTTGTTGCGCAACACACCCTAATTCCTGCGCTAACGGTCGTGATGTGGCGGTGCGAACCGTCAATGCCTGCCGCACAACAAGCCGGTCCTTTCGTTCGGTGGTGTGCCGCGGCCGCGGCAATCGCTCACGTCGGTCCATTCATCCCTCCTGCACCCACCGAATCCTTACTGGTTCACTGTAGCCGATGTCTCGATAAGATAAACTGATGTCGCGATAAGCCACTATTCGTCCTCTGTCGAACTCCAAAACGTGCTGGAATGACTGCCGTATTCTACGATGAGGCATCAGGAAGCTTCCCACGCACAGGTCCGGCAGCACAACACACTTCCACTACTTACACCCCGCCTTCTGTGCACCCTTCTTATAGTGCTTCTCGGTGGCGTGCCGGGCACACATGATTTGTATATGCCCTGCAATGCTAATCGTTTGCATGTCCTCTCGCGGGCGACGCATGCTGCGAATTTCAAGCCAATCGGATGCTTCCTTCTTGGTGTTGCATTTTGGGTGGCCAGCAGTGTATATGACAACCACAAGGGTACCACAGCTGAGATGAAAATAAAGTTTGTAAGTTGAAAAAGGTGTTATATGGTTTGAAACAGTCTGGTAGAGTTTGTAATCAATCATTTCTAAAGTTCTTTGTGATTTAAAATTTGTTCAGAATAATAATGATCCATTCTTGTTTACCAAAGTTGAAGGAAATGAAATCACTTATTTACTAGTCTACATAGATCTACTAATTTGTGCAACAGAAGTCGGAAAATACTAGGAAAGAGTTACAAAATCAGTTTGTCATTAACAACCTTAGAAAACCAGTATCGTACCTTGGTATTGAAATTGAATGGGATGAAAATAGTAACTTCTTGCATCAAACAGAGAAAATAAGGAAAATAATAAATAAGTTTGAGTACAAGTTAAGAAAGCCCTGCACTGCCAAGAGTACAGACTATTGGAAGAAATCAAATACTAAGGAAGACGAAGAGTTACTTGAAGGCAACAGAGCATATCACGAAGGAGTGGGAGATTTGCTTTATATGGCAACTGTTACTACACCTGATATATCGAATTCAGTCAGCCTATTGGGCCGAAGAGTCCAAAATCCAAGGGAGAAGGACTGGTGTGCTTTACAAAGAGTTCTACATCACCTTTAGGCAACAATTAATTTTAAATTTCAACTTGGAGAAAATACCATACTGCTGACAGCTTTTGCTGATAGTGATCGACAGGAAATCTACAAGTGGATACGCTGTTCAAATTGGTCAAAACGCCGTTGTTTGGTCAATCAAGAAACAACATATTACTTTATCAACTGCTGAGAGCGAATATGTGGTGGCAGCATATGCATGTCAAGAGATCATGCAGGTGAGATCAATACTTAATGATCTGAGTTATCCACAGACAAGACCTACTACGTACTATGAGGACAATCAAGCATGTATAAGCACGATTAGATCGGAAAGGGTTTCGACAAGAAATAAACACTTGAATGTGAGAGTCCATCTCTTGAAACAGCAATGCAGAGACAAAATCATACAGGTGAAATATATATCAAGCAAGAATATGCTGGCAGACATCATGAATAAACCCTTAGAACAACAGAAGTTTGAATCCCATCGAGCAGATTTGAGATTCCAGCTCACTGAGACAATGATTGTGTTCCAACGAGTGGAAGACTGTTAGCCTTGATGTTTCGAATGGCGAAACACTGATGCTTGCATGTGGTGATGATTGCTGCTTTAAAAGGGGGTCGCTGAGCTTTCTTTGTTTTTGGAGTGGCCGCATTGTTTGTGTAGCAAATCACCAGACAAGTGGTATCTTTTAAAAGGGATTGTCCAGAACGCTACGCCGCCCCGATGGCTCAGTGATCTAAGTGCTGGCTTGTGATCATTCGTCCGTGAAGGGTCCGGGTTCAAATCCCGGTGAGACATGGATGTTGCGTTTGTCTTACGGTACTGGCTCTCTCCGTTCCCTGGAACCAGTGGCTCTAAATTAGGGATGGGAGACTGCTTATAGCCCACTGAGTTGCTCATGGTGGTCTTTAATCAACCATAACGCTACAACATCCGATCGGTGGCGCAGTGGTCTAAGGCGCTGGCCTCTGATCATTCGTCCGAGCGGGGTTCCGGGTTCGAATCCCGGTGAGGCATGGATGTTGTGTTTGTCTTACGGTACTGGCTCTCTCCGTTCCCTGGAACCAGTGGCTCTAAATTAAGGATGGGAGACTGCTTATAGCCCACTGAGTTGCTCATGGTTGTCTTTAATCAACCATAACGCTACAACATCCGATCGGTGGCGCAGTGGTCTAAGGCGCTGGCCTCTGATCATTCGTCCGAGCGGGGTCCGGGTTCGAATCCCGGTGAGGCATGGATGTTGTGTTTGTCTTACGGCACCCGCTCTCTCCGTTCCCTGGAACCAGTGGCTCTAAATTAGGGATGGGAGACTGCTTATAGCCCACTGAGTTGCTCATGGTGGTCTTTAATCAACCATAACGCTACAACATCCGATCGGTGGCGCAGTGGTCTAAGGCGCTGGCCTCTGATCATTCGTCCGAACGGGGTCCGGGTTCGAATCCCGGTGAGGCATGGATGTTGTGTTTGTCTTACGGTACTGGCTCTCTCCGTTCCCTGGAACCAGTGGCTCTAAATTAGGGATGGGAGACTGCTTATAGCCCACTGAGTTGCTCATGGTGGTCTTTAATCAACCATAACGCTATAACATCCGATCGGTGGCGCAGTGGTCTAAGGCGCTGGCTTCTGATCATTCGTCCGAACGGGGTCCGGGTTCGAATCCCGGTGAGGCATGGATGTTGTGTTTGTCTTACGGCACTGGCTCTCTCCCTTCCCTGGAACCAGTGACCCTAAATTAGGGACGGGCGACTGCTTATAGCCCATTGAGTTGCTCACGGTGGTCGTTAAACCTCCAATCCATCCAAAAATCCAACATCCGATCTTTTAGAACAAAGCAATTTACGGGAATCTGCGAAATGCTCTTACTCAGTGAAGAAGCGTTTTTTGAGTGTTACTCCTAGTAAAGTTAAATATCTGTAGCATTACAATTCATATATATTAGTATATTATTATTACCTATCAAAATATCTTAATTTGCGCCATATATATCTTATATATAAAACACTAAAACGTTTGTTTGTCTGAAGCAGCAGAAACTCTCGAACGCCGAACTGTGGCATCGTGAAATTTGCATAGCTTATTAATACTGGAATTTTTAGGTCAACGCAACTATTTTAAGATGTCTACGTTGTTCCGTTCGCGAGTTATTAATTAATAAGCTAATCAATAAAGTCAGTGTCGTTTGTACGTCATCGTTATCCTGGTACAAATCTGAAAGCACGTAACTGCATTCATCGCCACGGCACATCCACAGGTGTTTCTATTCTTTGAGAACTGTGCATAAAAAAATGCAAAATCGAACTTTGCAAAATCTTAACGAAACGGGCTGAAATTTTTATCAACACCGTGAATTGGTATAAGATGAGTCCCTCAAAATTTCACCGGAACCCGGTCAAAACTTTTTAAAATGAGGATGTAGCATGTGACGTCATCGAGACGTTTCAGTGAAGTGGCAACAGTTCCTGAAGGACAAGCGTAGCTGGCTGTCCTGCACTTAGTGTGTAAAGTGCAACCATCATATTAGCGGTCGGTCTTTATAAAAATTAAATTTGAAGCCAAAATGGCTAGATTTTTTGGCATTATGAATTGCAGTAATAGAGGAAATCGAGACCGTAAGTCTTTTTCAGGCTACTAGCTGCTATCTCTAAAGGCAGTACCGAAAAAATTCGCTTATATGCCAAACGAAGGGAAATCGCTTCCCAGAGCTTAGAAAACACTTTTTTTCTTGAAGAGTTAAACTCTTCAAAAGCAGAGAACCTCTTAAATGTTAGTTTTATCTAGAAATCAGTGATTTCTGGTAAAGCAGAGAATCCATCTTTTACTTGTTCAAACGCTATTGGAGTGCAGTGTACTCCAATAGCGCACTCCAATACACTGCACTCCAATAGCGGGCAAGGCGTTTCATTCGTTGATTCAAAGTTTCGAAGTTGAATTTAAAAGGTGTTGGCTATGTTTTGCGTAGGTTTTATTACTACTGACTATTTTCTTATAGAACATCTTTTAGAGTTTGTCTCTTAGTCAAAATATTTCTTAAATAAACGCTTCGGTCCCCAATCGGAACTTCTGTGCACGTGTTTTTTTTTTTTTTGTTTTGTTTTTCTCCGGAGACTTCTTTTCAGAAGGTTCCTCCTGGTTGATCTAAGGGGTGTTGAAACTTTTTATAGGGCTAAAAGTTAATTTGTTAGCAAACCTGACTTTTAGTCAGATTCAAATCTCTGGCTCTTCTGTATCTTTTAGATCTCGACCACACCGTTAACCTGACACTTTTTTTTTTACGAGTTTTCGGCTTTTCACTTTTAAGGTTATTTGGCTGTTGGTGTTGGGGGTTTTTAGTTTACTATTTTGTTCTATATGATATCCCCCCTCCAAACTACCGTTGATTTTTTTTAGTAGACCTGGATTTTTACCTGGAGCTGAAGCACACTTTTGCAGAAAAATGCAAATAATGGCTAAAATTATTGTCCAAATAAAATATTTTTTGGTGTCTAGGTCTGTTTACAGGTCGGTGTTATGCTGATAAATTTATTTACGGATAAATAGATTATACGGCACAAATCCCAGCAAAATAATTTATTTTTTCACCACAATTTTACGTATAAAAAAAAAAAAGATTTAGCTCATTTTTCTAAGGCTTGGAAATCGCTTCTCAGAACTTATAAAGACACTTTTTGTTGAAGAGTTAAACTCTCAAAAAGGCATAGAACCTTTCAAAGGTGAGTTTTATCCAAAATCAGCGATTCATGAAAAGGCAGGAAACCTATCTTTTTTTTACTCAGATCTCCGCACCTGGGAGGGAAGAGAACTTTACTTATTAAGGCAGCGTACCTATTTTCTCCATAAATTACTGATTACTCACGAATTTGTGATCGTTCTAAATTACCCTTTAAAAGAATACCGACGACGAGAAATTGTTATATGTTTCGAAACTTTTATATGCCTCGAATTGTTCTGCAGTAAAGGCGCTTCGACCAAAGACGAAGTAATCGAAAATATTTACTATTTGCACTTTCGGAAAACTTTTCGCATCACCTTCAAAGATACCTTCATTCAGCACATAGGGATCTTTTCCTTCAATCTTTTTAATTTTTTCCAAATACCGCGTTTTGTACTCGGAAGTTAAAGTTTCAAAGTAAGAAGCCATCATTTCAACGAGGCTGGTTGTCCTTCAGTTACGTTACTAAGGCTCGTTGCCATGCTGAGAGTCACGTGTCTACTACATCCTCATAGGCATGGAATTCTTAATTCATCGGTAAACAGAAATATATACGCAGAAACGGTTAATAAAATTTTGACGGCTAATTTAAAAAGTTATTCACCGATTCAGGCGAAATTTGGAGGTCATTTTCCGATTAAAGATTTATGGTGTTCATTAAAACTTCAGCCAGTTTCATAAAATATTGGCAAATATACGTTTTTAACTTTTTTATCCCAGAGATTCGCCCCTCAAAGACGTCTGAAACTAAAAGCACGTGATACATTTGATCGTCGATAACAAATTGTTAACGAATTTTGCTCAGTCAGTGTTCTAATGCTGTGCCTCCTGGACGCGTGTAAATAATTCGTAAAGCTTTTGAGCCGTTTGATTCTACAGATTCCATACATTCTGTACATTTCGTTGCTTTAATTCTCAACAAATATTTGTGACAGCAATGTACGGCCAAGTGCTGAAATAATCACACTATGAATAAATAATTTGCAATGACCGAATTTGTGAAATCAGTTTTTTTCTTTCTTGAAAGCAATTTTTTTCCGATTTTTTCAGTGACATATAAGGGAATATGAAATTAATAAGCCTAAATCGCTGGCAAAGCCGGGTAGTAAAGCTAGTATATATACACTGAAGAGCAATTGAATTAGAGACAGCTGGCGTTATGCAAATGTGGCGTTGTGGGCGGCCCTGTAAACGGAAACGACATGACGTATGCAGCGATCCGACAATATAAGGAGTGATGCGACGGGAATCAGTAAGAGTCGGACGCAGTATGGGTAAGACGCAGGATCTAAGCGCATTTGATCGTGGGCAAATTGTTGGGGCCGGACGAATGGGTCACTCCATCTCGGAAGTCGTGCAGGCACTGGGGTTTTCACGAGCCACTGTGTCACGGGTGTACCGTGAGTACATCGAATCCGGTAAAACCATCCCTGCAAGGGCCAACTGCCGTGGACAACAGCGTGTGGATGAGCGGGGTCTTCGTCGGCTTGCTCGCTTGGTAACAGCGAATAAACGGGCCACAGTGCAAGAAGTCACTCTACAATATAACGCTGGTGCACAAAAATGTGTAAGCAGCCACATCATCCAGAACCATCTCCTCACTATAGGGTACAGAAGCCATCGTCCCACGAGGGTACTGCTGCTGACCGCACATCATAGGGTGCAAAGATTAGCATGGGCGCGGGAACATCGCCACTGGAACCTAGACACGTGGGAAAATGTTGCCCGGACGGATGAGTCGAGATTCACGTTGGTACATGCGGATGGCAGGATACAAGTACGGCGCAAACCACAAGAAGCGATGGATCTTTCTTGCCAGCAGGGTACTCTTCAAGCTGGTGAGGGTGGCATTCTCGTGTGGGGACTGTTTACGTGGTCTGAAATGATACCCCTGGTACGTGTGACATCGTCCCTCACAGGTCAACGTTACCGGGATATTCTGGACGACCATTTGCTCCCGTTTGTGCGTCTTCAACATCCCACTGGGGACCTCATCCTGCAACAAGACAATGCACCGAGCCATCGCTCCCGAATTGTACCCGAATGGTTGGATGAACACTCCACCGACGTGACCTCGCTTCCTTGGCCAGCTAGGTCACCTGACCTCAATCCCATCGAGAACATCTGGGATGCCATCGAGAGAGATGTTCAAGGCTCTGACTCCCTCCATCAAATCTTCGTGAACTGTGGAAGCTTATTCAGGGGTCGTGGATCCGTATGGCTTCCCAACGCTTCCGGTGTCTTGTCGAGTCCATGCCGAGACGAATCGCCGCCGTCATCAGAGCGAAAGGTGGTGCTATACACGTTACTAGACAGGTATCTAATTCAATTGCTCTTCAGTGTATATAAAAGAACGGGAGTCGAGTTAAAACCCACTCACCGTTCACGAATAAATCTCTGTGCCGCGCCGGTGTTGCAGTGGTCTAAACGATGGCTTCTGACCATTCATTCGAGATTGGTCTATGTTCAAATCCCGGTAAGGCATGGATGTTGCGTTTGTCTGACGGTACTGGATCTCTCCCTTCCGGAACCAGTCTCCCTAAATTAGGGACGGGTGACTGCTTATTGCCCATTATTGATTTCGTTGGTCGTTAAACATACAATGAAAAAAAAACGCAGCTTATTGCAAATACACCAATCATAATTCATTTTCATTCTTTAGTTTCACTACGTTTCCTAGCTGACTACTCATTGCTCACTCACATAATGGTTGAGACCATGGTGTGTGATAGTCAGGTGGTACGACACTGGAAACAATAATCGCCCGTTAATGTCACCAGATGGCGTGACCAACGTGTGGGCCGACGACTGAACACAACCTGTGTTTTCTTATGGGATGAAGCACTATAAATTTGAACTAGAAATTTTAATCTCCTAAATTAAAAAGATTTAACGTGCTTTAAATTCTGAAGAGAAATTTCAACGTTTCTGGAATTTCAATACCACACAACTATACTATGTAGTTAATAAAAATACTTGTGATAAATACAGATTTAGCACTGATGAAATCATAAACGCTATGTATTCCAATGATGATTAGGGAAAACAATCGGCCCACAACTCCTGCACGCCCCCTGGCAAGCTATGACATATTAACGATCCATTTTTCTAACTTAACTCTATGGGGAGTTGTATCACCTGACTACGCCGCCCCGGTGGCGCAGTGGTCTAAGTGATGGCCTCTGATCATTCGTCCGAAAGGGGTCCGGGTTCGAATCCCGGTGAGGCATGGATGTTGTGTTTGTCTTACGGCACTGGCTCTCTTCCTTCCCTGGAACCAGTGACCCTAAATTAGGGACGGGCGACTGCTTATAGCCCATTGAGTTGCTCACGGTGGTCGTTAAACCTCCAATCAATCAATCAATGCCGCCCCGGTGGCGCAGTGGTCTAAGCGATGGCCTCTGATCATTCGTCCGAAAGGGGTCCGGGTTGGAATCCCGGTGAGGCATGGATGTTGTGTTTGTGTTACGGCACTGGCTCTCTCCCTTCCCTGGAACCAGTGACCCTAAATTGGGGACGGGTGATTGCTTATAGCCCATTGAGTTGCTCACGGTGGTCGTTAAACCTCCAATCAATCAATCAATGCCGCCCCGGTGGCGCAGTGGTCTAAGCGATGGCCTCTGATCATTCGTCCGAAAGGGGTCCGGGTTCGAATCCCGGTGAGGCATGGATGTTGTGTTTGTCTTACGGCACTGGCCCTCTCTCCCTTCCCTGGAACCAGTGACCCTAAATTAGGGACGGGCGACTGCTTATAGCCCATTGAGTTGCTCACGGTGGTCGTTAAACCTCCAATAAAAAAAAATCACCTGACTATCACACACCGTGGTTGAGACTTATTAAATCTCAACATTACTTTTATTATTGGGAATTAATTTCCAAATTCCTGGGGGGAAGAAGAAAACTAATATGCTGCTGTACACCAATGAGTCATTCCATTACGACCACCCCCATACTAGAGAAATGAGCACGCCTGGAGACCGAACAGTGACACAAGTGAAGTTCACAGAGCAGTATATATACAATCCGAGGACCGGCTTTCGGTTAGTAGAGTGTTCGGAGTCAGAATGGGAAAAGCTGTCGATTTATCGGAGTTTGATAAAGGACAAATTGTGATGATACGGTGCCTCGGAATTGCGATCCCGGAAACGTTGCGGAATGTGGGTTGTTCACGTGCTGCTGTAGTGAGTACGTATCAAAAGTGGTGCACAGATGGCCAAACGACGAACCGTCGTCGATCCGTGTGCCGTCCGCAGCTCATTGTTGTCAGAGGGAAGTGGAGACAGTCGCGCATTGTTCACAGCGACCACAGTGCGACAAATCACCCGCAGCTATAATAGTGGTGATCAGGGCAATGTTTCATAGCACACAGTTCATCGCAGCCTTCTGCGCATGGGCCTGCTTAGCCTAAAACCCAGACTGGTCCCCATGTTGACTGCACGTCATCGTCAACAACGTGTGAAACGGGCCCAAGATCATCGAAATTGGACAGTGAATAATTGGAAGAAAGTGGCCTGGCCCGACGAATCAAGATTCCTGGTGCATCACGTAGACGACTGAGCGTGGATACGCCGATTACCAACGGAGGCTATAGCACCTGGTTGCACTAGCTGTCGGGTGGAAACAGGCCGGCTGCGGTGTTATGCTGTGGGCGATGTTTTCTTGGAACACTTTAGGCCCCATTATCCCAATAGCTCATTCCCTGATAGCTGTCAGGTATCTGCATCGTTGCCACCCATTCATGACAACTGTGTACCCTGCTGGTGACGGCCATTACCAACGGGATAATGCGCCATGCCACACTGCCAGAATCGTCAAGGAGTGGTTCGAGGAGCATGCTGGTAACTTTCTGTGTCTCCAAATTCACCTGACATGAACCCAATCGAACATTTGTGGTTCGCCCTGAATCACCACCACCCCGAAATGTACGGGAACTAGAGAACCTGTTGGTGACATTATGGTACCAGATACCCCAGGATACCTATCACCACCTCATCGAATCGATGTTTTGCCGAGTGAACGCTGTTTTGCTGGTTAAAGGGTATCCTGTAGCTTATTAGGTAGGTGGTCATAATGTAATCGCTCATCGGTGTAAGAAATGATGCATTTGCAAACATAAGGTAATGTATATGACATTCCAATTAATTTTAACCAGTAACTGCCTAAGATATCTGGAGATGTCCTTTATAACGAAGTAAATTTCTCCGTCATTTCTGTCCACGCAGGATTCGAACTCGGATCCCCTCATTCCGGAATAAGTCACTCTACCAATTGAGCTACGCGGACGTTTATTCTGACTCCTATCTGCCTTTATGTCGTGTGCGTCCTTCTGGCAGGTACGTCACATCTCCTGGTACGTTACACCTTGTTAATGGAGCAGTACCAGTTTGCGTGAAACCTATAATCGCGAGCAACAGTCGTTAAAGTGCGGAAAAGCTAACGGGTTTGAAGGCTATTGCGATGCATTTTATGTTGGCCGAATCGCATTCTTTCGTCGCAAATATTTCTAATTTTGCATCGTAATTTGCTGCCGATGTGAGAGAAAATGTTACAAAATTCTTAATTATTTTGAGACTCCTTCCCACTTTTATTTTAATTTGAATTAATTAATGCACATTCAAAACATAATGTAAAATAGAAAACTTCAGTCGTGTATGAGGTATAGTTCAATCCGGTTTGATAATAAAATGATTTCTGTAACTCAAAACAACGCAATTTAGAATACACAGAGCTGAAACTGTATGGGTATCATGTAAACAAATCAAAATTAAGAGACCAGGGCATCTCCAGAAGTATTATTCTAACCTCCTTGGGCGTCTCGTGTCACTGAAAGTGCGTGTGCTAAGACTTACTCCACTTCCCCTTTCCAGCAAAGACTTACTCCACTATCCGCCTTAAAAAAAAAAAAAAGAAGAAGAAGATTGATAAAGGAAATTAAAGGAACTAGATGTTTTCAATAATTATGTGCAAATTTATAATAATCGTTAATCTTTCATTAATTTTTTAGCGTCAGTAGTTAAATTAAATGCCTTTTTAACGTTAGTAGTTAAATTTATAACCATATATTAGATAACATATTAACCCTAATATTTTGCAGAACATTCTGATTTATTAGTTGACGACGACCGCAGTTTGCCGAGAAAACATATTCAGTTGTGAATCACATAAAAAAATTATTTATTTACTCATTAACAATCAACCTTGTAATCTTATTTTTGCGATTTTCAATGCTCTTTTGAAGAGCTTAAATATGAATTAATTATATAAGAATCAAATAAATTATTCTGTGTATTATACTACGAAGAGTTTATGAAAAGAAAACAAATGTAAAACATTGCACATGGATCAGGCTTCATTTTTAGGCCCTTCCCCAAAATCATGAATCCTAAGACTTTTACTTAGAATGTATTTTTACTTTTACTTATGATCCTAAGGATCTTACTTTCATTCCCCCTACCTGTTCAGGAAGAAAATGGTCATTTGAATAAAGAATCTACTGAATTAATTCGAGTCGCCATTCAAGAAATTATAAGATTACCAAATTTTCGCTAAAAAAAAAAAATAAATAAAATAGACGCGCATAAAAAAAACAAATTTCTTGAGAGTGCGGTAATAGTCCCCAGAGAATCTTCTAAGAGAGGAGGGGGTGTCACTGTAGTTTGCTGTTCGCTTTGTGTTCTGAGAAGTTCAACACGCTGCAAATTTCTTGTTGACTGCTTTAGAAGACTGAACGGGGGTGAGGCATAGGCTGCGCCATCAGCCATACTGTTGTGACCGTGCTGCCCCACATGCAGCACTAATGACCGTTAAGCTCTCTTTGACTTATAAATAAGATTTTGTGCTGGCAGTAAATCATACATATGCATGTACTTTCAGTTAAAAAATTTTGAATTTCTATTCGTATTCAAAGGCAGATCCAGAACAAAGGAATGGGGGGGGGAGCATTTGATACATAAAAAAAGACGAAAGCTAAATTTAAGTTTTAGTATGCAGAGGCCTAACTAGATATTTCTGTGCCCGCCCAAAGCACAAAATATTGCATCACCATCTATCTTAGAAATTAGTTATACATACTACTAATTTAATAGCCTATAAACCCCCCCCCCCCCCACACACACACACACATGTACACCGCATCACTCAAGAAAACAAAACTTCACACCCCAATATATCTATCTATAGGGGAGGCACAATTGTTGCACTGAGACTGTTTGCACGGCTTCGGACTTACGACGTTCGGTATCACAACAAACGGAGAGAATGTATATGGAAGTAGAGGCTCACAGTCATTAACATCCCCTGGGCATTTTAAAGGAGAAATGTGAATTTTAAGTTGCCAAAACTACCAATTCTGGAGCAGTTTATTACACTGCCGGACAATTGCTAAGGACGGATCACAATAGCAACCATAAAATGGAAGGCAGGAAAATGTGGAAATTAGCATAAGTGCGGGATACAGTAAGACGTGTTGTGCGTATGCAAATTTTGGATTGCCGAACTTGTTCGTGACGTCATAGCGCTGATAAGAGATATAAAGGATTTGACGCGTATTGACCGTTGTTGTTCAAACGCAAAGTTGAAAGGGAAAGAATCAATTGACGAACTTGCAATTTTCAGTATGTCTTCCCGACATCACCTAGATGATTTTACGCGTGACCGTATTATTGGCAAGACTGAAGAAGGGCGAAAACTAACAGATGTTGCCAGGGAGTTCGACGTCAGCCACAGTGTTGTTTCAAGGCTTTGGAAATCATTTCAAACAAATGGAGAGTGTAGCAAACGTCACGGGGGAGGTCGTGTTCGCAGTACGACACCTGCAGAAGATCGGTACATAGTGCTATCAACAAAAAGACACCGGCGCAGCACAGCTAGTGAGGTAGCAAATCAGTTTATGGCTGCTACTGGCAAGCGGATCTCCCGAAAAACTGCCGCCAGACGTTTGCATGAAGGAGGACTATACGCCCGCCGTCCTGTTGTTGTCCAGACGTCACCGTACCGCCTGTTTGCAATGGTGCCATCAACATCGCAATTGGACTGATAACGACTGGTCTGCTGTCTTCTTCTCAGATGAGAGTAGATACAGTCTATCGTCTGATTGTCGACGACAACTGATCTGGCGTGATAGTGGTACTGCATATTGTCCAGCAAACATACAGGAAAGGGACCGATATCCGACATGTAGTGTCATGGTATGGGCTGGCATCATGATCAATGGCCGCACGTCCCTCTATGTGCTTCCAACTGGGACTATGACTGGCCAACGATACATTAATGATGTTCTGCTACCTCATGTTCGCATGTTCCGTGGTGCGAACATGAGGTGATAGATTCATTTTCATGGACGACAACGCAACATGTCATCGAACAGTCGCTGTCCAGGAGTGTCTTGAGAGCGAGGATATTCAACGCCTCGTATGGCCAGCACGTTCTCCAGATCTGAATCCCATTGAAAATGTATGGGATGCTTTGGGGAGGAGTCTTGCTGGTCGCCAATGCCCTCCAATAAACAAGGACACCCTCATCCGTGCACTGACAGAGGAATGGGATAAATTACCCCAACAGCTGCTTCATAATGTTGTGAAAAGCATGACACGACGTGTGGAATCTTGCATCACCCTCCATAGTGGCCATATCCCGTATTGACATCTTACGCCGGAACGCCTGCGGACGGTAATTGCATTTTTTTCACGTTTACGTATTCTGCACAAAATGGCCTGTTTGTCTCTTGAACACGTTCCAAAGCCTTCTGGATTTCAGAGCACAATAAATTGTCATTCTTGTAATGTCCTGGCATTCTGACATTATTTTATTTCAATTGGCATCCAACCACACTTACTTTTTTGTGCGCTATATAGCCGTTTATGATTCGTCCTTAGCAATTGTCCAGCAGTGTATAAGCAAATTCTGTAAATGGACAAAGGGCAAAGTATGGCGATAATAACTGTACCAGAAACTGGTGCAAAGTTTCAATAAGATTTTAAGCACTGATTTTTGCGTCCTCTCTTTAGCTGCCCCGCCCTAGTTACGCTTCTGATAGTATGTGTATATATACGAGGGGTGTTGAATAAGTTGCAATTCTGACCGTTGAATAAGGGGGCGTTGAATAAGTTGCAATTTTTATGGTAACAGAAGCTCGCGTGCTGGGTTTCCGGGAGCACGATTGTTTAATTTATATATATATATTTTTTGATTGAAGGTTTAACGACCACCGTGAGCAACTCAATGGGCTATTAGCAGTCACGCGTCCCTAATTTAGGGTCACTGGTTCCAGGGAAGGGAGAGAGCCAGTGCCCTAAATAAACAACATCCATGCCTCACGGGATTCAAACCCGGACCCCTTTCGGACGAACGATCAAAAGGCCATCGCTTAGACCACTGCTCCACCGGGGCGGCATAATTTATATTCTCATGTGTTTATTGGAAGTTAGAATTGTTATTGTATATACTTTTTTTATGTAAATATTATTACGTTGTGTTGTAGAAAGGAGTTCTGGGTGGAAAGTGTATTATGTAAATGTATGATGTGCTGACGTCTGTTGAAGGTAAGATGAGAAATAGTCCAGGTCCGAGGCTTACTTCACTATTTATATCAACTTCGAAGGATCTTGGGGGGGGGTTAGGGCCACGGGTGGTCTAGTGGTCAGCGTTCGTGACTGCCATGGAGATAGCCTCAGGTTCGAACCACTAAATATCTGCCATGTGTCGGATGGGCACGTTAAGCCGTCCAACCCCGGGTATTGGCCCCCCCGGTAATAAATAAGGGAGCCTTCCTGCCCCTTTCTACCTCACTTCCGTGACACTTTCCTATCGGTACTCTAGCCCAAATCTCCTAGCTTCCTATTTTTAAGGGTTGTTTAAGGCCTGAGGCCAGACACTCCCTTCCTAAAATCCTCTACATATGATCTGATCTGATGGGCACATTAAGCCGTCGAACCCCGGGTACTGGCCCCCGGTAGTAAATAAGGGCGTCTTCTACCTCGCTTCCGTGTGACTTTCCTATCGGGCACTCTAGCCCAAATCTCCTAGCTTCCTATTTCTAAGGGTTTTTTAAGACCTGGGGTCAGACACTCCCTTCCTAAAATCCTCTACATATGATCTGATCTGATGGGCACATTAAGCCGTCGGACCCCGGGTACTGGTCCCCCGGTAGTAACTAAGGGCGTCTTCTACCTCGCTTCCGTGTGACTTTCCTATTGGGCACTCTAGCCCAAATCTCCTAGCTTCCCTTTTCTAAGGGTTGTTTAAGACCTGGGGTCAGACACTCCCTTCTTAAAATCCTCTACATATGATCTGATCTGATGGGCACATTAAGCCGTCGAACCCCGGTAGTAAATAAGGGCGTCTTCTACCTCGCTTCCGTGTGACTTTCCTATCAGGCACTCTAGCCCAAATCTCCCAGCTTCCTATTTCTAAGGGTTGTTTAAGGCCTGAGGTCAGACACTCCCTTCCTAAAATCCTCTACATATGATCTGATCTGATCTGATGGGCACATTAAGCCGTCGGACCCCGGGTACTGGCCCCCCGGTAGTAAATAAGGGCGTCTTCTACCTCGCTTCCGTGTCACTTTCCTATCGGGCACTCTAGCCCAAATCTCCTAGCTTCCTATTTCTAAGGGTTGTTTAAGGCCTGAGGTCAGACACTCCCTTCCTAAAATGCTCTACATCTAATCTGATCTTGGGGGTTTTGGGCTTTTTTTTCTGGGTTACCTATGTCCGGTTTCTGGCGGCTCTGCGTGGCAAGGTTGCACGTTTCAGGTGATGACCTGATGGAACGATGAGAGCGGCGGTATCAGCTTGAGTAATCCATCGTGGAAAGCTTAATTGTTTGTGGAAGTGTTCCCGCCGTACTATTCTGGATTCATCGGAACTTGTTCATACGTTGGAGTCATTATGGATGGAACTAAGACTCCTGACGTTGCTGTGCCTGGCTGGGATCGAATTATGTTTGAGAGTTGGTTCTGCTGCATGAAGTCATATCAAAGACGTTCCTGAGAAGTAAATTCCCAGATTGCAGAGTGAGTGAGTTATGTTTTGCTTATATTTAATAATTCTTAATAGTTTACTTGCAGAGGATAGTAATCATGATTAGGTAAACTTAGGATGGGACAGGAATTGGAAAGTTGTGCATTAACTATTTGTAATCAGTAATATTTACCCCACCCCCACCCCTTTTTGTCAGATTTATGTTGCGTAATTTGCTAGTGAGAACTTGATAAATAGTATGTTTAAAATATTAAGTGCTTACGGAATTGAGTTCTGTTAGGGGATTTGTGCAATTATGTGGATGCATTTAACTTGATTAATGACTAGTTATGTGTAAATTGCTAATGATAATTTGTTAGATGGTATAGATGTCACATGCTTAGTGAGTTCTGCAATAATGTTGAAATTTTTGTTTGATTTATAATGTTGAAATATTCTGAATCAATACTGGATTGTATAAAGAATTATAAATCTGATTTTGGTGTAAGAATAATTATAGACCGTACGCATACGACGTTACAGCAAGGTAAACCATCCTAGCAGACGCCCTGGTGATCAACTGGTGTACAAACACTGCTTGGATTTGCATTGTGGAGCGTTGGGGAAGACTTATGTGTGCGGTAACCGAAGTGGGAGAGATACCATCTGAGTGAATGAAGTGGCATCAGAATTATAAAATAATTTATTCAGAAACTCCAAAATTTGGGGTTATCACGTATCAGCAGAGTTGACATTGATGACCAGAAACGAAGCAACATTAGTGTGCGTAGTTCACATTTTTTAACAGGTATGTTCATTAATTTACTGATGCATTATCTACAAAAACTCTATGAAGATCTTTAGACTGGAATTTACCTTTCTTTATGAATGACTTGCACGATTTCATTTGCTCAGGAGTGAAGGCGTTCGTGCGAAAAACGAAATAATTAACAATATCGCCATGTTCTATTCATGGCAAGACCTCAATATTGTTCAGGAAAAATTATGGATTTACATATGGACAACAATTGCCCAATAACTATCAGAATAAAGCTATTTTTGATCGCCAGACAACCCACTTACGTAGCCCATGTAATGCATCTTTGATCTCACTTGTACACCAGTTGTTCTGCAAGAAAGCAGCAGACGAAAAATGTGACTCGATCCACGGTTTTGCGACGTCAATGCATACGGTTTATTGAGTTGGTTGCTTGAGGAGGAAGAGCCTGTCCAACTGCATCCTGCGTCCTATTCGAACTTTAAAGAACAGGTGAAAGCAAAGAGATTAGCTGGGCAAAGTAAGCTCATTTGGGAAGGGGGGGCTAGGAGCGTTGCACTCTCTTTAAGCTGGGAACAGACTCATTGGAAAACTATTATCATCGTGAGCATTGATGACGGCAGAAGTTCAGAACAGAAAGAGGTATTACAAAGGGCTAAGTGTCGTATGGGGGGCGCACAAATTTTGAAGTGCTTAGACAAAATTTTACCAGAACGTTCCGTACATTTAGATTTAAGCAGACGTGGATGACGTTATTCCCAGTACAACAGAAGTTTTCAGGTGCATACTGTGTCAACTATTTATTCAGTGTATTAGTACTGGGAACCATGGACTACAATCTCCAAGACCTTTAACAGGTTACTATTTCTTTGCAATTTTCGCTAACTTAGGTCCTTTAAAATATTTTTTAATATTAGCTGTCGTAAAGCGGTTCACGATTTTTACTTTGTAATCTGACAAGGAATACCTCATCTTGTTAAATTATGTACAATGTTTTGTGTCTTCTTATTACTCTTAGACATTCTCCCAGGAAATCCCTTCCAAGGAAATCCCTTCCATTTCACAGAACAGCGAAACATTAAATTTAACAAAAAAAAAAACCCCGTGAATTAGAAAAATTTGCCGCCCCGGTGGCGCAGTGGTCTAAAGCGATGGCTTCTGATCATTCGTCATAAAGGGGTCTGGGTTCGAATCCCGGTGAGGCATGGATGTTGCATTTGTCTTACGGCACTGGCTCTCCTCCTTCCCTGGAACCAGTGACTAAATTAGGGACGGGAGACTGCTTATAGCCCATTGAGTTACTCACTGTGGTCGTTAAACCTCCAATATTATTAAAAAAAAAAATTCACACTTTTGTCAAAGTTCCCCAAAATCTTACATGACCAGCTCACCGCGTATTTCTTAAGTGTGTATACGGAATTGCGATTGGTTCAGAACTATCTTTGAGATTGCTAGTAGAGAGTCACGTAACGTAGACATGCTTTTTTTTTTTTTATTGGAGGTTTAACGACCACCGTGAGCAACTCAATGGGCTATAAGCAGTCGCCCGTCCCTAATTTAGGGTCACTGGTTCCATGGAAGGGAGAGAGCCAGTGCCGTAGGACAAACACAACATCCATGCCTGACCGGGATTCGAACCCAGACCCCTTACGGACGAATGAACAGAGGCCAGCGCCTTAGACCACTGCGCCACAGGGGCGGTGTATGCTTTACTGCATTCGCCGTAAGCAATTTTAATGTTCGGGTGTTTTCTGTTTTCTTTGCGACAATGGTTACTTTCCCCGTACTGTCGGAATGAGACGCGGGGGGGGGGGGGGGTAAATAGAGTACTTTATTGGTAAAACTTTCGTTTTTATATTAAGATGACTTGTGGATCTTCTGCAGCAGCATAACTAGCACAACGTGTGCCCCCAGTCTTCCCTCCGCAAGATTTACTTCAGCACCCCTAAGCACAGCACTTTTCATAGGATTTCGAACACGAGGGAGGATGCATTTTTTGCGGTGTGTGGTGGTTGGGGGAGTTAGGAAACTCTGCAAAAGTAATGGTGCCTAGAGCCCTGCAATTTTAACTTTTTAAGTAATAGATTTGACAATGCGTGCAACTGCTTTGTCCAAAACTAAAATCGCTTGAAATCACCCTCTTACACATGCGGCTGCTGTGAATAAATGTTGACGCCTGTCGTGCACGCAATCAAGGGTAACAGACTGTTTGTCCACATCCTCCAATCCCACTGTGGCCCCGCACTTTTCCTCAGCAGCACAGAGGGCAATTGGAGAGCAATCGCATTATTAACAACCCATTGCAGAGCAATCGTATTGCAACCCAAAGTCAAAGAGCCGAACACTTTCAATCTGTAGGGCGTTAAGCATTTTAAAAGTGAAACTAGGAATTTATTTAGGCAAAGCTAAATACTGTATATCTTAAAGCAAAATATGAATCTTTAGGTTAATTATTGTGCATGTTCGAATTTTTTCATAAATCTATAACTGGCACGTGCAGTGTGCCCCTTCGTTACCTGCGGCGGGGGTGGCAGTTACGCTACTGATTTTTGTTGCGACATCTTCCGAAGTACTCTCACTCTACCTAGTTCTTGCAGAGCAAAGAGATGTCAGCACGTCAGTCCTCGTTTAGCTCCAGATTAGTACAGCTGTGTTTTGTGTCGAGAACCCACAAGTTGTTTAACGTTCTTTTTTTATTTTCGGGGAGAAAGGGAGGCTAAAATGTGGAATTGAAGGCAGTTTAAATGAAGTTTGGATGGACACAAACATGAGGAATTTCCTAATTAGAAATAAATATATATATATATATATATATATATATATATATATATATACAAAGGCTGCAGACAACTCAAAGTAGCATGGAGAGGTGCATGCTTGGTGTAACCAGGAGATATAAGAAGAGGAACTCAAGGATCCGAAAAATGCCAAGAGTGGAAGACATGATCAGAGTTAAATCCCTGAAATGGCAATGGGCTGGACATACTGCCAGAAGGACAGACCATCGATTGACAGCCGAAATTTTAGATTGGATTCCAAGGGACAGGAAAAGACCCAGAAGACCGCATGGGAGATGGGTGGATGAAATTCGAAAGTATGCGGGAGTGACGTGGAGACTGGCACAAGACAGACCGTTGTGGAGGAAACTTGGGGAGACCTTCGTCCAGCAGTGGATTGATAATGGTTGACAATGATATATATATGACAGATCACTTACTATTTAATCAGGCACAATATATGGCAGACAAACTTATTTCAACAGAACACTGTTTTGATGTCTTACTTCGCATCATTAGGTAGTTCTTTCCTAGTACGAAATCAATCTTTTTTTTTTTACTAGCTAGACCTATTCACATTCATGAGGGGGGAAAAACTATCTTCAAAATAAATATTTTGGTGTGGATACATACTTTTCATTGTTAAAGCTCCTTTTAAGGGTAATAGAAAGGACCTTTAAAAGGGTGCTTTTAGTATCCTTAATTTATTTAGGTACTTTCACAACAGCACGAATCGCGATGGCTACTCAGTTGACGTGCTGCTGTCATCTATGGGCTGATACGGAGTCTAAAGGTCAGTGACCCATTTTAATGCAGCAATCATCACCACCTGCAAGTGCCAGTGTTTCACTATTCAAAGCATCACGGCTAACAGAATGAAGAGCCAACAAGGATCAGGGCATAAAAAATACCTGAAATATTACATGTTGAAAGGACAAACATTTTTAGCAACTCAGTACTTCAACTGTAAACTTTTGGAGCAAAACAACATTTGCCCCAATGTCCATACCTTCATCCAAAGACAGTTACAGAAGTAATATACACAAAATCTTTGGTCTGCAGTAAAATAAAAAAATTTAGCCAAAAGAAATGCATTATGGTACCAAATTCAACATTCCATTTCTTTTTCCAAATGCAGTTGCCCAGCCATGTAAATTTCTTACCAGCACGGGCCAAAAAGTTATGTCCAAGGCATCTCAGGAATGGTGTTGTTCAAGCCTTGTGTATTGGATAGGCAACAGCTGTGGGCTCCAGCCACACTTCCAACTATGAAGTGCAGTTTTGGGCAAATACAACACAAGCAGGGATCCCGAAAACTAGCCTTTGACACAGTAATTTCTGGTGGATGCCTTGACACTTGAGGAAAGCAACGAGAAACAACCTCATCACGATTCCTTTCCCTAGGCTATTCATCGCCACGACTGTGTGCACAGCTCTTAGTGGCAGATCACATACGCCCTTGATTTGGACATGGCATCTTACAAGCTAGAGATTTTAATGTTCAAAAGAAATGTTCATAAAATCTTATGTTGTATATTACTTTGCAGTATTGTATTACACAGAATTTTTGGATGTTATCTTAGTAGTTCTAAAAAAAAAAAGCTTACCAATTTTAGCACGTAGTTCAAACTTCTTAAAATGATTTCTTGAAGCTCAAACAGTTAACTTACATGCAGTGATATGATATAGTAAATAGAACAAGCATACATACTACTGTTTAATTTTGAGTTGGATCCTGAATTAGTTTACTGAGAAACACTGCAAGCTTAAGAAAATGAAATACTATGTGACAGTAAAGGTTAAAAGAACTAAGTGCCTTCAGTTTCATAAAATTAGTCTTGCCAGAAACTTAACAGTAAATAAGTTTAGAATATTGAATGAATGTCATCATCCTACTACACTAAAACACTTTCGGTGAACAAGAGTTCGTGTCACTAGTACCTACATTCTACCATAAAAACCCTAAAATGCAATGATTCACAACTTCCAAAAAGAAACATGGCACAAGATTTCATTTTCAAGAATTTATTTTACTTCTGTGTGGCAATACAGATACACAAGTCATTTTTAAACTAAAATTCTTTCCAAAACTATGAGCATGCAAATTTGGCAAAGGGTTCACACAGATCAGTTTTTCACGACTTAGAACTTTTCAAAGCCTAACATGTATGCAACTCAATCCAATATATAAACATTCAAAATAAACTACATATCCTGGGAATTTTTTCACCGAACAGACACAAACTATTCTCTACTACATTCAGACATACAAATATACTTTAAACATTCATTCTTCAGCAGATGCTCTTATGAAAATAGTACTGTGCTATTTCTGTGAATTAAGGCACAAACTGCAACTTCAACCACAATACTTGTACAATTATGTAATGAAAGAGCTCAAAAATAAAACAGGTATTAAAAAAACTAAACATGTTAGCGTTCTCAATGAAATATTAACATATTCCCAAATTTTGCCTGACAGTGCAGCAGAATTGTTAGGCAATAAACTTTAGATTCTGCACAGACAGCAATTTAGAAAAAAAAACCCCTATGTACTCATAATTTATTCTTTAACACAAATGTTTCTACAAGGACTACACTATTAATCAGAAATATTAAATGCTTCCATAGTTTTCATTTTGGAAACAATCAGAACACTTTACACATGCATAAGCAAGCATATTTGTATTTCTATAAACTAAAACCTGTTTTGACATAGCAAATGACATCAGAAAACAAAAAAATTAGGAACAATTGTGTTTGCCATTAAAAAAAAATTATATTTTCCCCACTTGAAAAGAGATAAAAAGGGGTGTTTCACTTGCTTCCAGTGATGTTATGAAGCAAAATAATCGTTTACAGGTCAAGCTTCAGGAACTCCATCACGAGACACCAGTACAATGTTCACAACACAGGAATCAAATCATTCAGCAAACCCGTCTACAGTTTTCAGAAGATTGCAGTTGCTATACATGAAGGCAGATGACATCACATTCAATTCCTGTGAAGAAATAGTGGTACAGCAAACACATTAAGAGTTTGTTCATTACTGTGGCCACAATTAAACATGCAGAAAAAGAAATGCAGCACTTGTTTGCAGGGTAAAGACTTAAAAAAAAAAAAATAGTACCACCTAAGAATGAAGATATTTACACTGAAACATCAACTTGCTCTCAGACACAAAAGAAATGAACATACACTCAATCGAAACATTAGAAATACCTAATAGCACGTTGGTTCTCCTGTAGCGAGAATAACAGCGTGTACACGCAGACGCATCTACTCCATCAGAGGTTGGAGGGTTTCTGAAGGAAAAACTATCACATGCGTGGGCAACAGAAGGACACCCCTCATTCCACTTCTCAGTTACCACTTGTCCAGGGTTACAATTTAATGGAAAGGTAAATAGATATTATCAAACAATGGAAGTACTGTAATATGAGAAAATAATTTTCACCTTTATTTTGGGACCCTTGTGGCGGCAGAAGAAATGTATGGATTGTAATTAAATTTTTAATATTTATCGATGTAGAAAGATTATCAACTGGCACTATTACTACCCGATTGTACATTTCAAAAAATTATAAAAATTTTTAATTTTGTGCTAAATCTCAGATTTTTGATCCCTTTGTGGCAGCAGAAGATATAAAGTGATTGAGCTTAAATTTTATGCTGTCATTAAGGAAGGAAAAAGGCAACTTTTTCTGCAATATTAGTTTGAAATCCCCAAATTCAATTTTTTCGACCCACCCTATTGCATAGTCAACTGAATTTTAGGGTATATTTCAAAATATTTTTTAAACTTTCAAGTTCTCGCTTCATCTTTGGCAGCACAAAAATATCCACATAACGAACATATAGCAATGCATCAATGGAAGTAATATTGTTCATAATACATGGGAAATTTAAAGAATATTCAAAGCAAACAGATTATAAATTCTGAATTTGCTTGTAACACTTACTTGGTCAAAACTTGAAAATTTCATTGCCCTGGAGTGGGAATCAAACCCATATCTCATCTCCCAATTCCTGTTTGAGTATGCTAACCGTTATGCTACACCATCCAGGACTGTGAAGTTCCAAGCAACTGAGACTAAGCAACCTTTTGGTTTAGTAATCTGATGCACCCTTCAGATTTGTGCTAGTCTAAGCAGTATTGCTTCCTCATCCTACGTGGTGTAACGGTTAGCATCCTAGAACAAAATCGGGAGATGCGGGTTAGATTCCAGCTCCAGGGTAATGAAATTTTCAAGTTTTCTGAGAGGTGTTACATGGATGACCAGTAAGTGTTACAAGCAAATTCAGAATTTATAATGTTTGCTTTCAATATTCTATAATATCAATGGTTTTTTAGACAACCGATTTAGTATTTGTCTTTCTATATCTGAACTTCAGCAAAGAGGGTAAACAATGGACCTGATTTCTGTCTATAAATTTTCTTATTGTATTCAAAATAGTTCTGATAAATATTTATCATTATTTCTCTACATTATTCAATTTGTACAGTACTTAAACATCCAAGCTGTTTTAAATGATTATAAATCAACTCCATTGCCTTCAATACTAGGGTATAATGATTTCACATCCAATCTAGCCATGTAAGTCCAACATTTATATAAACTGATTTTATTTGTTCTATAAAGGTTAAAGTGTTGCCTATTGCATATTGATTCTTCAGGAATTCTGAACTCGTGATAAGCTTACTTCTAGATGTGATAGTCACTTGGTGAGGATGGCTGCCAGAGGAAGAAAGTTTGCATTTTCAAAAGTGCTTGCAGCAACATGATATTCAACGTCCGAGTTCAACCATTCCCTCAGTGAATAAAACTTATTTTATTAACTATTTAGCATGTTCTTAAATTTGAAGCATTTTAACCTACAGTTTGTTTATAATGTGTTAGGATTACAATATTTTATTTACATTACTATTATGATCCAAAGATCAAATTCATGACAGAGTGGTTCGCTCGAACAGCAGAACGTACTGAAAGTGTACAGCATAGGTGTACTTCATATAACTACCTCAAAATATTAAACTTAGTACAATTATTTCACATTCAAGCAATCCATGTAAGCTGAAAATTGACAGCCCTGTGGGGGCTGTCAATTTTCAGCTGGAGAGAGATATTTGACTGGTAAGGCAGCATGATAATTTTCAAGCCCTGTATATATTTATGTTAGTATATACAGTATACATCCTACAATGCTGCCCGGTAATAGCTAATACACACAATACACACACGAGCAACTGAATTAGAGATACCTGTCTAGTAACATGTAGCACCACCTTTCGCCCTGATGATTGCGGCGATTTGTCTCGGCATGGACTCAACAAGCCATACGAATCAACGACACCTGAACTAGCTCCCACAGTTCACAAAGATTTGATGGAGGGGCAGAGCCTCGAACATCTCTCTCGACGGCATCCCAGATGTGCTCGATGGAATTGTGGTCAGGTGACCTAGCTGGCCAAGGAAGTAGAGGTTACGTTGGTGGAGTGTTCGTCCAACCATTTGGATACAATTTGGGAGCGATGGCACGGTGCATTGTCTTGTTGCAGGATGAGGTCCCCAGTAGGATGTTGAAGACGCATAAACAGGAGCAAATTGTCGTCCAGAATACCCTGGTACCGTTGACCTGTGAGGGATGATGTCACACATCCCAGGGGTCCCATTTCAGTCCACGTAAACAGTCCCCAGATGAGAATGCCACCCCCACCAGCTTGAAGAGTACCCTGCAGGCAAGGAGGATCCAACGCTTCATGTGGTCTGCGCTGTACTCGTATCCTACAATTCGCATGTACCAACGTGAATCTTGACTTATCAGTCCAGGCAATATTTTCCCACATGTCTAGGGTCCAGTGGCGATGTTCGCGCGCTTATGTTAATCTTTGCCCCATGTGATGTGCCGTCAGCAGCGGTACCCTTGTGGGACAATGACTTCTGTACCCCATAGCGAGGAGATGGTTCTGGATGGTGTGGCTGCTTAAACGTTTTTGTGCACCAGCGTTAAATTACAGAGTGATTTCTCCGCTGTTACAATGCGAGCTAGCCGACGATGACCCCGCTCATCCCACCGCTGTTCACTGCAGTTGGCCCTTGCAGGGATGGTTTTACCGGATTCGATGTACTCACGGTGCACTCTTGACACAGTGGCTCATGAAATTCCTGGTGCCTGCACGACTTCCGATATGTGTGTGTGTGTATATATATATATATAGCATAGGAAAGTTACATTTTCACTCATGTAATATAATATAAACCACAACAAAACTGCGCAATGCTGCAAGTATTAGACGTAGTTAGTGTAAGTAAAAGAATATTAACACACAAGCAATCTACCCTCATAAAGAAACAAATAGGGCCAAAAACCTTTAAATAAAAAACAAAAACTGAAGTGAATAACAAAATGACGAAACGATGTTAAGAAAATATATATATAAAAAAATGTTTACTCAGAACCCCTGGATCACTCTTCAGGGAAAGACATCAAGTGGCCCTGAGCACACAAGTTCAGGGTTTCATGAGAATGCAAAAATCTCAAAAATGCAATAATGGATATCCAATTTGAAATTTTGTGATGTAAATTTTGATGCATTCTGTCTTCCCTACCTGAACTATAGGAAATACAAGAGTCACTAGGATTAAAATTGAACTAAAAAATGAACTATAAACCACCTTACCAAAACAATGTTACATGTACTGTTGTATAAACAAAAAAGGAACATCAAAACAAAAACTGAGTCAAAAGTCTCCCTACAAGATTAAAAGACAGTAACAGCAACAAAATTCCTTCCACCAAACCCTACATGACAGAGTCATTCTTAGAGAGTCACAATTAAGACGTAAAACCAAGTTGGAAAATCAAACTCCAGATGTGTTCAGAAACAAAGTGAACAAATTTAGCTGTAATTTCCTAGGTACTTTCTGAAATAATCCAATTTCAATGTCGAATTTCCTAAAGGGATGAAAAGAAATTAAAAAAGAAATTGAACAGCTAAAAAGCAAGTATGTTATTGCACCCATTGATAAATGTAGGGGTAATTTTGCTTTCATTTGCAAAAAATTATATTATGAAATATTGTCAAAAGAATTGAGTAATGAAAAAAACCTATCAAATTGAAAAATGTTCTGATGTCAAAATTATACAGAAATTTTTTGAGTTTTTTTAAACTACTAAAAATTAGAGAATCCAAGATTGAATTTCCATACATTTTTGCCACTCCTAAGTTTCGTAAGGTTCCGGTTTGTTTCAGATTCATCACCTGCGGTTTCAATAATTACAATAATAAAGCTGGCAAAATTTTTCTAGAACTGTTGCAGATTATCTACAATATTAAAGATGCCACTTGGATTATTACAGACAATAAAAAAATCTTAGTTTATCAAGGATAATCAACCATTTAAAGGTGAAATTAATACACATGATTTCAATAATCTGTTTATCAATTTAGAGGATCTGCATACAGTTCTCCAATGGTATTTTGATGAATTTGGTCACCTTTTGAAAGTCAGCAAGAAATACTGGGGACACTTTTGTAACTTTTGTGTCTTCCACAACTCCGAAAATTTGCTATTAATGTAAAAATTTCCTAGTAAAATTCCCATAAGAGTTGCTTTAGATTATTAATAGAATAATGATTCAAAAACATGGTATCCCTATGGGTACTTCATTTTCAAGCCTGTTAGCCAATTTATTTCTGCATTATTATGAGAGAAGGATTGTTATGGAGCATGTTCATAGTTTTAGATATGTTGATGACCTTATCAGTGTGTTCAAAACAAGACTTAATATGCAGGATTGTTATCCCCCGAGCTCGGTTCTGGAAAAAACAAACAGGAATTCTGAGATTGCGTTTTTGGACCTACAGATTACACTAAAGCATAAAAAATTCTCAATAGATGTATTTGATAAAAGAACAAATTTTGACTTCAGCCCTAAATTACTGAATGTTTGGACTTCAAGAATTCCAAGAACAATACATAGAAACATTATATCTCAATTTCTACGTATCGCTCGCATTTGCAATAACAGAGACAATACCACCAAACAGTTAAAGCTTTTTTCCACTTTGAAAGACAATTCTTATCCACCAAAATTTTGTAAATTTTACTTTTGTGATCTCTTATCTACTTACAATCTACATTCCACTTTCAAGATCAGACTTTGTAACATTACACCCTAAAATATCTTTGTACTAACCACTTCTTAGGGCCACACTTAAAACAATGTTTCCTCAGAGTCACCCCGGAGACTTATAACACCAGTTCTTCACATCCACTAAAAACATTTATTCAACATTATAGAAATTGGATTATTTCAGAAAGTACCTAGGAAATTACAGCTAAATTTTTTCACTTTGTTTCTGAACACACCTGGAGTTTGATTTTCTAACTTGGTTTGACGTCTTAACTGCGACTCTCTAAGAATGACTGTTTATGTCATGTAGGGTTTTTGGTGGAAGGAATTTTGTTGCTGTTACTGTCTTTTAATCTTGTAGGGAGAATTTTGACTCAGTTTTTGTTTTGATGTTCCTTTTTTTGTTTATACAACAGTACATGTAACATTGTTTTGGTAAGGTGCTTTATAGTACATTTTTTAGTTCAATTTTAATCCTAGTGACTTTTGTATTTCCTATAGTTCAGGTAGGGAAGACAGAATGCATCAAAATTTACATCACAAAATTTCAAATTGGATATCCATTGCTTTTTTGAGATTTTTGCATTTTCATGAAACCTGAACTGAACTTGTGCGCTCAGGGTGTGCTCTTGATGTCTTTAAGAGTGATCCAGGGGTTCTGAGTAAACGTTTTTTTATATATATTTTCTTAACATTGTTTCGTCATTTTGTTATTCACTTCAGTTTTTTATTTAAAGGTTTTTGGCCCTATTTGTTTCTTTATGAGGGTAGATTGCTTGTGTGTTAATATTCTTTTACTTACACACATAAAGAAATTCAACTGTGAACTAGTGAGGAAAGCAATTGAAAACAACCAAAGCCTAAAGATAGCAAAGGGACATCTCAGTGAGGGAAGAAAACAGATTATGGCACTGAGAAAAGAAAATGGTTCTGTAACAAGAAATAGAGGCGAAATTTTGACAAGAGTGAAAGATTTCTACTCCAAATTATATGAAAGGGATGATGCATGTACTCCAGACATCATGGAAGGTACCAGTACAAGAGTTCTTCCAGTCCTCCCAGCAGAAGTTGCACATGCAATCAAGAAAATGAAGCAGGGAAAAGCTCCAGGAGAAGATGGAATTACTGTAGACATCATACAAAAAGCAAGTGGAGAAATCGAAACAGTACTCACCCAAATTTTTACTCGATGCCTTAATGAAGGGAAGATTCCTGAGGATTGGAACAACGCTATAATGATCCTGCTACATAAAAAAGGTGACATTGAGGATATCAGGAACTACAGACCTATCAGCCTCCTATTAAGTGGTTTATAAAATCTTCACCAAAGTTCTTTCACACCGTTTGAAGGTAACACTGGACATGGCTCAACCGAGAGAACAAGCTGGATTCAGGAGTGGCTACAGCACAATAGATCATATCCACGTACTGAGAGAACTAATTGAAAGAGCGAGAGAATATGAACTTCCATTGTGCATGGCTTTTTATCTATTATGAAAAAGCCTTTGATTCAGTGAAACCATCAGCAGTTACAATGGCTCCGAAATCCTGCGGTATTGAAGATGCATACATTAATATTATCAATAACATCTATGAAAATGCAAGTGCAAAGATTCGGCTGTTTGAAAATACAACACACATAAAAATTGGAAAGGGAGTGAGACAAGGTGACACCATATCTCCGAAGCTCTTTAATGCCACATTGGAGGGTGTTTTTCAGTCACTGAGCTGGGAAAACAAGGGGATAAAGATTAATGGAGATTATCTAACCCACCTTCGTTTTGCTGATGACGTAGTCATTTTTGCAACTAGCCCATCAGAGCTGCAGATGATGATCCAGGAACTTGCTGACAAGAGTAAAGAAGTGGGATTAAAAATGAACTTTCAGAAGACAAAAGTTATGTTCAATGCTTTTACATGAAATGAAGATTTATCGATTGATGGACAAAAGCTGGAGATAACAGACATGTAAGTTTATCTTAGACAGCAGATATCAAGTGAGGGTCACATTGATGAAGAAATTAATCGGCGTACAAAACTTGACTGAAGAGCTTTTGGAAGAAACAGCATAATTTTTAAGAGCAATCAATATGCCATTATGTCTTAAAAGTGTTTGATCAATGCATCCTTCCAGTGCTTACGTATGGTGCAGAGACGTGGACCTTAACTAAAAGAGACATACAAAGGCTGCAGACAACTCAAAGCAGCATGGAGAGGTGCATGCTTGGTGTAACCAGGAGAGATAAGAGGAACTCGTGGATCCGAAAAATGAAATGAGTGGAAGACATCATGATCAGAGTTTAATCCCTGAAATGTCAATGGGCTGGACATACTGCCAGAAGGACAGACCATCGATAGACAGGCAAAATTTTAGATTGGATTCCAAGAGACAGGAAAAGACCCAGAAGAAGACCACATGGGAGATGGGTGGGTGAAATTCGAAAGTATGCGGGAGTGACATGGAGGAGACTGGCACAAAACAGACAGTTGTGGAGGAATTTTGGGGAGACCTTCGTCCAGCAGTGGATTGACAATGGTTGATGAGATATATATATAAAAAATCAATCCACTGTTGGATGAAGGTCTGTCCAAGTTTCTTTCAAAATTGTCTGTCTTGAGCCCGTCTCCTCTATGTCACTATAGCATACTTTCAAATTTCATCCATCTCCCATGGGGTGTTCTGTTCCTCAGAATCCAGTCTAAAATTTTGGTTGTCCATCAGTAGTCCATTCCTCTGGCAACATGTCCAGCCCATTGTCATTTCAGTTGTTTTCACTCTGGTCATGATGTCTTCTACTCCTGTTATTTTCCTTATCCACAAGTTCCTCTTCTTATCTTTCCTGGTTACATCAAGCATGCATCTCTCCACGCCTCTCACTTGTCTGCAGTCTTTGTATATCTTTTTTAGTTAAGGTCTAAGTCTCTGCTCCATATGTAAGCATTGATTAAACACTTCTTTTAAGACATAATAGCATACAGAAAAATCAAAAATGGTACACAAAAGAGACTAGCTTCAACCCTGAATTAACTTCATTGCTAAGCAAACAGGTAAAACATGAATAGCATTTTACTACATTTGTGTTTACCTAACAGAGTGGGGTATTTTTTTTTCATTGTCCTACACAGAAGTTTAGAGTACAGCACTGTTAACTACAATGCAACAGATTAAAGTTTCACGAAACTTGTTCGGCAGAGCTCCAATCTAACGGATCCCAGTGAAATCAATGAAAGATTTCAGTAACAATCTACTAGCACACCACCACCAAAAAAGAAATTTTGATACTGAAACCTTTAAGACAATTCTTGGTTCAGAAACTTAAAATATCACAAAAAAAAAAAAGGCACACCTAAGAGCAATACAAAAGTTAATCACAATGCAACAAACCCATAATCAATAAAACATTCAAATCACTGACCAGCCCTTCAAATACCTACCTACTGAAGAATAATTTATCAAGATCTTACAAAATAAAATTATATTACCACAACATGAAAAAAAAAAAAATCCTAAATATCATACATGAGCCTATTTGATCACATGCAACAATCTAAATTTTTAAATCAATAGAATTACACAGATAAATCCTGTGGTAAAGAAAATTATGATAGCTAATTATGAAAAGTAAATAAATAATAAAAACAAGTAAATAAGAAACACTGAATGGCTACCTTTGTCTTTTCTAACACATTTGTTTTTTCACACTTGGTTAAGCAATCATCAGATTTCCAACTACCATAGTCATTTCTGAGACATTTGTTTTTCCACACTTGGATTCTGCTTTTTTTTTTTACCATCAACAGCTGGTTGCTCTTCACCATTTGGAAATAAGTTTTTGGTTTCACCATCATCAGATTTCCAGCTACCGTAGTCTTCACAATTCTGAAAAATAATGAATGACAACAGTGACCTTGTAATGTGAAAAAAAAAAGATACCATGTAAATAGCATAAAATTTTCATTGACACCTTCCTCTCCCTGTAAAGTGACCACACATCAATCACCTTCCAAGACAGAAACAAAATTGCAGGCTACTTTTGTGGCTACACATTCATGAATACCTACCTACCTGCTCCTGAAAGGTGACCACAAAGCAATAACATTACAAGAACAAAGAAATCCTACTGAACTTCAATGACATCCTCTTGAGTACAGATTCATCAATGCCTTCCTCTTGCTGAAAGGTGATTACAAAGCATTCACCTTGGATGAAAGTAAGCTTTGTGCAATAAACTTTTCATGACAGTTTCTTGGGTATAGATTCAGCATTGCCTTGCTCTTCCTAAAAGGTGACCTTTTTGTTGTTCAGAGTTTTAACGACCACTGTGAGAATCTTGATGGGGTACAAACAGTAGCCTGTCCATAATTCATTCATAGCCCACCGGGATTCAAACCCAAAACCATTGCATGAATGATTTGAAGCCAGCAATCACCACCCTGGCGACAAAAAAAAAAAAAGTAGGAAATCCCAGTGAACTTCACGAGTTACCTTTCATGAAGGTTTAGACATTGCTGAATCTGTACTCAAAAAAAATGTCATTAGGTTGACTGGAATTCAGTGAATGTCATGACAGTTTCTTGAGTACAGATTCAACAATGTCTAAACCTTCATGAAAGGTGCCTACAAAGCAATAACCTTTACGTTCAATGCACATGTATCAAAAACAAAATGATTGCAATTCCAGAGCTGTTGGGCCACTTTTTTGGATAAAACAGCAATAGTGGAACAAGTCAGCATGTTGTAGTGCCACCTGTGGCTCGGATACAAGCGGCTACCAGGCACGCATACAGTTCACATTTTTTAAAGTTAAAAAAAATACAAACTTTTTTTTTCTCCTCTTTTTTACATGTTTTGCATTTCTGTTTTAAGGGTCTGAATTCAAAATGTCCAGTGGACAAAAGTGTGCACCTCAAGTTTTAACATGCTGATATTGGTATGAAATGATATGATGAAAAAACTGGTATAAAATGATATGAGAAATTTAGTGATTCTGCCATGTTCTTTTAATTTAAGTTTTCACACTTTGCTACTAAACACCAGATACTAGTTCCATCAGAGGCATGCATCCTGTCGCTGACTATAAACATTTAGAGCAAAATTACATATGATTCCAATATCGGGACCTACAGTATAACATAAGTTATTCTTCTGCCCTTGGCACTCGTTAACAATAATACAACTTCCAGTGATCAGCCATGAAATGAAACACTACATGCAACGACGCTGCATTTTTTTTTTTTTTGTAGTAGGAATTTCGATTCCAAACTTTTCCATTTTGTTGCCTGGTCTAGGCAACTATATTGCTTTTTACCTGCCCAGGCCAATAATTTAAATGTCCCAGGCACTACTTTCTGAAAATGGATTCATTCATAACACTTTCTCCATACACTCAAACAAGTTGCCATTGAATGCCGATAGGCCCGATTTTCAGAAGTCAGAAAATGGATAATTGATTGAATTTCACATTCAGCAGGAATTTCAATGTGCATGTTCATTTTGAAAGATCATAACTAACCACAAATGGATAATATACACCTAACAATGGTGCCAGGAGATAGCCAACGGTGCACTAGGCCTAGACGACCTTGACTGAGCCCTGGCCAGGAACCTATGCAGATACTATGCACAAATGTTCTTTATTTTCTGAATGACCTGCATAGAAACAATATGCACACAAAACACTATCTGCCCTCCAGATAGAGCCCACCCACATCTCACCTCAGGGAGTGTTTTTTTTTTGCTTCCCCTATCACAGACACCAAAAAAGCAGGGAACCTTCCTTGATCCAATATCTTTCTCGTGACTTTCTTTCCAAACCCCCCACCACAACACTCTACACTACAGTCAATACGATTCCCGAAATAGAAAAATTTAGACATCAAAACATGTAAGGTCCTGGAGCTGTATGTATTACATTATACGAGGGTCATAACAAAAGTTCTGCCCACGTTAGTCTAAAACAGAAGCGATGATGAAATCTGGAATATGATTGCGTCATGTCAAGGTCATACTCTCAGCAACGCAGTAGTGTCAGATTAACACACCACCATTTGCTGTGTGTTGCTGATGGTTTGGAAACTGAAGCACACAGCTCCTCAGGTTGAGTCATGGCATTAGACCAGCACTCTTGCGTGAAAAGAAACTGCCGGGTGGGGGGCTCCGAAACAGATCCACATTGTCATGCAAGAAGTTTGTGGGGAAGGAACTCTTGATCAAAGCACAATCTTTCCGAGGACAAAGTTCAGACCGAAAATTCGTCAAAATCACCCCAACTCATTGGAAGTGAGAGCGATCATGCTGCACGACAACACATAGTGTCATGGTGCAGTGTCGGTATGGGGACTTTTGTCAAAATATGGCTGGATAACTTTATCCCACCCACCATACAGCCCTGATGTCAGTCCACCCAACTTTGGTCTTTTTCTAAAGTTAATATAGCTCTGTGGCATCTACAAAGAATCGCTGGATGAACTGTTACTGAACAAGATGGCGTACTACGTGGCACTCAGGACCTTCCTCGCTGCTGATAAGCTGTCATTAGCAGTGGAGGGAGTATATTGAATGGCAATAAGGTAAGTTTTCTGTTACTTCACACTTTACAAAAGTTCTGTGCACTGTCCGTTTTTGAGTAATGACCCCCATATACAGTGTGTGTGGGTGTGGGATGCAAGGTCAGGTGATGCACAAACATATAGCCTCCCCTAGACAAATCCTGACCCGCCTTCTCGCAGTGCATCCTATTCCCACTAAACGGGCTCTGATGAGCAACAAATAGCGATATAACTATACTATCGGGATTAGAGGAAATGCTATCCCACACTCAACCTGCTTGGCTGGCGTGATGATTTATGGCCAAACCTCCTCAACAATGATTTCATAACTTAAATCTTGGCCCTGAGTCTCCAGCAGCCGGGATGTACCTTGTCTAGGCCAGTGCGACATGAAGGCAGAGGGTGCTAAGAACCACCAGAAGACCGGACTAGGCTGCCATCTGATGCTGACCTTGGCTACGTTTAATGGAAGACTATCTTCTGATTCAAAGCTCCTTAAATTGGAGGAGGAACTCCCAAAGATCTAGTGGGACATTGGGCTAAGTGAGGTAAGCAGAAATTGAACTGAAAAGAGAACATCTGTTTGACTATTGTGGGACAAATACTAGAAGAACTAGTGGTTTTGGATTTATAATAAACAAGAAACTGAAAGGCAACAATAAGTTGAAAGTTCCTCGGACAGAGTTGTGCGACTCGTTATCCAACTCTCAAATCGATACCCAGGCTCAGATTATTCAAGCTTACCCATCACAAGTCATCCTGAGAAAGAAGTTGAAGAATTTTAGGAAGAAATTCAGAATCTAAATAATAAAGGCAAGCAGCACTTTGAGATCATTATGGGTGATTTCAATGCAAAAATAGGGCAACAGCATGGAACTTCAGTAACTAAATTCAGAAGTGAGAACAGAAACCAGCTTAGAAATATGTAGAGTTCGCAGAGGCAGAAAATTTTCCCATCGTGAACTACTTTTATAAAACACAGGAAGTGGACATGGAAGCATCCCAATGGCAGGACAAGTGAAACTGATTTCGTGTGTAAAAAGAAATTTATCACTGAAGACCGCAGTGTACTGAACAGGTTCAACACTGAGTGTCTGTAGAATGGCGAGATGCACCTCAACACTTAACTCTAGCATGGCAAGCTCATCAAATAAAAGGTATTGACGTGACAAACCTGAAAAATCATCATACCTTCAAATTGGAACTGAGGAACAGATTTTCTGCTTTAGAAGATCTAACATCAGAATAAGTACACATCTCTAAAGTTAACAGAAAACTAACCAAGGCCTTTATGGAAATAGCAACAAAAATAGGTGGTACTAAGAACAAGTTGCATATGAAGAAAACATCAAGAAAAAACAAAAATACTGATGCAAAAGAGAAGGGAGATGTCGACAAATAAAGATTTCACTTCCAAAGTGGAATATATAGAGCTATGCAAGAAAGTACAGAAAAGTATCACTGAAGATGTAAGGAAATTAAACTGAACTAGTGAGAAAAGCAATTGAAAACCAAAGACTGAAGAGAACAAAAGGGCATCTTAGGAAGGAGGAAAAAGATTATGGCACTGTAACAAGAAATAGATGAAATTTTGACAAGAGTGAAATATTTCTACTCAGAACTATAGGAAAGAGATTATACATCTACTCTAGACATTAAGGTAACAGTGCCAAAGTCCCCCTCCAGTCCTCCTGGCAGAAGTTACACACACAATTAAAAACATGAAAACACAGAAAAGCTCCCAGAACAGTTGGAATTACCATGGGCATTATACAAATGGAGAAATTGAAACTAGACTCTTCCAAGTTTTCATTAGATGTCTCAATGAAGGGAAGATTCCCGAGCATTGGAACAATGCTACAATGATCCTGCTACATAAAAAAGTTGAGTCGGGATCTCAGGAACTACAGGCCCATCAGCCTCCAATCAGTGGTTCATAAAATTTTCGCTAAGGTTCTTTCACATTGCTGGAAGGTAACACTGAACATGGCTCAACCTAGAGAACAAGCTGGATTCAGGAATGGCTACAGTACTATAGATCATATGCTGAGAGAATTAATTGAAAGAATGAGGGAATATGAACTGCCATTATGTATGGCTTTTGTCGATTATGAAAAGGCCTTTGATCCTGTGCAACCATCAGCAGTTACAATGGCTTTGAAATCCTATGGTATAGAAGATGCATACATTAGCATTATTAGTAATATCTCTGAAAATGCAAAGGTTCAGATATTTGATATAGCAATAAAACTTCGAAAGTGAGAGAGACAAGATAACGCTGTGTCTCCAATTTTTAATGCCACATTGCAAAATGTTTTTCAATCATTGAACTGGGAAAACAAAGAGATAGAGGTTAATCGAGATTACGTTAGCAGAATGAAGGCAAGTTAGTTATTTTTGCAACTGCCCCTTCAGAGCTGCAGAGTATGATCCAGGAACTTGCTGACAAGAGGAAAGAAGTTGGATTATAAATGAACTTTCACAAGACAAAACTGATTTACAATGCTTTTACAAGAAATGGAAGATTTGCTGATTGATGTGGAAAAGCTGGAGATAACTGATACCTACATTACCTTGGACAGCAGATGTCAAGCGGTCACATTGATGAAAAAATTAATTGACGTATAAAATTTGTTTGGAGAGGTTTGGGAAGAAACAAGAATTTTTAAGAGCAATATGCCGTTATGTCTTGAAAGAAAAGTGTTTAATCAATGCATCCTTCAAGTGCTTACGTACGGAGCAGAGTTGGGAACCTCAAGTACACAAGACATACAAAGGCTGCAAACAACTGAAAGCAGCATGGAGAGATTCATGCTTAGTGTAACCAGGAAAGATAAGTTCAACTCACCGATAAGGAAAATGACAAGAGTGGAAGACATGATCAAAGTAAAATCCCTAAAATGGCAATGGACTGGACATGTTGCCAAAAGAATGGACCACTGATGGACAACCAAAATTAGAGACTATTCCAAGGAACAGGAAAAGACCCAGAAGAAGACTACACGGGAGATGGGTAGTTCGAATTCGAAAGCATGCAAAAGTGACAGACTGGCACAAGACAGACCACTGTGGACAAAACTTGGGGAGACATTCATCCAGCAGTGGATTGAAAACTTGTCGATAAAAAATTCTAAATAATCCCTAAATATAGTAAAAATATTTGCTCAGTCCAAACTTAAAAACCAACGGTTCCGGGAATCAGAGTAGTTGACTTTTTTTACCTAGTTGGATAGGCAAAGAGGTCACCACAACAGCAATGAAGAACAGTACTGTCTCATGCAAAATTTCCAGTTGCAATTATCATTCCACTAACAAAGTGCAGAGGTTGGGCAGCTGACTAATTAGAGAAACCAGTTCTTTTGCTTTGCTCCAATTGTTTAGTCACATGTCGGACGTGGCTTCAGTCTGTTGCATCAACCAATGAAAAATTGAATTCTTTTTTATTGTGGTCTTTTGTCCTTGTGATTTGCCATCCAATACATTTTTTGTAGATTCCTTGATTTTAGTAAAACTTCACAATACTTTAAAGCAAACTACAAGTTCAAAAGGAAAATACAGAAGTTGACAATGTTGCAACATTAACAAGTTTCAGTTCAATAAGTCTTACAGAAAAATCAAAATGGTACACAAAAAAGACAAACTTCAAATCGGAATTAACTTCATTGCTAAGCAAGCAGGTAAAACATGAATAACATTTCAATAGATCTGTGTTTACCTAACAGAGTGGGGTATCCCCCCCCATTGTCCTACACATAAGTTTGCAGTACAGAACTCTTAACTACAGCTCAGCAGGCTAAAATCCCAGGGCACAATTGATGAAACATTTCAGTAACAATCTACTAGCACAACACCACCAAAAAAGCAATTTTGATGGTACTGAAACCTTCAAGACAATTCTTGGCTCAGCAAACAAAATATTACAGAAAGAAAAAATAAGGAGGCACACCTAAGAACAATACAAAAGTTCACAATGCAACAAAATCCATAATTTAGGAAAAACTCAAATCACTGACAGTACTTCAAATACCTGCTCAAGAATCATTTATAAAGATCTTACAAAATAAAATTATATTGCCACGACATGGGAACAAAAATAATATCACATGGATCTATTTGTCTCGTCACATGAAACAATCTAAGTTTTTATATTACTGTTATGATAAATTAAAATTACAGATAAAATCCTGTTGTAAGGAAACCTATGATAGCCAATTACAGAAAGAAAATAAATAAGTAAATAAGAAACACTAAATGGCTACCTGGGTCTTTTCTGACACATTGTTTTTTCAGACTTCCGATAAGCCATCAATGGCTGACTGCTCTTCACCATTTTGGATTATTTCTTTGGCTTCACCATCAGATTTCCAACTACCATAGTCATTTCTAACAAATTTGTTTTTTCAGACTTGGATTCTGCTTTTTAACTATATATGGCTGCCTGCTCTTCCTTATTTTGAAATACGCCTTTGGCTTCACCATCAGATTTCCAGCTACCATAGTCTTCACAACTCTGAAAAATAATGCATTACCACAATGGCCTTATAATATGAACAAAAAAAAGTTAGTAACATGTAGAACAGCATAACACTTTCTTCTCCCTGAAAGTGACCACACATCAATCACCTTCTAAGATAGAGGAATGAAATTGCATGCTATTTTTTTTTTTTTTTTTTGGCTGCAGATTCAAGAATACCTACTTGCTCCTGAAAGGTGACCACAAAGCAAAAACATTACAAGAACAAAGAAATCCTACTGAACTTCATGACATCTTGAGTACAGATTCATCAATGTCTTCTTGCTGAAAGGTGATTTCAAAGCATTCACTTAAGATAAAAGAAATCCTAGTGACCTTAATGATGAAAAGTTTTAGAGATCTTAAGAATGATGAAAAAATCTATGATCTTCAGGACAGTGTCTTGAGTTAAGATTCAGCATTGCCTTGCTGTTCCTAAAAGGTGACTTTTTTGTTGTTGTTTGAATGACCACTGTGAGCATCTTGATGGAGTATAAGTAGGGATACATAAATTTTGCCAAAAAAAATTTAAATCATAAATTTTGCATTTATTTGCAAAAACTGAAGACAAACTTTTTCAAAGTTTACTTTACTTAGTTTACTGTTTTTCAAAGTTTACTTACTGGTAGGCTAAGTACCAAAATATTTAGTCAAAAGCTAACATTGTGGTAGTCTATATTCTCTTCCTTTAGCCTTTGCCTTCTGTCAGTAATAACGATGTACATACAGAAATATCTCTCAGCATCCATGCTGTTAACAGGACTATGGAGACTGAATAGCTGCTGCCTTTGCATAGTTTAGGTAACAACATTTTGTTGTTTTTAAAATCTGACATCAACAGGAGTCTCTTGGTTGACCAGTGTAAGTAGCTGTCTGAAAATGATTGTATCAATCAATGAGCTCATTCCATGGTATGGCTTTAAAAAATGGTATTTAGAGAAGCTTTCCAATAATAAATGTGTTCAAAGATTATGTGGGTGTGGTCGCAGCTACAGATGGACAAAATAGTTGCCAATATGCAGGTAGGCTTCATTTGTTGCATTGGATGTCATGGGGAGAGTCAATTTAAACTCTTACCTGCTGTCTTCAGCATAATATTGTGCTCATGATCAATTTCACCATTCTTGTTTGTCAAAATGCTTTCTGTCTTTTCCCTAAAACACCCTTGACTTTGGCACTCAAGAGAAGACTGTAAATCTACTAATTTACTCCACAAAAAGTGTGCGAACAGATAATTTGATCCTTCTAAATTTGTCAATTAATTTCATAATTTTCAGAAATTAAGTCAATTGAACGCGTATTTTACGAACTAAAATTTCATTTTCAAAACTTTCCTTTAGGAAACTTGTACTCTAGTTATAGTCCTCATTCATTGAAAAATACAACAATATGATCCATACATTTGCTCAAATAAATGACAGCTTTCAACCAAGAATTCCACCTGGTTACAACAGGCGTGGGGGTAAAGTTTTGCTGGCAGTTGAGCTGCCTTTTTTTCAGGTAGCTGAAATATGCACTTTTCATTTTTCTGGAGTGCAACAAAGCTGTCTTCATCTTTGCCATAATGGAATTCAATTCTTTGAACTCCTTTATAAAAACGTGCCAGCTGCTAGATCCACCTTATGTGCCCAAGATTGGTAGTGCAAAATGTGGTCTCCAAGAAGTATTTTTAATAAGTTGAAGCATGCAGTCATGTAACGTACAGTCTGATACTAGGCCCTTTACTTGAGAGCAAGTGGAAGAATTAGCAACGTTTGAAAAATATACATTTGCCAGGAAACATGACTGCTCTGGTTCTGAATTAATAGTTTTCAATAGGACTGAAAAAACATACCTCTTGTTTATCAGATGTTTCATCGGCCGCTACAACTAAAGGTTTATTTTTTCAGTTGCTCTTTTATTGACTCTTTCAGAAATTATGCAAAGTGGTACGTATTTACGTCTCAAAGTATTTCCACAAAGGTTACCTGAACCAGGCACGTATTTTGCGAAATAATCGCGAACAGCTGGGTTATTTAGCATGGGAATATTGGCTTTTAAGCACATTCTTAGTGTCTTCTGCAAAATCATCTTTCCTTTTTGTGCTTGAAAACCACAGAAGATTGTAGTCTGCCATTTAGCTCCAGATGTGCCTAGCTGAGCTAAGTAATTTTTCTTCTTTAAGCTAGTAGCAGAGGTCGAATGTTTCGTTAAAGTATCCCTTTTCTGCCCTTCTAGACGAACATTACAAAATTTGCACATCATGGTATTTGTAACGCTTAAATACAATCCCTCATGGTCAAACTCTTGCACTCTATCAACTAATTCCTTCTTAGGGTGGCCCATATTGATATACATCTATCAAACAGATCATGAGCATTGTAGTTTGTAGTGTATTAATGAAATGCAAAAACAAACATGTGCTCATTCGTATTCTTTCAAGGCCAGCCAGCGCGACTGAGCGGCGCTGGCAGACTCGCCGAAAAGGGAAAGAGGCGCAGCCTTGGGTTTCACGAGTAACGCACGCTGAGTAGAATATGCACGGTGCAAGTGCTGCACGAAATTACATCCTATTTTAGCTTTAAAAATGCAAACCAGAGATGTCGTAGAAAAGTAATTAAAATCAAATTTTTGTATTTACTTATATTGGCAAATTTTGCATTCATTCACATCTATTTTGTAAATACGAAAGTTACGTATCCCTAAGTATAAGCAGTCGCCTATCCGTAATTCATCCACACCTCACCGGGATTCGAACTGGAAACCATCACGGATGAATGATCAGAAGCCAGCAGTCAGACCACTGGGCCAGTCTGCCTGTTTTTTGTGCACTTCGCTGATCATAAAGCGTAGATTCCCTTTAATGATCTCAACCTTTTGTTTGAGTTTATGATGTGAGAGAGAGAGAGATGCCCTGATGACTGCTCCTAATCATGAACAATTGCTCTGTTTTTAAACATTACCAGTGCTTGAAAAATATCTGAAAAGTTGCATGCCCAGGGAAATTTATCTTTTAAGCTAACAAATCAAACCCTCAAATTAAAAAAAAAAAAAAAAAATTTTTTTTAAATGTTTTGCATTTTTGTTTTAAGGGTCTGAATTCAAAATGTTCAGCACACAAAAGCATGTATCTCAAGTTTTAAGATGCTGAAATATATATGATGAAATTGGTATTTGAGAAATTTGGAGATTCTGCCATGTTCTTTTCATTTAAGTTTTCACGCTTTGTAACTGAACACCAGTGATGCTGACAAAGCATGAAAACTTCAATGAAAAGAACATGGCAGAATCACTAAAGATGCTAGTTCCACCAGAGGCATGCGTTCAGTCACTGACTATAAACATTTAGAGCAAAATTACAAGATTCCAGTATCTGGACCTATATAGCGTAACAGTGATATTTTTCTGCCCTTGGCACTCTATTAACAATATAATTTCCAGTGATTAGCAGTGAAGTGAAACACTACATCATACACGAGACTAAGAAAAAAGAAAAGCTGAACTTTTTAACTGGGTGAAAAATAAGAACGTGCTGCGAAACAGCGTGAATATAATGCAGCATGAGAAAGACAGAATTGTTCACTGAAATTTATTTATATAAATATTAATCTGAAGGACATCACTGTATTCAATATACTAATTTATATATATATATATATATATCATCATCACTGTCAACCATTATCAATCCACTGCTGGACGAAGGTCTCCTCAAGTTTCCTCCACAACGGTCTGTCTTGTGCCAGTCTCTTCCATGTCACTCCCGCATACTTTCGAATTTCATCCATCCATTTTCCATGTGGTCTTCTGGGTCTTTTCCTGTCCCTTGGACTCCAGTCTAAAATTTCGGCTGTCCATCGATGGTCTGTTCTTCTGGCAGTATGTCCAGCCCATTGCCATTTCAGGGATTTAACTCTGATCATGTCTTCCACTCTTGTCATTTTTCGGATCCACGTGTTCCTCTTCTTATCTCTCCTGGTTACACCAAGCATGCACCTCTCCATGCTTCTTTGAGTTGTCTGCAGCCTTTGTATGTCTCTTTTAGCTAAGGTCCACGTCTCTGCCCCATACGTAAGCACCGGAAGGATGCATTGATCAAACACTTTTCTTTTAAGACATAATGGCATATTGCTTTTGAAAATTATGCTGTTTCTTCCAAAAACTCTCCAGGCAAGCTTTGTACGCCGATTAATTTCTTCACCAATGTGACCCTCACTTGATATCTGCTGTCCAAGATAAACGTACGTGTCTGTTATCTCCAGCTTTTGTCCATCAATCGATAAATCTTCATTTCATGTAAAAGCATTGTACATCACTTTTGTCTTCTGAAAGTTCATTTTTAATCCCACTTCTTTACTCTTGTCAGCAAGTTCCTGGATCATCATCTGCAGCTCTGATGGGGTAGTTGCAAAAATGACTATGTCATCAGCAAAACGAAGGTGGGTTAGATAATCTCCATTAATCTTTATCCCTTTGTTTTCCCAGTTCAGTGATTGAAAGACATTTTCCAATGTGGCATTAAAGAGCTTCGGAGATATGGTGTCACCTTGTCTCACTCCTTTTCCAATTTTTATGTGTGTTGTATTTTCAAACAGCCGAATCTTTGCACTTGCATTTTCATAGATGTTAATAATATTAATGTATGCATCTTCAATACCGCAGGATTTCAGAGCCGTTGCAACTGCTAATGGTTTCACCGAATCAAAGGCTTTTTCATAATCGATAAAATCCATGCACAATGGAAGTTCATATTCCCTCGCTCTTTCAATTAGTTCTCTCAGTACGTGGATATGATCTATTGTGCTGTAGCCACTCCTGAATCCAGCTTGTTCTCTCGGTTGAGCCATGTCCAGTGTTACCTTCAAACGGTGTGAAAGAACTTTAGTGAAGATTTTATAAACCACTGATAGGAGGCCGATAGGTCTGTAGTTCCAGAGATCCTCAATGTCACCTTTTTTATGTAGCAGGATCATTATAGCATTGTTCCAATCCTCAGGAATCTTCCCTTCATTAAGGCATCGAGTGAAAATTTGGGCGAGTACTGTTTCGATTTCTCCACTTGCTTCTTGTATGATGTCTACAGTAATTCCATCTTCTCCTGGAGCTTTTCCCCACTTCATGTTCTTGATTGCATGTGCAACTTCTGCTGGAAGGACTGGAAGAACTCTGGTACTGGTATCTTTCATGATGTCTGGAGTGCATGTATCATCCCTTTCATATAATTTGGAGTAGAAATCTTTCACTCTTGTCAAAATTTCGCCTCTATTTCTTGCTACAGAACCATCTTCTTTTCTCAGTGCCATAATCTGTTTTCTTCCCTTACTGAGATATCTCTTTGCTATCTTTAGGCTTTGGTTGTTTTCAATTGCTTTCCTCACTAGTTCACAGTTGAATTTTCTTAAGTCTTCAGTGATACTTTTTCCTACTGTCTTGCATAGCTCTATATATTCCACTTTGGAAGTCACATCTTCTTTAGTTGTCCTCACTCTTCTTTTTTGCATCAACATTTTCGTTTTTCCTGATAATTTATTTACATGCAACTTGTTCTTAGACCCAGCTAATTTTGTTGCTGTTTCCATAAGAGCTTTGGTTACTTTTCTGTTAACTTCAGAGATGTCCACTTCTTCCAATGTTAGGCCTTCTAAAGCAGAGAATCTGTTCTTCAGTTCCAACTTGAAGGTATTATGGTGTTTTTTAAGGTTGGTTATGTCAATAGATTTTGTTTGTCTTATGAGCTTGCCACGTTCAAGTTTAGTGTTGAGGTGCATCTTACATCTCACCAATCTATGGTCACTACCTGTGTTGAACTTGTTTAGCACACTGCAGTCTTCTATGACGAATTTTTTGTTACACATAATAAAATCAATTTCACTTGTCATCCCATTTGGATGTCTCCATGTCCATTTCCTGTGTGGCTTTTTCTTGAAGAAGGAGTTCAAGATGAAAAACCCTTCTGCCTCTGCAAACTCAACGAGAGTATTTCCACGCTGGTTTCTGTTGCCGTGACCGAATTTACCTACTGAAGTTTCATTCTGTTGCCGTTGCCCTATTTTTGCATTGAAATCTCCCATAATTATTTTGAAGTGCTGCTTACCTTTATTATTTAGATGACAAATTTCCTCATAAAATTCTTCAATTTCTTCTTCAGGATGACTTGTGGTGGGTGCATAAGTTTGAATAATCTGAGCCTGGTATCTTCTCGATAGTTGGATAACGAGTCGTGCAGCTCTGTCAGAGGAACTTTCAACTTCTACCACTTTATCCTTCAGTTTCTTGTTTATTATAAATCCAACACCACTAGTTCTGCCAGTATCTGTCCCACGATAGTAGAAGAGATGTCCACTTTTCAGTTCGATGAGATCTTCTCCTTTTCTCCTTACCTCACTTAGCCCCACAATGTCCCACTTGATCCTTTGTAGTTCCTCTTCCAATTCAAGAAGCCTTGAATCAGAAGATAGGGAGCGTCCATTGTACGTTGCCAAGGTCAGCATCAGATGGCAGCCTAGTCCGGTCCTCCGGGGATTCTTAGCACCCTCTGCCTTCATGTCGCACTGGCCGCTGCCTTGGCCAGGTACATTCCAGCTGCCGGAGACTGAGGGCCAAGATTTAAGTTGTGGAGTCATTTTGGAGGGGTTAATATTTTACAATACTACGAAACCCTTCACTCTTAACTTCCGTTTCCGAAAGTTTTGGAAGTCATCCCCCCCCCCAACACTCACTCTACACCACAATCAATGGCTCCTGAAATCGAAAATGTTAGACATTAAAACATGTAAGGTCCTAGAGCTGTATGTATAACTATATACAGGGTTCATAGGAAAGTCCCTTTAGCCTGAAATAACTTGCGAACGGAGAGAGGTACAGTTATGCAAGTGAGATAACTGTATAGTAAAGCGACTACGCCCGATCGAATGCAACCAATTGCAGCACCTTTAGTGGCAAAATGCGGAAGTTAGCCATTGCAAATCAAAAATGAAAAGAGATAGAGCAAAATTTCTAATTACAAAGTTTTAGAGCATCAACTAGTGCAAAACTACATTTGTTTCACACAGTTAAGATAAATTGTCACCTGAATACCCTAAAATGTCCGAAATCTATGCAAGACCTTTTGTGTGAACGTTTGAAGGGAACAGGCATAGGTATGAGCAAATACACACAATTTATTGCATAAATGCATACTTATGTCAATACAGTTCGATGACTTCAGACAAAACAAAAACAGAAAAGGCAAACTGGTGCAGTGATAAAAAGTTAATGTCAAGTATGTTTGAAGAGTTCGCCATTGCCCATGATACACATTTGTATTCGTGAAAGTAACTCTGCACGCACATTCCTCAGCATGGAAGGTGTCGCACTTTTGCAAGCATATGTAACACGACAACATAGATCAGACCTGTAGGCGCTGGTGAATACACCCAATTTTTTACGTAACCCCAGAGGAAGAAATCCAACGCAGTGAGGTCCGGCGATCGTGGAGGCCATTCAACAGCGCCACCATACCCAATGATTCGTTGCCAGAAATAATCTGTGGGAAAGCGTCGCACTGCTGCTGGCTGGTGTGCAGGGGCACCGTCATGTTGGAACCACAAGGAATGTAATGCAGACAGGGGAATGTCATCTAAAAAGTCAGGTATGATATCCTGTAATAGTTGGAGGTATCTGTCCATTGGCATTTGCTGTAAATAAGCACCATCTCGCAATATTGGGAGTGAGTGAAGCTCGCCATTCTCACACAGCGTACAGACCTAAACTTCTGATCAGGGTACATCCTGCTACTGGTTTTTATATCGTAGCTACGGTACAATGTCACAATCTGTATTTGCATATGGCTACATTTGCGAAATGTGAATATGCAGATTCGAATCGTTGCGCATCGATTTTGGACATTTTAGGGTATTCAGGTGACAATTTATCTTATCCGTGTGAAACAAATGTTTTGTACTAATTGATGCTCTACAACTTTGTAATTGAAAATTTTGCTCTATCTCTTTTCGTTTTCGATTTGCAATGGCTAACTTTCGCATTTCACCACTAGGGTGCTGCTATCTGTTGCATTCAATCGGGCGTAGTCGCTTTACTATACAGTTACCTCACTTGCATAAGTGTACCTCTGTTTGCAAGTTATTTCAGGCTAAAGGGACTTTCCTATGCACCCTGTATATATGAGATGCAAGGTCAGGTGACGCACAAACATATGACAACTGACAAATAGTGGTATAACTATTACTATCGGGATTAGAGGAAATGCTATCACACACTCACTAACCCGCTTGGCCGGCGTGGTAAGATATGGCCCTCTTCAGATAACCGAATAAGAATGCAACATATTGCCATCAACCTTGGATTTGGACACAGCAGAGGGTGTGATTGCAAGTGGGCATGGCAATAATGACAGACAGGCTATGTTTATTAAAGGTCTGATAGTCAGTTGTTGCTAATCATTCGTGGCAGACTGACTGCCACGAATGATTAGCAACAACTGACTATGGTGCAAGTCTTGTACTGAAATGCATAGCAAACTATAACTTACATGTTTCAATGGGTTTTAAGTCAAGATTGGTACCATGTGCTCTGTTTTATCCAAACCCAAGTTTTGTTCTTTGGTGTTTTAATCTGGGAGTGTATATTCCTTAACTTTAAAGTGCAATTTTTTTAAATTCAAATTTACAAAAAGAGAAATAAAAGGAAATTGAAAGAGATTACAAATTTATGTGTTCACTTCTTGTAATTGCAGCATTATTTTGCAACTTCAGCTCGAAAGTGTTCTTTTGTATTGCAAAGTGCCAATTTTCAGACTAGTAGCTCTTTTTTTTTTGCAAACGTTTGAGTCCTAAACTGAATCATGTCAATACAAAGTGTTGAATTTTTGAATGTGGAACTCTGGGCTGTCATGAAATTTCCAAAAAAAGAAAAAAAGAAAACTGCAAAAGAAATCTATGAGTGTATGATGCAAACATTAAGTGACAAGTGCCCTTCATATTCCACTGTGAAGAAATGCTGTGCCAACTTCCAGTCTGGAGACAGACCAAAGGTGCACCAAGATCTGGAAAGCCTTTAACAGTGACAACACCCAAAATTGTTGATTATGTTCATGACTTGATTTTGTCAGATCAGCAAATCTCAGCTAAAGCAATAGCTGAGACACTGGAGATATCCAGGGAACATGTTGGGTTCATAATTCATGAGCACTTCGATATGCAGACAATGTCAGCGAAGTGGGTGCACCAATTTTCCAATTTTGAATGCCGATGAGAAACCAAAATGAGTGGACAATTACAAATCAGTTTTGCAGCATTTTGAGCAATCTAGTTATAATTATTTGCAGCGACTGGTCACTGCTGATGAAACATGGTTACATCACTACAATCCAGAGATGAAACAATAGTCCCTGCAGTGATGGCACTTGGGTTCTCCACGGCCAAAGAAATTCAAGGCTCAATTTGTATCGCCAAGAAAAGTAATGTTTTTTTTGGGGGGGGGGGGGATTCGGAAGGCATTTTACTATCTCCTGAACGGCCAAACAAATGCTGAATACTATTCCACCTTGCTGAGCTGATTAAAGGAGGCATGGAAAAGGTGAGGAAAACTGCAGAAAAATGTTCCCTTTTTGCAGAACAATGCACCACCTCACAAGGCTGGCAAGCCAATGGATGTTTAAGGAACATGGGGTTTAAAAGTGCATAAACCACCCCACCCCCTACTCAGACTATTTCCTGTTCCCAAAACTTAAAAACATTTGAAACAAGTATTTTTTGAATGATTCAGAGGTTATAGCTGCAGCAGAGCAGTATTTGAGAGATCAGACCTCAGAAATTGGGGGGGGGGGGGGCATTACAGAAACTCCAAAAATGCTGTGCTAAATGTGTTAGACTATTTCACATATTCACCTTGAAGTTCAAGTTTCATGGTTCTAGCCCATTTCCTTTCTTGGTGAGGACGAGAACTTAGCATCCTCGTAAAATTATATTAACACATGAAAAAAAAAAAAATCCTAAATATCACATGGGCCTATTCATCGGATAACATCCAACAGTCAATTTTTAAATCACTATTATGATAAAATTACCCAGATAAAATCCTGCAATAAAGAAAATTATGGAAACTAATTATAAAAACTAAATAAATAAGTACATAAAAAACACTGTATGGCTACCTTGATCTTTTCTGACATTTGTTTTTCAGACTTAGATAAGTTATCATTGGCTAGCTGCTCTTCATTTTGAATTACTTCTTTGGCTTCACTATAACCAGATTTCCAGCTACCATAATAATTTCTAACACATTTGTTTTTTCATACTTGGATTCTGCTTTCTTTACCATCAACAGCTGGCTGCACTTCACCATCATCAGATTTCCAGCTACCACAGTAATCATAATTCTGAAAAATAATGCATCACAACAATTACCTCATATATGTGAACAAAAAAGTTAATATGTAAACAGCATAACTTTTTTTTTTTTTTATCAACACTTATCTCTCTGGAAAGTGACCACACATCAATCACCTTCCAGAGAGGAATAAAATTGCATGCTATTTCTTTGGCTAAAGATTCAAGAATACCTACCTGCTATTACAAGAACAAAGAAATCCTATTGAACTTCATGACATCCTCTTGAGTAGATTCATCAGTGCCTTCCCCTTACCTTAGAGGAAAGACTAAATAAGTTCTAGTGATCTTAAGAACAAGGAAAGAAATTCATGTGACCCTATTTCCTTGGGTACAGAATCAGCATTGCCTTGCTCTTCCTAAAAAGGTGACATTTTTTATTGTTTGGCAGTTTAACAACCAACGTGAGCAACTCAAAGGTTATATAAGCAGTCGCCCATCCCTAACTTAGGGCCACTGAATTCAGGAAAGGGCAAGAACCAGTGCTGTAAGACAAACATTTCTGCCTAACAGGGATTCAAACCCAGACAAATCATGCCCGAATGATCAGAACCCAATGCTCAGACCACCACTGCATCATCCTGGAGGGAAAAAAAAAAAGTTTACCACAAAGCAATCACCTTACAAGAAAGATGAAGGGAATCCCAGTAAACTTCATGACATTTTCTTGAGTACAGATTCAGCGACGTCTACACCTTCACGAAAGGTTACTACAAAGCAATAACCTTGCAAGAAAAATAAAAGAAATCCTATCGACCTTCCTGATATTTAATCAATATCTTCCTCTTTCTGCAAAGGTGACCACAAAGCAATACTTCCCAAGACTGAGGAGGGAAATTCTAAATGTTATGTATGAAATACACTGGTGTGCCAAAATTAAGGACGAAGGAGAAATTAGCATAACAGCGGAACGAGCAGGCAGAACCGACCGAAAGACCACTCTGCAGATAGACTAGGGTCTGGTACGGTAGGGCATGCACACATACGCAGCATGACGGGGGGGGGGTTCGGAAGGGTATATAGCACACTGGCGGTGTACGCTCAGCAATTCGGTGAAAGCTATTGCACTGTGTACATCGGTTTGAACGACGTCGAGTTGCTGCCACCGTGTGATATGGCCAACATGCAATTCAGTAGACAACATCTGGATGACTTTACCCGAGGTCTCGCGTCACTGGGAAGTTGGAAGCAAGTCGAAGTGTGACTAGTATGGCCGAGGAGTTCGGGATCGCTCCCAGCATCTTTTCACGAGCTTGGAGAGCATTTCAAATGACAGAAACAGCTGTCCAAGAGTTTAGCAGTGGTCGTCCACGAGCAACCACGGTGGCGGACGACCGGTATATTGTCCTACAGGCGAGAAGAGAGACAGCAGGAAAAATCGCAAGGCACATGCAACTGGACGTCGGTTATCGCATTTTATCGTGGCCAGGAGGATGCACAAAGGTGGTCTATTTGCAAGACAACCAGGACGGTGTGTGCCATTAACACCTGCTAATCGGAGACTGCGGTTTCTGTGGTGCCAGGAGCACAAAAACTGGACACATCAGCAATGCGGTAGAGTTCTCTTTACGGATGAGAGCCGATTTAGTCTGACGAGCAATTCTGGACGTATACACATCTGGAGAGAGCAGGGCACATGCAATCACACCTCCAACATCATCAAAAGATATCGGTTTGGAGGTAACCGAGTTCTCATTTGGGGCGGTATCATGCTTGGTAGCCGTACTGACCTCCACATCTTCCAAGGAGGTTCAGTCACTGGTGTCCGCTATTGTAGCGCGGTTCTCCTGCCTCACGTGAGTCTGTTTAGAGGTGCTGTGGGTCCTGAGTTCCTCTTCATGGAGGACAACGCTTCACCTCATCGTACAGTGGCTGTCGCAGAACTGTTGGAGTGAAGATATTCAACGCATGGAAGGTCCCCGGACCTAAATCCAATCGAACACGTGTGGGACCTTCTTGGGAGACGCTTGGCAGCACGTCACTAGCCGCCAGTAACGTTTCCCCAGCTGCGATTGGTGCTACAGGAGCAATGGGCCGCGATGCCTCAGCAGCTCCTTGACAACCCCGTCCTCAGCATGGGCAGACGTAAATCCTGCAACGCAGTCAGGGGTGATACTAAAGACTGGATTTTTCTTGGCAGCCTCCTGTCACATGGACGTTTCTGTCCAGTTGTGCTTGAAGCTACCTTTTCAATAAAGTGCCTTTGTATCCTTTGGATTCCTTGTTTGGACGGTTTTGCTCACTTGTCCCATATTCTTACATCTTGGGGATCTTATGGTATGATTTGAGTCTATGTGGAGCACTTCTGCATGACGTTACATTCTAAAAACAGTCTGGTCCTTAATTTTTGCACCCCAGTGTATTCGAGTATGTAAAATGCTGCCCAATTCAACACCTGATCTCAAGTGCAAGCCTTAAGCAGCTGTGTCTCGCATGGTCTCAAGAACAGTAAGATTGGAAGATGGAACTTTGGAGAAAGGTCTGGTAGTAAAAAAATAATCTTGTTTTGTACATGGTTCATGTTGACAGTAAAGCACAAAGCAAATAATGTGAGGCAATATGCCCCACCTGCATGATACATTATACAGGCTGGTGGCTGTGGAATCATAGTTTGGAAACTTTTGTTTCGAAACATTTAAATTTTTATATTATACATGTGATACCTACTGATTATCAAGAACTATCACACCACTGGAACCATATTATTCACACCATCATTCAGCTATTACCTGACAGCAGACTTGAATTACACAGAAATCATTCAAAGAACATCTAAAAGAGTTTACCCATCTTCAGCCTCCAAACACCCGTGGGATAAGATTGAATATTGTCCACTGAACAAAGCCCCAAACTTCAAATGTAATACACTGCCAGACAATTGCTAAGGACGGATGACAATAGCAACGATAGCAACCATAAAATGGAAGGCAGGAAAATGTGGAAATTAGCATAAGTGCGGGATACAGTAAGACGTTGTGCGTATGCAAATTTTGGATTGCCGAACTTGTTTGCGATGTCATAGCGCTGATAAAGAGATATAAAGGATTTGACGCATATTGACCGTTGTTCAAACGCAAAGTTGAAAGGGAAAGAATCAATTGACGAACTTGCAATTTTTAGTATGTCTTCCCGACATCACCTAGATGATTTTACGCGTGGCCGTATTATTGGCAAGATTGAAGAAGGGCGAAAAATAACAGATGTTGCCAGGGAGTTCGACGTCAGCCACAGTGTTGTTTCAAGGCTTTGGAAATCATTTCAAACAAATGGAGAGTGTAGCAAACATCACGGGGGAGGTCGTGTTCGCAGTAAGACACCTGCAGAAGATCGGTACATAGTGCTATCAACAAAAAGACACCGGCACAGCACAGCACAGCTAGTGAGGTAGCAAATCAGTTTATGGCTGCTACTGGCAAGCGGATCTCACGAAAAACTGTCGCCAGACGTTTGCATGAAGGAGGACTATACGCCTGCCGTCCTGTTGTGTGCATCCCATTGTCCAGAGGTCACTGTACTGCCCGTTTGCAATGGTGCCATCAACATCGCAATTGGGCTGATAACGACTGGTTTGCTGTCCTCTTCTCAGATGAGAGTAGATACAGTCTATCATCTGATTGTAGACGACAACTGATCTGGCGTGATAGTGGTACTGCATATTGTCCAGCAAACATACAGGAGAGGGACCGATATCAGACATGTAGTGTCATGGTATGGGCTGGCATCATGATCAATGGCCGTACGTCCCTCTATGTGCTTCCAACTGGGACTATGACTGGCCAACGATACATTAATGATGTTCTGCTACCTCATGTTCGCATGTTCCGTGGTGCTGTCAGTGATAGATTTATTTTCATTGACGACAACGCAACAAGTCATCGAACAGTCGCTGTCCAGAAGTGTCTTGAGAGCGAGGATATTCAACGCCTCGTATGGCCAGCACGTTCTCCAGATCTGAATCCCATTGTAAATGTGTGGGATGCTTTGGGGAGGAGTCTTGCTGGTTGCCAATGCCCTCCAATAAACAAGGACACTGACAGAGAAATGGGATAAATTACCCCAACAGCTGCTTGATAATGTTGTGCAAAGCATGACACGACGTGTGGAATCTTGCATCGCCCTCCAGGGTGGCCATATCTCGTATTGACATCTTACGCCGGAACGCCTGCAGACGGTAATTGCACTATTTTCAAGTTTACGTATTCTGCACAAAATTGCCAGTTTGTCTCTTGAACACGTTCCAAAGCCTTCTGGATTTCAGAGCACAATAAATTTTCTTTCTTGTAATGTCCTGGCATTCTGACATTATTTTATTTCACTTGGCATCCAACCACACTTTTTTATGCGCTATATAGCCGTTTATGATCAGTCCTTAGCAATTGTCCAGCAGTGTATTATGTGAGACTCTTGCACATAACACAATACTCATACTTCCCAACACGTTTCGTGACCACCTAAGAAGCCAGAAAGAGCTAATTCATGCTGTTGTCTGTACAGCCCAGTGAGGCCCAACTCAATTTTAGATAAATTGTCATGCCTCACCATCCTTGTACAGTGCAGTCTAAGGCAGCAGAGATTAATGATTTCAAACTACTTATTTGCCAAAATACAGGAACAAAGTGATTTTTAGCACAATTATTTTCTAGAAAAGTACCTGTCAAACAAGCTTTATATCACACAATCATGTATCACTATATCAGGGAGACCAGGTGAATGTGTATGTATAGTTAAAAAGCATGTTTGACCAAGAAAAACATTACGTGGTGGAATTAGTAGGCATGTGAATTCATCTTTGAAAGTCGCAGCTTCCCTTAGGATTTTTTCACAGGAATGATTGTTCTTAAAAACATGAAATGCCTGTGTATGAAAATATTTATTCCTGCTCTGTACATTGGTGCTACTTAGGTACCACAGAAGACATTTAAGTTGTCTGTGTGCTGGGGAGATGCATTACTTGTGAGGGTGTGGGTGACAAGATAAGTTCTCAGCATAAAGAAGTGTTGCAAACATGTAATGCGAAGCAAAATGGTAATATATGGCAGCTTTCCTTTTGAGGTTTGCCTCAACATTTCTTGCATGTCATTCATTATCAGTTTTTTTTTTTTTGTAGTTTCCAGCAGGGTAAGTTGCTGTTATCTTCTATAGTTCTGTATTTTACATATTTATATGAGCATGTCAGGCACACAAAGCATCTTTGCACAGGCTTGTAAGTTCATTTATAACCTCTTTAGTTCAACTGCCTCTCACTGTATTCCTTCCATTTTTCTTTGCTTCCCTTCCTTAAAATATATACAATACATACTCCTTTAAAATATTTACGACTCAATTCATTGAGTTTAAGTGCTAGCATATGAACTGAATTGAGTCTCAAATATTTTAAAGGAGTATGTATTGCATATATTTTAAGGAAGGGAAGCAGAGAGAAGAAAAAAAAATGGAAGGAATACAGCGAGGGGCAGTTGAACTCAAGAGGTATAAACGAACTACAAGCCTGTGTAAAGATGCTTTGTGTGCCTGACATGCTCATAAGTATGCAAAATACAGAACTGTGGAAGAAAACAACTTACCCGGCTGGAAACTACAAAAGAAAACAATAACATGCAAGAAATGTAGAGAGGCAAACCTCAAAAGGAAAGCTGCCATATATTACCATGATTTGCTATGCACGTGAATTAACGATAGCATGGGCATTAGACAGCCCAACAACCTATTATAGGGTGAAGCAAAATGTTATCAGAAAGGTAGAGACAAACATTCTGAGGTGGTATGGCCATGTTGAAAGAATGAGTGGTGAGATACTTACTGAGAGAAGTTATTCAGCCCAAAGTGACAAGAGAGGAAGGCCAAGGAAATCATTGGAAGACCAAAAAATACACAATATCTAAAGTATTATTTACCTGATATTGTCAATTATGTATTTTTAATCAAAAGCACATTTATAGCATAAGACAGCCCTTAAGGTTGCCCCATGAATTGAATATTTCATAATTGGAAGACCAGATTCAGGAATGTCTTCACAGAAAAGGACTAGTATGAAACACCAAGTGAGATGTGTGTCAGTGAAGCTCAAGTTGTGTGCTGAGATCACTGTAAACAAGACATCTGATTCATTAACAGCATTGTTGGTAAGTTTTGGGAAGTTTTAACCATGGTTTAAACTGTCATGTCAGAAACATACATAAAAAAACACTTAAATATCTCACTTTAATTTAAAAATAGCCTTTCAAGACTGAATATGTGTAATATTTCCTTTAACACATGAGCAGGGGGTAGGGAATTCCTGAAAAATCTTACCAGCCAGGGATTTTTAATCACTAGCCAAGAAGATGCAGCATAGGCACATAATTATGTTACAACAGTGCCTAAGGACAGGATATGAGACAAATCTTAAATTTCTGCCCCTATGTAATACAAATACTTAGGTACACTACACCAGATTTAAAAAATGCCACTTAACCTTTAATTTATAATTAAATATTACATACCTAATGAGTAATGATTGTTCAAGCTTTTGTTTCTTTTCTATTTTTACACAATTATTCAGCACCACAAATTTTTCTCTTGTATCCTTTTATATATATGCTTCATTACACCTCCAAAGTACCACTTACCTACAGAATCAAAACTTTCCAATGATGTCCCATTGTGTATACTTAGGAGATTGTTCAGACTTCTGTTGATGAGGTCCTCAAGTGATTTTTGATAAGTTTCACCTGCCTCAAGTCATGTTTGCAGGTTGATGTTGGTATTACACAAAGTGAAAACTGGTTTATGTAAAAAAAAATTATGTTCAGTAACCTTCAAAAGTTAATTTTTGAAGTTGAACCATTCATCTAACATACTTTTGTTACATTGTCCTCATTGTTTTTATGTTTGATAACTTCCATAAAGTGATGCCAGATAGTTTTGATTTCATTGTCTCCAAAGACACTCAGATCTTTTGCAGTAGACCAAGTGAATGTGTCAAAAACATGAAGTGATTACAGGAGAATTAATGCCACAAAATCTTTCAATTAAATATTTTCTTGTGAAGTCTATCATAGTATTTCTGTCAGATTTGAAGAACTTCCCTTTGTAAGTTTTTCCATTACAGAAGCTAAAAAATTTTGCTTCATATTTTTCTATTTCTGCAAATTTTCATTTTTCTTGGCTTTTGAAACTTCATGGTTGAGTTAACATAAAAGCAAATGCTGTTTTTGGAAAACAAGGAGAAGTCTTTAAAGGTTTGAAGAAAATCTAGGAAAAAACTGAAGGTTGCCACAAATCGGAAATTATTTTCTTTGCTATGCTTTTCACTACTTTTTCATTTTCTAAATGCAACACAACTAGCTAGTAGTTATGAAAACTTCCTACTTTAGTTGCCACCCATATAATTTGGCACAATTCCTGAATTTTAAAAAAAATTTGTGCTAATAAGTTGCTATTTTATCCACAGGTGCTTGATTTTTAGAGTCAAAGGTTACTAAATACAACACATTCCTCAGAGCATAAAAAGCATGCTTAACTGCAATCGGCACATAAACTTGGAACATAAACCTGATATAATACATGTTTTAAACGTTCTTTAAATTTGGCACATAAACCTGATATTTCACTAACCACGTTGGCTGCCCCTTTGCACAAAATTTCCTGCAAGCATTTCTGTTTGCATACTGGTTTTGTACATCAACACTTTCTGGATAACATGGCAAGTGATTCAAAGTCAGAAAATTGCTTAGTTTTTTTTGCAATATAGTAGCTGAGACTGAATGCTTTGAGCTGCTTAAATTTTTTTCCATCCATCTTTTTAATGCATTTAAGCAAACTGGATGTTATAAGAAGCAGTGATGAATTTTCAATAATGTCAACTTTTTTCTATGCTGCACAGATTTATCATGCATTTTAAAAGTGTCCTGTTTGAAAGGGCCACTAAATCCCTAAGAAAACTCACATGGTGTTTTGACTTTCACATCTGCATTGCAGAAAATTCCACATTTTGCAAGACCATCTTCATAAACAATCCAAGGGAACCTTTTTATCCATTTCTCCTCCAATTTCCTTTTGTGGCTTTTCACAATGCTTTGCATAATTTCTGTTTTTACGTAAAACATTTTCAGGTTCGGAATTGCGTTGTATCACAACATTGCTATCAACCAAAACACATGGTGTAGAGAATGAATCACGTGGCACTGTTACAAAGCTACCAGACTTACGTTGGGGAACAAAAAGCTACCAGACTCACGTTGGGGGAAAAAAAGCTACCAGACTCACGTTGGGGAAAAAAGCTACCAGACTCACGTTGGGGGAAAAAAGCTACCAGACTCACGTTGGGGGAAAAAAGCTACCAGACTCACATTGGGGAAAAAAGCTACCAGACTCACATTGGGGAAAAAAAAGCTACCAGACTCACGTTGGGGGGAAAAAAGCTACCAGACTTACGTTAGGGGGAAAAGCTACCAGACTTACGTTGGGGGGAAAAGCTACCAGACTTACGTTGGGGGGAAAAGCTACCAGACTTACGTTGGGGGGGAAAAGCTACCAGACTTACGTTGGGGGGGAAAAGCTACCAGACTTACGTTGGGGGGAAAAGCTACCAGACTTACGTTGGGGGAAAAGCTACCAGACTTACGTTGGGGGGAAAGCTACCAGACTTACGTTGGGGGGAAAGCTACCAGACTTACGTTGGGGGGAAAGCTACCAGACTTACGTTGGGGGGGAAAGCTACCAGACTTACGTTGGGGGGAAAGCTACCAGACTTACGTTGGGGGGGAAAGCTACCAGACTTACGTTGGGGGAAGCTACCAGACTTACGTTGGGGGAAGCTACCAGACTTACGTTGGGGGGGAAGCTACCAGACTTACGTTGGGGGAAGCTACCAGACTTACGTTGGGGGAAAGCTACCAGACTTACGTTGGGGGGAAAGCTACCAGACTTACGTTAGGGGAAAGCTACCAGACTTACGTTGGGGGGGAAAGCTACCAGACTTCACGTTGGAAAAAAGCTACCAGACTTACGTTGGAAAAAAGCTACCAGACTTACGTTGGAAAAAGCTACCAGACTTACGTTGGAAAAAAGCTACCAGACTTACGTTGGAAAAAAGCTACCAGACTTACGTTGGAAAAAAGCTACCAGACTTACGTTGGAAAAAAGCTACCAGACTTACGTTGGAAAAAGCTACCAGACTTACGTTGGAAAAAAGCTACCAGACTTACGTTGGAAAAAAGCTACCAGACTTACGTTGGAAAAAAGCTACCAGACTTACGTTGGAAAAAAGCTACCAGACTTACGTTGGAAAAAAGCTACCAGACTTACGTTGGAAAAAAGCTACCAGACTTACGTTGGAAAAAAGCTACCAGACTTACGTTGGAAAAAAGCTACCAGACTTACGTTGGAAAAAAGCTACCAGACTTACGTTGGAAAAAAGCTACCAGACTTACGTTGGAAAAAAGCTACCAGACTTACGTTGGAAAAAAGCTACCAGACTTACGTTGGAAAAAAGCTACCAGACTTACGTTGGAAAAAAAGCTACCAAAAAAATGGGCAAATATGTTCTGGTCTAAACTGCAAAGTCATGCCTGCTAGGCAGAGAAGCATAAAATGTACGTTGGAAAAAAGCTACCAGACTTACGTTGGGGGAAAAAGCTACCAGACTTACGTTGGAAAAAGCTACCAGACTTACGTTGGAAAAAAGCTACCAGACTTACGTTGGGAAAAAGCTACCAGACTTACGTTGGGAAAAAGCTACCAGACTTACGTTGGGGGGAAAAAAGCTACCAGACTTACGTTGGGGAAAAGCTACCAGACTTACGTTGGGGAAAAGCTACCAGACTTACGTTGGGGAAAAGCTACCAGACTTACGTTGGGGGGGGGAAAGCTACCAGACTTACGTTGGGGGGGAGCTACCAGACTTACGTTGGAAAAAAGCTACCAGACTTACGTTGGAAAAAAGCTACCAGACTTACGTTGGAAAAAAGCTACCAGACTTACGTTGGAAAAAAGCTACCAGACTTACGTTGGAAAAAAGCTACCAGACTTACGTCCGAGAAGAGACATGAACCATGTGATCTAGAAGGTAGTATGTCAGAAATGTTTGCCTATGGTTACACAGCATTTTCCAGTGGGAAACTTTTATTCTGCCAGTAGGAGCAACTACTAAGCATCTATGATGTCATCTCTGATTTCTCGTGATTGAACAGCTGGGTTGGTCAAAAAGCACTATGCTTCTCTGCCTAGCGGAGATGACTTTGCAGTTTAGACCAGAACATATTTGCCCATTTTATAAACCAAGGAGCATAAGGTGTAGAATATATATATTGAAAGCCTACAATGTTATTTTATAAGCTGCAATTCTCAAAAGGTCTAAATATCCAAGAAATCCACTTGCCAAGCCAGAAAATCAAAGCCGACTGAGTGGGAGAGCTTAATTCTCCATTCCTGCACACGAGTAATATAATGCCTGTTGTAGGGTTTTGAAACAGCATAACTTTCTATTATGCAGTATATGTCAAACTTCTAGAAAATCTACTCTTAATTAAAAAGTAACAAAAATCCCACATTGCAACATTTTCCACATGAAGATTACTAAGACCTGAATCCATTAACATAACTTTTTTGCTATCTCGACCCCCACTTCACTGGTTAATAAAGGATTATACACTAATACTTTCAAAAAATGACATTTCTTTTCAAAAGCCTCTTAGACCTTACAAATCTTAGAATGAAATAAAAATCCAGGATTAACCAAAATACAAAAAGAATCTGCCCACAAATGGGTGGGCAACAAAGAATTGGTGGGTGTTTGCATCACGATTTCTTGTTACGAAGCAATGGTGGCACGTGACCATTCCCTTTGTCCTATTTAGTGGAATTGGAAAGATAACCAATCCTGTTATCTTGTGGAAAGGAGTTTCCAAATGTCAAGATTTAAAAACTGGTCCTGCTTCTGAACTTGTCCAAATATCAATAATTTTGCCATCAGATCCCTGCCAGCTGTTTAAAAGAATATTTTCTGTTTGGCATTTTACACTCTAGATATGGGGGAAAAATGGACCAAACTATTAGATTTGTAATTGCTAATAACTCTGCAATAGCTTTATGTTAATAAAATTGATCCTGTGCATATGAAAATGTTAAAAAGTTAAAAATTGCAATTTTACCCCTCTCAATGTTACAAAATTTGAAAAAGGAAAATATGTAAAAGGTGAGTTAATTTGTTTAAAGCAGTAAGCTTTTCTGTTTGCTTGTATTTGTTTTTTCTTTTGCAGTTTTTGACAGTTGCAACTAGTTTTGTACCCTTGTCCTGGACAAAAATCCAACTCTAATCAACAGTAAGTAAAATCTAGCACCAACCATTTTAAACTTTGATAGGACATAAGCTTTCTTTGAGAAGCTAACCTATGAAAATAGCTTAGGGATATGATATATATGCAATCACTATATGTACCAAGAAAAATCTTTTTCCACTTGGATTTGTTAAGAGAGACCAATAAATGTGGATTTAAAATGACATGGAATTATGTCCTGAACTACATCAGTACTTATCAGAAAACTAACCCCAAACTGTATCTTTACATTTTTAAAGACTTTCCATTGTGGCATACTCACAATTAAAATTCTATTTCTGACCTCTTCCAAATCAAAATTAAGTTTCTGGATGCTTTGTGCCTGCAGACAGTGCCAGTAACAATTCAGTGCCATAAAAAGTAACAGTTCTCTTTCCATACAGGTTTGTCCAGCAGCTATTCCCAAATTCACCCATTACATGTCTAATTACCCAGCTTCCATTTTCCACCCTTGCACTTAGCACAAATGCATTTTCCCTCTCTAGTTTTAGAACTAGAAGTGGTGCATAAGCTGCCAAACTTTTTAACACATGCTATCAAGTTTGGAGGCAGACCAAGCAATGCACTCCTGCATAGGTTTTAATCTTGAAAGCCATATCATCTAAGGCCAATGCCACACCACACCTATGCCTAACCCATCCTAATTCCAGAAAACACCATTCACACCCAGCAACTAGAACACATTTTCCTGACCCACACTTAGTCGCATTGATACCTAGCATTTATGATATTCTTATTTCTTGGCTAATTCTTAATGGAGATTTTGAAAGGTAAAAGTATTAAAAATTTTGAAAGCCAATGTTTATATAATTACAGAACCTGTTAATATAATTGCCCCCCCCCCCCCCCATTAAAATTTCACTTTTTAAACCCCAGTTGTACCCAGAACCAGATTACCAAAACACATACATGCTGCATCCAGCACTCTAACCCAGGCCTAACTTTGATGCTCACTAAGAAACCCACACCTCTGATCGCTTGGGCACTGGGTCGACAAAATCAATTTCCATCAAGTACTTAGCCTTTCAAAATACAGCCAATTTCAAAACTAAAAATAAAGCAATCAACCTAATTGAAGTTCAAAACCCAAAGAGCAGTAAAAAGTACAGTTTGTTGCAAACCTGAAGTACCAGATAGTTCTTAAGCAGTAATTTTTGCAGAGCTTTAAAAACTCTGCACTTCAATAAACACACACCCCTGTGCTGACAATTTTAAATCCATAATTTACAAGGATATACTAATTACTATATTTCATACAATGCCCTGAGTATCTTGTTTTTAATGAAAAATAAATAAGGAAGAAAAATATTTAGCACCAAACAGCATGCTCAGTCATTATCACGGCTATTACCTCTTTCGTGAATCCCTATCCGAATCGCAGTTCCCACTTGGGCCAGCACCAGAACCAGTATTTTGTTGGTTTACTTGTTGCTGTGCATGACGATAAACCTGAAAAATACCAGCAAATTTTATTACAGGACATGCGCACACACAAAACAGTACAGCTGCATTCCTAAAAATGAAATGCAACTGTACTCTGTTCACAACATAAGGATCAATATGTATGGCTAAAGATAGACAAACTAAAAAAAAAAATAGCACCTGAAAATCTTGTAAGCAACCAGTATATTTTTTTAAGGCATGCAAGGAGAAAACCATGATCAATTCAAACAAAACCTACACATACAGAAAGAAATATGACCTTCAACAGTCAAGACTAATGTACTACTTCTTACAAAAAAAAAAGTACTCATTGTAAATTTTCAGAAGTAAACACTAGAAAAAAAAAACCTAGTTTTTAGTAGTTGCTTCTTTCAGTAGTAAATGAATAAAAATTTATTACACACTAACAAATTACGGGGACAGCAAAATTAGGTTAATTCACAAAAAGGCGAATCTTTGCATAAGATTGTCCATAAATCGAAGATTTCCTGAGGAAAACACTGCACCAACACCCCCCGCTAAAACCAATCATGTTCCAATAGGAATCTTACAGTGAACAGGTTAGCAGTAGCTCACAGTAGTCTTTAAACCCACGAAACTATGAGAAAAGTGAAAAACAAAAACCTTAGACATTTTATTGTCATAAAAAAAATTGAAGGGCAAAAAGTTCATATTTTTTCAGAAAAGTTAATGAAATGTGCTTTTTTTTTTTTAACCTTATGCTTACAAGTACATTCTGTATCAATCACTGGAGCCAGCAGTTTTATTTCTTAGGGCAAAATTCTAATTGAAACTCATTGCTTACCTTGCCCTTGCTAGAAATTGCACCATTTCCAAGATTCCTACAGTTATCTTCACAGCAGAGTGTGGAGTTGAATCTGTTTTACTAAGCTTTAATTTCACTAAAAACACATGGCTCCCCAGTGTTTACAAAATTACTATACCAAGAACCAATGAGCAAGCATTTTTTCTTTTGTTGAAAATATAAACTACAGCTCAAGATCGGAACTTGAACTCTCCTTCACCGAGTTTTGTTCGCTGTGAAATTATTTTTGCTGCACAATCAGTGAACAGTAGCATTTGCGAACTTTAATTTTACTTCGGACAAATGTTTGCTCTATTCCTTTATATAAAAAAAAAGTAAAGAAATTAGAAAATATGCATTTTAAGTGAAATTAAATGTGAAAAACCCGTACTGCATTGCTAACTGCAGTGAAATAGTTTCACTGGTCATGGAAATGGCACAGATTCCAATGTAGATAAAAAAATTTAAATTTAAATTAAAAGGAAATGCACGGAGTAATGAACACTTTAAGCAACTCAAGCAGTCGCCTGCCCCCAATTTAGGGGCGCTGTTTCCGGGAAAGGGCGATAACCAGTGTTTTAATGCACATCCATGCCTCACCTGGTATTTGAACCCATTTGGATTAAGTCAAAAACCAGCACTTTGACCACTCTAGCAGCCAAAAATGCTTGCTTTCAACTTACTAGTTTTGAAGATATGATTAGAAATAGTGAAACATACATTTCATTAGGAAAATATTTAGAATATAAAGTCCCGTTTTTTTCTATTACCAATTATCTTAAAAATGCACATGATCAGAAAAATGAGAAAAAATATATAATTGGGGAGAGAAATAAAACTGAAAACTTTTAGAAAAATGCAGAATGTGGGAATAAAAACAGATTAGAACATTTCAAAGCTGCTAGAGCACATTTCTTGAGCTTCCAAACATTTGCTGAATTGGCAGACATTTCCCAGTTTTTTCAATTGTGGCACCATATTTTAATTTCTCAACCTTTTTTTTTTTTAATTTTCACAGCAGGAAGGAATTAGAGCATGTCTCTAGGACCTTTCACAAAAATATGGAAAATCAAGGCTTTTCAAGGACTAGAGAAACACAAATAAAGTTTCAGGGCTTTTCCAAGATTCCAGTGGTCATGTAAAGCACTAATGGCATCCAAAACAAATATTGAAAAGCACTACATAAATGTCATGAGATTGAAAAAATCCAAGTAACAAGTTCAAAAGAAAGCATTATTTCACCAAGTTTCAATACGTGCAGCGACTATGGAGAATGTAGTACTTGGGGTTTATTTGTAACAGCTGCATTATGAAATAGGTTTTCATGTCAAAGTTCAGCTTTGTTTTCTGGTTAATCACGCTGAATAACACTAATGTATAAATACACTCACAAGCACATCCCGTGAAATCAATGCCACGAAATGACCGAAACACTAAAACCTGAAGGTTCACAAAAGGAACTGTCAACAGTAAAATATGAAGGTTCCATTTGTAACAAGAATCTTTAAATATTAAAAACATTGAAGGAACATAGTCATCCTATCCCGTAATCTTCAAATGCATTTCAGCATGTATACATATACCATATTCAGTGGTCTTTTAACAGTTAATAGCCAATGTTTGGTTAATGCCACCTCTGTTCAATTGCACTTCCCAACCACCATGTAGCTGCTTTCCTCTTTGTCATCTGCATTGTGGTATTCTACTTGTGCGCCATCTGGTGGTCAATTTATGTCACTTCATGTATTATATGTTCTTTCTGTCTTTTACTCTTTAGTTTCATTTCTTGTACTAGAAATTTGCATGCATGCAAAAGTTCTATGGGGAAATAAGTATTGCAATTGATATTTTTGGCCTTTTCTATCACAATGGCATCTGCTGTTAATATTTGTCAATGTTTTCAGTGTGTAGAAATTAGTTTTCCCCAATTGGGAATTGCTGTTTTCTAGACTGTATTGAATCATTGATGTTTTCATATGTTTGCAATTCCAGTCGTTCATATGTTCTTTATTGTCATCTGCAAACAGAAAGAACATAGGATACAACATTAAGTGACACCAAACATTCGACCACCAGACGGCACACAAACAGAATACCACAAAGTTGTTTGATGTCACTTCACGTTGTATTCTATGTTCTTTCCATTTGCAGATGATAAAGAAAAAACTACCTAATCAGAAACATGAAAACGTCAATGATTCAATACGGTCTAGAAAACACAGCAATACCTAATTGGGAAAATATCAAATTAATTTGTATACACCAAAATCATCAACAAATATTAACAGCAGAGGCCATTATGATAGAAAAGACCAAAAATATCAAATGCAATACTTAATTTCCCTGTAGATCATTTGCATGCATGCAAATTTCTAACACAAGAAATAAAACTGAAGAGTGGAAGAAAACAGAATGAACATAGAATACAACAAGAAGTGACATCAATTGACCACTAGAATGAGCAAAGCAGAATACTGCAATGACAAAGAGGAAAGCTGCTACATGGGTGTCGGTTAGTGTAATTGTACGGAGGTGGTGATAGCCAAACATTGGCTATTAACAGTTCAAAGACCACTGAAGGTGGTATGGGTAACACATGCTGAAATGCATTTGGAGATTATGGGAGAGGATGACAATGTTTTTTTATTGTTTTTAATATTTGGCAATTCTTGTTATGAACCTTCAGAATTTAGTCCACATTTTGGTACAATGTGTTTCATTTCATTTTTCAAATTTTGCCCTTGTTTTTGCTTACCTTGGTCTTTTAATTAAGTTACTTCGCATTTAAATCAGTGTAACTGCATGGAAGGGACCTTGGCACTCATTTAACAGATGTCAAGTTTGCATTTGCCGAAACTTTGCTATGAGCTGCTGTACCGTGTTACAGTGGGGGTTGTCTGCACAACAAAATTTCCTAGCAAATTGTTTTTGCACTTCATCTATGTATTTGTCACAGCGAAGGAAATGTTCAACCGTCAACACCATTGTTTGTGCAGAGACATTGACATGTCTGCCTCCGCCGACAAAGCGCTCGGGAATGACAGCTGTGCGTGCCTCTGGGTGGGGAGACATTAAGGTTACCAGACACAGCACTTCCACAGGGTGGGTCACTTCTGTAATTTCATTCAAAATTTCTTTATTTATTACATTACTCCAATTCATACATTCAGTGCAGTCATTATTTTGAGACCCTGTATGCGGTGATGATGGAACGAAAAGTAAGTATTTGCTGCCATTTTTAAAAATCCAAATCACTTCTAAATAAAATTACAATTTGGTTTCCAGTAACTGCAATCAAAAATTTCTTATTTAAGATTGATTTTAGTAAAATACAATTTGGTGAAGTTAAATTTTGCACTATATACTCAAAGTACCACACTTTCCTCTTTCCTTTGCATGATTTATAGACTGAAATTCAGAAATCCCCCCCCTAATATAATTCACCATTGCATATTTTTTTTAACCATTGGTACACTTTTACATAAGCGCACAATTTTTTTTTTTTTAAACTAATAAGAAATGTATATATAACACACAGAAACCTTATTTAATGCCAACAAAGTTCCTGCACCTCAGTAAAGAGAAAGCAAAAACAAGAAATTTTCAAAATAAAATGTTACTTAGTATGCAGGCTTTTTGCTTGGATTACAGCTTGTAATCGCCTGGGCGTTTATTCTACTAATTTTCTAGTTGTTTCTACACTGATTCAGTTTTCAGTCATTCTTTGCTGAGTGCTTGCCTGTGTTCTGTTTTGTTGGAAATTCCTTTTCCTCATTACCAAATCCAACAAATGCCACAAATTCTCAATAGAATTGATGTCTGGTGATTTGGGGGAGGGGAGGGAGGGGGTAAAGCGATCTTGACCTTGTTACATTGGCTGTATGTTTAGGATAATTGACCTGTTGAAAATAAAATAAAAAACCGGGACATCAGTGCATGTTCAGCAGTATGTATTTACAATTTATAAATAAAATTATATATTACAGGCTAAAGACATACCTCTCCCCAAACTTCTCTTCAGTTTTGCATCGATCTTAAGACATACCCGAATGAAGACAGAAAATGCGAGATTCCGCAAATCCATGGAATAGTCTTGTGTATGAGTAAGAAGTGAGTAAGAAAATGAAAGACTAATTTTCAGGAAAATTTAAATGTGAAAAATCAATACTATGTTGCTCACTCTGCTGTGAAACAGTTTAACGGGCATGGAAACTGTGGACAGATTAAATACCGATCTAGAAATTTAATTTTGTTTAATAAAAGGGAAAGTGGTGAAAATGATTGCTCTCTATTAGTTTTGAAGTATGTATTAGAAATGGGGAAACATGCATTTCATTAGAAAAAATTAAATACCAAGTTGCTTCTTTTCACCATTACCGAAGATATAAAAAGCGAGAAACATGATCTCTCCCACACGGACACAAAAAGAAATCAAAAACTAAAAATATAATCAGGCAGAGAGAAAATAAAAGGAAAGTCTGAAAAATTTAATATGCAGAAACTGAAAACTGGCATTCTAGTCACTGCTACAGCATTCATTTTTGTGTGACCCGTTGACTCCCCCCCCTTTTTACAATTGCTCATTTGACCTTTTTTTCTAAAATTTTCATTGCTGGAAAAATAGCAGTACTACTCCATGACCTTTCACCAAAATGTGAAAAATCAAAGACTTCCCAAGGGCTTGGGAAAAAAAGATAAATTAAGTTTCAGAATTTCACCAGGATTCCAAAAGGCTGAAAATTCTGTCACATGACCAGATGATTATAAATTACATATATATAAAAAAACTGAAGAAATGACACTATATTGAAAACACCAAAGAAACATCCTCAAAAATGTTTAAGTGTTAGAATCTTGAAAATAAACTTTACACAGATGTTTAATGTTATTTCAACGAGACTTTCGATTTCCATAGCATACTGAACGTTTTCCATACTGGACTGACGATTTCCATAGTAACTATGTAAAATCCGTAGTACTTTGAGTCTGTTAATCTTCCTTCCCACTACATGGTCTTACACAGAATCAAACAGAATGGTGTGCCCGGAGAATTCACTGTGCCAAGGTCCCGACAATGACAATGGTTCTGGAGCACAGTGGCGCAACATCTACCTTTTGTGAAAAGATGGCACAAGATTTTTGCTTTGGTGCACACTGGCACAGAATTCCCACTCCTCATGAGGCTCTGCACAAGCTCCATGGATGGGACGTCATAAACCAGTACTGCAACTTTCCAAGCCTTTGACTGTCTTGCTACCATCACAGGGCTCACGACTTTGGTACTTTAAGTGTCATGAATGACCATATTTTTTGTAGAAAAATCAGAATTGCTGAAAATATTTTTGAAATCTGATGGAATCTGGGTAAACTGGGACACTTGGTAGCTCTGCAAACCCTATTAAATGCCACCCATCTCCAAATCATTACGCAACACCATGTTTTACAGTTGGTCTTTTGTTTTTGTTGTTTCAGGAAAAGTTTTTGGCTTTTGCCACACACATTTCTCTCAGTCCAAACTGAGAACATACTTGCTCTAGTTACAAAGATCTGAAAGGAGAAATGCGTATGTTCATTCAGCAAGCGCTGTAAGTTTTCATTGGCTGGTTGACAAACTTAAAAATGGCACAACAGAGTTGTCCTTCTCAACAACACAAAATGACCCCCCCGCCATCTCTTACCACAACTTCCCTGACCTTTCATTACGACACCCATCCCCCTACTTTCCCGGCTCCGTACGAACTCCCCAAACTGAGGAAAATTTTTCTGAGGGAGTTCTTTTTTCAATTGTACCCCCAATCCTACAAAATTACACTGAATTTTTTTTAAATCAAAGGGCCATAAAACCTTTTTTTCATAAATCTGCGTATAATCCGCAGAATCTTTATTTTTAACTTTTTAGCAAATAATCCAAGGATTATACAATGAAAATTATGGTACTTTGGTCAAATACCATTGGCATTGAATAAAGGACTAAGGTACCAGTGAAATCTTTGAAATATCAAAATGTAATTATATTAAAATGTCAGGAAGTAAACATAAAACACTGAAAAAACAGCTTTTCAGGACTTCATTTTGATGTTTTTGTCAAGGTATTTGTTTTTTTGTAGTTTTTTTATAAACAAGGTTTAACTTGTTTTATCTGATCACTACATTTTCAAGTTGCATACATATTTTTTTCTTTTTTGGACCTTGAGCTCATTACCAGTTTGTTTCCAAACTTTATGGAAATTAGTAACACCCTCATTAAGTTTGAAACACTATCCATGTTAAGTTTGAGTATCAAAAATGGCCCAAAATTATGCAATGCTTCATCCAAATGTCGTAGCTATCGAGTTCAATGACATTGCCTGAAAATAAGTACTAGCCCATCAGGGCCACCACCATGCCAGTTAAAAAAAACTACCCTTTCTGTTCATTGCAATATTTTTGACCACTGTATTTAAAATTTTCATTTGCCTAATATTTTTGTAAAACCAGTTTTTGCAATTCCTCTGAAACAAAGCATTCACAAAAAAAAAAGTATTAAGTACATACATTAACTTTAAGCACAGAACACTTCAGCAGAGTGAAAACAACAATAACTCACATTTAATAGTTTCTATAAGCCGATGAATTACCTGCCATCTGCATTCTATGTGATATTAATTCAATGTACGCACTTTACACAATTTTTCGAATGCACCTTAGTGTTTAAACCTTTGTTTTAACATTTACACACACAGCAAGTGCCTGCCCATGGCCAGAAAGTATTACAGGGATTAGAACATTCCATGCCTGATGGAAGTTTTGCATTAAGAACTCTGGTGGATGTACTGGCTTATTAAGTCATGTGGTCATATCATTTTGAGACTTGTTTTAGCAAATGTAAGTGGTGGCCTGGCGATTTGTAAATGGCCCTGGAGCCTGATTATGTATGGTCCATTTTAGGAAAATTATCAAGGTTATCCATCCTAAGATAACCAGTATGTCAGCATTACCTTTTCTTGTTTAAACATCTTTTCAGTACAAGTTTAAAAAAAAAAATTGTATTTAGGCAATGATAAATTTGCAATGTTTTACTCATTTTTCTGGACTGCAGATACCTAGTAAAACAGTAAAATTTAATGTAAGAACATTTTTAAATACTTCAGTCACTGAGAATCAATAAACAAGGTTAGTTCTCAGAGAGAGAGACTGTTGGTCTTTATTTAATCCTTCTGAATTTTATTCAGACAGCTGAATTTAAAATTGCAGTAGTTTCTTCGATTTTTAGTAAAACAGGAAATCCAAAGATGCCAAAAATTAATTTCTTTTTCAAGACTCATTTTGGCTGTACCTGAAACAGACTTGACAACTGCAGTTCCAAAATTCTGGTAACTAATGCTCCAACAGTAGTGAGATGCAGATCTCATTTATGCATAACATGCAAAAAGCTACCCCAAAAAATTTACCATAGCTGAACCTCAATGCACTAAAATACACAATGAATTTAGAGTTTGTACCTCAGATTTTTGATAGCATGTTTCATTATATTGCATTGCCTATCCAACCACAATTGGCAAAAATGGACTGAGGTAGAGGATATCAGCCAAAAGCGACTGAACTTAAATTTGATAGTACGGAAGATATAAACAGTGGTTTGGACCAAAAGGAAATTTGTTGCTACTTCATTTTTTCTGCAGCCATCAGTAGTAAACAAACCTCTTTGGCAAAACTTGGCTTGTTTTTACAAGAACATTAAAGTACAAGTGCGTAATATATATATATATATATATATATATATATATATATATATATATATGGGGATGTAAGGTCAGGTGATGCGTAACATCATAGCCTCTCCTTGACAAATGTCAACCCCGCCTTCTCGTGGTGCATCCTGTTCCCACTAAAGGGGCTCTGACGACCGCCCATAGCGGTATAACTATACCATCGGGATTAGAGGAAATTCTATCCCACACTCACCAACCCGCTTGGCCAGCGTGGTGAGTTATGGCCAAACCCCTCCAAAATGATTCCACAACTTAAATCTTGGCCCTCAGTCTCCGGCAGCTGGAATGTACCTGGCCAAGGCAGCGGCCAGTGCGACATGAAGGCAGAGGGTGCTAAGAATCCCCGGAGAACCGGACTAGGCTGCCATCTGATGCTGACCTTGGCTACTTACAATGGACGCTCCCTATCTTCTGATTCAAGGCTTCTTGAATTGGAAGAGGAACTACAAAGGATCAAGTGGGACATCGTGGGGCTAAGTGAGGTAAGGAGAAAAGGAGAAGATCTCATCGAACTGAAAAGTGGACATCTCTTCTACTATCGTGGGACAGATACTGGCAGAACTAGTGGTGTTGGATTTATAATAAACAAGAAACTGAAGGATAAAGTTGTAGAAGTTGAAAGTTCCTCTGACAGAGCTGCACGACTTGTTATCCAACTCTCGAAAAGATACCAGGCTCAGATTATTCAAACTTATGCACCCACCACAAGTCATCCTGAAGAAGAAATTGAAGAATTTTATGAGGAAATTTGTCATCTAAATAATAAAGGTAAGCAGCACTTGAAAATAATTATGGGAGATTTCAATGCAAAAATAGGGCAACAGCAACAGAATGAAACTTCAGTAGGTAAATTCGGTCATGGCAACAGAAACCAGCGTGGAAATACTCTCGTTGAGTTTGCAGAGGCAGAAGGGTTTTTCATCTTGAACTCCTTCTTCAAGAAAAAGCCACACAGGAAATGGACATGGAGACATCCAAATGGGACGACAAGTGAAATTGATTTTATTATGTGTAACAAAAAATTCGTCATAGAAGACTGCAGTGTGCTAAACAAGTTCAACACAGGTAGTGACCATAGATTGGTGAGATGTAAGATGCACCTCAACACTAAACTTGAACGTGGCAAGCTCATAAGACAAACAAAATCTATTGACATAACCAACCTTAAAAAACACCATAATACCTTCAAGTTAGAACTGAAGAACAGGTTCTCTGCTTTAGAAGGCCTAACATCGGAAGAAGTGGACATCTCTGAAGTTAACAGAAAAGTAACCAAAGCTCTTATGGAAACAGCAACAAAATTAGCTGGGTCTAAGAACAAGTTGCATGTGAACAAATTATCAGGAAAAACCAAAATGTTGATGCAAAAAAGAAGAGAGATGAGGATAACTAAAGAAGATGTGGCTTCCAAAGTGGAAGATATAGAGCTATGCAAGACAGTAAGAAAAAGTATCACTGAAGACGTAAGGAAATTCAACTGTGAACTAGTGAGGAAAGCAATTGAAAACAACCAAAGCCTAAAGATAGCAAAGGGACATCTCAGTAAGGGAAGAAAACAGATTATGGCACTGAGAAAAGAAGATGGTTCTGTAACAAGAAATAGAGGAGAAATTTTGACAAGAGTGAAAGATTTCTACTCCAAATTATATGAAAGGGATGATATATGCACTCCAGACATCATGAAAGATACCAGTACCAGAGTTCCTCCAGTCCTTCCAGCAGAAGTTGCACATGCAATCAAGAACATGAAGAGAGGAAAAGCTCCAGGAGAAGATGGAATTACTGTAGACATCATACAAGAAGCAAGTGGAGAAATCGAAACAGTACTCGCCCAAATTTTCACTCGATGCCTTAATGAAGGAAAGATTCCTGAGGATTGGAACACCGCTACAATGATCCTGCTACATAAGAAAGGTGACATTGAGGATCTCGGAAACTACAGACCTATCAGCCTCCTATCAGTAGTTTATAAAATCTTCACTAAAGTTCTTTCACACCGCTTGAAGATAACACTGGACATGGCTCAACCGAGAGAACAAGCTGGATTCAGGAGTGGCTACAGCACAATAGATCATATCCACGTGCTGAGAGAACTAATTGAAAGAGCGAGGGAATATGAACTTCCATTGTGCATGGCTTTTATCGATTATGAAAAAGCCTTTGATTCGGTGAAACCATCAGCAGTTACAATGGCTCTGAAAACCTGCGGTATTGAAGATGCATACATTAATATTATTAATAACATCTATGAAAATGCAAGTGCAAAGATTAGGCTGTTTGAAAATACAACACACGTAAAAATTGGAAAGGGAGTGAGACAAGGTGACACCATATCTCCGAAGCTCTTCAATGCCACATTGGAGGGTGTTTTTCAGTCGCTGAGCTGGGAAAACAAGGGGATAAAGATTAATGGAGATTATCTAACCCACCTTCGTTTTGCTGATGACGTAGTCATTTTTGCAACTACCCCATCAGAGCTGCAGAGTATGATCCAGGAACTTGCGGACAAGAGTAAAGAAGTGGGATTAAAAATGAACTTTCAGAAGACAAAAGTGATGTTCAATGCTTTTACAAGAAATGAAGATTTATCGATTGATGGAAAAAAGCTGGAGATAACAGACACGTTCGTTTATCTTGGACAGCAGATATCAAGTGAGGGTCACATTGATGAAGAAATTAATCGGCGTACAAAACTTGCCTGGAGAGCTTTTGGAAGAAACAGCATAATTTTCAAGAGCAATATGCCATTATGTCTTAAAAGAAAAGTGTTTGATCAATGCATCCTTCCAGTGCTTACGTATGGTGCAGAGACGTGGACCTTAACTAAAAGAGACATACAAAGGCTCCAGACAACTCAAAGAAGCATGGAGAGGTGCATGCTTGGGGTAACCAGGAGAGATAAGAAGAGGAACTCGTGGATCCGAAAAATGACAAGAGTGGAAGACATCATGATCAGAGTTAAATCCCTGAAATGGCAATGGGCTGGACATACTGCCAGAAGGACAGATCATCGATGGACAGCCGAAATTTTAGATTGGATTCCAAGGGACAAGAAAAGACCCAGAAGAAGACCACATGGGAGATGGGTGGATGAAATTCGAAAGTATGCAGGGGTGACATGGAGGAGACTGGCACAAGACAGACCGTTGTGGAGGAAACTTGGGGAGACCTTCGTCCAGCAGTGGATTGATCATGGTTGACAATGATGATGATATATATATATATATATTCTATAAAAAAGATACCTAAGCAAAAAAATACATATATAATTTTGACTCACACCTAGTACAACATAGAAAAGGTTATGTATCTACCTGTGTGAGTAAAAGGAGAAAAGATAAAAAAATAAAATAAAACAACTGAATGTAGAAGGTGTCGAGAATACTGAGCCTTGGCTTTATCAAGGACCAGCAAAAACTCTGCATTTTCTCACTTCCACAAAGACCTAGTTGGAAATGGGTTTCTGCAAGGCCATAGATGCAAGTAACATTCCCACCTAAAATACACTTTTTTTTCAGCTAGCATAAGGCCTGCCAGCCCAGAATATGATGGCCCACTAGAAATTTTCCAGGTATCCCTGCTGACTAGTCCGCACCTGAATGTTGACGAAAAGGTTCTCTTTCACCTTCAAAAGGCTTTGCTATGTTTGTATCCATAATTATTTGAACAAATGGTTCATTCTTTTCAGTGGTCATTATGAAATGCAGTGTACATATGGATGCCATAACACAAAAATTAACAAAAATCTTCATACTGGGGCAATCATTCAAATTAAGTTACCTGATGCTGATTCACATCTCCCAATACTCCATTGAATTTGGGTCGGTACACATTTTGGTTCCCTTGGTTATCATTTCTGGCATATGAATGATCACTGTCATGCTGTTGTGGTGATTGTCCATGATCCCCAGAGCCTCTGTTACTCATCTTTCTTGATGCTAGAGAGATGGGCAAAAAAGTTTTAAAATACAACATTCAGAATTCACAATGTAAGATAAAAATGTTGAGGCAAGCAAAACATTTAACTTTATTGCACTTAATTTTGAAATCAAATGAGATTAGAAAATGCAAATGGAATCACATTATAAACTAAAAAAGAATGAAATTTTGATCAAAGCAATTTGTTTTGTCATATTTCAAATGTGCGTACCCAAACACATGGAACAGAATCATTGTAACACAAAAAGTGGTAAAAAGTTCAGAAAATAAACATTAGAATCTACTTTTTATGAAGTACAGCCACAATTACAAAAAAAAAAAAAACCTTCCAAAATACAAACAGCTTTGAATAAAGCTCATATTGAGAAATGGCTTCCTAGTTTAATTGAATTAATAATCTAAAGCAACTTATGGGAATCCACTAGGAAATTCTTTCAGTGACAACAACAAGAGAGCCTGAAGAAGGGGAAGAGTTTTCTCCGAAAATTTGCTATAAATGAAAGAATTTCCTAGTGGATTCCCATAAGTTGCTTTAGATTATTAATACAAACAGCTTCCATTACTTTTCCTGTCCTGAAACCACAGCATGAACTCTTAGGGTCATAAACCACATAAAGTGGTTTTGTTTATTCAACACACCCATTTCTTCCTCAAGTAGTAAACTGCTTTTGGAAAGACTGCTTCTCAAATCAACACTGAATGTAATGATCACTATGTAGTCTGTCATTATGAATGTTTTATTAGACAACTATCTGAGTGAAGATGGATTTTTGAGACTTCAGTATAATAAACATGTCAGCTCTCATAGAATTGGCAGCCTGTGTTTATCTAGCCTATTGCAGTTCTAGGTTACTCTTCTGAATTAGATATGCACTCTAGTCTTTCCAAATTTGGCCAATAGGTGGCAGCACATCAGCTCTATTGAGAGCAATTCCTTCTGTAACAGAAGGGCCTCAAAAAGAACTAAGAATCTGGCTGGTCCTTAAGAATTGTACACCAAAATTATCCCCCTACATTGAAATATTTATTGTGACATGAAAGTTTTGTTTCCTTATGTGCATCTAGCACACATACCAGACTGAATTTTTTTTTTTTTATCTGCCAAAGAACTATCTAATGACATGAACTAATGCAGCAAACTAGTGCTGTGAGGAAATAACAGTTCCGTTGGAATCAATGTTCCGTGTGGTCTGCCAAGTCTTTTCTGATTTCCTTCTGTGAGCTTTTATTTTACACAAGGAACACCAATTACTTTCCATACCTTCAGTGTGTGCAAGGCTGTCCAGAAAAGACAAGGTCACAACATTAGAGAGAAGAGTTCCATCTTTTACTGAAGTCACACAGAAACCAAGACTTCCAAGTGGTTTCCAATGCTGTTGGGAGCGATGTCAAATACTACACCAACACGAGTCCGTGTAACATGAGTCACAGGCAAAGGGAATTTTCTCTAACATTATGGCCTTGTGTTTTCTAGGTGGCTTTGGTGCGAGCCCCTGTAAGAAGCTCCACAAAGTTCAAGAACTTGTCAACTATCAGACGTTTGAATCGAATGCTAGGAAGATTTTGAAGGTGACCTAATAGACAAGATGGTAGTTCCAAACTACATGCTTCTGGATCAGAGGGAGCAATCTCCAGGCCGAATCCCTTGGAACACAGTATGAAGACACTGAGGGAATTCTGGTGCCCTCAGCGAGGAGACAACAGTCGGAGGCAGATTGGGACGACCAAACCAGGTCAGGAATTTCAGTCTTACAGTCCATTACAAAAGCACACATACTTACAGGGAAATATTTTAAATTCCCTCACGCAAAAAATTCTATTACATCCTGGATGAAAGCGAACTGTCAAAAAATGCATTTTAAAATGAATTCGGTTGTGAACTAATTTTAACAATTTAACGGTAAACAAATTTTCTAAATCTGCTCATGATTGAATGTAGAACCAAACCACACTCAAAAGTAGGGTGTTGCACTGGACAATGTTTTTTTCTTTGAGAAATTTGGTTAAATCACTAGTCTCTCGAAAAATGAGTTCCTACTTTATCATGGTTATTCTGAGAGCCAAAATGTGTGCACATGGTGCATAACAATTTTCCAACGCAATTAGTTTTTAGATTTGGTTACTGATCACCTATTGCATGATCAACTGCCAAATAAATATGTATTGGTACCTATTTATAATATTGGTACCTCCTTCAATAGACCCATAGTTTGAACCATTTCTGTGGTAAATCATTGCTGCTTTTGAGATAAATGCAGGGACACTAATTTTGCAATATCTCTGCCCAAGAATTGCTTTGTATGTAAATGAGGATGTGGGGACAATAGGCCATCAAAGTGGGCGTTAATATGTTGCCGTCAAAATTAGAAAAGGATGGTAGGGCCTGCCAATTACACCGAGCTACAAGTCCAACGACCTACGTCTAAACGTAGTTAACTTTTCTTAATTTATAACAGTGAACTTTGTCCGGCTGCACTTTTCTCATATAAGTGCAGAGAATTTTGCTGTCTTTTTTAGAGCAAACACAAATTATAGATAAAAACCACTTTTCTTAGGGAAATAATGTTTCAGATAAATACAAAACACAAATAAAGTTAGATTTTTATTCAGATGTTGTAAAATAATTATTTGTCCGTTAAAAAAAAAAATTAGATTTACAGATTACGAGAAAATGGGCCATTTCTCAAGTGGTCCACCAGGAAACTTCCTGGTATCCTGGTGGGCCAATCCGTCCGACTACAAGTTGTACTCCAACTTGCTTTGACCTTTGCCTTGTCCTCCCCCCTCCAGAAAATCACTCCACTACCAAGACTTCTTTTGTTAGCATGGGAAACTCCCATGATCTTTGAGACTTGCTTTCTAAAGTACTGATACCAGTTCAGGTTGCAATAAGGGGAGAAATATGCCACAAAGCTTTGTCAACAGATAAACCAGCGGACAGCCATCTTAAGACTGACAGTTGTTTTGAGCCAATGGGTTACGTATGTGACAAGTTTGGTTTTGAATATATATATATTTTTTTTTTTTTAGAAATGGCGTGTTATGCTTACGGATGTCAAAAAAAAAAAACTCCAGGCGACCAACCACCTCTTGGAGTTACTTTTCATAGGTACGTATGCAGAAACATTTAATATGAAATCTTAATTTCCAAAGAGCAGATAGCAGTCATGCTCTTATATGAAAAAATTTCTAGATAAATGAATTATAATTCATTTATTTGGTCTAAACAGACCTAAACACCAAAAAGATTTTTTTTTTTTTTTTATTCGGGCTATATTTTTAGCCAAGGATTGCATTTTCTCAAAATGTGTGCACCAGCCCTTAACTCAAAATCTTGGTGCATTGAACAGCGGTTTGGGTGGAAAATAGCATATATAAGTGTCCCTTAAAATACCACCCTCCCCCAACACCATCAGCAAAATAGATTTAAAAGGGAGATTAATGAGTGAAAAGCAGACACATTGAGATTGTGATTGACGAGCCAGTGTGCTCTAACTCTCCTCAAAAAAAAAAAACGCTAAGGAGATCAAAATACTACTAAACGGCAAAGGAGATCACACACTACATTTTAGACCCAAAAAGTAAACACCCCCCCCCCCCAAATTCCCCTGGAGGAAGCATTCAGGAAAAAGCCTAGGAGCAATTCCATGTCAGATAATCACCTTTGACCTCACCATTTCTGATTTTGATGAAATTTGGTATGAAGCACACATATGACAAGGTAAGTAATTCTGCCAATTTTCAGATTTTTATTTTGAAAATTGTCCAAGATACACACATAATATCGAAATTTTCGTTAAAAATGACAAACTCGCACACTTATATAAATGGCTGTAAATTTTTTTCCTAATTGTAGTAGAGTGACAATTCAAACAGTTGCAAAGCTAAAGGATTGAGCTTTCTATAGATACCATACATGACCTTACAACAGATTAAAGTTTCAAGGTCATCCACACTGTGACCTTTGACATCTCAAAACATACCATCTTAAAAAAAATTACGAAAAAAATATATTTTATTGCTACAACATTCTTCTACCCATGTGCCAGATATTAGGCTGGCACCGCTATGGCAAGGCAGTGTAGGATTAATAGGAGTGTCATGCTGCACCCTTCTGTATGTAAGGCACAGAGACATACCATGCAATAAATATTTCTTACATTGAGGATTTGTGTTTATTATACATTAAATGTGTATATATAACAGATCAACAGATTTATCAGAAATATGCTATGTGCACAGCAATTTTACTTGATAGACACAATTTTCAGCAGTAAATAATGTCAACAAATCTTTGAGATCAGAGATTGAAACTCCACCCATTTTAGCCAATGGCAGGGCTTCTTAGCCAATGACAAAGCTTCTTATTAGAGCCAATGACAGGGTTTCTTATTAAAGCCAATGACAGGGTTTCTTATTACAGCCAATGAGAAATCTTACTGGTACACCATTTTACATTTGCTGTTATTTCAATTCTGAGCTTGTGAGTGTGATTATCAATTTATCTGTAACATTGTTAACTGTTTAATTGTTATTTTATTTTATCTTTATTGTTATCTTTATTTAATCAATTTCTTTTTATCAAACTATATTCATTTTTTTTTTTGCAGGTGCAGTTTCATTAACCAAAATGGACTTTAAAAGTCAAATTTTTTGTTGCAATCCTCTGGGTAAAAGTGGAAACACAAGGTTTAGAAAGAATCTGAGAAAAGTACAGCCTTGGATGGTTCAGAAATGTCCAAATATAACATTAGAACAGAAAATATGTAGTTCATGCACAAAATCTATCTCTGAAATGCCAGGTCCTTCATGTATAATTGAAACAGATGCAAAGGCAGAACAACCTCGGTTAAGTGAAGATAATTCAGAAGGAGTGAGATATGGACTGACAGACAACTTTTGATAGTCTGAATGATACGTTACTTTCTCTAGGCGGATCTCCGGTGAAAAAAAAGATTAGGTGTTGGACAGTACAGTAAGAAGAAATATCAGAAAATTGGTGAAGTGATAAAAGACAACATAGGTGTTCTAGAATGTGATAATCCTGTGACAGTGTCTGATGAATCTGTCATGATTTCACAGTTGAAAGAAAAATTTCAAGAGACACACTCTAGCAGAGTTAAAGTCCAAATACTAACAATATTACCTAGAACCTGGAGTATTCGTAAAATTCAGGAAGAATTTGGTGTAACATTACATGGCACGAAAGTCTAAAAATCTTGTGGAAGAGCAGGGTATTTTAGCAACTCCAAATCCTACGCCTGGGAAAACTGACAGCACAGTTGAAAACGTTATTGCATACTATAATAGTGATGAAGTGAGCCGTTGTTTACCAGGAAAAAAAAAGATTGTTACAATGATGGAATCAGGATCAAAAGTACAAAAACAGAAACTTCTTATTCTAGGAAATTTGAAAGATATTTCAAGGATTTAAAGACAAGAATCCTAATGTCAAAGTAGGGTTTTCAAAGTTCTGTGGTTTACGCCCAAAGAATTGTGTGCTGGCTGGTGCAAGTGGAACACACTGTGTGTGTTGTGCTCATGAAAATGTAAAACTTATGCTAGCAGGGTGCAAATTGCAAGACTTAACTCGTAATGATGAATTACCAGTTAGGACATACAAAGATTGCCTTGCAAGAATAACTTGTAACCCTCCTCTTCCAGAATGCTTCAAGTGTGATTCTTGTCCTGGTATAGCACACTTACTAGAGCAAATAAGTAGCTTATTCACCATGAATGGGATTGATGAAATTGTATATAAATTGTGGACTCAACTGATTACACAACACTTATGACAGTCTAACACTGTAGAAGAATTCCTTGAGACCTTTGAATCAAAAGTGAAATTGCTATTGCCACATTCTTTTATAGCTATTCAGCAGTCATACTTTGTCAAATCTGAAAGAAAACCTTGATGATAATCAGTGTGTTGTGCAGTTTTGCTGAGAATTATTCCTTCATACTGCAGGATGCAGTCCAAGGATACCACTGGAACAATTCCCAAGCTACTATTCACCCTTTCGTCGTGTACTACAAAAGTTCACACACACTTCAGTTGGATCATGTTTCTTTTGTTATCTCAGAATGTCTTAAGCATGACACTATCAGTGTTCACCTTTTCCAGAGCCAATTGTTGCAGTTTATATCATCACATTTTGACAAGTAGAACACATTACTTCTCAGACGGTGCAGCCTCACAGTATAAGAACAGGAAGAATTTTATCAATCTGTGCCATCATGATGTAGATTTTGGTATCACAGCTGAGTGGCATTTTCTTAGCCACCTCACATGGAAAGGGGCCATGTGATGGTGTGGCAGGCACCATTAAGAGATTAGCTGCACGTGCCAGCCTTCAGTGTTCATACAATGACCAAATTATGACACCGCGACAACTGTACGATTGGGCTTCCAGAAACATTCCTTCGTGCCATTTTAAATACAGCACAGACAAGGACTATGAGAACCACAAGGAGTTCCTCGAGATACGTCATGCTAGTGCTCGACCAATTCCTGGTACTCAAAAACTTCACTGTGCAATACCAATAAGCTGCACAGCTATTCAAACCAAGATGTATTCAAACTCAACTGAATACAAGGTTGAGTCAGTATTGCTAAATCCAATAGAACTGGATCTGGAGGATATTCATGGTTATGTTATTGTTTAGTATGATAACCAGTGGTGGGTTGGTTGTGTTTTGGATGTGAACATTCATACAGAACAAGTTAAGATAAGTTTACTGCACCCACATGGACCTTCTGTGTCTTTCACATACCCACAGAAGCCAGATACATTAGAAATGGATAAAACAGCGGTCATTACGAAGGTTGACCTACGAACAGCAACAGGTTGGACATTTTACGGAGAGAAGCGAAATAGAGATGGTCACTAGCAAGATGACATCACATTCTTTTGGTTTGCAACCTTATTAACCAAGCAGTTCACTTGTATGTGTACACCACTAATATAACCTGTAACACATTGTGAAATTAATACATACATGCATCTGGAAAATAGTTATTGTACATTTGTCCAAACTTAACCTGGAGGACATATACTCCTATTAATCCTACACTGCCTTGCCAGTGCCAGCCTAATATCTGGCACATGGGTAGAAGAATGTTGTAGCAATAAAAAATACTGTTTGTAATTTTGTAAGATGACATGTTTTGAGATATTCAAGGTCAAAGTGGATGACCTTGAAACTAATCTGTTGTAAGGTCATGTATGGTATCTATAGAAAGCTCAATCCTTTAGCTTTGCGACTGTTTGAATTGTCACTACTACAATTAGGAAAAATTTACAGCCATTTATATAAGTGTGCGAGTTTGTCATTTTTAACGAAAATTTCGATATTTATTATGTGTGTATCTTGGACAATTTTCAAAATAAAAATCTGAAAATTGGCAGAATTACTTACCTTGTCATATGTGTGCTTCATACCAAATTTCATCAAAATCAGAAATGGTGAGGTAAAAATTTTTTTTTTTTTTTTATTGATCTGACGTGGAATGTCCCCTAGGTAACCAAAGTGCTGACTGGGCATTAAACAGTAAACAGAAAATTTACCAATCCTGAACAGGAAAATTAAAGTCATTCGTATGAAAACGGTCAGTAGAAATAATTGACACCATATCATCATCATCGTCAACCATTATCAATCCACTGCTGGACGAAGGTCTCCCCAAGCTTCCTCCACAACGGTCTGTCTTGTGCCAGTCTCCTCCATGTCACCCCTGCATACTTTCGAATTTCATCCACCCATCTCGTCTTCTTCTGGGTCTTTTCCTGTCCCTTGGAATCCAATCTAAAATTTCGGCTGTCCATCGATGATCTGTCCTTCTGGCAGTATGTCCAGCCCATTGCCATTTCAGGGATTTAACTCTGATCATGATGTCTTCCACTCTTGTCATTTTTCGGATCCAAGAGTTCCTCTTCTTATCTCTCCTGGTTACACCAAGCATGCACCTCTCCATACTTCTTTGAGTTGTCTGCAGCCTTTGTATGTCTCTTTTAGTTAAGGTCCACGTCTCTGCACCATACGTAAGCACTGAAAGGATGCACTGATCAAACCCTTTTCTTTTAAGACATAATGGCATATTGCTCTTGAAAATTATGCTGTTTCTTCCAAAAGCTCTCCAGGCAAGTTTTGTACGCCGATTAATTTCTTCATCAATGTGACCCTCACTTGATATCTGCTGTCCAAGATAAACGTACGTATCTGTTATCTCCAGCTTTTCTCCATCAATCGATAAATCTTCATTTCTTGTAAAAGCATTGAACATCACTTTTGTCTTCTGAAAGTTCATTTTTAATCCCACTTCTTTACTCTTGTCAGCAAGTTCCTGGATCATACTCTACAGCTCTGATGGGCTAGTTGCAAAAATGACTGTCATCAGCAAAACGAAGGTGAGTTAGATAATCTCCATTAATCTTTATCCCCTTGTTTTCCCAGCTCAGTGACTGAAAAACACCCTCCAATGTGGCATTAAAGAGCTTCGGAGATATGGTGTCACCTTGTCTCACTCCCTTTCCAATTTTTATGTGTGTTGTATTTTCAAACAGCCTAATCTTTGCACTTGCATTTTCATAGATGTTAATAATATTAATGTATGCATATTCATTACCGCAGGTTTTCAGAGCCATTGTAACTGCTGATGGTTTCACCGAATCAAAGGCTTTTTCATAATCGATAAAAGCCATGCACAATGGAAGTTCATATTCCCTCACTCTTTCAATTAGTTCTCTCAGCACATGGATATGATCTATTGTGCTGTAGCCACTCCTGAATCCAGCTTGTTCTCTCGGTTGAGCCATGTCCAGTGTTACCTTCAAGCGGTGTGAAAGAACTTTAGTGAAGATTTTATAAACTACTGATAGGAGGCTGATAGGTCTGTAGTTTCCGAGATCCTCAATGTCATCTTTCTTATGTAGCAGGATCATTGTAGCGGTGTTCCAATCCTCAGGAATCTTTCCTTCATTAAGGCATCGAGTGAAAATTTGGGCGAGTACTGTTTCGATTTCTCCACTTGCTTCTTGTATGATGTCTACAGTAATTCCATCTTCTCCTGGAGCTTTTCCCCGCTTCATGTTCTTGATTGCATGTGCAACTTCTGCTGGAAGGACTGCAGGAACTCTGGTACTGGTATCTTTCATGATGTCTGGAGTGCATGTATCATCCCTTTCATATAATTTGGAGTAGAAATCTTTCACTCTTGTCAAAATTTTGCCTCTATTTCTTGTTACAGAACCATCTTTTCTCAGTGCCATAATCTGTTTTCTTCCCTTACTGAGATGTCCCTTTGCTATCTTTAGGCTTTGGTTGTTTTCAATTGCTTTCCTCACTAGTTCACAGTTGAATTTTCTTACGTCTTCAGTGATACTTTTTCGTACTGTCTTGCATAGCTCTATATATTCCACTTTGGAAGTCACATCTTTAGTTGTCCTCATCTCTCTTCTTTTTTGCATCAACATTTTCGTTTTTCCGGATAATTTATTTACATGCAACTTGTTCTTAGACCCAGCTAATTTTGTTGCTGTTTCCATAAGAGCTTTGGTTACTTTTCTGTTAACTTCAGAGATGTCCACTTCTTCCGATGTTAGGCCTTCTAAAGCAGAGAACCTGTTCTTCAGTTCCAACTTGAAGGTATTATGGTGTTTTTTAAGGTTGGTTATGTCAATAGATTTTGTTTGTCTTATGAGCTTGCCACGTTCAAGTTTAGTGTTGAGGTGCATCTTACATCTCACCAATCTATGGTCACTACCTGTGTTGAACTTGTTCAGCACACTGCAGTCTTCTATGACGAATTTTTGTTACACATAATAAAATCAATTTCACTTGTCGTCCCATTTGGATGTCTTCATGTCCATTTCCTGTGTGGCTTTTTCTTGAAGGAGTTCAAGATGAAAAACCCTTCTGCCTCTGCAAACTCAACGAGAGTATTTCCACGCTGGTTTCTGTTGCCGTGACCGAATTTACCTACTGAAGTTTCATTCTGTTGCCGTTGCTTTATTTTTGCATTGAAATCTCCCATAATTATTTTCAAGTGCTGCTTGCCTTTATTATTTAGATGACAAATTTCCTCATAAAATTCTTCAATTTCTTCTTCAGGATGGCTTGTGGTGGGTGCATAAGTTTGAATAATCTGAGCCTGGTATCTTTTCGAGAGTTGGATAACAAGCCGTGCAGCTCTGTCAGAGGAACTTTCAACTTCTACAACTTTATCCTTCAGTTTCTTGTTTATTATAAATCCAACACCACTAGTTCTGCCAGTATCTGTCCCACGATAGTAGAAGAGATGTCCACTTTTCAGTTCGATGAGATCTTCTCCTTTTCTCCTTACCTCACTTAGCCCCACGATGTCCCACTTGATCCTTTGTAGTTCCTCTTCCAATTCAAGAAGCCTTGAATCAGAAGATAGGGAGCGTCCATTGTACGTTGCCAAGGTCAGCATCAGATGGCAGCCTAGTCCGGTCCTCCGGGGATTCTTAGCACCCTCTGCCTTCATGTCGCACTGGCCGCTGCCTTGGCCAGGTACATTCCAGCTGCCGGAGACTGAGGGCCAAGATTTAAGTTGTGGACTCATTTTGGAGGGGTTTGGCCATAACTCACCACGCTGGTCAAGCGGGTTGGTGAGTGTGGGATAGAATTTCCTCTAATCCCGATGGTATAGTTATACCGCTATTGGCGGTCGTGAGAGCCCCTTTAGTAGGAACAGGATGCACCACGAGAAGGCGGGGTTGACATTTGTCAAGGAGAGGCTGTGATGTTACGCATCACCTGACCTTACATTAAACCATATACACTAATATATATATTAACTTTTTTTTATAAAAAGACCAGAAAAGAGGAAGGGGGGACCCAGCCCAAAATTATAAGTCACTTCTCAACATATATTTGCACCTTCCTGCAAAACTACATTCTTAAGCCCTAAATTAAAAATCTAGGTGCTCTAATGCAACAATGGATGGTTATCTGGGTGTCTGAAAGCATATATATAAGCGGAGTAAAAGAAATCTACACCATCACGCAAATAGTTAAAAGATTGAGTAAAAAACCTGGAAATTGAACTCATGAGCCAATGTGCTCTAATTCTCCTGGAACAAACCAGAAGAGTTCAGACCTGAGTGCTACCAAAAGACACCCCACCCCCAAATATCCACTACAGGGGGAGGGGGGCTAGGTGCACCAAAGGGCTGACCTAACATTAAACAGACAGTAAGCATCGCAAATTTTTCGAAACCTGAATGAGGAAATGAAGGTGATTCATGTGATAACTGTCAGCAGGAATAATAAAAGCCAAAAAACAGCAATAAATATTAAACAGTTTTTGATAATAGTTTGGTACCTAAGCTGATCCTCCAGAAAACAGCCAAAATGTTTCCTAAATTCTTGCAAGTAGCTATAAGAGCCTAAACATTGATAAATCAACTAATATCCTTAACAGTATATCAATTAATATGATAAAGGGCAAATTTATTAATATTAAAAAGCAAAGTGCCAACTTCATGCCTTGCACAGCATTAACAGCTATTGCATAGTCTGCTCATGTCAGTCTTAAGATGGCTACCATGATGTCATAGGCTTCACTTGGATTGCATTGAGCCAACGGAAAGTGTTTTCTCCCCGATCCCTAAACTTGTACCAGTAGTCACAGACTGTCTCAGAGGAAGTGATAACATTGTCCTGGGACGATTTTTTTTATTGGAGGTTTAACGACCACAGTGAGCAACTTAATGGGCTATAAGCAGTAGCCTGTCCCTAATTTAGGGTCATTGGTTCCAGGGAAGGGAGAGAGCCTATAAGGCAAACATCTGCCTCACCGGGATTGGAACCCGGATTCTTTTCGGACAAATGATAAAAAGCCATCGCTCAGACCACTGCGCCACCGATTATTCAATTGCTTCTTCATAGGGAAATCCTTTAGCAAAACAGCAAGTCAGATTTATCACATGAGAGTGGAATGAGTGCTCACATGCTGAATCTCTAAGCCAATCTCTAAATACTATGTCAAGCACACTGAATTTGGAAGAACAGCAATGTTGCAAAAGTATTTGGAACTATTGTTTCAACATTATCCATGATATTAAAAAAAAAATTGATAAATTTTGAAGACAAGGTAACATTAAAACACAGCCTAGAAACAAAATCACCAACCATAAGGCAATAGCACAAATAGCTGTTTAGCTTTGATTTCAGGAAGTTCCAAGTGAAGAACATTCCAATCAGCAGTATTAGGTTTCATTAACTGATAGTTTTTCAAGTTAGAAGTGCAGTATTTTAATGGGATATACCATACATCTGCATTTTATTTCAGTATAACAAAGTTTCACAAAAAAAATTAACAGAATTTGACCTATAACAGGTACAGATTCAAAATTAATATCTACTATTTCTCAAAATTTAAATATTCATGCAAAACAGGAAACTCCAAACCTTAAATTCCACTGAAATTTCATCTGTGCTTTCAAGAAAAATGTGTGAGCTTTTCAAATGAGCACAGGTAACCATACGGGAAAGAGCACATGCCCTTCCCTGAAAATAGAAGACCATTTCCATCTGAATTCAGGCAGGCATGACCACATGTGTCAGTTTACCTCTAATTTTTTTTGAAAAAATTATGGTAGCTACTCCTAATAGAGGTATAAAGTACTACAAAAGGATTTTTCATAAACATTTTTGGTCAAGCTACAGCATTTTGAAAATAGGCAAAAAATACACCAGTGACGAAAATAATGTGAAATGCCAAACTTAAGTGCAGACTGCTCCTGAACTATAACAGGTAGACTCGAATTTTTTATTTTGAAGCTATTGAATTGGCCTTTCTTCAAATTCACAGAAATTGGTCAAACTAATGTTGCCAGACGGCGAAAAAATAAAATATATATATTTTACAAAAAATTTTAATTTTCCACAAATTTAGAATTTTTTTTTTCTTTTTCAAGAAAAAGACTTATCAGGTGGGTAAGTGTGTCAACCTGCACTCCTACTAGGGTTATCTTTGCAGTAATTTTATTTTTATCCTGTGATGCATGCAACTCAAAATTAATTTTTAAAATAAACAAAATTTCAAAAATAAACATTTTTGAATTGCAATACCTCAAAAACCACTTTTAAAAATTCTGAAATTTTGTCCAAATAATGTACTAATGGTAGGTAGTTTACTGGGGGAGTCAGGTTACTGGATTTTTGCCATGCAATTTTCTTACATATTTTTGAAAATGACACTTCGAATTTTTGAAAAATGGCACTTTTTAAAATCTTTTGAATTCAGTGAAAAAATGAGAACTGTAAACATTTAGTAAATTTTTAATAGCAGGAGAACACAATTCCTGGCAGGTCTCTCACTAAGCATTCACCAAGTCACCAAATGTAACTAAATTCGAGAATGGCGAGAAAAAATTGGTAACAGTGAAAATGGTGGTGAATGATTTTATGAAACTTAGGCAATTTTTGACTCATGGGTAAACTGCAACTTACAGTAATCTTTGGGCTAAACTGCAGCTGATATGATTTCAAATTTGATTTTCCAAAGCTGTGGCACTGAAAATGGTACTGCCTGGTGCAATTTTTATGTAGTATTGTGAAACACCTATTAAAGTTGCTTGAGAGCCATTTGGGGAGTCAATGAAAATAAGAGCTACTGAAGGTGGGGGATATTGAGAGGGAAGAAACTTCCATAATTTACAATGAGCGGATCCAGAGAAATGGAATAGCAGAGGTTAAACAATCTGTAGCACATAGTCCACTTTTGGTGTTGCACTTTGACTTTGCTTAGAACTGATCTGTAATTTTACCTGATGAAGTGCAAAGTTACTACTGGCAAACAATGTCCAGATCTCACTCTTTACATGCATTGCATACTTTCCAAATGAGACAGTCTTTTGTGGTAGCATGCAACGATATAAGCCACGACACAACACATGCTCTGTGTGCCATTCTGCTCATAAAAAGTGAAATTGCCAAGACTTTCCCTATGGAAGAATTTAAAACAATTTATCTCTCAGATGGAGCAGCCGGGCACTTCAAAAATAAATATCAGTTCTATGAACTTATGAAAGGGGGGCCCAAATGTAACAAGGAAGTGGATCTTCTCAGCCACAGACCAATGCAAGAGTGCATGTGATTGTGTGGGTGGCCTGTGCAGACATTTTGCTACTAAATTTAACTTACAGAAAGAAGCTTCACAAGCTATAAGAGATGCACTTTCATTTGTTGAACCTGTCTCCCCCTTGATCCCAAAGATTAAACTTCTCACAACTTATGTTCAATCCTATTGAACCAGCAAAGTAGAAGAGTGGGATACAGTAAAATCTGTTGTTGGAATAGAGTCACTGCATTCCTGGTTAGTAAAAGGAAATAAACCATCAATGGCCAGAACAGTCTGGCACCAACATAAAGCAGTGCAATTTTCAAGCCAACAGAAAAAGAACCCATTTTCTGTGAATGATTTTAAAATAAGAATTTATAGGATGCATTTATGACGATAACTGGTGGATGGATGGGACAGATTACAAACATATCTAAAGAATTAGAGGACATAACAGTATCTTTCATGCACCCTCATGGTTCAGGCAGAGGTATTTGGTGGCCAGAAGAATGTGGAAAGAAAACACCAGTGCCCTTAAAAATATATACTTCTAAAGGTGAATGCCCAACTTCATACCTTTGATGAGGGAACTCAATAAAATCCAGCAGCTTCTCTCAGTTGGAATAATTTGTAGACATGATGGCAACCTCATTTTTTTTTTTTGAGGCTTTTTTCTTATGTAAATAGAAATTGAATCTTAACTGCAACTGAGATAATGCATTGTATGTGTATAGACTATGTATTTAAAAAATAAACTTGTACATAGGTAACAATTATTAAAAAATCATAAAAATGACTAAAACATAGATTGACACTGCAATTTGGAATATATACTCAGGTAAACTTTACAGAAATATCTTTCGAAGTTTTTTTTTTTTAATAACCCAACCGCGAGGTTTGAGTAGGAGAAAAGTGCATTTTCAAAAATTTGTAGGAAAATTTTAAGGCAAAAACCCAGTAATCTGATTCACTAGTTAACTACCTACCATTAAGACTATTTGGACAAAATTTCAGAACTTTTAAAAATGGGGTTTTTGAGATATTGCAATTCAAAAATATCGATTTTGAAATTTTGAATATTTTAAAAATTAATTTTATGAGTTGCATGCATCACAGGATAAAAATAAAATTACTGCAAAGACAACCCTAGTAGGAGTGCAGGTTGGCACACTTACCCACCTGATAAGTCTATCTTAAAGAAAAAAATCCTAAATTTGTGGAAAATAAATTTTTTGTAATATAGACTTGTTATCTAGCAACATTCCTTTGATTTCTGTGAACATAAAAGGCCAATTCAATAGCTTAAAAAAAAAAAAAAAAATTCAAGTCTAACTATTATAGTACAAGAGCAGTGTACATTTAAAAATTTGGTGTTTCACATTATTTTCGTCACGGGTGTATTGATTTGTTTATTTTTAAAATGCTGTAGCTCGACCAAACATTTTTTTTATAAAAAATCCTTTTACAGTACTTGATATCTCAATTAGGAGTAGCAAAAAAAAAAAAACAACTGAGGTGGTCAACTGACACCCCCTGCCTGAATTGAGATGGAAAGGGTCAGAATTCACTATTTGGGAGGTACTACAAAGTCCTTCACTATACCACTAATTCAGGTCACTAATTTTTTTGAACTTCTGGATGAGTGTGTAGTAAAGGAAAAACAGTAATGTACAGTACAAAGTAACATTGAAACTTCCTACATGTGTACAGCTTGGACAAGTATGAAAGGCAAAAAAAAAAAATTAAACATTCTCTACAACTATCATCTGCTGAAGTTTCTTCTAGAACTTTATCTGGAGGATATTTCTTTTCTGATGACCAGTTATGCTATTCAGGAGAACCTATTTTCAAGTAACTGAAGTAAAGCAATCTGAAAAAACATTCAGAACTACTGTTGAGAACCCATCGACTTGACATTTCTAATCTGGCAAATCCTTCTCAGATACTATTCAAATATGTATGTCTCTACCAAATACACACACATACTGTACTATTCCCCCCCCCAAACATTTCAGAAACAATATAATAAACTATTTTTACTGCATTTCACAAATTGCCACCCTCCCAGTGATGAAATTTGAACTCTTATGGATCATTCCATATCTAGTCAGCACAAACAAAGTACCATTTTTGATTTTCATGAAACAAACTTGTATGCTTCACAGAGAAACTGATCAGTTCAAAACCTCAGCTTCCTACACAATACTTCTACAGTTATAAGAACTTCTAAGTTTACAAAAAGGGCATTTTTTGTGTCTACACCATCTATTACAAATGACAACTGTAAACCTAATTGGTTAACAGAGCTAATGTTGGGCCCCATTTGAAGGCTTATTACATGAGCTTTCTTTTGAGATATCACATTACAGTAAATTTAGTCTTCAAAATAAGATTGTAATTTTTACTTTCTTACAACATACTCTTTAATTTTTTTTAAAGCACAGGGAAGCAGCTTCAGAATACTAAGAAAATTAACAGGGAAATAAAACAAACATTACTTTTTTTAAAACTTTGCTATAAAAAGCTAGAATTTTTACATGCCCAATGGGGCATGTAGGGAGAAAAAATACAGGCTCCAGGCAATATAATTTTTGCACTCTGGTTGGAACCTAATTTCTGAGACAGAATCATGCAATTTTCTTCAAGGAGAATGAGAAGCCCTCCCCCTCTGTCTGAAACAGAAGACTTTTTCAAAGGTGTTAATCAAAATTTCAAGTTCTACTGAATAAATCTACTTTAAGCAGAAATTAAGAAAAAGTTTACACAGCAATCAAACTCCCAATTCTCATTTTATTACAGACATTTTTTTTTACCATAAAATCATTTTTTAGGTCAACTGCAAACAGAAAATCCCAAAGCCTGCTTTAAAAACATAAGATACATCATAATTCAAAGTTATTTTCCACAAACTAAGATATAAATGTTTCATAGGAAACAAATGGGGGGGGGAATTCATTCACACACTTTGGAGACAATTAGTATGATTAAAATGGCACTATAGCATATCCATACCACAAGATCAAATTTAAACTATTACACAGAAAAATGCGACATTTGGAATGGATTGTATAACAGGATGTATTTTCAGTAGAGGGTGCTTATTTCTCTGTGCAAGATGACAGAAGTATCAAGTTCTCCGTTCAAAGTAATTTCTTGAATTCCCTTAAAAACTGCTTGCAATTTTATCATTGTTTAGCTTGCTATACCTCACAGTATAACTTCTCACATGGTTCTGTACAGTAACATAACACTGTCAAACCTATGGTATCGCTAAGAGATAGAAAGGACTTGTTTGGTGCTCAATCTTAAGAGAACTGAACTGGCACTCAGAATGGTTGAACCTTTTCAACCCCACTTTTAGAATCTCATTTCTACTCAGAAAAATTAACTTCAAATAACTACGTTTCGCTGTAAATTACTGCCGAAAATTTCTACAACTGCTTGTACTCACTGTCACCAACTCACATAATGTAAGACGGGTTAAAAACAAAAAAAACACCCGCATGATTTTGGCTAAACGTTCGCTGTGTAATGGGAGATGACAGATGGTAACACAGTCAGTTTTCTTCAAATGCATGTAAGCACGTAACACGGTGCCAAATTACTCGTTTTGCGCATAGGCCGTCGTTTTCTGTTTCGTTAGTCTCACTACAGGTTCTACTAACTTTATCATTAAGATAGTTAAATAATTTAAGTTACTGGAGAACAGATGGAACATGTTAACATTTCCAACACATTTCCTTGCAAAGAAGTTATTTTCCAATAAATGAATTCTTACCAACAGAAAAATACCTAGAAAAAAGAATATTCGCATCTGCACAAAATGAAAAAACACTACACTCACAAGAAAGTGGCACCAAATTCTTTTGACGAGAAAGGTGGTGTCAGAATTCAGTGGCAAAAACAACTCCACAGCAAAACGGCCAATCCTTCATCTTCCTGTATTTTGAGTTCGCACCGCCGATAAACAGCACTAAAATCAATATAAAATAACTTAAACCACAATTTATAAGCAACACAAGAAAAAAAGATACATATATAACTTACATCTACACGTAAACCGAGCTTAAACTTCAGCGCTTTAGAACTTTGCTGCCACACTACGGTCTCACTGTCAACGAGAAACGATTGAATGGCCCGAGCCCGACTTTTTCAGAGTGAGAGAGCAAAGAATTCTTTGGAGAGAGAGCGCTTTCGTCGGCTTGTCTAGTGACAACTGAAAGCAGCAATCATCAATGTCTTTGGGAACCATTTGTAGTTGTAAATGTTTCCACCAACGGCAGAAGAGCGCTGATTGCCCAGTGTAGGATTACTCTCTAGGTTGCAATCCAAAAGATAAAAAATTAATAATAGTAGTTCTCACTTTATTTTTCTGTAGCTAGATGTTTTTTGGTGCTTTAGCTGGAGCATTATGAAACTGAACAATCAAAGAACTGAAATAAAGTAGAAAAAGCGTAACAATTTGTGCAAGTACAGAGTCAAATTAAAACCCAGGCTGTCCCATCATGATTTGTTTTCGAACTACACTGGTGTGCAAAAATTAAGGACGAAGAGAAGAAATTATCGTAACAGCGGAACGAGCAGGCAGAACGGACCGAAAGACCACTCAGGAGATAGATTATAGGGTCCGGTACGGTAGGGAATGCGCATATATGCAGCATGACGGGGGGGGGGGTGTAGGGTCGGAAGGGTATAAACCACACGGGCGGTGTACGCTCAGCAATTCGGGGGCCACGGTGGCCTAGTGGGCAACGTTCGGGACTTCCACGGAATGGGCCTCAGGTTCGATCCCAGCAGGTACGAACGCTCGATCCACTAAATATCCGCCGTGCGTCGGATGGGCACGTTAAGCCGTCGGACTCCGGGTACTGGCCCCCCGCTAATAAATAAGGGCGTCTTCCTCCCCCTTTCTACTTCACTTCCGTGTCACTTTCCTATCGGACACTCTAGCCCAAATCTCCTGGCTTCCTATTTCAAAGGGTTGTTTAAGACCTGGGGTCAGACATTCCCTTCCTAAAATCCTCTACATAGGATAGGATAGCTCAGCAATTCGGTGAAAGCTATTGCACGTTGTACATCGGCGATTTTCTGTCTCGTGCAGTGGTGAAGAGCAAAGTGCGTGGGAGAAATCTTTATCATAATTTAGCTGCATGGAGTTGAGTTGCGTCTTGCTTCATCACTGTGTAATTCTCGTATAGTTTGTGGTCGTCAAGGATTTGACTATGAGTTATTTATATTTTTATTTCTTGTTCTTTAAACTCCAAATTCGAAGCTTTATCTTCGTTTTCCGGTTCCAGGCCAACCGGGGCTCCGTGCCTCCGGAATGGCGAACTTTATGAACCGACCTGAAACCATTGAGGTCACCCATAATGGGAAGTACCCCAATGTTAATATTCTGAAGGAATTAGTCGACAAACTTGACCTTCCGGAACACTTGCACACAGTCCAGCGCTTTAACAATGTACTTTTTACAGTGCGTTTCCAAACTGCTGCACAAGCACTGCAGTACCTTGCGCACCCATTGACAAACTACAAAGACGTTGCGGTACACATTTAGCCAGTAGATGACAGCATTCGTACCGTCTATGTCAAACTCGTGCCCATCGGCATCCCTAATGAGAAGATCTCTGCGGCACTTACTGGATATGGGGAGATTGTCACCCCCATTCCGAATGAGCGGCACACGCTCAAAGGTCTGGAACACGTACATACCGACACACGAATTGTTCGCCTACGTATGAGAAAACCAGTTCCAAATTTCCTTCAGGTGGGCCGGTGGGAGGCCATGGTTACCTATGCTGGCACGGTACGCACATGCCGTAGATGTGGTCAAGCTGGCCATATTGCTCCTCAGTGCCCTTTCCGAGCTTGCCCCAACTGTAGTACGTTGGGGCACTTAGAGATCTCGTGCGAGCAAGCCTGCTCCAAGTGCGGCGCGGATTCTCACACAAAATCCAGATGCACCCAGTCATCCTTCGCAGGTGTTGTAGCCGGGCTTTCAACAGCTCCCCTTATTTCCAATGAGGAGTTTCCAGAGCTTCCCTCAACCGGTACTATTTTTGTTCCCGGGAACTCGGATGTTCCTGGTGCAGTTGTTACCATGGACCTGGAACATGTTGCTTCTATGGAATTACCGGTTGTCATACCTGTCGATCCGAATACCAAGAATGTTGTGCCTTCTATCGTTCAAGAGACCTTGGTTGCAGACGGCCATGTTGATCCTGGAGCCTCTCCTGCGGTCTCACAAGTGCAAGATATAGAGGTTCTTGATACGCCATCAATAGAGGTCACCTCACTGCCTCTTGCCGTTGAACCGGCTGTTGTTATTAAATCTGAGCCTCCCATGGACGCCGACGTATGTACAGAGGTCCCTGCGCCTCATTTACCTGCTTCTCCTGACGCCCAAGTCGGACTTGTTTCTACTGTTGCATTTACTGAGGTTATTTCGGATGATGACAACATTTTCATAGATTCCGTTGATGACGTTGCTTTCACTTCTCCTGTCAGAAGTCTCCCTCCCTTCCACCTCCAAGAACAAGGTTGTGCCTGTCGTCCATTCCAGCGGACCGCCGGGACGTGTTCCTGTTACCATTCACGATGCTCCTCCTACCAAAGACTCTCGTCCTGCTGACCAATCCTTCCGTCAACAACGACAGTCCTCTCCATCATCGGAGGGCTGGACTCATGGCAGCCGTCCGGCTAGTGTACATCCTAGCCGTCGGGAAAGATCTCCCGTCCAACTGGAGAAGGGGGAACTTCACTCAAGTAGCCGCCGACGGAACCGCCGCCGGAATCACAACCGTTCTACCTCTGGAGATTGGCATCGTCAGTTCTAAGTGCTGGTCCACGTTTCTAAACGGGTGGGTTAATTTGAATCAACCCTCCTTACTGACCTTTGTTTTGTGTATTCTTTGTGTTTCACTTTCTTTGCTTTACCTTCAACCTTAAAGTTTCAACATTAAATATTCAGTGACTTCGGTCCCGGTCAGTCAGACGTTGGCTCATCGGCTGGATTATGACCCAGGATATTGATATCCTGTGTATCCAGGAAACATATTTTTAGGGTTTTAGGCATGCTTCGGTTTTTCGTCATTACACTAATACCCCGTGCTGGTTTAGTCTTTCTCCGACTAGTCAGAGGGGCGTCGGAATTATTGTCAACCCTAACTTCAAGGGTCGACAACTCGAATTTCAATATGATGACGAGGGTCGAGTGGCTGCTGTCAGCTTCGCCCTCGCTGAGTTTAAAATTCGCATTATTTCAGTCTATGCGCCAACGGAACCCGCTCAACGGGGTACATTCCTCAGGAATCTTCCTTTATTTGGGGGGGGGGGGGGTGAAGACTTCCTCATTTTGGGTGGTGGCTGTAATCTTGTAACGGAGCCTCTTGATAAACAGATGGTACCTGGCTGAGGGACTCGTCCCGGGCTGTCTTCTCCGAGTTCATGTCGGAAGCGGGGCTGGTGGACGCTTGGCGTTCTACTCACCCAGGGGCCTTCGACTGAACTTGGATGGATGGCTCGGCTTGGACCCACCTGGACAAGATTCTTGTGGGGGTGCCCTGTGTATTGTGACCTTGTGTCTTTTGTTCATTGTGATGTTAATTCTGTGTTTCTCCGTGCGAGTGACCATCGTGCCGTTTCTGGTGAGATCGTTCTAACAGGGGCCCGGACACGAACTCAGGGCCCATGGAGGATGAATCTGAATCTTCTCGAAGATGACGACATCCTTCAGGGCCTTGAGCGGTTTCTTCGGTGCGAAATTCAGTCTGAGACTCATCACACTGTTGAGTGGTGGGAGGGGGTTAAACTTAAAGTGAAGTCTTATTTACAACTTCAGGGGAAACTTTTAGCTCGTCAGCGGCTTTGGGAACGAACTCGTGTTGTCTGTATGTTGCGTGCATGCAAAGCCGGGCAGCAATTGGGAGCGCAGAATGCTAGTATGATTGCTGATCTTCAAGCTCAGTTGACAGATTTATATTGTAAAATCGGCCAAAGATGCACACAGGACTCTATCTCACAAAATTTGGAAAACGAGATTTCACTTGCAAGTTTTTTTGCGAAATCTCGTAGAAACAAAATTATTTCCCAGGTAATTCCTGGCTTACAGCATGAGTCACGCTTTGTGACCTCTCAACCAGAAATTTCTCACATTTCAGAGACCTGTTTGCATCTGATGAAGTGCAGCGGTCGTCCGTCGACTCTTGGGTCGCTGACGTGACCCAACTCGACGCCGCAGCTTCTGTGCTTACATCGGGTCTTGTCCGTATTTCTGAGGTAAGGCAAGCCATTGCCGGCTTGCGTAATGGTCGCAGTCCGGGTACTGATGTTATCCGTGTCGAATTTTATAAATGTTCTGTTGATTTGTTTGCTGAACCTCTATGTGATGTTTTTAACCATGTTCTGTCAACTGGGTAGTTAACCAAGACGATGCGACTTGGTCAGATCGTTTTGGTTAAAAAGCGGCCTGATGGTCCTGGTCGTCATTTGGGAGAGTGGAGACCCATCACTCTTCTCAATTACTATTATAAGATTTTGGCTAAAGTCATTGCTAACCAACTGACTAGGGTTATTTCTGGCCTAGTAGGCGTGTGCCAGGTTTCTGGAATCCCGGGGAGGAGAATTTTTCAAAATTTAGTACTCGTGCGGGACGGTATTCACCACTTCGACCGCAAAAGGTTGAAGTGCTGTACCTTTCTTTGGATCAGAGTAAAGACTTTGACAGGGTCTCTCACAAGTGCCTTGTGACCCTGCTGGAGGCTTGCAACTTTAGCCCAGATTTTGTTCACATGGTGAAGGTCTTGTATACTAATATCTTTAGTTTTATCGGAGTCAACGGTCAGCCTACGGACTGCTTTCCAGTGCGGAGATGGGTCCGCCAGGGCTGCCCATTGTCTGCTGCACTGTGTGTACTGAGCATTGAAACTCTCCTCGGAGGATTCAATCTGCGCCGAATATCTCTGGCATCCCTGTTCCGGGTTCGACCTCTACAACAGCTGAGCTCAAATACCTTGCGTATGCAGATGACGTTGATCTCTTCCTTCGGGATGAGATTTCCTTGAGAAATTTGTTTCATGTTTATGCGGACAGTGCAGGCGCTGCGTTGAATGTGGGTAAAACTAAAGCCTGGTGTTTTGGGGATTGGTCACCTGACGTTTTGCAGTTTGTAGGCTCAACCGATGATCCCATAAGGATCCTCGGTGTTTACTTTGATAAAAAGAGGGTTCACCGCGAGACGTGGCACTCTGTTCAACAGAAGCTTACGTCGGAATGTGCTTGGTGGGAGGGTTGCCAAATTTGTATTTTTGATAGGAATAAATTGGCTAACAGTCTCTAGGCTTCCAAAATTGCCTTTTGCGGTAACCTACAACCCCCGACGTACAGGGTCCTTTTGGCTCTAAATTCTCTAATTTTTCGATTTGTTTGGGGAACTAGAGCTCTCCTATCTCGGGATTGCCTGGCTCAACCAGTTCATCGGGGGTGGGGGTGGGGGTGGGGGTGTTCGGCACATTCTTGCGTGGTGTCGCGCGTTGTTGGTTTCTAATATGACCTACATCCTGAAAAATGATTCTCATCCTAGCTTTAATTTCGCGTGTTATTTTATTTCCTATAATCTTAGGTTATTTCCTTTTGCTGGTAACTACCTTGGGCCTAGAGCTCCGAGGCTCGGTGGACCACATGGCACTACCATTTGTGAGGCTAGATTGTTAACTAGCCAGAACATCAGTTGTTCCTCTTGGCATCAACCTGATGCCATCTATAATGTATTCTTGCCATCCTTTGCTCCTCGCATTCAGCGCAGGTTTCCCGCCTTGGGGATGAACTGGAGGGTCGCATGGGCCAATGTTGCGTTTGCGGGTGTGGAAGGTAGTGTGCGGGACCTGCAGTGGCACTTGGCCCATGGGGTGATTTTAACCCGTGATTCCCTTTTTCGTTGGAGAGTCACCAACTCTCCACGCTGTCCCCACTGCGGACAGCCGGAGTCTTCATTCCACCAATTTGTGGAATGTCATTTTGTTCGAAAAGTTTGGCAACTTTTGTCTAGATGGATTTCTGTTATTATATGTAATTTTAAAATTATTGTATTTAAGCACCCGCTACCTGTCTCCAGTCAGCGTGCTTATGGTTTAAAGGTGATCCTTGCTACTGCTTGTACTGTGTTACATGATACTGCTCTGTCTGACCACGTTAGGCTTCATACGCATAGGCCTGATGTGGTCGCTCTCCTTGTCAAGATCCGATTGCGTTAGAGGGTGATTTCCGACTTTAACCACTGGCTGGAAGACGTTTTTCGCGTCCGATGGCTTTGTTGGTCTCGGCTGGTTTCCCTTCGCAATAATGCTCTCTGGTTTCGGTTCTGAATGTGTTTTCTGTTCGAACATGTCGCATACCTGACGACAGCTGCTCTTTTACCATGTTTCCTTTTTGTTTGTCTTGATCCTGTGTTTGCATCATGAATTGTATTTACATGCTTTTCTACTGTGTATATACTGTCTTTGTCTGCATTTGTCTATGCTTGGCTCGCGCTTTTGTTCTGTCTGTTGTCTGTGGCAGGTGTTGTGCCTCTCGGACAACAGTTCAGACCACTTCCTGCGTCTTTGTCATGCCTCTCGGGCGGGGAAGGGTGTGACAAATGACTTTTCAGGCTTTTTTTTTGTGGTTGGAGGTGCTTAGATGTGGGTCCACTTTTTCTCTAAGCACTTTCACCCTGTTTTCAGGAATGCTTCTTCCCTTGAAGAATTTTTGCTTGTGTTTCGTCTTCCGTGTTTGGTAAGTAAGGTAAGTAGTGTGTGTATGTGAAAGTGTTTGTGTGTGTGTTGCACCTCGATGATGACAGTGCATTGGCTGACCCATAATATGGGTTTCAGCGGAACAGTGTACAGCCTTGAGCTGTACCACAGTTGACTAACTGAGAGACTTGAACGACTTCGAGTTGCTGCCACCGTGTGATATGGCCAACAGGAAATCCAGTAGACGACATCTGGATGACTTTACCCAAGGTCCCACCATTGGTAAGTTGGAAGAAGGTAGAAGTGTGACTAGTGTGGCCGAGGAGTTCGGGATCGCTCACAGCATCATTTCACTAGCTTGGAGAGCATTTCAAACGACAGGAACAGCTGTCCGAGAGTTTAGCAGTGGTCGTCCACGAGCAACCACGGTGGCAGACGATCGGTATATTGTCCTACAGGCGAGAAGAGACAGATGGCAGACAGCGGGAGAAATCGCAAGGCACATGCAACAGACAACTGGACGTCCGTTATCGCGTTTTACCGTGGCCAGGAGGCTGCACAAAGGTGGTCTATTTGCACGACGACCAGTCCGGTGTGTGCCATTAACGCCTGCTCATCGGAGACGGCGGTTTCTGTGGTGCCAGGAACACAAGAACTGGACACATCAGCAATGGGGTCGAATTATCTTTAAGGATGAGAGCCGATTTAGCCTGACGAGCGATTCTGGACGTATACACATCTGGAGAAAGCAGGGAACACGCAATCACACCTCCAACATCATCGAAAGGGACCTTTTGGAGGTGGCGGAGTTCTCATTTGGGGAGGTATCATGCTTGGTAGCCGTACTGACCTCCACATCTCCTAAGGAGGTTCAGTCACTGGTGTCAGCTATTGTACCGAGGTTCTCCTGCCTCACGTGCGTCTGTTCAGAGGTGCTGTGGATCCTGAGTTCCTCTTCATGGACGACAACGCTACAGCTCATCGTACAGTGGCTGTCGCAGAGATGTTGGAGAGTGAAGATATTCAACGCATGGATTGGCCCGCAAGGTCTCCGGACCTAAATCCAATCGAACACGCGTGGGACTTTCTCGGGAGACGCCTGGCAGCACGTCACCAGCGCCAACAACGATTCCGCAGCTGCGATTGGCGCTACAAGAGGAATGGACCGCGATGCCTCAACAGCTCCTTGACAACCTCGTCCTCAGCATGGACAGACGTTGTAAGTCCTGCGACGCAGTCAGGGGTGATCATATCCGCTACTAAAGACTGGATTTTTCTTGGCAGACGCCTGTCACATGGACGTTTCTGTCTTCTGTCCAGTTGTGCTCGAAGCTACCTTTTCAATAAAGTGCCTTTGTATCATGTGGATTCCTTGTTTGGACGGTTTTGCTCACTTGTCCCATATTCTTACATCTTGGGGATCTCATGGTATGATTTGAGTCGATGTGGAGCACTTCTGCACGACGTTACATTCGGAAAACCGTCTCGTCTTTAAATTTTGCACGCCAGTGTATAACTAAGCTGACGAGAAGTCCCAAATTCTTGAAGGCCGCCCCTGTGGCGTAGTGGTCTAAGCAACCTCCTTGGGTCTAAGCGATGGCTTATGACCATTCGTCCGAGTTAGGTACGGGTTTGGATCCCGGTGAGGAATGGCTGTTTTGTTAGTTTTATGGCGTTGGTTCTCTCCTTTCCCTGGCCCCAGTGGCCCTCAATTAGGGTCGGGCGACTGCTTACAACCCGTTGAGGTGCTCAGGGTGGTCGTTAAACCTTCAACCAAAAATTCTTGAGGACAGTTTTCGAATTTAGTTTACTGTCCCCAAAAATGTCTGATACCTTTGGGGACGCAAATTGTCCACAGATTTTGATGTTTGTCCTCAAGTGTCCCCGAATTTATACTTCCTCATTAGCTGGTTAGGTTTCTAATGAAATATGCTTTTAAAAATAGTTTTGTTCTACTAGTATTCCAACATGCTTGTACCTGAAAACAAATTTTTACTGTATTTTTTCTTTTTCGGAGTTTAACGACCATCGTGTGTCATAGGCGTAGCCAAGGGGGAGGTCCTCGGGTCCGGACCCCCCTTGAGAGGAGATTTAGTATGAATTTAAAACGATATCATCATTGTCAACCATTAACAATCCACTGCTGGACGAAGGTCTCCCCAAGTTTCCTCCACAACGGTCTGTCTTGTGCCAGTCTCCTCCATGTCACTCCCGCATACTTTCGAATTTCATCCACCCATCTTCCATGTGGTCTTCTTCTGGGTCTTTTCCTGTTCCTCGGAATCCAGTCTGAAATTTCAGCTGTCCATCGATGGTCTGTCCTTGTGGCAATATGTCCAGCCCATTGCCATTTCAGGGATTTTACTCTGATCATGATGTCTTCCACTCTTGTCATTTTTCTGATCCATGAGTTTCTCTTTTTATCTCTCCTGGTTACACCAAGCATGCACCTCCCCATTCTTTTTTTAAGTTGTCTGCAGTCTTTGTATGTCTCTTTTAGTTAAGGTCCACGTCTCTGCACCATATGTAAGCACTGGAAGGATGCATTGATCAAACACTTTTCTTTTAAGACATAATGGCATATTGCTCTTGGAAATTATACTGTATCTTCCAAACGCTCTCCAGGCAAGTTTTATACGCCGATTAATTTCTTCATCAATGTGGCCCTCACTTTATATCTGCTGTCCAAGATAAATGTAGGTATTGGTTATCTCCAGCTTTTCCCCATCAATCGATAAGTCTTCATTTCTTGTAAAAGCATTGTACATCACTTTTGTCTTCTGAAAGTTCATTTTTAGTCCCACTTCTTTACTCTTGTCAGCAAATTCCTGGATCATACTCTGCAGCTCTGATGGGGTAGTTGCAAAAATGACTACGTAATCAGCAAAACGAAGGCGAGTTAGGTAATCTCGATTCATCTTTTTCCCTTTGTTTTCCCAGTTCAGTGATTGAAAGACATTTTCCAAAGTGGCATTAAAGAGTTTGGGAGAAATAGTGTCACATTGTCTTACTCCTTTTCCAGTTTTCATGGGTGATGTATTCTCAAATAGCCGAATCTTTGCACTTGCATTTTCATTGATGTTATGAATAATATTAATGTTTGCATTTTCATTACCGCAGGATTTCAAAGTCATTGTAGCTGCTGATGGTTTCCCCGAATCAAAGGCCTTTTCATAATCGATAAAAGCCATGCATAATGGAAGTTCATATTCCCTCGCTCTTTCAATTAGTTCTCTCAGTACGTTGATATGATCTATAGTGCTGTAGCCACTCCTGAATCCAGCTTGTTCTCTCGGTTGAACAATGTCCAGTGTCACCTTCAAGCGGTGTGAAAGAACTTTAGTGAAGATTTTATAAACCACTGATAGGAGGCTAATAGGTCTGTAGTACTTGAGATCCTCAAGGTCATATTTTTTATGTAGCAGGATCATTGTAGCACTGTTCCATTCCTCAGGAATCTTCCCTTCTTTACGGCATCGAGTGAAAACTTGGGCGAGTACTGTTTCAATTTATCCACTTGCTTCTTGTATGATGTCTACGCTAATTCCATCTTCTCCTGGAGCTTTTCACCGTTTCATGTTCTTGATTGCGTGTTTAACTTCTGCTGGGAGGACTGGAAGAACTCTAGTACAGGTGCCTTTCATAATCTCTGGAGTACATGTATCACTCCTTTCATATAGTTTTGAGTAGAAATCTTTCACTCTTGTAAAAATTTTGCCTCTATTTCTTGTCATGGAACCATCTTTTCTCAGAGTCATAATCTGTGTTATCTTCCCTTACTCAGATGTCCCTTTACTCTCTTCAGGCTTTGGTTGTTTTCAATTGCTTTCCTCACTAGTTTACAGTTGAATTTCCTTACATCTTCAGTCATACTTTTTTGTACCGTCTTGCATAGCTCTATATATTCCCCTTTGGAAGTCACATCTCCTTTAGTTGTCCTCATCTCTTTTCTTTTTTGCATCAACATTTTGGTTTTTCCTGATAATTTGTTCATATGCAACTTGTTCTTAGTACCAGCTATTTTTGTTGCTGTTTCCATAAGAGTCTTGGTTAGTTTTCTGTTAACTTCAGAGATGTCCACTTCTTCCGACGTTAGACCTACTAGGGCAGAGAATCTGTTCCTCAGTTCCGATTTGAAGGTATTATGATGTTTTTTAAGGATGGTCGTGTCAATACACTTTGTTTGTTTTATGAGCTTCCCACGCTCGAGTTTAGCATTGAGGTGCATCTTACATCTTACCATTCTGTGGTCACTACCTGTGTTGAACTTGTTTAGCACACTGCAGCCTTCCATGACAAATTTCTTGTTACACATAAGAAAATCAATTTCACTTGTCAATCTATTGGGATGCCTCCATGTCCATTTCCTTTGCAGCTTCTTCTTGAAAAAGGAATTGATGATGAAAAACCCTTCTGCCTCTGCACATTCTACGAGAGTATTTTCACGCTGGTTTCTGTTGCCGTGACCGAATTTACCTACTTAAGTTTCATTCTGTTGCCCTTGCCCTATTTTCGCATTGAAATCTCCCATAATGATCTTCAAGAGCTGTTTGCCTTTATTATTTAGATGACGAATTTCCTAATAAAATTCTTCAATCTCTTCTTCAGGATTACTTGTGGTGGGTGCATAAGCTTTTTTCTTTTTTTGATTGGAGGTTTAACTACCACCGTGAGCAACTCAATGGGCTATAAGCAGTCGCCCGTCCCTAATTTAGGATCACTGGTTCCAGGGAAGGGAGAGAACCAGTGCCGTAAGACAAACACAACATCCATGCCTGACCGGGATTCGAACCCGGACCCCTTACGGACGAATGATCAGAGGCCAGCGCCTTAGACCACTGCGCCACCGGGGCGGCAGGTGCATAAGCTTTAATAATCTGAGCCTGGTATCTTCTCGAGAGTTGGATAACAAGTCGTGCAGCTCTGTCAGAGGAACTTTCAACTTTTACAACTTTATCCTTCAGTTTCTTGTTTATTATAAATCCAACACCACTAGTTCTGCAAGTATCTGTCCCACAATAATAGAAGAGATGTCCACTTTTCAGTTCAGTGAGATCTTCTCTATTTCTCCTTTTTTTTTTTTTTTTTTTTTTGATTGGAGGTTTAACGACCACCGTGAGCAACTCAATGGACAATAAGCAGTCACCCGTCCCTAATTTAGGGTCACTGGTTCCAGGGAAGGGAGAGAGCCAGTGCCGTAAGACAAACACAACATCCATGCCTCACCGGGATTTGAACCCGGGCCCCTTACAGACGAATGATCAGAGGCCATCGCTTAGACCGCTGCGCCACCGGGGCGGCCTATTTCTCCTTACCTCACTTGCCCGACGATGTCCCACTTGATCCTTTGTAGTTCTTCTTCCAATTCAAGATGCCTCGAATCAGAAGATAGGGAGCGTCCGTTATACGTAGCCAAGGTCAGCATCATATGGCAGCCTAGGCCGGTCCCCCGGTGATTCTTAGCACCCTCTGCCTTCTGGTCGCACTGGCAGCAACAATTTTTTTAAATACAGTAAAAACAAATTTTTGCTGTATTTTTTTCTTTTTCGGAGTTTAATGACCATCGTGAGGCGTGAGCAATTCTAAAGACTATAAGCAGTCACCTGTTCCCAGTTTGGAGATTTTCGTTCTAGGGAAGGGAGAAAGCAAATGCTGTGAAACAAACACACTACCCATGCCTCACGGGACTCTAACATATATTAACTTGTTCGAATGGCCAGTAGCCAGAACTAAGAGCACTGGACCAGTGGAGCGGCCACATTTCGATTGTACTTGTTCTGAGTTCCTCCAAAATATTAGGCAAAATGAAAAATTCTCCAGGCAATTCGTTCATTAGTGTGAAGATTGATTTTAATTCAGCACATATACTCAAGGTAAAGCATTTTACTTTTGCTAATATGTTTTGTATTAGTATATTTATTTTGAGTATGTATGTGTCCCCAAACGATTTGCTGATTTGGGGACACCCCGCCGTTTTTGACTCAAATCAGTTTTCCAATATCTGGTCACTCTAACTGGAGATTTTGTTTTTGCCTGTATGTGACGTCACACCATAGATTAGCTATGACCTGTGGCGGCAGAGCCAGTGGTGAGAGAGAAGAGTTCCTAGCTTAGGTGGAGAGACACGAACCCACAGCGCTCTGCGCCTTTTGGCAGGTGAAAAAGAAAATAAGAGAATAGTGAGCAGAATGCCCTGATAGAAAAGTACGAAAGAACAGTACAGAAAAATTAGAGCAGAAGGAGTATACGGTTTCCCGTTAAGTAGTGAAGTTGTAAGCTAACCTAAATACTTACCTGCGGCAATTCACTCCTTGCAATCAGGCCGCAGGAAACGAGAAAAAGGACAGGGAAAAGGGGAACCTGGAAAAAAAAAACATGCAAGAAACAATCCCACAGAGAAACATCTAGTTCTCTCACAAAACCCTGTTTTGAAAGGCACCTGAAAAAACAAAATTGTCATTTGCTCAGTGCACAGGTAAGAGCCTCGTGTCTATTTGCCTCTCGTCTCAGGAGCCAATCAGGGAAAAGATTTTTTCCCATTGGCTGTTGGGGAGTTTGGTACTATTTTTTTTTTAACAACTATGTTTCTTCACATGTGTGAGGAATACCATCTTTTCACATTTGTGAAGAATACCCTCTATACACTAGTCCCAATTATTATTATTTTCTGTTAGGGTAGCTGTAAATTGGGTTCATTTCTGGAACTTTATTCAAAATAGCTTTTGGCCGTTCATATCTGTCAGTATCATTGACAGTATAATTAAGGGCCTCTCTGACCAGAGGATTAGGATGAATCTTAGCTTTTTCATAGTAACGTTTAGCTAAGTCATACATCGTATAATGGATAGAATAAATATTTAACATGCTGCGGATAGCATGATTTGACGTTCTTCCATCAAGTCCAACCCACCATACGTAGGGTTTTATTTTGAAATGAGGTAATATTATTTTTCTGATGTTTGTTGCAGTTACCCCAGATAGGACAGCCATAGGTAATAACAGGGCTGATACAGGCTTTCCATAGCAAAGTTTTATTTTTCCTGCTGAGCTTTTTATTTTTTATTATTGGCTGTAGACTTCCTCTGATTTTAAGAGCTTTGGACAGAGTTTCTTTGATATGCTTGTTTCAGTTCAGGTTGTGGTCCATAATAAGTCCTAAATATTTAACATCTTTTAACCAAGATATTTTTTTCCATACATTTCTATTTCAAAGTCTGGATTGTATTTATAAGTAATCCTAGAAAACAGAATTGCTTGGGGTTTTTTTAGTGTTAATTTTAATTTTCCAATCTAAGAAATACTTCTCAAGTTGTTCCACATAATGTCGCAGCATAAAAGTTGCTTGGTTTTTATTTTTGGAAGTATAAGCAAGGCAGTGTCGTCAGCATAAAGAGCTGTAGTCAGATTCCTGTTATTAAATTTGGGAAAGTCTGACATAAAAATAGAATACAGCGTTGGCGCGAGTACACTGCCTTGCGGTACACCAACTTCAATTTTTTTTTACGATTTTCCACAGAATGTTCTGTTATTCAGGTATGATTTGATTATATGCATAATCCAGGGTGGAAAATCATGTGCTATTAGCTTACAAATAATTGCCTCATGTGGACATTTATCGAACGCTTTAGCTACATCCATAAATAAGGCTGCTGTGTGTTCTTTTTTTATAATTCCTTCTGCACATTTTTCAGTTATTCTAGAGAGCTGATGCACCGTGGAGTGTTTATCTCTAAAACCTCCTTGAATAAATGGAATTATTATTATTTTTTTTTTTGTGATTGGAGGTTTAACGACCACCGTGAGCAACTCAATGGGCTATAAGCAGTCGCCCGTCCCTAATTTAGGGTCACTGGTTCCAGAGAAGGGAGAGAGCCAGTGCCGTAAGACAAACACAACATCCATGCCAAACCGGGATTCGAACCCAGACCCCGTTCGGACGAATGATCAGAGGCCATCGCTTAGACCACTGCGCCACCGGGGCGGCTTATAAATAAATAAATGGAATTACTGAGAATTCCTCACAGAATTGTTGCATTCTAATAAGAATTACTTTTTCAAATATTTTTCCCATAGTTGAGAGCAAAGAAATAGGTCTGTGATTTTCTGGAATAGCCGGGTTTTTTTTCCGGGCTTGGGAAGTAAAATTACTTCAGCGGCCTTCCACTCATCTAGGAAGTAATTTAATTCTATAGCTTTATTGTATATTTTGGTAAGCGTGTGCACATATGCTTCCCGTAATTTTTTCATGATTTTATTATTAATACCATCCTTACCAGGTGCCTTTTTATTCCTAAATTTATTAATATGAAACCTTACCTCCCTGTCACTAATAGGAAGTGGGTTTTCAAAGCCAGGTGGAATAAATTTATTTCGGCTCTTAAAAGGGCCGTTGCTATTTTTTTCACAGTCGGGTGCTGTCCGACTTCTGCAGGGTTTGCGGACCTAAGAGAGGTCGTAGAACTTTCCACTTTAGATTGCTGCTTTCTCTGGCTGTTTTTCTCCATTTTTTTTTATTCGAGGTTTAACGACCACCTTGAGCAACTCAATGGGCTATAAGCAGTCACCCGTCCCTAATTTAGGGCCACTGGTTCCAGGGAAGGGAGAGAGCCAGTGCCGTTAGAAAAACACAACATCCATGCCTCACCGGGATTCGAACCCAGACCCCTTTCGGACGAATGATCAGAAGCCATCGCTTAGACCACTGCACCACCGGGACGGCCCGTTTTTTATTCACACCTTTCTGAGTGCTTTTAGTTGGGGATGTCATTACAGGTTTTTTTACTAGAAAATTCCTCATAGAGATGTGCACTTTGGGCAATTACTCTAGAATTTTCAACATCCCCCGCATGTTTAAAATAAGTATCCAAAGCCTTTTTTGGGTTTTAATGGCTACATCATTTTATTTTATTTTTTTTTGATTGGAGGTTTAACGACCACCGTGAGCAACTCAATGGGCTATAAGCAGTCGCCCGTCCCTAATTTAGGGTTACTGGTTCCAGGGAAGGGAGAGAGCCAGTGCCGTAAGACAAACGCAACATCCATGCCTCACCGGGATTCGAACCCGGACCCCTTTCGGATGAATGATCAGAGACCATTGCCTTAGACCACTGCGCCACCGGGGCGGCAATGACTACATCAGTGTCAGGGATGTCATTTATTTTAAACTGTTTTTTGAGTGAGTTTGCAAAAATTTCCGCTTTTTCCTCGTCAGTTCTAACTACCGTCCAATCCTCTTTTTGAAGGGGTGGGAGTAATTTGATATCTTTATTTTGCGAATTCGACGTAAGGTTCCAAAGGGTCATTTTTTTTATCTGAATCTTCAGAGTAGTCAATATGAACTTCTTCTTGCCGCCCCGGTGGCGCAGTGGTCTAAGCGATGGCCTCTGATCATTCGCCCGTAAGGGGTCCGGGTTCGAATCCCGGTGAGGCAAGGATGTTGTGTTTGTCTTACGGCACTGGATCTCTCCCTTCCCTGGAACCAGTGACCCTAAATTAGGGACGGGCGACTGCTTATAGCCCATTGAGTTGCTCACGGTGGTTGTTAAACCTCCAATTAAAAAAAAAAAAAAACTTCTTCTAATACCTGTTCCCATGACCCATTTTCAAATTTTCTGTTTTCTCTTTAAATTTGTCTATTTAGGGAGCAATAAAGGTCATAGAACGTTTTATTTCTTGTTCTTTGCCACTTGCTTCGGTACCTGTTTTTTCCCTTAAAGTCGTCTGCTCAAGGCAAAGTTAGTAGACTTGGTGCTCAAGGTGCTTCAAGTTTGTGACGTCATCCCTACTCCATCTATTCTAACTTCCTTGTATGTGACTGGATAAGAATTTTTTCAAACGGATATATCGACTCACAGATATTGCTGCAAACATGCTGTAAACGGAAACCTGAAGTTATGCAGGCCCTCTAGTAGAAAAGTTATGCAGGCCCTCTAGTAGAAAAGTTATGCGTTATGAAAAATCTGAAATTATATCCAGTTTTTTTACCAGAAACGCTCTCCGACAAAGAAAAAATGTTTCAAATCGGACTGTTAGAAGCAGAGATATCGAGAAAAATAAGATGTACATCTACGCTCCTTGGCGGGAAAACTATGCATTATTTTAAGCAGCAAACATTTGGAAGAGCTTTTTGATGGTGATCGGTATCTGACCGCAAAAGAAATACACTATATTGACAAAAGCCACCAGACACCTAGAAGAGAAACACAACACAGCATTTATTGACACACATTAGTACAGTGTCGGTCCACCTTTAGCCTTAATGCATGCTCTGACCCTTCGAGATATGCTTTCGACAAGGTTTTGGAACACAGCGATAGATATGCGCTTCCATTCAGTACATAATGCTGCCACTAACTGTTGCTTAGTAGTAAGTCTTGGTTCCAAACTTCTTATGCGGCGCTCTAATTCATCCCACAGGTGCTCTATGAGATTAAGATCAGGGCTCTGTGCTGTTCAGTCTACACACGATACGGAATTATCGTCAGACCACGCCGTAACAGTCCTTGCTTTACGGCTGGGTGCATTATCTTTCTAGTACCAACAAGGCTTGGTTCCATAGTATTGCCACAGAGTTGGTAGGGCATAATTGTCCAGAATATCGAGGTAGACGTACTGGTTAACAGGTTTGTCCACGATAACCAATGGGGCGGAACTATACCACGATAAACACCCCCACACGAGTACACTGCCAGTTCCAAACTGGACCGTAGGAACAGTACACCGTGGTAAATAATGTTCCCCCGGATGCCGCCATACACACACACGGCCATCAGACTGGTGGATCGTGTATCTGGATTCATTAGTCCATAGGACCCGTTTCCATTGATCTACGGTCCACGATAAATGTTCTTTACACCATGCTAAACGACGAGTAGCATTCCGAGTGAAGATGAAAGACTTATGAGCAGCCGCACGACCACGGTAACTCATGGAATGAAGTTCTCTGCGAATAGTACGTGTACATACCGAGGCTCCAGCATTTTTACTCACCTGTACACTGAAGTCTTGTGCAGTACCCCGTCGATTAGCTGTAACGACTCTCCTGAGGCTTCGACGTCCTCTATCACTGATTTTGTTCGGTCTGCCGACACGTTTTACTGCTTCAGGCACGCCATGTGTCTTTCACTTATTCAGTACATCCAAAACAGTTGACTTGGGTATGTTTAAACACCTCTCAGTTTTTCTTATGGACAACCATCTAATATAACACCCAACAATCTTTCCTTTCTCAAAGTCAGTTCTCTCTCGCCGCGACATTTTCACTCAACCTCACAGTGCTATATGATCGCGGTGAAGGGGTGTCCGGTGGCTTTTGTCAATATAATGTATTCAGTGAGATATTTGAGAAGCGATGCTGCTGCAAACACCACATTAACGTTAATATACACCTACGCAACCTAGTGGCAAAACAGATCATCATCAAAAATTAGGAATTATTTGTAAAACAGTTTCCACCTGGAACTCTCTTCGATGCAGAAAGAATTTTTGAAATCGGACTTTTAGAAGCAGATATATCGGGAAAATTTTCATTTTACTTCACGCCACCTAGCAGGAAAATTATGCACTACTTGAAAAAGGAATTGTTCTCGAATAGTCTTCGTTATAAATGGTATTGAAACGAAGAAATGAAAAATTTTCAATCGGATATTTAGAAGCAGTGATATGGAATAAAATGCATTTTAAATTCAATAGCATCTGAATTTACGCCCTCCAGTGGCGAAGTTGTGCATCCCAAAAAAAAAACGGAAAACTAGGATCCTGGCTTTTACACTTCGGGCTTCCCAATGCAGAAAGAATATTTCAATAATAGAAAGAATATTTACGGTACTGAAAGTAATTAGAGGAAGCCGTGAAGTCATTAATTATTATAATATTTCAAATCGGACATATAGTTGCAGGCATATGGCGTCCGCAGACGGGCGGACAAAATGATTCGTCTTTGTAAAATAAAAAAAGTGTTTTGTAAAAAAAAGATCGTGCTCATGTTATCGGTTTGTCTGTCCGTCTTTTTGTGGACACCATATCTCTGCAACTATTTATCCGATTCGAAAAATTCGTTTTTCAATAGGAAGCCTGAAATGCGAATGATGATCCTTGCATTCCGTTTTTTTTCCAGATGCACAACTCCACCGCTAGAGGGCGTAAATGCAGATGACATCGAACTCAAAACACATTTTGTTCCCTATAATTGTTTCGAAATATCCGAATGAAAAAATTATTTGTCCTTTCGATGCCATTTATATCGAAGACAATTTTATGTACAGTCTCTTTTACAAGTAATGCATGGATCTTCCGGTAGAGGGCGTTAAGGCAACTTGCGTTTTCCTCGATATCTCTCCTTTTAAATCTCCGGTTTGAAAATTTTCCTCGCATCAGATACAGCTCCTGATGGGAAAGGGTTTTTTTTGTGCATTTTCTGCAAAATCTACCCTTCTGAAAACTAGACTGAAGAAATTCTTTCGTGAACCCAGGATACTTTCTTCTTAAATAATGCATAGTTCTTCCGCCAGGAGGCGTAGATCTATATCATAATTTTGTCAATTTCTTTGGTTCTAAGAGTCCGATTTGAATTTTTTTTTCTTTGTCGAGGAGCATTTAATGTGCGGAAAGTTTCTCATATAAATTCAAATTTTTCTAAACCATAAATGTGCCACTAGAGGGCGTACGTTCACGTTTCCGTTTTCAACAATATCTGCGGGGCTAAAAACCCTATTGAAAAACTTCTGCAGTGACGCAGTGGTTTAAGCGCTGGCTTACGACCATTCTTCCGTGAAGAGTCCGGGTTCGGATCCCGGTGAGGCATGGATGTCGTGTTCGTCTTACGGCACTGGCTCTCTTCCTTCCCTGGAACCAGTGGCCCTAAATTAGGGAAGGGTGCCTACTTACAGCGCATTGAGTTATTCGCGGTGGTCGTTAACCTACAAAAAAATTATTTTTCGGTCAGATACTACTAACTATAAAAACTATTTCGCGTGCATTAGCTACCCAAAATAATGCACAATTTCGTCGCTAGGAGGAGCCAATGTTTAATCTGTTTTTCTCAACATCTCTGCTTCTACATGGGCGATTTCAAAAAACTTCTTTGAACACCTGATGGCATTTACCTTGTGGAACACTTTAGGTTTGTATTTGGGAAGTTTTACAGTTCACAGTTCCGTCGCTAGGTGGTGTTTGTGTACATTTGCTTGGAGCTATATCTCCGCTTCCAAAATTGTTTGAGAAATTTCTGTTTTTACTGTATGTCATTCGCTTCGATAGAGATGTGGAGCATTATTGTTTTAAATAATGCATAGATTTCCCGCTAGGGGACGTAAAGGTCCAAAACTTTTTCTCGCTATCTCTGCTTCCCGGGAGACGTATTTTAAAAGTTCTTTTTCCTTAGCATAGTTTTTCCTGTGAAGAATATTTTTCGCCTATTTTTAGCTTTTCCATTATGCTTTTCCAATGTTCTTTTGCTAGAATGAGTAGATTTATACTAGGGCAAGCCGCCAACGGTAACTGATAGCTCGGGTACAGTTGGCAAATTTTGAGCGAAGCTATTGCAAAATCTAAGCTCATTAAGGCGTCTATTATAACAAATTCTAAAACACGAACGCGTAAAATTTATGATTTCCAGAACAAAAGTACAAAACATTTAAAAAAAAGATGTCTAAAATTTATCATGAACTACTTTCCTTCATGCCTACACGTTGGTTGTGATCAGGTTGCATATAAACAAAGTGGAAAGACTTACTCAGATTGGGAATCACGTTTTTCATTTTGTTTCGCAAAAGACAGGCACACATACACAGAGTTCCTTTTATTATTGTAGATTATCTCTTTAACGACCATAACGCCTAAAACGCCCGTGCATACAAACGGCCATAGCCGCCCGAAACGCCTGTCTAGAGTGAGTCAGATTTCTTACACTTGCCCGTTCTTCAAAATTTCTCGACCTATGAGGGATCAGCAGGGCACCCTCAGTCACTATTGTTATTAAAGAAAGAAGTGAACCAACAGACAATTTCGGGCGTTATGGTATTTGGAGTGATAAAAGATTTTTGGGCCATGGTCGTTAAAGGGTTAACCAAGTGTTGAGCTAAAAGACGGAATCTTTCCATTTCTTCGTTTTTTAATTCACACGATTTTTTTTTATTTAATGTTAGTGAGCCGACTTTTGTGAAACGGTTCAAGCAAAAGGCCGTTTAGTTTTAATTGAAATTTCTCAATGGCACGGAATTTCGGGAACTGGAAGGCGTCAAAACCTGACCATGGACGGTGTCCAATCGCATACCAAAAATCACGGTGATCGGATGTGTCATGTCGTAGCTATGCCCGAACAACTAATTGCCTCGTATAGAGAGCGGGTGTTCTCAATTATTATTAAAATTGGTCAGTTTTTTAATCGTCATTATTTTTATACGACACGACCGATCACCGTGATACCAACCCCATGTCACTCACCACATCCTCCCCTTTCTCTGTGGCAAGTGTCACCGCGATCTTTGTCCTCCCCTTTTTCTGTGGCAAGTGTCACCAAAATCTTTGGAGAAGATGGAGATGATCCCCATGTCCTCCCCTTTCTCTGTGGCAAGTGTCACCGCGATCTTTGTCCACCCCTTTTTCTGTGGCAAGTGTCACCAAGATCTTTGGAGGAGATAGGTAACAAACGACCCCTTCTCAAAACTCGGAAACCCCCTAAAAATGCAAGTTTTTGGACGAATATTCCTCAATGACACAGAATTTCGGGAATCGGAAGGCGTCAAAACCTGACCATGGACGATGTCCAATCGCATGCAAAAAATCACGGTGATCGAAGTGTCATGTCGTAGCTATGCCCGAACAAATAATTGCCTCGAGTCTCTTAAAGAGAGCTCCGCTCGGCCTTCGGCCTGGCTTCGCTCAATCATGTTGCCTTCTAAATTTCTTCTTTTAACTGTTCGATTTGAAAACTGCTTTGTCTTTGATACCTTTCTTCTGCTATGAAAATCTTTTTGTGCGCCATTTGTTAATTTTTATAACATGCTTTTTAGCCGCTGGTCAAAGTAAGTAGCTGTTTTTATTTCTGGATGCTTTATCGATTGTAGAAACCCGGTTAGTTACAATTTTCTAACCGGTTTCATTGACTACAAATAACTTTGATAAGTTTTATTGGCATTGGAAGGGATTCAAAAGACGTGCTCATTACAATCGAAAATTCGGTGCCATCTTTCTTGTTTCTTTCTGTCTTCTCCTTTTTTTTTTTTTTTTTTTTACAAAAGATGTGCTAATACTGTGTAAAAAGAACACACAACGTCAGTTATGCTCAACATAATTTTATTTGACACACAATACACTTTGTAACAACAACTATTACATCATGTCTATTCATAAAATTCGAAAGATTGTATTTGTCTACGGAAAATAAGGAATGATATTAGCGATAAACCACAGTGGCAGAATGCAAATAATTTATTTTACTTATACTGAACCTTTTTTTTTAAATGCAGCAGCCATTTTAAACTGTTACTGAAGAACGGATCTCTTACACGCCGGTAACAAAACTGAATGTCTGATTTGCTTTTACAGAAGGAGGGCGGAACGAATCTGCATACTACGTAAATATACTAGTCTTGCAATATAGAATTTGACGGCCTAGTCATAGGGCCGAATTTCTCCGACAAGGTTGTGTGTCGACAATAAAAAAAAATGTCCACATTTTTCAGGAGAATAACCCTAAGTCTTTGTGCACTTCACCGGCCCGCCAAAAGTATCAACTTTCCGAAGAGGCTTGTTAGACCTGAAATTTAAATAGGCCCTCCACTAGATTTTGCTGTTTCGAGGTTACAGCAAATACCATGAGTAACTCTTATGGCTACAGGCAGTAGCCCCGTACCTAAAGTGGGACCACTGGTTCTAGGGAGATTACAAAGCCAGGGCTATCGGACAAGGCAATCACCCATGTCTTATCCGGGACCTGAGCCTGGACCCTGTTCTGACAAATGGTTAAAAGCCAGCGCATGACCTATGCTCATCCGGAATCCCACCCGAGCCCGAGTTTTACGTTTGGTTAGGACCCAGCGCATCATTCGTGATAAATCCGGGACCCGAGCTCTAGCCGGGCCCTACGAATGGTTAGAAGCCAGCATATCACCCATGCCTCATCAGAGACTCGAGCCTAGACCTGGCTCTGATGAATGGTTAGAAACGAGTACATCACCCATGCCTCATCTGGGACCCGAGCCTGGACCTGGCTCTGACGAATGGTTAGAAGCCAGCATATGACCCATGCCTCATACCAGACCCAAGTCCGGCTCTGACGAATGGGTAGAAGCCAGCACATCATTTATGCCTCATTCTAGACTCGAGCACGGACCTCTGACGAATGGTTAGAAGCGAGCACATCACTCATGCTTCATTCGTAACCCGAGCCTGGACTTGGTTCTGACGAATGGTTACAAGGCAGCATATCAGCCATGCCTCATCTGAGACTCGAGCCTGGACCCGGCTTTGACGAATAGTTAGAAGCAAGTATATCACCCCTGCCTCATCCCAGACCCGAGTCCACCTCTGACGAATGGTTAGAAGCCAGCGCATCACCCATGCCTCATTCGGAACCCGAGCCTGTACTTGGTTCTGACGAATGGTTAGAAAGCAGCACATCATCCGTGCCTCATCCGAGACCCGAGTCCGGCTCTGACGAATGGTTAGAAGCGAGCGCATCACCCAAGCCTCATTCGGAATCCGAGCCTGTACTTGGTTCTGACGAATGCTTAGAAGCCAGCATATCATCCGTGCCTCATCCGAGACCCGAGTTCAGCTCTGACGAATGGTTAGAAGCCAGCTCATGGCCCATGCCTCATCCGGAACCCGAGCCCGGGCTCGACTCTGAGAAATGGTTAAAACCGACCCCATCACTCTTGCCTTATCCGGGGGCCCAGACCGCCTCAGACGAATAGTTAGAATCCAGTGCAAGACCCATGCCTCTCCCGGGATCTCACCCGAGCTCGGCTTTTACGAATGGTTAGGAGCCAGGGCATCATTCATGCCTCATCTGGAACATGACCCATGCCTCATCCAGGACCCAAACCCGGGCCTGGCTGTTTCAGTTAGTAAATGACAGTGCATCTTTCAACCCTCATTCGGGACCCATCCCGTGTCTGACAAATGGTTAGGGGCTAGCACATCATTCATGCCTCATGCGAGACCCGAGCCCGGACCCGGCTCATACGAAATGTTAGAAACCAGTGCACGGACCATGCCTCATCAGGGCTCCCACCCGAGCTCTGCTGTTACGAATGGTTAGGATCCAGCGCATCATTCATGCCTCATCGGGAACCCGAGCCAGGTCCGGGCTCTTACGAATGGTTAAAAGCCAGTGTTTCAGATCACTCCGCCACATTGCATGTTTGAGGTTCTGGGAACCTTACCTCCTAATCAACTGACTGCCTTGACGATCAGAGTAAGCACTGCTTAAGTAAAGACGTTTGGTTGGTATGTTTGTTTTTGACAAATAATTATTTTTTTATTTGCTTTGTTTCAGGTTTAACGACCCCTGTGAGCATCAAGGCTATAAGGAGTTGCTTGTTTCTAATTGGGCGCATGATTCCAGAGAATGGACAGAATCAGCGTCATAAGACAATCACATTACCCATGCTTCATTCGGAACTAGTACCGGGGCCGAACTTTCACGTTTAGCCAGTAGCCCGCTTCTCTGTCCATTCTGTAAGCAGGAGGGAATATTTACTTTCAGTACTTATTAACATAATTTCAAAGCATATTTACTTTTGTGACATCTTATATTAATGAAAACTCGAAGGTCTCACCCAACATCAGTTTGCCGCGCAAGACTATAGGGAATGGAATTAGAATCCTAAACAAAGACAACACTCCTAGACTCTCAACGACTCCTAGACTCTCAACTCAGGTTAATCTTGATGCACAATTTTGAATAGCGACAGTAGTAATTTGTCGGCTTTTGCTTAATCTCTCAAAACTTACTTCTATCTGAGAGAGGTTTTTTTCTCTCTTCATTTCGATTGTGCAAAGTGTTTGTGAAGGGCAAAAGAGGTTTCTCTTTTCCTACAAGCAATCACAGTTTCCCAGGAAGTCTGACGTCAAGATAAAAAAACCGCCCACAAATCTCATCAGTAAAGAGAAAGAGAGCTCGATACATCCCCTTATCACCTGGTCACAGAGTGTGTATGCACTGAATATGTGATCAAGCAGCAACGAGATTGGTCAATTGGTGAATGGTCGATTTTCCCCCATCGCCTGGTCCTACAGTTTATTGAATATTTGATCATCTCGACATTCGACACCCCTCTCCCATCAGCTGGTCATAGAGTAAGTTTCTACTGAATATGTGATCAAGCAGCAACGCTGCAGCGATTGATCAAGTGAAGAATAGTCAATTCCCTCCCAGCACGCGGTAGTTGAGTGTGCATGCAGTGAATATTTGGTCAAGCAGCAACGTTGCAAAATGATCAGTCCATTCATGACTGGACAATTTTCCCCATCACCTGTTCATAGAGCATGCATACATTAACATGTGATCAAGCAGCAACGCTGCAACTATTGGTCAACTGGTGACTGGTCAGTGTTTTCGGATCACGTAGTCATAGAGTGAGTATGCATTCAACATGTGCTAAAGCAACAACGCTGCGACGATTAGTCAGTTACGTTTTCCATTCTTTTGGCGCGTGTCGTCTAGGAGTGATTTTGAGAGTAGACGTTTTCTGGCCTGTAAAAAGTAAAACTGCTCAGTCGTACCCTAGAGCAGTAAATATGAAAATATTTTACACTGCTTTATGTGCTTTCTGCTCTTTAGTGAAGTGATCACCAAGTATTAATGGATAAACAGAGTGCACTTTTCCTTTGTATGCCGTTCAGGAATTTTGTTTTGTTGCTTTTGTTTATGCAGAACAAATTAGAAATGATAGGAGTTGCCCAAAGGTGTCGGTACCAATTTTTTTGAGTACTGAACTTTTATTGAGTACCATTTTTTACCTTCCCCCGAGACTGATGTTCCGTTCTTCAGTCCTTTAACTGGGTTGAAGGAATGAAGAACGGAACACCAGAGTCCTTTAACAGTTGTTCTTCATTCCTTTAAACCAGTAAAGGACTGAAGTTCCGTTTAAAAGGAACTTCAGTCCTTCAACTGTTGTTCTTCAGTCCTTTAAACCAGTATATAACCGAAGTTTCGTTTAAAAGGACTGAAGGTCCTTTTAAGCGGAACTTAAGTCCTTTAACTGTTGTTCTTCAGTCCTTTAAACCAGCAAAAGGCAGAAGTTCAGTTTAAAAGGACTGAAGTTCCTTTTTAAACGGAACTTCAGTTCTTTAACTACTTCACACGATTGGTTGCCCGGTAAAACGCAAATCACATAAAGCTATGGTTGTGCAAATGGGGCTCTGATTTTCGAAACCACGTGTTGATTTTTTGTTACAAACACTTGGGAAGAAAGAAGTTTAAAATGTGAAATGTCTAAGACACCCAAAATGAAAAGAAGTAGATCATTTGCGGGGTACTAGTTGTTAGTGGAGTAATATTTATTTTACTTTATAATTGTTTGTGGTTTAAACTAACACTCCAATATTAACTTCACTGTAAACCACTAATCTCGTTACAGTAGAGCACCTTTAAGGAGACAGGGGACCCGGGATCTGGATATTTTGGGGCCCCAGTATTACTGGCACATCTAGGGTTTCACTATGGGTGGATGGATAAAATACCCACAGGAGAAAACATTCCCAAAATATGGTGAGGAAGCCATAAAAATATCCCCGCCGTATTGAAGTGTGTATCGCGTGATTCATGGATGAATCAATGGTAGGAAGAAAATGTAAAGATGCAAGGCTCAAAAACGGATACCTGTTCAGTTCTACTTTAACCCCCCTCCCAGGGTTCAGCTTGTTAAAATGATATCGAAGCAGTGGGCAAAATAATTTGATCCAAATATCATGATTCAAACGAATTCTTAATGTATGCAAATTTTCCCGAATTACAGATGTGTACAAAAAACACATCTGTAATGCTTTCGAAAGATTTGAGGATGGACTGGGGTCGACTATACTTTTTGCGGACTCCTAAAAATGTGGAAAGAAATAAAAAACATTTTTCACAAGGCAGTTTCTTATACTTTTTGCTATGCTATCTGCAAAAATAAAAAAAAAAAAAATAAAAAAACCACAAAAACTGTAGAACTCTCTCAATTCTTCAAGCATAATTCTGGGGCCCCTTGGAAATGCGGGGCCCGAGGCTGCAGCCTCCCAGCCCCTCTGGATTACATGCCAAAGTTTACTACCTGATGAAATAAATGGCTTCCAGGGACGTATGGGGGATCCAAGGAGCCTTACCGCCCTCCCGCCCCGAAAGTGTTTCATTCTTTTTTTATATTTTTGGTTAAAGTGCTTTAATTTAATAAAAAAATGCATTAACTTACATTAGAAAAAATGTTTCAATTTTTTCTTTTATCTTTCATTAACTTTTATTTTGTTCTAGTGGATTTCAAAAACTTAAGATTATAGGGAATGGAATTAGAATCCTAAACAAAGACAACACTCCTAGACTCTCAACGACTCCTAGACTCTCAACTCAGGTTAATCTTGATGCACAATTTTGAATGGCGACAGTAGTAATTTTTCGGCTTTTGCTTAATCTCTCCGAGCTTACTTCTATCTGAGAGAGTGTTTTTTTACGCTTTCCAAATATAGGTTGAAGAAGCGTATGTGCTCCAGCTTTGTCCATCCGCCCGTCTGTCTGTCGGCCCGATAACTCGCGCAAAAATGGTTCGATTTCGATGAAATTTTAGTATGTGGTAGGGGACCACCTGGGGAGGAAACCTATTGAAAATGGACGAAATGCGGTCAAAGGTCTCGCATAGGAGCGGGAATCCATTCCATTGCCCTTATGCGCCATAACTTGCGTAAATATGGTTCGATGGCGATGAAATTTTAGCATATTGTCGGGGACCACCTGGGAATGAACCCTATTGAAAATAAGTGAAGTGGGATCAAAGGTCACGGCATAGGAGCGGGATCCATTCCATTGCCCTTACGCGTCATAACTTGCGTAAATATGGTTCGATTTCGATGAAATTTTAGTATGTGGTAGAGGACCACCTGGGGACGAACCCTATTTAAAATGGACAAAATGGGGTCAAAGGTCAGGACATAGGATCGGGATCCATTCCATCGCCCTTATCCCATACTATTAAAGGAGCAATTCTTGTATGTATGTAAATTTTATTTTGAAAACGGCTCTAAGGATTATGATGAAACTCGTTAACCTACCGTTTTCTGGTACTAGAAATCGATTTAGCTTGATCTCGACTTTAGGAAAATTCGTTTAGTGGGTTAAATAGCCACCCCGAATTACCACGTTTTTACTGTCACGGCGTCGTCAGATTAATTTTGCTAATGCTTAGAAATCTTATGACGTCAGAATCTCGCGCTTGAGATGTTGGCGCGCGGTCACGCCATCTGTCTCATTATGTCACGCGTTGTGTGCGTATGCTTTTCCGCACGATAACTCGCGTAAAAATCGTTCGATTTCGATGAACTTTTAGTATGTGTAAGAGGATCACCTGGGAAGGAACCCTATTGAAAGTGAACGAAATGGGGTCAACGGTTAGGACATAGGAGCGGGATCCATTCCACTGCTCTATGCGTTGTAACTAACGTAAAAAAGGTTCGATTTCGATTAAATTTTAGTTTGTGGTAAAAGACCACCTGAGACAAACCCTATTAAAAATGGGCGAAATGGGGTCAAAGGTCAGGACATAGGAGCGGAAACACTTCCATCGCCATTATGCATCATAACTTACGTAAAAAGTCTTCGATTTGGATGAAATGTTAGTATGTTGTAGGGCCCTGCCTATAAAATGGGCGAAATGGGGTCAACGAATCCTATTGAAAATGGGCGGAATGGGGTCAAAGGTTAGGACACAGGAGTGGAATCTATTCCATAGCCCTTATGCATCATAACTTACGTAAAAATGCTTCCATTGCGACAAAACTTTATCATGTTATTTCGGAGGTATACTGAACCGGTTCTTTAGAATATCATCGGAATGGGATCAAAGGTCAGGGCACAAGACCAAGATTTATTCCACAGCCATTATCCTCATAACTTGAGTAATGATTTCTGGTATGTTGGAAAGCGTATTATAATCAATGCATTGCAAGATTTTACTAACTTGTTTTTCTTCATTTCGATTGTGCAAAGTGTTTGTGAAGGGTAAAAGAGGTTTATATACGCCCCGGATGACTTCACCGTAGGGCTTGCTGAATTATCTTAACTGAATCACTTTAGTTGAATTCCGGATAGCTCAACTTCGTCACAGCTAGTGCGTAATTAAGAACAACTAATTAAACCATAAACGCCTAGAGCAATCTTACAGGATTCATTCCTTTTATTTCACTTTTGTCAAGACGGAGTAGTATGGCACACTTTATGCTCAGTCAATAGCTTGGTAACAGAATATGGCAACTTAAACTTTGCCCTTTGAGTAATTTAACATACGCACGTCGCTCGTTGAAAACACAGTCGTGTCAGAATAATATGACCACCCCCAGAATCACAGTGCACCCGCCCAGGTGCGTCACAGAGTGCACGTGACAAGGTCGACCACACGGAGATATAAGCGGCTGGCCAGGACAGATGAGCCATAGTGCATTACGTGAGCACAATGGGCAGAGGTAGTGATTTGACGGACGTCCAAAAAGGAATGATCATCGGCTATCGCGCCAGCATCTCAAAAACAGCAGACTTCGTGGGCTGCTTGGGAGGTGTTGTAGTAAGGGCGTACCAAGAATGGACCTCTGGCACACCGAGTAACTTCTAACGTCATAACTGTGGAGCCCCAAGGGCCATCGATCCCAGAGGAGAACGTCGCCTCCGTTGACTGGTAAAGGACAATCGACATGCAGCAATTGACCACGCAAATGAACGCTGGGGCACCCAGGTACGTGTCCCCGATAACAGTAGAGCGATCCCTGTTACGCATGGGACTCCGGAGTCAGCGCTGCGTCAAGGCGCCCATGTTAACCTAGGTTTGTCGGCAACGAAGCCTGCAGTTCGCATGGAACTACCGTCATTGGACAGTGGAAGAGTGGGAAAAGGTTGCCTTCTCCGACGAATCGAGGATTCTACTCCACAGAAGTGACGGGCGGTGGCGGATATGACGTCAGACACACGAGAACCAACACCCGTACAGGCTTGTTGGTCAAATACAGGATGGTGGTGGTAGTGCGCATGTCTGGGGGATATTTTCCTGGTATGACCGCTGGTACCACTGGATGGCTCCCTGAACGCCAATGGCTACCTGTCCATCCTCGCTGAGCACATGCATCCCTTCATGTTGGACGTTTACCCTGGGGGTGATGGTGTCTACGAACAGGACAATGCGCACTGTCATATCGCTAAGGGGGTGCGTGACTGGTTCCAGGAACACAACAGCGATGACTCCGTTCTCCCTTGGCCGGCAAAACTGCCCGACCTCAAACCCATAGAGCACTTGCAGGACTATTTGGATGGACAGGTTCGAAGTGCTGACTCACAATCACGTCATCTCCGGGACCTCCGTTCTCTGCTGCAGTCCGAATAGGCACGTGTGCCTCGGGCAACTTTCCAGGGCCTCATTGCGTCCATGCCACGCCATCTCGCCGCTGTCATCCGTGCCAAGGGTTGTTATTCCCATTATTAGGTAGGTGGTCGTATTATTCTGATACGACTGTGTAAGGTGAAACCCACCTATAAGAATATTCTAGAGACCGGGAAAAAATATTGTTATATACAGTTTATCGTTATAGACAAGGTTGAACCTGATACACTCGATAATGGAAGTTATTTAATATGGGTGTAACATTATTTTTACGAATATCATGTTAAACTTAAATTATTAAATAATATTAAAGATTAGGAATGTAGATGAACATAAATCATAAGAATCTTATTCCAGTTCGGAAATGTAACACGTGTTTCCAGTTTGGAAATGCAACTACATTTCTGTTAATCTGAAAATGCGATAAAAATAAAATCGGAAATTATGTTTTTAATTCAAAAAATAAAAGATACATAATACATAGAAACCGAAATAAAATACACAAAATACGTACTGTATAATGAAGTTATACGTACGTAAATATTTCGATCGTTAGATATGAGCTGAGAAAAGTTTAGGCTTCAATTAACACAGTGATGTAGGAGGGGCTTAGTGCGCCTTAGCAGCGCTAAGGCACTTTTCATGGTTACATGGCAAGAGGATCTGGGCAAGGGAAATTTTTTTAAATGATCATGTATGCAAAAATAGGGAAAACTGTGTTCTGTATGTTAACATATTCGTACCTTAACCGAATGTTCATACTACAAAACTGGTCGTCCCGGTGGTAGAGTGGTCTGAGCCGCAGCCTTCTGACCATTCATCCGAGCTACGACTTAGTCCCAACCCAGGATGAGTCATGGGTGGTGTGCTTGACCAAAGATCTGTCTCTTACCTGGAACAAGTGACCCGAAATTAGGGACGGACGACTGCTTGTAGCTGTAAGAGTTGCCCATGGTAGTTGTTAAACCCAGAAAAATATATATTGTGTAGATTGATCTACACAGTTGGATAACGCAGCAGGGTGTCCCACAAATCATAAGATTCTATCACAAGAGAATGTGAACTCCTTTGCCTTTTTTTTTTTTTTTTTTTTTTTTTTGATTGGAGGTTTAACGACCACCGTGAGCAACTCAATGGGTTGTCGGAAAAGTCATGACGTATTTTGGCACCCGATTGCGATTGGGCGATTTTGGAAGTACTAGAGGCATGCGCAGCTCTCTTATCGCTAAAGCATTCGACAGGTGCCAGTTCTAGCTGCCGTCTAAAAGGAATAGTGAGCGATTTGGTTGATTTGCAGAGATTTGACATCAACTTGAAGATGGAAGACCAAACTGTGCATTTTCGCCAGATTTTACTGTTTTACTTCCGTAAAGGGAAGAACGCGCGTCAAGCTTGTGAAAAGTTGGGTAAAGTGTACGGTGTCAGCGGTGGTTCGTAAAATTCCGTGCTGGTGATTTTGACCTCAACGATGCTCTTCGTTCCGGGAGGCCAACCGAGGTTGATGACGACCAAATCAAGGCATTGATCGAGTCAAACCCACGTTACACGACACGAGATATTGCAGACACATTGCACATCCGTCATTCAGGCGTTCACGACCACCTGAAGAAGCTGGGATACGTAAGCAAGCTCGATGTGTGGGTTCCTCATGAACTCAAAGAAGCTCAATTGACGGCGCGTATAAACATCGGCTATATGCTCATTAAACGTGAGAAAAACGATCCTTTTTTGAAGCGACTGGTGACGAAAAGTGGATTGTGTTCAACAAGGTGCTGCGCAAACGGTCTTGGTCCCGACGTGCTGCTTCGCCTCAAACGACATCCAAAGCAGACATTCATCAGCGGAAGGTTCTGGTCTCAGTGTGGTGGAAATTTAGAGGTGTCGTGTCTTTCGACCTCCTACCACGGAACCAAACAATCAATTCGAATGTGTACTGTCGGCAATTGGACAGTTTGAACGAATCCGTCATCCAGAAACGTCCAGAGCTCGTTCATTGTAAAGGTGTTATGTTCCATCACGACAACGCGAGACCACACACAAGTTTGATCACCCGCCAAAAATTATTGGAGCTTGGATGGGATGTGTTGCCACACCCAGCATACTTGCCTGACCTTGCGCCGTCAGACTTCCACTTGCTTCGCTCTCTTCAACAGTCCGTGCATGGTATAACGTTCAATTCAGATGAGGCTGTAAATCAGCACCTTGTAGAGTTTTTTGCCACGAAAGACAGGTCCTTCTATGAACGAGGCATTCTGCAGATTACTGAAAGATGGCAAAAGGTTATCGAACAAAACGAGCATTATATCATTGATTGATCTTTGTTCTTTCTATCAATAAATGGCCTTTGCAAAACATGGCTAAAATACGTCATGACTTTTCCTACAACCCAATATAAACTGTCGCCCGTCCCTAATTTAAGGTCATTGGGTCCAGGGAAGGGAAAGAGCCAGTGCCGTAAGACAAACACAACATCCATGCCTCACCAGGATTCAAATCCGGACCCCTTTCGGACGAATGATCAGAGGCCATCGCTTAGACCAATGCGCCACCGGGCGGCACTCCTTTGTCTAGACGGCAGTCAAAATAAATTTGTAGGCGATGGCTACTCATTGGGGTTAAGATTGCAGAGCTCAGAGAGAAATGGTAGTGATGGACATTTGTATTAAACAACTCGTCACTGGTATTGGCTGCAATAAAAGTAATCCCTTGAGCTCATTCTCTGACTCCTAACGAGCAACACAAAAATCTTCTACACCTACCCTATAATCGTAGAAAAGACGATGCAATAGTCATATTGATTTGGTGTTACTCTGTTGATTCACTAATATTCCCAATGCATATTTAAAATGCCGACCCGGTGGCGCAGTGGTCTAAGGCGTTGGCCTCTGATCATTCGTCCGTAAGGGGTCCGGGTTCGAATCCCGGTCAGGCATGGATGTTGTGTTTGTCTTACGGCACTGGTTCTCTCCCTTCCCTGGAACCAGTGACCCTAAATTAGGGACGGGCGACTGCTTATAGCCCATTGAGTTGCTCACGGTGGTCGTTAAACCTCCAATCCATCCATCCATATTTAAAATCGTATAGAACAACACAGAACCGATTTAAATAAAAAAATTATAATCTTAGCATATGTTTCTAACGTTACATTCTCCCCGTTATTGAAAATTGCTCAGATTACGCAGTTTTAATATTAATTGATATTGGTAATTAGTAATAAAAATTAAAAAATAATAAATGATAAGAACAACGAATCAGATTTTGAAAATTTGAGGGTATTTTTGCCTAGCCCATTCATTTCTAAGGCATTTTTTTTATTTATAACTACATCTCTGAATTAACGAGAGAAGTACTAGGATATTGACTTTTGCTTGGTTTTCTGTCTTGGACATCCATTTTGATTTTTTTGGCTTCCGAACTTTTCTAGGTATCCGGACCTTCCTTAAGACCTATTCGCATTTTGAACAGTAAAGCTAAGCCACGATTTTGAATTTTTTGGTTTTCAGACTTTTCTAGGTGTACAAGTGGTAGAAAAAGTTAAAGCAGACAATATTCCGAAGCCGCTATTTTTATTTTTATTTATTTTATCTTATTTTATTTTGTTTTCTGACTTTTCTAGGTATCCGGACCTTAAGACCTATCAGCATGCCAATTTTCAGATCTGTAGGTCATTTAGAAATGGTCGAACAATTCGCGGACGGACAGACACGCATTTTTCCACTTTGCTTTATATACACTCATTGTCATAAAAATCCGCACACCAAGAAAAAACCGTGCGATTAACGCGAAACTCGGCGCATAGCTACGGGGAGCGCAGACATGCGAATGATTAAAGTTTCGTGCGATCCGCACGCCCGCGCGTCCAAGACAGGCGATGCAATCGTAAGCCTTGGGGCTTATAAGGCGCCGCGTAGGGGGACTTCACATTCGTGCCGAAGTGCACGGTAAGAGTCAGGTGAGATCCCTGAGCGATAGACATGCCGAAGAGCCGCCGTAGATGTGCGTACGGACAACTGACGGAGTTTGAACGAAGCTGTATCGTCGGGATGAGAGATGCAGGGTGGCCGGCGCGCCGAATCGGCCGCCATTTGGGCCGGCGGACAGTACGGTGCGATCGTGTTGGGAGCAATGGACACGAAAAGACACCCAGACACGGCGGACTGGCTCTAGACGACCCAGACACACCACTAGCAGAGAGGACCGTGGGATCGTGAGTGCGGCACCCACAGATGCAACGACGTCCTTGTCCAATATCCTGAGACACGTGGAGGCTGTGCAAGGGACTCTTGTGTCCGCCAAAATAATTTCCAGATGCCTGGCAGAGGCAAATCTGTAATCTCGACGGCCCTTACGTTTTCTGCCGCTAACACCTGACCATCGTCGGCATCGATTGCATTGGTGTCAGCTGCGAGAAACGTGGAATGCTACGGACTGGCGCCGTATAGTGTTCAGCGACGAATCCCGCTTCTGTATGGGAACGGACGACTACGTATCAGAGTGTGGAGGACCGCAGGTGAGCGCTACAATCCCAACCTCACTGTACAGCGGCACACGTCCCGAACTGCAGAGGCGATGGTCTGGGAAGAAATTGCGTATGACAGCCCGACTTCCTTTGCAGGATCCGAGGGACGTTGACAACCCAGCGGCGTACAGGAGATCCTGCGGCCCTATCTGCTGCCTTTCCTGACGGGGCGTCCCGGAGCCATTTTCCAGCAAGATAAAGCCCGTCCGCACACGGCTCGGGTTTTCCAGGACTGTCTACGTCAGGCTTCGATGCTTCCGTGGCCTGTCAGATCGCCTGATCTCTCGCCCATCGAGCACGTCTGGGACGCTAGCTTTCTTCATGTCCAAGTGTTCGTGATTTTGAGCGTCATTTGCAAGAAGTGTTGGCCAATCTGTCCCAGGATAACATACGGCGTCTTTTTGACTCCAGTTGGACCGTATCACCGCATGTATCCGAGCACGAGGCGGTCCGACGCGGTACTAACGCTGACCGGAATGTGTACCGCGGGAAATCGTCCTGCTGCTGTGATATTGTAATCAGTTCGGTCCTCGATATGTACCATCTCACTACTAAAATCTCATTTCAATACGACGCCTCCTGCTTGGTGTGCGAATTTTTATGACAATGAGTGCATATGTATTGAAAGACTGTTTAGTAGTCCGAATTTCAGCCTTACCTTCCACAAATTTCATGTCATCGACAGTGGTGAATTCTGGTATAGAATGGAGGTCATGCGTGCCGGAAATATGCAACATTGTAAGTAATTCTCTGCCTAATACCAACCGAACCATATAATAACCCCTTATGGGTTTTAATAACAACGCAACATTGCGTGTAGAGATTGTCTAATCCACCCGGGCTCCAAGAACTGTCATTTTTAGAAAACAACAAACACGGCCAGCAAAATAGTTTATTTAAATGTCTGCAGCCTGCCAACCATAGATACAAATCATACTGAGAAACCTGGAAACACCGAGTATAAGTATTAAGGTGGGAATGGTCTCCCGTCATTTATTATTTTAATCTTTCCCATTGTAGTCCTCCTTGAAAAAGGTATTTGTAACAAATCTTGAATAATACTCTTACGACACTGCCTAAACTCACTGTTCAGTGAGAAAGTTTTAAAACTCTAGAAACACTGTTCAGGATTTAAAGAAAAAACTACATAATTTGCAATAAACACAAGGATCATCACTGCTTTAGTCACCAACACCATTTACTGCATAACACACAATTCAAAATCTACAATCTGCAATCTAGCCCAAAGAAGAAAAATTATGTTTGGTTGCTGCCTGCACTCAACGGAAAAACAATTTCGAGAAAACGTATGGCGTGTTTGCTGCCGCATGACTTGATAAGCTAACAGAACCTGATTTCCTTCCCCGTCTCTTGGTTCTGCCGTTGAAACCCACGCATGCGCTAAAGCATAATTCTGAACCGAGAGCTCTCAGCATCCCTAACAAGTTTCGAGCTTCCTTATTGGCTTCCCAACCACAACGAGGGATGAGCGTGTACCATGGAATGATTGAAGCTAAGCACGTGGTCTGGCGTTATACAGCTGATTTCAGCATTCCAGCTTTTTAAGAAATGGATTTTTTTTTCATTTACATAAGATGTAATTGCAGATATTCCAGCTTTTATGAAATGGAATTTTTTTAAAATTTCGACAGTTTTAGTGGTCTGGCGGAGCATTCGCCACTGATCATCGAGCTCGTCTCAATGTGATGCATTACAATAAGGCTTGATACCAAGAAATTCGACAAGTTTTCCATTGGGGCTCCGAAAACAGAGGAAAAAGCCCGCCTTTTCGGCATTTGTTTCATTATCGAGCGCATCTAACAAAGATCTTTGCTCTTTCCACGTTTATAAGTGAGTCACGGAAAAATTCTCATTGGCCGCCACCGGGAGTCGAACCCAAGGTCTTCCAGTTACGCACCGGATATGCTTCCGCTACACTACAGTGGTCTCGAATTCCTCCAGACTCACACACGCTAACTGCCAAGCCAATTTGGCAGGTTGCTTCTTGGAGCCCCGCACAATGCTGGGGATTCACCAAAGATGGTAAGCAGCAACTGAAGAAATAATTAGAAGGCGAATGAATAATTAATACAGACATTTTACGTGGACCAGGAACATCAAACAAAGGTCTTCGGTCTTTCCACGTTTATAAGTGAGTCACGGAAAAATTCTCATATTAATTATTCATTCGCCTTCTAATTATTTCTTCAGTTGCTGCTACCATCTTTGGTGAATCCCCAGCATTGTGCGGGCTCCAAGAAGCAACCTGCCAAATTGGCTTGGCAGTTAGCGTGTGTGAGTCTGGAGGAATTCGAGGCCGCTGTGGTGTAGCGGAAGCATATGCGGCGCGTAACTGGAAGACCCTGGGTTCGACTCCCGGTGGCGGCCAATGAGAATTTTTCCGTGACTCACTTATAAACCTGGAAAGAGCGAAGATCTTTGTTAGATGTTCCTGGCCCACGTAAACTGTCTGTATTAATTATCGAGCGCTATGGAAAATGCCCGTTGTCATGACTATTACAGGGTTATTACAAATGAGACAGTTCCAACATTTTATAAAACCAAAGCTATGTAAGATATTGACACTTAGGGTGTACCGTTCTGTCGCCAATAGTGACGATCTTATGATATAGATGGCGTCACTAAAAGATTGATCGTTTTCATCGTCATGTGACCAGTCAGGCAAGATGGCCGCAAATGTTGTGCAGATGGCGATCTGTGTGCTTGAATTAAACAAAACAAATTCTGTTGCTGCTGGCAACGGCGTTTCAGAACACGTTTCAAGAAATCACCGCCGAATAGATAATCCATCTAGGACTGGCACAAGAAATTTGAAACAACAGGATGATTGTGTAAAGGTAAAGGTCCAGGGAGACCACGCGTGTCTCATGAACAAGTGGAGCGTGTTGCTGCTATCTACGAACGCAGCCCAAGGAAATCCATAACGATGGCGGGTCGGGAGTTACTAATTCCACAACGGACTGTTTGGAAAAGTTTGAGAGAGCGGCTGTTAATGACTTCATACAAACTACAGTTACTGCAAAGTCTACGTGACAATGACAGAAACGCACGTGGCGATTTTTTTTATTAGGGATTGTTTTGAAGAAGATGGTTTTAGCGAGCGTCTAATTTCATACGGCGAATCGACATTCCACATTAGTGGGAAAGGTAACAAACATAACATTCGCATATGGGGGAGTGAAAATCCTAGAGCAACAGCGAACACATTAACCCCAAAGGTTAATGAAGGTTAATGTGTTCTGTGCTATACCCCTTAAAAAACTGTACGGTCCCTTCTTCTTTCAAGAAAACACTGTAATGGGACGTTCTTACCTCGATATGCTAATTATTCGTTTGATGCCTCAACTGCACACGAAGACAGTGACAACTTCATCTTCCTACAGGATGGAGCACCATCCCACTGCCATCGGATGGCTAGAAATTATCTCGACGAAAATTATCCACAACCCTGTATTGGCCACCCAGCAGACGACAAAATGTCACTTGCATGTTAGCCACCACGACGTTCGGATCTAACACCCTGTGACCTTTGGGGCTATGTCAAAAATAAGGTCTTTATCCCTCCCCTTCCTGTTAATTTAGCTGATCTAAAGCAACGTATCACATCAGCTATTGCTTGAGTGGACGAAGATACGTTAACTCGTTGTTTGGAAAGAATCGGACTAAGGCATTGATATATGCCGTATGACTAAGCGTGCACACATCGAACATCTGTACACAGTAAAAAATAAGTGGTGTGAATTCACGTAAAATTTCTGAGAATAACGTGCAGCAAAGTTGCCGGTAGGTGCCCGTGTTTTTCAGAAATTTCCGTTTTTGAAAGTGCCCGTTTATTTTAACTTCCGTATTTTCACAGATATTTCCGTAGACAGAAATTCCGTTTACTTCAGAAAAAGTTGATTTCAGGCTTTTCCGTATTTAAACTGAAATTCCGCAAAATCGACGACTCTGTACTTAGCAGTATTCACCTCAACTAAACCTTCTACTTCGGTCAGGTCAGGATCGAACTCCCGACTGAACTGGGGCTCAACAGGAAACCCGCGCCTTTACCAACTGAGCCACAAACGCTCAACAACCCGTAAAACGAATTCCACGATGATGAAATTTTGTTTTTTTTGTCATTAATGTGAGTGATTCATTCATTTTATTTTCTGTTGAAGCTTATTATTTTTCTGAATAGGTTTGTAATATTTTTTTCTCTGTAGGAGGATTTTTCACAAATTAAGAATTTTTCATCGTGATTTTTCGAATCAACAAAATGCTTTCCAACTTGATTTTTTAAACTGACAGTGACTTTCATATCCTTAAAAAAAGTGAAATGTACCTTTATTTTATTATATTTGACAAAAAAAAAAAAAAAAAACCCAACTTAATATAAAATTTACCCTTCATAGCTATAATAGCTTTTTTTCTTAAGTTGTCCAAAGACTGATACACAAACATCGTATAATCATCTGTACAATAAGTTAAGTACCCGGTTTCTTACAGTAACACAATATATAGTAAGTAGCTGGTGCACCAAATAGGGGGCCGTCCCGGTGGCGCAGTGGTCTAAGCGATGGCCTCTGATCATTTGTCCGAACGGGGTCCGGGCTCGGATCCCGGTGAGGCATGGATGTTGTGTTTGTCTTACGGCACTGGCTCTCTCCCTTTCCTGGAACCAGTGACCCTAAATTAGGGACGGGCGACTGCTTATAGCACATTGAGTTGCTCACGGTGGTCGTTAAAAATCCAATCAAAAAAAAAATATGGAAAACGAGAAAAAATATCCTGTGACACAATGAACAAAATTCATGCGATATGCTATTCAATATATCCGATCTCGCTGCGGAACTTCATAATTCAGCAGACGATTGAAATTTAAAAGTTAATCAAACCTCAAGTAGAATCGCTTCTATTACCGGTAATTTCTCTTCCTACGGATACGGAAAAACTGAGAACGGAGTTTTTCCTTTAACATACGAAAGGAATTGCGGGAAGGTTTCTGAAAATTCAGAATTTTCCGTTAACATATCTCTAAAACGGTAATTTGCCGTCAATATAAAACGGAAACTGCGGAAAGGTTTCTGAAAATTCAGAATTTTCCATTAACACATCTCTAAAACGGTAATTTGCCGTCAATATAAGAAAGAAACTGCGGGAAGGTTTCTGAAAATTCAGAATTTTCCATTAACACATCTCTAAAACGGTAATTTGCCGTCAATATAAAAAAGAAACTGCGGGAAGGTTTCTGCAAATTCAGAATTTTCCATTAACACATCTCTAAAACGGTAATTTGCTGTCAATATAAAAAAGAAACTGCGGGAAGGTTTCTGAAAATTCAGAATTTTCCATTAACACATCTCTAAAACGGTAATTTGCCGTCAATATAAAAAAAGAAACTGCGGGAAGGTTTCTGCAAATTCAGAATTTTCCATTAACACATCTCTAAAACGGTAATTTGCTGTCAATATAAAAAAGAAACTGCGGGAAGGTTTCTGAAAATTCAGAATTTTCCATTAACACATCTCTAAAACGGTAATTTGCCGTCAATATAAAAAAAGAAACTGCGGGAAGGTTTCTGCAAATTCAGAATTTTCCATTAACACATCTCTAAAACGGTAATTTGCTGTCAATATAAGAAAGAAACTGTGGAAAGGTTTCTGAAAATTCAGAATTTTCCATTAACACATCTCTAAAACGGTAATTTGCCGTCAATATAAGAAAGAAACTGCGGAAAGGTTTCTGAAAATTCAGAATTTTCCCGTGGCACGAAAAATCCGTGCAATTCAGGTTTCTTTCCGTCATTTCACGGAAAAGGTTGTATCAGAAATATTCTTCGTTAATTCACGAAAGAAATGACGGAACGTGGCACATGAATTTCAGAAAATGTTTTGCAGTGTAAGTTGCTGTAAAAAACTTTAAGAGTTTCTCTACAAAACGGCGCAAGGTGAGTGTAAATATCTTAAATAGTTTCGGTTTTATAAGACGTTGAAACTATCTATTGCATTTATAATAATCCTGTATATAAATCCCTAAACAGACCATGGTAACTATTGTAAGAGATCTCATTCTAGGATTGTAGTGATTGCTGCTTAAGGAGTTCAAGAGATCCCTGATTGGATAATTAACAGGTACGTAAGTACCTCTTCTCTACCCATCATTCTAAATCTTTATCGATAGATCAGCATACCTCGTACGGGTTCATCAATTTTATAACACATTTTTAATCAAATTATTTACATACACAGGGGCCCCGTGAAAGTATGGATCCATTCCATTGCCTTATGCGTCATAACTTACGTAAAAAAAGTTCGATTTCGATGAAATTTTAATATGAGGTAGGGAACGACCTGGGGACGAACCGTATTGAAAATGGAAGAAATGGGGTCAAAGGTCAGGACATATGAGTCATAACTTACGTAAAATGCTTCGCTTGCGACAAAACTTTATCATGTCCGGAGATACACTGAACCGGTTTGGTTGAATATCATCGAAATGGGGTCAAAGGTCAGTGCACAGGAGCGAAATTTATTCCACAGCCATTATCCTCATAGCTTCACTAAAAATGCTTCTATTTCGACAAAACTTTAGTATGTTGTTCCGGAGGTATACTGAACCAATTATGTTTAATATCACCGAAATGGGGTCAAAGGTCAGTGTCCAGGAGCGAGATTTATTTCACAGCTATTATCCTCATAACTTGAGTAATAACTTGAGTAATGATTTCTGGTATATTGGAAAGCGTATCATAATCAATGCATTGCATGATTTTACTAACTTGTTTTCTACTTAATATTATATTCATCCATATTAACAAATAAGGCATTAATTCCGACACGACATGCGATGGAACGGGATGTTAGCACGTCAAACGAAAATCTCGGAATGCTCAATGCAAACGATGCGATGTGAAGAGTAACTCTTAGTTTTACAAGGTCACACGCGGGATGTCAGAGAGTGAATCACCAGAGAAGCAAGCCTGTATTTTGCTCCGGACAATCCCACTGAAAACAAAGGAAGTATCGTTTTACGATATGGTATTGGTGAGTCTAGCGACTGCGCCGTATCGTCGGTCGGTGGAAATCTTTGTTGCTTTAAGAAAGAGACGGCTGTATTTTTTGTATGACAAATCATTTTTCACTCCGTTGGTATCAGTATAGAGCACAAAATTCCACAGTACGCATTTTTCTTTGAAATATTTTTTCATCTTTTCAAAAATAAAACGGGAATAAAACCAGGTCGAAATGGGGTCAGGAACACCTTTGAACCGACCCGCTTGACCCGTAAGAAATAGTTGACCCGCTTACCAGCTCCCATCTCTGGACCCACATTGAGGGCGGCTTTGCTCCTAGCTAAAACTAGGAGCAAAGTTGTCTGAATTTTCATGTCGGTTCATACTTACGGCAACTGGCCACAGAAGTTTGAGAGGGGGGGTATAAAGATTGCCGTTTGCTGGCCTACATTGAGAATTGAATTGGGAACTCCAAACGAATTTCGAGAAAACGTTCTGTGTAAGCCAAGCGAAAATTGATGCTCAAGGGTTTCGTTAAAACCAATACGAAATCTTCTCTTAGATCAAGTTTAAGAGCAGGATTTTCCTGTGAAAGAGCGAAAGCATTATGTTTTTATCTTTAAGGCTGAATATTTTCATAGCTCGAGTTTAACGAATGAAATTTAATACACAGTAAACAGACGTTATCTCTACAAAATCTAGTTATATGCTGCAAAAAAAAAACAAAAAAAAAAAAACGTAGCTATAACTTAGCACATGCAATCTCACATCTTCTAGAAAACACGGAAACACAACCAGTTCATAAAATTTGTTACACTGTTAATACAAAGGAAACTTAAAGGTGCACATAAAATACCATTTTAAATAACTCAATTTGTAAATTATTCATGAACACACGAGAAAGTTTTCAGTTTTCTTCATCATACTGCTCTAGATGGCTGTTGTTCGGGTTTTTTTTCCTCTTAGCGAGACTTGAGAAGTTTGATGGCGTTCGCCAGCCGTGTAGTTTCAGTCTGAAGACTCTCTGCAAGCCCCTGAAGTTTCTCCGCTGTGTCCAGAACCTGAACCGACTGCGTGTATGGATCATACCTAACTTCATAATTTCGCTTCAAGTTTTGTGAGACATATTGCCTGAAACACAGACAAACAAAAGACATGTAATATGAGACATACTCTCTTGAACTCAAAGAAAAGGATAAAACAGAATCGTTAGGGAATCTTTTGGGTTGGAGGGTGGAAAAGGATTGAGATACACTTCTCGACAGAGAAAAAATGCAACACGAGGGCGCATTTGTCGGAGGGACGTGCAAATTGGTGCGTATGTGTCGACAGTTAGATTATGTAAATCAATGATGTAGACAACTTATGGACCGCCGCCACGACGCTAGCAATACATTAATTTTTTCGTAATCACCCGCCAAATTATTTTTCTCCGTGCTGAACGCTTAACTCTAGTTCAAACTTGCACATGTGTTGCGAAATGCGCCAGCGAATGGCCAGTCCGGCACCGATGCTCTTTTTGTTTACTTTCTTCCCATTGGCTGTTGACCTTCTGGAAGTGCTTGTTTGTTCTCGATCTCTCTTCAGAGTCACTTGTCACGTACCGCAAGGAATGAAATATCAGTTAAATACAGAAAAAAACTATATATACAGTGGGACCTGGTTAAGTGTCCACCTTGGTAAATTGACCACCTGAATACAGTGACCACTTTTTATAAGAACCGCTGGTTTCCATATCTTGCTAATGGTTAAATTTCCCCCTAAAGTGACCACCTGTCTATTGTGTAAAGTGACCTTCTTTTTGACAAAATTCAAGTAAATCCCACCTGTTAAAGTGACCAGTTCTAAAAGCAAAAGGAATTTAAAGTCATGCAGAGACAAGAGAGTTGGAACATGGGTTTTAGGTAAAACTATTGTTCCTTTGTTCAAAAGCTCATGTCCCAGTCTCATTCTTTGCAACACCATTCTTTGCCCTTGGGCTACAAGGGAACTCTCCTTGACTCCCCTATCATCTTCTCATTCTTAGAAATGGGATGTAAAAGCAGAGAGGATTTTCTGGTCCCTTAAGGCACCATTTACAGGGTGGAAAAACAATAAGCATTATCAGAGGTTTCACAGGCACCTGTTCCATCTTAGGGGCAACAGATATCACATCAGGGGCATCAGATGGCACAAATAGGGCCGCTGGTGGCCTAGTGGGCAACGTTCGTGACTGCCACAGAACGGGCCTCAGGTTCGATCCCAGACAGGTACGAACGCTCGATCCACTAAATATCCGCCGTGCGTCGGATGGGCACGTTAAGCCGTCGGACCCCGGGTACTGGCCCCCGGTAATAAATAAGGGCGTCTTCCTCCCCCTTTCTACTTCACTTCCGTGTCACTTTCCTATCGGGCACTCTAGCTCGAATCTCCTGGCTTCCTATTTCAAAGGGTTGTTTAAGACCTGGGGTCACACACTCCCTTCCTAAAATCCTCTACATATGATCATTCGATGTCACAAGTCATTGCCTAGTCAAGCTTGTATAAGACGTTTCCTAGTGCTAAAAAGCTTTCCTTCCTAGTTTTTAAAATATTTTTTTCGCATTTAAATTTGAAGTAGACATTTTTATCAAAATGCCTCCTGTGAATTCCAAGCCTTACAAAGAATTAACTTTAAAAGAGAAAATCTATCTCCTGAATTTTTTGGAACATAACAGCCAGCGAAAAACCGCTGAAAATTTTCAAGTCAGCAAAATGTCTGTGTGTAACATTAGTAAACGTAAGGCCGAATACTTAAAACGGTATGAAGAAGATAATGAAAATGGATTATGCAGCAGGAAATTGCGAAAGACTGACAATTTTGATGTAAACCAAGCAACTTTTATGTGGTTTCAGAGAATGCGTGGAATGAATGCACGAATATCAGGCCCAATGCTGCAAGAAGCTGCATTAGATTTCTCAAAAAGACTTGGTGTTAACCAGTTTACTGCTTCTAATGGCTGGCTTGAATCATTCAAAAAGCGGCATAACATTTCACAAAAAAAATTTATGCGGAGAATCTAATGATGTGGATTGCAAAACTGTTGCAAGTTTCAAAAAAGAGAATGTCCCAATTCATAACAGGATTTACCATGGATGATATTTTTAACGCTGATGAATGTGGTTTATTTTTTCGGGCATTGCCGACCAGAACTTTGGCAATACCTGGTGATAAATGCAAAGACGGAAAGATTTCCAAGGAAATATTTACTGTCTTGTTTGCTTGCAGTGCTACTGGAGAAAAGTTAAAACCGCTTGTTATTGGCAAAGCAAAAAAACCACGCTGTTTTAAAAATGTAAACCCTGATAATTTACCTGTACTTTGGCGTGCAAATTGGAAAGCTTAGTTGACTGGTGATATCTTTAAAGAATGGGTAGCTACTGTGAACAGACAAATGAAATGCCAAAAACGAAGCATTCTCTTGATAATAGATAACTGCCCAGCACATCCTCCTGATTTATCATTTTCAAATGTAACCATCAAATTTCTTCCTGCAAACACATCTCCAGCCACTTGACCAAAGCATAATCCAATCCTTTAAACTGATGTACAAAAAAGCCGTGTTGTAAGCAGTGATATCGAGGTCGGAGCAAGCAAATTCGGCTAATGAGATTACCAACTCCATCAATGTTCTTGATGCTATAATGTGGATCAAAAACTCGTGGGAACAAGTGTCTGCGACCACAATTACAAAATGTTTTGCAAATGCTGGATTTTTAAATGCTTTAACTTCACCTACTGCCACACATTTTCATTTTTTTGGCTCACTACCCAAAAAAGGTTGTGCATCTGTGATGATTTAGTTGCGAACGAATCGCATGATAGGTGAGGGAGATAAAGGGGTAAAACACCTCGGCGTAACTATATCTTCTCGTCCTCATCTGAGTGATCTTGGCAGCGAAAGTACGTGTACGGAGAGAGAATATCCGGGTGACGTCATCGGCAAACCTACTATCACAAGTACACCTTCATCGCACGGCTGATTGGTCCTTGTACCACATAGCGCGGAGAAATGCACCAGGATGCAAAAAATGTCGTCCGAATGTGGCGACAGTAGTTGGAGGAAGGTAACGTACGTCGCCGTAGTGGAACTGGTGCACGTAAACGGATGTCCGAAATCCTCGATCGCCGCACTCGACGGCAAATATAACAGTACCACAATCCTCAGCGCACGATGTTCGAAGAGGTGTACAGGCAGTTATGGGCATTACCGTACCATCGGGGACTGTGAATTGCAGATTGGCTGAGGAAGGTTTCCACTCTCGCCAGCTGTTGCGACGACTGCCACTCACCACAGCACAGCGTCACGCAGGGTTGCACTGGTGTCCTACGAGACCTACGTGGATGGGCGAATGGAACTACGTCGCATTCAACGACGAGTCTTGCTTCTGTCTCTGCGCCAACGAATCGCCGAATGAGAACCTGGAGACGACGCGGTCACAGGGATGATGTTGCTGCCATTCGTGAGCATCATACGGATCCTCAGCCTGGTGTCATGGTTCGGGGCGCTGTTAAATGACAGCACGATGACACGTCGATGAGGTACTGCAACACGTTTTGTTGCCGTATTTCTGTGATGTCACTGATACGAAAAAATTACCGTCTTTGGCACGATTTAATGATAAAAGATGAGAAATATATACAATTAAAAACCATATGTACACGAGCACTTTCGAGGCAGAGGCTACCTCATCCTCAGATGTACGACCTACCGACATCTGAGGATGAGGTAGCCGCTGCCTCGAAAGTGCTCGTGTACATATGGTTTTTAATTGTATATATTTCTCATCTTTTATCATTAAATCGTGCCAAAGACGGTAATTTTTTCGTATCAGTGATTCATTTTTGCACGAGTCTTCAACCTTCATTGACTGATACCAAATTTTAAGAAGACAACGCCCGGCCGCACTCAGCCAACACCAGAAGGCAGGACCTACGAAGTGTTCAGGTGCTGGCCTAGCCAGTACGATCCCCAGACTTACCCCTAATGGAGAACGTGTAAGACGTCATTGGCAGACAATTTAACACTTCTGCTGCACAATCCCTCTCGATGTCGAATAATTGTGGACAGAGGTCGATGACGCATGGTCAGCGATACCTCAGGACACCATCCGTGGACTTTTCCACTTGATGCCACGCAGTGTTTGCCAAATATACGGCCCAGCATAGCTGTCGTACGACCTACCGACTTAGGCCACATTATGCTGTAGAGTATCGTCACCCATTGCATTTATAAACACACAGGACAAAAATTACGAATTGCTAATTGAAACATGTACATCAGTAAAAATTTGATAACGTAACGATTTGTATAATACAGAGAGTGAAACTGCTGGATTATGATTGTGGATGTCTGAGGTGTGTGTGTGCTTATTGTAGCATTCTAGCATTCTGTATTTCCTTTTACATGTATAACAATGGGTCGTAAAGGTGACGTTACTGAGTGGCAAAAGGTGGAGATCGTTTTTGACCGAGAACATGCTCATTCCTTCAAGAGGCGGCGAAGTTTGTCTGACTGTCCGAGTCAACAGTAAATATTGTCCATTTTGCAGTGAAAGAAGTACGGAAGCTATCACTGTAGGGAGAGCAACTGTGGTAGAAGCTCTATGACGACAAACCGGGATCGCATGCGTTTGGGACGATTAGCAACTGCAGCCTGTTTCCAGACTCGTCAAAAACTGCTTCAACAGTACAATGCTGGGCCCAGTAAACCAGTCTCAGAACGAACTCTACGGAGAGGACTGCATGGCTTGGGCATTTTCAGTCGTGTTGCCGAGATACGACCAAAGTGAACAACTGTCCAGAAGAAAAATCACCTAGCTTGGGCAAAACAGCATTGTCACTGGACCACAGAACAGTGGCGACAAAAAATATTGTCCAACGAATCCAGATTCTGCTTGTATTCCAATGATGGTTTCTTTGGGGTCATGCGACAGGCAGGAGAAGCATTTAATCCAGAATGCGTTCAAACAGCTGTGCAAAAAGGAGGTGGAAGTGTTATGTTTCCGGGTTGTATTTCAAGTACTGGAGTTGGACCATTCGTTGAAGTGTCCAATTGCATGCAATCTATGGATTATGTGCCACTCTTAAATAAGGCATTATTGCCAATTGTCCAGGTTGTGCAACAAGAAGGCCACATAGTGGATCCAGTGTTTCAAGATGATAATGAAGGTTCATCAAGCTGGAATTGTGCTGGATTGGTTTAAAGAACATGAGAGAGACCTTCCACATCTCAATTGGCGTGTAAATTCATCCGATCTAAATGTGATTGAAAAATGTGGGACATGTAACGTGAAGGAGATAAACAATTTCCTGGAAATTTGGAGGAAACAAGGGACCTTTAGAGCATGGAGTGGAATAAATGTGGTACGCATTTGATACCGAGTCATATTGATAGCATGCAAAACAGAATTAAAGCTGTAATAAAAGCAGGTGGAGATGCACAGTCGAGTCACATTACTGTGACCACCTCCTACTTTTGACGTCAACAGCGCGTCGCCAATAAAAGGAGGCACGTGTCGTGAGCTGGCTTCGAGGGTGTATAATGTGTGCTGTAGGCAATCTGAAATCATATCACTCGTTGCTGTCATGGCTAAAAGGAGGAATTTATCAGATTTGCAAAAACGGACGATTATCAGCTTTCAGGCCAAGGGTGGCAGTATTTCTGAAACAGCGCAGCTTGTGAACTGTTCGCGTGCTGCTGTGGTTAAAGTGTATCGTGATTGGAGAAATGGCATCATTGCGAATGAGCGAAGTGGAAACTCCGGAGCACCACGTGCCATTGATGTGAAAAGTGAACGTCGGCTTCGGAGGTGCGTGAGGACCGATTGACATGCTACAGTGGAGCAACTCACCCGCCGAATGAACCAGGGGGCTATTGCAAGTGGGTCTAAAACGACAGTTCAGCGAACCTTGCTGCGTATGGGGCTCCGATTCAAACGGATGGTCACTGTACCTATGCTAACAAAGGTGCATCGGCAGAAAAGGCTTACATTTGCACGGAAGTATCGGAGTTGGACTTCCGCTGATTGGCAAAGGATTGCCTTTTCCGATGAGTCACCTTTTCTGCTTCTTCGAACGGATGGACGTTGGCGTATAAGGCGAGAAACATCGGAGAACAAATACTCTTCAACCATTGCTGGAAGAACACAAGCTGGTGGGGTCAGCGTTATGGTCTGGGGAATGTTTTCGTGGCATTCTCTAGGTCCACTCATACTTGTGGAAGACACTATAAACCGAATTCGTTATGAATCCATCCTTGCAGACTACGTACGCCCATAAAAGCTGATTGTCTTCCCTGGGGCGGATGGGATTTTCCAGTACGACAATGAGACGTGTCACACAGCTAAAAATGCCCGAGAGTGGTTGGAAGAGCACGATGAAGACTTCAAAGTACTTCCCTGGTCCCCTAATTCCCCAGATTTAAACTCAATAGAGCATCTGTGGGACCACCTCGATCGTGTTGGATCCTCCACCACGCACCCTTCAGAAGCTGTCAGATGCACTGCAGTCAGTATGGCTCCACATATCCGTGAACAACTTCCAGCACCTTATTGAGTCACTCCCAGCCCGTCTAGCTGCTGTCCGCGCTGCACACGGCGGCTACTCTGGATATTAGCTGGTGGTCACAATAATGTGACTCGACCGTGTATAACTTCGTATTAAGGAGTAAAGTTTACATTGCGTAATTTTTTGTTACGTGTGTTTATTATCCCGCAGAAATTAAACGACTTCTGTCCCACCTACTTATCTATATGTGTGACACGTTTGGTCTCAATTAGCCAGGTTTCCAGGTGTGGCTTTTTCTTGTCGAGCAGTGTACATGATACAAACAACAGCAACAACAAAAAAATAAAATAAAAAAAATTCAGCAAAACTTTTTCTGTAATTAGTTAAATATACAGGGTGATTCATAAAGTAGTATACAGTTTCAACGCACTATGAAACAAGAACAATGTAAGATATTTTATGTTACCTGTAACAGAATTGTAGGGGAATGTTTCAAGTCTTTTTAGAGACAGTCACAGATGTTCTATGTGTGCAGCCTTAGTCACACGACATACATCGAGCCGGTAATCCATTTCCGCCCAAACGCGAGGTAAGATATCTGAATCAAGGTCAGTGAGATTTTGCAACATTTGTATGGAATCATTTTCAGCTTCTTTCTCAAAATTCTCCAGACAGTGGGCTGTGAAATCTGCACTTCACGACTCCCCCTCCGCGTTAATTTTCCCTGACTTCGTTGAATGGCGGTGCAAACACTATCGGTTGGAGGTTCTTTTCCGAATCGTGGTAGAAAATCTCGTTGCACAACAGTTACAGATTCCGTTTTGCTCAATTCAAGAACACAAAGCGCCTCTTCCACTGCAGACGCTGCCATTTTGACTGACTAGTCACGTGACGCGCGCGGTATCGCCTACGTCACTTCCCTCAGTAGCGGGACACAAACTTTATGGGTGCATCTACCTAACGGTTCGCAGTTGTGGTCCGTGTCTTCAACTGTTACTGTTTTACAGCATCTGGAAACTGTATACTTCTTTATGAATCACCCTGTGGAGTGTGTTTCATAAACATTGTAACCGGAATTTATTTCCTCTGGCCGTTGACATGAATTTCCAATTGGAAAAGAACTATTAGAATGAAGCTTAGATCTCGTCGTGGCAGTTTCACTAGCGTAGGTGGGTAGCATTTGCTTTAAAACAGGAAATGTAAATTTTTATACGGCCCCCGCAGCGAACAATATCCAAGTTGTGCCTCATGCTAATTAATCTAAAGAAAGCAACCCATCTTTCTAGCTTGCAAAAAATCGCTGAGATGCGGGGGTCCTAACAAAAGTTTTGCACACTGTCCATTTTTGAGAAAAGTGTGAAGTAACGGAGAAAACTTACCTTATTGTCGTTCAATGTACTCCCCTCCGCTGCTAATGGCTGCTTGCCAGGGGTGAGATAGGTTCTCGATGCCCCGTAGTACGCCATCTTTGTTCAGCTGTCGTATTACTCGGGCCACGTACAATGACAGTTATTCCAGAGATTCGTAGCGGATGCCACGGAGCCGATTTTTTAACTTTGGGAAAAGATCAAAGTCGGATGGACTGAGATCAGGGCTGTATGGTGGGTGGGATAAAGTTCCCTAGCCATATTTCGACAAAAGTCCCTGAACTGACGCTGCACCATGACACAATGCGTTTTCATGCAGCAAGATCGCTCCCGCTTCCAACAAGTTGGAGCGATTTTGGCGAATTTTTGGTCTCATCTTTGTCCTCAGAAAGTCACGATAATATTGTGCGTTGACATTTTGCTCTACTGTCACTCGATCAGAGACCACAACACCCTGAGCATCGTAGGAAAAAATTTGCTTCACTTGGATTGTTGCGGACGACACTTTGAGGGGCGTGGAAAACTTGGATGACTCCATTCCGCTGATTGTGACTTTTAGTTCCGGCTCAAAATCACGGGTCCAAGTCTCAACAATTGCGACAATTCTGTTGAGGAAGGTGTCGCCCTCCCTTTCGAACCCGTGGAGGTGATGCTGCGCGATGGCTACCTTTTGCTCGGGGGTGAGTTAATGGGGCACCCAGCGTGCGGCGATTTTCTTTTTCCCCAGTGAGTCAGTCAAAATTCGGTGAGCAGACATGGTGGATAAATTTGCCTGATGAGAAATCCCCTCGACTGTCAAACGGCGATTCTCGTCGAGTAGCGTTGCAACAATGGTGACAGATGTTTTGTCTATCGCCGTTTGAGGTCGGCCTGGGCGGTGATCATCTTCGATGCTGCTTCCGCTCTCCCGAAAGCTCGATGCCCAGCGAGAAATTGTGCTTAGATCAAGTGTTCCTTCCCCACAAACTTCTTGCAAGGCAGTTTGGATCTGTGTCGGAGTTTCCCACCGCAGAGTTTCTATTTTTACGTATGAGCGCTGGTCTAACGCCATGACTCGACCTGAGGAGCTGCACGCTTCCATTTCCAAACCCTCCCACGTCCACACAGCAAATGATAGCGCGTTGTTCTGACATCACTGCGTTGCTGAGAGTCTGACCTTGACATGATGCTATCATTTTCCTGATTGCATCATCCGCTTCCGTTTTAGATTAACGTGTGCAGAACTTCTGTTATCACCCTCGTATTAACGATCTGAACTATGAACGTGTCGTGAAGACAAAGCCTCATTTTCCAATTATGGGATTCGAACTCACATATGCCTTCTCCAGAGTCGACTCTTCTACCAGTTGAACGACACCGACAAGACGTATGACTGCTGATTTGCCGCCTCGAGATGTGCGTCGCCTCTTAGGTAGGTACGTCACATACCAGGTGATCCAAAAGTCACACAAAACTTTGAGAATCAATAATTCGCTGAATTTGGACAGTAGCGCAATGCGGTTTGCACAGAAATGCACAGAACGACATGGGATTTCTTGTGAAATTAAAACATTTATTGGACATTTTAGTTTCATTCATGGCCGCCAGATGGTGCTACAGTCGAATGATTAATTGTGGGTTATACCAGGTAAATTGACGTAACGTCCACAAAAGGTTACTTACGGCAAAGGTGCTCAATGTGGTGCCCATCATTTGTAATCATTGTCTGCAGGCGGGAGAAGACAGCATTAAACAACGACCTCTGCCTGCACACGAAAGAAGACAGCATTAAACAACGACCTCTGCCTGCACACGAGAGAAGACAGCATTAAATAACGACCTCTGCCTGCTGGCGAGAGTAGACACCACTGACATAATTGAACAGCGAGCACTCCCTGCAGACGAGAGAAGACACCATTGTCAGCATTAAACAGCGAGCACCGCCTACAGACGAGAGAAGACAACACTGACAGCTATAACGTACAAGTTTGTCAGCATCGAAATCGGGTCCCCTCGCTCCGAAGTAAGTCGCTCTCCCAACTGAGCTACACGGACATGGGCTCTCACTGCTATCTGCCTTTATCTCATGTGCGTCCTGCGCGGCAGGCACGTCACACAGCATTAAACAGCGAGCACTGCCTGAAGACGAGAGAAGACACCATTGACAGCATTAAACAGCGAGCACTTCCTGCAGACAAGAGAAGACACCTTGTCAGCATTAAACAGCGAGCAGTGCCTGCAGACGTGAGAAGACACCACTGACAGTAATAAATAGCGAGCACTGCCTGCAGACGAGAGACACCATTGACAGCATTAAACAGCGATCACTCCCTGAAGACGGGAGAAGACATCATTGGCGGCATCAAATAGCGAGCAGTGCTTGCAGATGAGAGAAGACACCATTGGTAGCATTAAGCAGCGAGCACAGCCTGCAGACGAGAGACACCATTCACAGCATCAAACAGCAATCACTGCCTGCAGACGAGAGAAGACACCATTGTCAGCATTAAACAGCGAGCACTGCCTGCAGACGGGAGAAGACAGACACCATTGACAGTATTAAATAGCGAGCACTGCTTGCAGACAAGAGAAGATACCATTGACGTATTAAATAGCGAGCAGTACCTGCAGACGAGGTGTGGTTGAAAGATGATGTCGAACAGAGTCTTCCAACATGGTCAATGAAGTGGACGATATCAGTACACCTGCGACTTCAGGTGGTCCCATAACCAAAATTCACGTGGTGCAAGATCTGGAGACCTGGGTGGCCATTCGTATCGAAAATGACACCTTATCACACGATTTTCCCTAAAAGTTGATTTTCTTGACAGCAGACGTGATGTGCGGTGGCGTTCCGTATTGCATGAATGGTACAGCATTCAGTGCATGCCTTTCTTGCAAGCTCGATACAGTGCTCTTTCGTAAAAGTTTTACGTAACGTGCACCTGTGATAGAGACGGTTTCGAAAGCAGTATCACGGATTTCGTCGAAGAAACAAAGGGCCAATGATGAAGGACGACGTGAACCCACATCACACTGTGACCTTTGGCTAATGGATTGGTGTTTCTGTAACAGCCCTGGGAGTTTCCTCAATTCTTTTAACTCTAGATACTACTTACCTTGTGGAACACTCTGGTTTGTATTTGAGGAGGTTTGCTGTTCACGGTCGCTGGTTGGTGTTTGTGTACTTCTGTTTGCCGCTGTATCTCCGCTTCTAAAAACCCTATTGAGAACTTTCTTTTGTTACTGTATGCTATTCGCTACCATAAAGATGGTGAACATTATCCTCTTTTAATAATGCTCAGCTTCTCCGCTGGGCGGTGTAAATGCCAAAACCTTTTTCTCCCTATCTCTGCTTCCGGGAGACCTATTTGAAAAGTTCTTTTTCCTTAGTATAGCTTTTGCCACGAAGAATAGTTTTCGCCTATTTTCGACTTTTCCATTATGCAAAATTCTTCTGCTAGGAGGAGCAGAGCTATACCATGTTTCCTTCTATATTTCTTCTTAGCTTAAGGTTGTACAAAGTCTTAAATATTTAGGTGTTTTTATTCAGTCGGGTCTTAAATTCAACTCTCACATTGATTATCTTACTTCCCTAATTTTTAGAAATATTGGAATCATTGGGGGAGTAAAGGCTTATTTGTCTCCGAAAATTATGATTTTACTTTATTACACTTTAATTTATACCCACTTCTCATGTTGTATTTCGGTCTGGGGCTCGACTACCAATTATAGCTTAACTAAACTTCAGAGATTACAAAATAGATTTTTGAGACTGGTGTAATTCAGACTTTCGGGTTCCTACTTTTCAAATTCTAATTTAATCTCCAGATTGCAGCCTAATGATGTTATGTTATTAAAAATTGCTCAATTATACCGTTTTAACTTAGCAAAACTCATGTTTAAAAGGTTAAAGAATGACTTACATGTATTTTCTTCTTTAATTGTCCCTAGCCATTCTTACTCAACTAGACATAAAACCTCACTGATCTCTTGTTTCCTTTCACATGAACGCTCTAGAGCTTTAATTAATTTTGGTGGTCCGAAGATTTGGAATTCGTTCCCACCACAATTGTTGGCTATTAATAATTATAATTTGTTTAAAAGAAAACTTAAACAATACTTATTATCCTGAAATCAGTTTCACGATGCCCTTATCATTTTCACCTCCTGAACGGGTTGTACGGTGTTATGACGAAGTTAATTTCCCCATCATTTTTTGAAAGGATCAGGATTCGAACCTGCTACTCTCGGCTCCGGAGCTCCGAGTGTTATCCACCATACAACACTGGCGAGTGCTCGCACTGCTATCTGCCTTTATCTCATGTGCGTCCTGCGAGGTAAGCACGTCACAGTGTGTCTTATAACGAAGTGAATTTCTCCGTCATTTTTATCCGCGCCGGGGTTCGAACCCGGGTCCACTCATTCCGGAATAAGTTGCTCTACCAATTAAGCTACGCGGACATTGATTCTAATTGCTATCTGCCTTTATGTCGTGTACGTCCTTCTGGCAGGTACGTCACATCTCCTGGTACGTTACATCATCTCCCCCTTATTTTTCTTTCTTTCGAAGTGCTGCTCATATTTTTCCTATCTCGCAGTGTGGAAATAACATCACACCAATGCGAGATTTTGAACGGTCGGGTCATCCGGGTAGTTCGGGCGCCATTATAACGAATTAAATTTCTCCGTCATTTTTATCCGCGCCGGGGTTCGAACCCGGGTCCACTCATTCCGGAATAAGTTGCTCTACCAATTAAGCTACGCGGACATTGATTCTAATTGCTATCTGCCTTTATGTCGTGTACGTCCTTCTGGCAGTTACGTCACATCTCCTGGTACGTTACAGTCTGGCTTGCTTTGTTTTTGGACATTTATTATGTGTTCAGTCGTCAGGATGATAGGGCTCGTCAGACCTCGTGGAGGCCTTTTCCCTCTTATTTCCTGGTTGTTGCTGTATTGATTTGTTTTACATTTGAATGTCTACTGCGTATTTGTAACAACAGAAATACGAATAAACTGAATTAAATTAAACTTTAACGGTTCGATTTGAAAATCCATTTGTCTTTGATATTTTGACGTAGAACTACGTCTTATGGTACAGATTAGCAGAGGACGCGAAATAATTGTATGACCGATATCAACTGGCAATAACTCCGGAGTTATCGGTGGCGTGGCAATGGCGCTACTAGCGCACAGATGGCATTTAGTAACAATTATAAGGGGTAGGGCCGGAGGATCAATGGCAGTTCGTGACAGCGCGCCGAAGTGGATGCTCTGCGAGTATACTTCTGTTTTCGCGTTCAATACTTCTGAACTAAAGGTGATTGAACACTGATTTTAGTATGTAATTAATTTTAACATAATGGAATAGTCGTGTGAATAACAAAAAAATTACTACTGCAACTGTTAACAATAAGAGTAGATGGTCAGTCGTGGCCGAAAGTCCTGCACCTGGAGACCGAAAGTCAATTTTTGATGTTTGAAGTCAACTATGAAAGCGTAATTGTAAAGTCAGGAATACATATTATAGATCATTTTAAAGGAAATTTTATGCTGAATTCAAATAGTTTTACAGAATATTATTACCAGTAATAAAAATGAAATTACAAGCATAAGTACAGCGTCTAGTCATAAAAAGCAAACAAGTTAGTAAAGTCATGCAATGCATTGATTATGATACGCTTTGCAACATACCAGAAATCATTACTCCAGTTATGAGGATAATGGCTGTGGAATAAATCTCGCTCCGTGCCCTGACCTTTGACCCCATTTTGATTTTATTAAACAGAATTGGTTCAGTATATACCTCCGGAACAACATACTAACGTTTTGTCGCAATAGACACATTTTTATTCAAGTTATGGGGATAATGACTGGAGAATAAATCTCGGTCCTGTGTCCTGACCTTTGACCCAATTTTGATGGTATTCAACGGAACTGGTTCAGTATACCTCCGGAACAACATGATAAAGTTTTGTCGCAATCGAATAATATTTACGTAAGTTATGACGCATAAAGGCGATGGAATAGATCTCGCTCTTATGTCCTGACCTTCGACCCCATTTCGCCCGTTTTCAATAGGGTTCGTCCCCAGGCAGTCCCCTACCTCATACTAAAATTTCATCGAAATCGAACCATTTTTTACCCAAGTTATGACGCCTAAAGGCAATGGAATGGATCCCGCTCCTATGTGACCTTTGACCCGATTTCGCCCATTTTCAATAGGGTTCATCCCCAGGTGGTCCCCTACCACATATTACAATTTTATCGAAATCAAACCATTTTTACGCAAGTAATGACGCATAAGGGCAATGAAATGAATCCCGCTCCTATGTCCTAACCTTTGACCCCATTTCGACCATTTTCAATAGTGTTCGTCTTCAGGTGGTCCCCTACAAAATACTAAAATTTCATCGAAATCGAACCATTTTTACGTAGGTTATGACGCATAAGAGCAATGGAGTGGACCCCGCTCTTATGTCCTGACCTTTGACCCCATTTTGCCCATTTTCTATAGGGTTCGTTCCCAGTGGTCCCCTACCACATACTAAAATTTCATCGAAATCGAACCATTTTTACGCGAGTTTTCGTGCGTACGGACAGACAGGCAGACAGACCGACGGACAAAGCTGGACCATATACGTTTCTTCAACCTACTGTTGGAAAGCGTAAAAAATAGGGGAATTTGCGAAATTAGTGTAGTATGCATTTAACGTACAATTACTGTACAGTACATTATTGAAACTTGCAGGACACTTGAAATAACTTACCAACAAGCAAAATACGCTTTAATATTTGATTGGATAACCACGGTTTCTTAGTAACAGAGTGCACCTTCTTGGCATGGAACTAATGAGCTTCTCTAGCTGTCCACTAGTGATAACACGGTGCCATACGGCCCTTACAGACTCAATTAATGCTGTTTGAGATGTGGGTTCTTGTTGACGGATCTTTTGCTTCCATCTCGCCCAAAGATTATCTGTAGAATTAAGATCCGGTGACTGTGCCGGCCACTGAAGTTTTCTTATAACTTTTCGATTAAACCTCTCGTCAACCAACTTTGACCGATGACATGGCGCGTTATCGTCCTGAAAGATAAAATTCCGCAAATCTATGTCTTCTGCAGATGGTAGCAGTTTGAACTCCAAAATATCCACATATTTCGATCCATGCAATGTGCCATCAACAATGTGCAGAAGACCAACACCACTGGGTGAAATACAGGACCATAATATTCCCGAATGTGGGTGCTTGATTGTTGGCTGGGTGCAGCATGCCTTATATCTTTCACCAGCCCGACGACGTACATAAGTATTTCCATTATTAGCGGAAATAGTAACAGTTGTTTCATCACTGAAAATAACATTTTTCCGTTCATCAACAGTCTAATTCTTCTGTGCTTTGGCCCAAGCAATTCTTTTGAGCTGTTGTTGTTCAGTAAGGAAAGGTTTTCTTGCAGTCAGTCCATTTTCTTGTAGTCTACGACGAACTGCACGTGCAGATGTAATAATGCCTACTTCATTCTCCCACTCATTTCTCAAATCAGTGGCTGTTTTAAACCTTGATTTTCCGGAACGACTAATCAACATGCGATCATCACGTTCATTACACAGCCTTGGTTGACCTGTTCTTTTTCTGTTTCCCACACATGCAGTTTCTGCAACTCTTTTAATGGTGCTCAAGACAGTGGAATGATCACAGCCACATTTAACAGCAATTTTACGACTACTGAATCCAACTTTTACGACTACTGAATCCAACTTGAATAAATTATCTACAAAACGTACCAGGGTGCTCTCTCGATTTTTTTTTGTCTGCATCTTCCCATTTTAGTTTAGCAGACGAATCTAACGAACCTTTCACTTAGTCGAATTGCTCATTACATAGTTTTGATACTGTTCAATGACAATTATACGCCCATTATGTAACAGTTTCTTCAAATTTGAATATCAAACAGATTAACACGTGATTTATGTTCTGATTCATGAACTTTACCTGAACTTTTCCTTTGCATCACTGAAGCTTTCGGCCACGTAATAAATATCTTGGTAGTCCTGATCTTGGTAAGTTTGAACTACTGTTTTCTCCGGATTAAAGGAACGATGCTCCGGTTTGTCGGAAAGGGCGTGCTGTAATAAATATAAAAAAAAAAACCCTTTGAAATCTCTTCAAAATTTAGCAACAAAATTACAGAATCACTGCATTTAAACGTAGTAGGCGTTGTGCGCAATGTAAAAGCCGCGCTAGTGACCGACTGGTCAGAGAATCGGTCTCCTGGCTAATCCCAAGAGGTGAGCTATATATATATATATATATATATCTATGTTGTACTTGGTGTGAGTCAAAATTATATATGTATTTTTTTGCTTAGGTATCTTCTTAATAGAATGTGAATTGTGAATTTTCAAAACTGCTGCGTTGCGCGTTTTGATCTTCAGGTTTTTTTGCAACTTTCGTTTTAAATTCTAAAGTTTTTCCTTAGTCTTCAGTTTTGCTCTTCAGTATATATATATATATATATATACACACACAGTCGAGTCACATTATTGTGACCAAATCCTACTTTTGACGTCAACAGCGCGTAGCCAATGAAGCAAAGCACGTGTCGTGAGCTGGCTTGGAAAGTATATAAGGTGTGCTGTAGGCATTCTGAAAACATATCATTCGTTGCTATCATGGATAAAAGGAGAGATTTATCAGATTTTCAAAAAGGGATGATTATCGGCTTTTGGGCCAAGGGTGGCAGTATTTCTGAAACAGCGCAGTTTGTGGACTGTTCGCGTGCTGCTGTGGTTAAAGTGTATCGTGATCGAAGAAATGGCACCATTGCAAATAAGCGAAGTGGAAACTGTGGAGCACCACGTGCCATTGATGTGACAGGTGAACGTCGGCTTCGAAAGTGCGTGAGGGACGATCGACACGCTACAGTGGAGCAACTCACCCACCGAATGAACCAGGGGGCTACCGGAAGGGTGTCTCAAACGGCAGTTCAGCGAACCCTGTTGCGTATGGAGCTCCGATGCAGACAGATGGTCACTGCACCTATGCTAACGAAGATGCAACGGCAGAAAAGGCTCATATTTGCACGGCAGTCTCGGAGTTGGACTTCCGCTGATTGGCAAAGGATTGCCTTTTCCGATGAGTCCCGTTTTCTGCTTCTTCGAACAGATGAACGTTGGCGTATAAGGCGAGAAACATCGGAGAACAAGCATTCTTCAACCATTGCTGGAAGAACACAAGCGGGTGGGGCCAGCGTTATGGTGTGGGGAATGTTTTCGTGGCATTCTCTGGGTCCACTCATACCTGTGGAAGAAGACACTATGGACCGAATTCGTTATGAAACCATCCTTGCAGACCACGTACACCCATACATCCTGATTGTCTTCCCTGGGGTGGATGGGATCTTCGAGTATGACAATGCGACGTGTCACACAGTTAGAAATATCCGAGAGTGGTTGAAAAAGCACGATGAAGACTTCAAAGTACATCCCTGGCATCCTAATTCCCCAGACTTAAACCCAATTGAGCATCTGTGGGACCACCTCGATCGTGTTCTTCGCTCTATGAATTCTCCACTACGCACCCTTCAGCAGCTGTAAGATGCACTGCAGTCAGCATGGCTCCACATACCTGTGAACACCTTACAGCACCTTACGGTATCACTCCCAGCCCGTCTAGCTGCTGTCTGCGCTGCAGAAGACGGTTACTCTGGATATTAGCTGGTGGTCACAATAATGTGACTTGACAATGTGTGTGTATATATATCGATCATCATCATCAACCATTATCAATCCACTGCTGGACGAAGGTCTCCCCAAGTTTCTTCCATAATGGTCTGTCTTGTACCAGTCTCCTCCATGCCACTCCCGCATACTTTCGACTGTCATCCACCCAAACCCCCCATGCCGTCTTCTTCTAGGTCTTTTCCTGTCTCTTGGAATCCAGTCTAAAATTTCGGCTGTCCATCGATGGTCTGTCCTTCTGGCAATATGTCCAGCCCATTGCCATTTCAGGGATTTTACTCTGATCATGATGTCTTCCACTCTTGTCATTTTTCGGATCCACGTGTTCTTCTTCTTATCTCTCCTGGTTACACCAAGCATGCACCTCTCCATGCTTCTTTGAGTTGTCTGCAGTCTTTGTATGTCTCTTTTAGCTAAGGTCCACGTCTCTGCACCATACGTAAGCACTGGAAGGATGCATTGATCAAACACTTTTCTTTTAAGACTGAAACTTCCATTGTGCATGGCTTTATCGAACTTGAAAATTATGCTGTTTCTTCCAAAAGCTCTCCAGGCAAGTTTTGTACGCCGATTAATTTCTTCATCAATGTGACCCTCACTTGATATTTGCTGTCCAAGATAAACGTACGTGTCTGTTATCTCCAGCTTTTCTCCATCAATCGATAAATCTTCATTTCTTGTAAAAGCATTGTACATCACTTTTGTCTTCTGAAAGTTCATTTTTAATCCCACTTCTTTACTCTTGTCAGCAAGTTCCTGGATCATACTCTGCAGCTCTGATGGGCTAGTTGCAAAAATGACTACGTCATCAGCAAAACGAAGGTGGGTTAGATAATCTCCATTAATCTTTATCCCTTTGTTTTCCCAGTTCAGTGACTGAAAGACATTTTCCAATGTGGCATTAAAGAGCTTCGGAGATATGGTGTCACCTTGTCTCACTCCCTTTCCAATTTTTATGTGTGTTGCATTTTCAAACAGCCGAATCTTTGCACTTGCATTGTCATAGATGTTATTAATAATATTAATGTATGCATCTTCAATACCGCAGGATTTCAGAGCCATTGCAACTGCTGATGGTTTCACCGAATCAAAGGCTTTTTCATAATCGATAAAAGCCATGCACAATGGAAGTTCATATTCCCTCGCTCTTTCAATCAGTTCTCTCAGTACGTGGATATGATCTATAGTGCTGTAGCCACTCCTGAATCCAGCTTGTTCTCTCGGTTGAGCCATGTCCAGTGTTACCTTCAAACGGTGTGACAGAACTTTAGTGAAGATTTTATAAACCACTGATAGGAGGCTGATAGGTCTGTAGTTCCTGAGATCCTCAATGCCACCATTTTTATGTAGCAGGATCATTGTAGCACTGTTCCAATCCTCAGGAATCTTCCCTTAATTAAGGCATCGAGTGAAAACTTGGGCGAGTACTGTTTCAGTTTCTCCACTTGCTTCTTGTATGATGTCTACGGTAATTCCATCTTCTCCTGCAGCTTTTCTCCGTTTCATGTTCTTGATTGCATGTGCAACGTTTGCTGGGAGGAATAGAAGAACTCTGGTACCTTTTGTAATTCTAGAGTACATGTATCATCCCTTTCATACAGTTTTGAGTAGAAATATTTCACTCTTATCAAAATTTCACCTCTATTTCTTGTTACAGAACCATCCTCTTTTCTCAGAGCCATAATCTGTTTTCTTCCCTTACTCAGATGTCCCTTTGCTCTCTTCAGGCTTTGGTTGCTTTCAATTGCTTTCCTCACTAGTTCACAGTTGAATTTCCTTACATATTCAGTGATACGTTTTCGTGCCGTCTTGCATAGTTCTATATATTCCACTTTGGAAGTCACATCTTCTTTAGTTGAACTCATCTCTCTTCTTTTTGCATCAGAATTTTAGTTTTTCCTGATAATTTGTTTTTATGCAACTTGTTCTTAGTACCGGCTATTTTTGTTGCTGTTTCAATAAGAGCCTTGGTCAGTTTTCTGTTAACTTCAGAGATGTCCACTTTTTCCAATGTTAGGACTTCTAAAGCAGAGAATCTGTTCCTCAGTTCCGATTTGAAGGTATTATGATGTTTTTAAGGTTGATCATGTCAATACACTTTGTTTGTTTTATGAGCTTGCCACGCTCGAATTTAGCATTGAGGTGCATCTTACACCTTAGCATTCTATGGTCACTACCTGTGTCAAACGTGTTTAGCACACTCCAGTCTTCCATGACAAATTTCTTGTTACACATAATAAAATCAATTTCACTTGTCAATCCATTGGGATGCCTCCATGCCCATTTCCTTTGTGGCTTTTTCTTGAAAAAGGAGTTCATGATGAAAAACCCTTCTGCTTCTGCAAATTCTACAAAAGTATTTCCACGCTGGTTTCTGTTGCCGTGATCAAATTTACCTACTGAAGTTTCATTCTGTTGCCCTTGCCTTATTTTCGCATTGAAATCTCCCATCATGATCTTCAAGTACTGCTTGCCTTTATTATTTAGATGACGAATTTCCTCTTAAAATTCTTCAATCTCTTCTTCAGGATGATTTGTGGTGGGTGCATAAGTTTGAATAATCTGTGCCTGGTATCTTCTCGACAGTTGGATAACAAGTCGTGCAGCTCTGTCAGAGGAACTTTCAACTTCTACAACTTTATCCTTCAGTTTCTTGTTTATTATAAATCCAACACCACTAGTTCTGCCAGTATCTGTCCCACGATAATAGAAGAGATGTCCAGTTATATGGAAATATTCAAACTATATTTAAATTGTAACTTTTGTCATTTTGTGGGCCAATGGCAGTGAGAAATTTCCTCCCCACCCAGAAAGACGCCCAGCACAGATCCATTTCGGAGAAAGGTCATTCTCTTGTCGAACCTCTCCTACGGACAAAAGGACACCCCCTTTTTCCCGCAGCCGTCCACTCTTCAGTTTAATGAGATCTACTCCTTTTCTCCTTACCTCACTTAGCCCGACAATGTCCCACTTGATCCTTTGTAGTTCTTCTTCCAATTCAAGAACCTTTGAATCAGAAGATAGGGAGCGTCCATTATACGTAGCCACGGTCAGCATTAGATGGCAGCCTAGTCCGGTCCTCCGGTGATTCTTAGCACCCTGTGCCTTCATGTCGCACTGGCCGCTGCCTTGGCCAGGTACATTCCAGCTTCCGGAGACTGAGGGCCAAGATTTAAGTTGTGGAGTAATTTTGGAGGGTTTGGCCATAACTCACCACGCTGGCCAAGCGGGTTGGTGAGTGTGGGATAGCATTTCCTCTAATCCCGATTGTATAGTTATACCGCTCTTGGCGGTCGTCAGAGCCCCTTTAGTGGGAACAGGATGCACCACGAGAAGGCGGGTTTGGCATTTGTCAAGGAGACGTTGTAGTATCTTGCGCATCACCTGACCTCACACACACACACACACACACACACACATATATATATATATATATTATTTTGCAACCTTCATTTTAAATTCTAAAGTTTTTCCTTAGTCTTCAGTTTTGCTCTTAAGTATATATATATATATATATATATATATATATATATATATATATATATATATATAATAAGGGTTAAGTCTCTATGCGCTGTGTGAGAGGCTGACGTTTCTTTCTGACCAGTGTTCGAATCCTGGCTTTGCCGGCCATCTAGTCTGCAGTTTTTCCGGGGTTTTCCGCAGACTCCCTGTGTATAGGGATGTGCATGCGTAGATGCTTCCCTATCAAGTCGGTCCCGGACGCACATTGTCCCTTATCCGTACGCACAGAGGAATGGCAAGCCGACTGCATGAATTTGCCAGTAACCCTCAAGGGCGCATTGTCGTCTTTGCGAGCCTCAACCCGCCATGGGCGGTCGAGATAGATTGGATATATACATGTATATAGAGGGACTGGACGAAATAATGTGAACACTTGGGAAATAGGGGATATTTCTTTATAATTATTATGTGTTGGACTATCATTGGCCTTAATATAACTTCCAACCTTCTTGCAATAGATTCATACAGCTTTTAAATAGTCTTAAGTGGAAAGTTGTATCATTTGTCGATCAGAACATCAGACAGTTGCTTCAGAGGAGGAAATCTGCTTCTTACGGTGCTGCTCCATACTGCCCCCAGTAGTTCGATGACATTCAAGTCCAGTGATTAAGCTGGCCAGGGCTGATATTGAAGTTCATCTTGGTATTCCTCAAACCAAGACTGAGCTGCTCTGTCTGAGTGCATGGATCCATTATCATCTTGGGAAAAGGCATCATTGTTGGGAAACAACATTTGGAACATACGATCCTGCTGCTCACCTAGAATATCCAAGTACTCACTGACAGTAATTTGACCATGCAGATTAAGGATGGGGCCAGCCAAACACGATGACCAGATATATCACAGCCGCTCAAATGATCACAGAGCCACCCCTAAAGCGTAGAATTCGGTACCAGACATTTCGAGTTGTACGACCTCTTGGGGAGTTATCCTTGCAGACATTCGTGAATCTTGTCTCCCATAATTTTCCTGAAATCCCCCTACCTTTCTTTTCTGCCACCTGGGCTGAATACATTCGCTTAATAATCATCTCACCACTCATTCTTTCAGCATGGCAAAACCATCTCAGATTATTCGTGTCTCCACCAGAATAGCAACATTTTACTGAACATTACACACCTGCAACATATCTTCATGATCAGAACGTGTCTTACTACAAGAACACACGAACGAGTCACATTATTGTGGCCACCAGCTTATATCCAGAGTAACCACCGTGTGCAGCGCGGACAGCAGCTAGACGGGCTGGGAGTGACTCAGTAAGGTATTGGAAAGTGTTCACAGGTATGTGGAGCCATGCCAACTACAGTGCATCTGACAGCTGATGTAGAGTGCGTGGTAGAGGGTCCATAGAGCGAACAACACGCTTGAGATGGTCCCACAGATGCTCAAATGGGTTTAAGTCTGGGAAATTAGGGCGCCAGGGAAGTACTTTGAAGTCATCATCGTGCTCTTCCAACAGCTCTCGGACATCTCTAGCTGTGTGACACGTCGCATTGTCGCTTTGGAAGATCCCATCCGTCCCAGGGAAGACAATACGTGGTCTGCAAGGAAGTATTCATAACGAATTCGGTCCATACTGCCATCCACAGGTACGAGTGGATCCAGATAATGCCACGAAAATATTCCCCAGACCATAACGCTTCCCCCACCAATTGGTGTTCTTCCAGCAATGGTTGAAGAATGTTTGTCCTCCGATGTTTCTCGCCTTATATGCCAACGCCCATCCGTTCGATGAAGCAGAAAATGTGACTCATCGGAGAAGGCAATCCTTTGTCAATCAGCGGAGGTCCAAGTCCGATATTGCGTGCAAATTTCAGCCTTTTCTGCAGATGCACCTTCGTTAGCATAGGCGCAGTGACCATCCGTCTGCGTCGGAGCTCCATACGCAGCAGGGCTCGCTGAACTGTCGTTTTAGACACACTTCCGGTGGCCCCCTGGTTCATTCGGTCGGTGAGTTGATTCACTGTAGCGTGCCGATCGGCACTCACGCACCTTCGAAGCCGACGTTCACCTCTCACATCAATGGCACGTGGTGCTCCGCAGTTTCCACGTCGCTTATTCGCAATGGTGCCATTTTTCCAATCACGATACACTTCAACCACAGCAGCACGCGAACAGTCCACAAACTGCGCTGTTTCAGAAATACTGCTACCCTTGTCCCGAAAGCCAATAATCATCCCTTCGAGTAAATCCGATAAATCGCTCTTTTTATCCATGACAGCAACGAGCGATGTGTTTTCAGAATGCCTACAGCACACCTTATATACCCTCCAAGCCAGCTAACGACACGTGCCTTCTTCCATTGCCTACGCGCTGTTGACATCAAAAGTAGGTGGCGGTCACAATAATGTAACTCCACTGTGTAAGTAACTCTAAGTTACTTTCGCAGTACCTAGGTTCCTCGGCCATGCATTAGAGTTAGAACAATTACATTTTCATACATAGCAATTCCGGATCTTTGATAGAATCCATCAGTCTTGTGAAAACTTTCTGAAGCAGCTAAGGTAAAGAACGGTAATCAATTAAGCCAAAGTAAGTGTAGTAACGAGCGTTTTGGCTACCACGAATTTCTGGGCTTGGAAGAAATCATATTCTGTTGACAACACAGTGATCAGACACAAGCTCGATAGTAGAATTACACATGCCACATCCATTGTGCAGCCAACTGCCTTTTATTGACCTTACTACCTGCCAGAAGTTTCCGAAAAGTAAGCTCTTGGGAGATATAACGTTTAGTAAGAAATGGTAGTAACATAATTTAGATAAGAACGGAGACCCATAGCGGAAAGTTAGATTAGAACATACACGTCACAGTTCAGAGACAACAAGCTTTCTGGATGTTTACTTAGAAGCATACTCCGGATGGAAACGAGTGGTACACTGCTGTGCAAAAATTAAGGACGAAGAGGATAAATTAGCATAACAGTAGAACGAACAAGCAGAACGGACCGAAAGACCATTCAGGAGATAGACTAGTGTCCGGTACGGTAGGGCATGCGCATATATGCAGCATGACGTAGGGGGGAGTGGGAGTGTCGGAAGGGTATAAGGCACACGAGCGGTGTACGCTCAGCAGTTCGGTGAAAGCTATTGCACGGTGTACATCGGTTTGAACGACGTCGAGTTGCTGCCACCGTGTGATATGGCCAACAGGCAATCCAGTAGACAACATGTGGATGGCTTTACCCAAGGTCTCGCCATTGGGAAGTTGGAAGAAGGTCGAAATGTGACTGGTGTGGAAGAGGAGTTCGGGATCGCTCACAGCATCGCTTCACGAGCTTGGAGAGCATTTCAAACGACAGGAACAGCTTCCGAGAGTTTAGCAGTGGTCATCCACGAGCAACCACGGCGGCGGACGACCGGTATATTGTCCTACAGGCCAGAAGAGACAGACGGTAGACAGCGGGAGAAATCGCAAGGCACATGCAACACAGAACTGGACGTCCGTTATCGCGTTTTACCGTGGCCAGGAGGCTGCACAAAGGTGGTCTATTTGCACGACGACCAGTACGGTGTGTGCCATTAATGCCTGCTCACCGGAGACGGCGGTTTCTGTGGTGCCAGAAAAACAAGAACTGGACACATCAGCAATGGGGTCGAGTTCTCTTTATGGATGAGAGCCGATGCAGTCCGACGAGCGATTCTGGACGTATAAACATCTGGAGAGAGCAGGAAACACGCAATAACACCTCCAGCATAATCGAAAGGGACCGGTTTGGAGTTGGCGGAGTTCTAGTTTGGGGTGGTATCATGCTTGGTAGCCGTAATGACCTTCACATCTTCCAAGGAGGTTCAGTCACTGGTGTCCGCTATTGTACCGAGGTTCTCCTGCCTCACGTGCGTCTAATAAGAGGTGCTGTGGGCCCTGAGTTCGTCTTCATGGACGACAATGCTACATCTCATCGTACAGTGGCTGTCGCAGAACTGTTGAAGAGTGAAGATATTCAACGCATGGATTGGCCCGCAAGGTCCCCGGACCTAAATCCAATCGAACACGTGTGGGACCTTCTCGGGAGACGCTTGGCAGCACGTCACCAGCCGCCAGCAACGATTCCGCTGCTGCGATTGGCGCTACAAGTAGAATGGGCCGCGATGCCTCAACAGCTCCTTGACAACCTCGTCCTCAGTATGGACAGACGTAAATCCTGCAACGCAGTCAGGGGTGATCATATCCCCTACTAAAGCCTGGATTCTTCTTGGCAGCCGCCTGTCACATGGACGTTTCTGTCTTCTGCCCAGTTGTGCTCGAAGCTATCTTTTCAATAAAGTGCCTTTGTATCCTTTGAATTCCTTGTTTGGACGGTTTTGCTCACTTGTCCCATATTCTTATATCTTGGGGATCTTATGGTATGATTTGAGTCGATGTGGAGCACTTCTGCGCGACGTTACATTCGAAAAACCGTCTCGTCCTTAATATTTGCACGCCAGTGTATGATTACACAGCTTAAACAGGTACTGTTCAACACATAGAAAATCAGTTAAAATTCTGTTTTGCCCCCATTTATGAAATGGCGGCAAAACTGACCGTTCACTACTAGCATTCACATTTTTGTGAATTTTTATGCTACATTAGGGTTCGGGAGCAGGCAGCTCGAAACATGAAAAATTGCGTCTCTCATTTTTGTGCAGGAAATTCATTTTCAACCTATTTCCTTTTATTCCGATATTTTATCTGCAGTAACCTAGTAGTTCAAACCAATCAGGTCCAGGTAAGGTTTATATCAAGATGTGTCTATTCCGGGTCTGAGCGATTTCGGATAGGGTCTAGGTCGGCTCCAGGTCACAAAATCTTGACCCTATTCCAGCTCTGGTAAGCTCACATGATTTGACTCTTTAAGGAATACATATATTAGGTGTGCAACTTAATTCTCGGCCCCTAACCGCAAGCGAATCATAGAACGTCTGTAAATACAAATAGCTGTGTGCAATAATGGCTGATTGCAGCGCCATCCAACAGCTTTCCAGGCAACCGTAACCGCTCACAGCTGTAGTGACAGAAGGGACGAAAGTTGACGGTGAAAGCAACGTCGTTCGAGAAGCAACATTTAACGCACTGTCTCCTGTTCACGTTTCAGCTGTAAAAAAGTGCTGCGAAAGCCCAGAAAATGATCTGTTTTGCTTTGGGTGAAGCTGATGTGTCCTTCAGTACGTGTAAGTCCAGCGGTTTAAGCAGGGAAATTTCGATCTTCGTGATGCAGAGCGTCCGGGACAGCCACAGAAAGTTGGCGATGAGGAGCTGGAACAACTGTTGGACGCGGATCCCTGTCGCACACAGTCAGAGCTCGCCCAGGAACTCGGAGTAATACGGCAAGCCATTGCAAAGCGTCTGCACAAGCTTGGACGGATTCACAACGAGGACTGTTGGATGCCCCACCAACTCACAGCTGCGAACAAGTCTAGGAGCTACGATGTTGCTTTGTCCTTGGTCTCCAGATTCAAGAAGAAGGATTTCCTTCACAAGATTTTGACCAGTGATGAGAAGTGGATCCTCTACGGTAGTCCTAAGCGGCGCAAATCGTGTGTTTATCCAGGTCAGCCTACCACCAGTACCGCCAAACCGAATATCCATGCCAAGAAGTTGTTGCTGTGCATATGGTGAGATCAGCGCGGTGTCGTACACTATGAGTTGCTCAAACCTGGTGAAACGGTCAATGCTGAGAGTTATTGTCATCAACTCATTCGTGTGAGTGACTCAAATTAAGCGAAAAGACTATACACGGCAAGGGCAGAAGGTCGGCCCTTCTGCTTCAAGATAACGCGCGTCCTCACACCGCGAAAACGACTTTAAACACGATCACCTACCTGGGATAGAAGATTTTGTCCTACCCGGCGTATTCTCCAGACTTCGCCCCATCGGATTATCACCTCTTTCGCTCCCTGCAACATCACCTGAGTGATATGCACTTCTCTCCTGTCGAGGAGGTCCACACAAGTATTGATGGCTTTATCAACTCGAAACAGCTCTCTTTTTTCCGCAGTGGCATTCGGTAGCTCCCTGACCGATGGCTCAAATGTATCCAACACGACGGGGATTATTTCCCTGATTAGGTACGTATTCGATTTCCTATAATTTGCTGTCAACGTGTCGTGCCTGTGGCCGAGAATTAAGTTGCACACCTAATACATTCGTTTGAGGTATGTCTAGATGGTAAATTAGAATGTAGTCAATGTGTTTGTAATGCGCAAAATGGCTTTTGTTCGATACTGCATGCTGTCTTCATCACGAACCTCAATCGTAGAAACGCAGCGGATAGACTTAAGAATAATGTCAAAAGTCGTTCAACCTATATGGAAGCTAGAAATATTTGAGTTTACAGAAAAAAATGAACGTTCTTCATACCTGAAGTTCTCCAAAAGATGAGAGTAACCCAGCTCCATAAGCTTTTACTTCCCCATTCTCTTTGCAAAGTCCAAATTCCACGGTAAACCAGTAAAGCTGGAAGAACAAAAACGTATATAACATTAGAACAAGTTCGTAAAATCATGCAATGCATTGATTATGATACGCTTTCCAACATACCAGAAATCATTGCTCAAGTTATTATACTCAAGTTATGAGGATAATGGCTGTGGAATAAATCTCGCTCCTGTGCCCTGACCTTTAACCTCGTTTCGATGATATTAAACAGAATTGGTTCAGCATACCTCCGGATCAACATACTAAAGTTTTGTCGCAATAGAAGCATTTTTAGTCAGGTTATGAGGATAATGGCTGTGGATACATCTCCCTCCTGTGTCCTGACCTTTGACCCCATTTCGATTATATTAAACAGAATCGGTTAAGTATACCTCCGGAAGAACATGATAAAGTTTTGTCGCAATCGAAGCATTTTTACGTACGTTATGACGCATAAGGGCGATGGAATGGATCTCGCTCCTATGTCCTGACCTTTGACCCCAATTTCATCAATTTTCAATAAGGTTCGTCCCCAGGTGTTCCTCTATCACATACTAACATTTCGTCGATATCGAACCATTTTTACGCGAGTTATCGTGCCGACGGACGGACAGACGAACAAACAGACAGGCGGACAAAGCTGGATAATATACGCTTCCTCAACCTACGGTTAGGAAGCGTAAAAAAGGCTGAAGACCTCCTGCTCTAAAGAAACTAAGCTGTTGTACTGAACTGATTTACCTTAGTAGTAAAAGGAATGTCACGCAGAAAGATGTGTCATTTCTCGCAGGAATTCCTCCAGCAGTTCAGATTTGGACCTGACTACAACTTCTGTTACATATGAAGCACGTGCCAAGGCAACAAATCTGCAGCGATACATTCCGTCGGTGTAGCTAAGTCGGTTAGAGCAACTCACTGCGGAGCAAAGAGGCGAGGTTTCGATCAACGTGACAGAGAAATTCCTGTTTCCACATAAAATTGGGTCTGATGAGTGAGGCCATGTTTCCAAGTTTTGGTAAATGCTTTTCCTCTTCTCCACTTACAGGGAAGTGGACAAAGAAACTTAAGCACATGGGTTTAGGACACAACAATTTATTAGTACGATGTAGGACCTTCTTTGGAGGCCAACACAGTTGCAATTCGTCGTGGGAAGGACCGATACAAGCCCTGTGTAGTGACCAGAGGGATTTGAAGCCATTCCTCTTGCAGAAAAGTGGCTAGTTCACGAAGTGATGCTGGTGGAGAAAAACCTTTCCGGACTCGTTCCTCCAGAACTCCCCAGAGTGGCTCAATAATGTTCAAGTCGGGTGACTGTGCAGGCCATGACCTACACTGAAGTGCCAGAAAAACTGGTACACGAGTCTAATACCTGGTAGGTCCCTCACGGGAGCGCAGGACTGCAGAAATACGACGGGGCATGGACTCCACTAGCTTCTAAAAATATGCTGTAGGCAATACACACCATACTTCCTGCAGAGCGTTCCACAATTCGGATGTATTCCGAGGTCTCGGATTCCTGTGTTCGATAACGCATTCCCAAATGTGTACTATCACGTTCATATCTGGGGACTTGGGTGAGAATGGCAATACCCCAAACTCAACTCAGATGAATGCTCCTCTAACCATAATGTGGACGCCTGAAACTTGCATTGTCCTGTTGGAACAGGCCCAACCCATCAGTATGAATGCAGGACATGAGCGTGTGTACCTCGTCAGAAAGGATGCACACATAACGTTGGCCGGATACAGACGTTTGTAGACGTACCAAGGGTCCCAGTGAAGTCCAGCTAAACACACCCCATACCATTACGGACCCACCACCAGCCGGTACAGTTCCATGTTGACAGACGGGATCCACGACTTCATGGGGTTTGCGCCACACACGAATCCTTCCATCTGCCCGATGCAGCTGAAAACGCGACTCGTCAGACCAAGCTACTTGTTTCCAGTCATAAAGTGTCCAGTAAGGCGGTGTTTCCGAGCCGAAGCGAGGCACACAGCTCTGTGTCGTGAACCCATCGAGGGGACTCGCGTTGGGCGTCGGCTCCCAAAACCCATATCGTGCAGGGTTCGTTGTACAGTCCGGACGCTGATGCTTGTTGAGGCTCCAGCATTGAATTCCGATGCTACCTGCGGGAGTGTCGCGTGAAACGATTCTTGACAGCCGACAGTGGTCACGTTCACCCAATGTCTTTTTACGGCCACACTGGTATCGTAGGTTGTAGGTTTTACCGGAATTCTTGTAGTCATGGTACACCCTTGCAATGGTCGTCCATGAAAATCCGAACTTCGTTTCTACCTCCGAAATACTATGGCCCATCTCACGAGCGCCAACTATGACACCGCGTTGAAAATCGCTTAAATCGTTATTACTTGTCATTCTCATGCCGAAAACAGCTCTGACAGCAGGCAAGGATGTCTATCGCTTTATATACGCCCTGGCGGACGCAACCGAGTATGCGCATAAGTGACGTTGCTGTGTATTTTGCATAAGCTCGTCTGTACCAGTTTTTCTGGCACTTCAGTGTATGTTCAAATTCACTTTCATGCTCAGTAAACCACTCTTCCACCAGTTTAGCTCTGTGTACCGGTGCGTTATCATTCTGATACATGGCACCACCGTTAGGGTACGATGTTTGAACCATTGGGTGCACCGGGTCCTCCAGAGTTGTCCAATAGATCTTGGCAGCGATGTGCTTCTCAAGAACAATCAGCGGGTCGACAGACTGCCACGATATTGCCGCCCGAACCATCACCGATCCACATCCGTACTTCATTGTGGGCAATAAACAGTCATGGTGGTAAGCCCGTGAGGGATGTCTCCGTACGTAAACTTTCCCGGTTGTGGGAGAGTTTACGTGCGGAACTCTCCCCATTGCAATCGACTTTTGGCATTCACACTGGTGATCCAGGGTTTGGAGATAGCAACACGACCGTGAATGTTAACCCGGTGAAGCTCCCGACGAACATTTTGATGGAAACAGGTGAGTCGAGGTGCTTATTGAACTCTGCGGAAAGTTAGGCAGCTGTGGTTTTGTGTTTTTTGGCTACCATTTGTGTTAGGACACAGACGTCCCCGTCAGAGAGCTGCCTCTTACCTGGACAGTTACTCCTATTGGGTGTGGTTCTTCCCTCTTGCTGGTATGCTGACATGACCCTGGATACCGTGGCTAGCGATTCACCACAAAGACTTGTTGTCCTGGACACAGATGCTCCAGCGAGACGCGCATCAACAATCTGTCCTCTTTGAAACTCGGATATGTCTTCCATTATGTTGTATGGATTGCACTTTTTGACGTCCAGCTGTGCTACTGCTCTGCTAATGCAACCTTTACACTCCGCTCTCGTTGATCGACTGCAAAATAGATGCAGGCTGGCCACCAGGTAGCGCGTACAGCGGCGTGACACGTGCGGTGCTATCTGTGCAGTTGTTTCAGTTTTGTTGTCCATCCCCTGTAAATGCAGCTCTCATTCCATAAATATGTAAGCAAATACTTCGAACTTTTCATCTCCGTCGTAACGACGGATGGCGACAGAGGTTCGTTTTGGTTTTGGTTTCGTGCATATGAAAATTTTAGTCGCTATAGCTGACGAAGTAAAAACTGAATTTGATTTCAGCCTTTAAAGAAATAAACCGTCCCATTTCAGACTCTCATCTTGCCGCCCGGCTTGTCGGTTTCAGCTGCAACTAATCAAAACATCCGGTATGCAGATTCGTTTCACTTAGTGAATTTCGCCATCTGCTTATTTAACATGTCAGTCTTCGTTTTTGTGAGACATAAATATTTTTATTAATGCAGTCTGAGCAAATGCTAAACATTCCAAGCCCGGTCCCAGCCCGGAAATTTTCATTTAAGTGATATAAAAATGCCAGGTCCTTGAAGACCTCTATTTCGAATCCCATTTTAACACGTTCATGACGTTAGGAACACTGAGTGATGGACATGAGCTGCAGGCTATTTTCGAACACAGAGAAACCAAAGCGCCGCGCGTATCTCCGAGGGAGGCCATGTTTCCAGCCGAATCATCATTTTCACTTGCATCTCATTGATGTTCACTTGCATTTGGTGTCCAGTAAGTTTTAATTTTAATCAAACTCCTGTACTAAACAAAGCCCTCTATTTTGAACCCCATTCTGACACGCTCATGACGTTCGGAATACTGGGTGATGGATATCAGCTGCAGGCTTTTTCCGTGCCTAGGGAAACCTAAGCACCGCGAGCACCTCCGAGTGAGACCATGTTTCGAGACGAATCGTCATTTTTACTTAGATCTCATTAATTTTCACTTGCATCTGGTATCAAGTACGCTTTAATTTTAATCAAACTCCTGTGCCAAACAAAGCCCTCTATTTTGAACCCCATTCTGACACGCTCATGACGTTCGGAATACTGGGTGATGGATACCAGCTGCAGGCTCTTTTCCGTACTCAGAGAAACCTAAGCACCGCGAGTACCTCCGAGTGAGACCATGTTTCGAGACGAATCGTCATTTTTACTTAGATCTGGTATCAAGTACGCTTTAATTTTAATCAAACTCCTGTGCCAAACAAAGCCCTCTATTTTGAACCCCATTCTGACAAGCTCATGGCTTTAGAAATACTGGATGATTGATATGAGCTACAGGCTTTTTCCGTACCCAGAGAAACCTAAGCACCGCGCGTATCTCCGAGTGAGACCATGATTTCAGGCGAATCGCCATTTTCACTTCTATCTGGAATCGAGTAAGTTTTCATTTTAATCGAACTCCTGTGCCAAACAACGCTCTCTATTCAGGAGAGTGTAATGACGTTACAAGACAGATGTATGTGTCCCTAGTCCGCCGCAAAAATTAATCAGAAGTAACTAATTGATTAGCCTACGTAACAATTTCGAAGTTCACACCTTATCGACATTTTGAAATGCTAGAATGTTGGACAAATGGTCGAATGAAAATTAAGGAAAGGAATATTTAAACTTACCGTGGAAAACTTCTCAATATCTTGATCAGAAGCTCCAAGGGAAGCCAGACCTATTTCTTGAGAAAATTGGGCAAAACTTGGATCAGCAAGCATCGGTACATGACCCAAAAGTTCGTGTATGCAGTCCCTAAAAGTAAAATGCTTTGCTGTAGTGAAGCAGATGCACGAGCGCACGCCTTTTATACATAAAAGCATGACATAGCATTTTTTTTTTTTTTTTATTGGAGGTTTAACGACCACCGTGAGCAACTCAATGGGCTATAAGCAGTCGCCCGTCCCTAATTTAGGGTCACTGGTTCCAGGGAAGGGAGAGAGCCAGTGCCGTAAGACAAACACAACATCCATGCCTGACCGGGATTCGAACCCGGACCCCTTACGGACGAATGATCATAGGCCAACGCCTTAGACCACTGCGCCACTGGGGCGGCTGACATAGCATTGATAAATCAACTGTAACATACAAGTTTGTCCGCGCCGGACATCTAATTCGGGTCTACTCACTCCGGAGTAAGTCGCTCTCCCAACTGAGCTATGCGGACATGTGCTCTCATTGCTATCTGCCTTTAGCTCATGTGCTTCCTTCGGTGCAGGCACGTCTCATATCCCCCCCTCCGAAAGAGGGCCGGGGAAATGGCCTACGGGTCAGCCGGGACCATGTGTCGCTGTAGGCAGTCATCCCATGAAGAACGTGCATTTGAGAAATCCCAAACAATTTTTGGGTGCGTGGAACGTAGCATCACACTGATTTATTTTTTCGAAACACTGAAAAAGGGATTCTCATTTTTCCTGTCTTGCCGTGTGGGTAGAACATCACATCATTGCAAGAAACTTAACAGCCGAGTCATCCTGGAAGTTCCGGTGCCAATATAACGAACAAGTTTGTCCGTGCCGGGCATCCTCACTCCGGAGTAAGCGGCTCTCCCAACTGAACTACACGGACATGTGCTCTCACTGCTATCTGCCTTTATCTCATGTGCGTCCTGCGGTGCAGGCACGTCACACAACGTTCATAAAATTTTCAGAATCTATCGATTAATTTGTGTTCCTGAAGTGCTTGATAACCGCTCAGTATTGGAATTTCAATGTATAAGGTGTGACGTATATTCTAAATTAACTTTCCTTTTTAGTTTCTTTCCCTGTGTAAATCTTGAGTTTAATCTGTTATTCTTCCCTCTTAACGTGATATCTTTCTCTCAAACGAATACGTTTGGTAACACAATTGAGGTTGAATGAACGTGACCTATGCCTGAGTTTTGATAAGAACAAGAGATAAAAACGACGACTAATCTATTGCTTGAGAGCGTTGGGTTGTAAACTGATTATTGAAAAGAGCGTTGGGTTGTAAACTGATTATTGAAAAGAGCGTTGTGTTGTGTATGGAGAGTTTAGTGCAATATGCTATGCTACGATGTGTTTGCTACATCCTGAATAAAGCATCGTTTTCCGTACGTGTGACTTCTGCTGTTTACATGTTTCGTCTGGCCGTTAAGGTTTCTTTCATTTAGGAACTACACTGACGGAAAAAAATCCCAACACCAAGAAGGGGTTGTGTTAGATAAACGACAGTTGGTAGGCGGTTAGAGTACATCTGTAAGATGACGTCTATGCAAATTTCGCGCTTGGCACATACGTGTGGCGCTAGTAGCGCCCCTCGGAACATGCAAAGCAGGTTTGCTGTAAATACGCGCTGTAACGTTCGTGAGCGTTGGTTATCGTTGAGATTCGACGTAGTGTGTTGATGTTGGTCAAGAATGCTTTTAAGAAGACGAATAAGCCATTATCAACAGCTCACGGAGTTTGAACGAGGTCGTGTAATAGGGCTACGAGAAGGTGGATTTTCTTTCCGCAATATTGCAGAACGACTTGGCAGGAATGTAGCCACTGTGCATGATTGTTGGCAGCGGTGGTCAAGGGAAGGTACTGCCTCAAGAAGACCGGGTTCCGGCGGGCCACGTGGCACTACTGAGAGGGAAGACCGCCGTGTACGGCGTATGGCCGTGGCGCATCGTACTGCGTCTGCGGCAGCAATTCGAGCTGCAGTTGCCACCACAGTGACACAACGAACTGTTACAAATCGGTTACTTGAAGGACAGCACCGAGCCAGACGCCCTGTAGCGTGCATTCCACTTACTCCAAACCACTGCCGTTTGCGACGTCAGTGGTGTGAAGCTAGAGCTCATTGGAGGACGGAGTGGAGATCTGTTGTGTTTTCTGATGAAAGCCGGTTCTGCCTGGGTGCCAGTGATGGCCGTGTGTTGGTTAGAAGAAGGCCAGATGAGCGCCTGCAACCAACCTGTCTGCGGCCGAGACACACTGGACCTACACCTGAAGTTATGGTCTGGGGAGCAATTTCCTATGACAGCAGGAGCACTCTCGTGGTTATCCCACGCACCCTGACGGCACAGTTGAACGTCGGTCTGGTGATTCAACCTGTTGTGCTGCCATTCATGAACAGCATTCCAGGGGGTGTTTTCCAACATGATAACGCTCGCCCGCATACAGTTGTTGTAACCCAACATGCTCTACAGAGTGTCGACATGTTGCCGTGGCCTGCTAGATCACCAGATCTTTCACCAGATCTTTCACCAATCGAGCACGTATGGGACATCATTGGACGACAACTCCAGCGTCACCCCCAACCAGCATTAACCGTCCCTGTATTGACCGACCAAGTGCAACAGGCATGGAACTCCATCCCACAAACTGACATCCAGCACCTGTACAACACAATGCATGAACGTTTGCGTGCTTACATTCAACATTCTGGCGGTTACACCGGTTATTAATGTTCCTGCATTTCACATTTAAAATGGCTCTTCTCGCGCTTACATTAAGCTGTGATCTTGAAACCTTAATCGGCCGCCCCAGTGGTCTAAGCGATGGCCTCTGATCATTCGTCCGAAAGGGGTCCGGGTTCGAATCCCAGTGAGGCATGGATGTTGTGTTTGTCTTACGGCACTGGCTCTCTCCCTTCCCTGGAACCAGTGACCCTAAATTAGGGACGGGAGACTGCTTATAGCCCATTGAGTTGCTCACGGTGGTCGTTAAACCATCAATAAAAAAAACAACCTTAATCGATTAAATATGTTACCTATACAAATGTATTGCCGCCATTTTCATTCCTCTACAACTATTTTTTCGTGGTGTTAGGATTTTTTTTCCGTCCGTGTATTTCTTAGTATGTTGATGTTTTAAAATAACGTAGTTGTAAGACAAGACTTCTTCGTCATAAAGGGTTGTTCGATAAGTAGTGAGACTCTTTGGCTGGAGTTCGGTGCACAGGAGATTTAAAGCTTATGTAACTGCATTGCAGCTTGTTTGTTACGGAAACCGTGTAACGTGCTAGACTAATTTTATTGTTCTCTCTTAGGAGATGGATACGCCGAAAGTTGCTCAACGTGCTGTAATTCAGTTTTTGAAAGCGGAGTAAACGTCATCAAGCGAAATTCACAGACGAATGAAGGCTGTGTATGGGCATGCTTGCCTTCCACGCAGTAACGTAACGCGGTGGTGCCAGCTCTTTAGTATTGGACGAACAAGCACTGTAGTCCAGCCAAGATAAGAAGCACCATGTCGTGCTGTTTCAATGACGACAGTTGCACGTGTGGATGCTGCAGTAAATGCCAATCGAAAAATTACAATCCGAGGACTGGCGAACAGTGCGGGTGTGAACATCTGAACTGTCCATATTCATTCGCACCTTGAATATCGTAAGGTCTGCGTCACGTGGGTACCGAACCATCTGTCCGATGAACAGATGAGTCAACGAATGGGAATTCGTTTGATCAAATGAACGCTACACAAATATATCAAATGATTGGAGGTTTAACGACCACCGTTAATTAAACGAATCAAATGATCAAACGAACGCATTCTAAATAATAAAATGATAAAACTAACGGTACTCTAAATGAACAAAAAGATTACTAACTCAATTGAATCAAATGACCAAACGAACGTTGCTTTAAATGAATCAGGCGATGAAACGAATGCTACTCTAAACAAATAAAATGATCAAACGAAAGATGCTTTAAATGAATAAAATTATCAAACGAACGATACTCTAAATGAATAAAAATATCATTAACTCAACTGAATCAAATGATCAAACGAACAATACCTTAAGTGAATGAGATTACGAAAACAACAATACCTTAAATGAATGAGATTACGGAAACAACAATACCTTAATTGAATAAAATGTTCAAACGAATGCAGTTTTAAATAAATCAAATTAATACTACCGTAAATGAATCAGATAATCAAATAAAAGCTACAATTTTAATTAATTACGAAGGCTATCTTAAGTAAATCAAATAATCAAACGAAAGCTAAATTAAATACACCAAGTTATAAAAGGAAAGCTATCTTAAACGAATCGAATGATGAGACGAACGCTACTCTAAATGAATGAAATTGTGACAATATCACTAATTCTACTGAATCTAATGACCAAACAAAAAATACCTTAAACGAATCAAATAACCAAACGAAAACTGTCCTAATTGAATCAAGTGATTAAACCTACCAAAACTAAACTGAATGATCAAATAAACACTACCCTAATGGAATGTCCTCCGCATAGCTTAGCAAATGAAAGCACCTGTTGCTGAGTTTGACGCTTTTCTTGCGTCACAAGAAATAGCGCAGACGATATTTGATGGTACGAGAACAGAAAAACTAAATAAGTCCCAAAGAGAGAAATAAACTTCAAAAAGTTCACGATGTATGAAAAATTTCAAGGAATGGTATCAGACATATCATTGGAAGTACAGAAAGCAGTACGTCTATTGAGCTATTGTTTTTGTTATATTGGGTTGGAAAGAAAGTAATGTCCGATGACGATGTGCCCGAAGTCGAAGTCCCGGGAAGGCGCACATTGGCCACTGAGATTACGGCATGACATCAGCAGTAGGTGGCTTAAGTCAGTAGCAGTTAGCCGTAAGAAGCCGAATAGTGTAAGCGCCAGCCAACATGGAAGTGGACAAGGAGCACATCCGCCATTGCATGATATATGTGTTTCGTCGCTGTAGCACCCCGCAAGTGCTGTAAGGAACATTACCAGTGTACATCCCAATGCCATATCACATCGTCAATGCTAACGTTGGTTCGAACGGTTTCAAGAGGGAAATTTGGACCTTTTCAGACCGTCCCGAAGCCGGAAAACCCGCAACAGTGGTGGATACGGACATGTTAAAGACCTCAGTAGAGACAGACCCACGTGTGACCACGCGGAAGTTTGCCGAAAAGCTCAGGACTACCCAAAGGAGCATTATCACGCACCTGCGTAGACTTCTGAAGGTGCACAAGAGGAGAGCATGGTACCTCATCAACTCACAGTTGAGCAGAAAGCAAATCGCATGAGTGCATGCGCTTTTCTGCTTGCACGTGACCACGTTGAACTGTTCTTAGACCGCATTGTGACAGCTGACGAGAAATGAGTCCTGTATGACAATGTCAGCACCTGGAAACTGTAGTTAGTCCCAAAGTAGAATCCCATGCTGACCCCCCAAAGCCGGATTACACCCACGTAAGGTCGTGCTGTCTGTTTGGTGGGATATGCGCAGTGTCGTGTTTTTTGAGCTGCTGCCGGACAACACCGCTATAACTCATGATGTGCACTGCCGTCACCTAGACGATATGCACGCATCACTCACGTCGAAACGACCAGCACTGATGAAGTGCAAGGGCGTCCTCCTACATCAGGGTGGAGGAAGACCTTACACAGCACGGGGGATCCGTCACAAGATCAAGGACCTGGGCCACTGGCGCACCCAGCCTAATCTAGGACACTTCCCTAAGCGATTACCATCTTTTTCGATCGTTGCAGCATTTCCTTGGACGGACAGCGGTTCACCAACGGGGACGTAGTCGAACTCGCACTTACTCACTTCTTTGTGTCCAAGCCTTCACAGCTCCACAGAGATGGTATCCAACAGCTGCTCAGACGATGGGAGCAAGTTGTGGCAAACGGTGGCAACTACATTTTGGACTAATTTGTACTTGTATATACGGTAATTAGCACTTTCCTATTGCCTTGCATTTGTAGACAGCACTTTCTTTCCAACACAACACCAAGTCGTGAGATATACCGGAAAAGAAAACAGTTGAAAGTATACACTATTTGAATAAATATATCTCGTCACTTTTCTATCGACAAAGTCTCTGTTGTACGAAAGGAATTCATATCGAGTTGGTCCATCGTTTGCTGCTATAACGTCCTCAATCGTGCTGGGAAGGGTTTCCACTAGATCAAATACGTTGTTGTGGAAATTGCCTTCCATTCTACCACAAAGGCATTAGTCAAGTCGGTCACTGATGTCAAGCGATTCGGTCTGGCTCGCAGTTGGAGTCCCAATCTGTCCGAAATGTTTTTCATAGCGTTGACTTCTATTCTGCCACAAAGGCATTAATCAGGTCAGACAATGAAGACGAGCGGTTCGGCCTGGCTCGAAGTTGGAGTCCCAATTCATCCGAAATGTGTTTCATAGCGTTGCCTTTTATTCTGCAACAAGAACATTAGTCAGGTCAGACACCGATGACGAGCGGTTCGGCCTGGCTCGAAGTTGGAGTCCCAATTCATCCGAAATGTGTTTCATAGCGTTGCCTTCTATTCTGCCACAAGAGCATTAGCCAGGTCAAACACCGATGACGAGCGGTTCGGCCTGCCTCGAAGCCCAATTCATCCGAAATGTGTTTCATAGCGTTGCTTTTCATTCTGCCTCAACAGCATTAGTCAGGTCGGACACCAATTTTGAGCGGTTCGGCCTGGGTTGAAATTGGAGTCCCAATTTGTCCGAAATGTTTTTCATAGCGTTGCCTTCTATTCTGCCACAAAAGCATTAATCAGGTCAGATAATGAAGACGAGCGATTCGGTCTGGCTCGAAGTTGGAGTCCCAATTCATCCGAAATGTGTTTCATAGCGTTGCCTTTTATTCTGCCACAAGAACATTAGTCAGGTCAGACACCGATGACGAGCGGTTCGGCCTGGCTCGAAGTTGGAGTCCCAATTCATCCGAAATGTGTTTCATAGCGTTGCCTTCTATTCTGCCACAAGAGCATTAGCCAGGTCAAACACCGATGACGAGCGGTTCGGTCTGGCTCGAAATTGGAGTCTCAATTCATCCGAAATGTGTTTCATAGCGTTGCCTTCCATTCTGCCCTTAGAGCATTAGTCAGGTCAGACAATGAAGACGAGCGATTCGGTCTGGCTCGAAGTTGCCACAATTCATCCGAAATGTGTTCCATAGCGTTGCCTTTTATTCTGCCACAAGAGCATTAGTCAGGTCGGTCACCGATGACGAACGGTTTGGCCTGGCTTGAAGTTGGAGTCCCAATTCATCCAAAATGTGTTTCATAGCGTTGCCTTCTATTCTGCCACGACAGCATTAGTCAGGTGAGACAACGAGGACGAGCGATTTGGCCTGGCTCGAAATTGGAGTCCCAATTCATCCGAAATGTGTTTCATGGCGTTGCCTTTTATTCTGCCCCAAGAGCATTAGTCAGATCAGTCGCCGATGACGAGTGTTTCGGTCTGGCTCGAAGTTGGAGTCCCAATTCATCCAAAATGTGTTTCATAGCGTTGCCTTCTATTCTGCCACAAGAGCATTAGTCAGATCGGTAACTGATAACGAGCGGTTTGGTCTGACTCGAAATTGGAGTCTCAATTCATCCGAAATGTGTTTCATAGCGTTGCCTTCCATTCTGCCCTTAGAGCATTAGTCAGGTCAGACACCGATGACGAGCGGTTCGGGCTGGCTCGAAGTTGGAGTCCTAATTTGTCCTAAATGTGTTTCAGAGCGTTGCCTTCCATTTTCCCACAAGAGCATTAGTCAGGTCGATCACCGATGACGAGCGGTTCGGTCTGGCTCGAAGTTGGAGTTCCAATTTGTCCGAAATGTGCTTCATAGCGTTGCCTTCCATTCTTCCCTACGAACATTGTCAGGTCAGACACCGATGACGAGCGGTTCAGCCTGGCTCGAAGTTGGAGTCCGAATTCATTCCACAGCAGTTCCACGGGATAGAGATCGGGGCTTTGTGCGTGCCAGTCCAGTTCTTCCACATCTGTCTCTTCAAACCCTTCCTGCATGAACACCTTTTTGTGGACAGGACATTATTCTGTTGGTAAAGGAAAGGGCCTTCACTGTATTGTCGCTACAATAAAGTGAAGCACACAGGACTTATCGAACGCGAGTACCAAGATTTCTTTGCCTCTAACTGAAAGCTTAATACCATGTAGGAATTAAGCAACTGGTAAACATATGGGTTCAAATTATTAGGTCGGTCACCGATATGGGTTTAGCTCGGATTCTTTCGAGGTTCTGGGTAAGTGAAACTGTTGTAACAGAATCGCCGTTTTTCCTGGACACCTCAATACATTGAAAACAACCATCTTATCTCATCTTTTTACATACGTCACACACCCTGCGACCTCAATACTCGTCGCCAAAGAACATTCAGCCGAGAGAAATGTTAACGTCAAGTGTGGAAGATACAGGATGCCTACAAAGTCCATTTGCAAGTTTAAAATTTATTACAAATACAACTGATGGGATAATTTGATCATATTGGTTGCAATACACTAAGTGATTATCAAAGTTTTTATTGATATTGAATTTGTCTAATTTCAGGTACCCCGTTGATTTGCCTACTTTTGTTAAATAAAACGAATGGCTACTCTTCAAGAAAAGGAACAATGCGTAGCCTGGTTTATTGGAACAAAATCGGATACGCAGACTCAGCGAAATTACAGGACTAAGTAGGGAAAAGATCCACTGTCACGTCTGTCTACCTGCAAGTGGCACAATACATTTATGAAGACAGGTCAGTGTTGGATGAAGAGCGAACCGGTCGACCACGGACATCCGATGAAAACATCGATCGTTTCATCCGTACTGCTGGTGGACAGTTACATCAACAGTGCACAAAGTTCTAAACAAACGTTTGCGACTATATGCATACAAATTGCAACTCTTGCAAGAACTTGAAACAAATGATAAACAAGATGAAAAAGTTTGCAGTTCACATGCTGGAACAAATTTCTGAAGATGCAGACTACCTTACCCCAGTTTGTTTTACAGATGAGGAAACCTTTCATGACTCAGGGAAGCTGAACAAACAAAATGGGAGGATTTGAGGATCAGAAAACCTCCATGTGACTTGGGAGGTTCAAGGGGATAATACACAGGTGAATGTGTGGTGTGGGATCATGTGCAATCGAATCATTAAGCCATTTTTCTTCGTGGGAAAAAACAATTTCTGCAGGTGTTTATCTCGATGTTTTGACCGAATATGTGGTACCACAGCTGAAAGAACTTCAACCAACCATCATGTTCTAGCAAGATGGTGCACCTACTCGATTTCGTTTTCGTGAGCTCCTAAACCACACATTTCTAACCGGTGGGTTCAGAGGTATAGCCGCCATTCCCTGGCCTTTTCGTTCCCCAGATATCAATCTCATGGACTTCTTGCTATGGGGCCGTGTGAAAGATCATGTTCTAGCAAGATGGCGCACCTGCTCGATTGCGTTTTCGTGAGCTCCTAAACCACACATTTCTAACCGGTGGATTCAAAGGTATAGCCGCCATTCCCTGGCCTTTTCGTTCCCCAGATATCAATCTCATGGACTTCTTGCTATGGGGCCGTGTGAAAGATCATGTTCTAGCAAGATGGCGCACCTCCTCGATTGCGTTTTCGTGAGCTCCTAAACCACACATTTCTAACTGGTGGATTCAAAGGTATAGCCGCCATTCCCTGGCCTTTTCGTTCCCCAGATATCAATCTCATGGACTTCTTGCTATGGGGCCGTGTGAAAGATATCGTATATCAAACCCAAGTACGGAACATCAATAACCTGAAACAAAGAATCGATGACCGCATTGCCACCATTTATGAAGCTATGTTTCAGCGAACAGGGCGAAAAATCGTTTACAGTCTTAATGTGATTCGTGCAATAAATGATGCCAATGTAGAAATGTTTTAAATAAGGCATAAAAACTTTCTGATTCACTCGTCATTATGTAAGCAATTGCACAGGTTTATCTATTCACACGCCATTGCCCGAAAGTAAGAAACAGCATAAAGTGCATACTCACGGTTCAGGAGAATGATCCGGAGAAGATCCATGACGGACGTACTGTGTTGACTGGAAAACCCGAAATGCAAGACTAGCTAAGAAATCCCGTGCTGTGAGGAGACCTGCAGCAGGGCGCATTTGAAATCCAGTACGCTCTAATGGAAACAAAAATTGAAATGCATATAAATATTTATAAAGTCTTGAGAACTGTTTATCATTTCACTTCGAAGAAATTACTATATGATGCGATATGTACCACAAAAAATTTGTGAAAACATCTATCACACTTCATGAAGAGAGCATTTTGATTATAGTGCACCATACTTGTTAAAAAAGTGCGCATTCTAACACATGCACGACAGCAGTGCCATTATAATTCCCTTTTCTACTTCTCTACAATGTCCCTGGGTACTACAGTCGAAGCCTTCTAGAAACCGCAAGGCCATGACACTAGAGAGATGAGTTCTATCTTTTAGTGACGTCACACGGAAACCAAGGCTTTCAATTCGTTCCCAACGCTGTCCTGTATGCGCCAAACACGAAAAAGACTTATCAATCAGTGTAACATGAGAGTGACGTCACAAACGGAGGGAACTCATCTTCCTAATGTCACCTTGTGCTTTCTAGGCAGCCTAGCAACAATGCACGACTCCGACTATCAATCAGTGTAACATGAGAGTGACGTCACAAACGGAGGGAACTCATCTTCCTAATGTCACCTTGTGCTTTCTAGACAGCCTAGCAACAATGCACGACGCCGACTATCAATCAGTGTAACATGAGAGTGACGTCACAAACGGAGGGAACTTATCACCCTCATGTCATGGCCTTGTGCTTTTAATACAGTCTGGCAACAATGCACGAATCCGACGTATCAATCAGTGTAACATGATAGTGACGTCACAAACGGAGGGAACTCATCTCTCTAATGTCACGGCCTTGTGCTTTCTAGGCGGCTTTACTACAATGCACTTGTTCTACTGATGCTCTTGTGCCTTTATTCCCGGTGGAAAAATACTTCATCTTGATTTTTTCAACCACGCACCCACAGTTGCGAACACCTCAGAATCAGAGTCATATCGCTTCCGACCGGTGTTTTCCTTCAGGTTGGGGAACAGATAAGAGTAACTAGGGTCACGATTTGGACAATAAGGTGGGTGCTGATGAAGCTTAAATCCTTCAGTTCCTACGGTGGCCTTAGTGATATGAGAGATGTGACTCGGTGCATTGTGCTGAAGGAGAGAGAGAAAGAGACTCATCTTCGCAGTTTCTCACGCCTCTTTTCTTTGATTGCAGCTCCTGAGCTTGGCTTGGTGTTCAACAGTGACAGTGGTACCCTTTTTCAGGTAGCCAAACGCGATGATGTCTTCTGCTTTTGTAAAATACTGATGATGCCCTCTTCATGCTGGCCGACAGAGCAGTACGTAACTTCTTGGGAGTCGGAGAACTAACATGTTTCCCCATTATAGACTTTTTTTTGTCAAGTCATAAGCCGATGTTTCATCCATTGTAACAATACGGAACAGGAAATTTATTAGATCCGCGCCGAACATGCTCTGTTTGGTAGGCACAATCGTTTGCGACGAGTGTTTTTCTCCTCTGTCAGCATTCGTGAGACCCATCGCGCACTGATCGTTATCATCCTAGCAGGATCAACGAGTACAACTGTCGCACCATGTCAGGAACTGTACAAAGAACACTACATGGTTCGCTGACATACGCAAATGGCTTTGATCTGGAAAACCAACCGGAAGAACACAATTCAGATTGTTCCGCGAACACCACGTAGCAGAAGAGGGGGATTTGAGAAAAGTCTCCTTCTTCGATGAGTCTTGATTTACTCTTTTCTGCTGTAATAGAAGTATGTGCATATGAAGGAAACTAACTTCGTGAGACAGTAGGTTTGCCTTGCTGCTTACTAAATATAAAGGATACTGGAGGAAGCTAGTTCGAGGCGACCTTTATGATCACAACAGGACATCTTGTACTCCAGAGCACTCAGGAAGGATATTGTGGATTACATACACCCAGCGATCTTGCACACGCACCTCTTTGGTAACGGGAACTTTCATCATGACAACACACCACTGCGTTAAATACATTAGAAATTTCAGAAACGTGATCAAAGCTCCAAGCATCTTCCTTGATCAGCTTGATTCACAGATCTCAGTCCTATCGAGCGTCTATGAGACGAACCGGAAAACAGTCTTCGTCAGAGGTAGCGTTGCGTCAGAGTTCAAATTTCCATTAACAGAAGGCTATAACATATAAATACATTGAGTGCCCAATTCACTAGGATCAGTAAACCATTCTATGCAAATAAAGTGACATATAATCAGTTGTTGTCATATCCCTACGGCTCATAATTCTGCAGATTGCTGTTTGCCCCAGGATATCACAAACTGTTTAACTTCATCTGTATCCGCAAAATGTTGACCACGAATACCGTTCTACGTGAGACTGAAAATGCAAGAGTCAGAAGGTGTCAAATCACGTCTTTATGGTGGATGTGGGAGGAAGTACTGCCCAGCCTATTTTGGCAATGGCCCTAGATGTTTCAAATGAAGTGTGTGGTCGTGCGCTGTCGCTGTGTAAGAGGAAAGAACGGAGAAGCATGTCTCCGAAAACTGTTGACCGCGGATACTGTGCTTTATGAGAAAATGCAAGAGTCAGCAGGTGTTAAATCACGTCTTTATGGTGGATGTCGGAAGAATTATTGTCCAGCCCATTTTGGTAGTGGCCGTAAATGTTTCAAGTGAGGTGTGTGGTCGTGCGTAGTCGCGGCATGAAAGGATAGAAAGGAAAAGCATGCCTGGCCTCTTCTCGCAGATAGTTTCTCTGACCATCTTTAGAGTCCCAATATAGCTAGAACTGTTGACAGTGCCACTTTTTTCAAACACGGAGACTTTGCTTCATGGGGTCGAACAGGTAAAGGTGCAAAATCAGGGCTGTATGGAGGATGTGGGATCCCTGTTCAGCCCATTTTGGCAATGGTCCGAGATGTATCACGTGATGTGTGAGATCGAGCGTTGTCGTAGTGTAAGAAAACAGAAAGAAGAAGCATGTCTGGTCTTTTTTTGCGGATAGTTTCCTTGAGCTTCTTCAATGTAGCGAGAGCTGTCATGAGAGCTTCTTCAATATAACGAGAGCTGTTGATAGTGCCACCTTGTTTAAACAAAGAGATTTTGCTGCATGGAATCAAGCAGGTGAAGTCGCTAAATGAGGCCTGCAGGGAGAATGTGGAATCCCTGTCCATCCCATTTTGGCAATGGTCCGAGATCTATCACGTGAGATGTGAGATCGAGAGGTGTCGTGGTGTAAGAAGACAGAAAGAAGAAGCATGTCTGGTCTCTTCTTGAGGATAGCTTTCCTGAGTTTCTTTAGTGTCTCAATATAGCAAGAATTGTTGACATTGCCACCTTTTTTAAGCAAGGAGACTTTGCTTCATTGGATCAAACAGGTGAAGGTGCCAAAACAGGCCTATATGAAGAATGTGGGATTACTGTCCTATTCATTTTGGCAAATGGCCCTAGATGTTTCAAGTGAGGTGTGAAATCTGGCGTTCTCGTGGTGTAGTACAACAGAGTGAAGAGACATGGGTTGTCTCTTCTTGCGCGTAGATTTTGCGAGTTTCTTTAGTGCACCTAGTTCAAGAAAATCAACAAGAATAATACCTCTGACATACCGGAAAATTGTCACAATCCCATTTTTTGTTGAACACTGTATTTCGAACTATTCAGGTTTAGGCGAGAACTTGTGAAACCATCCCATAGACTAAAGTTTTGTCTTTGGATCACAAATGAATGCCCAGGTTTCATCTCCGATAACAGTATTGGAAAGAAAGGTATAATGGACATCTCAATGACCCTGGGGAAATCATCGTGGAACATACTTTCCTATATCACAGGTTATACCTCCCCTGTGGCGCGGTGGTCTAAGAGATAGCTTCTGATAATTCGTCTGAGATGGGTCTGGGCTCGAATCCCGGTGAGGCATGGATGATGTGTTTGTCTTACGGCGCTGGCCCTCCCTTCCCTGGAACCTGGGGCCCTAAATTAGGGACGGGCGGCTGCTTATAGCCCACTGAGTTGCTCACGGTGGTCGTTAAACCTCCAAAAAATCCTAGATTACGAATCATTGTCCCTACAGCACAATCCAGTGAATCACAGATCTTCCAAATGTTCACAGATCTTCCAAATGGTGTACATTTACTCAGAAGGTCATTTCCAGATTTATACAAACTTCTAACGTACTCTTCAAATGAGTTCATCAACTTGCCGTTGATTATCGTCGGCGACTGCAGTTGAAGGTCTTCCACTTCGTTGTTTGGCGACCGCCTTAGCTTCATCTGCTTGAAACCTCTTTGTCCGTCTTCTGACATTGCTTATGTTGATTATCGCTTTATCGTAAGCCTTCTGTTTACCAAAACGTTAATAACAGCTCTTTTCTTTTGGATAATATACATTCTTTGCGTTGACCAATCTATAAACACAGGAAGGTGTACATTTACTCAGAAGGTCATTTCCAGATTTATACAAACTTCTAACGTACTGCGTAGTATGACGTAGATGACGTACTACTGTAGTGAGGTATGTGTCAAATCGGCAAAGTTGCAACCATAAGCCTTGCTAGCTTAGATCATTTGGAAGAATAGCCGCCTCCGGAGCAGGAAGACGTGCATTCGGATCCACCAACAGCAAAAAGGGTCACGTCATATTGGAGCGCGAACGTAAATGAATCTCCTGGAAGTGAGGTTTGAAAATGTGTGGGATATTTCTTCGACACATCGTACATAATTAATAAAAAATCCCTTTTCCTACAATGAGCTGGTCCATCAAGCATGGTTGTCGGCATACCCGAAATCTTGCGATTTCGGGCTCCTGTCTTTCATAAGGGGGGTTGATGTAACGTACTACGTATCATGACGTAGATAACGTACCGTACTATGTAACATGACGTAGATGACGCTACGTACTACGTATAATAACGTAGATTGCGTACCATACTACGTATAATGACGTAGATTGCGTACCGTACTACGTATAATGATGTAGATGACGTACCGTACTATATAATGACGTAGATGATGTAACGTACTACGTAACATGACGTACATGACGTAACCCAGGTAGCACAACCTTGGAATTTAACGTAGGCCCAACACTCTGCCACCGTCTTTCAGGTATAGAAGACAGTGGCTCAGTGTTGACCCTACGTTAAATAGCAAGGCTGTGCTACCTGGGAACGTACTACGTAACATTACGTAGCTGACGTTATGTACTACGTAACATGACGTAGATGAGATTCCGTACTACGTAACATTACGTACTACGCAATAGGGCCTAGATGAGGTTCTGTACTACGTAACAGGACGTAGATGACGTTATGTACTACCTAACATGACGTACCGTACTGCGCAACATCACGTAGGTGATGTAACGTACTACGTAACATTACGTAGGTGCTGTCATGTACTACGTATCATGACATAGATGTGGTTCTGTTTGACGTAACATAACGTAGCTGACGTTACGTACTACATAACATGACGTAGATGAGATTCCGTACTACGGAACAATACGTAGATAACGTTACGTATTACGTAATAGGACGTAGATGAAGTTCTGTACTACGTAACGTGACGTATCTGGCGCTATATACTACGTAACATGACGTAGATTATGTAACATACTACGTAACATGACGTAGATTATGTAACATACTACGTAACATGACGTATATGGCGCTATATACTACGTAACATGACGTAGATTATGTAACATACTACGTAACATGACGTAGATTATGTAACATACTACGTAACATGACGTATATGGCGCTATGTACTACGTACCATGACGTAGATGATGTAACGTACTACGTAACATGAGGTGCGTAGATGATGTAACGTGCTATGTAACATGGCGCAGATGATGTAACGTGCTATGTAACATGGCGCAGATGATGTAACGTACGACGTAACATTACGTAGGTGCTGTCATGTACTACGTATCATGACGTAGATGAGGTTCTGTACTACGTAACATAACGTAGATGACGTTATGTACTACGTAACATAGCGTAGATGATGTAACGTGCTACGTAACACGACGTAGATGACGTACTACTGTGGTGACATAAGAGTCAAATCGGCAAAGTTACAGCGATAAACTTTGCTCTCGTATTCAGTTGGGAGCTCTTCAGACCTCCTTTGGAGTAGGAAGACGTAGTTGGTAATCCCATCACCGGCAAAGAGGTTTTACGCAGTAAACTTTAATGTAAATATTTCCAAAATTACAGCAGGTGTTATTAGCCAAAAACGGATTACATTTAAGACAACCTTTGTGTCTTATACACGAACGTTCACTTCTGTCAGAAACAGAGTTGTTTTAAAAAGCACGAACGCTACTTACTTCTAAGGAAATTCGAGACGTCTTCTAACTGTGGAATGTTATCAGCTCTGTATCCGCATTCTTTTTGGAGCAATTCAATGACATTTAGGTACTGCTCACAAGCATGGGTAGGCAAATACTTTTGAAGTTCTTCGAATACAGTACCCCTGGAAAGAGAACGAGCTCCATCAACATTAAAAACAGTAATTTACAATTCGTGTGATATCACAGCAGCTTAACATTTGTTTCGTATCTATACAAAAATAAAGCAAATGTGAAATTGGAGCACAATCGTCTGCACAAACATTCTCTTATCAGAATATATTAGGTGTGCAACTTAATTCCCGGCCCCTAACCGAAAGCGATCATAGAACGTCGGCAAATGCCAATAGCTGTGTGCGATAATGGATGATTGCAGCGCAATCCAACAGCTTTCCAGGCAACCGTAACCGCTCACAGCTGCAGTGACAGAAGGGACGAAAGTTGACGGTGAAAGCAATGTCGTTCGAGGAGCAACATTTGAGGCACTGCTTCCTGTTCGCGTTTCAGCTGAAAAAAGTGACTCGGAAGCCCAGCAAATGACCTGTGCTGCTTTGGGTGAGGCTGCTGTGTCTTACAGTTCGTGTAAGAAGTGGTTCCAGCGGTTTAAGCAGGGAAATTTCGATCTTCGTGATGCAGAACGTCCGGGACAGCCACAGAAAGTTCACGATGAGGAACTGGAACAAGTGTTGGAGGCGGATCCCTGTCGCACACAGTCAGAGCTCGCCCAGGAACTCGGAGTAACACAGCGAGCCACTGCAAAGCGCCTGCACTAGCTTGGGCGGATTCACAAGTAGGGCCGTTAGGTGCCCCACCTAGTCACAGCTGCGAACAAGTCTAGGCGCTATGATGTTGCTGTGTCCTTTTTTTCCAGATTCAAGAAGAAGGATTTCCTTCACAAGATTTTGACTTGTGATGAGAAGTGGATCCTCTACGATAATCTGAAGCGGCTGAAATCGTGGGTTTATCCAGCTCTGCCACCAGTACCGCCAAACCGAATATCCATGCCAGGAAGTTGTTGCTGTGCATATGGTGGGATCAGTGCGGTGTCGTACACTATGAGTTGCTCAAACCTATTGAAACGGTCAATGCTGAGCGTTATTGTCAGCAACTCATTCGTGTGAGTGACGCAATGGAGGCGAAAAGGCCATACACCGGCAAGAGCAGAAAGTCTGTCCTGTTGCTTCTCTGACGTACCTGCCAGCAGGACGCACATGACATAAAGGCAGATAGGAATCAGAATACATGTCTGCGTAGCTCAGTTGGTAGAGCTGCTTGTTCCGGAATAAGCGTACTCGGGTTCGAATCCCGGCGTAGACAGAAAATGACGGAGAAATTTACTTCGTTATAATGGCGCCCGAACTACCCGGATGACCCGACCGTTCAAAATCTCGCATTGGTGTGATGTTATTTCCACACCGCGAGATAGGAAAAATCAGAGAATCCCTTCTCCAGTGCTTCGAAAAATAAATGTGTGTGACGTTGCATTCCACACACCAGATTGACTGGGAGTTCTCAAGTGCACGTTCTACAGTGGTTGTCTGCCTGCAGCGATTCATGGTCACGGCTGACCCGTGGGCCATGCCCCCGGCCCTCTTTCGGGGAGGGGAGATGTGACGTACCTGCCAGCAGGACGCACATGACATAAAGGCAGATAGGAATCAGAATACATGTCTGCGTAGCTCAGTTGGTAGAGCGACTTGTTCCGGAATAAGCGTACTCGGGTTCGAATCCCGGCGTAGACCGAAAATGACGGAGGAATTTACTTCGTTATACTTCAGCATAACGCGCGTCCTCACCCCGCAGAAACGACTTTAAACACGGTCATCGATCTGGGATGGCAGATTTTGTCCCACCCGGAGTATTCTCCAGACTTCGCCCCGTCGGATTATCACATCTTTCGCTCCCTGCAACATCACCTGAGTGGTAAAATTCACAATATAAAACCACTCACTCGTACATTCTTGATAAATAACTATAAATGACACCGTCTCTGTACGAACAATTGAATAAGAAAATCAAGGAACTATTAAATTAAAAGCTGTAAAACTTTCAATTCATTAGTTTAATCTAAAATACAAATTAGTACTTTCGGGCCACTTTGGTCCTATCTTCAGATGTGAAATGAACATTTGAACAGTGTTGCAATTTATGGAAACCAGGGGCAGTATGGGTAAACATAGTATGTGTGTGTGTTACGTCAGCGATGTTTAAGGTGGAGCTCCCCGTTTTGTCCAGTCTCCTTTGGGTGATTATATAATATATTTTTCCATACAGGTACTAAATCACATGGTATTACAACATTTGTTACGGGCTTTACAAATAAATAGACTTTCAGTCAATAACAGCACTGAATGGGATCTTGGCGTTACTAGGATTCTTGCATGGTCCCAATCCGGGTAGAAAGATCCATCGTTGACAGTTCGCGCCAAGGCAGTATTTTGAAGCCCTGCCTTGATGTTGTATTTGTGTTCCCGTACGCTGCAGGCAAGACTACGAGATGTAGATCGCAAATATTCAAAAAGTTCCGGAACTTTTTGAATGCACTAGTAGAATGAAGGTCCTACCTACCAACTTTCATGATTCAACCTTTGAAAATAGGGGAGTTACAGGCGAGTGTGCGTTACTATTGACCGACCTTGTAATTGAGTCGATCTCCATGAAGACGCGGTGGTCATAGTATTTTGGCTGTACAGTGTAAATGGCAAGCGGTAACGCCGCCAGTATTTTACGTTATCACTATCCGAACTGTGCTACATTAAATCGAATGTAATAGTACCTTAGGTTAAGATAAAATTACAATAAATATGCTTTATCGGTTTGGTCATCTTCACATCAGTCCACATGTTAGGGATCTCTAACACTTAAGGTGTACAAATAAATTTTAAAGCGTTTTTTATGTGACGTATGCCACTAATTTACATATCCGACATTCCCCTGCGTTGTTGTCACGTGACCGTTACTGGTTCAGAGTATAAAATGTGACACAGAGGTTTACCCAACAGTCAAAGGTACTTGCGCATCAGTGGGTGAAAGATGGCAAGCGATACTGTATTTATTCGACACTGCATTTGTAACGTACCGGGAGATGTGACGTACCTGCCAGAAGGACGCATAAAGGCAGATAGGAATCAGAATAAAACGTCCGCGTAGCTCAATTGGTAGAGTGACTTATTCCGGAATGAGGGGATCCGGGTTCGAATCCTGGCGTGGACAGAAATGACGGAGAAATTCACTTCGTTATAATGGCGCCCGAACTATCCGGATGACCCGACCGTTCAAAATCTCGCATTGGTGTGATGTTATTTCCACACCGCGAGATAGGACAAATAAGAGAATCCCTTCTCCAGCACTTCGAAAAAAATAAAAAATAAAATAAAAAATAAAGGGGAGATGATGTAACGTACCAGAAGATGTGACGTACCTGCCAGAAGGACGCATCAAGGCAGATAGGAATCAGAATAAAACGTCCGCGTAGCTCAATTGGTAGAGTGACTTATTCCGGAATGAGGGGATCCGGGTTCGAATCCTGGCGTGGACAGAAATGACGGAGAAATTCACTTCGTTATACATTCGTTACGAATTTCATCAAAGAAAAAGTGCTGCAAAAACATGTGCATCGATCTGTTCTGTTCTGGGGGAGAATATTGTATCGAAAAGCACGTGTGAGTTTTGGTTTAGGCGGTTTAAAGCAGGTGATTTTGATGTTAGCTCTCGAGAACGTAACGGCGCCCCTCAGAAGGTTTCACATGAGGAACCGTAGGCATTGCTGGATGAAGATTCGCCTCAAACGCAAAAAGAACTAGCTGAACAACTAGGGGTGACTCAACAAACCATTTCCAATCGTTTACGCGCAATGGGAAAGATTCAGAAGGAAGGAAAATGGGTGCCACGTGACCTGAGCCAGAGGAACAAGGATGAGCGTGTCATGAAGTGTTTGAATCTGTTGAATAAACAACACAGAAAGTCTTTCCTGCGGAAAATCGTTACAGGTGATGAAAAGCGGATATTGTACGACAATCCCAAACGTAAAAAACACTGGGTAGACCTCCGTGAAGCAACGACGTCGACACCGAAACGCAATATTCACTCCAAGAAAGTTCTGCTGTGCATCTGGTAGGATATGAAGGGTTTGCTCTATTATAAACTATTGGAACAGGGTCAAACTGTTACTGCTGATCGCTACAAGCAACAATTTCTGCGATTGAACCAGGAAATCTGTCGGAAACATCCATACACTGGCAAACGATTGCGTCCCGTGAAATTACTCCATGGCAACTCTAGGCCGCATGCCGCGAAATCGATCAAGAAAGCGTTATTGACGCTTAGTTGTGGAGCACCTGGCGTATAGTCCTGACATAGCCCCTTGAGACTATCATTTGTTCCGATCGATGCAACATGGCTTGTCTGCTGTACGGTTCCGCACATGTGACGAAGTGCAAAAATGGGTTGACGACTTCATCGCGTCACACGACGAAATATTCTTCATGACTGGAATCCCCCAGCTGCCCGACCGATGGCGGAAGGTGATAGATAATGACAGAGCATATTTTAATTCGTAAAGGTGTTGTTGCTATCTCAAAAATTGCATGTTGCGTTGTCTTAAAACGCTGTAAAACGTATTTGTTCACCTAATGCACAGGTGTGCAAAAATTAAGGACGAAGAGGAGAAATTAGCATAACAGCGGAACGAGCAGGCAGAACGGACCGAAAGACCACTCAGGAGATAGACTAGGGTCCGGTACGGTAGGGCATGCGCATATATGCAGCATGATGTGGGGGGGGGAGTGTCGGAAGGGTATAAAGCACACGGGCGGTGTAAGCTCAGTAATTCGGTGAAAGCTATTGCACGGTGTACATCGGCTTAAACGACGTCGAGTTGCTGCCACCGTGTGATATGGCCAACAGGCAATCCGGTAGACGACATCTGGATGACTTTACCCAAGGTCGCGTCATTGGGAAGTTGGAAGAAGGTCGAAGTGTGACTAGTGTGGCCAAGAAGTTCGGGATCGCTCACAGCATTGTTTCACGAGCTTGGAGAGCATTTCAAACGACAGGAACAGTTGTCCGAGAGTTTAGCAGTGGTCGTACACGAGCAACCACGGCGGCGGACGATCGGTATATTGTCCTACAGGCGTGAAGAGACAGAGGGAGAAATCGCAAAGCACATGCAACAGACAACTGGACGTCCGTTATCGCGATATACCGTAGCTGCACAAAGGCGATCTATTTACACGACGACAAGCACGGTGTGTGCCATTAACGCCTGCTCATCGGAGACTGCGGTTTCTGTGGTGCGACGAACACAAGAACTGGACACATCAGCAATGGGATCGAGTTCCCTTTACGGATGAGAGCCGATTTAGTCTGACGAGCAAATTCTGGACGTATACACATCTGGAGAGAGCGGGGAACACGCAATCACACCTCAAACATCATCGAAAGGGACCGATTTGGAAGTGGAGGAGTCCTCGTTCGGGGCGGTATCATGCTTGGTAGACATACTGACCTCCACATCTTCCAAGGAGGTTCAGTCACTGGCAATGTGTCCACATATGTACCGAGGTTCTCCTGCCTCACGTGCGTCTGTTTAGAGGTGCTGTGGGTCCCGAGTTTCTCTTCATGGACGACAACGCTACACCTCATCGTACAGTGGCTGTCGCAGAGCTGTTGGATAGTGAAGATATTCAACGCATGGATTGGCCCGCAAGGTCTCCGGACCTAAATCCAATCGAACACGTGTGGGACCTTCTCATGAGATGCTTGACAGCACTTCACCAGCCGCCAGCAACGATTCCGCAGCTGCGATTGGCGCTACAAGAGGAATGGGCCTCGATGCCTCAACAGCTCCTTGACAACCTCGTCCTCAGCATGGACAGACGTTGTAAATCCTGCAACGCACTCAGGCGTGATCATATCTCCTACTAAGGCCTGGATTTTCCTTGGCAGCCTCCTGTCACATGGACGTTTCTGTCTTCTGTCCAGTTGTGCTCGAAGCTACCTTTTCAATAAAGTGCCTTTGTATCCTTTGGATTCCTTGTTTGGACGGTTTTGCTCACTTGTCCCATATTCTTACATCTTGGGGATCTTCTGGTATGATTTGAGTCGATGTGGAGCACTTCTGCTCGACGTTACATTCGAAAAACCGTCTCGTCCTTAATTTTTGCACGCCAGTGTATATATACATACGTCCTCCCTTATCATCTAGATCGCTAAATATTCTCTTTGAGCACCTTTCAATCAGCTAACCTGAGCCATCTGGGGCTCGTACCATTTTTTGACCCGTGAACAACAAGAAAAAAAGGGAAGAACCTGTGAAAGTAAATATGGTTACTGGAATAAGTAATTTTTACGAATTGCTTCATAAATCGTTTCCCTGCAGTTTTTGATTGCAATTTTTCGACACAAACGGCATGGCAGACATTTGAGAATAACGTGAACTTAATATCTTGCTGCAGCTTAACTAGCTGATACACATTTAAGTCCTTAAGAGTCTCCTCAAATGTTAAACTTCCGAACATATCAGTGTCACGAGTTTTAAACTTTGCTTGTGTTCAGCACGTTCAATTCCATGGAATAAACAACATGAAGAGGTATCTAAGGACACATTAATATAAAATAACTGACAACAGTATTTAGTTTACTAATACTTATTTCAGTTGCCTTCATTCTCGCTGTGTAAAAATTTGGAAATACACTATCTACCAAAAAGTAATTGAACACCTGTGATAGCAAAGAAAAACGAAGTTTATTCACCTTCAATAGTTGGTGGAGCCTCCACGAGCGATGATTACAGCTGCGACCCTCCGGGGCATACTCTCAAACAGGCGTTGTATGACGGCTAGCGGTATTTTTTTCTACTCGGCTTGGAGAAGACAGGTCAGTTCCTTCACAGATTTCGGACGGTGGGGGCCCCCTTAAGTCGACGCTCCAACTCGTCCCAGAGGTGCTCGATAGGGTTAAGGCCCGGGCTCTGCGCAGGCCAGTCCATTCGATGAACCCCATTGTCACCATACCAAGCCATGATGGACCTCGCTACATGACAGGTGGCATTGTCATCCTGAAAGTAACATGGGTCCACCCCGTAAAACTGCCACAACGTAGGAAGCGCATGGTCATCCAAACTGGTGCAGTAGGTCTCGGCGTTGAGTCTACCAGGAATTGCGACCAAGGGTCCCGTGCCATACCAGGAGAAACACCCCCATAGCATAATTCCACCGCCGCCGAACTTCACAGTTGGCACAATACATTCCGGCATGAGGCGTTCTCCACGCAGACGCCAAACCCATACCCTGCCATCCGAACGGTAGAGGGTGAACCTTGATTCGTCGCTCCAGAGAACCAGTTTCCACTGTTCAACGGTCCACTGTCGACGTTCTTTGCACCACGTTAGCCGAACAGCGCTTTTGGATTTGGTGATCAAAGGCTTGTGGGCGGCAGCACGTCCATGATAACCAAGCAGATGGGCTTCCTTACGGATGGTATTCATCGAAAGAACACTCCCGAATGCCTGTTGAAACTCCTTGCGGATGTGGCCCATCGATTTGGTGCGGTTCTTCCGAATTTCTCTGGCCAGCCCCCACTCTGCTTCTAACTCCAAGTTTTGTGGGTCTGCCGGGTCGGGGCACATTCCGACAATCACTTCTCATCTTCCACTTGCCAATCACGTAGGCCACTGTCGATTTTGGGTACTTCAACTCGCTGGATATGTCACGTATGGATCGGCCATTTCTGTGATACCCGACGATTACACCTTTCTCGAAATCAGAGAGCTCCGAACTGCGTGGCATCTTGCATGCGACTGGTTGCGTTGTTGTTTCCCACACGTTATTTAACGGCGGCGGCCGTGACGTGTATCAGTAATTAGTACCGCAGATATCGTCGATTGCAGTGGTGTCCAATTACTAGTGGGTAGATAGTGTAGCTCTCTGTGATAAAATATTTTCAAAACTCACCATGTCTTGATTTCCTCCTTAGTATACTGCACAATCGGAATTTTCTGTCCACTGCAAAAAAATAAGAAATTATTTCAAGAACAGAAAATGAAATTTAAGAAAAATTATTCATTTAGACATAAATCCAAAGTTTAGAGGACACTGTTAGCGATTTCAGTAGAACTGTTCAGATCAGCTATAAATAAAATTAACCCTTTTGCAAGTGGGAAATCCACGTCTCTTCGCTCCGGAGTCATTTTTTCTCCTGACTGAATTATACCGAACTTGGCTTACCGCAGCAATTGCAGTTTTCACTCTTGCATCACCTTACTGGTTTGTCACAAGTAATACATGCATTAATAGTCTGTATCGGCTGTTTTTTTTTGTTTTTTTTATTGGAAGTTTAACGACCAGCGTGAGCAACTCAATGGGCTATAAGCAGTCGCCCGCCCCTAATTTAGGGTCACTGGTTCCAGGGAAGGGAGAGAGCTAGTGCCGTAAGACAAACAAGTTCCATGCCTCACCGGGATTCGAACCCGGACCCCTTTCGGACGAATGATTAAAGGCCATCGCTTAGACCACTGCGCCACCGGGGCGGCTCGGCTGTTTGTGAACTTGGAGGTATGGTAACAGATATCATATCAGTCGTACGTTTGTGTGGTCTATGTGTTCATACGTACATACTTTATGATGACAAAAGTATTCGAACGCCTCCACATACACAAATAAATGTGCGTTTTCGGGACCAGAAACGCACGTGAGGAATAATTTAAGGGGGGGGGAGTAAATATTAATATAGATTAATTAACTCATCTTCACTTTGCTAATGATACAGCCGTTTTTGTAATAGGTGCTTGAATTAATTCCCGCTGTTTCCCAATAGAGCGCAGCAGTGGTGCGGTGTGACCCGGGCCACACGTGATCTCCCTTGCACACGCACGTACCGTCCGTAGTCTGGGCGAAGCAGTGTGTGACACGTGATCGGAGGGCACAGAACACGAGTTTGTATCGCATTCACGATGTCGAGTTTCGTACCAAAAAAGGAGCATTTGCGGGAAGCATTCTTTCATCTTAAGAAATCTGCAGCGGAAAGTCATCGTTTGCTAGTGTAGGCCTATGGGGAACATGCCCTATCGGAAACAACATGCAGAGAGTGGTTCCGACGCTGCAAATCAAACGAATATGACGTGTAGGACAAAGAGCGCCCTGTGCAGCCGAAAAAGTTCGAAGATGGCACATTGGAGGTCTTATTGGACGAGGATTCATGTCAGACGCTCCACGAGTTGTCTGAAACACTACGAGTAGATGATTCAACGGTTAGCAAACGTTTAAAGGCAATGGGAATGATCCAGAAGCTCGGGAACTGGATCCAAGGTTATTCTTCTCCACGACAACGCTAGACCTCATGTCGCCAAATCCGTGAAGGAACTCTTGGAGGCACTTGGTTGGGACTTCTTCCCCCGGACATTGTTCCCTCAGACTTCCAGTTGTTCCAGTCGCTACAACAGGGCCTGTCAGAGCAGCACTTCCGATGAATGTTTCGCCTCGAAAGAACCTGCATTTTTCTACTGCGGAATTCATTTGTTACCCCAACGGTGGAAAAGGCTCGTAGCTTCCAACGGACACTACTTTGAGTAGATTATCCTGTACCGTTCTGTGGCAACACACAGGTGTTTGTGTGGCAAAAAACAGAGGGAATTAATTTAAGCACCTAATAAATAGCCCTTCAGAGCATGATCCAGGAACTTGCTGACAAGAATGAAGAAGTGGGTTTAAAAATGAATTTCGAAAACAAAATTAATGTACAATTAAATGAATATTTAGCGATTGATGGGAAAAATCTGGAAATAACCGATACCTACATTTATCTTGGGCAACAAATATCAAGTGAATGAAACATGGATGAAGAAATTAAGGTATCCCACTACCTTGGGGGTCACTTTCTTTGAAAAAAAAATGCAAGAATAGGTAATTTTTTTTCTTTTTTAGGAAGGCTGACACACAAAAACACATAAACGTTGAAAAAAAATGGTATCAATATAAATTTTCAAGGAATTGGGAAATTTGTGAAAGAATTTAAGGAAATACGTCGTTTACGGTAAACGCTCTAAATAAAAAAGTTATAGATATAGATGGCATTTTTTGCATCAGTATATGCGCGTAGCTATTATCTATGCCGTGAACTAAAAGGCAAATGATGTTCCTAAACACTACTGAGATACACTCATTCCTACATGCATTAGTGTGAATTTTCGACAAATGTCTTCACTATGTTGAATGTAAATAGCTATAACCTAACTTTGAACTGACAAACCGCAAAACTTTTAGTTCATTGCATGTACAACATTGTAAGAAAGATGTATACCAAGTTTCATCAATTTATTTACGTACCTATTTCAGTTATCAGGTTTTCTGTAAAGATTTCGGGACGAAAATCTCATCCTGTAAAAAACGCGTTTCAAGTGTCACTTCCTGTTCGTTTGACACCTGGGATTAGATATGCCAATTGCTATAACTCTGTATCTATTCATCGTAGATAAGAAACAAAGGCAGCTTTGGAATCGGATCAGATCATATCTAGAGGATTTTAGGAAGGGAGTGTCTGACCCCAGGTCTTAACCCTTTAATGACCATAACGACTAAAACGCTCGTACATACAAACAACCGTAGCCACCCTAAACGCCTGTCTACAGTGAGTCAAATTTCCTACCCTTACCTGTTCTTTAAATTTGCATGACCTATGAGGGATCAGCAGAGGTCACCGTCAGTTACCATTCCTGTTACATAACAAAGAAGTGAAAAAACAGACAGTTTCCGGTGTTATCGTATTTAGAGTGATACTAGATTTTAGCGTCGTGGTTGTTAAAGGGTTAAACAACTCTTATAAATAGGAAGCTAGGAGATTTGGGCTAGAGTGCCCGATATGAAAGTCACACGGAAGAGAGGTAGAAGACGCCCTTATTTACAACCGGGAGGCCAGTACCTGGGGTCAGATGGCTGAATGTGCTCAACAGATCAGATCAGATGTAGAGGATTTTAGTAAGGGAGTGTCTGACCCCAGGTCTTAAACAACCCTTAGAAATAGGAAGCTAGGAGATTTGGGCTAGAGTGCCCGATAGGAAAGTCACACAGAAGAGAGGTAGAAGACGCCCTTATTAACTACCGGGGTCCAGTACCCGGGGTCCGACGGCTTAATGTGCCCATCAGATCAGATCAGATCATATATCGAGGATTTTAGGAAGGGAGTGTCTGACCCCAGGTCTTAAACAGCCCTTAGAAATAGGAAGCTAGGAGATTTGGGCTAGAGTGCCCGATAGGAAAGTCACACGGAAGCGAGGTAGAAGACGCCTTTATTTACTACCGGGAGGCCAGTACCCGGGGTCCGATGGCTTAATGTGCCCATCAGATCAGATCAGATCATATGTAGAGGATTTTAGGAAGGGAGTGTCTGACCCCAGGTCTTAAACAACCCTTAGAAATAGGAAGCTAGGAGATTTGGGCTAGAGTGCCCGATATGAAAGTCACACGGAAGAGAGGTAGAAGACGCCCTTATTTACTACCGGGAGGCCAGTACCTGGGGTCAGATGGCTTAATGTGCCCATCAGATCAGATCAGATCATATGTAGAGGATTTTAGGAAGGGAGTGTCTGACCCCAGGTCTTAAACAACCCTTAGAAATAGGAAGCTAGGAGATTTGGGCTACAGTGCCCGATATGAAAGTCACACAGAAGAGAGGTAGAAGACGCCCTTATTTACTACCGGGAGGCCAGTACCCGGGGTCCGATGGCTTAATGTGCCCATCAGATCAGATCAGATCATATGTAGAGGATTTTAGAAAGGGAGTGTCTGACCCCAGGTCTTAAACAACCCTTAGAAATAGGAAGCTAGGAGATTTGGGCTAGAGTGCCCGATATGAAAGTCACACGGAAGAGAGGTAGAAGACGCCTTTATTTACTACCGGGGGGCCAGTACCCGGGGTCCGATGGCTTAATGTGCCCATCAGATCAGATCAGATCATATATAGAGGATTTTAGAAAGGGAGTGTCTGACCCCAGGTCTTAAACAACCCTTAGAAATAGGAAGCTAGGAGATTTGGGCTAGAGTGCCCGATATGAAAGTCACACGGAAGAGAGGTAGAAGACGCCCTTATTTACTACTGGGAGGCCAGTACCCGGGGTCCGATGGCTTAATGTGCCCATCAGATCAGATCAGATCATATGTAGAGGATTTTAGGAAGGGAGTGTCTGACCCCAGGTCTTAAACAACCCTTAGAAATAGGAAGCTAGGAGATTTGGGCTAGAGTGCCCGATATGAAAGTCACACGGAAGCGAGGTAGAAGACGCCCTTATTTACTACCGGGAGGCCAGTACCCGGGGTCCGATGGCTTAATGTGCCCATCAGATCAGATCAGATCATATGTAGATGATTTTAGGAAGGGAGTGTCTGACCCCAGGTCTTAAACAACCCTTAGAAATAGGAAGCTAGGAGATTTGGGCTAGAGTGCCCGATATGAAAGTCACACGGAAGCGAGGTAGAAGACGCCCTTATTTACTACCGTGGGGCCAAGTTTTGGAATCTTAAAGAATGGGACTTTAAAATGAACGTCTTTTTTACAAAATGGGAAATTTGGCCCATTACGACCTTTTCAACGTAGTGGGATACCTTAATCGACGTAAAAAACTTGGTTGGAGAGCATTTGGAAAAAGCAGTACTTATTGTCAAGAGGAATTTACCATTATATTGTATCTTAAAAGAAAAGTGTTGAATCAACGCACCCTTCAAGTTCATATGTACGAAGAAGAGACTTGGACTTGAACTATTATAAAAAAGACATACAGAGGCTGCAGACAACTGAAAGAAGCATGGAAAGGTACATGATTGGTGTAACCAGGAAAGATAAGAAGAGCAGCTAGTGCATCAGGAAAATGACAAGAGTAGAAGACATCATGATCAGAGTAAAATCCCTGAAATGGCGATGGGCTGGACATATTGCCAGAAGAACTGACCAACGATGGGCAACTGAAGTATTAGACTGGATACCAAGGGACAGAAAAATACCCAAAAAGCCACGTGAAATGCGAAAGCATGCTGGAGCGACATGAAAGTGACTGGCTCAAGACAGACAGTTATGGAAGAAACTTGGAGAGACCTTCATCCAGCAGCCGTAGATTGATAATAGTTGATGACAACTCTGTGGCAATACTATGGAACCGAGCCTTGTTGGTACCAGCCCGATAATGCACCGAGCCATAAAGCAAGGACTGTTACTGCGTGGTTTGATGATAATTCCGTATCGTGTGTGGACTGGCCCGCACAGAGCCCTGATCGTGATCCCATAGAGCACATATGGGATGAATTAGAGCCCTGCATAAGAAGTTTGGAACCAAGGCCTACTACTAAGCAACAGTTAGCGGCAGCATTATGTACTGAATGGAAGCGCATAGTGTTCCAAAACCTTGTCGAAAGCATGTTTCGAAGGGTCAGTGCATGCATTAAGGCCAAAGGTGGACCGATACCGTACTAATGTATGTCAATAAATGCTATGTTGTGTTCCTCTTTTAGGTGCTCGGTGACTTTTGTCAATATAGTGTACATATGTGCCCATGTGTGCTTCACGACGTAGGTCATTCCATCTGAAGATGAGGTTGATGTAGCCTTGAAAGGCCTAATGGTGTTTTAACTAGTGTGTGTTTATCTCATTAAAGGTTTTAACCAAGCAGTAGGTTTTATTATTTCATCGTGAAACTACGGCTAAGTTTGGATGTATTTGGATGTATCTAAACGTACAGGGATTTGACAAAATAATGTGAACACCATGATTATAGGAGTTAATATTATTCGTGTGGGCAACACTGAAAAAAATAAACGTTGTGATTATCTTTTGTGTACTCTTTCTTTGTTTATATTCTTTAGGTTGTATGCCAGTGTAGTACAAATTCCGTTCAGCAGCGGTTCGTACAAGCGGTCGGTAGAATGAGTAACCTGTAAGACTTCCAAAGAACAAATCGTGGGAGCTGGTTTAACAGGAGCATCTCTAACCAAAACAGTCAAATTGTTTGGTGCTTCAAGAGCAACTGTCTCCAAGATTATGACTCGGCACACAAAGCATGTCAAGACTTTATCGGCGAAGAAGAATAGTCGGAGAAAACCGAAATGGAATGCGAGGGACCATCGAACACTAACAAGGATTTTGTTCAAACAACACAGGAATACTGCAGCAAAGTGACAGCAGAACTCAATATCCACCTGGAAGACCCTGTTTCTATAAAACCGAGATTGAACAAGAGGGACCGTCGAGCACTAACAAGAATTAAGTCCAAACAACACAGAACTACTACAACAAAGTGACAGCAGAACTCAATATCCACCTGGAAGACTCTGTTTCCATAAAAACAGCCAGAAAGCTTCACATATTCACCATCTAGGGAAGAGCTTCAACCTTTAATCAGAGGAACCAACCCTACGATGTTAAAAAACAGTGTCGTGAGCACCAAATCTGGACAGCTGATGACTGCAAACGTGTGATATGGTCGGATGAGTACTCATTTACATTATTTCCAACAGTAGGTAGGGTGAATGTATGGAGAACCCACAAGGAAGAGTACAATTCGGAAAGTCTGGTTCCAACTGTCAAGCACGAAGGTGGATCTGTAATGATATGGACAGCCATATCTTGGTATTCGTCTGACCTCATCATTACTCTATATGGTCTAGTTACTGCCGGAGAGTACTTTGACATTCTAGTTGATCAGGTGTATCCTATAGTCCAAATGTTGTTTCCCAATAACGGTGCAATTTTCCTAGATGATAATGCACCCATGCACACAGCCAGAACAGTTAAGTGGTGGTTTGAGGAGCTCCAAGATGAACCTAAACATCTGCCAGAACTAGCTGAGTCACCTGACTTGAATGTCATGGAACACTGTGGCCAGTTGTGGAGAGCACAGTGAGAAGCAGATTCCTTCCTCCAACATCTCTGAAGCAATTGGTTGATGTTCTGATCGACGAATGGTAAAACATTCCACTGGAGACTATTCAAAAGCTCAATCATCTGACTTGAGTATCATCGTGGGCAGTTTTGGACAGCAGAGTGAGAAGGAAATTCCCTCTTCTAACATCTTTGAAGCAATTGGCTGATGTTCTGATCGACGAATGGTAAAACATTCCTCTAGAGACTATTCAAAAGCTCAACACCTGACTTGAATATCATCGTGGGGAGTTTTGGAGAGCAGAGTGAGAAGCAGATTCACTCCAATATCTCTGAAGCAATTAGCTGATGTTATGATCGACGAATGGTGCAACATTCCACTGGAAACTATTCAAAAGCTCAATCACCTGACTTGAGTAGCATCGTGGGTAGTTTTAGACAGCAGAGTGAGAAGCAGATCCTCCAATACCTCTGAAGCATTTAGCTGATGTTTTGATCGACGAATGGAGCAACATTCCACTGGAAACTATTGAAAAGCTCAATCACCTGATTTGAATATCATCCTGGACAGTTTTGGGGGCACAGTGAGAAGCAAATTCCTTCCTACAACATCTCTGAAGCAATTGGCTGATGTTCTGATCGACGAATGGTACAACATTCCACTAGAGACTATTCAAAAGCTCAATCACCTGACTTGAGTATCATCGTGGGCAGTTTTGGACAGCAGAGGGAGAAGCAGATTCACTCCAATATCTCTGAAGCAATTAGCTGATGTTATGATCGACGAATGGTACAACATTCTACTGGAAACTATTCAAAAGCTCAATCACCTGATTTGAATATCATCCTGGACAGTTTTGGGGGCACAGTGAGAAGCAAATTCCCTCCTCCAACATCTCTGAAGCAATTGGCTGATGTTCTGATCGACGAATAGTACAACATTCCACTGGAGACTATTCAAAAGCTCAATCACCTGACTTGAGTATCATCGTGGGTAGTTTTGGACAGCAGAGTGAGAAGGAAATTCCCTCTTCCAATATCTCTGAAGCAATTGGCTGATGTTGTGATCGACGAATGGTACAACATTCCTCTAGAGACTATTCCAAAAGCTCAACACCTGACTTGAATATCATCGTGGGCAGTTTTGGAGAGCAGAGTGAGAAACAGATTCCCTCCTCCAACATCTCTGAAGCAATTGGTTGATGTTCTGATCGACGAATGGTACAACATTCCTCTAGAGACTATTCAAAAGCTCAATCACCTGACTTGAGTATCATCGTGGGCAGTTTTGGACAGCAGAGTGAGAAGCAGATTCCCTCTTCCAACATCTCTGAAGCAATTAGCTGATGTTATGATCGACGAATGGTGCAACATTCTACTGGAAACTATTCAAAAGCTCAATCACCTGATTTGAATATCATCCTGGACAGTTTTGGAGGGCACAGTGAGAAGCAAATTCCCTCCTCCAACATCTCTGAAGCAATTGGCTGATGTTCTGATCGACGAATGGTACAACATTCCACTGGAGACTATTCAAAAGCTCAATATGAATTATTTCAAGAATGTTGGAAGTTGTATTAAAGGCAAGTGGTGGTCCAACACCTTATTAATAAAGACATAGTACAACATTCCACTGGAGACAATTCAAAAACTGTATGAATCAATTCCAAGAAGGTTGGAAGCTGTATTAAAGGCAAGTGGTGGTCCAACAACTTATGAATAAAGACATATCGCCGATTTCCAAGGTGTTCACATTATTTTGTCTGTTACCTGTACTTCCGAAGTGCATATAATCATTCACACCTAGTCTAACCCTGAACCATTTAGGGTTAATATTACACTCAGTAATAACAGTATCTTGTTGAAAAGCAACGGCTTTTGGTTTCCCCTCATCTACACTAGGGTTGCAAATTATTAGGAACGCCTACCTAATAAAGTGTTGGACGTCCCTTGTCCTTCAAAACAGCCGCTATTCGATTTGGCATGGATTCAACGAGACATCATTCTACATGTATGTTCAGCCAAGAGGATCTCATGGAGTTCGTCAAATGTGCAATTCCTGCTGGAGGAGGATCTCTATTACGAATGATATCAATCTCTTATCACAGGTGTTAAATTGGGTTAAGTTCAATGGAATATGGGGGACATTTTAGCCTTGACGTGCTCCTGAAGCAACAGTGTGGTCATCTCAACCTTGTGACATGGCACATTATCCTTTTGGAAGTAAACCTCTCCATAGGAAGAACCTATGTGCGGATATACCTGGTCCCCAGTGATGTTAAAATACCTCGCGGCATTTCGATGCTGTTTAGGTATTAAGCAACCCAGTGCCCGCCATGATCAAAACAGACCCCAGACCATTACACCACCTACACCAGCTTGTACAGTTAATGAAAAGCAGCTGGGATCCATCGATTCGCGCTATCAACGACATATTCCGGTTCGTCCACCGACGTGTATTTACTGAAAACATGATTCATCGGACCACAGGTCTTTTTTTCAGTCTTCAGGGGTACAGCTTCGGAGCTTTCACGTCCACTTCAGAACAACATTTAGATTTTTAGCAGGGATAAGTAGTACACGAAGGGGAAGTCTGTTGCTATAAACTATTCGTGTCCATGTGTGGGGGCCAAAGTATAATGAAATTCTCCTTTCGATACCACTGTTGTACTGCTTGGTTACTTGCCTAATGGAGCTCGTCTGTTACCTCGTACAATCCTCTCCAGCTTCCGTTGCCCTCGAACATTGACCAGTCATTTCTTCTCACAGTAAGACCGCTAACTGCTTGTTTATTGTTTATGCACCACTCATTGCACACCGTCGATACAGTTCTTCATGCGTAGGCCAGACGGTTTGCCGTTTCTGTGATGCTCACCCAGCACCCACTGTCATGCCACATTCAAAGTCGCTCAAATGTCGAGTCTTCCGCTATCTGCGCTTCGTTGACGCCTGAATGTTTTGCAGTGAGCTGTTTTTAAAGCCATCTCAGCGTCTTAGTTGCGTACGTAAGTCAGGATCGCACGTTTCTGATTCCTGCACCAAGTGATCACTGAATTATGATCTCCACTATCAAAAGTGTATGCGGCCCGGTGACCACGCAATTTCCGAGAGGGCGCGATTAGTCGACCGAAGTAGCATATACACGGTCTAGTCATATTATTGTGACCACCAGCTAATATCCCCAGTAAACGCCGTGTGCATCGCGGACAGTAGCTAGGAGTGACTCAATAAGGTGCTGGAAGGTTTTCACAGGTATGTGGAGCCATGCCAACTGCAGTGCATCTGACAGCAGCTGGAGGGTGCGTGGTGGAGGATCCATAGAGCGAAAAACACGAGCGAGGTGGTCCCACGGATGCTCAGTTCGGTTTAAGTGTGGGGAATTAGGGGCCAGGGAAGAACTTTGAAGTCTTCATCGTGCTCTTCCAACATTCTCGGACATTTCTAGCTGTGTGACACGCCGCATTGTCCTTCTGGAAGATCCCATCCGCCCCAGGGAAGACAATCAGCATGTATAGGTGTACGTGGTCTGCAAGGATGGATTCATAACGAATTCGGTCCATAGTGTCTTCCACAGGTAGGAGTGGGCCCAGAGAATGCCACGAAAACATTCTCCAGACCATAACGCTGCCCCCCATCAGCTTGTGTTCTTCCAGCAGTGGCTAAAGAGTGTTTGTTCTCCGATGTTTCTTGCTTTATACTCCAACGTCCATCCGTTCAATGAAGCAGAAAACGTGATTCATCGGTGAAGGCATTCCTTTGCCAATCAGCGGAGGTCCTATTCCGATACTGCCATGTCGATCGGCCCTCAAGCACTTTCGAAGCCGACGTTCACCTCTCACATCAATAGCCCGTGGTGCTTCGCAGTTTACACGTCGCTTATTCGCAATGGTGCCATTTCTTCAATCACGATGCACTTTAACCACAGCAGCACGCGAACAGTTCACAAACCGCGCTGTTTCAGAAATGCTGCCACCCTTGTCCCGAAAGCCGATAATTATCCCGTTTTGAAATTTGATAAATCGCTCCTTTTATCCATGACAGCAACGAAAGTTTTCAGAATACCCCCTCAGTACTTCGTTGGGCCACCTTTTGCCTTTAATACTGCGTCGATTCTTCGTGGCATGGACTCCACGAGATGTTGATAGGTGGTTTGTGGAATCTGAGACCATGCTTGATGAATAGCACTTTCCAGGAGTGTGAGATTGCAGGGTTGTGGATCCAGCTGTCTGATGGCTCGTTCAACTTCATCCCACAAATTCTCAATAGGGTTGAGATCTGGAGATTGTGGGGGCCACCTAAGCAAAATAAACTCAGCGGCATGTTCCTGAAACCAATCCTGTACAACACGAGCACTATGACAGGACGCATTATCTTGTTGAAAGTAGCCATCGCGATTGGGATAAACCATCCACATGACATGATGCACTTGGTCTACAACGATGTTTAGATATGATGTGCCAGTCAGACGCTGATGAACACGAATTAAAGGGCCCAAAGCATGCCAGGAAAACATTCCCCAAACCATAACGTTGCCTCCACGAGCTTGAAGGGTTGTAGTATTTGTCGCAAACAACACGAGGCATTCGATCCAGACAACCTGGTCTCCACGGTGCAAGCTGGTAGAGACTGATGTATGATATGGGACGTGTTGGCCTTGCAGGAACTTGGACTCTGGTGCATGTGGTACAACGTATGACTGGTGCTCACTATCGTGCATTGCTTGCTGACTCTTTACGCCCAGCGGTGTTGTACTTTTGCAGGCGTCTTCCAAGATGACAATACGCCAAGCCACACATCTAATGTTGGATAGGAATGGTTTGAGGAACACTGTTCCGACTTCCAGCATACCGATTGGGCTCCGAACTTTCCCGGTATCAATCCATAGAGCACTTGTGGGACACCATGGATCGGCATATCAGGCGTCTGGGTACACCAATCACCTCCGAGCCTGCATGGAAAACCGCATTACACTCAGCTTGGTCCCAACTGCTTCTGGCATCTTACTGAATCGATGCGACGTTGGATAGCTGCTGTATTTAGGACGAAAGGTGGATCAATACGATGTACTATGTAGGTAGTCATAATTTAGTGATCATTCAGTGTATGTTGAATCGATGCCACGTCGGATAGCTGCTGTACTGAGGGCGAAAGGAGGACCTATGAAGTATTAAGTAGGTGGTCATAATTCAGTGATCACTCAGTGTATGTTGAATCGATGCCACGTCGGATAGCTGCTGTACTGAGGGCGAAAGGAGGACCTACGAAGTATTAAGCAGGTGGTCATAATTCAGTGATCACTCAATGTAGGTTGAATCGATGCCACGTCGGGTAAGTGCTGTACTGAGGGCGAAAGGAGGACTTACGAAGTATTAGGTAGGTGGTCCTAATTCAGTGATCACTCAGCGTATATGTTGGGAGTTCCAAGAAATTTGTTACTTCAGTGTGTGTGTGTTTCATTTATTATTATACTTCCTGTCTTGTGCTTCACAGTGATTGCTGGCTTCCCATTTGTGACTTGTCAACTTTGCCCATAAGTAACAATGTTTAATAGGGTTTCTTCTTCTTGTGCTCTGTGAATATCGCAGTTCAGTGTAACTTGGCCAGCGTGCTGTTAAGAAATGAACTGACTCCCATTCCGGTATTTCATTTTATCGATTTACCGGCTTTGATTTATCTGTTCTTATTTATAAGCACGTGCTTTCATTCGTTTCGTTATTGATCTTCCTGCGCAGCTCCGTTCATTTTGTTTCATTGTTCCTCAAACTTACACTGAAGAGCCAAAGGTCATAGGATACGTACCTAGTATCGTGTAGGACCTCCTCTAGCCCGCCAAAGTGCAGCAACTCGACATGGCATCGATTCCACAAGTGGCCGGAAGCCTTCTGGGCCTCCCCGGTGGCGCATTGTTCGAAGCCCTGGTATAACGAAGTAAATTTCTCCGTCATTTCTGTCCACGCCAGGATTCGAACCCGGATCCCCTCAATCCGGAACAAGTCACTCTGCCAATTAAGCTACGCGGACGTTTGTTCTGACTACTATCTGCCTTTATGTCGTGTGCGTCCTGCTGGCAGGTACGTCACATCCCTCCCCCCCGAAAGAGGGCCGGGGGCATGGCCCACGGGTCAGCCGTGACCATGAATCGTTGCAGGCAGCCATCCACTGTAGAACGTGCACTTGAGAACTCCCAGTCAATCTGGTGTGTGGAATGCAACGTCACACACATTTATTTTTCGAAGCGCTGAAGAAGGGATTCTCTTATTTTTCCTATCTCGCGGTGTGGAAAGAACATCACACCAATGCGAGATTTTGAACGGCCGAGTCATCCGGAAAGTTCGGGCGCCATTATAACGAAGTAAATTCCTCCATCATTTCTGTCCACGCCAGGATTCGAACCCGGATCCCCTCATTCCGGAATAAGTCACTCTACCAATTGAGCTACGCGGACGTTTGTTCTGACTACTATTTGCTTTTATGTCGTGTGCGTCCTGCTGGCAGGTACGTCACACTGGCTCATGACCATTCGTCCGAGAAGGGTCCGGGTTCGAATCCCGGTGAGGCATGGATGTTGTGTTTGTCTTACCGCACTGTCTCTCTCTCCCTTCCCTGGAACCGATGACCCTAAATTAGGAACGGGCGCTTTCTTATAGCCAATTGAGTTGTTCACGGTGGTCGTTAAACCTTCAATAAAAAAAAACAAAAAAAAAACAAGAGCGGTATGTTAGAAGCTCAGATTTTATGGCAAATACATCAGAAGCAAAAATTAACACTTATGCCCCCTAGTGGCCAAAGTGTTCTTTACCAAAAATTTGAAATTACATGCAAAAGATTTTCCATCAAGAGATATATCCGCTGAAAAAAAAATTTCAAATCAGAGTTTCAGGAGAAGAGTTATCGTGAAAAATGTAATTTACTTTTACGCCTCCTAGCGGAAAATCTATGCGTTATTTGTAAACGAAACTATATCTAAAATACTCTTTGACATAAATGGAATCGAAAGATAAAAGAATTTTTTCAATCGGATGTTTAGAAGCAAATATGTGGAATAAAACGTAATTTTGAATTCGACATCATCTGCATTTACGCCCTCTAGCGGCGAAATTGTACATCGTAAAAAAAAACGAAATAAAGGATCATCATTTGCATATTTCGAGCTTCCGAATGCAAAAGAATTTTTCTGAGACGTGCCTTCTGTACAGCCGCCCACAGTTTCCGGGTTTTTCTAGGTGCAGAATCTTGGTTGCGAATGGACCTTTTCACCTCGTCCCATAACTGCTCTATTGGGTTCATGTCGGGCGAACGTGGTGGCCATACAATCCGTCGGAACTGTCCAGAATGCTCCTGGAACCAATTTTGGACAACTTGGGCCCGATGTCATTGTGCGTTGTCAGCCTGAAAAATCCCATCGTTGTTGGGGTACATGAAGGGCTGCAAATGGTCACACAGCAGAGCAACAAAGTGATTGCCGGTTAATGACGTGTTTACGAGCACCGGAGGACCCAAACCGTGCCACGTAAAAACACCCTACACTTGGATGGAACCACCACCAGCTTGCACAGTGCCTTGTTGACGACTGGAGTCCATGGCCTCATGGGGTCTGCGCCACACCCGAACCCTACCATCCCCTCAGAACAACTGGTAGCGTGACTCATCGGACCACGCCACATGCTGCCAGTATTCCAGGGTCCAATTACCGTGTTCACGATCCCAGGTGAGGCGCTATGTGTGATGTCGTGGTGTTAACAAAGGCACGCTGATGGGTCTTCTGCTCCCATATCCCATGGACGCTAAATTACGTTGCACTGACCTGATGGGTATGTCTTTGGTACCTCCTTCATTGAATGTGGATGGTATTTGAGCCAGTGTTGCTTGTCTCTTAGGATGGACAATCCTGGTCAGATGCCGCTGGTCACGGTCATTCAGAACCTGTGGTCGGCCACTGCGCTGTCCACGGTGGGTGGTAATGCCTTCCATGGGGTATTCCCGATACATACGTGATAATACATGTCTCATTACCATGTCTCGTTCAGACTTCGATAATTCAGGTCGCTTTGCCATAATCCTACTGGCGGTTTTTCAACCTGACCCACGAGATTACACATTTCAACTGCTAAAAATTGTGGCGTGCGTCGAAGCATTTATACGACGGCAGTGCCAATTAGAAATTTGCTTACTGCTATCCCATGTGTGACGTACTACAGAGGTGAAAACATGTGTCAAGACGAAAAATCTGCGGCGAGACATTCTGTCCCTGTAGCTCAGTTGGGAGAGCGAATTACGCCGGAGTGAGGGGGACACGGATTCGATGACCGTCGCGGACAAAACTTGCGTTTTCACACATGACCTTTGGCACTTCATTGTAAAAAAATTAAACTGCATTTCTTCACTGACCTGATGTTAAATTTTTATTAGCTTTATCTTTTGTACTTACCTCTTTGCTTTTGCGCATTCTCAATTTTTGTTTGTTCTACTTGCCTTTTCTCTATTACTTTAATCACGCACATTTTTTACCTTGTCTTTTTATCATTATCTTTCTTTCGTTTAGCCCTCTGTATCACCTACCTCATTTGGCCCTTTTAACTCAGTGTCATTCACTTACTTCATTCATACATAGAAGAGCCAAATCAGTATGACCATTATTACACGGAAGAGCCAAAACATTATGACCATTATTACACGGAAACTCTTCATTATGACCGTTCATACACCGAAGAGCCAAAACATAACCATTCATACACCGAATAGCCAAAACATAACCATTCATACACTGAATAGCCAAAACATAACCATTCATACACCGAAGAGCCAAAACATTATGACCATTCATACACCGAAGAGCCAAAACATTATTACCATTCATACACCGAAGAGACAAAACATTATGACCACTCGTACACCGAAGAGCCAAAACATTATTACCATTCATACACCGAACAGCCAAAACATTATGACCACTCGTACACCGAAGAGCCAAAACATTATGACCATTAACAAACCGAAGAGCCAAAACATTATTACCATTCATACACCGAAGAGCCAAAACATTATGACCACTCGTACACCGAAGAGCCAAAACATTATGACCATTCATACACCGAAGAGCCAAAACACTATGACCACTCGTACACTGAAGAGTCAAAACATTATGACCACTCGTACACCGAAGAGCCAAAACATTATGATCACTCGTACACCGAAGAGCCAAAACATTATGACCATTCATACACCGAAGAGCCAAAACATTATGATCACTCGTACACCGAAGAGCCAAAACATTATGACCATTCATACACCGAAGAGCCAAAACATTATTACCATTCATACACCGAAGAGACAAAACATTATTACCACTCGTACACCAAAGAGCCAAAACATTATTACCATTCATACACCGAACAGCCAAAACATTATGACCACTCGTACACCGAAGAGCCAAAACATCATGACCATTAACAAACCGAAGAGCCAAAACATTATTACCATTCATACACCGAAGAGCCAAAACATTATGGTCATTCATACACCGAAGAGCCAAAACATTATGACCACTCGTACACCGAAGAGCCAAAACATTATGACCACTCGTACACCGAAGAGCCAAAACATTATGACCATTAATACACCGAAAAGCCAAAACATTATTACCATTCATACACCGAAGAGCCAAAACATTATGACCACTCGTACACCGAAGAGCCAAAACATTATTACCATTCATACACCGAACAGCCAAAACATTATGACCACTCGTACACCGAAGAGCCAAAACATTATGACCATTAACAAACCGAAGAGCCAAAACATTATTACCATTCATACACCGAAGAGCCAAAACATTATGGCCATTCATACACCGAAGAGCCAAAACATTATGACCACTCGTACACCGAAGAGCCAAAACATTATGACCATTAATACACCGAAAAGCCAAAACATTATTACCATTCATACACCGAAGAGCCAAAACATTATGACCACTCGTACACCGAAGAGCCAAAACATTATTACCATTCATACACCGAAGAGCCAATACATTATGACCACTCGTACACCGAACAGCCAAAACATTATGACCATTCATACACGGAAGAGCCAAAACACTATGACCACTCGTACACTGAAGAGTCAAAACATTATGACCACTCGTACACCGAAGAGCCAAAACATTATGATCACTCGTACACCGAAGAGCCAAAACATTATGACCATTCATACACCGAAGAGCCAAAACATTATGACCATTCATACACCGAAGAGCCAAAACATTATGATCATTCCTACACCGAACAGCCAGAACATTATGACCATTCATACACCAAAGAGCATTCATACACCATTATGATCACTCGCACACCGAAGAGCCAAAACCTTATGACCATTCATACACCGAAGAGCCAAAACATTATGACCACTCATACACCGAAGAGCCAAAACATTATGACCATTTGTAAACCGAAGAGCCAAAACATTATGACCATTCATTCACCGAAGGGCCAAACCTTTAGGACCATTCATACACCGAAAGACTGTGGGTGTGAAGGTCGTGAAAAGGTATAACACATGATACTGAATTCTGTTATTCAGTGTTATTCTTGTTCTTCATATGGGAATGGCCAAATTGTAATGGCCAGGCAACTGGGTCAGAGCGTTTCCGAGACTGCAAAGCTTGTGGGGAGCTCACGGTCAGACATGATTAATACCCTCAAAAAGGGATTCGGGGAAGGAAAACCACGAACCGCCGGCAAATGTAGGCAGACCACGGCTCATTGATACTAATGTGAGCGAAGGCTATCCCGTATGGTACGAGCTAACAGAAGGGATACATTGGCGCTACTTGACGGTAATTTGAATGCTGGTGACGGAAGTAATGTGCCACGAAATAAAATACATCGAATCTTGCTGAAAATGGAGCTGCGTAGTCACAGGCCACTCCGAGTGCCCATGCTAACATCGGTTCACCGTCGATAGCGTCTACAATGGTAACGCGAGCATCAAAACTGGACCTCGAATGATTGGAAGAAGGTCGTATGGTCCGATGAATCTCGTTTCCTGTGGACGTCCGGGTACGTGTGCGTCGTTCACCTGGGAAAATGTTGGCACCAGGATACAATATGGGATAAAAACAAACCGGTAAAGAAAGCGTAAAGTTTTGGGAAATATTTTAATGGTAAACCCTGGGCATAGTTAGTCATGTGCAGGAAACTATAACGTCTACCACATACCTAAATATCGATTACATAATCAAGCAAACAGGAACACTTCCAGCAGTAGTTATCACCGTATAGTCGGATTATAATGGAATCTCCTATTTTTGGGGGTGCAAGCATTTTAGTTGCTACTTGTTGAAGGAGGTGATTTCCGATGCTCAGAGACAGTAGGCAAAAACTCCCCCAGTCACTTGTTCTTGCGGGGCTAAGATTTTATACCACGGCAGTCCCACCCTTTGGTTCATCCCCTACACACTCCATTGTTGTCTCCCCCATTGTCTCACATTGCTTGCTGGGGACATATTCCCTGGTGAGAGAGATCTCACTGGTCCCTTAAGGAGGATCAGTTAAGAGAAATAGAAGCCCACTTTCAGATCAAGCAATGCTTGCTACCACACTTTCCGCAAGAATTCCGCCCTAGGGTGAGATTACTAGGAACCCTTCGCCTGCTCCCTTCTTGCTGCAAATACCATCTGTTTAGACCCAGGAAGTGCTTGATGCACCCCCAAAATCAGGCGATTCCAATATCGTCCAGTGCCAAGACAAAATAATCCAACTGTACATTGCTCTACATAGAACATGCAACACAATTAAGGAATACACGAAAGGATACAAAACTTACCTGATATGTAGACAAGCAGGATTTCATGAATGCGATAGGCAGGCGAGGACGCAGTGTAATGTGTTCTGAGTACTACGTAGTATGACAGCCATTCTGGACAGTACACTAGGCAACACGGCATGGCATCGACTGGAAAAGATCCCTGATCGTATTCTGATGCATCGTTGACCATGCGTCGTCGACCTGTGTCCACAATTCTAAGACATTCCGAAGGTGTGTCGTCTGTCAATGACGTCCTGCATGTTTTCTATTGGGGAAAAGTCTGTGGACTGTGTTGGCACCTTGTAGGCACTGTCTGCTGACGTTGGCAGTGTGTGGGTGGAAATTATTTTGTTGAAATTTCACATCAGGGTTACCACGGAGATACGGCAACAAAACGGGCTGCAGAACCTCATCGACGTATCTTCGGGCTGCCATTGTACCCACTATGAGTACGAGCGATGAACGGCTGTTGAGACTGATAGCGCCCCAAACCATGAAACCCGGATGAGGAGCCGTATGACGCTCACGAATGGCAGCAAAATCCTCCCGGTGACCACGTCGTCTCTTCATCGGGGATAGTTATGACTGAAGCAAGACTCTTCGCTGAAAACGACATGGTCCCATTTGCCCCGCTACGTATGTTTGATACGGTACAACTGCAATTGCGCCACGATGTACTACGGGGAGTCGCAGTCGCCACATTTGGTACCGATAGCGCAATCCTGCCTCAGCTAATCTACTATTCATAGTTCGTGTCGATACGGGGATGCCCATAGTTGCCTGTACACCTCGTCGAATCGAATACATCGTCCGCTGTGTATTGTGGGGCTCCTACAGCTTCACGTCAAATGCGGCGATCTAGGCGTTCAGACGTCCGCCTGCGTGCACCAGCCCCACTACAGAGACACATGTTACTTCCTTCGAACCACTGTAATCACATTCTGACATCAGTTGTATTCTGATGTGTTTCCGCAGCGATGCGAAGTAGGAACAAACCAGCCCTATGGTGAAGCCTCTGGTACACTGTTAAAAATTTTGTGGTAGATTGCACCAAAAAGTGGTGCTACATTAGCTGCACCACTTTCTGAGAAAAGATCCACCATTGTGTGGAACAAACAAAACCGTACAACATGGTGCAATCTCGCAAGGTAATACACCATATTGACAAAAGTCACCGGACACCTAGAAGAGAAGCACAACATAGCATTTATTCACATACATTAGTACGGTATCGGTCCACCTTTGGCCTTAATGTATGCACTGACCCTTCGAGACATGCTTTCGACAAGGTTCTGGAACACAGCGATAGGCATGCGCTTCCATTCAGTACATAATGCTGCCGCTAACTGTTGTTTAGTAGTAGGCCTTAATTCCAAACTTCTTATGCGGCCCTCTAATTTATCCCATACGTGCTCTATGGGATTAAGATCAGGGCTCTGTGCTGGCTAGTCCACACACGATACGAAATTCTCGTTAAACTACGCCGTAACAGTCGTTGCTTTATGGCACGTTGCATTATCGTGCTGGTGCTAACAAGGCTCGGTTCCATAGTATTGCCACAGAGTTGGTAGGGCATAATTGTCCAGAATATCAAGGAAGACGTGCTGGTTAACAGGTTTGTCCACGGTAACAAATGGGCCAGGACCATACCACGAAAAACATCCCCACACGAGTACACTGCCAGCTCCAAACTCGACCGTAGGAACAGTGCAGTGTTATAAATAGCGTTCCCCTGGCTGCCACCATACCCACACACGGCCATCAGACTGATGGATCGTGTATCTGGATTCATCAGTCCATAGGATCCGTTTCCATTGATCTACGGTCCATGATAAATGTTCTTTACACCATGCTAAACGACGAGTAGAGATGAAAGGCTTATGAACAGCCGCTCGTCCATGGTTACCCATGGAATGAAGTGATCTGCGAATGGTACGTGTACATACCGAGGTTCCAGCATTTTTACTCGCCTGTACACTGAGGTCTTGTGTAGTACTCCGTCGATTAGCTGTAACGACTCTCCTGAGGCTTCGACGCCCCCTATCACTGATTTTCTTTGGTCTGCTGGTATATTTTGCTGCTCCATGTGTCTTCCACTTATTTAGGACATCCAAAACAGTTAACTTGGGTATGTTTAAACGCCTCTCGAGTGCTCTAATAGACAACCCACTAATATAACACCCAACAATCTTTCCTTTCTCAAAGTCAGTTCAGCGTCATTTTCACTCAACCTCACAGTGCGATATGATCGCGGTCAGCTGCAGGCTTCTATTATTCTCTTATGGACAACCCACTAATATAACACCCAACAATCTTTCCTTTCTCAAAGTCAGTTCATCGACATTTTCACTCAACCTCACAGTGCGATATGATCGCGGTCAGCTGCAGGCTTCTATTATTCTCTTATGGACAACCCACTAATATAACACCCAACAATCTTTCCTTTCTCAAAGTCAGTTCAGCGTCATTTTCACTCAACCTCACAGTGCGATATGATCGCGGTCAGCTGCAGGCTTCTATTATTCTCTTATGGACAACCCACTAATATAACACCCAACAATCTTTCCTTTCTCAAAGTCAGTTCATCGACATTTTCACTCAACCTCACAGTGCGATATGATCGCGGTCAGCTGCAGGCTTCTATTATTCTCTTATGGACAACCCACTAATATAACACCCAACAATCTTTCCTTTCTCAAAGTCAGTTCAGCGTCATTTTCACTCAACCTCACAGTGCGATATGATCGCGGTCAGCTGCAGGCTTCTATTATTCTCTTATGGACAACCCACTAATATAACACCCAACAATCTTTCCTTTCTCAAAGTCAGTTCAGCGACATTTTCACTCAACCTCACAGTGCGATATGATCGCGGTCAGCTGCAGGCTTGTTTTTATACCGTTTGCAGCTGTACCTCGCATCTTAACAACGCAGATGATCCGTTCACTTTTTTTTGAAGTGGTGTCCGGTGACGTTTGTCAATATAGTGTATGTTGCAGCCTTATACCATACAATGGTGTATCTTTTCTCAGAGAGTGGTGCAGCTGCTGTGATACCACTTTTTGGTGCAACCTACCCCAAACTTTTTAACAGAGTGAAGATGTCGGAGTGGTGGTGGGATTTACGATGACGTCACCCAGGAATTCTCACTCCGGACGCGTGCTTTCTTCAGGAAGATCACTGGGATGTAATGGTTCACACGCCCACGTGAGGAAGACCAAGCTTGCTACGCCGAGCCAGTTCCCCGTTTATCTCCTTCACCTACCACGTGACTGAGTCGCACATGCAATCATTTACATAAGCTAATTGTTGGTACTTACCAATTCTCATGGCGCTCTTACAAATACTTCATTATGTGCGATGGCGACGCAAGCAGTTCAGAACAGAGAGATGGGACAAAGTATTGTACTGGGGATTAAGAATTTTGAAGAAATTCTGCCAAAACGTTTCGTTCATCTAGTTTTTAACCGACGCTAATGATGTTACCCCCAAGTAATTTGCGTTTACAGGTACTATACTGTACGGAAGTATTTATTCAATCCATGTAGTACTGGGAACTATGGACACGAATCTCCATCGCCTTAACCAAGTTCCAACAATGGTCAGTTCAAAGGTTTTTCAGACTGTGGGTTATCTCTCAAAAAACGAATTTCTTTCACAACATACCTTTACAGGCCTTCGAAGTAATCTCCATGTTTCTTTATGACAGCAGCCAAACGTTTGGGCAAGTCTTGTATGCCAGTAAGGACATTATAACAAAGTATATTTCTCCGTCATTTTCGGTCCACGCCGGGGATCGAACCCGAGTCCACTTATTCCGGAACAAATCGCTCTACCAACTGAGGTACGCGGACGTTCGTTCTCGCTGCTATCTGCCTTTATGTCGTGTGCGTCCTGAGGGGCAGGCACGTCACATCTGCCCCTCCCCCAGAAAGAGTGCCGGGGGCATGGCCCACGGGTCAGCCGTGACCACGAATCGTTGCAGGCAGCCATCCGCTGTAGAACGTGCACTTGAGAACTCCCAGTCAATCTGGTGTGTGGAATGCAACGTCACACACATTTATTTTTCGAAGCGCCGGAGAAGGGATTCTCTTATTTTTCTTGTCTCGCGTTGTGGAAAGGACATCACACCATTGCAAGATCTTTAACGGCCGGGTCATCCGGGAAGTTCGGGCGCCATTATAACGAAGTAAATTTCTCCGTCATTTTTGGTTTACGCCGGGGATCGAACCCGAGTCCACTTATTCCGGAACAAGTTGTTCTACCAACTGAGCTACGCAGACGTTCGTTCTCGCCGCTATCTGCCTTTATGTCGTGTGCGTCCTGCGAGGCAGGCATGTCACAACACCTCCATGGTTGAGGCGTTGGATTACTCTGGTCACCTCATTAGAAACATCCTAAATCGTACTGAATCGCTTCCCGCGGAGTTACTTCTTCAGTTTTGGGAACAAATCATAGTATGATGGGCTCATGTCAGGACTGTATGGTACGTTTCCAGAATGGCTCTTACGGTATGGGCAACATGTGGCCTCGCGTTGTCGTGCAAAATGATGACACCAGCTTCGAGCATGTCAGGCCTTTGGCGAATCATTAGGCACAAAACATTTTGCAGAAACCTTCTGTAGTATTCCGTTGTTACAGTGATCCCCTCTGACATTTTGTCTGTTGCTATCACTCCAAACTTCTCCTAGGCCAATATCAGCTTTACCTATGATTGTTGGCGGCGGAATGTTTCCTGGCGAGGTGATTCTGGATGTTTTCCCTGAGTGGACTGAGATGTCACTTCTGGGTGAAAATCTAAAGTCCAGGTTTCGTCTATAGCAACAATTCTGTCCAAAAACTGCTCGCCTTCTGTCTCGTACAGCTGAAGCAAGTCTCCTGCGATCTCTTTGTGAATTGCTTACTGCTCTTCACTCAGATTATAGGGAAACCCATTTGGCAGACACTTTTCTCTTCTGTAATTTTCCAGTTAGGATTCCGAAAACCGAAGCGGTAAACATGTTTGCTTCATATGCAATCTTTTTATATGTTTTCCGTCGATCTTCTTCGACGATAGCCACAGAAGTGTCGTCAGTTGCATCTGATGGCTGGCCGCTTCTTAGGTTGTCTTCGATGCTTGGCGGAAATGAGAAGCCCACGTGACACTGTGCTACGATCCACTACACTAACCCCGCAAACTTCACACAAAGCTTTATGAATATCGGTAGGGGATTTTCCTCGCAAAGTTTCTATTTTAACGTAGGATCGCTGGGATCACTCACTTTCTTCCTCCATTTCTAGGCAGAAGGAACAGGAATAAACTAGCCAACAAACTTAGACACAACTTTGTATACTGAAGTCTGACGCACAACTGGCGCAACGATTGGAGCGATTGCATCATCCTACGGGTAGTGCCTGCGCAGTGTGCATAACTTTTGAAATGGCCTACATATTTCTTCGAAATTTCATTTTACGTCATATTTTCAGAATACTCTGAAGAGCAATTGAATAAGAGATACCTGTCCAGTAACGTGTAGCACCACCTTTCGCCCTGATGACGGCGGCGATTCGTCTCGGTATGGACTCGACAAGACACCGAAAGCGGTGGATCCACGACCCCTGAACAAGCTCCCACAGTTCACGAAGATTTCATGGAGGGGGTCATCTCTGTCGATGGCATCACAGATGTGCTTGATGGCCAAGGAAGCGAGGTCACGTCGGTGGAGTGTTTATCCAACCATTCGGATACAATTCGGGAGCTGCATTGTCTTGTTGCAGGATGAGGTCCCCTATGGGATGTTGAAGACGCACAAACGGGAGCAAATTGTCGTCCAGGATATCCCGGTAACGTTGACCTGTGAGGGACGATGTCACACGTACCAGGGGTCCCATTTCAGTCCACGTAAACAGTCCCCAGAAGAGAAGGCTACCCCCGCCAGCTTGAAGAGTACCTTGCTGGTAAGAAGCATCCATCGCTTCATGGGGTTTGCGCCGTAAAAGTTCTTCTAAATCTTAGAGATCCGCATGTGCCAACGTGAATCTCGACTCATCAGTCCAGGCAACATTTTCCCACATGTCTAGGGTCCAGTGGCGATGTTCCCGCGCCCATGCTAATCTTTGCACCCTGTGATGTGTGGTCAGCAGCGGTACCCTCGTGGGACGATGGCTTCTGTACCCCATAGCGAGGAGATGGTTCTGGATGGTGTGGCTGCTTACACGTTTTTGTGCACTGGCGTTAAATTGCCGAGTGATTTCTTGCACTGTGGCCTGTCTATCCGCTGTTACAATGCGAGCTAGCCGACGATGACCCCGCTCATCCACACGCTGTTGTCCACGGCAGTTGGCCCTTGCAGGAATGGTTTTACCGGATTCGATGTACTCACGGTGCACCAGTGACACAGTGGCTCGTGAAAATCCAAGTGCCTGCACGACTTCCGAGATGGAGTGACCCATTCGTCGGGTCCCAACAATTTTCCAACGATCAAATGCGCTTAGATCCTTCGTCTACCCATACTGTGTCCGACTCTTACTGATTCCCGTCGCATCACTCCTTATTTTGCCGGATCGCTGCATACGTCATGTCGTTTCCGTTTACAGGGCCACCAACAGCGCCACATTTGCATAACGCCAGCTGTCTCTAATTCAATTGCTTTTCAGTGTATATGTTGTCATAAGGCTGTTTATTAATTTAAGTCCGTAAATAACAACGAATTTCTCTCTCTCTCTCTCTCGTCTTTTGAAACTATAATTACGAAAAGGGTGTCTTTATAGTACTGTCTTAAACAATGATTCAAAGTACTTCCGTGTTACAGAACGGTTAAACATTAAATTTGAAGGAAAATTCATTTTGCATAAGGAAATCTCTGTGGATGCGAATATAACCTCCTTGAGTTCAATCATCTAAGATTTAGAAGAAATTCAAGTTCTTCTTAATCTTAGATGATTGAACTCAAGGAGGCTATAGAATAGAGGGAGCAAGGATGACGTCACAAACTTGAAGCGTTTTGAGCAGACGACACTGAGGTGATGGCCACGCCCAGTGAGGCATTGCTAGTACAGTAGAACTCCAATTATCCGGACTCCAGATATCCGGAACTCCAATTATCCGGATCGCCCGTTGTTTTCTCAAGACCAACTAAAATTAACATTTTTGTTGATCTATTTACGTGTTTTTAGTTTTTTCGTTCGTTTAAATAATACAAAATGATAATGCAGTACAGTAGATATTTATTTTTTAAACTGTATAACATTTGTTACCAGTGAATGAAATACGGGATTACACTAATAAGCAATACAAATTTTGAAGTTGTGAATCCATTTATTGGTGTAAATACGAAATGAATGGTAAGTCAGATAATATCCGAAAACTTGAAAAATTCGTCGTCCTGTAGCGGGAAACTGAAAATTTCGTGTCCTGCAACGAAATGTTCAAGTTTTTGGATATTATCTGACGTACCATTCATGTCATATTTACACCAATAAACGGGTTCACAACTTCAAAATTTGTATTATGATATTTGTTATTACACGGTCGAGTCACATTATTGTGACCAGCAGCTAATATCCAGAGTAACCACCGTGTGCAGCGCGGACAGCAGTTAGACGGGCTGGGAGTGACTCAATAAGGTGTTCGAAGGTGTTCACAAGTATGTGGAGCCATGCTGATTGCAGTGAATCTGACAGCTGCTAGAGGATGCGTGGTAGAGGATCCATAGAGCGAACAACACGATCGAGGTGGTCCCACAGATGCTCAATTGGGTTTACCTCTGGGGAATTAGGGGGCCAGGGAAGTACTTTGAAGTCTTCGTCGTGCCCTTCCGACCACTCTCGGACATTTCTAGCTGTGTGACACGTCGCATTGTCGTTCTGGAAGATCCCATCCGGTCTAGGAAAGACAATCAGCATGTATGGGTGTACGGGATCTGCAAGGATGGATTCATGACGAATTCGGTCCATAGTGCCTTCCACATGTATGAGTGAACCCAGAGAATGCCACGAAAACATTCCCCAGACCATAACGCTGCCCCCACCAGCTTGTGTTCTTCCAGCAATTGGTGAAGAGTGTTTGTTCTCCGATGTTTCTCGCCTTATACGCCAACGTCCATCCGTTCGATGAAGCAGAAAACATGACTCATCGGAGAAGACAATCCTTTGCCAATCAGCGAGGCCCAATTCCGATCCTGCCGTTGCAAATGTAAGCCTTTTCCGCCGATGCATCTTCTTTAGCATAGGCGCAGTGACTATCCGTCTGCATCGGAGCCCCATACGCAGCAGGGTTCGCTGAACTGTGGTTTTAGACACGCTTCCGGTAGCCCCCTGGTTCATTCGGCCAGTGAGTTGCTCTACTGTAGCATGTCAATTGGCCCTCACGCACGTTAGAAGCCGACGTTCACCTCTCGCATCAACGGCACGTGGTGCTACACAGTTTCCACGTCGCTTATTCGCAATGGTGCCATTTCTCCAATCACGATACACTTTAACCACAGCAGCACGCGAACAGCTCACAAACTGCGCTGTTTCAGAAATACTGCCACCCTTGGCCCGAAAGCCGATAATCATCCCTTTTTGCAAATCTGATAAATCGCTCCTTTTATCCATGACAGCAACGAGTGGTATGTTTTCAGATTGCTTACAGCACACCTTTATATACCCTCCAAGCCACATCACGACACATGCTTTCTTTCATTGGCTACGCGCTGTTGACGTCAAAAGTAGGAGGTGGTCACAATAATACGACTCGACTGGATATAAAATACGATAAACGCAAAAATTAAATTCTCTCACTTCAATTAATAAACACTTATTTGGCTTACAGAAAAAAGACAACCCAATTATCCGGATTCTCCGAATATCTGGATGGGCTGTGGTACGAGTTAATTCGGATAATTGAAGCTCTACTGTACTTTTGCACTATTGTGAGAATAGGGAATACTCCATTTTCCGTCGTCTCCCCAACATGGCGGCAGAAGCTGCCATTGGCTGTGACGTCATGATCGTGACGCTTCGGTTGCTTCATTTTGATTACACGAGAGGAACGGCTGGCCTTTACTCCATTTATTCTATCCTCCTTGGCTGAACTTGCCATGTGTTCTAACTACTTAAATATGGGGTGGGGGGGGGGCTAAAGGAATAGTTGGGATGCGGCATTTTGTATATCGAGCATTTTATATACATAATACGGTTCCTCACCGCAGGGAGCATTAAGTACGATCAACAGCATCGACAATTTATCCTGATAAAACTACGCACATTAGCGACAAAAAACAAACAAACAAAACACACACACACACAATGAGAAACACACTTTTTCTCAGGAACCCCAATATTAAAGGAACACAGGATTTCCCCATAATCGTTATTTTGAAATGTAAGAATTGTTAGATAAAGAAAACAAATATTCGCTTACTATCGATATTCAAAGGCAATTTCTGCAATTGCCTTTCTCCTGGCTCTGTAAACTTGATCAGAAAAACCCTGTGAAGTAAGAGAAGAAAAAGCAACAAAAATGTATGATAAGTGACGACATTTTCTGCAACATATTCCAATTTGTTTTTTTCATTTTTTTTTCTTAAATGTTACACTAAACTGAAACAAGTGCCGTTAAAGGAAAAAAAATGGATAAAGTATATTTGAAAACGCGAGGGAGAAATGTTTTCTCCAGAAGACATTTTTTACCGCATTCCACTAAGAAAAACCCACTGAAGTCGGTGATTGTAAGGAACACCTACCTAATAAAAATATGGGTGCCCCTGGCTTCAAAACAGACTCGATTCGATGTGGCATGGAAACATAATTATCATCATTTTTCCTTGGGTAGTCTTGAGTTTAGAAAAGTTATGTTTTACAAAAGTTAAGTATACCAGGCTACCATTATTTTTATCTATACGCAAATTTTCATCCTTGGGAATTCATTAACTACAACGATTTTACCATTATAAACGCAGGGCAGAATTTTCATGTGGAAACACCTTAAGTGAAGTTAAGCCAGTATTCTCAAACTGAGACCCTCGGAAGGGATACTTTCCAGTTTTGAAGGAACTTAGGGGGTCCGCATGAATATTAATAAATTTCTTATAAATAAATATAAACTTTACAAAACCATACCAATGGCTTGACACTAGAGTGAAATGTTTTTTTTTCTAATTATCGGTAAATACATTGACGGAAAAAAATTCCCAACACCAAGAAGGGGTTGTGTTAGATAAACGACAGTTGGTAGGCGGTGAGAGTACATCTGTAAGATGACGTCTATGCAAATTTCGCGCTCAAAGCATACGTGTGGCGCTAGTAGCGCCCTTCGGAACATGCAAAGCAGGTTTGCTGTAAATACGCGCTGTAACGTTCGTGAGCGTTAGTTATCGTCGAGATTCGACGTAGTGTGTTGATGTTAGTCAAGAATGCCTTTAAGAAGACGAGGAAGCCATTATCAACAGCTCACGGAGTTTGAACGAGGTCCTGTAATAGGGCTACGAGAAGGTGGATTTTCTTTCCGCAATATTGCAGAACGACTTGGCAGGAATGTAGCCACTGTGCATGATTGTTGGCAGCGGTGGTCAAGGGAAGGTACTGCCTCAAGAAGACCGGGTTCCGGCCGGCCACGTGGCACTACCGAGATGGAAGACAGCCGTGTACGGCGTATGGCCGTGGCGCATCGTACCGCGTCTGCGGCAGCAATTCGAGCTGCAGTTGCCACCACAGTGACACAACGAACTGTTACAAATCGGTTACTTGAAGGACAGCTCCGAGCCAGACGCCCTGTAGCGTGCATTCCACTTACTCCAAACCATTGCCGTTTGCGACGTCAGTGGTGTCAAGCTAGAGCTCCTTGGAGGACGGAGTGGAGATCTGTTGTGTTTTCTGATGAAAGCCGGTTCTGCCTGGGTGCCAGTGATGGCCGTGTGTTGGTTAGAAGGAGGCCAGGTGAGCGTCTGCAACCAACCTGTCTGCGGCCGAGACACACTGGACCTACACCTGGAGTTATGGTCTGGGGAGCAATTTCCTATGACAGCAGGAGCACTCTCGTGGTTATCCCACGCACCCTGACGGCACAGTTGTACGTCGGTCTGGTGATTCAACCTGTTGTGCTGTCATTCATGAACAGCATTCCAGGGGGTGTTTTCCAACAGGATAACGCTCGCCCGCATACCGCTGTTGTAACCCAACATGCTCTACAGAGTGTCGACATGTTGCTGTGGCCTGCTAGATCACCAGATCTTTCACCAATCGAGCACGTATGGGACATAATTGGACGACAACTCCAGCGTCACTCCCAACCAGCACTAACCATCCCTGTATTGATCGACCAAGTGCAACAGGCATGGAACTCCATCCCACAAACTGACATCCAGGACCTGTACGACACAATGCATGAAGGTTTGCGTGCTTGCATTCAACATTCTGGTGGTTACACCGGTTATTAGCCGCCCCGGTGGAGCAGTGGTCTAAGCGATGGCCTCTGATCATTCGTCCGAACGGGGTCCGGGTTCGAATCCCGGTGAGGCATGGATTTTGTGTTTGTCTTACGGCACTGGCTCTCTCCCTTCCCTGGAACCAGTGACCCTAAAATTCGGGACGGGCGACTGCTTATAGCCCGTTGAGTTGCTCACGGTGGTCGTTAAACCTTCAATGAAAAAAAAAAACCGGTTATTAATGTACCAGCATTTTACATTGAAAATGGCTCTTCTCGCGCTTACAATAAGCTGTGATCTTGAAACCTTAATCGATTAAATATGTTACCTATACAAATGTATTGCCGCCATTTCATTCCCCTACAACTATTTTTTCGTGGTGTTGGGATTTTCTTTTCCGTCAGTGTAGTAAAAACAAATGCTTCATCAATCACTGAAAACAATCGCTTTTACGTAATAGTTATTTTCACTTAAATCTTAAAACAATCACATTTTACCAACTGAACACGGTACAGAAAATATTATATGTTCTGACCAGAAACTTGGGCTCACTTTTGTGTTACTAACTTATCGATATTTGGAATAATGTCCTTTGAACATGCTACTTTTAAAAGTGAGTATAAGTGACTGTCACTTAACCTATTCATTTCAAGACATTTTACTTGATGCGTTCTTGAAAACAACTGTTCACATGAATATGTTGTTCCGAACACAGACAGAACACATGCAGTTAGGTTATGAAAATTTACGTACTTGTCCTTTGAAACTAACTGGTAAAACTCTGTTAGACTGCAGCCGTTGAATTTTTTTCTTAGAAAAGAATCACCCTGAAAGTCTGTTAATTCAAGCTGAAGTTCTTCAGCTGCGTTGTCAGCATTATAGGAAAATGGAGACTTGAATATATTGAAAATATTTTGCTTAATATACACTGCTGGCCACTCAAAATGCAAAACCAAAGAAGGACACGAGATAGCAAAGCCAGATTTACTGGACACATAACAACAGATACAAAGATGAAACGATTGAGCTTACAGGCCCGTGCGACTTGCGGAACACGCAGACATCAATAGTTCGTGTGGCCCCCATGGCTGGCAATAACGGCCGCGGCATCGAACGAAAGAGGCTTTGGATGTGGGCTTGGGGTATGTCGGTCCAGGCTGCTTCCACACGTTACCACAGTTCATCAGGAGTAGCCACGGATGGTGCTTGCCGGGCCACTCGGTTGCCGATCAGTGACCAAACGTGTTCGATGGGTGACATATCGGGTGAACAGGCGGGCCAAGGCAGCAGTGACACCTGGTGGGCCGTGAAGAATTGTTTCACGATGCGTGCCACGTGCGGGCAAGCATTGTCCTGTTGAAACATGGCCACTGGCAGGTCCTGCAGGTAAGGGAGGACTACAGGCTCCAAAACGTCGGAGATATAGCGGTGGCTGTTGAGTGTACCGGCGATGCGTACCAGAGGGGTGCGGGTATCATAACCAATTGCGCCCCAAACCATAACGCCAGGCGACGGACCGGTATGACGATGCATAATGCAGGCGTCATACAGTCTCTCGCCGCGGTGCCGCCACACGCGGATCCGACCATCGTGGTGTTGCAGGCAGAAGCAGGATTCGTCGGAGAAGACAATGTCATGCCATTCCGTAGTCCAAGTGCGGCGTTCAACCGCCCACTGCCGCCGCACTCGCCGGTAGTGTAACGACAATGGTAATCGGAGCAATGGGCGCCGTGCGGCAAGTCCTCTCTCCTGCAGACGACGTCGAACAGTACGTGCTGACACAGGTTGTTGCGCCACACCCCCTAATACCTGCGCTAACGTTCGTGATGTGGCGGTGCGAGCCGTCAATGCCCGCCGCAGAACATGCCGGTGCTCTCGCTCGGTGGTGTGCCGCGGCAGCGGCAATCGCTCACGTCGGTTCGTCCGTCCCTCCGGCAACCACCGAATCCATACTCGCCTCACTGTGGCTGGATGTCGTCCCACACGGGTGCCGATGTCTCGGTACGATAAACCACTGTCGCGATAAGCCACTATTCGTCCTCTGCCGAACTCTGAAACGTGCTGGAATGACTGCCGTATTCTGCGACGAGGAATCAGGAAGCTTCTCACGCACAGGTCCGGCAGCACAACACACTTCCACTACTTACACCCCGCCTTCTGTGCACCCTTCTTATAGTGCTTCTCGGTGGCGTGCCGGGCGAACGTGGTTTGTATATGCCCTGCAATGTTAATCGTTTGAATATTCTCTCGCGGGCGACGTATGCTGCGAATTTCAGGCCAATCGGATGCTTCCTTCTTGGTGTTGCATTTTGGGTGGCCAGCAGTGTAGTTATATTCTTTGTAAATAAATTTGTTACTTATAAAGATGATGGCATTACTATGTTTATATTATATTTAATATATTGTTATAATACTTGAAAAAAAGATGATTTATTTTTATTTTGTAATCGTTAATGCGGGCTGCAAAACAATTGGCGCAGGACCGCATGTGGCCCGCGGGCCGCGAATTTGAGACCACTGAGTTAAGCTAACGTTGGAGTTGCAGTGACTTAAACGTCAAGTCAGTTCTACAAACCAGTTAATCACGTTTATTTTTATAAAGAATGCAAGGTACCAATTGCAAGCAATGTTTAAGCGATGCAGCCAACACTTGATGACACCAGAGCCGTGAAACCAAAACTTGATGCTGAAACTAAATACTGTCAGCGTCGTGAGATCAATAGGGAGGACTTTACCAGAATTTTGGAACAGACATTACATTTTAGCAGTACAACTACACTGATTTAACTTTGTATTAAGGCTGTCTTTGAATGAGTGTAACAGGAATTCTGTCCTATATCTGTAATGCAAATTCTTTTGTACACATTTTCTGGAAAAACTATTACTTTGTAAAGTTTGAAATTTTGAGCACAAATAAAAACGACCCATAGTTAATACGTGTCGCAGTTATTTTCCCGAAAACTTTGTTAGAATAATTTTTTTTAAATTAAATTTATCTGACTCGAAAGTATTCCGATTTGGCGCTAGATGGCGCCAGAAGTTAGCTTGGCAGTGTTTCTGTGTGGAAGAAACGAAATCTCTCATTTCTGTCTGATTTCTTTAATTATCTAGGCCAAATAGAAATCAAAGAATGGGCACTGAAGTGTGATTGGAATCTTGTCTTCTATAGATCATCTTAAATTCTACTGTACGTTCATTTTTGAAGAGAAAATGTGTACATTACCAGAAAACACTTGAATTTGAGACAAAAACTACGCCTACCTACTAAGCTCCACCCCCAAACAATGTCATTGGTTAAAACGTAACAGCGCTTATTTTGTCTTTTCATTGTGGAGCCAACGAGAGACCGCTGCCATTCTGAATATGGTTTTCAGTCATTCGCCGACGCCAACTTCTGGAACAATCCCTCAAAACGTAAAAACCACGCCCAAGGAGTGATATTTGGCGCCATCTATCGCAGAAAATGAAGCCTAACACTCATTCAAAGACAGCCTTAAGAACATTATATGAAAGTTTACGTAATTGCCCTTTCTGTTCAAGTACGGTTCTCAGACGCATAGAAACAGATTCTACAAGGTATTAAACATCCTCCATGCGTAACATGATCCATGTCCAGAGCAGGAACTTGGTCAGTTCACGCTCATCCCATGTTGGAGGATCAGCATTTCTCACACCCCGGTCTAGCATATCCCACAAATGTCCAATTGTATCACAGTCAGGGGAGATTTGGGGTCAAGGAAATGAGGCAAATTCTCTGTCTTGTTCCTCCAATCACTCAGTAGTTATACGAGCTCCATGACATGGTGCGTTGTCCTGTTGACAGATGGCACTGTGGTCCTGGTAAACCTCCTGCAGATATGGATGGAGATGGGCGCTTAACAGGACCCTGTAGAGTCCAACATTCAGTGTTTGTGGGATGATAACCAACAGACCTAGGGCTTTCGGGGGAAAATCTCCCCACACCAGAAAACCACCTCCACCGGCCTGTTGAACCGCAACTGTGTAAAGTGTAGGGCTTCATGCTCTTTAAGCCACATACGAAACCGGCGATCAGTATGGTACAGCCGGAAACGAGACTCATCACTCCAGACGACCTTCTTCCATCTGTCGAGGGCCCATTGATGACGTTCCTTGGCCCATGCGAGGCGTTGTTTGTGATGACTGGGCGTCATCATGGGTACCCTCGTTGTTCTCCGGCAGTGGAACCCCAGGGAGTCATCACTCCAGACAACCTTCTTTCATCTGTCGAGGGTCCATTGTCGACACTCCTTGGCCCATGCGAGGCGTTGTTTGTGATGACTGGGCGTCAGCATGGGTACCCTCGTTGTTCTCCGGTAGTGGAACCCCAGGGACTCATCACTCCAGACGACATTCTTCCATCTGTTGAGGGTCCATTGCCGACGTTCTTTGGCCCACACGAGGCGTGGTTTGTGATGATTGGGCGTCACCATGGGTCATCATGGGTACCCTCTTTGCTCTCGGGTAGTTGAACCCAGGGACTCATCTCTCCAGACGACATTCTTCCATCTGTCGAGGGTCCATTGTCGACGTTCCTTGGCCCATGCCAGGTGTTGTCTGCGATGATTAGGCATCAACATGGGTACCATCGCAGGTCTCCGGTAGTGAACCCCAGAGACTAATCACTCCAGACAACCTTCTTTCATCTGTCGAGGGTCCATTGTCGACGTTCCTTGGCCCGAGGCGTTGTTTGTGATGATTAGGCGTCATCATGAGTACCCACGTTTGTCTCCGGCAGTGGAACCCCAAGGACTCATCACTCCAGACGACCATCTTTCATCTGTCGAGGGTCCATTGCCGACGTTCCTTGGCCCATGCGAGGCATTGTTTGTAAGGACTGGGCGTCATCATGGGTACCCTCGTTGTTCTCCGGTAGTGGAACCCCAGGGACTCATCACTCCAGACGACATTCTTCCATCTGTCGAGCGTGCATTGCCGACGTTCTTTGGCCCATAAGAGGCGTTGTTTGTGATGATTGGGCGTCATCATAGGTCATCATGGGTACCCTCGTTGCTCTCCGGTAGTGGAACCTAGGGACTCATCACTCCAGACGAACTTCTTCCATCTGTCGAGGGTCCATTGCCGACGTTCCTCGGCCCATGCGAGGAATTGCTTGTGATGACTGGGCGTCATCATGGGTACTTTCGCTAGTCTCCGGCTGTGGAACCCAAGTCAAAGCAAGGTACGGCGCAAGTGCATGTGGAAATATACCAAACTGCATAGCTGGTGTACTACAGTGTCAGCTGGGTGACTGTTGCACCTTGTTGCTGAGATACCAGTCGTGACACCGGACGTTCTTCTCTAGGATCAACAGCGCGTGGCTGACCAATGTGAGCCCTTCTGTTGGACGTCTGTGCATGGTCAATTCAGTCCTGGTACACCCTTGATACAGCAGTACGTGAGCAGCCAACAAGTCCGGCTGTTTCCGAAACATTGACAGCTGCCCTCTGGGGTAAAACTATCTGGCCGGGGGTAAATTGGCTTACGTCGCACGTTTCTCTATTACTATCAAAAGTTTACTGATTACGTACAGAGGATAGGTGGGTATAGTTTATATAAGCAACACGTGACGTTGGTATCCCGTGGTACTTCGTTATCGCTTCGAATATATAAAACGGGGGTGTTCTTAATTTTCAGTGTACACTGAAAAGCAATTGAGTTAGAGACAGCTGGCGTTATGCAAATGTGGCGCTGTGGGCGGCCCTTTAAACGGAAACGACATGACGTATGCAACGATCCGACAATATAAGGAGTGATGCCACGGGAATCAGTAAGAGTCGGACGCAATATATGTAAGACGAAGGATCTAAGCGCATTTGATCGTGGGCAAATTGTCAGGGCCTGACGAATGGATCACTCTATCCCGAAAGTCGTGCAGGCATTGGGATTTCAATGACCCACTGTGTCATTGGTGCACCGTGAGTACATCGAATCCGGTAAAACCATCCCTGCAAGGGCCAACTGCCGCGGACAACAGCGGGTGGATGAGCGGGGTCATCGTCGGCTTGCTTGCATTGTAACAGCGGTTAGACTGGTCACAGTGCAAGAAATCACTAGGCAATTTAACGCTGGTGCACAAAAACGTGTAAGCAGCCACACCATCCAGAACCATCTCCTCGCTATGGGGTACAGAAGCCATCGTCCCACGAGGGTACCGCTGCTGACCACACATCACAAGGTGCAAAGATTAGCATGGGAGCGGGAACATCGCCACTGGACCCTAGATATGTGGGGGAATGTTGCCTGGACTGATGAGTCGAGATTCACGTTGGTCCATGCGGATGGCAGGATACGAGTACGGCGCAAACCACATGAAGCTATGGCAGGATACGAGTACGGCGCAAACCACATGAAGCGATGGCTCCTTCTTGCCAGCAGGGTACTCGTCAAGCTGGCGGGGGTGGCATTCTCGTCTGGGGTCTGTTTACGTGGACTGAAATGGGACCCTTGGTACGTGTGACATCGTCCCTCACAGGTCAACGCAACCGGGATATCCTGGACAATTGTTCCCGTTTGTGCGTCTTCAACATCCCACTCGGGACCTCATCCTGCAACAAGACAATGCAGCTCCTGAATTGTATCCGAATGGTTGGATGAACACTTCACCGACGTGACCTCGCTTCCTTGGCCAGCTAAGTCACCTGACCTCAATCCCATCGAGCACATCTGGGATGCCATCGAGAGAGATGTTCGAGACTCTGACCTCCTCAATCAAATCTTCGTGAACTGTGGGAGCTTGTTTAGGGGTCGTGGATCCGTATGGCTTCCCAATGCTTCCGGTGCCTTGTCGAGTTCATGCCGAGACGAATCGCCGCCGTCATCAGGGCGAAAGGTGGTGCTACACGTTACTAGACAGGTATCTCTAATTCAATTGCTTTTCAGTGTATATTGACGTGAAAAGATTTAATTATAGGTCACGAAGTGTATTTTATAACTGAAAGTCGCAACACACTTAACAGTCTGCTAGACTAAATAAGATTATCAGTCTCGCTCACCACGACTTGATTCCCTTGAACACTCATAGAATTTCCAAGAGAGTCATCTTGTATTCCTTTTGCAAGTTCTTCTGTACTGACTTACGTTCTTTCTGCTTCACTTACTTCCTTACTTACCTGTTTCCGATATGTAAGAACTTATGAACGTCTGTAGTATTTGGGAAGATATTTTACACTCACTTGTTGATCTTGCACTTAGGTAGCCGTAACAGGAATGTCATGGTTCTCTCTCGCTCTCCCTTCAGCGAAATGTCTGGAAGTGGTAATGCAGGTAAAACTATTTAGCATTACCAGAACTTAACCACGAACACAATGACGATCTCACCAAAAATCTGCGTACACTTCACTATGTATTGAATAGTAAAGGGTACGCAGATTTAAGCGTTTAGTTGTCGCAGATGAAATGTCAGAATACTGACGGAAAGTTCCAAATTTAGTGGCCCAAAATGAACTTTATCAATCAAAATAATCACCGCCAGCAGCAACGCACTTTTGCCAAAGAGACACGCGCGTCGTGAAAAAAGATCGCGACAAGCACATAGCATGCGGCAAACTCATGTTTGGTTGAGGAACGATTTATCTTGTAGGAAGATGTCCAGTTGTCTGAAGAAGTGATGATCCGTAGTAAGCAGTTCAGGTGAATACGGAGGATGAGGTAAGGTTTCGTACCTCAACTGGTGCAGCTTCTTGGTGGTGTGGTGGGAGTCTTGCGTACAAGCCCATGGCGACTGACTACTGCCGGCTGTTTGGTCGACAATTTTCCATGCATAAAGTCTTGACAATCCGTAAGGAGATCGATCACCTGAATGAGGTAAGGCTTTGCACCTCAACTGGTGCAGCTTTTCGATTGTCTCTTGGGGGTCTTGCGTTATCATGGAGAAGTATGGGCCCATGGCGATTGACTAATGACAGCCATTTGCCTGACAGTTTTCCATGCATAGTGCCTTGGCAATCCGTAAGGGGACCGATCACGTGAATGAGGTAAGGTTTCGTACCTCAACTGGTACAGCTTCTGGATCGTCTGGTGGGGATCTTGCGTTATCATGGAGAAGTACGGGCCCATCGCGACTGACAACTGCTGGCTATTTGGTTGATAGTTTTCCATACATAACGTTCTTGACAAACCGTAAGGGGATCGATCCCATGAATGAGGTAAGGTTTCGTCCCTCAAATGGGGCAGCTTCTGGATTGTCTGGTGGGATCTTGTAGTATCATGGACAATTATGGGCCAATGGCGATTGACTAATGACAGCTATTTGGTCGACAGTTTTCCATGCATAATATCCAGTTCTGCACAGTCCATAAGGGGACCAATCACGTGAATGAGGAAAGGTTTCGTCCCTCAACTGGTGCAGCTACTGGATCGTTTGGTGGGGATCTTGCGTTATCTTGGAGAAGTACGGGCCCATGGCGACTGACAACTGCGGGCTGTTTGGTTGACAGTTTTCCATACATAACTTTCTTTACAAATTATAAGAGGCTCGATAACGTTAATGCTTTAAGGTTTCGTCTCTCAAATGGGGCAGCTTCTGGATCGTCTGGTGGGATCTTGTAGTATCATGGACAATTATGGGCCAATGGCGATTGACTATGTGACGTACCTGCCAGCAGGACGCACACGACATAAAGGCACATAGCAATCAGAACAAATGTCTGCGTAGCTCAGTTGGTAGAGCGACTTGTTCCGGAATAAGCGGCCTCGGGTTCGAATCCCGGCGTAGACCAAAAACGACGGAGAAATTTACTTCGTTATAATGGCGCCCGAACTATCCGGATGACCCGGCCGTTCAAAATCTCGCATTGGTGTGATGTTATTTCCACACCGCGAGACAGGAAAAATCAGAGAATTCCTTCTCCAGCGCTTCGAAAAATAAAAAATATGTGATGTTGCATTCCACACAGCAGATTGACTGGGAGTTCTCAAGTGCACGTTCTACAGTGGATGGCTGCCTGCAGCGATTCATGGTCACGGCTGACTCGTGGGCCATGCCCCCGGCCCTCTTTCGGGGGGGGGAGATGTGACGTACCTGCCAGCAGGACGCACACGACATAAAGGCACATAGCAATCAGAACAAATGTCTGCGTAGCTCAGTTGGTAGAGCGACTTGTTCCGGAATAAGCGGCCTCGAATCCCGGCGTAGACCAAAAACGACGGAGAAATTTACTTCGTTATAACTAATGACGGCTGTTTGGTCGACAGTTTTCCATGCATAATATCAAGTTCTTGACAGTCCATAAGGGGACCAATCACGTGAATGAGGGAAGGTTTCATCCCTCAAACGGGGCAGCTTCTGGATCGTCTGGTAGGGTCTTGCATTATCATAGAGAAGTATGGGCCCAGGGCGATTGACTAATGCAGGCTGTTTGGCGGACAGTTTTTCAAGCATAATGTCAAGTTCTTGATAATCTGTAAGGGGGTCGATCATTTAAATGAGGTAAGGTTTCGTACCTCAACTGGCGCTGCTTCTGGATAGTATCGTGAGGGTATTGCGTATCATGGAGAAGTATGGGCCTAATGCGATTGAGTAATGGGCGTTGTTTGCTGGACAGTTTCAGTGCTCAACGTCAAGTTCTTGACAATACCTGTCGGCTGTGATGGTGTGCCCCAGTTCTAAGACCAAGGACTGGATCGCAGCAGTTGCGGACCATCAAACACTGACCATTGCCTTTCTGCGATGAAATACCGCCTTTGGGATATATTTCAGTGCATCGCCGCGGTCGAACCATTGCACCGAACTTCGGCGATTGTCATACAGCATCCATTTCTCATGACGAGACACCTCAAAAATACCGATCTTTTGGTTGCGAATAAGCAGAGAAGAGCATACATCAAACCGCCCTGTTTTGTGCTGTTCCCTAAACCCACGTGGGGCCCATTTATCTACACTGCTGGCCACCCAAAATGCAACACCAAGAAGGAAGCATCCCATTGGCCTGAAATTCGCAGCATGCGTCGCCCGCGAAAGGACACGCAAACGATTAGCATTGCAGGGCATATGCAAATCATGTGCGCCCGGCACGCCACCGAGAAGCACTGTAAGAAGGGTGCACAGAAGGCGGGGTATAAGTAGTGGAAGTATATTGAGCTTCCGGACCTGTGCGTGTGAAGCTTCCTGATGCCTCGTCGCAGAATACGGCAGTCGATCCAGCACGTTTCGGAGTTCGACAGAGGATGAATAGTGGCTTATCGCGACAGCGGTTTATCGTACCGAGACATCGGCGTCCGTGTGGGACGACATCCAGCCACAGTGAGGCGAGTATGGATTCGGTGGGTGCAGAAGGGACGGACGGACCGACGTGAGCGACTGCCGCAGCCGCGGCCCACCACCGAACGAGAGGACCGACATATTGTGCGGCGGGAATTGACGGCTCGCACTGCCACATCACGAACGTCAGCGCAGGAATTAGGGTGTGTTGCGCAACAACGTGTGTCAGCACGTACCATTCAACGTCGTCTGCAGGAGCGGGGACTTGTAGCACAGCGCCTATTGCTCCGATTACCATTGACGTTACACCACCGGTGATTGCGGCGGCAGTGGGCCGTAGAACGCCGCACCTGGACTACGAAATGGCAGGACATTGTCTTCTCCGACGAATCCCGCTTCTGCCAGCAACACCACGATGGTGGGATCCGCGTGTGATGGCACCGCGGCGAGAGACTGTATGATGCCTGCATTATACATCGCCATACCGGTCCGTCGCCTGGCGCTATGGTTTGGGGCGCAATTGGATATGACACCCGCACCCCTCTGGTACGCATCGCCGGTACACTCAACAGCCACCGCATCCTCTCCGACGTTTTGGAGCCTGTAGTCCTCCCTTACCTGCAGGATCTGCCAGCGGCCTCGTTTCAACAGGACCATGCACGCCCGCACGTGGCACGCATCGAGCAACAATTCTTCACGGCCCACCAGGTGTCACTGCTGCCGTGGCCCGCTTGTACTCCCGATATGTCGCCCATCGAACACGTCCGGTCGCTGGTCGGCAACCGAGTGGCCCGGCAAGCACCACCCGTGATGAACTGTGGCAACGTGTGGAAGCAGCCTGGACCGACATACCGCAAGCGCTCATCCAAAGCCTCTCTCGTTCGATGCCGCAGCGTGTAGCGGCCGTTATTGCTAGCCATGGGGGCACACGAACAATTGATGTCTGCGTGTTCCGCAAGTCGCACGGGTCTGTAAGCTCAATCGTTTCATTTTTGTATCTGTTGTTATGTGTCCAGTAAATCTGTCTTTGCTATCTCGTGTCCTTCTTGGTGTTGCATTTTGGGTGGCCAGCAGTGTATCTTCACTTTTCTTGTTTGGGGGTTTAACGACCACCGTGAACAACTCAATGGGCTATAAGCAGTCGCCCGTCCCTAATTTAGGGCAATACCACCAGGGAAAAGAGAGAGAGAGAGAGAGAGAGAGAGAGAGAGAGAGAGAGAGAGAGAGAGAGAGAGAGAGAGAGAGAGAGAGAGAGAGAGCCAGTGCCGTAATCCATGCCTCATCGGGATTCCAACCGGGACTCACTTGCTCGAATGGTCATAAACCAGCGCTTAGACCGCAGGGCCTCCTGAGCAGCCTTCTTCAATTTGCCTGTGGCCGTTAAATGTCGGGAAATGCTTTCATAAAGCACTCTTAGTTTCTCCTCGTACCGTTCGATGTGGATAGGATTTGATCAAGGCCTCCAACTCCGCATCAGCGATATCTCCTTCTTGTCTACACCAGGGTCCATTTTCGAGACTAGCCGGATAGGAATTCAGGAAACTAACATTGTACCTTAGCTTCACTACAGCGCCTTTCGTAAATCTACACTGACGGAAAAAAATCCCAACACCAAGAAGGGGTTGTGTTAGATAAACGACAGTTGGTAGGCGGTGAGAGTACATCTGTAAGATGACGTCTATGCAAATTTCGCGCTCGGCGCATACGTGTGGCGCTAGTAGCGCCCCTCGGAACATGCAAAGCAGGTTTGCTGTAAATACGCGCTTTAATGTTCGTGAGCGTTAGTTATCGTTGAGATTCGATGTAGTGTGTTGATGTTAGTCAAGAATGCCTTTAAGAAGACGAAGAAGCCATTATCAACAGCTCACGGAGTTTGAACCAGGTCGTGTAATAGGGCTACGAGAAGGTGAATTTTCTTTCCGCAATATTGCAGAACGACTTGGCAGGAATGTAGCCACTGTGCATGATTGTTGGCAGCGGTGGTCAAGGGAAGGTACTGCCTCAAGAAGACCGGGTTCCGGCCGGCCACGTGGCACTACTGAGAGGGAAGACCGCCGTGTACGGCGTATGGCCGTGGCGCATTGTACCGCGTCTGCGGCAGCAATTCGAGCTGCAGTTGCCACCACAGTGACACAACTAACTGTTACAAATTGGTTACTTGAAGGACAGCTCCGAGCCAGACGCCCTGTAGCGTGCATTCCACTTACTCCAAACCACTGCCGTTTGCAACGTCAGTGGTGTCAAGCTAGAGCTCATTGGAGGACGGAGTGGAGATTTGTTGTGTTTTCTGATGAAAGCCGGTTCTGCCTGGGTGCCAGTGATGGCCGTGTGTTGGTTAGAAGGAGGCCAGGTGAGCGCCTGCAACCAACCTGTCTGCGGCGTTGACACACTGGACCTACACCTGGAGTTATGGTCTGGGGAGCAATTTCCTATGACAGCAGGAGCACTCTCGTGGTTATCCCACGCACCCTGACGGCACAGATGTACGTCGGTCTGGTGATTCAACCTGTTGTGCTGCCATTCATGAACAGCATTTCAGGGGTGTTTTCCAACAGGATAACGCTCGCCCGCATACCGCTGTTGTAACCCAACATGCTCTACAGGGTGTCGACATGTTGCTGTGGCCTACTAAATCACCAGATCTTTCTCCCATCGAGCACGTATGGGACATCATTGGACGACAACTCCAGCGTCACCCCCAACCAGCATTAACCGTCCCTGTATTGACCGACCAAGTGCAACAGGCATGGAACACCATCCCACAAACTGACATCCAGCACCTGTACGACACAATGCATGAACGTTTGCATGCTTGCATTCAACATTCTGGCGGTTACACCGGTTATTAATGTACCAGCATTTCACATTTGAAATGGCTCTTCTCGCGCTTACATTAAGCTGTGATCTCGAAACCTTAATCGATTGCATATGTTACCTATACAAATGTATTGCCGCCATTTCATTCCTCTACAACTATTTTTTCGTGGTGTTGGGATTTTTTCCGTCAGTGTATATTGATGTTGCGATCTGACTGCGATTTTTGGTGTCCAAGTTTAAACTCATATAAGAAAATGATGGGAATTCGGCTCTAATCCATCATCCTCTTCACTGTGGCAGAATCAACTTGGAACTGATGCCACTGACGAAATGCCCAAAGCTGTACAGGAAGGAGCAGCCTTGACGCTTTAGAATTCCCATATCGCTTTAGATTCACATATCACGAGTAACATCGCGCCATTCGTTTGTTCCTAAATTGCTCGCCAAATGCACGAGTCTGAAAAATCCAACATTTTCGTCTGCAGCAACCTGATTTTTGCACGTCTTCCTATTGCCACATCGAATCAATCATCGACCTTCCGAACCACCATCACAGCCGTCGGTTAGAAGTGTTTTTTTTTTTTTTGGTTGGAGGTTTAACGACCACCGTGAGCAACTCAATGGGCTATAAGCAGTCGCCCGTCCCTAATTTTGGTCAACTGGTTCCAGGGAAGGGAGAGAGCCGGTGCCGTAAGACAAACACAACATAAATGCCTCATCGGGACCCGGACCTCTTTCGGACGAATGATCAGAGGCCATCCCTTAGACCACTGCGCCACCGGGGCTGGAGTATGGTTTTCCCCAATGGGATTAGAGCAGTTATGCGTTATGTAAATTTTCGACGAGCACCACGACAAAAGTTTCCGTCACACCCAGTAACTCGAACTCTAGCACTTCACTTAAGAAACAATAAAGAAATAAGAAATCTGCCCACTTACCGGATGTTCCATGTCCAAATCTGGTTCAAATTTGGTCATTAAATGGGTGCAGAAGTCAAGATCGCTGATATGTCGAGGAAACCAAGGATCTACAAAAAGAAAAATAGTTTTGTACAGTTAAGTAGTTTCATTCAATTTCTCTCCTTCTATCGAATGTACAGGGTGTCCATAAAGTCTTTTCAACATTACAAAAATTAATATAAACAAATGTATTACAGGTACAAGAAAGGGACTGCACGGCAATAATGGTGCACAAGTCAAGTTTTTTTCCAGTGTCAGTACACCGGCACATGGGCGCCACTTGTGGCCCGGAGGACATCTGAGCGATATTCGATTTCACGCGATGTTTTGTTCAACATCTCAGCAGAGGCAGAGTCAATGACGTCGATTATTCTGCTATTCAACGTCACGACATCTGGAACCCTGCTAGAGTAAACTTAGTCTTTCGCACAACCCCACAGGAAAAAGTCTAGAGAGGTTATGTCGGGCGATCGAGGTTGCCATGTCATGGGATCGTCGCGGCCAATCCATCTGCCCGAAAATGTGGCATTAAGGAACTCACGAACCATTATTGACCAATGTGATGGGGCACCGTCTTGTTGAAAAATAACCGAAGGTTGAAGTGCATGCAACTACGGTGCTACAAAAAGTTCCAGTATGTCCACGTACACGTTGCATGCTACCGTGGGCTCTGTAAAAAAGAAGCGTCCGATGATTCTGTCATGCATCAGGCCGCGCCATATGTTCACTTTCGGGCCAGCACTCTGTTGTTCGATGACATAATAGGGAATTTTCTGATCCCCAGATTCGCACATTGTGCCCATTTACTGTACCAGCGACTTGGAATGTGGCTTCATCTGAGAAACAGACGCGGTGCATATAATCACTATCATGAGCAACATCTCCGTCGCAAATGCAGCACGGCGAGGTCGGTCATCAGGCTAAAGAGCTTGAATAACCTGTACCTTAGAAGCACACAGTTGTTTGTGTAAAATTTTGTGGACTGTGGCACAGGTAATCCCAGTTTCCAGTGAAGCACGACGAAGGGATTTCCCGGGGATTCACAGAAATGTCTCCTGAGCAGCTGCAGCTGTCTGTAGGGTAACAGGCGTTCGGCCCCTTCAGAGGAGACCTACAACACTACCCGTCGCTTTAAACTTTTCATACCAAGCTTTTATGCTTTCTTGGTCCGGTGGTAACCGTCTGTACTCTTTTCTGAAATGACGTTGGATAGTAACTGCCGATTTGGTGGTCATGGAACCACAACACGCACGCCGCTTTTTCTTGCATGGAAGCCATTATCGATGAAATGCTCGTCTTATTCAGCAGTAGTGCTCACCTAAAGAACAAAAAAGATCTTTAAGAGTGCTGCTATATCATGTTGCCAACCATTTTATTTCAACTTATACAGATTTTTAATTTTAATTTTTGTAATGTTGGAAAGACTTTACCCATACAGCACAAAATGTTTCAGATATGTATCAATAATGTTACAATTTCTCATTTTCGTTACACTTTCAAAGATATCTTAGAATTACGTTTCAGTAACATCTAATTTGGAACACAACTTTTTGTACATTACGGTTACGTTAAAAATAGCATTCACCGATACTACTGCTTTGGAGTTTCCATTGTACAAAAATGATCATATGTAGAGGATTTTTAGGAAGGGAGTGTCTGACCCCAGGTCTTAAACAACCCTTAGAAATAGGAAGCTACGAGATTTGGGCTAGAGTGCCCGATTGGAAAGTGACACGGAAGCGAAGTAGAAAGGGGAAGGAAGACGCCCTTATTTATTACCGGGGGCAGTACCCGGGGTCCAATGGCTTAACGTGCCCATCCGACGCACGGCGGATATTTAGTGGATCGAGCGTTCGTACCTGCCTGGGATCGAACCTGAGGTCCTTTCCGTGGCAGCACGAACGTTGCCCACTAGGCCACCCGCGGCCCGGTACGTGTCGTGAACTAGCTGGGAGGGTATATAAGGTGTGCTGGAAAAGATGTCACTCGTTGCTCTCATGGATGAAAGGGCGATTTATCAGATTTGCAAAAAGGGATGATATTTAGCATGCACAAGTTTTTCTCACATATATTTCTTGGAGCATGCAGTTTGTTCGCATTTTGTACAGATGCATATCTGTCACATTGTGGTCCCAGAAAATAGATTGGAAAAACACTTTTAGCAGATCACTGCCAAATTAGCCATGCCTCAGTACATAATTGCTACCCTGATGTTACATTCCGGCGATATTTAAGATTTTTGGTTTGGCAACGGCGTGGATGCGCATGCGCATTTATGCCATTTCACCGAAGCACTCTCGTAGTAGTGTAGTAGTATTTCCACGTGCTACTGCGATATTCTTTGATGATACTGCCGTACTCGAGTTAGCTAGTTAGTTGATTTAATATTTCATCCCCGTTTTTTTGTGATTCAAGATCATCTGAAAGCAAGTAATTGTTTTGTTTTTTATAATTTTTTTAATTCTAAAATGCATTTTATAAAATATAAGTAAATGGCTGTGCTTTTGTATTAGTATACTATACCAGCATGTTTTTTTTACTTGAAGCTCAGAATTTTCATATTGGTAGGTATTTCGAGAAATGATGAATTTGAATTTCTTTCTTTTTTTCGCTGAAATATAGTCAATTCTACATGAATAATAGAAATTCGACACCCTCATTTGGGACCGATTTTTATTACTTTTGTTATCAATATATAAACGCCGCCACTGTTCCCAATGGACAGCGGGAGCCGCGGATGGCTTAGTTCAGACTATCGATGCAAGGTCCTCAGGTTCGAACCTGGGCTGATCTTACAGAGATTTTGTGATTTGCTAACAATCGCTGAATATCCGCCGTTCATCGGACGAGCACGTTAAGTGACGGCCTCCAGGCTGGACCCACTATTTAAATGGGCATACTTTCCTATGCCCCCCCCCCTGAAATTCTCTCACCCCTCTATGTGCAATATCGTACTTATACGGTGGCGCCATCTACTATACTCTAATCTCACTGCAAACTGTTCTGTCAAAGTCGCTAGACTTGCTCTCATTCCTTCCGTTTGTGTGTCCTGCTTAAAAGGCGATCTAGCTGCAGGTGGCTGGGACCTAAACTCTACTCACTGTGGACGGAAGTCCTACAAGAAAATGACAAATACTCACGGCGTTATTTATAATGGACCGCGGACTGCGTTGAACTTGTGGAAACGTAAAAAACTCGTAATACGACTGTTGTTGCTTTTGAAACAGCTGTCGAGTGTAATATTTTGTATTGTGATTTTACAAAGTTTATTAAAACTATAATGTTCAACGTAGTAAATATGCAACAGTAATATGATGATGTCACAAATATCTTTCAAATACGTAACAGTAATGTAACGAAGTTACAAATATCTTTCAAATACGTAACAGTAATGTAACGAAGTTACAAATATCTTTCAAATACGTAACAGTAACATGAAGTTGGTACGTTGAAATTACAAAGACCTCTTTCACTGTAACGTATCGGTTATGTTTCAAAGTTATAACGAAGTAAATTTCTCCGTCATTTTTGTACACGCCGGGGCTCGAACCCGGTTCCCCTCAATCCGGAATAAGTCACTCTGCCAATTGAGCTACGCGGACGTTCATTCTGACTGCTATCTGCCTCTATGTCGTGTGCGTCTTGCACGGCAGGCATGTCACATATCCCCACCCCCAAAAGAGGGCCGGGGGTATGGCCAACGGGTAAGCCGTGACCGTGAATCGTTGCAGGCAGCCATCCGCTGTAGAACGTGCACCTGAGAACTCCCACTCAATCTGGGGTGTGGAATGCAACATCACACATTTTTATTTTTCGAAGAGGAGATTGCGAGATTTTGAACGGCCGGGTCATCCGAAAAGTTCGGGCGCCATTATAACGAAGTAAATTTATTCGTCATTTTTGTCCACGCTGGAGTTCGAACCCGGTCCCCTCATTCCGGAATAAGTCACTCTACCAATTGAGCTACGCGGACGTTCGTTGTCGCTGCTATCTGCCTTTATGTCGTGTGCATCCTGCTGGCAGGTACGTCACAAAGTTATGTAACGTTTGAGCACATTTTGACGTAACCGTAAGGTTTCTGAAACATTACTGTTACATTGCTCAACGTACTGTATCTGAAAAGCCTCAATGTTTCAGTTTTTAATTGTTTGTTTGGAGGTTTAACGACCACCGTGAGCAACTGAATGGGCTATAAGCAGTCACCCGTCCCTAATTTAGGATCACTGGTTCCAGGGAAGGGAGAGAGCCAGTGCCGTAAGACAAACACAACATCCATGCCTGACGGGATTCAAACCCGGACCCCTTACGGACGAATGATCAGAGGCCAGCGCCTTAGACCACTGCGCCACCGGGGCGGCCAATGTTTCAGTGCTACGTACTTGTAACATATACGGAATATTCTGTGCTGTGTGGGTATGGACACCCTGTATTATTGAACATAAGAAGTTATTAAGCTTTAGCAGTCACAAACATACATGTTCCGTCAATAGATAACAGAGAAGTATATAAATTGAATGTTTGTTTGTGGGTTTAACGGCCACCGTGAGCAACTCAATGGGCTGCAAGTTGTCCCCCGTCCCTGATTTACGCCCACCTTTTCCCAGACAACGAGACAAAAAGTAACACAGTGCTGCTCACCCTATTGGCTAAAGCCCACTTAACATGAAGGATTTTGATCGTCCAGGCGCCATAGCTATGACGGGCATCCTTGTAGATTTTTACCATTGATTTCAAAGGGAGTGTCGTAATTTTTCCAAAAAATGACCTCATGCAGCATACAAATCTATCAATCGATTGAGAAAGAGCTCTGGAATAACCCTGCAAAAGTGTAAGGTCTAAATTCATTGAAATAAATTTACTATCAATATTATTTTGTTTAACCTTCTGCTCGCAGTAAGTAGCATACAAACTACGGTTCAACATGGCAAACTGAAAAAACGCAATGCAACTGAGAGGAAATATTTTCACTGAAATATTTTTAAAACGTCTTTTGAAGAACAGGACGTGCTTTTGTTATCAATATGCTCATCCATCAGTCCGTCCGACCCTTTGGACGTTATACAAAGTCGAGTCACGTGTTTGTGACCACCTCGTACTTTTGACGTCAACAGAGCGTAGCCAATGAAAGAAGGCACGTGTCGTGAGCTAGCTTGGAGATAATGCTGTAAGTATTCTGAAAATATATCACTCGTTGCTGTCATGGATTAAAGGAGCGATTTATCAGATTTGCTAAAAATGATGATTATCTGCTTTCGGGCACAAGGGTGGCAGTATTTTTGAAACCGCAGTTTGTGAACTGTTCGCGTGCTGCTCTGGTTAAAGTGCATCGTGATTGGAGAAATTTTGCTCTGGTTAAAGTGCATCGTGATTGGAGATGTTTTCTACTGGAATTAGAGATTTAGAAAAATCAGCGAGTGGAACCTGCGGAGCACCACGTGCCATTGATGTGAGAGATGAACGTCGGCTTCGAACGTGCGTGAGCCCCGATCGACACGACACGCTACAATGGAGCAACTCACTTGCCGAATGAACCAGGGCCGCTACCGGAAGTGTGTCTAAAATGACAGTTCAGCGAACCCTGGTGCGTATGGGGTTCCGATACAGACGGATGGTCACTGTGCCTATGCTAACGAAGGTGCATCGGCAGAAAAGGCTTACATTTACACGGCATTATCGGAATAGGATCTCCGCTGATTGGCAAAGAATTGGCTTCTCCGGTGAGTCACGTTTTCTGCTTCATCAAACGGATGGACGTTGGCGTATAAGGCGAGAAACATCGGAGAACAAACACTCTTCAACCATTGCTGGAAGAACACAAGCTGGTGGTTTTGCCTTCTCATGTACGTTGCCTTCCTTTCGTGGTTTCCAGCGTCAAGACTCTACCTTCCCGTGGTGCCACCCCGTGTCGTCATTCATCTTCAACTGCTTGTGTCTCATCGTGCCTACGCCAGTTCCATGTCTTATGGCACTACTCCTATACTACTGCCTTCGTCTCGACTTTCAGGTGTTGCTCCGCATGACTGCCTTCCCTCTGACTTCAAGCCAGCAGCTCTCCCTGCTGCTTCTGCGTCTTCGATTTCTTCAGCCAAGTGCTCTTCTTTACCAGCTGTGCTCCCGTCATGTCTTGAATCTTCCCATCTGGGTAAGTCCATGCTCAATTTCCTTCATTTAGGCGTCAAGTTTGCCGCACTTCCCAATGCCAAGTTACACTAATACATGTCTGTGTTGTCGTATCTCCCCGCTGGAGCGATTACGCACTTCGCTAGAAAGCCTAAGTTGGTGCTTGTACATTTTTCTTCTATTGAATATGTCGATCAGGTTCTTACTTCATGTATTACTGTTGTGAACCAGAGTCTGCTCCTCTACAACCTCTTGCCCAATGTCCCGTGCTTGTCACATTCTATCCTGAGTCCCCGGAAGTCAGTGATGACTTTCTGCTTGCTTTTCTTTCGTTGTGTGGGCGCGTCTTTGGCGGTGTCCGGACGTTCCCCTCTGCTCCTACCGATCGTGGTGATCAGCCATTCTTAAGTTTTCGTCGACAATTGCTCGTCATTTTCCCTGACTCTTCTCACATCACCTCGTGCCCTACCGAATTTCGGATTCTTCTAGGTCCACGCACGATAACCATCAATGTTTTCACTGCTTTACCTGCAAAGCCCCCGGACATCATAGCTCTCAGTGCTCGACCTCCGTCACCGGTACCTCAGCCCCACCTCCTGCCTCTTCTTTCCAGCTACCTTTCTCTTCAGCTGCTGCCTTTCAGGCTTCTCCTGTTCGTTCAGTTTCGACCACGTTTTCTTCTATGACTACAGCATCCCCTTCCGGTGGTCTTTTTTCGCCTCCGTGTGCGCCATCGTCTGCTTCTCAGCCAGCCACCTCGCCCTAGGTCTTCAGCTCTGAAAAACCTCGTCCTCCCGATTCGTTTTCTACACCTCTACTCCAAGAAATTGTGTGTTCTTCGCCTACTGCCAGTACCCCACGTGTTCTACGCACCACACGCCTGTTCATCTGTCTCAGGATACCTCTTTTGCTTCTACAGATGTTCTGCCGCTTCTTTCACCATCTCGGCCCACTGATAACCTTGATTTTTTCTAAGCCTCTTCCCTCCCGGGTTCTGCGCTTGTGCCCAGCAGCCCACTTCCTGCTCATCTACCAGAAACATCATCTCTACAATCAGCATCTCTGTCTTCTTGTGCTGCATCCGGCGATACTATCCATTGATCATCTCTGCAACCTCCTTCACTTCCTGCTTCTGCCCAGATGCCTTTCTTTCCTGCTCATCCACCATGTGTTACTTTTGCTGGTGATATTCGTAAGAAGCGTTGTAGTCTATCTCACCGGAAAAGCAACAAGTCCTCCACATCTTCTTCACTACCAGCTTCTGCTCTGATGTTTTCTTCACAGCACCTTTGTCAGCCTTATCTCCAGTGTTTTCCGAGCCCGAAAAATTATGCTGACCCATTTGCCTTCCTCGTTGCTCTGGAAAACTGGTTCATTTCGTTTACCGCCCGTTTTGATTCGTCAAAGTCCCTTTCCGAGGCCTACATACCTTCTTCTCAATTCCTGTCATGGACGTACACGTACTCATTTTCGCTTCCTACCACCGCACAGATATCTTCGTTGCATCCCTCTCCATGGTCATTTCCTTCACCTTTCCGCGACCGAAAGACTTTCCTACTCCGACTTCCTTTTCCAACGCCACTGGTGATTGGTTCTCTTGCTGCAATGAATCCCAGGAGCCGCCTATGACCTGAGGTATGTCGTTCTCACCTAGTAAGCTCTCTTAGTGCTGCTGCTCAATGACTTTTGTTACTGCGCCACGTCTCAAGTGGGCTCATCTTTATCCTACGAACTGCCTTGTTTATTCAATGGACAATTATTTATGTTTGCTCCGTTCTAACAAGCTCTGTTCCAGCTTTGTATTTCTAGTTTATTTTGTTAATGCCACGTAATTTGCCCTGCTTAATTTGTGTAATGCCCCTGTAATTGCTCTTGTATTGTGCCCCGGTTTTTCCCTGTTTTTCTCTGTAAAAGTCCCAGAGAACCATTAAAGCAGTGTTTTTTTTTTTTTTTTTTTTGATTGGAGGTTTAACGACCACCGTGAGCAACTCAATGGGCTATAAGCAGTCGCCCGTCCCTAATTTAGGGTCACTGGTTCCAGCGAAGGGAGAGAGCCAGTGCCGTAAGACAAACACAACATCCATGCCTCACCGGGATTCGAACCCGGACCCCTTTCGGACGAATGATCAGAGGCCATCGCTTAGACCACTGCGCCACCGGGGCGGCTAAAGCAATGTTGAAACCTTGCTTTATGGCTCGGTGCATTACCCTGCTGGTAGAAACCAGGCTCGGTTCCCTAGTATTGCCACAGAGTTGGTAGGGCATAATTGTCCAGAATATTGAAGTACGCATTGTGGTTAACAGGTTTGTCCACCATAACCAATGGGCCTGGACCATACCACGAAAAACACCCCCACACGAGTACACTGCCAGCTAGAAACTTGACTGTAGGAACAGTACATTGCGGTAAATAATGTTCCCCCGGCTGCCGCCATACCCACACACGGCCCTCAGACTGACGGATCGTGTATCTGGATTCATCAGTCTATAGGACCCGTTTCCATTGATCTACATCCACGATAAAGGCTCTTTACACCATGCTAAACGACGATAAGCATACCGAGTGGAGATGAAGGGCTTATGAGCAGCTGCACGACCACGGTAACCCATGGAATGAAGTTCTCTGCGAATGATACGTGTAGATACTGAGGTTCCAGCATTTTTACCAACTTGGACACTGAGGTCTTGTGCAGTACTCCGTCGATTGACTGTAACGACTCTCCTGAGGCTTCGACTATAACGAAGTAAATTTCTCCGTCATTTCTGTCCACGCCAGGATTCGAACCCGGATCCCTTCATTCCGGAATAAGTCACTCTACCAATTGAGCTACGCGGACGTTTATTCTGATTCCTATCTGCCTTTATGTCGTGTGCGTCCATCTGGCAGGTACGTCACATCTCCTGGTACGTTACATCATCTCCCCCTTATTTTTTTTTTGAAGTGCTGGAGAAGGGATTCTCTTATTTTTCCTATCTCGCGGTGTGGAAATAACATCACACCAATGCGAGATTTTGAACGGTCGGGTCATCCGGATAGTTTGGGCGCCATTATAACGAAGTAAATTTCTCCGTCATTTCTGTCCACGCCAGGATTCGAACCCGGATCCCCTCATTCCGGAATAAGTCACTCTACCAATTGAGCTACGCGGACGTTTTATTCTGATTCCTATCTGCCTTTATGTCGTGTGCGTCCTTCTGGCAGGTACGTCACATCTCCTGGTACGTTACATCATCTCCCCTTACTTATTTATTTATTTATTTTTTTCGAAGTGCTGGAGAAGGGATTCTCTTATTTTTCCTATCTCGCGGTGTGGAAATAACATCACACCAATGCGAGATTTTGAACGGTCGGGTCATCCGGATAGTTTGGGCGCCATTATAACGAAGTAAATTTCTCCGTCATTTCTGTCCACGCCAGGATTCGAACCCGGATCCCTTCATTCCGGAATAAGTCACTCTACCAATTGAGCTACGCGGACGTTTATTCTGATTCCTATCTGCCTTTATGTCGTGTGCGTCCATCTGGCAGGTACGTCACATCTCCTGGTACGTTACATCATCTCCCCCTTATTTTTTTTTTGAAGTGCTGGAGAAGGGATTCTCTTATTTTTCCTATCTCGCGGTGTGGAAATAACATCACACCATTGCGAGATTTTGAACGGTCGGGTCATCCGGATAGTTCGGGCGCCATTATAACGAAGTAAATTTCTCCGTCATTTCTGTCCACGCCAGGATTCGAACCCGGATCCCCTCATTCCGGAATAAGTCACTCTACCAATTGAGCTACGCGGACGTTTTATTCTGATTCCTATCTGCCTTTATGTCGTGTGCGTCCTTCTGGCAGGTACGTCACATCTCCTGGTACGTTACACGACGTCCTCTATCACTGACTTTGTTTGGTCAGCCGGTTCGTTTTGCTGCTTCAGGCACGCCATGTGTCTTCCACGTATTCATTACATCCAAAACAGTTGACTTGGGTATGTTTAAATGCCTCTCGGTTTCTCTTGTGGACAACGCACTAGTATAACACCCAACAATATTTCCTTTCTCACAATCAGATTTCTCCCGTCGCGCGACATTTGCACTCAACCTCACAGTGCGATATGATCGCGGTCAGATGCAGGCTTGTTTTTATACCGTTTGCAGCTGTACCGTGCATCTTAACAACGCAACGGATCCGTTCCTTTGCTTTCGAAGGGGTGTCCGGTGACTTTTGTCAGTATAGTGGACATCAATGATGTATTTTGTGCCACTTAAAGTATATTTAATCATCCAAATTCTTCTCAGATCTTCTGCAGTTATAAAACCCCAGATCATAAGACTAACTGGATGCTTCATGGTAGCTGTTGTGCTTTCAGGCAGTAAATCTCCATTTCTTCTTCTTAAATATTGGGTTGATGCATAAGTTTATGCCGATGCTTCATGGATGCTTCATGGTAGCTGTAATGCCTAGGTCAGTAGCGACGGTGAAGACGGCCAGTTGTAGCCAGTAATATCAGGCATCTAAATCATATTGCGTTGGGTGATTGTGGCTAATGGTACTTTGGTTTTCATGTCCGGAAGTATGTAGTGGAGAGGAGTGAACATTTCCGACATCTGCTCCCCTACGAGTTTAACAAGGGATCCACACACAGCCGCCGAGACTATTCGACAAATTTGTACTGTGTATGGGAAGGATGCTATTACTCCGAGGACAGCTCGCAAATGGTTTGAGCGGTTCCGAGGTGGCAAGTTTGACTTCAACGACTCCCCACCCCCAGGTCGTTTATCTCACTTTGATGAGGATCGTTTGAACCGTCTCATCCACTCGGATCAGCGTCAAACCCCACGCGAATTGACCAGTGAGATGGACTTAGATCAGGCCACAGGGGTGCGACACCTGGAACGTATGGGAAAGGTCCAGAAATCGGGGTCTTGGGTGCCTCACACTCTCACCGAGGACAACAAGAATCATCGTGTCGTCATATGTGGTTCCTTGCTCGCCCGTTATCGCGAATGTTCTCAGCAACACAAACCCTTTGTGTCACGTGTTGTTATTGGAGATGAAAAGTGGTGCCTGTACGTGAATTTCAGGCATCGGAGGGAATAGTTAAGCCCAAACAAGGTGCCCACACCCCGTCTAAAACATGACCTTCATCCTGCGAAGATCATGTTGTGTGTCCGGTGGGACATGGAAGGCATTATTCACTGGGAAATGCTGCCTAGGAATCGGACTATCAGCGGTGCACTCTATTGTGAGCAATTCCGCCGGGTAGAGAGAGCAATTCATCAGAAACGGCCACATCTGCGCCACGGTGTCCTTCTCCAACATGATAACGCACGCCCTCACAATGCAAACATGACCAAATTACCCATTCAGGACATGTAATGGGAGATCCGTCCACATCCGGCCTGCTCCCTAGATGTCGCTCCCTTCAGACCATTACCTGTTCCAATCTCTGTAAAATGCTCTCCTTGGCAGAACATTAAACAGCGATGTCGATCTCCCGAATTTCCTTGATGATGTCTTCGCAGCAAAACCTGCCCACCTATCCAGACGTTGGGACACCATCGTATACATTGGAGTGGGGGAAGAGATACATTGTTGATTGATTCCGTTTTCCCTTCTGAGGTAATACATTCCTGCATTGCGGTGAAAAAAGCGGTATGAACTTATGCATCGTCCCAATATTTTATTCCATCACTACCAAATATCGATTTTGTGATCTCATCACTCCAGATGACACTATCGCATTGCTTCTCAGGTCAATTATATGGTTTTAAGCCCATTCCAATGACTTCCGTTTTTGTTTGGGAGGTAGAAATGGCTTTTTCTTTGGAATTCTAGAATTCAAACCAAATTCTTTTAGTCTGCGTCTACAGTTCTAGCACTCATCTTCAAACCACATTGAGACAATTCCCTTATAATTGTATGAGGTGATATTCTTCTGTCACTTAAACACTGTCTTTTAATTCTTCTATAACCATATGCTGTTGTGCATCTTTTCCTGTCTTTACCAGTTTAGTTTTGAGTTGACCGAGTCTGCTGATACCTCTCACACAATTTAGAAGTACCTCCATTGGGTAGATTTACACCTACCTTTCTTACGATTTCCTCGTAAATGTAGCCTTCTTCAAGCAAAGTTAGTATTTTATATCGCTTTCTAGGTGACCAATCCCCTGTTTTTACTCCATCATCTTACTAAACACACTGCTCAAAACAATTAGGGGATATCGTAGTTTTGTATGAAAACTGTGAGTGACGGAAAACTTCGGAGATTGTAATAGAAACTACAGACATAGTACGCTATGTGAGAAGAAAAATATGGACGAAACAATTAGTAATTTAAATTTAATAATTTTTGAGGAGACGAACGTAAAAATGCATATTTATGAACATATCATAAAAATGAAAATAAAGGTAGATTTTTTGCTAGAAAATTGGATTTAATCGGGGGTATGGTTTTCCCTGACAGAAAGCAATCTTGCACACCTGTGAGGCATGGAGTCAATCATAGTATTAATGAGAGATTGGAGAATTCCATCCCACTCCTTCAGAAGAGCACTTTCCAATTGCAGGAATGTTTGTAGAGGGGTTAATCGAGCAGCAACCCTTCTCCCCAAAACGTCCCAGACATGCTCGATGGGGTTCGTGTCTGGGTAACAAGCTGGCCAGTCCATTCGGATGATTCCCTCGCCAAACAGGAAGTCGCCCACACATCGAGCGTTATGTGGCCTCCAATTATCGTCCACGAAAATGAATTCATCTCCGATTGCTGTAGCATAAGGGACGACTAAGGGTCTGAGGATCTCATCCCTATACCTCTGAGGAATAAGTGTTCCATTTCTGATGATGTACAGGTCGGTTCGACCACTGAGAGAGATACCAACTCACACCATCACTCCGCCTCCTCCAAATCGAACACTTTCTTGCACAAATAACGGGTTGTTACGAGTACCTCGTTCCCTCCAAATGATGAGTCGCCTATTGTTAGGATGTACAGTAAAGCGCGACTCGTCTGAGAAGAGAACGTTGCTCCATTCATTTCTTCTCCAATCGGCATGGTCCTGTGCCCAAAGTCTACGTGCAGCACGGTGGCGTGCGGTTAAAGAAACACATATCATAGGTCTTCGAGCATACAGACCAACTCTGTGGAGTCGGTTCCGAACAGTTTGAGTTGAAACATTTGTGCCAGTAGCCGTACGGAGTTCGCTTTGCGGAAGAGTGGCGTTCATACTCCGGTTTCTCCTGGCAGTCAGTGATTAAAACCGATTCTCATTTCTTGATGTTACTCTCCTACGACCTTGCCCTGGTCTTCGCCTTACATTTCCGGTATCTGAAAATCGATTCCAAAGTCTGGAAATCACGCTTTGAGACACTCCAATGGCTTCCGCTACTTGCGATTGGGTTTGACCCGCTTCTAAGCGACCGATAGTCTTCCAGGCACCAGATTCGGGTAAATCACGTTGTTCGGACATCACGTTCATCAATAACACGCATTCAAAGCATGCGAATCGTTTTTTATCCTGTACTAAACGATGGTCCCTTTTTAACGTTGCACAAGAAATTTTGCATACTCAGGTGTTTGTAGGTGTGCAAAAGTTTCATTCTAACCACTTTCCTTCAATTTCTCTTAGCATACAAACAGTTGATGCCAGTAGTTCATATCAAAACCACTATATCGCCTAATTGTTTTGAGCAGTGTAATACAGCTTTCTAAGTTATCAAGGAATAGAAAAATCCGTGAAAAACCAGTGGCCAACTTGATGACATTCACACAACTGATATAGGAGTCCCATTATCAGCTTTGATACCTGGAAATGAGAGCTCATACTAATACCTTAATGGTTCCCAGTTGTATCCTAAAAAACACCTGATTAGCTCTCAGAACAATCAGTGTCACTGGTCAGTTTTGAGTTAAGGAAATCCATTTCTTCTTACATAAGTCAGTTGTGTTTTCTTTTTCTGGTTATTTGGCTACAACTTTTGACAGAATAAAGGTAATTCAACACAGAGCGTTGCATTACATTCTGCATTAAATTACTTCTTACATGATACATAATTTTATGGTATTATTCTAAAAAAGACTGATGTGTTATGACCTTAAAAATACAAATTTTCCTAATACAAATTAGGAAATTTTGGCCACTAGTGTATTTTAGGATCTATGCTAAATAAAGAAAAGTCAAACTTTACCTTTGATGCTGATTTTCTCTTCTCCGAGAACCGAAACATCAGCTGCGAGCTTCGCCCGAAGAGCCTTCATGATATGCAGAAGTCGACCTCTTGATGAATCCACTTGAATAATGACATCAAGTTCAAATCCGGTCTTCTTCGAAGGTCTAGTTTCCATATGTGACATGACTACTTGATGCGACTGCAAATATTATATATATATATTTAGGGATGCCATCAACTATCAACAATAAACAATTCTGTATCGCAATTATGTATGAATACACGATTAAATTTCATGCTTGCGAATTTAAATCATAATGACAACAACGGAACCTCGATTATACACGGTCATATCAGAATAATATGACCACCTACCTAATAATGGGAATAAACACCATTGGCCCAGATGACATCAGTAAGCCCAACGATTGTCAGTTCTAGAAATACGTCCACGGTGGTAAATTCTTCTAGGAATGTATTCAGTTAGCTGCCTCAATATCACTCCGGCGAACTTTCAAAATTCATGCACCCATCACCTGCGTGATCTTCTGTGCTTTTCCTGTCCATTGGTATCCATTCTGATATTTCAGATGTTCAACGGTGGTCATTTCATCTAGCAATATGTCCAACCCGTTGCCTCAGAGTTATTACCGTATATTTTTTGTTGGAGTTCATGTACACATCACCTACATTGTCTTCTGAGTTTTTACCTGTCGCTTGTTATGAAGTCTGGTATTTCAGATGCCTAACGGTGGTTAGTTCTTCCAGCAATACCTCCAACGGTGGTCAATTCATCGAGCTATACGTCAAATCTATTGTAACGTACCAGGAGATGTGACGTACCTGCCAGAAGGACGCACACGACATAAAGGCAGATAGGAATCAGAATAAAACGTCCGCGTAGCTCAATTGGTAGAGTGACTTATTCCGGAGTGAGGGGATCCGGGTTCGAACCCCGGCGCGGATAAAAATGACGGAGAAATTTACTTCGTTATAATGGCGCCCGAACTATCCGGATGACCCGACCGTTCAAAATCTCGCAATGGTGTGATGTTATTTCCACACCGCGAGATAGGAAAAATCAGAGAATCCCTTCTCCAGCACTTCGAAAAAAAAAAAAAAAAAAAAATAAGGGGGAGATGATGTAACGTACCAGGAGATGTGACTTACCTGCCAGAAGGACGCACACGACATAAAGGCAGATAGGAATCAGAATAAAACGTCCGCGTAGCTCAATCGGTAGAGTGACTTATTCCGGAGTGAGGGGATCCGGGTTCGAGCTCCGGCGCGGATAAAAATGACGTAGAAATTTACTTCGTTATACCATGGCCTCAATGTCACCCTGGCATGTTTTCAAAATTCAAGTACCAACTCCCACGTGATATTCTTCTGGGTCTTTTCCTGTCCTTTGTTATACAGTTTAGTATTTCAGATGTCCAATGGGTGTCAGTTCTTCGAACAACATGCCCAACAATGTCACCGCAGAACATTTTCAAAATTCATGCTTCCATGTCGTACTCTTCTGGGTTTTTCCCTGTCCCTTGATGTCCAGACTAGTATTTCGGATGTCCAATGGTGATCAGCTCTTCTAGCAAAAAGTCAAAGCCGTTGCCACAATGTCACAGAATATTTTCGAAATTCATGCACCCATCTCCCACGTGGTTATCTTCTGGCTGTACCTTATTATCTAGTCTAGTATTTCGGATGTGCAATGGTGATCACTTCTTCTAGCAACATGTCAAACCTATTGCCAGTCTTAAAGAATATTTTCGAAATCCATGCACGCATCTCCCACGTGGTCTTCTTCTGGGTCTTTTCCTGTCCCTTGTTTTCCAGCCTAGTATTTCGGACGTCCAATGGGGATCACTTCTTCTAGCAACATATCAAAGCCGTTACCACAATGTCACGGAATATTTTCGAAATTCATGCACCCATCTCCCACGTAATCTTTTTTTGGGGGGCCTTTTCCTGTCCCTTGTTAACCGGTTTAGCATTTCGGATGTTCAATGTGGATCAGTTCTTCTAGCAACATGTCAAACCCGTTGCCCAAATGTCACAGAATAATTTCGAAATTCATGGATCCATCTCCTACGTGGTCTTCTTCTGGGTCTTTTCCTGTCCCTTGTTATCCAGTATAGTATTTCGGATGTCTAATGGGGATCAGTTCTTCTAGCAACGTGTCCAACCCGTTGCCACAATGTCACAGAATATTTTCGAAATTCAAGCACCGATCTCCCACGTGGTCTTCTCCTGGGTCTTTTCCTGTCCCTTGTTATTTAGTCTAGTATTTCGGATGTCCAATGGGATCAGTTCTTCTAGGAACCAGTCAAACCCGTTGCCCAAATGTCACATAATATTTTCGAAATTCATGGATCCATCACCTACGTGGCCTTCTTCTGGGTCTTTTCCTGTCCCTTGTTATCCAGTTTAGTACAGAGTGAGCCAAAAGTCATTGTGCACCTGGCAAAATAATACACGTACAACAACTACAAGCGTATCTGCTACAATAAATACTGGAAATGGCTCCTCCTGTGGGTGTGTAGACATTCATCCACGATTTTGAACATGTTATCAAAGACACGTGACAGCTCCAACGGGCAAATGTTGCTGATTATTGTGGTGATGGCTTCCTGTAGTTTCGGCAGAGAAAGAGGGTTTTTTCAGTAAACTACATAGATAGTAATATGGATGCGTGAGATCGGGTGAACGTGGTGGCCATATGCCATTGGAGATGATCCTGTTTTCGAACACATCGGTCAACAACGCCATGGAGACATGAGGTGTATGGGACGTAGAGGAATCCTGCTGGGAGTAGCCATCAACAATTTCCTCCTCGATTACGTACCCCATGAAAGAATATTGTCACAATACCTTACCGCGTTTATGGTTCCCTCGAAGAATATGGGCCCAATTATCCGTCTTCGAGATATCGCACACCACACACCAATCTTCTGATCGTGTAATGACATGTCGTGTATCTGATGCGGATTATTGGAAGACCACATGCGACTGTTGGCTATTTACATATCCCGATAAGTGGAACAGTGCCTCGTCGGAGAAAAACGTGACGTCCAAAATATCCTCTCTGTTGTCCTTAATGAAGCCCTTGAACCATCTGCAGTATTTCCACATCTTATCGTGTTTCAGTTTGTGCACTGTTCTGATTTTGTACGGGTAGAGCTGTAGTCGAGTCTTCAGTGCCCTACGGGTGCTGCTGTACGAGAGACCTGCTTGTTGGACCAATTTTCGAACAGATTTCGTTGGACTTTTAGTGACGCGAACAGAAATATCCTCCACTTTTTCTCTGTTAACACTCGCAGCCTACCGCTTCTCGGACCATCTCTCACTACTACGGTTTTACGAAACTTTTCAATTAACCGCCTCACTCGATTGCGATGGGTTGCTTGAGTAAGGGAAAATTTTTCTGTACTTCGTCCGTATATTCATTCACCTCCACTGCGGAACACATGTTCAATCAGAAACACGCGACCCTCAAGCGCCAACACCATGTTCAACCGACCACTGTGACACCTCACTACTGACTGATTCAATCACGGCCAGACCCCGGAAATTCCGGCTGCGTCGTTCAAGGTCAGACGGCAGGATGCGCGTAACCCCACCCCAAACACACGGACATTCCCCATTCACAATATTGCATGTACGTGCGCGGCAATTACACTTTATAGATTTCTTATTATTGCACTGCCGGAAAGTGAAAAAAGAACTCCAAGAAGGAATTAGCGGACGATCATGAAATTTACATATGTTAATGGGGTCGAGTTTACGTACGTGTGATGTAAATTTCGGGACCAACCGATGAGCGCTTACGCCACAGCATGGCATAATATGCAAATTATCGTCGGTGGTATTTAACGAGTAAGGCGAAGTGAATGTAATCAGTCGTCGGCGTACGGACACGTGCAAAGACCCTGAAGAAGCTGCAATGCCTTGACATGGAAGACGTGTACGATTTCAGCAGTTATCCGACTTTGAGCGAGGTCGTCTAGTCGGACTCCGCGAGGCCGGGTGGTCGTATCGTCGTATTGCGGAGCGAATTGGACGGGAAGTATCGGTGGTGGTACGATGATGGCGTAGATGGTCCGAGGAACATTCCCACACTTCCCACACGAGAAGACGTGGAACCGGGAGTCACAGACGGACTGATGAGCGGACCGATCGACGCATAAGAAGAGCGGCGTTGTCAAGCAGAACATCCACTGCGACGCAAATCCGAGCTGCCGTTGCACCTGAGGTGACTGTGCGAACAATCCGCAACCGTCTACTGGATGCAGGACTACGTGCACCTGTGCCTCTGGCATGTGTACCTCTAACTCCAGCCCACCGTCAGGAACGGCTGCAGTGGTGTTGCCAACGTCTGCACTGGAGAACGCAATGGCGATCTGTCGTGTTCAGCGATGAAAGTAGATTCTGCTTGGGAGCCTCCGATGGCCGCATGCCTGTTCGCAGACGCACAGGGGATCGTCTCCACCCTTCTTGCATCCTCCAGCGACACACAGGGCCTACACCTGGTCTCCTGGTGTGGGGAGCGATCAGCTATCACTCCCGTACACAACTAGTGTTTGTACCGGGTAGGTTAAACAGCACCTCCTACATCAACAACATAATTCAACCCGTTGTTGTGCCATTTGTAAGGTCGGTCCATCGTGGTGTTTTCCAGCAAGATAACGCACGCCCACACACGGCACGTGCAACGCAACATGCACTTCAGGGTGTGAGACAACTTCCATGGCCTGCACGTTTGCCGGATTTGTCCCCCATTGAGCACGTGTGGGATTTTATGGGACAACGACTTATCCGGTCTCCACGGCCAACCACGACCATCTCCGATTTACGCTTCCAGGTTGAGGATGCTTGGAACTCAATACCCCAAACTTACATCCAACATCTGTACGACAGATTCCATGCCAGAATTGCACAGTGTGACGCAGTTCATGGCGGTTCAACCTCGTACTAACCATGTTGCATGGAAATGTTATTTTTCAGTTTTCCAGCAAATACAGCTGTATTTTGCCATAATGTTTTGATCACGCTATCATCTGTATTCCGTTATTATGCTGTATAAATTTCGTTGGTATTAGACGTCTCCTTCTTGGTATTCTTTTTTCACTTTCCGCCAGTGTATTTCGTATCACAGTTCGTCAGGTGCACAGGGACTTTTGGCTGGCCCTGTATTTCAGATGTCCAACGGGGGTCAGATCTTCTAGCAATATGTCCAACCCGTTGCCTCAATGTTACTACAGAATATTTTCGAAATTCATGAACCCATCTCCCACGTGATCTTATAGCAAGATGTCCAACGCTTGTCAGTACTGGAAATACATCCACGGTGATCAGTTCTTCTAGGAATGTGTCCAATTAGTTGCCTCGATATTACTTCGGCATGTTTTCAAATTCATGCACCCATCACCAACGTGATCTTCTAATTGGTCTTTTCCTGTGCCTTGGTATTCAGTCCGACATTTCAGATGTTCATCGGAGTTCAGTTCATGTAGCAGTATGTCCAACCAGTTGCCTCAAAAACATTACGGTATATTTTTTATTGAAGTTCATGCACCCATCTCCTACGTGGTCTTCTTCTGGGTCTTTTCCTGTCCCTTGTTATCCTATCTAGGATTTCAGATGTCCAACCGTCGTCAGTTCTTCTATCAGTATGTCCAATCCGTTGCTACTTGAGGGTCTCTACTTAGATCATGACGTCTTGTCATTTTTGAGATTCACGAGTTCCTTTTACTTTTTCGGTTACACCAAGCATACACCTATCAGGTTTGGCTGTAGAATTCTCGCTAAATACGTAAGCAGACTTTCAGATAATCATTAATATAGGTCTTCAGAATACACTTAGACTCCAATTTATAATGCACACCGTACCCATTCACAAAACTCCGCAACCCCGTCACAATAATGCTGTCAGCGGATACCAGGTGAGGACTACAAACAGGACACATACTACCTGTTGCATAATTTATCCTGGGATGTGATGATCGATAAACTCAACGACCACAACGAGCTCGGTCGTGGGCAGACAGTCGCTGCGAAGAAGATGGGGTGCTGCATCTATTCGACTGCAGAACGTCCGAGATCCTGCGGATAACCACCGCTCGTGTCTAGTCACAGGAGAAAACGTGGCCGTAAACGGGCCTTTCATGTGGAGATAAACGCCGCCTTCCTTTTGTTGTAATACAGGAACGAAGGGCTACATTGGAGAGTATGACGTCGGCATTAAACCACGGGACACCTAAGAGTACCCGTGTAAATACCATTCACCGCCCCGCGGGGCCAGTGGTTTAAGCAATGGCTTCTGATCATTCGTGCGGGATAGGTCCGGGTTCGAATCCTGGCGAGGCATGGATGTTGTGTTTGTCTTACGGTGCTGGCTCTCTCCCTTCCCTGGAGCCAGTAACCTTAAATTAGGGACGGGCGACTGTTTATAGCCCGACATGGATATAAGCAGTCACCGTCCCTAATTTAGGGCTCATGCAGCAACCTGCCATGTGGTTTGGCGGTTAATCACTTGTGAGTCTGGAGAATTCGAGGCCGCTGTGGTGCAGTGGTAGCATGTCCGGCTCGTAACTGGAAGACCCTGGGTTCGATTCCCGGTGGCGGCCGATAAGAATTTTTCCGTGATTCACTTATTAACATGGAAAGAGCGATGACTTCTGTTTGGTGCTTATAGCCCATTGAGTTTCTCACGGTGGTCGTTAAACCTCCAATAAAAAAATGCCGCCCCGGTGGCGCAGTGGTCTAAGCGATGGCCACTGATCATGCGTCCGAACGGGGTCCGGGTTCGAATCCCGGTGAGGCATGGATGTTGTGTTTGTCTTACGGCACTGGCTCTCTCCCTGGAACCAGTGACCCTAAATTAAGGACGGGCGACTGCTTATAGCCCATTGAGTTGCTCATGGTGGTCGTTAAACCTCCAATCACAAAAAAAAAAAAAAAAAAAAAAAGACCATTCGACGTACAATAGCCGAATACAGATATTTTTAGAACGTTTTTGACAAGAAATTACAGAAAATAAAAGAAGTTCAAACAATTGAAACTGGCAACAGCATGGTAGATGAACGCGAACGAAACATCTGCTGCAGTTAAATATCGTCTGCTGAGAAAATGGCGCACAAGCTGTGGCTAGAAGGCTATGTTTTTGCTCTTTACGAAGAGAAATATTCCTATTCTGTAATTAAAAACGCTGTGAAAATCATGGCATTAGCATTTTTAAATGTAAAATAAGCAATATTATTCATAATGGAGGGGAAAATCGACAAGCATTGCTTTTAACAGGAAAAAGAACACCACAGAATATCAAAAGAAGGTACGTACTTTTACGACTATTTCAAAAGCAAGGTCTCTGGTCTTAAAGGAAAATCCACCGACCCAAAGAGCAATCGATAAGTCGTTAAAGATCTCTGTATCAACTGCAAAGAAGGTTATATATTTGACTCTGAAAAAAAAACATAATATTCACTGCTTTTTGATTAGGCACGTGGCTGAACGCAGAACACGGCGTAGACTTCTTTAAGAAAGTCACTTAGCCAGAGACAAATGGAAATTTATTGTGACTATTGATGAAGCATGGATCTTTTTCTTAGGCACGTGGCTGAGCGCAGAACACGGTGTAGACTTCTTTATGAAAGTCACTTAGCCAGAGACAGATGGAAATTTATTGTGACTATTGATGAAGCATGGATCTTTTTCTTAGGCACGTGGCTGAGCGCAGAACACGGTGTAGGCTTCTTTATGAAACTCACTTAGCCAGAGACAGATGGAAATTTATTGTAACTATTGATGAAAAATGGATCTACCTAAACGACTGTAACAAAAAAGGTCGATTTACTATCGCAAAAGAACAGAAAAAGACTTACAGACTTGGTTCCAAGAATCCAAAGAAATTTTCAGTAAAGGATTCATGATTATTTCTGGTTTCTCGTACAATGGGAAATTAAAGTTAAGAAAAGTTGAAAAGAATGTTAAAATCAGTTCTACATATATCAAAAAAATAATGTTTTAACTCCTATATTTAAAGAGGAAATACTATTCCTTTAACCACAGAGGGGGCCGCGACTGGCCTAGTGATCAACATTCGTGACTGCCACGGGGAGACCTCAGGTTCGATCCAAGGCAGGTACGAACGCTCGAACCACTAAATAGCTGCCGTGCGTCGGATGGGCACGTTAAGCCCTCGTACCCAGGATACTGGGCTCCCCGGTTGTAAATAAGGGCATCTTCTTCTCCCTTTCTACCTCACTTCCGTGTCACTTTCCTATCGGGCACTCTAACCCAAATAACCTATACTCGAATTCACCATAAAAGTGTACTACTGGGCAGTGCCGTCTTAACCCTTTTGGGGGCCCTGGGCCGTCATATTTTTCGGGGCCCCTGATCTTATACATACAGAACCAGTGGCGGTTCTAGGCCTGGGGCCAAGGCCCCCCAAATATAACCGTATTTTTGGGAATTATATAATAATTTTGATTAATTACGGGAACATGCAGGAATTGTGCCCCATCCCATTTTTTTTGTCTAGGACCGCCACTATAACAGAACATATACAACATATGGTATTATTACAATATGTGGTTATTTTTTTTTCACATATGACATTATCTATACATAGTATAAAATAAAGTCCCCGGTAGGCGTCTGTCTGTTTGTTCGGGCTAATCTCGAGAATTGCTGGACTGATTTTGATGCGGTTTTCACCATTCCATAGAGCATTTGTCAAGAAAGGTTTAGGTGTATGAAAAATTAATCTATGACAAAGGGGAGCCAAGCGGTAACGATTTTAGTGACAAGTCAAAGAAAAAACCGCCGTTCGCATTCTTTCGTGGCTTCCACTGCTTAAACAACGATGCGCGGCGACCCGTTAATGAAACCTTTTTGCTCATTGGGAAAAAGACGCGAGGCGCATGCGCGGCGGCCGGTCTAACAGCATGTAAGGCCGCAGACTAAATGCGTAGTTACATCGGTCGCTGAAAGAGAATTGGTTTATCGGCGCTTGCACAGACTAAATGCGTAGTTGTTTTCATCCACATGTATGTATCTCTTTGAGTAGCTCTTTAACTAAAATTTAAATATGGTAATAGCATTATCCGAAACGAAAGTCGAGTATTGGTCGTAGTACATAGGACGCTAAAAGAATTTGTTTATCCCGTCATAATGAAACTTTCCAAGAAACGGAATCTCGATTGGCAAATGACAGACAAAGAATGGCTTTACAAAGGAAAGACAGGCGCCCGTTGATCGTAACGTCTCTCTTTAGATTCGCCATAAATTCTAAATTGCTACCGTGAGAAGCCGGGCCGGGTCGCTAGTTATATTATATACAACGTATGGATATATATATATATACTGTAGGAAGTACGGCCATTAAAACCCATACTCCCGCCCAGACCAGAACTGACTGCCGCTGGTATAGGTGGACGGACTGCACATAATGTGATTGCGTTCGTGGGCCGGTACTTCTAGACACGTGTCCTAGTCGAGTATCAAGATAAGTATCGAAACGGGATTCGTCTGTGAAAATATATATATGGTGCCACTCTGTATTCCACGGCATGTACTGTTGGACTCGGGCACATCTTTGACGACTGTGAGCTGATGTTAGTGCTATACATCTCAGGCGGCGTCGTTGCTCTGAGTCCGCACTATTGAAGACGGTTTCATGCCACAGCAAGTAGCTGCTGTTGTCAGAGCGAAAAGTGGACCCACGTGCTATTAGGTGTCTCTGAGTGGCTAAGATTAAAGAAACAAAGAATGTTAAATATTGAACTCACCTGTATTATACCTAATACCTCCAGGAGTGCATTAAATCCTCTTTCCAAAGATAGCACAAGATTTACTCTCTCAGGAGATGTCAGTTTTTCTTCCGGGGCGTAACTCACCAAAAATACCTGACGAAGAAAAGCGCAAAATCAGAAATATTCCAAACATGACATTGATATTAATAAGTATTGAGAGAATATTTAGATTTTCAATCTCCAGTTCTTGAGAAGTGGTATGCATTTGACATGAAAGAAGCATTGCAGCTCTTTTGATAGAGGTGCCAAATTTCAGACGGGCCTCAAACATATATCTTCATTTTATTACAGCTTAGACCGATGAGTCATTACATTATGACCACCTACCTAATAAGCTGTAGGACCCCCTTTAGCCCGCAAAACAGCGGCCACTCGGCGAGACATCGATTCGATGAGGTGGCGATAGGTATCCTGGGGTATCTGGTACCATAATACCAACAGCAGGTTCTCCAGTTCCCGTACATTTCGGGGTAACGGTGATTTAGCGCGAACCCCCGCTTTTCCAAGGCGAACCCCAAATGCTCCGTTGGGTTCATATCAGGTGAATTTGGAGGCACAGAAAGTCACCGGCATGTTCCTCGAACCACTCCTTGACGATTCTGGCAGTGTGGCATTGCGCTTTATTCTGTTGGGAATAGCCATCACCAGCGGAGAACACAGTTGCCATGAATGGGTGAACTTGGTCCGCAACGATGTTCAGGTACTGTCAAGGATTGTGCTGTTGGGATAATGGAGCCTACGGTGTCCCAAGAAAACATCGCTCACAGCATAACACCTGCCTGTTTCCACCCAACAGTGCATCCAGGTGCCATAGCCTCCGTTGGTAATCGGCGTATCCGCGCTCGGCCGTCTACGTGATGTACCAGGAATCTTGATTCGTCAGACCAGGCCACTTTCTTCCAATCATCCACGGTCCAATCTCGGTGATCTTGGGCCCACTTCATGCGTTGTTGGCGATGACGGGCAGTGAGCATGGGGACACGGCTGAGTCTTCGACTACGCAGGTCCATGCGCAGAAGTGATGAACTGTGTGCTGTAACACATTGCCCTGATCACCACCGTTGTAGCTGCGTGTAATTTGTCGCTCTGTGGCCCTGCGGTCGCTGTGAACAATGCGCGACAGTCTCCGCTCCCCCTCTGGCATCAATGAGTTGCGGATGACACACGGCTGAACGAAGTTTGTCGTTTGGCCATCTGCGCACCACTTTTGATGCGTAATGACTACAACAGTGCGTGAACAACCCACATGCCGCGCCATTTCCGAGATGGTAGTTCCGGCGCGCCGTGTCATCACAATTTGTCCTTTATCAAACTCCGATAAATCGGCAGCTTTTCCCATTCGGACTGCGAAAACTCTATTAACCGAAAGCCGGTCCTCGGGTTGTATAGATGCTGCTCTGTGAGCTTCATATGTGCCACCGTTCTCCAGGCGCGCTCATTCCTCTAGTCTGGGGATAATCATAATGGAACGCTCATCGGTGTAGTTCTGAATTATTTGACAGGAAACTGTAATTCTCATTTTTGAATCAAGGTTTAGGCAATTTTTAATGTTTGAATCGTGCTTCATATACCTATCTGTGACGGTGACATTGATGTAGGTTAGATTTTACACCCAGGGACTGATTTGGATGATCAAAACAGACAAGGAATTTTAATCATGCAGTCCACTATAAAAGCACACGTACGTATAGGATAAATACCTCATGAAAAAAATTCTGTTAAATCCTGGATGAAAGAGAACTGTTGGAATATGCATTGTAAAACGAAATCAGTCATGGTAAAATTTTAACAACAATTTAACGGTGAAAGAATTTTCAAAATCCGCTCATGATTGAAGGCATCATCAAACCACGCTCGAAATGGGATTTTACACGAGATGATTGTTTCCTTTAAAATTGGTTTTGACATTTAAAAAAAAGAAAGGAAGAAGAAGGAAAATTGAGAATCTCTTGAAGACTCCGTTTCTAGTTAAATCATCGCCATGAAGAACATTCTGGAAGTTGAGAAATGCACATCGCTGACTCGGTGGCGCAGTGGTCTAAGCGATGGTCTCTGATCATTCGTCCGAAAGGAGTCCGGGTTCGAATCCCGGTGAGGCATGGACGTTGTGTTTGTCTTACGGCACTGGCTCTCTCCCGTCCCTAGAACCAGTGACCCTAAATTAGGGACGGGCGACTGCATATAACCCATTAAGTTGCTCACGGTGGTCGTTAAACCTCCAATAAAAAAAAATGCACATCTTTTTTTAGGTCAAGTAATCATGGGCCTCCCCAGTCTTTTCCAACTTCCTCGACCCTTGGCCTCAGTCCACCATTTAGCACCTCTAAATTTCTGAAGGTCATCTCTCCATCTTATTCTCTGGCGCCCCTTTCGTCTCTTTCCATCTCTCGGTTGCCATTCTGTTATTAATCGTGTCCATCTTTCAGTCTTCCAACATATCCAGCCCTTCTCCACTTTGATTCTTTTATTATTTTTATAATATCTATTATTCCTGTTCTTTCTGTTATAAGTTCATTTCTAACTCCGTCTCTTCTTGTTATTCCCAACATTTCTCTCCCTAATTTTCTTACCGATACTCTTATTTTTTTCACATTATCACTCTGTGATATTCCACATTTCACTTCCGTAAGTAAATACTGGGATAATACATGAATTTAACACTTTTTATTTTAAACACCATGGAAGATCGCGTGTTAAATTGTCTTTAAGTCTCCAAAACGCTCTATTGTCTTGGATAACTCTTCTATTGATTTCTCTTTCTTGTCTTTTTCTAAAACTGATTACTTGACCTAAATAAATGTATTCGCCTACTTTTTCAAATTTCTTTTCCTTCTATCAAAATCTTTTCTGTATTCTTCATATATTTAGATTTTGCTGTGTTTATTGCCAGATCTTTTTTAAGACTTCCCATCCATAAATCTTTAATCGTATTTTACATTTCCCTATGGCTAGTTGTAACGATGACTACGTCATCAGCAAATCCTAAATGATTTAGGGTCCTTCCATTTATGTTTAATCCTTTTTCATCCCAGAAATGCACATGCGACATACCAATTTTCCTAATCAATATGTATACATAAAGCAAAGGGGGATATGCGAGTGTTTCTGTCCGCGAATTGGTCGATCACGAGATCTGAAAATTGGCATGCTGATAGGTGTTAAGGTCCGGATACCTAGAAAAGTCCAAACACCAAACAATCAAAATGGCGGCTTGCTTGAATTATGTCTACTTTTTTACATTGTCTATTTGAAGTTTTCGACCACTTTTAAATGACCTAGAGATTTGAAAATTGGCATGCTGATAGGTCTTAAGGAAGGTCCGGATACCCAGGAAAGTCCGAAATCCCAAAATGAAATTGGAAGTTTTGGAATTCTTATACCACTTCTACACCTAGAAAAATCTGAAAACCAAAAAAATTCAAAAGGTAGGCTTAGCTTTACTGTTCGAAATGCTGATAGGTTTAAAGAGGATTATGCCGCCCCGTTGGCGCAGTGGTCTAAGTGATGGCTTCTGTTCATTCGTCCGAGATCGGTCCGAGTTCAAATCCCGATGAGGCATGGATGTTGTGTTTGTCTTACGGCACTGGCTCTTCCCAGGAACCAGTGGCTCTAAATTAGGGACGGACGACTGCTTAAAGCTTACTGAGCGGCTCACCCCCCCCCCCTCCACAAAAAATATAATTATGCCAGAAACGTTGAAATGCTATAAAAATTCCCTGAAATTTTGATTTAAAATCAAGGGGTGCCAAACCCTACTGCTTGTTGCATCGAACCGTATTCCCTAATGTCGCGACCCTGTTCTAAATCGTAAAACAGTTGCGGATATTAAATTGAATGTTCACCTTAATTACTTCCCCTTTTTTCATAACTGCTAGTTAAGTTATATATATACTGTATATATACACTGCCTGACAGAGAACATACCACACCATGAAGGAATGCTCGAAAATAGACCAAACTGTACACACAGATAGTCAAGAGGTCGTGAACAAATGATTTAATTGTCACATACAGACTATAGCCTGCAGTGGCCGAATATACAGGATGATCAATACGGAGTGTGGCCCTATTTTGGGCGATACAGCGTTGAATTAATTCGACGTGACATTGATGCCATAAGAGTCCGAATAGAGTCCTGGGGTATCGTGGACCATGTGGTATTGATCCGAGGTATTGATTCATTTTGCGGGGGTGGGAGGTTACTCAACCGACGTCCAATCGAGTAAAAGAGTCCGAATAGAGTCCTGGGGTATCGTGGACCACGTGGTATTGATTCATTTTGCGGGGTGGGAGGTTACTCAACCGACGTCCAATCGAGTAAAAGAGTCCGAATAGAGTCCTGGGGTATCGTGGACCATGTGGTATTGACCATGTGGTATTGATTCATTTTGCGGGGGTGGGAGGTTACTCAACCGACGTCCAATCGAATTCCACAGATGTTCGATGGGCGAGAGGTAGGGGATCGTGCTCAATGGAAGCATCCGCACTCCGTGTAAAGCATTCAGTCCGATCCGAGAGGTATGCGACCGGGCGTTATACTGTTGCAAAACGGCGTTTGAGATGCCCTGCAGATACGGTTGGGCCGTAGCACCTCTTCAACATAGCGGCGTGCCGTCAATGTGCCCGTAATGCGTACCAGCGGTGAGCGGTTGTTGGCGCTGATAGCACCCCACACCATGATCCCACGTTGCCGAGCCGTGTGGCACTCCACAATGGTGGAGAAATCCGCCCGTTGGCCACGTCGCCTACAGACACTCACACGGCGATCATCCTTGGTGAGACAGAACCGCGACTCGTCGCTGAACACCACAGCATTCCATTCGGCAATCCACGCAGCTCTGGAGTGACACCACGCCAAGCGGTGACGACAATGGCTCGCTGTTGAGGGTAGCCTTCGCAACGGACTGCTTGGACAGCAAACCAGACGCAGCCAATCGGAGCGACACTGTCCGCGTCGATATTGGAGCGTCCAAGCCTCCCCGTACACTCCGCAAAATGTCTTCCGTTGTGGCCTGTCGGTACGCTACGGCATGACGTCGGATGCGACGATCGGGGGACTCGGACGTCCATTTCCGTGCTCCGGTCCCCCTACGACGTTGCACAGATCCTTCCTGGGTACACTGTCTCCAAATGCGACCGACGGTTGTTGTGGCATCACGTTGCGTTTCTTCCGCAATACGATACAAAGACCAACCGGCGGTACAAAGGCCTACGATGGCACCTCTCGTGGACTCATCCGTTTGAAGAAATCGCGTACGACGGCGTCTTAACAGTTACAACAGAATCACTCACTACTCGCGGCCGTGACGACGTCTCGGCTGATAGCCACACGGGCTGGTTGTCCAATTATATCCCGCGTGCCGTTCGTGCGATTGGCCTGCAAATGCAATCAGTTGCATAACTTGTACGTGTGCACCCAACCTGCAATTTGCACAGCGCTGCGTTCATGTCTTCGTGGTATGACATTTTCTCTGTCAGGCAGTGTAATCTTTAGTCAACCATCACCTACTGCACAATGGTATTAGTATCTTGAAAAATCACTGTTTCATTTAACATAAATGTGGATGGAACATGCATTTCGGAATATCTCTACTGGGAAACAACTTTGTACTCTACCAGTCAGTGGATAAGGGGTGCAGATGATTGAGCCATCACAATGCGCAATTGTGGTTGTGACGTATTACAAAGGTGAAGCATACGCTGAAGTGCCAGAAAAACTGTTACACCAGTCTAATACTTGGCAGGTCCCCCACTGGAGCGCAGGACTGCAGAAATACGACGGGGCATGGACTCCACTAGCTTCTGGAAATATGCTTTAGGCAATGCACACCATACTTCCTGCAGAGCGTTCCACAATTCGGGTGTATTCCGAGGTCTCGGATTCCTGTGTTCGATAGCGCGTTGCATGGCATCCCAAATGTGTTCTATCACGTTCACATTTGGGGACTCGGTGGAGAATGGCAACACCCCAAACTCCAATGAATGCTCCTCTAACCATAATGTGGCGTCCCGACACTTGTGTGGAGGTGCATTGTCCTGTTGGAACAGGCCAAATCCATCAGCATGAATGTAGGACATGAACCGGTGTACCTCGTCAGAAAGGATGCGCACATAGCGTTGGCCGGTCACAGACATTTGTAGACGTACCAGGGGTCCCAGTGAAGTCCAGCTAAACACACCCCATGCCATTACGGACTCCCCACCAGCCAGTACAGTTCCCTGCTGACATGCGGGATCCATGACGTCATGGGGTTTTCACCATGCACGAATCCTTTCATCTGCCCGATACAGTTGGAAACCTGACTCGTCAGACCAGGCTACTTGTTTCCAGTCATCAAGTGTCTAGTGGCGGTGTTGCCGTGCCCAAGCGAGGCGCATAGCTTTGTGTCGTGCACCCATCAAGGGGACTCGAGTTGGGCGTCGGCTCCCAAAGCCCATATCGTGCAGGGTACGTTGCACAGTCCGGACGCTGATGCTTGCTGAGGCTCCAGCATTGAATTCCGATGATACCTGTGAGTGTCGCGTGAAACGATACTTTACAGCCGACGATGGTCACGTTCACCCAATGTCTTTTTACGGCCACACTGGTATCGTAGGTTGGAGGTTTTGCCGGAATTCTTGTAGTCACGGTACACCCTTGCAATGATCGTCCGTGAAAATCCGAACTTCGTTTCTACCTCCGAAATACTATGGGCCCATCTCACGAGCGCCAACTATGACACCGCGTTGAAAATCGCTTAAATCGTTATTACTTGTCATTCTCATGCCGAAAACAGCTATGATAGCTGGCAAGGATGTCTATCGCTTTATATACGCATTGGCAGACGCAACCGAGTACGCGCATAGGTGACGTTGCTATGTATTTTGCATAAGCTCGTCTGTACCAGTTTTTCTGGCACATCAGTGTATGTCTTGGTGATTGATATCCGTGTGTGCAGACTTCTGTATGCTGATAACACTGTCCTGTTGGCAGAGAGCAAAAGTGAGTTGCAGAGTATGTTGACCCGGATGTACGAAGTTTGCAGGAAATTCAAACTGAGTGTAAATAAGGGAAAAACCAAAGTTATGGTTTTTGAGAGAGGAACTGTTGGCACTGAATGTAACATAAATCTAAATGACACGGTGATTGACCAGTTGAATAAGTTTGTGTATTTAGGAAGTATGTTTGACAGAGAGAACAAATTGGATGGTGAAATTAGTAGGAGAGTGAATTCTTCATTGGAAATCATAGATGCTTTGGAAGGTTTTCACAGGAATGATGGGTTCTCAAGAGAGTACCGCATGGCTGTGTATGAAAGTGTAATTGTTCCAGTGAAACCTGGACCCTACAGAAAAAACTTAGGAGTCGTTTGTGTGCTGTAGAAATCCGTTTCTTACTGGGGGTTTGTGGCAAGACACGTTCTGATTGTGTGAGGAATGAAAATGTGTTGCAGTTGTGTAATGTGGAGCAAAATGTTGTTAGCAAGGTGGAGACTAATATGCTTCTGTGGTTGGGCTATTTTGAAAGAATGAGTGATGAGATGCTTACTAAGACAATCGTTTCAGCCCAAGTGGCAGGAAGAAAAGGGAGAGGAAGGCCAAGGAAGTCATGGGAGGATCAGATTCAAGCGTGTCTGCATGAGGAAAAGATTATGAGAATGAAATATAGAAGATCTTGTGTACGGCGTGTAATGGATGTTAGTAAAGCCCGAGTTGTATGTAAAGGTCGCTGTAAATGGGGAAGTTTGATACGGCAATAGCAAGTAAAAATTATTAGGTAGTTTGTATTTCTTTGTGGAGCTAACCTCTGAATCTCAGAGAGCAGCTTAGTGGTATGAGATGAGAACATGTCAAGACGGCAAAGCTGCGGCGATAAATTCCGTCGGTGTAGCTTAAGTGGGAAAGCCTTCGGCTCCAGAGCAGAAGAAAGCTGATTCGGGTGCATTTCTCCAATCACGATACACTTAAACCACAGCAGCACGCGAACAGTTCACGAACTGCGCTGTTTCAGAAATACTGCCACATTTGGCCCGAAAGCCGATAATTATCCCTTTTTGCAAATCTGATAAATCCCTCCTTTTATCCATGACAGACGCGAGTGATAAGTTTTCAGAATGCCTACAGCACACCTCATGCAGTATACCCTCCATGCCAGCTCACGACACGTGCCTTTTTTCAGTGACTACGCGCTGTTGACGTCAAACGTAGGAGATGGTCAAAATAATGTTACTCAACTGTGTATGCCTGTAGCCTTATCCTGGTGGAGTTCTATTCTTTGAAGTCTCTGTGGGTTAAAACATGGCACTTCTTCTTTAAATATAGGAGTTAAAACATTATTTTGGTAATATGTAGAATTGATTTTAACATTCTTTCAACTTCTCTTAACTGTAATTTTCCCATTGTATACGAGAAACCAGAAATAATCATGAATCCTTTACTGAAAGTTTCTTTGGATTCTTGGAACCAAGTCTGTAAGTCTTTTTCTGTTCTTCTGCGATAGTAAATCGACCTTTTTTTGTTACAGTCGTTTAGGTAGATCCAAGCTTCATCAATAGTCACAATAAATTTCCATCTGTCTCCGGCTAAGTGACTTTCATAAAGAAGTCTACACCGTGTTCTGCGCTCAGCCACGTGCCTAAGAAAAAGATCCATGCTTCATCAATAGTCACAATAAATTTCCATCTGTCTCCGGCTAAGTGACTTTCATAAAGAAGTCTACACCGTGTTCTGCGCTCAGCCACGTGCCTAAGAAAAAGATCCATGCTTCATCAATAGTCACAATAAATTTCCATCTGTCTCCGGCTAAGTGACTTTCATAAAGAAGTCTACACCGTGTTCTGCGCTCAGCCACGTGCCTAAGAAAAAGATCCATGCTTCATCAATAGTCACAATAAATTTCCATCTGTCTCCGGCTAAGTGACTTTCATAAAGAAGTCTACACCGTGTTCTGCGCTCAGCCACGTGCCTAAGAAAAAGATCCATGCTTCATCAATAGTCACAATAAATTTCCATCTGTCTCCGGCTAAGTGACTTTCATAAAGAAGTCTACACCGTGTTCTGCGCTCAGCCACGTGCCTAAGAAAAAGATCCATGCTTCATCAATAGTCACAATAAATTTCCATCTGTCTCCGGCTAAGTGACTTTCATAAAGAAGTCTACACCGTGTTCTGCGCTCAGCCACGTGCCTAAGAAAAAGATCCATGCTTCATCAATAGTCACAATAAATTTCCATCTGTCTCCGGCTAAGTGACTTTCATAAAGAAGTCTACACCGTGTTCTGCGCTCAGCCACGTGCCTAAGAAAAGATCCATGCTTCATCAATAGTCACAATAAATTTCCATCTGTCTCCGGCTAAGTGACTTTCATAAAGAAGTCTACACCGTGTTCTGCGCTCAGCCACGTGCCTAAGAAAAAGATCCATGCTTCATCAATAGTCACAATAAATTTCCATCTGTCTCCGGCTAAGTGACTTTCATAAAGAAGTCTACACCGTGTTCTGCGCTCAGCCACGTGCCTAAGAAAAAGATCCATGCTTCATCAATAGTCACAATAAATTTCCATCTGTCTCTGGCTAAGTGACTTTCATAAAGAAGTCTACACCGTGTTCTGCGCTCAGCCACTAAGAAAAAGATCCATGCTTCATCAATAGTCACAATAAATTTCCATCTGTCTCCGGCTAAGTGACTTTCATAAAGAAGTCTACACCGTGTTCTGCGCTCAGCCACGTGCCTAAGAAAAAGATCCATGCTTCATCAATAGTCACAATAAATTTCCATCTGTCTCCGGCTAAGTGACTTTCATAAAGAAGTCTACACCGTGTTCTGCGCTCAGCCACGTGCCTAAGAAAAAGATCCATGCTTCATCAATAGTCACAATAAATTTCCATCTGTCTCCGGCTAAGTGACTTTCATAAAGAAGTCTACACCGTATTCTGGGCTCAGCCACGTGCCTAATCAAAAAGCAGTGAATATTATGGTTTTTTTTCAGAGTCAAATATTTTTTTATTACCTTATTTGCACTTGATACAGAGATTTTTAACGACTTATCGATTGCTCTTTGGGTCGGTGGATTTTCGTTTAAGACCAGAGACCTTACTTTTGAAACAGTGGATATTCTTTGGTGTTCTTTTTCCTGTTAAAAGCCAGGCTTAACGATCTCCCCCTGTAGTATTAATAATATTGCTTATTTTACATTTTAAAATGCTAATTCCATGATTTTCACAGCGTTTTTAAATTACAGAATAGGAATATTTCTCTTCATAAAGAGCAAAACCTTAACCTTCTATCCACAGCTTGTGCGCCATTTTCTGAGCAGACGATATTTAACTGCAGCAGATGTTTCGTTCGCGTTCATCTAACATGCTGTTGCCAGTTTAAATTCTTCGAACTTCTTTTATTTTCTGTAATTTCTTATCAAAAACGTTCTAAAAATGTGTGAACATCCTCTGTATATATCTCTACCTGTTTCAGAAAAATCAAGCGCCTTGAAGGTTTAGTCGAAGCCTGGTTTGAGGAGTACGACGTCCAAGTGCTGGACTGGCCAGCCAAAATCTCGATCAGAATCCAATAGAACATCTGTGGGACGTACTGTAACGCTGAATCTGATCTCGACCGGTAAGATGTTCCTCTACGGCAGATTTGGCAGAAGTTTAACGGTAGGAATGGAGGAAAATTATGGTACAGACCTACCAGTGGAAAGAATATCTTGATGGCTCGCTGCAGTCATAACGGCAAATGTGGACTGAATATCTACTGATTTGGGCTATGCTCTTGTTAACCTTCGACCTAGATGCCCGAATCATCTTTTTCTACCTACTGTACATTTCCTATATGCATGTCAAAATGTAAAACGTGGTGTATTATAGAACAAACACATTCCAGTGGCATACCGTACTTACCTCTTCCTCTGAAAGCACTTCGTCTTCCGATTTCTTTCTGTGTTCTGAGATCCATGTCTCCTTCGCTTCTTTATTTTTCACGGTTTCGAACTTTGCATCCCCTACCAGGGATCGACGACGAGATGGATAGCCATGCTGTAAAAGAAGAGAGAAGAATATGTTAATTTCTTAAAATATGAGTCGAAACTTTCAACAAAAATGAGAAAAATATGAACTCCTAAGCCCTATAATTTTTTCGTGCAAATCACATAATTTATTTATTCTCTTGGACTCCAGAACAGAAAACGCGTGTCAGTGTGCTCGATAAATAAGGGAAATATTAACCTAGAAAGGCAATGATAGATTTAGATAAGATTATGAAGGATAAAGACATTTTAATGACAAGAAATATGAGAATTGTCAAATTGATGATCTTTCCTGTGGCAGTGTATGGTTGTGAAAGCTGGACATTGAGTAAGAGTAAGAAGACAGGAGCGTTTGAAGAATTACGGACCCAGATACAACTACACTATATGGACAAAAATGATTGGACACTGTAAGTAAATAGAAGAACAGTATTGTATTTACATCAGTAGCAGGTAGGTCCTCCATTTGCAGAGATTACAGCAGCCACCCGTCCAGGTAAACTGTCCACTAGTCCATTGAGTACGGGGAGAGCGGAATGTTCCTCCATTCCAGCTTGAGTACATCGACCAACTCTGTCAGAGAAGAATTTTGTATTGGTCTAGACCTCACCGTCGTTCAAATTCATCCCATAGGTGTTCAATGGGATTGAGGTCCGGGCTCTGAACAGGCATGTCCATCCGCGAGACCTGATTTTCCTGATACCACTCCATTGTAGCCCTAGAAACATGACAAGGAGCATTGTCGCCCTGGAAGAAACAATCGTCGTGTTCGAAGAAATGCCACAACGTTGGGAGCATTGAGTTATCCAGGATACCTCTACACAGCACAGAGTTCATGTTGCCATGAATAACAGCCAGTGGGCCCACACCGTACCAGCTGAAACATCCCCATACCATAACTCCACCGCCTCCGTGCTTCACAGTCGGCTCTGTACTCTCTGGAAGCAGATTCTCTCCAAGTAACCGCTAAACCCAGACACGATCATCCGATCGGGATAATGTGAAGCGGGATTCGTCGCTCAACAACACCTGCCGCCATTGCTCTAATATCCAATTTTTGCGCTGTTGACACCATCGTAGCAGCGTCGCTTTCTTGGTCTCTGTGCTGAGAGGTTTATGGGCGGCTGTTCAGCCATGATACCCGAACGCATAGGCCTCTCTTAGAAGTACGTACCTTGGTAAAGACCATAACATCTGCGGCCGTCTGGAAGTCATGTGCTATGGCATACATTGGCTGGGACCTGGTTTTTCGGATCTCCCTGTACAGTACCCTCCGTTTCCTGGGTTGCAGTTTCGTGGGTCTTCCAGGGTGAGGTGAATTCCTGCAATGTCCCGTCTTCTTCCACTTCTTGATGACAAAGGCCACAGGTGAATTAGCGACCTGTCTGACATCAGCAATGCTTATACCTCCAATTGAGCAGCCTATTATAACACCCTTTTTCAAACTCGGAGATCTCTCTCCTGTTAGCTATTTTATCAGCGATTGATCTGAGCGTACTTCCCTTGCCGTCTTTACACCTTATCGACCACGTGTCTGCGCACCACTGCGTCTGCGTGGAGGTGTCCAAATACTTTTGTCCACAGAGTGTTTATGCATATCATCACGTATGTTTATTTTCACATGGCGGGGGATTTTTTTTTTTTTTTATTGGAGGTTTAACGACCACCGTGAGCAACTCAATGGGCTATAAGCAGTCGCCCGTCCCTAATTTAGGGTCACTGGTTCCAGGGAAGGGAGAGAGCCAGTGCCGTAAGACAAACACAACATCCATGCCTCACCGGGATTCGAACCCGGACCCCGTTCGGACGAATGATCAGAGGCCATCGCTTAGACCACTGCGCCACCGGGGCGGCAGGGGGATTTTTACCCAAAAACAGATTCAGCTTTTCCGCCGGTCCCGAACTCTTCTTTATAAGTGGATTCTACTGTATTTCAAAATATAATTAAAAATAAGAGGCCAATAACAAAGAACGGCGGACAAAGCGATACCCCATAGGGAGGGCCCGGGCACCTGGGCCACCCCCACTGAGTGCGGCACTGACAGTGTGCATTATAACGAAGTAAATTTCTCCGTCATTTTTGGTTCCACGCCGAGAATCGAACCCGAGCCCACTTATTCCGGACCAAGTCGCTCTACCAACTGAGCTACGCAGACGTTCGTTCTCGCTGCTATCTGCCTTTATGTCGTGTGCGTCCTGCGGGGCAGGCATGTCACATCTCCCCCCCCCCGAAAGAGGGCCGGTGGCATGGCCCACGGGACAGCCGTGACCATGAATCGTTGCAGGCATCCATCCGCTGTAGAAATTGCACTTGAGAACTCCCAGTCAATCTAGTGTGTGGAATGCAACGTCACACGCATTTTATTCTTCGAAGCGCTGGAGAAGGGATTCTCTTATTTTAACTATCTCGCGGTGTGGAAAGAACATCACACCATTGCGAGATCTTTAACGGCCGGGTCATCCGGGAAGTTCGGGTGCCATTATAACGAAGTATATTTCTCCGTCATTTTTGGTCCACGCCGGGAATCGAACCCGAGTCCACTTATTCCGGAATGAGGGGACCCGGGTTCGATCCACGGCGTGGACAAAAATGACGGAGAAATTTACTTCGTTATAGCATATTAAACGCATTAATACTTCTGTTATTTGCGGACCAGTAAAATGTGTGCGGTGAAATCTTTTTCTTAAACTACTACCACAATTTTTTTAATTGGAGGTTTAACGACCACCGTGAGCAACTCAATGGGCTATAAGCAGTCGCTCGTTCCTAATTTAGGGTCATTGGTTCAAGAGAAGGGAGAGAGCCAGTGCCGTAAGACAAACATGACATCCATGCCTCACCGGGATTCAAACCCGGACCCCCTTTTGGACGAATGACCAGATGGCCATCGCTTAGACCACTGCGCCACCGGGGCGGCGGATCCCTTTCGGACGAATGATTAGAGGCCATCGCTTAGACCACTGCGCCAACGGGGCGGCGGATCCCTTCCAGACGAATGATCAGAGGCCATTGCTTAGACCACTGCGCCACCGGGGCGGCAGATCCCTTTCGGACGAATGATCAGAGGCCATCGCTTAGACCACTGCGCCAACGAGGCGGCGGATCCCTTCCGGACGAATGATCAGAGGTCATCGCTTAAACCACTGCGCCACCGGGGCGGTGGATCCCTTTCGGACGAATCATCAGAGGCCATTGCTTAGACCACTGAGCCAACGGGGCGGCGGATCCCTTTCGGACGAATGATCAGAGGCCATTGCTTAGACCACTGCGCCAACGGGGCGGCGGATCCCTTTCGGACGAATGATCAGAGGCCATTGCTTAGACCACTGCGCCACCGGGGCGACGGATCACTTTCGGACGAATGATCAGAGGCCATCGCTTAGACCACTGCGCGAACGGGGCGGCAGATCCCTTTCGGACGAATGATCAGATGCCATTGCTTAGACCACTGCGCCACCGGGGCGGCGGATCAATTTTGGACGAATGATCCGAGGCCATCTCTTAGACCACTGCGTAACCGAGGCGGCCTAACACAATTGAAAGGTGAAATATGAAAAAGAAGAAGGTAAATATGCCATGCAGAAATTTCTATAGAATTACTGAAGAGTTCATTTATTAGAGGCAAAATTTCCCTAATAAGTTTCACCAGCAGCGTATATGGAATATTTTTTTTCGGTGGGGGAAAAAAAGAAGTTTTTTGAAATCCACCAGAACAAAATAAAAGTTAATGAAAAATAGAAGAAAAAACTAAAGCATTTTTAATGTAAATTTATGCATTTTTATTAAATTATGGTATTTTTCTAATGTAAGTCGCATTTTTAACCAACAAGTTAGTAAAATCATGCAATGCATTGATTACGATACGCTTTCCACCATACCAGAAATCATTACTCAAGTTATTACTCAAGTTATGAGGATAATGAATGTGGAATAAATCTCGCTCCTGTGCCCTGATATTTGACCCCATTTCGATGATATTCAACAGAATTGGTTCGGAATACCTCCGGAACAACATATTAAAGTTTTGTCGCAATAGAAGTATTTTTAGTTAAGTTATGAGGATAATAGCTGTGGAATAAATCTCGCTCCTGTGTCCTGACCTTTGACCCCATTTCGATGATATTCAACAGAACCATTTCAGTGTACTTCCGAAACAACACGATAAAGTTTTGTCGCAATCGAAGCATTTTTACGTAAGTTATGATGTATAAGGGCAATGGAACGGATCTCCTATGTCCTGACCTTTGACCCCACTTCGCCTATTTTCAATAGGGTGCGTCCCCAAGAGGTACCCTACCACATACTAAAATTTCATCGAAATCGAACCATTCTTACGCGAGTTACCGTGCGGAGAGACAGACGGACAGACAGACAGACGGACAAAACTGGAACATATACGCTTCTTCAAACTAAGGTTGCAAAGCGTAAAAAACATAAAACAAGTTAGTAAAATCATGCAATGCATTGATTATGATTCGCTTTCCAACATACCAGAAATCATTACCTAAGTTATTACTCAAGTTATGAGGAAAATGGCTGTGGAATAAATCTCGCTCCTGTGTCCTCACGTTTCACCCCATTTCAATGATATTCAACAGAACCGGTTCAGTGTACCTCAGGAATAAGATACTAAAGTTTTGTCGCAATAGAAGCAATTTTATGTAAGTTATGAGAATAATGGCTGTGGAATAAATCTTGATTCTGTGCCATGACCTTTGACCCCATTTCGTTGATATTCAACAGAAGCGGTTCACTCTGGAACAACATGGTAAAGTTTTGTCGCAATCGTAGCATTTTTACGTAAGTTATGATGCATAAGAGCAATGGAATGGATTACGCTCCTCTCTCCTGACCTTTGACTCCATTTCGCCTATTTTCAAAAGGGTTCGTCAACAGGTGGTTTCCTACCACGCACTAAAATTGCATCGAAATCGAAACATTTTAACACGAGTTATCGTGCGGACTGACAAAGCTGGAGCATATACGCTTCTTCAACCTAAGGCGTAAAAAACATAAAAAAAAAAAATGAAACATCTTCGGCGGGGGGGGGGGGGGCAAAGCTCCATTGGCCCCCTCTAAATACCCCCTTACTGCTTCACCCTGGTTTGCACACATGCGCGGTCAAATATGGTCACGTGTTATTTGTCGTAATATCATATCAATCACGCATTATTAGTAATGACAATCATTTTAATATTGCTGCAGTTAGTTTGGCAGATATATTAGTAGGAGCTACTATGATGAGCAAACTTCTCTTCCGTCTCAATTTGCGTATTAATTGTATTGAAAAGGCGCGTTACTTTCGAAGCAGACGTTTTCCGCTAAGTAATCGTCAACCTCTTTTTCCTGAAAGAACTGTCCTTCGTATATATCTCTTTAATGGATCAATTAAGATCAACCCACCAAGTGGTGCCATCCTTTTTTTTTTTTTTTTTTTTTTTTTTCCCCTTCCACATTCCGAAGACGACTCAGACCCTTAGTGACTTCCGCTGCTCCTCGAAAGCGGGAAGAGCTAAAACTGTCTTTAGTGACTTCCTGTCTGAGGAGTTACTTCCGTCTGATCTCCGTAATTCTTCATGTGAACTTTTGGAGCATCGTATTGGCAGGAGAAGTATGGAAGCAGACAACTGTTGATGCAAGAACTGATCAGAGCAGACCTCTCTAAGCAGGGAAGCTTCAACTGGCTTGTGTGAAAAAGAGATAGATATTTTCGTCCCTTATTTCGGAAGTAAGATCTCCTTTCCGTTAATAGGAGAGACAGGGACTAGATGTTAAAATTTTTTACTTTTGGAATTTTCATATTTTTTCTGTTGTGATCAGGAAGTTGTAACTTGGCGAGCGTAATGCAGAACTATTCAGCTATTAAGGTGGACTTCAAGTAATTCTGCTTCCTATATTTCCAATGGAAAAACTTTTGTAGACATTTCCTTCACAATTAGTGTGTTCCCAAGGAGGAAAATTTGAACATCGATTAAAATAACTTCATATTATAACTTGGAATACTTAATATTTTCTAAAACATAACCATAATTATATTAAAAATCAATAACTTTTCCTTTGGTGGTGTTGAAACCAGAAAAAAGATGGCGCGACCTGTACTTTGATGACGTCAGTAGACAAACATACGTTAAATTGCATAATTATGGTTATGTTTTAGAAATTAGTAAGTATTCCAAGTTATAAAATGAATCTATTTTAATCGATGTTCAAATTTTCATCCTTGGGAACGCATTAATTGTGAAGAAAATGTGTACAGAAGTTTTTCCATTGGAAGTAATCATCATCATCATCATTGTGAACCATTATCAATCCACTGCTGGACGAAGGTCTCTCCAAGTTTCCTCCACAATGGTCTGTCTTGTGCCAATCCCCTCCATGTTACTCCCGCATACTTTCGAATTTAATCCACCCATCTCTCATGTGGTCTTCTTCTGGGTCTTTTCCTGTCCCTTGGAATCCAATCTAATATTTCGGCTGTCCATCGATGGTCTGTTCTTCTGGCAGTATGTCCAGCCCATTGCCATTTCAGGGACTTAACTCTGATCATGATGTCTTCCACTCTTTTCATTTTTCGGATCCACGAGTTCCTCTTCTTATCTCTCCTGGTTACACCAAGCATGCACCTCTCCATGCTGCTTTGAGTTGTCTGCAGCCCTTGTATGTCTCTTTTAGTTAAGGTCCACATCTCTGCACCATACGTAAGCACTGGAAGGATGCATTGATCAAACACTTTTCTTTTAAGACATAATGGCATATTGCTCTTGAAAATTATGCTGTTTCTTCCAAAAGCTCTCCAGGCAAGTTTTGTACGCCGATTAATTTCTTCATCAATGTGACCCTCACTTGATATCTGCTGTCCAAGATAAACGTACGTGTCTTTTATCTCCAGCTTTTGTCCATCAATCGATAGATCTTCATTTCATGTAAAAGCATTGAACATCACTTTTATCTTCTGAAAGTTCATTTTTAATCCCACTTCTTTACTCTTGTCAGCAAGTTCTTGGATCATACTCTGCAGCTCTGATGAGGTAGTTGCAAAAATGACTATGTCATCAGCAAAACGAAGGTGGGTTAGATAATCTCCATTAATCTGTATCCCTTTGTTTTCCCAGTTCAGTGATTGAAAGACATTTTCCAATGTGGCATTAAAGAGCTTCGGAGATATGGTGTCACATTGTCTCACTCTCTTTCCAATTTTTATGTGTGTTGTATTTTCAAACAGCCTAATCTTTGCACTTGCATTTTCATAGATGTTATTAATAATATTAATGTATGCATCTTCAATACCGCAGGATTTCAGAACCGTGGTAACTGCTGATGGTTTCACCGAATCAAAGGCTTTTTCATAATGGATAAAAGCCATGCACAATGGAAGTTCATATTCCCTCGCTCTTTCAATTAGTTCTCTCAGTACGTGGATATGATCTATTGTGCAGTAGCCACTCCTGAATCCAGCTTGTTCTCTCGGTTGAGCCATGTCCAGTGTTACCTTCAAACGGCGTGAAAGAACTTTAGTGAATATTTTATAAACCACTGATAGGAGGCTGATAGGTCTGTAGTTCCTGAGATCCTCAATGTCACCTTTTTTATGTAGCAGGATCATTGTAGCGGTGTTCCAATCCTCAGGAATCTTCCCTTCATTAAGGTATCGAGTGAAAATTTGGGCGAGTACTGTTTCGATTTCTCCACTTGCTTCTTGTATGATGTCTACAGTAATTCCATCTTCTCCTGGAGCTTTTCCCCGCTTCATGTTCTTGATTGCATGTGCAACCTCTGCCGGAAGGACTGGAGGAACTCTGGTACTGGTATCTTTGATGATGTCTGGAGTGCATGTATCATCCCTTTCATATAATTTGGAGTAGGAATCTTTCACTCTTGTCAAAATTTCGCCTCTATTTCTTGTTACAGAACCATCTTCTTTTCTCAGTGCCATAATCTGTTTTCTTCCCTTACTGAGATGTCCTTTTGCTATCTTTAGGCTTTGGTTGTTTTCAATTGCTTTCCTCACTAGTTCACAGTTGAATTTCCTTACCTCTTCAGTGATACTTTTTCGTACTGTCTTGCATAGCTCTATATATTCCACTTTGGAAGTCGCATCTTCTTTAGTTGTCCTCATCTCTCTTCTTTTTTGCATCAGCATTTTGGTTTTTCCTGATAATTGGAAGTATAGGAAGCAAAATCACTAGACATCCACCTTAATAGCAATTAAGAATTCAACGAAATTGTTCGCCAAATTTTAACAATAAGCAGTTTTCTAAGCGCGCGATTTGCAACAAATAGCCAAAAGCTGAGTCTAAAAAATAAAGCTTGCTTTAGCCCTATAATTACAGAGGGTGAGTTCAAAGTTTTATAACATTCGCATAAACGCATGTGCTGCGGCGGGTAAGCCACGTGTTTAAACTACACTGTTGGCCACCCAAAATGCAACACCAAGCAAGAAGCATCCGATTGGCCTGAAATTCGCAGCATGCGTCGCCCGCGAGAGGACATGCAAACGATTAACATTGCAGGGCATATGCAAATCATGTGCGCCCGGCACGCCACCGAGAAGCACTATAAGAAGGGTGCACAGAAGGCGGGGTGTAAGTAGTGGAAGTGCGTGGCGTGCCGGACCTGTGCGTGGGAAGCTTTCTGATGCCTCGTCGCAGAATACGGCAGTCATTCCAGCACGTTTCGGAGTTCGACAGAGGACGAATAGTGGCTTATCGCGACAGCGGTTTATCGTACCGAGACATCGGCGCCCGTGTGGGACGACATCCATTCACAGTGAGGCGAGTATGGATTCGGTGGGTGCAGGAGGGACGGACCGACGTGAGCGATTGCCGCTGCCGCGGCACACCACCGGACGAGAGGACCGGCATGTTGTGCGGCGGGCATTGATGGCGCGCACTACCACATCACGAACGTTAGCGCAGGAATTAGGGTGTGTTTCGCAACAACCTATGTCAGCATGTACCGTTCGACGTCGTCTGCAGGAGCGCGGACTTGTCGCACGGCGCCCATTGCTCCGATTATCATTGACGTTACACCACCGGCGAGTGCGGCGGCAGTGGGCCGTTGAACGCCGCACCTGGACTACGGAATGGCACGATATTGTCTTCTTCGACGAATCCCGCTTCTGCCTGCAACACCACGATGGTCGGGTAAGCGTGTGACGGCACCGCGGCGAGAGACTGTATGACGCCTGCATTATGCATCGCCATACCGGTCCGTCGCCTGGCGTTATGGTTTGGGGTGCAATTGCATATGATACCCGCACCCTCTGGTACGCATCGCCGGTACAATCAACAGCCACCGCACCATCTCAGACGTTTTTCAGCCTGTAGTTCTCCCTTACCTGCAGGACCTGCCAGCGGCCACGTTTCAACAGGACAATACGCGCCCGCACGTTGCACGCATCGTGCGACAATTCTTCACGGCCCACCAGGTGTCACTGCTGCCGTGGGCCGCCTGTTCTTCCAATATGTCGCCCATCGAACACGTCTGGTCGCTGATCGGCAACCGAGTGGCCCGGCAAGCACCACCCGCGGCTACGCCTGATGAACTGTGGCAGCGTGTGGAAGCAGCCTACACCGACATACCCCATGAACACATCCAAAGCCTCTTTCGTTCGATGCCGCGGCGTGTAGCGGCCGTTATTTCCAGCCATGGGGGCCACACGAACTATTGATGTCTGCGTGTTCCGCAAGTCGCACGGGCCTGTAAGCTCAATCGTTTCATCTTTGTATCTGTTGTTATGTGTCCAGTAAATCTGGCTTTGCTATCTCGTGTCCTTCTTGGCGTTGCATTTTGGGTGGCCAGCAGTGTAGTTCAAGTCGCGCACTGCAGTCAGTCGAAAGGGATATAAAGTGGTACTCGTTGATGTGAACAGTATTGCACGTCGTTGTTCCGTCTGTGGTTGTATGACGAAGTAAATTTCTCCATCTTTTTTTATGCCAGGGGAGGGATTCGAACCCACCAATCTCGTCTCCGGAGCTTCGAGTGCTATCCACTATACTACACGGACACGTGCTATCACTGCTATTTGCCTTTATCTCATGTGCGTCCTGCGGGGCAGGCACGCCACAGTTGGGACGCCTAAAAGATGAACAGCCACAACCGGCTAATTAGGGAACTTTTGCTTTACGAGTTTGAACTCGGCCATAACGCTGCTCAAGCAACACGAAACATCTGTCATGCGAAAGAGGAAGGTTCCGTGGACAACAGCAACGCAACCAGATGGTTCAAGAAATTTCGCTCAGGTGACAGAAACCTCGACGATCAGCCAAGGTCAGGTAGGCCGCGAACAGTGGATTCGGAGGCCGCGCGCCAGGCCGTAGAGGCAAATCCAACAACCAGCACTCGGAGATTATCAGGGGAGCTGGGCATATCCCAGATCATCGTGGTTCATTACCATCAGGAGCTCGATCAGGTCTACAGGAGCTGCCGCATTGTCCCTCACGAACTAACGCCAGCTGAAGCAAACCACCGAGTGGAAGTGTCTATGAAACTCCAAGAAAACCCACGCGATGTACGTTTCAGCAAGAGAATTGTTACGTGCGATGAAACGTGAGTCTACTTCCGTAATCCTAACACACAACGGCACTGGTTGAGCCCGGACTAGCTTCCAGAACCTGTTGCCAAGCGTGGGTGATTCGAGCACAAGGTGATGCTCTGAGTCTGGTAGAATTTCGAGGGGGATAATCCATTACGAATTTGTTTCAGACGGTCGGACCATCAACGCCAACCTCTACTCTGAACAGCTGGAACAGAAGTACGCGGTGCTGATGAACAGAAAGAGCGCTCTCCTTCAGCTGGACAATGCTCGGCCTCATACGGGGCAAACGACGCGGGGAAAACTCCACGAACTCGAGGGCATCGAACTGATGCGACACCCAGCATATAGTCAGGGCCTTGCCCCGTTGGATTATTACTTGCTCCATGGCCCACTTCCTTCGCGGGCGGCACTTTAAGAACCAGGAGGAGGTGGCAGCTGGGGGGAATGAGTACTTCGCCGCAAAGGACAAGAACAGTTACCGTCGCGGAATCGAAGAGCTGGCAGACAGATCGCTAACGACGGTGCAACACAATGGCTTATACTTTGAATGCTAGTCAGCTTTCATCGTAAAGATACGCATGAAGACATAAAGTAATCCAAATATTGCACAACTTTCGACTCATCCTCGGTACGTATGGATATGCAATTTGGGTAGCCTGCAATAAAGAGAAAAATGAAAAAAAAAAGAAAATCACGTCATTCCAAAATACATCTCTGACAATGATGACGGGACTTGACGGTAGTACCTCTAATCCCGCAATTATAAATATGCTTAAGGTTAATTCAATTCACTACACTGTGTATTGTGACGTACCTGCCCGCAGGACGCACACGACATAAAGGCAGATAAGAATCAGAATAATCGTCTGCGTAGCTCAGTTGGTAGAGCGACTTGTTCCGGAATAAGCGGCCTCGGGTTCGAATCCCGGCGTAGACCAAAAATGACGGAGAAATTTACTTCGTTATAATGGCGCCCGAACTATCCGGATGACCCGGCCGTTCAAAATCTCGCATTGGTGTGATGTTATTTCCACACCGCGAGATAGGAAAAATCAGAGAATCCCTTCTCCAGCGCTTCGAAAAATAAAAATGTGTGAAAAAATGTGTGATGTTGCATTCCACACAGCAGATTGACTAGGAGTTCTCAAGTGCACGTTCTATAGTGGATGGCTGCCTGCAACGATTCATGGTCACGGCTGACCCGTGGGCCATGCCCCCGGCCCTCTTTCGGGGGGGGGAGATGTGACGTACCTGCCCGCAGGACGCACACGACATAAAGGCAGATAAGAATCAGAATAATCGTCTGCGTACCTCAGTTGGTAGAGCGACTTGTTCCGGAATAAGCGGCCTCGGGTTCGAATCCCGGCGTAGACCAAAAATGACGGAGGAATTTACTTCGTTATAGTATGAATTAGCAAAAAGAAATTATGAAAAAGCAGAAGATCACCCTGATCCTCTAGTCAGGGAGGTCCTTAATTATGAAAGCAAGGATTATGTAAAATATAAAAGGCCCCAAACCATCATAGAAAATATCTCAAAAGAAAAACCCATTAAAAACTTGGAAAATAAATACAGCAAAATTCTGGAATTGATTAAATTCTCAGCCAAAAACAGCTATGTGACGGTTGTTCTGTCTTCGTTCCGGAGTCCACTATATAGCTCTAGTCACAGTGACCAATCAGTGTTGAGAAATTTTCCTATTGGCTGCTGGGCTTATGGTTGTTAGAATCCAGTACTGGGATGACCTTGAGTTGACAGTCAAAAATGGATTGTATAAAAAAACATAATGAGAAAAACAAAAACAAAAAATCTCTATTTATATAAATAAGGGTGCCTTTCAATCAAACTACGTGAGCAAAGACGACAGGAGCAATTTGCAAATTTTGCAAGGCACTATATTTGAGCAGAAAAAACAACTGAGAACTGGGTACTCTCTCTTGTGTTTCGTTTCTGTGCTTTCTCTACTTTTTTTAAAAGGCTCCCATGTTTTCCTTGACCCTTTCTACCCTTCCCTCTGTTTGATGTTGCTGTCTGTGGTTGACTGCTGAGCAGTAACTACACTAAAGTGACAGAAAAACTGGTACACCAGTCTAATATTTGGTAGGTGCCCCACGGGAGCGCAGGACTGCAGAAATACGACGGGACATGGACTCCACTAGCTTCTGGAAATATGCTGTAGGCAATGCACACCATACTTCCTGAAGAGCGTTCCACAATTCTGGTGTATTCCGAGGTATCGGATTCCTGTGTTCGATAGCGCGTTGCATGGCATCACAAATGTGTTCTATCACGTTCAGATCTGGGGACTTGGGTGGGAATAGCAACACCCCAAACTCAGATCAATGCTCCTCTAACCATAATGTTGCGTCCCGACACTTGTGTGGAGGTGCATTGTCCTGTTGGAACAGGCCCAACCCATCAGCATGAATGCAGGACATGAACGGGTGAACCTCGTCATGAAAGGATCCGCACATAGCGTTGGTTGGTCACAGACGTTTGTAGACGTACCAGGGGTCCCAGTGATGTCCAGATAAACATACCCCATACCATTACTGAACCCCCACCCCTCACACACCCACCAGACGGTGCAGTTCCCTGTTGAAAGGTGGGATTCATGGCTTCATGGGGTTTTCACCATGCACGAATCCGTTCATCAGCCTGATACAGTTGTAAACGCGACTCGTAAGACCAGGCTACTTGTTTCCAGTCATCAAGTGTCCAGTGGCGGTGTTGCCGTGCCCAATCATGGCGCATAGCTCTGTGTTGTGCACCCATCAGGGGACTCGAGTTGGGCGTCGGCTCCTAAAGCTCATATTGTGCAGGGTACGTTGCACAGTCCGGACCCTGATGCTTGTTGAGGCTCCAGCATTGAATTCCGATGCTACCTGCGAGGGTGTCGCGTGAATCGATTCTTGGCAGCCGACGATGGTCACGTTCATCCAATGTCTTTTTACGGCCATCGTAGGTTGGAGGTTTTGCCGGAATTCTCGTAGTCACGGTACACTCTTGCAATGGTCGTCCGTGAAAATTCGAACTTCGTTTCTACCTCCGAAATACTATGGCCCATCTCACGAGCGCCAACTATGACATCGCGTTGAAAATCGCTTAAATCGTTATTACTTGTCATTCTCATGCCGAAAACAGCTATGACAGCTGGAAAGGATGTCTATCGCTTTATATACGCACTGGCGGACGCAACCGAGTACGCGCATAGGTGACGTTGCTAAGTATTTTGCATAAGCTCGTCTGTACCAGTTTTTCTGGCACTTCAGTGTATGTACGGAAACCGAATATCTCTCTAACTCTAATTTTTCCGCACTGCGCTATTTTTTACTTTACTATTAGAGCACCTTGTTCCTGCTTCTAAATAATTTCCTTCGTTTTTCCTCCCTCCAAAAGATGCAGGCCGCTGTAGGTGAGTGGACTCTGAACCTTTTTAGGAATTCATCGATTCGTAACAAATAGCACCTTGGAGGAACATGCTCATACACTGGCTGGAGCATATTGTTACAAAATTACCATTTTGAAAAAAGTTCAGAAAAGGAGAATATTATCAGTACAAAACTCTCTTAATATTTAAATAAATAGAGCATTAAAGAGGTATTTTGAAATGAAGATGCATATTTAGAAAAAAGTTAATCACTTTTAATTCCTGAATCGCAATTTCTGCAAATGTAAAATGTAAGATTTTCACTTTCAGCTCATTTTTCATGAGTCCGTCGTTTACGCTGAAAGCACTGAACCCATTTTTTACCTGCTTTATATTCCGAGTACGGTTGAAAGCAGTTAAAAAAATTTTCGGAAGCAGTCTGAAGATTCTTGTGGGTTAGTGCTCTCTTTTGTTTTTTCGTCTTCTTCCTCCAGCGCAGAAGCGACTCCTATGTTTCTTCTGTAGTACCCAGGTTTTTTTTTTTTTTTTTTTTGATTGAAGGTTTAACGACCACCGTGAGCAACTCAATGGGCTATAAGCAGTCGCCCGTCCCTAATTTAGGGTCACTGGTTCCAGGGAAGGGAGAGAGCCAGTGCCGTAAGACAACCACAACATCCATGCCTCACCGGGATTCGAACCCGGACCCCTCACGGACGAATGATCAGAGGCCAGCGCCTTAGACCACTGCGCCACCGGGGCGGCACCCAGGTTTCACTGCCATACGTCAGAGTAGGAACAATTATACTTTTTTACGCAGCCATGTGGGACTCTCTTGAGAACCCATGATTCCTGTGAAAACCTCCCAGAGCAGCCATGACTTTCAATGAAGAATTCACTCACCTACTAATTTCACCATCCAATTTGTCCTCTCTGCCAAACATTCTTCCTACATACACAAACTCATTCACCTGGTCAATCACTGCGCCGGGGAGGTTGTGGCAAGACACTCTCTCATCATGTGAGGAATGAAGATGTGTTGTAGTTGTGTTGGGTGAAGTTAAACGTTGTTAGCAAGGTGGTGACTTTTTTTTTTTTTTTTTTGATTGGAGGTTTAACGACCACCGTGAGCAACTCAATGGGCTATAAGCAGTTGCCCGTCCCTAATTTAGGGTCGCTGGTTCCAGGGAAGGGAGAGAGCGAGTGCCGTAAGACAAGCACAACATCCATGCCTCACCGGGATTCGAACCCGGACCCCTTTCGGACGAATGATCAGAGGCCATCGCTTAGACCACTGCGCCACCGGGGCGGCAAGGTGGAGACTAATATGCTTTGGTGGTTTGGCCATGTTGAAAGAATGAGTGATGAGATGCTTATTAAGAAATGTTTTTTAGCCCAAGTGGCAGGAAGGAAGGTAGAGGAAGTCATGGAAGAATCAGATTTAGGAGTATCTGCATGAGAAAAAGATAATGATTATGAAGTATAGAAGGTCTTATGTACGCCGTGTGACGGATGTCAGTGAAGCCCGAGTTGTGTGTCAAGATCGCTGTAAAGGGAGAAATTTGATACAGCAACAGTAAGTAAATAATCAGTTAAAGTTTATCTGGTAGTTTGTATTTCTTTCTGGAGCTAACCTCTGAATCACAGAGAACAGTTCAGTGAGTCCTATGTATGTATGTATGTATGTATGTATGTATGTATGTATGTATGTACACTACATTGAAAAACGTCACCTGACACTCCTTCAAAAGCAAATGAAGGGATCCGCTGCGTTGTTAAGATGCGCGGTGCAGTTGCAAACGGTATAAAAACAAGCCTACAGATGACCGCGATCATATCGCACTGTGAGGTTGATTGAAAATATTTCGGCATTAGAGAACTGACTTTGGGAAAGGAAAGATTGTTGGGTGTTATATTAGTGGATTGTCCATAAGAGAAACCGAGAGGCGTTTAAACATACCCAAGGCAACTGTTTTGGATGTACTGAATAAGTGGAAGACACATGGAGTGCCTCAAGCAGCAAAACGTACCGGCACCCCAAAGAAAATCAGTGATAGAGGACGTCGAAGCCTCAGGAGAGTCGATACAGCTAATCGAAGGAGTACTGCACAAGACCTCAGTGTACAGCTGAGTAAAAATGCTGGAACCTCGGTATGTACACGTACCATTTGCAGAGAACTTCATTCTATGGGTTACCGTGGTCGTGCGGCTGCTCATAAGCCTTTCATCTCCACTTGGAATGCTACTCGTCGTTTAGCAGGGTGCAAAGAAGATTTACCGTGGACCGTAGATCAATGGAAACGGGTCCTATGGACTGACGAATACAGATACACGATTAATTAGTCTGATGGTCGTGTGTGGGTATGGCGGAAGCCGGGGAACGCTATTTACCACAGTGTACTGTTCCTACGGTCAAGTTTGGAGCTGGCAGTGTACTCGTGTGGGGGTGTTTTTCGTGGTATGGTCCCGGCCCATTGGTTATCGTGGACAAACCTGTTAACCAGCACGTTTATCTTGATATTCTGGAAAATTATGCCCTACCAACCCTGTGGAAATACTATGGAACCGAGCCTTGTTGGTACCAGCAGGATAATGCACCGAGCAATAAAACAAGGACAGTTACGGCGAGGTTTGACGATAATTCCGTATCGTGTGTGGACTGGCCAGCACAAAGCCCTGATCTTAATCCCATATGGGATGAATTAGAGCGCCGCATAAGAAATTCGGAACCAAGGCCTACCACTAAGCAACAGTTAGAGGCAGCATTATGTACTGAATGGAAGCGTATACCTATCGCTGTGTTCCAAAACCTTGTGGAAAGCCTGTTTCGAATGGTCAGTGCATGCATTAAGGCCAAATGTGGACCGACACTGTACTGTTGTATGTCAATAAATGCTGTGTTTTGTTTCTCTTCTAGGTGTCCGTTGACTTTTGTCAATATAGTGTATATCAAAGTTTTCTGGGCTCCTTTTGTTGTTTCAGGGTTTAACAACCATTGTGAACAATCTGCTTTGGTGGTCACAATGACCCGTCCCTAATTTAAGGCCACTGGTTACGAGAAAGAGGCAAAACCAGCATCATAAGACAAACAAACACGTCATCCATACCTCACACAGAAATAGAATCTGGCCCGAATCCGACGATTTGCGAGAAGCCGACAAATTTGACCCCTCATCCGGAAAACATCTTAAAGTCTTGAATTTCTTCGTTGTTTTGAATTGCTTTTTTGAATTCCTTTGTTGTACAATGAGCTTCTAATGTTATAAGCAGCCGCTCGACCCTAATTTAGGGCCTCTGGCTCCAGGGAAGGAACAAAACCACATCCATACGACAAATACACCACACATGCCTCACCCGGGACTCGACCCCGGCCCAACTCGGACTATTTGCCAGAAGCCCACAAGTTAGAGCACTCGGTGGAAAAAGATATTCACGTTTTCTTGGTTTCTATTGGTATTGTATCGTGGATTTACGACTACCACGAGTATCTGAGATTCTGCGCAATCCCCCGTTCCTAATTTGAGTCCACTGGTTCCAGGAACGGAAATCAACCAACGTGTTCGACGAAAGCACTACACCACCCATACCTCATCTGGGACTCGGGAACCAGCTAGGACGATTAGCCAGAAGCGTGCACCTCTGACCATCGCCCCACAGGGACGGCAAGGTCACTTTTACGGAAAGGATCCGATGGAACCTGATTTTTGGATGGGACCCCCCAAACTAGGTTTTATTACGCTACATACCTGATATAATGTTACGCAGGCAGTGTTGTAACAGCCTCTCCGGTAGCTGAATGGTCTAAGATGTCGGCTTCTAACCAGTCATCTGAGATGTTCTCAGATTGCAGTCCTGGATGGGGAATGGATGGTGAAGAGTGGTATCTGGATTTCAAAATCCGAATATCCCGGTATCTCTAACCCCAATATCCTGGTATGAAAATTCGAATTTTCAAACTGAACTATCATTAGGATTACGAAAATCGAAAATTATTATTTGAATTCCGAACGTAAAAAACAGAAAATACTTGTCCGTACCCTCAGAGTCAGTGCAATCTAGTTCGCTTGCTAGGCTCCATCGCGGACAAAGATACCCCCAAGTGAAGGAAACCCCACGCCCCCAGCGCAGCAGCCAGAGACCTCCAGCACAGCCAAGAACCTCAACCGCAGCCAATGGCCATCAATCGCAGCCAAGGATTCTAACCTGAGCCAAAGACCCTTCAGAGCAGATAAGAAATCAACACCGTAGCCAAGGACCCTAAACTTAGCCAAATATCCTCACCGCAGCCAAGGACCCTAAACTCAGCCAAATATCCTCACCGCAGCCAAGGACACAACACTGCAGTCCATAACCTCCAATGCAGCCAACAACACTCTACCGCCTTCAACGACCCAACACTGCAGCCAAAAAAGCGAACGCCGTCAAGGACGCTATATAGCCTCCAAAGACCACCACACCGCAGCCAAGGTCCCGAATCCGATCCAAAGATCCTCACCACAGCCAAGGACCTAAAACCGCAGTCAAGAACCAGAGATCAGCCAAAGACCCAGCACCTCAGTCAAGAACCCCATCGCAGCAGCCAAAGACCAACTGTTTTTTTTTTACCATTGTTTCAAAATTGCAGTAAGGACCCATTTTTTTTATCAGCAGCCAAGAACCCTTTTTTTCAGCAGCCAAGGACCAACTGTTTTTTTACCATTGTTACAAAATTGCAGTAAGGACCCATTTTTTTATCAGCAGCCAATGACCCTTTTTTTCAGCAGCCAAGGACCCACCACCGCAGAAGCCAAGGACCAACTGCTTTTTTTACCATTGTTTCAAAATTGCAGTAAGGACCCATTTTTTTCTAGCAGCCAAGGACCCACCACCGCAGAAGCCAAGGACCAACTGCTTTTTTACCATTGTTTCAAAATTGCAGTAAGGACCCATTTTTTTCCAGCAGCCAAGGACTTTTTTTCAGCAGCCAAGGACCCAGCACCGCAGCAGCTAAGGACCAACTGTTTTCTTTTTTTACCATTGTTTCAAAATTGCAGTAAGGACCCATTTTTTTCCAGCAGCCAAGGACCAACTGTTTTTTTATCATCGTTTCAAAATTGCAGTAAGGACCCATTTTTTTCCATCAGCCAAGGACCCTTTTTTTTCAACAGCCAAGGACCCTTTTTTTCAACAGCCAAGGATCCAGCACCGCAGCAGCTAAGGACCAACTGTTTTCTTTTTTTCACCATTGTTTCAAAATTGCAGTAAGAACCCATTTTTTTCAGCAGCCAAGGACCCTTTTTTTCAGCAGCCAAAGAACCGACCACCACAACTGCTGGCATCCTTGACAAAGCAGCCTCGCTATGATGCGACCGTGTGGTGGCACCCTTGGGTCCAAATTCATTGCATGAATAAATAAAATAAAAGTAAATAAAGTACAATAAATATAATCATTCATCGCTGTAAGCAGAAATGATTAGTTTCTACAACACTACAACAATTATGTTATTGCTTGCGATTTACATCGCTGCAATGACTGACTGTATTCTGCACTACTGATATCTTTAATGCATATGACAGTGGTGGAAAGTCTTCGCTAAAATTAAACAATTTTAAAACAATGGTAATTATTCGGAACTACGTTTTGAAAAAGTCTAAACGTAATTCTTTGCATGCGGAATTCCATAATCTATCATTCTGCGTCCAGAAAATTCCACAGTTGCATTTCCTGAATGAATCATAGAAAGCACTACATATTCTTCAGATACTGTCCTGATCTCCAGAACTTATTGAGCATAGAGAAAGAACTGCTCCACCGAGCGTAAATAGTGCCAAACCAATGATCGATGGTACGGTTTATGAGCAATACACTTTGATTTCCTGCGATATAGGCTTCGACAAGTGATTAGCCGCAATCTGATTTCGAGCAGCTTACAATAAATCACCTGGCACCTCCACGTATTTCCCAAGAGAAAAAGGGTAACTTTTATTTCTTTGCAATCGATATTCCACACCAAAACGAATATTCTTTGAAAACTAGTTGAAGGAGTGCAACCTCCTAGTCACTGAATACGATTTTTGTTCTTTAGTTTTCCTAAGTAATTATATTGTTCGTTAGAAAAAAAGTACATTTTAATTTGAATGTATTTTAGCAGCAGTTTTTTCAGTACTGCGTGTTGTGACGTGTGAATGCATGGGATTAGTTCAGAAGCCAGCCCTGGACGCCAAGTGTTATAAAAGGTTTTGTGTTGTTGTTGCTATATTATTAACCTCTTTGTGCTTGACACTTGTTGTGTTGTTTTTTTCCCCTGCAAAGTGCATTTTCTTTTTCAACAAATTAAGTTTAAGAAATTTCTTTGTGTTCAAATATTCTCTGTACAGCTAACTTAGTTCAAATGTCGTATGTCTTCCCTGAGAAGTTATCAGGTTTGACGACTGATGTGTTATTTGCCTAAACACTTAATCCGCTGTAGTTTGTTTTTCTGCATAACGCAGTTTTTTCCTACGTATACAGGATTACAAGGAAATTCCTTGATCAAGCCAATATCTCACGAACTATGGCAGTTAACGATTTAATTATTGTGCACAGTTGTATAGGAAACCCCTTATGGAGCACACAGTAACACCACGAGGGTCCCCTTGGGGGGGGGGGGGTTGAGGGGTATTGCGCCCCCTTTGCAGATAGGGCAAAAAAGTCAATTACAAACTTGTTCAGCAAGACAAAAATAGTACATATATGTTTTTGTCCCATAAGAAAAGATGGAAGGGGACCGGGAATGTGGCCCCAAGAAAATCACAACATCCGGAAGCAACAACACAGTATTGAGACAAGAACTTATTACTCAGAACTTATCTAAATATGAACTGAGATACAGTTCATTTTCAAATTAGCGGATAAACATGGATACCCCAGGACAATGGTTAATAGATTATACACTAGAATATCAAGTGAACAAACTATTAATCTGAAGCCAGATACAAGGCCTAATAAACGATTCGTGGGAGCATTGGATCAGCACCCCCATATCACTAACACACTATCTCGTATCTGTTCAAAACATTACATACAATTCGGCACCCGCTCGAAGAACCTCCTATCAACAGTTAAAAAGGATCGAGCAACAACAGATATTATGAACAAATGGGGTGTGTATAATATCCCACTGCTGGACCCCTCAACAGGAGAACATGTTAACAAGTACGTAGGCTCGACACGAAGAAGTTTGGGTATCCGTGTCGAGGAACACAAATACGATATCTGAACCAACAGCAATAATACAGCATTATCAAGGAATGTGGTAAACGGAATGATTAAATCAGACTGGGAAAACATTAGACTACTAGACACTTCAGCATATATACATTCGCTGCAATTTGTTGAAAGTATGTGCATCGAAGCTTTAGGGGACAAATGCTGTAATGACTACTTGCCTGTGGACATATCAAAAATCTGGAAAGAGCGTATTACCAACCTGAACTTTAAATTATAGTAATATATATTTACAATTCCAACAATATATAAAATTGATCATAACTTTGTATTTGCAACAAATCCTTGTATTGATATGTTAAACTAATAATTTGTGTGAAATTATACCCGTTACACTGTTATAATGGCAACGGTCACGACCCATGCGACGTTCGATGATTTATACCCATAATGCATCGTTGCACTACTATATAAAGGAGTACTGCATTGCCTCTGTTCCACCTGATGATTGGGTAAATGTTACCCCGAAAGTGCTAGTGGGGTATAAATATCTTTCGTATTTTATTAAATATCGTACAGGTTTTCATTTCATTAGTCTTCATTGAATGCTTCGGTCAGTTGTTGCATACAGGAAGTCTTGTTTTTCCGTACAAGGGATCTCAGACGACGGTGATATCGTTCCTGATACACTGTTCTCGAACCATAGCGTGATCTAGGCAACTATTTAAGACTGCTTCTCGTCAGTAGTGCTGATCACATCGTTCAGCCTCTTAGACAACAATATGGGTTATTTTTCCTCTGATTAAAGACCCGGGGTATCTCAACTTTTGAGAAACCAGACAGTTTTCAAAATCGTCGATGCATCCAGACGGACACCCACACTAAGCTCTTTATGGAAACCCAAAAGAGCCTTTGTTTTTCCCATTGTGATCGACACTACTGACGATTACTGATGAGCAGCAGTCTGAAATAGTCCAGCCAGACGGGAACCCACAAAAAGCCCTTTATCGAACTCCGAAAGATCCTTTGTTTTTCCCATTGTGATCAACACTACTGACGATTACTAATGAGCAGTAGTCCAGCCAGACGGGCACCCACAATAAGCCCTTTATCGAACTCCGAAAGATCCTTTGTTTTTCCCACTGTGATCAACACTACTGACGATTACATATGAGCAGCAGTCTTAAATAGTCCAACCAGACGGACACCCACAATAAGCCCTTTATCGAACTCCGAAAGATCCTTTGTTTTTCCCATTGTGATCAACACTACTGACGATTACTAATGAGCAGTAGTCCAGCCAGACGGGCACCCACAATAAGCCCTTTATCGAACTCCGAAAGATCCTTTGTTTTTCCCACTGTGATCAACACTACTGACGATTACATATGAGCAGCAGTCTTAAATAGTCCAACCAGACGGACACCCACAATAAGCCCTTTATCGAACTCCGAAAGATCCTTTGTTTTTACCATTGTGATCAACACTACTGACGATTACTGATGAGCAGCAGTCTGAAATAGTCCAGCCAGACGGGAACCCACATAAAGCCCTTTATCGAACTCCGAAAGATCCTTTGTTTTTCCCATTGTGATCAACACTACTGACGATTACTGATGAGCAGCAGTCTCAAATAGACGGGAACCCACAATAAGCCCTTTATCGAACTCCGAAAGATCCTTCGTTTTCCCCATCGTGATCAACACTACAGACGATTACTGATGAACCGCAGTATTAAAAAAAATGGTCCAGCCAGACGGGCACCCACAATAAGCCCTTTATTGAACTCCGAAAGATCCTTTGTTTTTCCCATTGTGATCGACACTACTGACGATTACTGATGAGCAGCAGTCTGAAATAGTCCAGCCAGACGGGAACCCACATAAAGCCCTTTATCGAACTCCGAAAGATCCTTTGTTTTTCCCATTGTGATCAACGCTACTGACGATTACTGATGAGCAGTAGTCTCAAATAGACGGGAACCCACAATAAGCCCTTTATCGAACTCCGAAAGATCCTTCGTTTTCCCCATCGTGATCAACACTACAGACGATTACTGATGAACCGCAGTATTAAAAAAAATGGTCCAGCCAGACGGGCACCCACAATAAGCCCTTTATCGAACTCCCAAAGATCCTTTGTTTTCCCCATTGTGATCAACACTACTGACAATTACTGATGACCAACAGTCTTAAATAATTAATCCAACCAGACGGGCACCCACAATAAGCTCTTTATCGAACTCCGAAAGATCCTTTGTTTTTCCCATTGTGATCAACACTACTGACGATTACTGATGAGCAGCAGTCTTAAATAGTCCAGCCAGACGGGCACCCACAATAAGCCCTTTATTGAACTCCGAAAGATCCTTTGTTTTAAACATTGTGATTAACACTACTGACGATTAGTGACGAGCAGGAGTCTTAAATGGTTGGAAAGAACACGTGTTGACACATGTGACCACTTAGTTTGCATATGTGCTTCGTAAATGACGTTTACGTACATCTGCATAGAGGTCTCCAAGGGCCGGACCAGCCCTCCAATCCCGAGCTCCACTCGGTCCGGCCCGAGGACCAATTTGGGCTTCTCTTAGTTTAGAGAACAAAGCAACAGGACGAGCCGGGCTTTTCCCCAGACACTTACAACCGGGCCGAGCGAAGTCGACCCATTCTCGTTATCGGCATAGTACAGAAAGGAAAAAAATGTCGTGTTTCCCGATTTCCTGGTCTCTTCAACTGTTTCGCTGGCTTTACTTACTTCCATGAGATAGCCCAGGGCGTAATCACAGAGGCGAGGACAGGCAATAACAGTGTTTTTACCATCTGTAGGTATTAAGATGAAAAAAAACACTTTGGGGCTTGTTAACAGGAAGAAGATTCAACCCCGAGTGAGTGTGTGTGTTTGTATGAGAGAGTGGGTCGACATTGATTATTTCTCCTATCCCTATAGGGATTGACTTTTGTAATGTTACCGCTTACTGGTTCAGTGAAGAGGAGATTTTGAACGCGCTTAGCTCTCTCTCTCTCTCTCTCTCTCTCTCTCTCTCTCTCTCTCTCTCTCTCTCTCTCTCTAAAGGTTATATTCTTCGATAATTTTCAAAGTTTAGTTACATTTTTAGGCCTACATTCACCTAAATATTTTCAATGGTATCTCATTTCATTATTTCATTTTAGCAATTTAATAAAATACAATAGAAAAACAGAATAACACCAACTGGCTCATCACGGGCCTGGCCGGTCCTAAATTTGAGCAGCAATTGACGGGGCCGCGCCGGTCTGCGCCTTAAACGCACGGGCTTGGACCGGACCGGGCCGGTCTCACCAAATAAGTCCCGTGCAGACCTCTACATCTGCATAGCGGTTCAGTGGCCAGTGAGTGCAGATCTCCCGAATTGTCACACGTCGATCACTCTGAATGAATTCATCAACTTGTTGGTTCTTGTCGATGACTGCAGTTGAAGGCCTCCCGCTTCGTTATTCGTCGCCCACTGAGGTTTGGTGTGTCGTAGGGAGAAGATTGTAGAGTCGGATCGTGATTACTTTCTGAATAAAGCACCTCAATTCGTTTTCTACTGCCATTTTCATTTCAACCTTAACCCTTTAAGTCCTCGATGTACCTAAACCAAAGGGTGCTAAATATTTTTTGCGCTCACAAAAGAGAAATGTTCACATAGCGGCGTTGTTTTACAAAAGCTACGGCAAGACAATTCCTCTCTCCCTTCCATCTCAGCAGCACCCATGCGACGTAGATAAGCCTTCGTCGGTAACAGTTCTGCAAAGAGAAATGATCACATAGCGGCCGGGTTTTACGAAAGCTACGGCAAAACAACCTTTCTCCCTCTCATCTCAGCAGTACTGATCATAATCCTGTCACTGGGGATAAGGCAGGTTTGTAGAGATTTATGCAGAGGATTTTAGGAAGGAGTGTCTGACTCCAGGTCTTGAACAACAATTCGAAGTACGAAGCTAGGAAATTTGGGCGGGAGTGTCCAACAAGAATGCTGCACGGAAGGAAGGTTGGAAGGGGGAGGGAGACGCCCTTATTCATAACCGGGGAGTCAGTGCCCGGGATCCGACGGTTTAACGTGCCCATTCGACACACGGCGGATATTTAGTGGTTTGAGATTTCGTACCTGCCTGGGATCGAACCTGAGACTTTTCCGCAGCAGTCACGAACGTTGAACACTAGGTTATCCGAAGCCCACTAGTGATAAAAGATCAGATCGTATGCATCGGATTTTAGGAAGGGAGTGTCTGACCCCAGGTCTTAAACAGCCTTTAGAAGTTAGGAGGTCATAAACAGCCTGTACGAGTTAGGAGATTTGGACTAGAGTGCCCGACAGGAAAATCACATGGAAGCGAAGTAGAAAGAGGGAGGAAGACGCCCTTATTTATAACCTGGAGGGGTAGTACCCGGGACCCGATGGCTTATCGTTCCAATCCGACGCACGGCGGATATTTAGTGGTTCGAACGTTCGTATCTGCTTGGGATCGAATCTGAAACTTTTCGGTAGCAGTCACGAACGTTGACCACTAAGTCATCCGTGGCACCCTGGTGATAAAAGATCAGATGATATGTAGAGGATTTTAGAAAGGGAGTATCTGACCTTAAGCCTTTAGAATTTAGGAGGTTTGGGCTAGAGTGCCCGTCAGGAAAGTCACACGGAATCCAAGGAAGGAAGACGCTTATATTTATAACCGGAGGACAGTACTCAGGGTCCGACGGCTTAACGTTACCAATGCTCCAGAACCCAAGGCATGATTGGGAAGGGTTAGTCCCCCTGACAGTGACGTAATGCCACTGGGTAGAAGCAAGTGACTCAAACATCTTCTCTCTCCTTTCTTGAGCTTTTTTTTCTTTTTTTTGGATTGGAGGTTTAACGACCACCGTGAGCAACTCAATGGGCTATAAGCAGTCGCCCGTCCCTAATTTAGGGTCACTGGTTCCAGGGAAGGGAAAGAGCCAGTGCCGTAAGACAAACACAACATCCCTGCCTCACCGTGATTCGAACCCAGACCACTTTCGGACGAAAGATCAGAGGCCATCGCTTAGACCACTGCGCCACCGGGGCGGCTTCTTGAGCTTGTCACCATTGTTATATCTCTTTTATCCGGTAATCAGCCAAAAAGAATTAGTGTCAAATGACCGCTTTGAATAACAAAGCTAAGGGACTGCAACGTATTCTGATGCGCAGGTTCACTTATTCCAGCCACGGCCCACTTCTTATACAGCGCATGTTCGAGCTGATTTCAGCTCATTTTGCTAACCCTTTTAATTCGTTCCAGCCGATTAAAGGGTTAAGAACCGAAAGAACGTTTTCGGTCATGTGATAATTTCTGATTTTTATTAGGGTCATTACTTTTCAATATCCTCTCCTGTGTGTGACGACCGGTTCATGTGTAACACAAGAACAAACGCAGTTTTCTGAATATCCGAAACAACGATTTACGAAAAGAAATAATGCATGCGCCAACGTGCTCATTTAGTGCTCATTTAGTGCAGCCACGATCTCATTGTCTGTCGTTTTACACGCGATCAAAAATGTTCTGTACCGCGCTAAACAAAGAGAAAGAGCCGAAGTCTGCAATATCTCATAAACAGTTTCCCTAGGCAAACCTAAGATTGGAGACTTGCGAAAAACTCGAATATTTAACCCGAACGCTAATGCCGCTATTATTGCAGAGGCGGCGCGGTCTCAAGAGAATGGAGTTTTTGTTCAAAAAAGCTGCATTCTGCTAACGGTATTGCTGTGTGTTAGAGCGAAGAATCAAAAACATGAATTTCAACACAAACCTTTCGTTGACGAATGAGCATCAACTTTGTCCCCAGACGAGTTCTCACTTCATGCAGCTTGCTGTGTAGAGGCATACGCGATTAAGTAACTAGATTTGGGACTTCTATTGCTCCGGTCCATGATGCAAAGGGGCGATTTAAAACAAGGGCTTTCAATTCTAAAGACAGTCTGATAAATGTCGCTCTTCACGCTTCAACGCAAATGCTGGAGATTTGCTTTTCTTTGTGTTTGAAATCTCCTTCCACAAAGCGTGAGAAGAAGTTTTAAGTTCTTTGGAAGTGTACAGCTACGTGCTTCTTAAGCAAAGGAAGTATTCGTCATCTCGGAAGAAATATTTAGCGAAATGGCCTGCTATTTTCCGAGTGGAAAGTACCTAAAATTTAAAAAGTTGGGAAACTTATAAAAATGCAAAAATAAAATGTTTACATCTAAAACTGAACGACACGGTCAGAGTTGGAAAAGGGTCAAAAATTTCGGACACGGACGTTACATAATTGGACTCAACCCGGATCCTGACGAGGGCAAATCTGCTTTGAACAATAAATTCGAAACTAAATTTATACTTAGGATGAATACCGTCTTAACACGATTTTAATGATCTTAAAATATGAAATATATATACAACTACCTTTACTACCCAGCTTTGACCGGTATGTGTGGAATCTGTAGAATCAAACGGACCAAAAGCGTTACGAATTATTTAACACGCGTCCAGGAGACACGGCATTGGAACACTGACTGAACAAAATTCATTAACAATTTGTTATCGACGATCAAATGCATCACGTGCTTTCAGTTGTCCTTTAGGGGCGAATCTCTGATAAAAAAGTTAACAAGAAAAATGACACCGAATTTTCGGGTGTAATAAGCACGTCTTTTGAATCCGTTCTGACGTAAATTAAATTTATCAAAGCTATTCAAAATCAATGGAACCGGTATGGAAAATAATAGTATCTGACGGAAGAAAGAAGTTTTTCAATCGGGTTTTTAATCCCTCAGATATTGCTGTAAACGGAATCGTCAGCTTACGCCCTCTGGTTGCAGACTTGTGCGTTAAGAAAAACATGAATTTATACGAGAAACATTTCGCACCGGACATGCTCTCCAACACAGAAAGAAATTTCAAATCGGACTCTTAGAAACAGAGATATAGACAAAAATGAGATGTGACTTTACGTCTCCTGGTGGGAAAACCATGCATTATTTTAGGAAGAAAGTATTCTCAAAAGGTTTATCCATATAAGCGGTACCGGTCCAAGAAAAAAAAAATTAGTCGAGTTTTCAGGAGCTCAGATTTTGCTACAAATACATCAGAAGCAAAAATTAACACTTATGCCTAATGGTGACCAAACCATTCTTTACCAAACATTAGAAATTATGTTAAAAATATTTTCCATCAGGTCTTGTATGCGATACAGAAATAATTTTTCAAATCGAAGTTTTAGGAGCAGAAATAACGCAGAAAACGCAATTTACCTTTGTGCCCGTTAGCGGAAAGTCTATGAATTACTTGAAATATTTAAAATTATATGAAAAACATGTCACACTGAAAACACTATCCAACAAAGAAGGAATTTTTCAAATCGGTCTCCTAGAAGTAGAGACATTGACAGAAATAAGATACACATCTACGCCCCCTGGCGGAGAAACTGTGGAATATTTTCTTCTTAAAATATTCCGAAAAGGTTTTTTTTTTTTTTTTTTGGTTGGAGGTTTAACGACCACCGTGAGCAACTCAATGGGCTATAAGCAGTCGCCCGTCCCTAATTTAGGGTCACTGGTTCCAGGGAAGGGAAAGAGCCAGTGCCGTAAGACAAACACACCATCCATGCCTCACCGGGATTCGAACCCGGACCCCGTTCGGACGAATGATCAGAGGCCATTGCTTAGACCACTGCGCCACCGGGGCGGCAACCCGAAAAGGTTTGACGACATGAATAGTATCCGGTCAACAAAAGACTTTTTTTTTTTTGCAATCGAGATTTTAGAAGCTCATTTTTGCTGCAAATATATCAGAAGCGAAAATTAAAACTTACCATGGCCAAACAATTTTTTACAAAAATTAGAAATTATGTGCAAAGGATTTCCCATCAGGAGCTGTATCCCGTGCAGAAAGAATTTTTCAAATCGGAGATTTAGAAGCAGAGATATAAGGGAAAGCAGTTTTACCTTTGCGCCCCCTAGCGGAAAGTCTATGACTTACTTGAAAATTTTGAATTTATATGAAAAACATTTCTCATCGGAAACACTATCCAGCAAAGAAGGAATTTTTCAAATCGGACTCCTAGAAGTAGAGATAGTGACGAAAATAAGATATACATCTACGTCCCCTAGCGGAGAAACCATGGAATATTTTAAGAAGAAAATATTCTGAAAAGGTTTATCAACGCGAGTGGCATCGGTCCACGAAATAATTTTTTTCAATCGAGATTTTAGAAGCTCAGATTATGGCAAATACATCAGAAGCAAAAATTAACACTTACACCCCCTGGTGGCCAAAGTATTCTTCATCAAAAATTAGAAATTATATGCAAAAGATTTTCCATGAAGAGCTGTATCCGCTGGAGAAAAAATTTTCAAATCGGAGTTTTAGAAGAAGAGTTATTGAGGAAAACGTAATTTACTTTTACGCCCCCTAGCGGAAAATCTATGCGTCATTTGAAAAAGTAACTATATCTAAAATACTCTTCGACATAAATGGAATCGAAAGATAAAAGAATTTTTTCAATCGGATGTTTAGAAGCAAATATGTAAAATAAAACGTATTTTTGAATTGGACATCATCTACATTTACGCCCTCTAGCGGCGAAATTGCACATCGTAAAAATAAAAAACGAAATGAAGGATCATCACTCGCATATTTCAAGCTTCCCAATGCAAAAAGAATTTTTGAAATCGGACCAATAGTTGCAGAGATATCATGTCTACAGAAGGACGGACGGACAAACCGATAACATAAGCACGATCTTTTTTTTACAAAAGACGTGCTAAAAATCACCATCGCGCAATTAAGTTTTACCTTGAACGTGATCCTGGCTGCTGTTGCATTCTGGCTCAGTGGCTAAGGCGCGCTGTTTCAACCTAAAAGTCCCTGGTTCGCTCCTCACTACCGGCGAAAAAGGATTCCGTTGCGTAAAGGTTGAAATATTCAGTCTGTTGGATTTTGCGAAATTTCTGTTTACATACGGAAAAACTTGAAACGGGATTATTCTGAAGTAAACGGTATTACTGATTATACCGAAAATATGGAATTAAAAAACAAATGGCGCTTTTAAAAACTGAAATTCTTTTAAAAGACGGACAGTTACCGGCAACTTTGCTACACATTATTTTCAGAAATTTTCCGCGAATTCACACCACTTATTTCTTACAGTGTGGCTCAATATGTCTTTTGCAGTCCGTCGGTTTTTAGCCAAATTCCGAAGGAAAAATGCGGAAACGAGAAGTTTAGTAACTGAAGAGCTCTGAAAACAACTTCAAGAGATGACCATTATCTGCAGGTAAGAGCTTCAAGAAGAAAGACCGCCACATCTACCTACACTGTAAAAAACAAAATGTAGTGAATTCACGGTAGATTTCTGAAAATAACGTACACAAATGTTGCCGGTAAGTGTTTGTCTTGTTACGAAATCTCTGGGTTTTTTTTCACGCTTTCCAACCGTAGGTTGAAAAAGCGTATACGCTCCAGCTTTGTCCGTCTGTCCGTCCGCACGATAACTCGCGTAAAATTTGTTCGATTTCGATGAAATTTTAGTATGTGCTAGGGGACCACCTGGGGACGAACCCTATTGAAAATGGACGAAATGGAGTCAAATGTCACGGCATAGGAGCGGGATCCATTCCATTGTCCTTATGCGTCATAACTTGCGTAAAAATCGTTCGATTTCGATGAAATTTTAGTATGTGATAGACGACCACCTGGGAACGAACCCTATTGAAAATGGACGAAATGGGGTCAAAGGTCACGACATAAGAGCGGGATCAACTCCATTGTCCTTATGCGTCATAACTTGCGTAAAAATGGTTCGATTTCGATGAAATTTTAGTATGTGGTAGAGGACGACTTGGGAACAAACCCTATTGAAAATGGATGAAATGGGGTCAAAGGTCACGACATAGGAGCGGGATCCATTCCATTATGCGTCATAACTCGCGTAAAAATGGTTCGATTTCGATGAAATTTTAGTATGCGGTAGAGGACTACCTGGGGACGAACCCTATCGAAAATGGACGAAATGGGGTCAGAGGTCACAACATAGGAGCGGGATTCATTCCATTGCCCTTATAGTTCATAACTTGCGTAAAAAATGTTTCGATTTCGATGAAATTTTCGTATGTGGTAGGGGACCACCGTGGAATGAATTCTATTAACCCTTTAAGGACCATAACGCCCAAAACGCCCGTACATAAAAACCACCATATCTGCCTGAAAAGCCTGTCTAGAGTGAGTCAGATATCCTAACCTTACCTGTTCTTTAAATTCGCACGACCTATGAGGGATCAGCAGGAGTTACCATGTCACCATTGTTGTTACTAAACAAAGAAGTGGTACAAAAGACAATTTCGGGCGTTATGGTATTTAAAGTGATACCAGATTTCAGGGTAATGGTCGTTAAAGGGTTAAAAATGGACGAAATGGGGTCAAAGGTCAGGACATAAGAGTGGGATCCATTCCATTGCCCTTATGCGTCATAACTTGCGTAAAAATGTTTCGATTTCAATGAAATTTTAGTATGTGGTAGAGTACCACCTGCGGTCACATTTTATTGAAAATGGACGACATGGGGTCAAAGATCAGGACATAGGAGCGGGATCCATTCCATTGCCCTTATGCGTCATAACTTACGTAAAAATGCTTCGCTTGCGACAAAACGTTATCATGTTGTTTCGGAGGTATACTGAATCAGTTATGTGTAATATCATCGAAATGGGTTCAAAGGTCGGGACACAGGAGCGATATTTATTTCACAGCCATTATCCTCATAACTTGAGTAATGATTTCCGGCATGTTGGAAAGCGTATCATAATCAATGCATTGCATGATTTTACTAACTTGCTAAAAGTGCTCGTTGTTTTCTAACTTACGTGTTTTCACATATTTTTCGGTGTTAGTAATTTCGTTTATTTTAGAAAAGTCCGTTTCAAGACTTCGTATTTATAGAGAAATTTTACAAAAACGAGCACGCTCAATTTTCCATCCCTTACGCCAGAGAACACCTCCGCACTGGTGGTAGTGATCGGACTGAAGCCGTTTGGGTTACAAATCGCGCATCTTAACCACTGTCCCAGAATGTCTCCGGAATCGCACTCACGTGCAACATAAAACTGAATTGCAAGATGAATTTCCTTTTCTTTTCTTTTTTTCAGTAATGTGACTGATTACTGATTTAGTCATTTTGTTTTCGGTTGGAGCTTGTTATTTTTTGAATACGTTTGAAATAATTTTATTTTTTCTGTAGGACGACAATTTAAGTATTTTTTTTATCGAGATTCTTCGAAGCAACCGAATGCTTTGGAACTTGGTATCTCTTTTTTAACTAACAAAACCTTTCGATTATCTTTAAGAAAAAGTGAGATGCATTGTTTTATAGTAGTATTTCACAAAACTTCTAGATATAAAATTCACTCTTGATAGCTATAATAGCTTTTGTCTTAAGGACTCGTACAAATCACCTGTATACAACAATTTGAGTACCAGGTTTCTTACGGCAACACAATACACTATATTGACAAAACTCAGCGGACACCCCTTCAAAAGCAAATGAACGGATCCGCTGCGTTGTTAAGATGCGCGGTACAGCTGCAAACGGTATAAAAACAAGCCTGCAGCTGATCGCGATCATATCGCACTGTGAGGTTGAGTGAAAATGTCGCGACGGCAGAAATCTGACTTTGAGAAAGGAAATATTGTTGGGTGTTATACTAGTGCGTTATCCATAAGAGAAACCGAGACGCGTTTAAACATATCCAAGTCAACAGTTTTGGATGTACTGAATACGTGGAAGATACATGACGTGCCTGAAGCAGCAAAATGTACTGGCAGACCAAAGAAAATCAGTGATAGAGGACATCGAAGTCTCAGGAGAGTCGTTACAGCTAATCGACGGAGTACTTACTGCACAAGACCTCAGTGTACAGGTGAACAAAAACACTGGAACCTCGGTATGTACACGTGCCATTCGCAGAGAATTTCATTCTATGGGTTACCGTGGTCGTGCGGCTGCTCATAAGCCTTTCATCTCCACTCGGAATGCTACTCGTCGTTTAGCATGGTGTAAAGAACATTTATCGTGGACCGTAGATCAATGGAAACGGATCCTATGGACTGATGAATCCAGATGCACGATTCATCAGTCTAATGGCCGTGTGTCGGTATGTCGGCAGCGGGGAGTACGCTACTTACCACAGTGTACTGTTCCTACGGTCAAGTTTGGAGCAGGCAGTGTACTCGTGTGGGGATGCTTTTCATGGTACGGTCCCGGCCCATTGGTTATTGTGGAAAAACCTGTTCAACAGCACGTCTACCTCAATATTCTGGACATTAATTATGCCCTACCAACTCTGTGGCAATACTATGGAACCAAGCCTTGTTGATACCAGCAGGATAATGCACCGAGCCATAAAGCAAAAACTGGTACGGCGTGTAATTCCATATCGTGTGTGGACTGGCCAGTACAGAGCCCTGATCTTAATTCCATAGAGCACCTATGGGATGAATTTGAGCGCCGCATAAGAAGTTTGGAACCAAGGCCTACCACTAAGCAACAGTTAGCGGCAGCATTATGTACTGAATGGAAGCGTATACCTATCGCTGTGTTCCGAAACCTTGTCGAAAGCATGTCTCGAAGGGTCAGTGCATGCATTAAGGCCAAAGGTGGACCGGCACCGTATTAATATATGCCAATAAATGCTATATTGTGTTTCTCTTCTAGGTGTCCGGTGACTTTTGTCAATATAGCGTATATAACAACTGGTGCACAAAGTTGGGGAGAGGAGAAGAAATATGCTGTGCCACAATTACCAAAATTCATGCGATATGCTATCCAGAAAATCCGATCTCGCTACAGAACTTCAAAATTACATTCTTCGAAAGGTTATGGAAATTTAACAATTAATCAAACCTCATGTATTTTGCGAATCACTCCTATTACCGGAAAGTGTTCGTCATACGGATACAAAAAAAGTGAGAATGCAGTTTTCTCCGTTAATATACGAAAGGAATTGCAGAAAGGTATCTGAAATTCCGAATTTTCCGTTAACTCATCTAGCGGCAGTATTTTTTATTGAAGGTTAAACGACCACCGTGAGCAACTCAATGGGCTATAAGCAGTCGCGCGTCCCTAATTTAGGGTCTCTGATTCCAGGGAAGGGAGAGAGCCAGTGCCGTAAGACAAATACAACATTCATGCCTCACCGGGATTCGAACTCGGACCCCTTTCGGATGAATGATCAGAAGCCGTCGCTTAGACCCCTGCGCAACCGGGCGGCTTTAAGGGCAATTTACCGTCAATATAAGAAAGGGATTGCGGAAAGGTTTCGGAAAATTCAGAATTTTCCGTTAACACATCTAACGGCAATTTACCGTCAATATAAGAAAGGAATTGCGGAAAGGTTTCTGAAAATTCAAAATGTTCCGTTAACATATCTAACAGCAATTTACCGTTCAATATAAGAAAGGGATTGCGGAAAGGTTTCTGAAAATTCAGAATTTTCCGTTAACACATCTAACGACAGTTTACCGTCAATATAAGAAAGGAATTGCGGAAAGGTTTCTGAAAATTCAGAATTTTCCGTTAACACATCTAACAACAATTTGTCGTCAATATAAGAAATGAATTCTGGAAAGGTTCCTGAAAGTTCAGAATTTTTCGTTAACACATCTAACGGCAATTTACCGTCAATATAAGAAAGGAATTGCGGAAAGGTGTCTGAAAATTCAAAATGTTCCGTTAACACATTTAACGACAATTTACCGTCAATATAAGAAAGGAATTGCGGAAAGGTTTCTGAAAATTCAGAATTTTCCGTTAACATATCTAACGACAATTTACCGTCAGTATAAGAAAGTTACTGCGGAAAGTTTTCTGATGATTCAGAAATTTCCGTTAATATAACTAACGGCAATTTACCGTCAATATAAGAACGGAATGGCGGAAAGGTTTCTGAAAATTCAGTGCTTTTTTCCTGCCTACGAAAAATCCGTGAAATTCAGGTTCCTTTAGGCCATTTCACGGATAAGATTGTGTCAGAAATATGCTTCGTTAATTCACGAAGAGAATAACGGAAAGTGGCTCGTGAATTTCAGAAAATGTTTTACAGTACTACTGCATCTGAATCTTATGGCACTAACAGGACACATGGTATCTAGTTTATGCTGCGTAGGAGTATTCATTAATATAGTCTTTATGCTAGGAAACCAATGCTATGCAGACTCCTCCGATCCCGTCATAAAAGTGAATGTCTCAGTTGGAGTTAAACCTTCAATGCGGTAGTTTTTTTTACCAATATATTGAGGAGAATACAATCACCCATACGGAGTTACCAGCTCGTTCCCCTGACCTGAACGTTACTGAACATTCTTGGGATATTTTAGGAAGACGTGTTGCAGCCCTCCAACAGCCCCCCTCAAATCTGCAGGATCTTCGAAGCGCCTCGGTGAAGAAATGGTCATTGTTACCAGGACAGTTTCTGCACTCTCTCATTATGAGCATGAAACGTCACTGTGAAGTATGTATTGACCAATATATTGAGGAGAACACTATCACACGTGTGGAGTGGCCAGCTCGTTGCCCTGACCAGAACGATATTGAACATACTTGGGATAATTTAGGAAGACGTATTCAGGTGACGATGGGGTGTACCTTGACTCCTCAGTTCGCGTCAAAAAGGTGAATATCTCAGTTGGAGTAACAGACCTGTCAGCAGACTAATAAAACTGAGATTGGGGCAACGGTTCGGGCGGGGCGGGGCGGGGCGGCAAAGTTCCCATGGAAAGTCTATGGGAGAAGTGTGCGGCCGTTATCCACATCAGGCGCTCAGTTCAGTGTCAGACTTGGTGTGTGCATGGTGTTCTATGATCAGTCCTTAAGTAAGTAAATACTTTATTGCGTGCCTACCCTTAACAGAATGTCTCTCAAGCAGAAAAAAAAAGAGTAAGAGCCTTACTGGAAGGCGTGAGCGATCAATGGGTCGCAACTATATGTCGCAGACAAGAGAGAATGAAGAGTATTCGCAACGCGAATCTCATTCCAACAACATTTACAAACACAGTTGTGACTGAAGATGAGAGTGAAAGAGTGCGCTATCCAGTTGAATTTTTGCATACGATCGAGATGAGTGGACTTCCGCCCGACATTTTACGACTTAAAAAGGGTGCAGTCGTGATGCTCATCACGAACCTGGCCGCCCCGGTGGCGCAGTGGTCTAAGCACTGGCTTATGGTGATTCGTTCGTGAAGGGTCCGGGTTCGAATCCCGGTGAGGCATGGATGTTGTGTTTGTCTTACGGCACTGGCTCTCTCCCTTCCCTGGAACCAGTGACCCTAAATTAGGGACAGGCGACTGCTTATAGCCTATTGAGTTGCTCATGGTGGTCGTTAAACCTTCAGTCAAAAAAAATCACGAACCTGGACTATTGTCTTTACTAAAGTGGTTGAATGAATTTGTCAACCAAATAAAGTTTACATTTGTTGTTTCATACGAGTTTATTCTTTTCAAAAAAAAAAAAAAAAAAAGAACTAACCGTCGATTTTGACGGGTTTCGTCTAGTTCCCTTTATTTCAGAAAAGTTCATTTCAAGTTTTTCCGCATTTAGGCAGAAATTTCGTAAAATCCCAGACGCTGAATATTTCAGCCGTCACGCGAGAGATTCCTTTGGCGCTGGTAGTGAGGATCCACCCCCGGGCCGTTTAGGCTGTAGCCGCGGTTCTTAACCACTGAGCCAGAATGCTACAGGAACCAGAATCACGTTCAAGGTAAAACTAATTGCGCGATGATGATTTTTTTATCGTTAACGCGAGTGGTTTAGGAATTTTATTTTCTACTAGCAGGGGTACCCGGTATTTCCCGGGTAAATATTACTACTCGTGTAATCACCAAGTTCAGCGGGTGAAAGTTAATGAATGAAAAAGATATTCCTGTAATTTTCCAGTAAATTTATTTTAATTCATCTAGGTTATTGCCTTTTGGTAAACAATATTTTTGGTTTTTCCATTGGGAGCAAAAATATAGAGATTTTCAGGATTGCCAACCCTTGAGCAGGCGACGTAGAGTTGTTAGTGTGAAAAGCAGGGTTCCTCCAAATTAATGCAACCACTGCCAATGACTGTCTGATGCAGTAATATCCCTGACAAAAAAAAAAAAAAAAAAAAAAAAAAAAAGAGCCGGGATGGCTGCAAATGTGAAAAAAATTGATTTAGTTAATTTGATTTTACGAAACAAAATAGAAAGGAAGATGAATGGGAACACTTACCTTCGAGGAGACATCTATAATAGAACTGTCGTACATCTGGCATGTGCTTCTGAGAATTGCGCGACACTAAAATGCAATGTACCTATGTGATGTCGCGTGCATACGACTTGACATTGGCATTGATCATCCTTTTGTTTACCGTTTTGAATATCTGGAACTCTCTATTTACATTACATTGTATTTCTGTCTGATGAAGCCGCCCGTTGGAGGTGAAAGCTAACGTTTATTCATTTGTGTTTTTAATACACCATTAAACGGATATTTTTGCACTTTATCGTTATCTACGGTCTGTAACTTAGACCGCAGATCGGGTATTGGAGTGCTGAATTGTGTTGCAGTTCTTAAAAGTAAAAAATGGAGCTTTTTACACAAATTTTTTATGAGGGCCCCTTGACCCCGGGCTCCGACCCCATCGGAAAACCGTCTAAGTTAGGACACCATGAGATAGTATACTAAATTTGGTGGTTCTAAATTCAAAACTGCAGATTTTACGGAAATTTTGTGTGGGGTCTTCTTGAACCCGGGCTCCGACCCCTTCCAAAAACCGCTTGCAGTCTAAGTTAGGACACCATGAGATAGTATTCCAAATTTGGTGGTTCTAATTGTAGATTTTACGGGGAAAAATGGGGGGGGGCTCCGACCCCTTCCAAAAACCGTCAATAGTCTAAGTTAGGGTACCATGAGATAGTATACCAAATTTGTTGGTTCTAAATTGAAAACTGTAGATGTTACGGAAATTTTGTGTGGGGTCTCCTTGAACCAGGGCTCCGACCCCTTCCAAAAACCGTCTACAGTCTAAGTGAGAACACCATGAGATAGTATACTAAATTTCATGGTTCTAAATTGAATTTGGTGGCTCTAATTGTAGATTTTACGGAAATTTTGTGAGGGGGAGGGGGCTCCGACCCCTTCCAAAAACCGTCTGTATAGTCTAAGTTAGGGTACCATGAAATAGTGTACCAAATTTGGTGGTTCTAAATTGAAAATTGTAGATTTTACGAAAATTTTGTGTGGAGTCTCCTTGAACACGGGCCCCGACCCTTTCCAAAAACCGTCTATAGTCTAAGTTAGGGTACCATGAGATAGTATACCAAATTTGGTGGTTCTAAATTGAAAACTATAAATTTGTATAGCGGACATACAAACAAACATTCAATTTTATATATATATAGATTAGAGCTTGTTTTTTTTAATACGTTTGTAAAAAAATAATTTCTTTTGTAATAGGACGTATCTCAAATTAAGCATATTTTCATCGCGATTTTTCTAAGCAACAGAATGATTTGGAGTTTGAGATGTTTTTTACAGCTGACAATAACTTCCAATTATCTTTAATCGGTGCAATGTACTGTTTTACAATAATATTTCACAAAACTCCTAAATATAAAATTTACTCTTGATAGCTACAATAGATTTTGTCTTAAAGACTCCACAAACTGATACATAGACATCGTGCAATCACCTGTGCAATAAATTAAGTACCCGGTTTCTTACGGTAACGCAATATATAATAGCTGGTGCACAAAATGGGAGAAAGGAGAAGAAATATCCTGTGACACAGTAACAAAAATTCGGAGCGTGTAAATTGCGAACCAAAATCGGACCGCCCTCAACCCCTGACATGTAAATTACGAACTAAGGCCCAAGACCCCTATGCGTAAATTGCGAACCAACTTTTCTAGACCCTATGTGTAAATTGCGAACCAACTTTTCTGCACCCACTCTGACGATATCAAAAATAAACCAGTATGAAAAAATATTGATTAAAACAATGTAAAACAATTTAAAGCAATGTGTTCACGAAAACAACAAAACTAGTTTGTCATTCTTGCGCAGAGGACATGTTAATTTTCTCTGTAATGTTCCGTACATGTACTTAATTCAACGTATTCACGAAAAACAACCAATGTGTTAAGTAAGCATACATGTACTTAAACAGTATCAAAAGTAAACAAATATTGATGAAAACAATGTACTCACGAAAACAAGAAAATCAGTTTGTCATCCTTGCGCAGGGGTCATGCTAATCTTCCCCCCATTTTCGGAAACAATCACATTTTATAATGATGCGATGAAAATTTTACATATCCTCTTTTGTGCGCCCATTCTGACAATATCAGAAAACTAAACCAGTATAAAAAAAATTATGATTAAAACAATGTAAAACAATTTTAAGCAATGTATTCACGAAAACATCAAAACTAGTTTGTCATCCTTGCGCAGGGACCATGTTAATTTTTTCTGTGTCCATTCTGACGATATTAAAAAATAAACCAATATGAAAAAATTATGATTAAAACAATGTAAAACAATTTAAAGCAATGTATTCACGAAAACAACAAAACTAGTTTGTCATTCTTGCGCAAGAGCCATGTTAGCTTTCTCTGTAATGTTCCAAATGTTGAATTTCTGCAGATGTTCAGAGAAGTTGTAACGTACCAGGAGATGTGACGTACCTGCCCGAAGGACGCACACGACATAAAGGCAGATAGGAATCAGAATAAAACGTCCGCGTAGCTCAATTGGTAGAGCGACTTATTCCGGAATGAGGGGATCCGGGTTCGAATCCCAGCGTAGACCAAAAATGACGGAGAAATTTACTTCGTTATAAAGTAGATTCGGAATTTACATATAACGGTAATGGGCCTGGGTTCGCAATTTACATACAGAGTTTTAATCGCGGTTTGATTTTAGTTCGCAATTTACAGGCTCTAGTTCGTAATTTACATACCACCAGAAAAATTCACGCATATGTACTATCCACAATATCGGACCTCTCAACAGAACTTCTAAAGCCACCCCGGTGGCGCAGGGGTCTAAGCGATGGCTTCTGATCATTCATCCGAGATGGGTCCGGGTTTGAATCCCGGTGAGGCATGGATGTTGTGTTTGTCTTACGACACTGGCTCTCTCCCTTTCCTGGAACCAGTGGTTCTAAATTAGGGACGTGCGACTGCTTATAGCCCAATGAGTTGCTTATGGTGGTCGTTAAACCTCCAATAAAGGAACAAAACAAAACAAAACAAAACTTCAAAATCAAGTACTTCGACAGACTATGGAAATTTAGCAGTTAATCAAACCCTCAAGTATCATAGTGAATCTCTCCTATTACCAGCAATTTTTCGTCATATGGATACAGAAAAAGTGAGAATGGAGTTTCTCTGCTAATATACGAAAGGGATTGCGAATAAGGTTTTTTTTTATTGGAGGTTTAACGACCACCGTGAGCATCTCAATGGGTTATAAGCAGTCGCCCGTCCCTAATTTAGGGTCACTGGTTCCAGGGAAGGGAGAGAGCCAGTGCCGTAAGAAAAACACAACATCCATGCCTCACCGGGATTCGAAACCGGACCCCGTTCGGACGAATGACCAGAGGCCATCGCTTAGACCACTGCGCCACCGGGGCCGCCTCAGAATTTTTCGTTAGCAGCTCTTGAAAACGGTAATTTACCGTCAAGATGAGAAAAAATTGCGTCAAGTTTTCTGAAAGTTTGGAATTTTTTCTGGCGCACGAAAAAGTCCGTGTAATTCAGAGCTTTTTTACTGCCGGCCCGGTGGCGCAGTGGTCTAAGCGATGGCTTCTGATCATTCGTCCGAGATGGATCGGGGTTCGAATCCCCGTGAGGCAGGGAGGTTGTGTTTGTCTTACGGGCACTGGCTCTCTCCCTTCCCTGAAACCAGTGGCTTTAAATTAGGGACGAGCGATTGCTTATAGCCCACTGAGTTGCTCGTGGTGGTCGTTAAACCTCCAATAAAAAAAAAGGAGTTTTTTCCGTCATTTCACCGAAAAAGTTGTGATGCTTCGTTAATTCAGGAAAATTGGCTCCTAAATTTCAGAATTTTTTTTTTTATAGTATACGGTTTCTGATGGTCTGGCACTATCTGAGTTTTTGAAGTACAAGAAATGATTACTTGATTAGAGAAAATGCACGGCTGGCATTATAAAAAAAGCTAAAGGTCTTTAACTGTGTGAACAAAATATTTCATTTTTAAAGCTAGGAGTTCCAAATATTTTCTTAACTAAGCTTCAAATGATATGTATGCAAAGCACATTAACTGAAATATTTAAAGCTAGAAATTTTTCCAGGTCACTGAAACTTACTTCGACGCTGTAGCTCTTAATGGAAGCAAGCCTTTTTCGAACTATAGCGGGAGGCGATGTCATCTTGTTACCGAGCAGTGATGCTACGAAGACGAGCACAGGAGGAGTAGCAGATTTCTCCAAGATTTTCCGTCAGCGCTATTAGAGCAGCGAAACCGCCGCAAAACGCAGTGCGCAGCAGAGAAGAACAGTGCTCAATGGGGACCGTAAAATGCTTTCACCAATCGTGAGCTTACTTTGCTCATATTAATATATCCCACCTGCTGCTCTCTATTATAACTACGCAATGAAGCGTTAAAGATCACCTTCATCTGCGAGAAGAAGAGCAGAAAACTTTATGAAAATGTTATGAAGCCATAAAACCAGCAGTTGAAAGAAAATGTAGATCACTCAGCGAAAGAGTAAAACCATGTTTATGGCATCATGCTTTCTTTCTTTTTTTTTTTTTTTTTTTGCCCATTTCACAAACCGGTTATATGCCGAAAAATCCAGGTTTTATTCCTGTTTTCTCTTTAACTTAGATGAGTTCTCATAGCATAAAGACACAAGTCACAATGGCCATTTCTTTTCTTATAGTTTAAACCATTACTAGACGAAACCCGTCCGAATCGACGGTTAGTTTTTTTTTTTTTTTAAAGAATAAACTCATATGAAACAACAACTGTAAACATCAAACAAAGATACTCGCTCCACGTTTATAAGTGAGTCACGGAAAAAATCTCGCCGCCCCGGTGGCGCAGTGGTCTAAGCGACGGCCTCTGATCATTCGTCCAAAAGGGGTCCGGGTTCGGATCCCGGTGAGGCATGGATGTTGTGTTTTTCGGCACTGGCGCTCTCCCTTCCCTGGAACCAGTGACCCTAAATTAGGGACGGGCGACTGCTTATAGCCCATTGAGTTGCTCACGGTGGTCGTTAAACCTCCAATCAAAAAAAAAAAAAAAAAAAAAAATTCTCATTGGCCGCCACGGGAGTCGAACCCAGGGTCTTCCAGTTATGCGCCGGATAGGCTTCCGCTACACCACAGCGGCCTCGAAACCCTCCAGACTCACACACGCTAACTGCCATGCCAATTTGGCAGGTTGCTTCTTGGAGCCCCGCACAATGCTGGGGATTCACCAAAGATGGTAAGCAGCAACTGAAGAAATAATTAAAAGGCGAATGAATAATTAATACAGACATTTATAATGAATAAAGCTCTTTTCTTGCTGCTAAGCTAATTATAGTGAATAAAGCTTTTAACTAAGCTAGTAATGTTTTATAATGCTTCTACTACTGAATTATATGCTTGTACTAAGCTTCTAATAGTGAATTCAAATGGTTGTTGTTACTAGTTAATTAAGATCATGAATAAAGTCTCCTGCTAGTAGTGTAGTAATAGTATTGAACAAACTTATAACTGGTAGTAATGTTGTAGCAGTAATTAGGATGAATAAAGTCTTAACGCTGGTTGTTAATGATAATCAACTAATAACATAAACCTAACAGCCAGACAGAGATCTGACAAAAACTATGAATTGAGAAAGACGTACTTACGACAAAGCTCTTTTATTATATAACTCTGGAATCATCCAACGCACACATACAACTCGTTTCACAATAATGAAGAATCAAACTAATCACATAGAACGAAGCTCTCAATGCAACAACAAACTCTCTCCTTCACATAAACCAACGCTCTCCGTACAACAACAAACGCTCTCCGTACAACAACAAACGCTCTCTCTACAACAACAAACGCTCTCCTTAGGTATCGTTGAACGCGCCTATTTATACTGGCTACCACCACGTCATGACTTACACTCATTGCCAAATCTCATTCAGCGGGTGAAATAACATCTCGTTCAGTAAGAAGATAATTTACATAGAAAAATAAAATAACCAGAGATAGTAAAATCAAAAGGAAAGTGAATCTAGAGTACACGTTACACATTTAACGTGGACCAGGAACATCAAACAAAGGTCTTCGGTCTTTCCACGTTTATAAGTGAGTCGCGGAAAAATTCTCATTGGCCGCCACCGGGAGTCGAACCCAGAGTCTTCCAGTTACGCGCCGGATATGCTTCCGCTACACCATAGCGGCCTCGAATTCCTCCAGACTCACACACGCTAACTGCCAAGCCAATTTGGCAGGTTGCTTCTTGGAGCCCCGCACAATGCTGGGGATTCACCAAAGATGGTAAGCAGCAACTGAAGAAATAATTTAAAGGCGAATGAATAATTAATACAGACATTTAACGTGGACCAGGAACATCAAACAAAGGTCTTCGGTCTTTCCACGTTTATAAGTGAGTCGCGGAAAAATTCTCATTGGCCGCCACCGGGAGTCGAACCCAGGGTCTTCCAGTTACGCGCCGGATATGCTTCCGCTACACCACAGCGGCCTCGAATTCCTCCAGACTCACACACGCTAACTGCCAAGCCAATTTGGCAGGTTGCTTCTTGGAGCCCCGCACAATGCTGGGGATTCACCAAAGATGGTAAGCAGCAACTGAACAAATAATTAAAAGGCGAATGAATAATTAATACAGACATTTAACGTGGACCAGGAACATCAAACAAAGGTCTTCGGTCTTTCCACGTTTATAAGTGAGTCGCGGAAAAATTCTCATTGGCCGCCACCGGGAGTCAAACCCAGGGTCTTTCAGTTACGCGCCGGATATGCTTCCGCTACACCATAGCGGCCTCGAATTCCTCCAGACTCACACATGCTAACTGCCAAGCCAATTTGGCAGGTTGCTTCTTGGAGCCCCGCACAATGCTGGGGATTCACCAAAGATGGTAAGCAGCAACTGAAGAAATAATTTAAAGGCGAATGAATAATTAATACAGACATTTAACGTGGACCAGGAACATCAAACAAAGGTCTTCGGTCTTTCCACGTTTATAAGTGAGTCGCGGAAAAATTCTCATTGGCCGCCACCGGGAGTCGAACCCAGGGTCTTCCAGTTACGCGCCGGATATGCTTCCGCTACACCACAGCGGCCTCGAATTCCTCCAGACTCACACACGCTAACTGCCAAGCCAGTTTGGCAGGTTGCTTCCTGGAGCCCCGCACAATGCTGGGGATTCACCAAAGATGGTAAGCAGCAACTGAAGAAATAATTTAAAGGCGAATGAATAATTAATACAGACATTTAACGTGGACCAGGAACATCAAACAAAGGTCTTCGGTCTTTCCACGTTTATAAGTGAGTCGCGGAAAAATTCTCATTGGCCGCCACCGGGAGTCGAACCCAGGGTCTTCCAGTTACGCGCCGGATATGCTTCCGCTACACCACAGCGGCCTCGAATTCCTCCAGACTCACACACGCTAACTGCCAAGCCAATTTGGCAGGTTGCTTCTTGGAGCCCCGCACAATGCTGGGGATTCACCAAAGATGGTAAGCAGCAACTGAACAAATAATTAAAAGGCGAATGAATAATTAATACAGACATTTAACGTGGACCAGGAACATCAAACAAAGGTCTTCGGTCTTTCCACGTTTATAAGTGAGTCGCGGAAAAATTCTCATTGGCCGCCACCGGGAGTCAAACCCAGGGTCTTTCAGTTACGCGCCGGATATGCTTCCGCTACACCATAGCGGCCTCGAAATCCTCCAGACTCACACACGCTAACTGCCAAGCCAATTTGGCAGGTTGCTTCTTGGAGCCCCGCACAATGCTGGGGATTCACCAAAGATGGTAAGCAGCAACTGAACAAATAATTAAAAGGCGAATGAATAATTAATACAGACATTTAACGTGGACCAGGAACATCAAACAAAGGTCTTCGGTCTTTCCACGTTTATAAGTGAGTCGCGGAAAAATTCTCATTGGCCGCCACCGGGAGTCAAACCCAGGGTCTTTCAGTTACGCGCCGGATATGCTTCCGCTACACCATAGCGGCCTCGAATTCCTCCAGACTCACACACGCTAACTGCCAAGCCAATTTCGCAGGTTGCTTCTTGGAGCCCCGCACAATGCTGGGGATTCACCAAAGATGGTAAGCAGCAACTGAAGAAATAATTTAAAGGCGAATGAATAATTAATACAGACATTTAACGTGGACCAGGAACATCAAACAAAGGTCTTCGGTCTTTCCACGTTTATAAGTGAGTCGCGGAAAAATTCTCATTGGCCGCCACCGGGAGTCGAACCCAGGGTCTTCCAGTTACGCGCCGGATATGCTTCCGCTACACCACAGCGGCCTCGAATTCCTCCAGACTCACACACGCTAACTGCCAAGCCAGTTTGGCAGGTTGCTTCCTGGAGCCCCGCACAATGCTGGGGATTCACCAAAGATGGTAAGCAGCAACTGAACAAATAATTAGAAGGCGAATGAATAATTAATACAGAAATTTAACATGGACCAGGAACATCAAACAAAGATGAGTATCTTTGTTTGATGTTCCTGGTCCACGTTAAATTTCTGTATTAACAAATGTAAACTTTATTTGATTGACAAATCCATTCACCCACTTCAGTAAAGACAATAGTCCAAGTTCGTGATTTTTTTTTTTTTTTTTTGACTGAAGGTTTAACGACCACCGTGGGCAACTCAATGGGCTATAAGCAGTCGCCCGTCCCTAATGTAGGGTCACTGGTTCCAGGGAAGGGAGAGAGCCAGTGCCGTAAGACAAACACAACATCCATGCCTCACCGGGATTCGAACCCGGACCCTTCACGAACGAATCATCATAAGCCAGCGCTTAGACCACTGCGCCACCGGGGCGACCAGGTTCGTGATGAGCATCACGACTGCACCCTTTTCAGTCGTAGAATATGAGATGGAAGTCCACTCATGTCGATCGTGTGCAAACATTCAACTGGATAGCGCACTCTTTCACTCTGATCTTCAGTCACAACTGTGTTTATAAATGTTCTTGGAATGAGATTGGCGTTGCGAATACTCTTGTCTGAGACATATAGTTGCGACCCATTGATCGCTCACGCCTCCCAGCAATGCTCTTACTCTTTTTTTCTGCAGGGGAGACATTCTGTTAAGAGTAAGTATGCAATAAAGTATTGACTTACTTTAGGACTGATCATAGAACACCATGCACACACCAAGTCTGACACTGAACTGAGCGCCTGATGTAGATAAGGGTCGCACGCTTCTGCGATAGACTTTAATGGGAACTTTGCCGCCCCGCCAAGCCCCAACCGTTGCCCCAATCTCAGGTTTCTCTTTAACTGGCACATCTACATGGTAAGAACTTTATTTTGATACCTGAACCATGTTTTTACGTTCAGCCGTTCTCTCAAAATAGGTCTCACGGTAAAAAACATTATAGAATGAATATATAGATGGAGATATGTACATTCTAAATATTTTCACTAACAATAGTCAGCGGAATGTTTATTTACATCTTTACATAATGGGAAACGTCTTACCTACGTGAATAAACTGGATCGAATGAATATTAAATTGTATATCTACATCACACAGTCCAACGGCATAACGCAATCAGGTTGTGACGTACCTGCCAGCAGGACGCACATGACATAAAGGTAGATAGTAGTCAGAACAAACGTCCGCGTAGCTCAATTGGTAGAGTGACTTATTCCGGAATGAGGGGATCCGGGTTCGAATCCTGGTGTGGACAGAAATGACGGAGAAATTTACTTCGTTATAATGGCGCCCGAACTTTCCGGATGACCCGACCGTTCAAAATCTCGCATTGGTGTGATGTTCTTTCCACACCACGAGACAGGAAAAATCAGAGAATCCCTTCTACAGCGCTTCGAAAAATAAAAATGTGTGATGTTGCATTCCACACACTAGATTGACTGAGAGTTCTCAAGTGCACGTTCTACAGCGGATGGCTGCCTGCAACGATTCATGGTCACGGCTGACCCGTGGGCCATGCCCCCGGCCCTCTTTCGGGGGGGAGATGTGACGTACCTGCCAGCAGGACGGACATGACATAAAGGTAGATAGTAGTCAGAACAAACGTCCGCGTAGCTCAATTGGTAGAGTGACTTATTCCGGAATGAGGGGATCCGGGTTCGAATCTTGGCGTGGACAGAAATGACGGAGAAATTTACTTCGTTATAAGGTCTTCGAGAGTGTTCGCTTATCCGATGAGAAGAACTTTGATACGAATGCTTGCTAGCGTTGCTTTGCGCAACGGATCGCTCAGAAAAGAGAAGACTTTGGACTATCTGAGTCCCTCCATGCGCCCGCCTTCAATAGCGCGTGAATCAACCGCACGCTACTCCCATAGACTTTACATGGGAACTTTGCTGCCCCGCCACGCCCGAACCGTTGCCCCGCCACGCCCGAACCGTTGCCCCGCCACGCCCGAACCGTTGCCCCGCCACGCCCGAACCGTTGCCCCAATCTCATTTTTCTATTCGACTGGCACATCTACATGGTAAGACTTTTAGTTTGTTACCTCAACCATATCTTTACGTTGATCCGTTCTCTGCAAATGGGACTCACAGTAAAAAACCGTATAGAATTAATATATAGATATTCCTTGTCTTCATTTGAGGACACCTTGAAGAAATAACAATCACTAAGATATTCATGCTTTCAGTTATTAAAGTACACTTGTGGAAGAAACTTTGGGAGATCTTCATCCAGCAGTATACTCTAATTTAACTTTCACTTTTAGTTTCTTTCCGAACGTAAATTCTGATTTCGTTCCCTTTAAGCGTTTCAATCTTAACGTTATAATTTCTCACTCACTGAATGTCATATGGCAATAGTCTTGAGGTCAGGTCTGAATAGCGTGCGTATGTTTTGACCAGCTGAGAAGAATGTATATAATGTGTGGAACGAGCAGTGATAAGGAAGAGTATATTAGTGCTGCCTTGTGTTGTACGTTATACCTTCGTCAAGACAAGATATATACAAAAACTATATTGACAAAAGTCACCGGACACCCCTTCAAAAGCAAACGAACGGATCCGCTGCGTTGTTAAGACGCGGTACAGCTGCAAACGGTATAAAAATAAGCCTGCAGCTGAACGTGATCATATCGCACTGTGAGGTTGAGTAAAAATGACGCTGAACTGACTTTGAGAAAGGAAATACTGTTGGGTGTTATATTAGTGGGTTGTCTATTAGAGCACTCGAGAGGCGTTTAAACATACCCAAGTTAACTGTTTTGGATGTCCTAAATAAGTGGAAGACACATGGAGCAGCAAAATATACCAGCAGACCAAAGAAAATCAGTGATAGGGGACGTCGAAGCCTCAGGAGAGTCGTTACAGCTAATCGACGGAGTACTGCACAAGACCTCAGTGTACAGGCGAGTAAAAATGCTGGAACCTCGGTATGTACACGCACCATTCGCAGAGCACTTCATTCCATGGGTAACCATCGACGAGCGGCTGTTCATAAGCCTTTCATCTCTACTCGTCGTTTAGCATGGTGTAAAGAACATTTATCATGGACCGTAGATCAATGGAAACCGGTCCTATGGGCTGATGAATCCCGATACACGATCCATCAGTCTGATGGCCGTGTGTGTGGGTATGGCGGCAGCCGGGAGAACGCTATTTACCACAGTGTACTGTTCCTACGGTCAAGTTCGGAGCTGGCAGTGTACTCGTGTGGGGGTGTTTTTCGTGGTATGGTCCCGGCCCATTGGTTATCGTGGACAAACCTGTTGACCAGCACGTCTACCTCGTTATTCTGGACACTTATGCCCTACCAACTCTGTGGCAATACTATGGAACAAAGCCTTGTTGGTACCAGCAGGATAATGCACTGAGCCATAAAGCAAGGTCTGTTACGGCGTGGTTTGACGATAGTTCCGTATCGTGTGTGGACTCGCCAGCACAGAGTACTGATTTTAATCCCATATGGGATGAATTAGAGCGCCGCATAAGACGTTTGGAACCAAGGCCTACCTACTACTAAGCAACAGTTAGCGGCAGTATTATGTACTAAATGGAAGCGCATACCTATCGCTGTGTTTCAAAACCTTGTTGAAAGCCTGTTTCGAAAGGTCAGTGCATGCATTAAGGCCAAAGGTGGACCGACATCGTACTAATGTATGTCAATAAATGCTATGTTGTGTTTCTCTTCTAGGTGTCCGGTGATTTTTGTCAATATAGTGTATACTTGAAGCAGAAATTAACTGGCGTATAAAACTTGGTTGGAGAGATTTTGGAAGAAACAGTACAATTTTTAAGAGCAATATTCCATTATGTCGTAAAAGAAAAGTGTTCAATCAATGCATCCTTCCAGTGCTTACGAACGGAGCAGAGACGTAGACCTTAACAAAACAAAAAAAAACATACAAAGACTGCAGACAACTGAAAGAAACATGGAGAAATGCAAGTTTGGTGTATCCAGGAAAGATAAGATGAGGAACTAGTATATAAGGAAAATGACAAGAGTGGAAGACATCATGATCAGAGCAAAATCCCTGAAATGGCAACAGGCTGGACATGTTGCCAGAAGAACCTACCAACGATCGACGACCGAATTTTTTTTTATTAATACAATTTAGTTGTTACATAGTTCATGCGTAATCATTATAGTGAATTAATTAGGTTTCACATCTTGACGGTCAACGTCTTCTGCAACAACTGGGATGCAGAGGGGGAAAGGCCAAGAAGGCATGACGAGCCCTCGACTCCCCAACAGAAACAAAAGAGAGAGACAGAAAAAAAAAGAAAGAAAAGTCAACTCAAGTCAAACCAACATGAAATCAAGCATGAAAATAAAGTCATATTCATAGAGCATGATAATCAATGGGATTATCTAACATTATTAGATGTTAATGTTAGTAAAAATGCTTTAATTTTTGTTTGAATAGATTAATACTATTTAACGAAGTCAAAACGGGAGGCAAACTATTCCAGAACAGAGGCCGTGAATAGTTTTTCATTGCCCTGTCTCGTTCCGTATTAGGAAAGGAAGGAATTAAATTTGTTCTAAATCTAGTGTACTAAGTATGAATAAAAAAATCCAAAGATATTATGTTTGCATAATTATTATTGTTTTTAAATCTTTTAAACATCAACTTACCGATGCTATTACGATACAATTGTCGAATATTAAGAATATTGAAACTATTGGGAGTCAGTTTATGTGCAGCAACAAAATAACGGTAAGAAGTTCCAGGAATTTTAATTTCCAACAATCTGAAAAATTTGTTTTGGAGTCGTAAGTTATAACTTGTTGTCATGCCCCAAACCGAACTACAGTAATGCAGATGTGATTGAATTAAGGTATAATACAGGAGTATCATCAATTGAGGGATTAAATTAAACATTATATTCGCAATCACTCCCCATATTTATTGCAATTTTACCCAATAGATAATTAATCAATGTGTTGATTCCAATTTAAGTTGTTTTGGAACACTACACCTAAGAAAATATAGTTTTCCACAATTTCAACTGGAGTATCCTTTAAATAAATGTTATTGAAAAATGATTGATCCGGACCAGAATAAGAAAAAATCATAATTTTTGTTTTAGGCATATTTATAACCAAATAATTAGCAGCCAACCAATTAGAAATTAAAATAAATTGAATTTGCAGTTGTTTGGTTAATGTAAGAATGCTATCACCGTAGAGTAAAACAGTTGTGTCATCAGTATATAAAATAGAATCAATATTCAGGGAAAGCAAACAAAAATCATTAATATAGATATTGAATAGTAAAGGCGCAAGAATAGATCCCTGGCGGATCCCCATATTTATCATTTAAGTTTTAGATTGAACAGAGCCAATTTCTATGTATTGCTTCCTATTAAGGGAATAGGAGTTGAATAGATCCCAAAATATTCCCCTGATGTCATAATTGTATAATTTCTGTAACAATATTGTATGGTTTACAGTAGCCTTTGGTAAGTTCATAAAAAGATATACGGAACACTTGTTGTAATGTAAATTTTGTTGAATTTTATTTTTTAAATGTAATGCGGCAATTTCTGTAGAAGGGTTGGGTAAAAAACCGAATTGATTGTTATTATGTATGCCAAATTTACTGATAAATGAGTAGAGTCTAGTAAATAATAATTTTTCAAAGATTTTACAGAAAATGGGTAATTTGGCAATGGGTCTATAATTATTAACATCTGAAGTAGAACCCTTTTTAAAAGTTGGGGTAATTTTAGCAATTTTAAATGCATCAGGAAAAATACCGGAAAGTAAAGTGTCATTATATATGTGCAATAATGGTGTTAAAATATAAAACATAATGGGTTTTAGAGTTTTCGGAGAAATATCCGGACCTGGACCTGTATTAACATCAATTTTCTTTAGATGAATTAATTCTGTTTTTGTAATTTTTAATATATGGATAGAGTTATTTATAAATGTAGTTGCACAAGTATTTGAGTAACGGTGTTGGTTCCTCAAACCTGATAATTGACCAACAACAGTTTGTGATGAAAAAATAATTGAAACAGTTCGCTACATCAATTGGATTAGTCAAAACGTCAGATCCCTGAGTTAAATGAATTTTATAACTTGGTGTATTTTTTTGGCCTAATAAAGTATTTATGTGCTTCCAAGTTAATTGAGCGTTATTTTGAGCAAAAATGTTGTAATAGTAATCTTTTTAATTTGCGGATAGATGCATTAAAGTTATTTCGAAATTCTTTAAACAATTTACAATCCGACTGCTTCCTAGATCTCATTAATCCTGCATATAAAATTTTTTTATTAATTTGATTTAGGCAACGTCTAGTTAACCAAGGTTTCTTCTGTTTTTTCCTCATCGAGTTTGTCCCCATAACCAGGGGAAATGCCGAGTTGTATGCCTCATAAAACAGTTTACCAAACTTATTAAAAGACAAATTTGGAATAGTAATTTTAAGTATCTCATCCCAGTTAGTAGATTTTATTAAATTTGTAAAATAGTCCAAACTATTTGAGGAAAATGATCGAATTTGCTTATCACGGTTACTAGTTTCTCTAATATATGAGTTAGTGAGAATAAAATAAGTAATTAGGTGATCACTCAAGGCAATATCCAGAACCCCTGAGGAAACTGAATTAAGCGGGACATTTGTAATGCACAAATCTAAGATTGCATCATGCCCCGACCAAGCCTTGAGGAAATAGTAATGGTGTTACTAAAACCCACAGACGCAATTGCATTTAGAAAATCCACAGAATCAGTATTAGACCTTGATGGGTCTATATTAAAGTCACCCAAGAGGATTCACTGTTTTTTAGTTAGTGTTATACACTATCTACCAACAAGTAATTGGACACCCCTGCAATCGACGATATCTGCGGTCCCGATACACGTCACGGCCGCCGCCGTTTAATATCGTGTGGGAAACAATAACGCAACCAGTCGCATGCAAGATGCCACGCAGTTCGGAGCTCTCTGATTTCGAGAAAGGTGTAATCGTCGGGTATCACAGAAATGGCCGATCCATACGTGACATATCCAGCGAGTTGAAGTACCCAAAATCGACAGTGGCCTACGTGATTGGCAAGGGGAAGATGAGAGGTGACTGTCGGAATGTGCCCCGACCCGGCAGACCCACAAAACTGGGAGTTAGAGACCGACGGGTGCTGGCCAGAGAAATTCGGAAGAACCGCACCAAATCGATGGGCCACATCCGCGAGGAGTTTCAACAGGCATCCGGGAGTGTTCTTTCGATGAATACCATCCGTAAGGAAGCCCATCTGCTCGGTTATCATGGACGTGCTGCCGCCCACAAGCCTTTGATCACCAAGTCCAATAGCGCTGCTCGGCTAACGTGGTGCAAAGAACGTCGACAGTGGACCGTTGAACAGTGGAAACAGGTTCTCTGGAGCGACGAATCAAGATTCACCCTCTACCGTTCGGATGGCAAGGTCTGGGTTTGGCGTCTGCCTGGAGAACGCCTCCTGCCGGAATGTATTGTGCCAACTGTGAAGTTCGGCGGCGGTGGAATTATGCTATGGGGGTGTTTCTCCTGGTATGGCACGGGACCCTTGGTCGCAATTCCTGGTAGACTCAACGCCGAGACCTACTGCACCATTTTCGATGACTATGCGCTTCCTATGTTGTGGCAGTTTCACGGAGTGGACCCATGTTACTTTCAGGATGACAATGCCACCTGTCATGTTGCCAGGTCTACCATGGCTTGGTATGGTGACAATGGGGTTCATCGAATGAACTGGCCTGCGCAGAGCCCGGATCTTAACCCTATCGAGCACCTCTGGGACGAGTTGGAGCGTCGACTTAAGGGGTGCCCCCACCGTCCGAAATCGGGGAAGGAACTGACCTGTCTTCTCCAAACCGAGTGGAAGAAAATACCGCTAGCCGTCGTACAACGCCTGGTTGAGAGTATGCCCCTGAGGGTCGCAGCTGTAATCGCCGCTCGTGGAGGCTCCACCAACTATTGAAGGTGAATGAACTTCGTTTTCCTTTGCTATCACAGGTGTCCAATTACTTGTTGGTAGATAGTGTATAAGTTAAAATTTCCACACATTTATTTATAAAAGTACCAGTACTTGCAGAAGGTGGGCGATAGCAAGCTGAAATGATACTAAAATGGTTTTCTATAGTAATTATTTCTAAATCATGTTAACTAAATGACAAATCATTAACTTGTGAACAATCGCTAATATTTATATTAACATAAATTGCCACTCCACCCCCTCGCGTTTCTGTCCGATTTTTAAAGAATGAATAAAAAAACGGTAAAGTGGGACAAAAATCCTCCCCCAAGAACCAGGTTTCCGAAATACAAATAACATCAATTTGATAGTTTAATGCCCCATAGCAGAAAGTTCCTGGTCAGTCTGCGACAGATATCATGATGCCACAAAATAATCTGTTTGTGGTCACTAGGCAAAATAACTACTAGATGTGAAAAACAATAAAAATTGAAGAGACATATTTTTCCACCTAAAAAAATGTCTACCCTAGGTACTACAGCAATTGCAATGTTAATTAGGATCAAGAACATTCTGGCCCTCTGTATCTGGAATTTTGCCAACATTTTCAAGTTGAAACACAAAGATTTATGGAATAAAATGATATTTAACAATTAAGCACAGACACATCACCAGGAAAAAATTGTCATAAGAGGAGAAATCTTCGCTCCGTTTTCGGAACATTTTTCTTCATTTTCCATCTCAAATGCAAACATTTATGTAATAAAATGATGATTAAACAATAATACAGAAGCACGGCGTGTTGAGAGTTATTAGAGGGAGAAATTTTCACTCAGTACAACTTTCCTTTTCAGAGTATTTTCCTCCAATTTCAATCTTAAATATAAACATTTATCTATTAAAATGATATTTAATGACCATATAGATCTGAGGGAATATCGCAAGAAAAAGAATTCAAGAATACTGGGTTCCGTCAAACTTTGGTTTTCGAAAACTGTTGCTCCCATTTTAAAACCAAAACACAAATATTTATGTAATAACATGATATTTAACAACAATATCAGATAATCCTCCCTTCAAGCATCGAAGGAACGTCGGGAGAAAAAAATTACGATTACGGGAGAAATCCTCACTCCGCCTAACTTCCGTTTTTGGAAATTTTGAAAAGCGGAAAACTTGGCATCTTAGGGAGTCTGCAAGATGATTTAATCGGGTTCTGGGGATGTCGTTTTTGTCTGCAGGACCAAAATAAATATGCGATGTGCATCGGCCGTCGCCGTGATTCTGCTACGAGGATTAGTAGAAAATGAATCTGCGATGTACGTCGGCCGTCACCGCGATTCTTCTACGGGGGTGGGTAGAAAATAAATATGCGATGTGCATCGGCCGTCGCCGCGCTTCTGCTACGAGAATGAGTACAAAATAAACCTGCGGTGTACGTCGCCCGTCGCCGCGATTCTTCTTTCTACAGGAATGAGTACAAAATAGATCTGCGATGTACGTCGGCGTCGCTGCGATTCTACTACGAGGATGAGTACAAAATAAACCTGCGATATACGTCGCCACGATTCTTCTACGGGAATGGGTACAAAATAAATTTGCGATGTACGTCGGCCGTCGCCGCGATTCTTCTACGGGGAAGAGTACAAAATAAATTTGCGATGTACGTCGGCCGTCGCCACGCTTCTGCTACGAGAATGAGTACAAAATAAACCTGTGGTGTACGTCACCCGTCGCCGCGATTCTTCTTTCTACAGGAGTGAGTACAAAATAGATCTGCGATGTACGTCGGCGTCGCTGCGATTCTACTACGAGGATGAGTACAAAATAAACCTGCCATGTACGTCGCCGCGATTCTTCTACGGGAATGAGTACAAAATAAATCTGCGATGTACGTCGGCCGTCGCCGCGCTTCTGCTACGAGAATGAGTACAAAATAAACCTGTGGTGTACGTCGCCTGTCGCCGCGATTGTTCTTTCTACAGGAGTAAGTACAAAATAGATCTGCGATGTACGTCGGCGTCGCTGCGATTTTACTACGAGGATGAGAACAAAATAAACCTGCCATGTACGTCGGGAATGAGTACAAAATAAATCTGCGATGTACGTCGGCCGTCGCCGTTATTCTTTTACATGAATGAGTACAAAATAAATCTGCGATGTACGTCGGCCGTCGCCGTTATTCTTTTACATGAATGAGTACAAAATAGATCTGCGATGTACGTCGGCCGTCGCCGCGATTCTTCTACGGGAATGGGTACAAAATAAATCTGCGATGTACGTCGCCGCGATTCTTCTACGGGGAAGAGTACAAAATAAACCTGCGATGTACGTCGCCGCGATTCTTCTACGGGGAAGAGTACAAAATAAACCTGCGATGTACGTCGCCGCGATTCTTCTACGGGGAAGAGTACAAAATAAACCTGCGATGTACGTCGCCACGATTCTTCTACGGGGAAGAGTACAAAATAAACCTGCGATGTACGTCGCCGCGATTCTGCTACGGGGATGAGTTCAAAATAATTCTGCGACGTACATCATCCTTCGCGAGAAAAAAATTACGATTACGGAAGGAATCCTCACTACGCCTAACTTCCGTTTTCGGAAATTTTGAAAAGCAGAAAACTTGCATCCATGATAGGAAATGTGCAAGATGGTTTAATAGGGTTCTGGGGATGTCGTTTTTGTCTGCAGGACCAAAATAAGAGTGCGACGTACGTCGCACGTCGCTGCGATTCTGCTACAAGGATTTAATGTAACTAATAATGCCTCCAGTTCTGACATCTTATTAGGTAAAAATCTAGCATTAAAATAAATGGTTTTTAGCGTCAACATTTGACAATTATCTATAATGTCCTTCAAATTTAATAAAGAGCAATAATTATGTGACATTTAACCAAAGAACAAGGTAAGACTAAGCAATAATGAAACCAAGGTTTCGCTTTAGTTAGTAGTATATTAGACAAAGAAATGAGGTAATGCTTATTATAGAATTTAAACCCAAGGAGAAAGGGAACAACAACAGAAATAAAGAATAAAAAGAAAGAAAAACATAAAGGAAAAAAAATAAAAAGTTTTCTAGAGGGTTGACTCAACCCCTTATAATGGCCACTCTCCAAACCTTTATTACAATAAATAGTTAGATGGTATTTAGTAAAAAAAAAGCATAATCTTCCACATATCCACAAAGTATAACATTAAGTCAGATTCCAATACTGTCCAAAGTCCAAAGTAAATTTAAAGTAAATGCTATTATATTAATAGAGCTCACATGTACTGAAAAAAAAACCAACATAAATCAATTCAATTAAGTAAAAGTTCATATAAATAATTCTGTCTATCCAACACAGTTAATAGGAAGACCCAAGTCCCTCAGGTCCCGTGGAGTCACCACCTTTATCCCAGACGTTGAATCATTTTTCATCAAATATACAGGGTGTCCGAAAATTATTGGACACATTACAAAATTAAGCACACACACAAAAAAAACTATGAGCATTGTCTGTTTTTCTATGTCACGTATTGCTAACACGGTTTCTATATTTTTGTTTTGCAGAATTGTTATTCCCAGAATCCGATAGATGGCGTTAGGTGTGGCCTGATAAGGAATGTATGAGAAATGCGCAATCAGTAGTCATGTCATCCGTACAGCAGAAGGCGATGTGTGTGCTATGGCTTGCGGAATTAAAGTCTGTCATTAAAGTTGAAAGACGGTACCGTTTAGAGTGTGGTTGTAATCCTCCGTCAACGAATTCAATTAAGCGGTGGATGAAACAGTTTAAAGAAACTGGCAATGTGGAACATCGTGGAGGAGCCAGTAGGCCTAGCGTCAGCGGTGAGACGGTTGACCAAGTTAATGAAAGTTTCCGACGAAGCCCCAGAAAATCCGTTCGTAAAGCAAGCAGAGAACTGTGTATTCCGAAATCGACAGTTCACGATATCTTGCAGAAGAAATTAAAGTTTCATGCTTATAAAATTCAAATAGTGCAAAAGATGCATGTAAATAATCACACTCTACGATGCAATTTCGCTGTGGATATGCTAAATCGAGTGGAAAACGACGAAAACTTTCTCAGTACTGTATTTTTTAGTGATGAATCCACATTTCATGTATTGTGAATCGTCACAACTGTAGGATATAGGGCAGTGAACCGCCTCATGCTGCTATTGAACTGGAACGTGATTCTCCAAAAGTTAATGTGTGGTGTGCCCTATCAAAAAGAAAAGTAATTGGCCCTTTTTTCTTCTGCGAAAAAACCATAAATTGTGACATTTACTTGGGTATGCTAGAAAATTTCACTATACCCCAGATCAAAAGATATGACAACGTCGTTTTCCAACAAGACGGCGGCGCGCCTCCGCATTGGTCAACGTGTGTACGTAAGTGCCTAAATGAGCATTTCCCCAAAAGATGAATTGGGCGTGGTGGTCCCATTCCGTGGCCTCCTCGCTCTCCAGATCTAACTCCATTGGATTATTTCATGTGGGGTTACGTGAAGGATCGTGCCTATGAGACGCCTTGTACTGATTTGCAGGAGCTGAAGCAGCGCATCACAGCTGCTATTAATTCCATAACTCCTCAGATGCTTGCCAATACATGGCATGAAATCGAGTATCGTGTGGACGTACTACGAGCAACCAAAAGATCTCACATCGAAATTTATTAACTTGTGTAGTTACATTGTAAGTTAGTACAGTCAGTTTCTTTCTATCTGTTTAATGTTTTGTTTTATATAATTTTGTAATGTATCCAATAATTTTGGGACACCCTGTACGCGACCATTATAAATCCAAGTTGACCGAATAAGACTCTGTTGCAATAACTTCCGAGTCTGCCAAAAGATCTTCCTGTACGCTGGAATAAGGTTCTCATTCATATAGATTCGTGTATTTGGGAGTGAACTATTTAAGTCAGAATTATTAACCATGATTTTTTTCTTTGACAGCCACTGTTCCTTGAACTTTCTTGAATGAAACTGGATAAGAACTTTAGCATTTTATGTCTGGAAGGAATGCTGTCTAAAAGGATGTATTATCTCAATATCTTGCATATTAAAATCCAAGAGACCATAAAATTTAGTCAGAGTGCACATGTAAGCCCTAAGCTGATTCTCATCTTCAACAAGCGTCAAATCAATGCCATGGAGAATATTGAGAAACTTCATGATACTGAGAAAATTCAGATATTTCTGTTTCTAGAATATTGAGAAACTTCATGCAAGTCACATCTGAGCAGGGAAATTTCCTTAAATTTTTTTGATTAAGCTGTTGCAACATACAGTTGCTCGTTTTTTTTTTTGAGAACCGGCCCTCGTGCATTCCAACCTTCGGTCTTCGTATGGCGGCCGTAGCTCGTGATGCAGGGCTCGACTTGTCACTTGTTGCAGCGACCAGGGGCTTTGGGGATCCTCCATGGCACCCACTTGGTGTCATGGTTGATACCACCTTTACGTCTTTCGACAAATCCTCAACACCTGCGTCAGTGTGCCAGCAGCTCTTCGCTGAGCACCGTGCCCTCAAAACTAAATACACTCCCATTTTCACTGATGGCTCCAAGATGCATGGAGTCGTTGGATCCGCAGCTGTCTGTGTTGATGACGTGTCAGTAGCGCGGATCCCAGCTGAGGCCACAGTGTTTTCGGCGGAGATGCATGCTATGTATCTTGCACTTCTTCATGTTCAGTCGAGTTCTCATCATAGTGCTATGGTCTATACGGATTCCTTAAGTGTCCTGCAGTCTTTGTCATCGCTGGACTATTGTAATCATCCTTTTCTTTTGAACGTACGAAGGCTTCTTCGTTCCTTGCTCGAGGCCGGTGTCCAGATTCAATTCTTCTGGATTCCTGGGCATGTTGGAATCTCGGGTAACGAGTGTGCTGATGCGGCCGCTAGATCTGCTTCCTCTTTGGTCGTCACACCCTTGCCACTCTTTCATCGCGATTTTCGATTTCTTGTTCGTGATCATATCAAACGAACGTGGCAGTGTCTGTGGGACCAACAGGTGGAAAATAAACGGCATCGTATAAAACCTATTCTCGAAATCTGGAACTCCTCATCTCGTCAGAACTGCAGGGAGGAAGTGGTGCTTGCGCGTCTCCGCATTGGGCATTGTCGTTTCACTCACCGCTTTTTGCTGTGTGGCGACACTGCACCGATGTGTGAGACATGCAATTGCCGACTCACGGTCATTAATCTTTTGTGTAGCTGTGTTCGTTTTCGTGGTGTACGTTTTCACTATTTTCATTCTCATTTGTTTTCCGAGGACGCCGCTACTCTGCAGCGAGTCCTGGATGACCACTGCGATACTGTCGCTGTGTTTTCCTTTTTAAAAGAAATTGACTTTTTTAAACGCATTTAGATTTTAGCTCTTCCATCATCCTCATTTTTCAGTTTTAATGAATCAGCCGAATTTTAAACATTGTATCATGTTTTTAATGCTGTTTGTTTCATTGCCTTTTAGCCCTTCCATCACTCTCATTTTTCACTTTTACTTAATCAGCCAGATTTTAAGTTTTCTACCATATTTTTAATACTGTTTGTCTGTCCTGTGTCTTGTCTTGTCTTGTGTTTGGCGCTCTTTGGCCAGGCATGGCCCTTGCGCCATAAAAACTAACCAACCAACCAGCAACATACAGTCTTGATTTTCTTGTAAAATAAAGTTTAGTTTTTTAAGTGATTCAATGTGGTCCAACACTGAACAGTAGTTTGTTGTTGTTAGTTGGTTTATAGCGACTTTGCACGCGGCCATTTCAGACCTCAATTCGGTAAGCGACAGTAATTTGATATTTATTTCGTCCAGAGAATTTTGTAGGTCCTTTTGATAGCAGCATGAGAACAGTCAATTTTTTCTGATATTTCCTGCAATGATTTAGAGATTGCCTCCATGTCAGTAAGATGCATTTCAACAATTTTAGCACCCGTAGGTTTCCTCTTAGTTGACATAATAAGATTAGTTATAATTTGAAATACTCAGTAGATGGCAGTATTGCTGTAACCAATTCCAAGTTGAAAGCTGAATTACGAATATGTGAAACCAGCCACAGGGAGTTTACATATTGTTAAACGTCATAAGATATATATGTCTGTGTACATATGTCTGTGTGGAATGGATTCCATGGGACAGAGAAAACCCCAGAAGAAGACCACATGGGAGATGGATGGATGAGATTCGTAAACATTCTGGAGTAACACGGAGGAGAGTAGCTCAAGATAAACTTAGGGAACACCTTCATCCAGTGTGGATTGATAATGACGATGATGATATGTACAATGTACACTGAAGTGCCAGAAAAACTGGTACATCAGTCTAATACTTGGTAGGTCCCCCACGGGAGCGCAGGACTGCAGAACATGGACTCCACTAGCTTCTGGAAATATGCTGTAGGCATATTTCCATACTTTCTGCAGAGCGTTCCACAATTCGAGTGTATTCCGAGGTCTCGGATTCCTGTGTTCGATAGCGCGTTGCATATCATCCCAAATGTGTTCTATCACATTCAGATCTGGGGACATGGGTGGGAATGGCAACACCCCAAACTCAGATGAATGCTCCTCTAACCATAATGTGGCGACCCGACACTTGTGTGGAGCTGCATTGTCCTGTTGGAACAGGCCCAACCCATCAGCATGAATGCAGGACATGAACGGGTGTTCCTCGTCAGAAAAGATGCGCACGTAGCGTTGGCCGGTCACAGAATTTTGTAGACGTCTCAGGGGTTCCAGTGAAGTCCAGCTAAACATACCCCATACCATTACGGACCCCTCACCAGCCGGTACAGTTTCCTGTTAACAGGCGGGATTCATGGCTTCTTGGGGTTTGCGCCACACACAAATCCTTCCATCTGCCCGATACAGTTGGAAACGCGACTCGTCAGACCAGGCTACTTGTTTCCAGTCATCAAGTGTCCAGTGGCGGTGTTGCCGTGCCCAAGCGAGGCGCATAGCTCTGTGTCGTGCACCCATGAAGGAGACTCGAGTTCGGCGTCTGCTCCAAAGCCTATTTCGTGCAGTGTTCGTTGTACAGTCCGGGCGCGGATGCTTGTTGAGGCTCCAGCATTGAATTCCGATGCTACCTGCGAGAGTGTCGCGTGAAACGATTCTTGACAGCCGACGATGATTACGTTCACCCAATGTCTTTTTACGGCCACACTGGTATCGTAGGTTGGAGGTTTTGCCGGAATTCTTGTAGTCACGGTACACCCTTGCAATGGTCGTCCGTGAAAATCCGAACTTCGTTTCTACCTCCGAAATACTATGGCCCATCTCACGAGTGCCAACTATGACACCGCGTTGAAAATCGCTTAAATCGTTATTACTTGTCATTCTCATGCCGAAAACAGCTCTGACAGCTTGCAAGGATGTCTATCGCTTTATATACGAACTGGCGGACGCAACCGAGTACGCGCATAGGGGACGTTGCTATGTATTTTGAATAAGCTCGTCTGTACCAGTTTTTCTGGCACTTCAGTGTATGTCTGTGTGGAATGGATTCCAAGGGACAGAGAAAAACCCAGAAGAAGACCACATGGGAGATGAATGGATGAGATTCGTAAACATGCTGGAGTAACATGGAGGAGAGTGGCTTAAGATAGACAGTTATGAAGGGAACTTGGGGAACACCTTCATCCAGTGTGGATTGATAATGACGATGATGATATGTACAATGTATATATATATACAGGGTGTTCCCAAATTCGTGCGACAAACAGTGAGGAGTGATAGTACATATAAAGACGTATAACTTTCGCAATGGAACGTAGGATGGCACACTGCCCGTAGTGCCCGAAAAACATTATGTTCCATGCCCACGTTAATCCTCCAACAGTGGGGAAAAACACAACTTTTCTAAATTATGGGTTGCACACTTGCGTTGGTGAACGTAGAGACAGAGAAATACTCAAAGGAGCTACTCGACGTGGCTCCCGAGGGCGTCGTTGCACAGCCCACACCGACGTATGAAGGACAGTCGCAGTCTGGTTTGTTGCATAGTGATGAAAGACTGAGGATGAAGGACTGTCATGCTTCTCGGTTTGTTGCAGAGTGTTCCACAGAGACATGTGGTTCATGCATGATGAGGCCGCCCCTGCACATTTTCCCACCGCGGTCCGGGACTTCCTGAATGCCACGTATCTCGGCAGGTGGATTGAACGAGGTGGACCGGTAGCTTGGCCTCCAGTCTCTCCGGACCTAAACCCACTGGACTTCTTCTTTTGGGGAAACCTGAAAACACTAGTGTACGAGACGCCTGTCGAGTCACCGGAAGATCTCGTCTCGAGGATCGTTGTCGCTGCGGACCAGATCAACACTACACCGGGAGTCTACAAGAGAGGGCAACAGTCCTTCATCCGTCGATGTGGGCTGTGCAACGACGCCCTCGGGCATCACTTCGAGCACCTCCTTTGAGTCTTACTCGGCCTCTACGTTCACCAACGCAAGTGTGCAACCCAAAATTTAGGTAAGTTGTGTTTTTTTTCACTGTTGGAGGATTAACGTGGACATGGAACTTAACGTTTTTCGGGCCCTGGGAGCGGATTGCCACCCTACGTTCCATAACAAACGTTTTTCGTCTTTATGTGTACTATCACCCCTGTTTGTTTGTCGCACGAATTTCGGAACACCATGCACACACACACACACACACACACACACACACACACACACACACACATATAGACGTGGAGGAGACTGGCACAAGACAGACCGTTGTGGAGGAAACTTGGGGAGACCTTCGTCCAGCAGTGGATTGATAATGGTTGATACGTATGTTTATCTTGGACAACAGATATCAAGTGAGGGTCACATTGATGAAGAAATTAATCGGCGTACAAAACTTGCCTGGAGAGCTTTTGGAAGAAACAGCATAATTTTCAAGAGCAATATGCCATTATGTCTTAAAAGAAAAGTGTTTGATCAATGCATCCTTCCAGTGCTTACGTATGGTGCAGAGACGTGGACCTTAACTAAAAGAGACATACAAAGGCTGCAGACAACTCAAAGCAGCATGGAGAGGTGCATGCTTGGTATAACCAGGAGAGATAAGAAAAGGAACTCGTGGATCCGAAAAATGACGAGAGTGTAAGACATCATGATCAGAGTTAAATCCCTGAAATGACAATGGGCTGGACATACTGCCAGAAGGACAGACCATAGATGGACAGCCGAAATTTTAGATTGGATTCCAAGGGACAGGAAAAGACCCAGAAAAAGACCACATGGGAGATGGGTGGATGAAATTCGTAAATATGCGGGAGTGACATGGAGGAGACTGGCACAAGACAGACCGTTGTGGAGGAAACTTGGGGAGACCTTCGTCCAGCAGTGGATTGATAATGGTTGACAATGATGATGATGATGATGATATACAGTATACACTGAGTGGCCACTTTATTATGACCACCTGACAGTTTTAAGCAAAGGAGCTATGGCTGCACTCTGTAGCCGCCCGAGGGCGAGGCTAGTATAAAAAGGGAAAGCTTAGTGCTTGCGATAGTAGTAGAAGTGATTTTTGGGTGACGAGATGGGTAAAAAAATGCGATTTGATGGGCTTTCAACGTGGGATGATTGTAGGAGCTCGGAGCCATGGAGCGAGTATCACCGAAACCGCCGCATTCGTGAAATGTTCCAGATCAGCTGTTGTTAAAGTGTTTAAAGACTGAACTGTCAGCCAAAAAAACTGAATCTCTACGTGCAACGTGTGGTCCTCATCGACTTGTGACTGCTCGGGCGGAACGGAGAGGGTCCAAACTGGTAATAGACAACAGAAGGGCAACAGATTACAGAGCATCTTAATCAAGGATCCCCTCAAATGATCTCTGCACGCACTGTTCGCCGTACACTGCATCGGATGGGATATGGCAACCAAAGGCCTGTTCGAACACCTTTGCTGTCTGCAGTTAACAAGAGAAAACGTCACCAGTTCGCACAGGAGCACAAGGATTGAACAGTCGATAATTGGAAACAAATTATGTGGTCCGATGAATCACCTTTTCAGCTGCACCATGCCAATGGCCGAGTGCGAATTTGGCGGAAACAGCACGAAAGCATGGACCCCAAATGCATTGCTACAACCCTTCAAGCTAGTGGAGGCAACGTTGTGGTTTGGGGAATGTTTTCCTGGCATGCTTTGGGCCCTTTAATTCGTGTCTGACTGGCACATCATATCTAAACATCGTTGCGAACCAAGTGCATCCTGTCATGTGGATGGTTTATCCCAATGGCGATGGCTACTTTCAACAAGATAATGCGTCCTGCCATAGTGCTCGTATTGTACAGGATTGGTTTCAGGAACATGCCGGTTAGTTTACTTTGCTTAGGTGGCCCCTATAATCCCCATTGAGAATTTGTGGGATGAAGTTGAACGAGCCATCAAACAGCTGGATCCACAACCCTGCAATCTCGCATTCCTGGAAAGTGCTATTCATCAAGCATTTTCTCAGATTCCACAAACCACCTATCAACATCTCGTGGAGTCCATGCCACGAAGAATTGACGCAGTATTAAAGGCAAAAGGTGGTCCAACGATGTACTGAGTGGGTGGTCATACTAAAGTGGCCACTCAGTGTATATACATCATTCAAAGACTGCGGACAACTGGGAAAACCCTGGAGAGATGCAGGCTTGGTGTAACCAAGAGAGATAAGAAGAGGAACTTATGGATCAGGAAAATGTCAAGAGTGGAAGACATCACGATCAGAGCAAATCCCTGAAATGGCAAAGGGCTGGACATGTTGCCAGAAGAAGAGACTACCGATGGACAACCGAAATTTTAGACTGGATTCCAAGGGACAAGAAAAAACCCAGAAGAAGGCCACATGGGAGATGGATGAATTCGAAATCATGCGCGAGTGACATGGAGGAGACTGGTGTAAGATAGACCGCTGTGTAAGAAACTTGAAGAGGCCTTCATCCAGCAGTGGATTGATATTGGTTGATGGTTATATGTATATACAGTCATTTGCAAAAATTTAATACCACCTGTCAATTTATTAAAAATTACGAATTTCAAAGAAACAACTAGTTACTAGTCAGAGATATTTGAAAAAATGACACCACAGATGAATACTTACATTCTTTAGAACACAAATAGATCGAAACCAGTACTTTGTCTGCCCACCTTTGTTTCTTTATAACGGACAGAATACGATGTGGCATACTCTCAATGAGGGATTTGTAGTAGTCACTTGAAATGTCTTTGCACCTGAGGTGTTGATGTTTTTCTATTAGTGGTGTCGGGGATTAGGGCCCAGTCTTCGGTTCCGCTATGCGAAAAAAATCACACATCCACGCATTCGTGTCTCCAAGAATGATTCTTTAAATTCTTCCTCTCATAAATTTTTTCTGAATTTCATTCTTTGAGGCGAACTGAGCGACATGAAAAACATTTTTTTCGCCTCTTTCTTAAACATTCGTTCACGGATTTTAGTGGAAATTGTGTAGTTATAGTTTTGTACGTGTACTGTATATGTATGTGTCTTTGGAACGAGAGCTAGAAAGAATTTGAACATATATAAATCGCTCAAAATTACTTTTAGTCTGAGTGAAACTAAAACATGTGGGAACTAAATTATTCACTTCATTTTAAAACTTAAATATATATATATATATATATATATATATATATATATATATATACTTAAGAGCAAAACTGAAGACTAAGGAAAAACTTTAGAATTTAAAACGAATATATATATAATACATAATCTCCATTAATCTTTATCCCCTTGTTTTCCCAGCTCAGTGACTGAAAAACACCCTCCAATGTGCCATTAAAGAGCTTCGGAGATATGGTGTCACCTTGTCTCACTCCCTTTCCAATTTTTATGTGTGTTGTATTTTCAAACACCCTAATCTTTGCACTTGCATTTTCATAGATGTTATTAATAATATTGATGTATGCATCTTCAATACCGCAGGTTTTCAGAGCCATTGTAACTGCTGATGGTTTCACCGAATCAAAGGCTTTTTCATAATCGATAAAAGCCATGCACAATGGAAGTTCATATTCCCTCGCTCTTTCAATTAGTTCTCTCAGCACATGGATATGATCTATTGTGCTGTAGCCACTCCTGAATCCAGCTTGTTCTCTCGGTTGAGCCATGTCCAGTGTTACCTTCAAGCGGTGTGAAAGAACTTTAGTGAAGATTTTATAAACTACTGATAGGAGGCTGATAGGTCTGTAGTTTCAGAGATCCTCAATGTCACCTTTCTTATGTAGCAGGATCATTGTAGCGGTGTTCCAATCCTCAGGAATCTTTCCTTCATTAAGGCATAGAGTGAAAATTTGGGAGAGTACTGTTTCGATTTCTCCACTTGCTTCTTGTATGATGTCTACAGTAATTCCATCTTCTCCTGGAGCTTTTCCCCGCTTCATGTTCTTGATTGCATGTGCAACTTCTGCTGGAAGGACTGGAGGAACTCTGGTACTGGTATCTTTCATGATGTCTGGAGTGCATGTATCATCCCTTTCATATAATTTGGAGTAGAAATCTTTCACTCTTGTCAAAATTTCGCCTCTATTTCTTGTTACAGAACCATCTTCTTTTCTCAGTGCCATAATCTGTTTTCTTCCCTTACTGAGATGTCCCTTTGCTATCTTTAGGCTTTGGTTGTTTTCAATTGCTTTCCTCACTAGTTCACAGTTGAATTTTCTTACGTCTTCAGTGATACTTTTTCGTACTGTCTTGCATAGCTCTATATATTCCACTTTGGAAGTCACATCTTCTTTAGTTGTCCTCATCTCTCTTCTTTTTTGCATCAACATTTTCGTTTTTCCTGATAATTTATTTACATGCAACTTGTTCTTAGACCCAGCTAATTTTGTTGCTGTTTCCATAAGAGCTTTGGTTACTTTTCTGTTAACTTCAGAGATGTCCACTTCTTCCGATGTTAGGCCTTCTAAAGCAGAGAACCTGTTCTTCAGTTCCAACTTGAAGGTATTATGGTGTTTTTTAAGGTTGGTTATGTCAATAGATTTTGTTTGTCTTATGAGCTTGCCACGTTCAAGTTTAGTGTTGAGGTGCATCTTACATCTCACCAATCTATGGTCACTACCTGTGTTGAACTTGTTTAGCACACTGCAGTCTTCTATGACGAATTTTTTGTTACACATAATAAAATCAATTTCACTTGTCGTCCCATTTGGATGTCTCCATGTCCATTTCCTGTGTGGCTTTTTCTTGAAGAAGGAGTTCAAGATGAAAAACCCTTCTGCCTCTGCAAACTCAACGAGAGTATTTCCACGCTGGTTTCTGTTGCCGTGACCGAATTTACCTACTGAAGTTTCATTCTGTTGCCGTTGCCCTATTTTTGCATTGAAATCTCCCATAATTATCTTCAAGTGCTGCTTACCTTTATTATTTAGATGACAAATTTCTTCATAAAAGTCTTCAATTTCTTCTTCAGGATGACTTGTGGTGGGTGCATAGGTTTGAATAATCAGAGCCTGGTATCTTCTCGATAGTTGGATAACGAGTCGTGCAGCTCTGTCAGAGGAACTTTCAACTTCTACCACTTTATCCTTCAGTTTCTTGTTTATTATAAATCCAACACCACTAGTTCTGCCAGTATCTGTCCCACGATAGTAGAAGAGATGTCCACTTTTCAGTTCGATGAGATCTTCTCCTTTTCTCCTTACCTCACTTAGCCCCACGATGTCCCACTTGATCCTTTGTAGTTCCACTTCCAATTCAAGAAGCCTTGAATCAGAAGATAGGGAGCGTCCATTGTACGTTGCCAAGGTCAGCATCAGATGGCAGCCTAGTCCGGTCCTCCGGGGATTCTTAGCACCCTCTGCCTTCATGTCGCACTGGCCGCTGCCTTGGCCAGGTACATTCCAGCTGCCGGAGACTGAGGGCCAAGATTTAAGTTGTGGAGTCATTTTGGAGGGGTTTGGCCATAACTCACCACGCTGGCCAAGCGGGTTGATGAGTGTGGGATAGAATTTCCTCTGATCCCGATGGTATAGTTATACCGCTATTGGCGGTCGTCAGAGCCCCTTTAGTGGGAACAGGATGCACCACGAGAAGGCGGGGTTGACATTTGTCAAGGAGAGGCTGTGATGTTACGCATCACCTGACCTTAATGGAGATTATCTAACCCACCTTCGTTTTTCTGATGACGTAGTCATTTTTGCAACTAGCCCATCAGAGCTGCAGAGTATGATCCAGGAACTTGCTGACAAGAGTAAAGAAGTGGGATTAAAAATGAACTTTCAGAAGACAAAAGTGATGTTCAATGCTTTTACAAGAAACGAAGATTTATCGATTGATGGAGAAAAGCTGGAGATAACAGATACGTACGTTTATCTTGGACAGCAGATATCAAGTGAGGGTCACATTGATGAAGAAATTAATCGGCGTACAAAACTCGCCTGGAGAGCTTTTGGAAGAAACAGCATAATTTTTAAGAGCAATATGCCATTATGTCTTAAAAGAAAAGTGTTTGATCAATGCATCCTTCCAGTGCTTACGTATGGTGCAGAGACGTGGACCTTAACTAAAAGAGACATACAAAGGCTGCAGACAACTCAAAGAAGCATGGAGAGGTGCATACTTGGTGTAACCAGGAGAGATAAGAAGAGGAACTCGTGGATCCGAAAAATGACAAGAGTGGAAGACATCATGATCAGAGTTAAATCCCTGAAATGGCAGTGGGCTGGACATACTGCCAGAAGGACAGATCATCGATGGACAGCCGAAATTTTAGATTGGATTCCAAGGGACAGGAAAAGACCCAGAAGAAGACCACATGGGAGATGGGTGGACGAAATTCGAAAGTATGCAGGGGTGACATGGAGGAGACTGGCACAAGACAGACCGTTGTGGAGGAAACTTGGGGAGACCTTCGTCCAGCAGTGGATTGATAATGGTTGACAATGATGATGATGATATAATACATAAATAACGCAGGCATAACAAGCACAATAGAACTATTAAATATGTGACAACCATAAATAATATAAGGTCAGCCACCGAGTGCCAATCTTCAGGGGAGGATGCACCCGACGGCTGAGCTTCTGTCGGGTGCATCCTCCCCTTAAGATTGGCACCCGGTGGCTGACCTTATATTATTTATGGTTGTCAAATATTTAATAGGGTTCTATTGTGCTTGTAATGTCTGCGTTATTTATGTATTTTATTTCAGGTGACATCGACCCCTGCAGCAGAGCGCAAGGTCATGGCATTATATTTTTGCAATTTTATGTTTGCTATGTTTTTGTATATCATCATCATCATCATCATCATTGTCAACCATTATCAATCGACTGCTGGACGAAGGTCTCCCCAAGTTTCCTCCACAACGGTCTGTCTTGTGCCAGTCTCCTCCATGTCACACCCGTATACTTTCGAATTTCATCCACCCATCTCCCATGAGGTCTTCTTCTGGGTCTTTTCCTGTCCCTTGGAATCCAATCTAAAATTTCGGCGGTCCATCGATGGTCTGTCCTTCTGGCAGTATGCTCAGCCAATTGCCATTTCAGGGATTTAACTCTGATCATGATGTCTTCCACTCTTGTCATTTTTCGGATCCACGAGTTCCTCTTCTTATCTCTACTGGTTACATCAATCATGCACCTATCGATGCTGCTTTGAGTTGTCTGCAGTCTTTGTATGTCTCTTTTGGTTAAGGTCCACGTCTCTGCACCATACGTAAGCACTGGAAGGATGCATTGATCAAACACTTTTCTTTTAAGACATAATGGCATATTGCTCTTGAAGATTATGCTGTTTCTTCCAAAAGCTCTTCAGGCAAGTTTTGTATGCCGATTAATTTCTTCATCAATGTGACACTCACTTGATATCTGCTGACCAAGATAAACGTACGTGTCTGTTATCTCCAGCTTTTCTCCATCAATCGATAAATCTTCATTTCTTGTAAAAGCATTGAACATCACTTTTGTCTTCTGAAAGTTCATTTTTAATCCCACTTCTTTGCTCTTGTCAGCAAGTTCCTGGATCATACTCTGCAGCTCTGATGGGGTAGTTGCAAAAATGACTATGTCATCAGCAAAACGAAGGTGGGATAGATAATCTCCATTAATCTTTATCCCCTTGTTTTCCCAGTTCAGTGATTGAAAGACATTTTCCAATGTGGCGTTAAAGAGCTTCGGAGATATGGTGTCGCCTTGTCTCACTCCCTTTCCAATTTTTATGTGTGTTGTATTTTCAAACAGCCGAATCTTTGCACTTGCATTTTCATAGATGTTATTAATAATATTAATGTATGCATCTTTAATACCGCAGGATTTCAGAGCCATTGTAACTGCTGATGGTTTCACCGAATCAAAGGCTTTTTCATAATCGATAAAAGCCATGCACAATGGAAGTTCATATTTCCCTCGTTCTTTCAATTAGTTCTCTCAGTACGTGGATATGATCTGTTGTGCTGTAGCCACTCCTGAATCCAGCTTTTTCTCTCGGTTGAGCCATGTCCAGTGTTACCTTCAAACGGTGTGAAAGAACTTTAGTGAAGATTTTATAAACCACTGATAGGAGGCTGATAGGTCTGTAGTTCCTGAGATCCTCAATGTCACCTTTTTTATGTAGCAGGATCATTGTAGTGGTGTTCCAATCCTCAGGAATCTTCCCTTCATTAAGGTATCGAGTGAACATTTGGGCGAGTACTGTTTCGATTTCTCCACTTGCTTCTTGTATGATGTCTACAGTAATTCCATCTTCTCCTGGAGCTTTTCGCCGTTCATGTTCTTGATTGCATGTGCAACTTCTGCTGGGAGGACTGGAAGAACTCTGGTACTGGTACCTTTCATGATGTCTGGAGTACATGTATCATCCCTTTCATATAATTTGGAGAAGAAATCTTTCACTCTTGTCAAAATTTCGCCTCTATTTCTTGTTACAGAACCATCTTCTTTTCTCAGTGCCATAATCTGTTTTCTTCCCTTACTGAGATGTCCCTTTGCTATCTTTAGGCTTTGGTTGTTTTCAATTGCTTTCCTTACTATTTCAGAGTTGAATTTTCTTACGTCTTCAGTGATACTTTTTCGTACTGTCTTGCATAGCTCTATATATTCCACTTTGGAAGTCACATCTTCTTTAGTTGTCCTCATCTCTCTTCTTTTTTGCATCAACATTTTGGTTTTTCCTGATAATTTGTTCACATGTAACTTGTTCTTAGACCCAGCTAATTTTGTTGCTGTTTCCATAAGAGCTTTGGTTACTTTTCTGTTAACTTCAGAAATATTCACTTCTTCCGATGTTAGGCCTTCTAAAGCAGAGAATCTGTTCTTCAGTTCCAACTTAAAGGTAATATGGTGTTTTTTAAGGTTGGTTATGTCAATACATTTTGTTTGTCTTATGAGCTTACTACGTTCAAGTTTAGTGTTGAGGTGCATCTTACATCTCACCAATTTATGGTCACTACCTGTGTTGAACTTGTTTAGCACACTGCAGTCTTCTATGACGAATTTTTTGTTATATATGTGTTATATATATATATATATATATATATATATATATAACGCAGGCATAACAAGCACAATAGAATTCTTTTAAATATGTGACAACCATAAATAATATAAGGTCAGCCACCGGGTGCCAATCTTCAGGGGGATGTACCCGACGGCTGAGCTTCTGTCGGGTGCATCCTCCCCTGAAGATTGGCACTCGGTGGCTGACCTTATATTATTTATGGTTGTCACATATTTAATATAGTTCTATTGTGCTTGTAATGTCTGCGTTATTTATGTATTTTATTTCAGGTGACATTGACCCCTGCAGCAGAGCGCGAGGTCATGGCATTATATTTTTGCAATTTTATGTTTGCTATGTTTTTGTATACATATAGTAAATTATGAACATTGGAGTCGTAAAGTGAACTCGTGCATAATTAATTAAATTAAATTAAGCTTACATTATGACTGAGATTAAATAGTGTGTGGCGAGAAGCATTTATTGGTACAAAAGTTCAGGTGTGTTAGCAAGCACCACAAAATTTTTTTTTTTTCGCATAGTGGAACCGAAGACTGGGCCCTAATCCTCGACGCCACTAATAGAAAAACATCAACACATCACACCACACGTACTTTATGGCGTCAATGAAAGCTTGGGAATTTGATGGCTGTTTTTCTGCTACCTTGTCTTTTAAATTGGTCCACAAATTTTCGATGAGGTTAAGTTCGGGACCATTACCGGGCCAGTCAAGCACAGTTATGTTTTACCTCTGCATTTAGTTCTTTATTGTCTTTGATCTGTGGCATGGAGCACCATCATGCATAAATATTGTGCATCTGTGCACGTGTATATGAGTTCACAGCTTCTCACGTAACATTTCCACATAAAAAGGACCAGTCATGGAAGTGCCAAAAAGGATAATGAAGCAGCACCGGATGCTGACATGGCACCTCATGTCATCTGACTAGGCGGATGTCTCACGGTGCTAACGGTGTATTTTTCATCGAACCGTTTTCCTTTTGGTCGTCGAACATGTGCTTCACATGATTCGAATTGACGCGCAGTTGATTCATCGGAAAAAAAGAACATGGCTCCAATTGTCAGTAGTCCACAATAGATGACGCTTCGCACACTGGAGTATCTTCTTTTTCGTGAAAGAGGTTAGTCCAGGTTTATGTGCAGGTTTGTAAGACTTTAATCCAAAATCTTTGTTAAGACGTCGGAAAGCAGTGCTGATACTAATATCAGACCCTTTTGATTGTAGAAAGCTTGATTTTCTTGCACGGACTCCTCGGAGAACGCAGAACTATTCGCCTTATGGTATTGTCATCAGGTGGGGTTGTTTTCCTTGGACGTCCACTTCTCTTTCGGTCGCTAAATTCATTTGTATCTCGATATTTCATGATCGTATTATGAATAGCAGTCTTGGTCACATTCACCTTTGTGCTTATGTCACGTTCGGAGTATCCTTCATGATGTAAAGTCACTATTTGTGCCCTCTGAGTAACACTTAATGGCGCTTTTTTCGCCCATTTTTCGTTATAATAGAAAATACGAACAAAACCTCTCACCGTGAAACCCAGAAGCAAACTGACGCTCGCACGCTTCCCCCAACTCTGTCAATAGCTGCTGCTGTATGATGATGTAACACCGGAAGGAAGTTGAGTAATACAGATAGTAGCTAACGCAATCGACAGAATTCTCCTAATACCAATTAGTGGTCTTAAAGTTTTGCAAATGACTGTATATACACACTCAGTACACTTAACATTAGAGATCTGGGTGATAAGCAGTTGGCATTGGCATCCCAGAGTAGAACAGACAAAAAATGAACGCAGGAGATAAATAGGCGGACAGCAGGGTTTCCCAACAATGTCTCGCAATCAACGCACTGTTAAAAATTGGTACTTAGAAATAAGCAAAATGTACTCATCTTTGAGTACATTTTGGGCTTATAATAGCTCCGAGTACTTGTGTCTCATTTTTGAAAAGGCACGTACTCATTTTTGAGTACATACAGGGACACAGACGTTGATGAAACTAATTCGTGTTAAAATCCAATAGTAGAATAAAATGTCGACTGAACACGATAAAAGCAAATGCAGTGCAAAACGTACCACATGTTGAAATACTTTACTAAAAAACCCCATTAGATCTTTGGAAGACACGTCGTCTTCATCATCAGATGATAAAGTGTAATATCCCGCGATGGACACTACCTTAAATACTGTTGGGCGACGTCACAAACACATATACTACGCCATCTGTGAGAGAACAATGCTGAAAACAAAGAATTTCAAATACCACCTCAACATGAAGACCTACCAACTAACACATTTGTCCATGGTTTGGCTATCATTTTTGGTACATAATCATTACAACACCTGTGTCCAAATGAGGTAATGTACAAACTTTCCATAAAAAGCATGAGTGATTGTTTACCTGGAGTGTTCAGGATAGTAACCTCATCCCACTTAGGGAAGTGGGATCCGGACGCCACCAAACAAGACAGAGCAGTTGATAGGCTTCTAGTTTTGAGGCTATACTTGTGCTCTTTTATTCTGGTGCTTAAACACCTTTTAGTGGAGCCGATGTAAACCGTATACTGTGCCTCCGGGTCGACGGCCTGTAGAGGAACTGAGTATATGCCATACCTATGTTCCAATGCAGCATGGTCCCGGTCCTTCCAAATGAAACTAAAAATGTTTCGAGTTTTGAGACCAATATTGATATATTTAGTGGTTTACACTTGTTTTTTCAAAATATTAGCGACTCTTGGAACGTACGGCAAAGCACTTACATATTGAGGTTTGCGGGTCTGTTGACTGAGTGTTGAAAGGTTAGAGTTTTTAATCTGTCGATATAGTCTGTCTAACACAGAGACTTCATAACCATGGTGTGCAGCAATCTGTTTAATCTTATCCACTTTAAGATGCCGCAACCTAGGGTTGGACGAATGAGTAATGGCTCTGCGTAGTAAAAGACTAATAGCTGAAAGTTTATAACTTAGAGGGTGGAAGGAAGACATAGGGATAATATCAATGCTGGAAGATGGCTTACGATAAACGGAATATTGAATGTGATTAGAGAGGGTCCTTTGTAACAAAAAATCCAAGAAAGAAAGACAATTATTTTCTTCTATCTCAAGAGTGAGATTAATGGATTCATATTGAGAAGAGAAAAAATCAGAAAATGTAAACAGGTCAGCTGCAGAATACGTCCAAAACACCAAAACATAATCCACATACCTTATAAAAAAATAGCGGTAACTTAGGAAATTTAGAAAGGATGTCGTTTTCAAGAGACTGGAGCAAAATTTCAGCGAGAATGGGGGATAGTGGGGAACCCATGGGTGCCCCACTATTTTGACGGTAAATAATATTGTTGTATTTGAAGTAAGACATCTTCTGTACCAGTCTCAGAGCGGAAAGTACGGCTTGAATCTCAGAAGTAGAAGTACCAAGAGCTAAAACTTAGCCTCAATGATATTATGGACTATATCAACCGGAACACTAGGGAACAACGCTTCTACGTCTGTTAATTCAAAATTCACCTAACATGAACCCGGTCGAACAATTGTGGTTCGACTTGGTAAAGCGAGTTCGCGCTACTCATCACCACTCCGAAAGGTACGGGAACTGGAGGACCTTCTATTGACATTATGGTACCATATACCTGGGGGTACCTTTTTTTTTTTTTTTGATTGGAGGTTTAACGACCACCGTGAGCAACTCAATGGGCTATAAGCAGTCGCCCGTCCCTAATTTAGGGTCACTGGTTCCGGGGAAGGGAGAGAGCCAGTGCCGTAAGACAAACACAACATCCATGCCTCACCGGGATTCCAACCCGGACCCCGTTCGGACGAATGATCAGAGGCCATCGCTTAGACCACTACGCCACCGGTGCGGCCTGGGGGTACCTATCGCGACCCCATCGAATCTATGCTTCGCCGAGTGGCCGCTGTTTTGCACGCTAAAGTGGGTCCTACAGCTCATTATCATAATGTAATGGCTCATTAGTGTACATGAGTCTCTGGTTCTCTCCCTTCCCTGGAACCAGTGGCCCTAAATTAGGGACGGGTGACTGCTTATAGCCCATTGAGCAGCTCACGGTGGTCGTTAAACCTCGAATAAAAAAAAGTGCACACGAGTCCACACATTTGTTCTTCATTGGTGCTTCATAACAGTAGAACATGCTGGCCAGAATATGAACTTGTTGGCTTTAAGTTTTAACATCAAACTGCCTTTATTAAAAAAATGCACTTCTATTATACAATCAGTATTTACGTTTTATTAACCTTTGACCCTCTGTCAGTGCTGTCAAACTTAGAAAGCTCCTCGGGGGAAAACAATATGCCGTTAATTCCGAAAATGCCGCCACCGTGTCGCAGTGGTCTAAGCGGTGGCTTATGACAGTTCGTCCAAGTGGGTTCGGGTTCGAATTCCGGTGAGGCATGGTGCATGGATGTTGTGTTTATCTTACGGCATTGGCTCTCTCCATTCCCTTGAAACAGTGGCCCTAAATTAGAGACAGGAGACTGCTTGTAGCCCATTGAGTTGCTCACGATAGTTGTTAAAACCACAACCAAACAAAAAAAAAATCATTTAGAAAACGCTTAACGAGAAGAAACCAAATTTTCATAAGAACACAGAAAATCAAAAGGAAGGTTAAATTTGAGATGGACGTCAAACAAGAATAAATACTTAAAGAGGGGTTTTGCGACAGATCACGTCAGACTAATTAGGACTTCATTCGTACGGAGCATTCGGATAGGCCACAAACGTTTAGCATATCTTTATACAGGGTGGCGAAGCTTACGGCAAAGCAAGTACATGGTAAGCGTAGGAACTTCAATGGCCGGAGCAGTGGTCTAAGCGATGGACTCTGAACATTCGTCCGAAAGGGGTCCGGCTTCGAATCCCGTGAGGCATGAATGTTGTGTTTGTCTAACGGCACTGGCTCTCCCTGAAACCAGTGGCCCTAAATTAGGGACGGGCGACTGCTTATAGCCCATTGAGTTGCTCACGGTGGTCGATTTTTTTTTTTTTTGATTGGAGGTTTAACGACCACCGTGAGCAACTCAATGGGCTATAAGCAGTCGCCCGTCCCTAATTTAGGGTCACTGGTTCCAGGGAAGGGAGAGAGCCAGTGCCGTAAGACAAACACAACATCCATGCCTCACCGGGATTCGAACCCGGACCCCGTTCGGACGCATGATCAGTGGACATCGCTTAGACCACTGCGCCACCGGGGCGGCACAAATGACTTAACTGCACCGTGAAAATCGACTGCAGTGGACAAGATATGACACTGCCAACACAGACTTTGAAAAGGTATATAAAAATGTTGATAAACGGGTCAATTGTTAACACTACAGCCCTTTTTTACGCTTTCCAACCGTAGGTTGAAGAAGCGTATATGCTCCAGCTTTGTCCGTCCGTCCGTCCGCACGATAACTCGCGTAAAAATGGTTCGATTTCGACGAAATGTTATTATGTGGTAGGGGACCGCCTGGGAACGAACCCTATTGAAAATGGGAGAAGCAGGGTCAAAAGTCACGACATAGGAGCGGGATTCATTCCATTCCTCTTATGCGTCATAACATGCGTAAAAATTGTTCGATTTCGAAGAAATTTTAGTATGTGGTAGGAAACCACCTGGGGACTACCCCTATTGAAAATGGGGGAATGGGGTCAAAGATCAGGACATAGGAGCTGGATCCATTCCATTGCCTTTGTGCGTCATAACTTGCGTAAATATGGTTCGATTTCGATGAAATGTTTGTATGTGGTAGGGAATCACCTGGGCACGAACCCAATTGAAAATGGGCGAAATGGGGTCAAAGGTCAGGTAAGGCATAAGAGCGGGATATATTTCATTGCCCTTATGCGTCATACCTTGCGTAAAAATGGTTCGATTTCGATGAAATATTAGTATGCGGTAGGGAACCACCTGGGCATGAACCCTATTGAAAATGGGCGAAATGGGGTCAAAGGTCAGGCAGGGCATAAGAGCGGGATATATTCCATTGCCCTTATGCGTCATAACTTGCGTAAAAATTGTTTGATTTCGATGAAATTTTAGTATGTGGTAGAAAACCACCTGGGGACGAACCCTATTGAAAATGGGCGAAATGGGGTCAAAGATCAGGACATAAGAGCTGGATCCAGTCCATTGTTTTTATGCTTCATAACTTGCGTAAAAATGGTTCGAATTCGATGAAATTTTAGTATGTGGTAGGGAACCACCTGGGCACGAACCCTATTGGAAATGGGCGAAATGGGGTCAAAGGTCAGGACACTGGAGTGGGATCCATTCCATTGCCCTTGTGCATCATAACTTACCTAAAATGCTTGGATTGCGACAAAACTTTATCATGTTGTTCCGGAGGTATCGTGAACCGGTTCTATTGAATATCAACGAAATGGGGTCAAAGGTCATTGCACAAAAGCCAGATTTATTCCACATAACTTGCGTAAAACTGCTTCTATTGCAAGAAAACTTTATCATGTTGTTTCGGAGGTATAGTGAACCGGTTCTGTTGAATATCATCGAAATGGGGTCAAAGGTCAGGATACAGGAGCGAGATTTATTCCACAGCCATTATCCACATAACCTGAGCAATAATTTCTAGTATATTGGAAAGCATATCATAATCAATGTATTGCATGATTTTACTAACTTGTTAAATTAAAGATGTTGTTTATTTACCAAAGTTAACTGAAATGCACGGTACATTATGACTAAATAAAACTGTACAACTGTCTTTTGCATTTAGTGCTTAGTTTCTAGAGAAAAAAGTACCGGAGCTCTAAAAATATTACGGGAAATCGTACCGTGAATTAGTGATTAACCGAAATGATAAAAATTATGTCGGTAATTGTTCTATGAAAACTACATATGGAGGGGGGTTTACTTCTGTTGTTCAGTTTGATATTTTTGTGTTCTTTAAACTGTACATTTTATTTAATTACTGCTTATCTAAACACATTTTTATTGGAGGTTTGACGACCACTGTGAGCAACTCAGTGGGCTATAAGCAGTCGCCTGTCCCTAATTTAGGGTCACTGGTTCCAGGGAAGGGAGAAAGACAATGCTGTAAGACAAATACAACATCCATGCCTCACCGGTATTCGAACCCGGACCCCTTTCGGACGAATGATCAGAAGCCTTCGCTTAGACCACTGGGCCACCGGGGTGGCCACATTTTTGTTGAAATATATATAAATAATAAAGACTGAAATTTTGACATATCTTATGAATAGCTAATTTTTGGTACCGTATTGCTGTCATGCATGTAAATCATGAAATTTCTTTAAATTTATTTAAAGCGATTTGACAATTCCTTTTTTCTCTCTCTAAAAATTAACCCGAAAATTGCATCGGCAGAAATTAACCCCTGGCTTCGGTTACCTTCAGATAATTTAGTATTGTTGCAAGCGCCCGGTCAAATTTTTTTGGTATCTATCTGGAGGATTTTTTTTTATTGGAGGTTTAACGACCACCGTGAGCAACTCAATGGGCTATAAGCAGTCGCCCGTCCCTAATTTAGGGTCACTGGTTCCAGGGAAGGGAGAGAGCCAGTGCCGTAAGACAAACACAACATCCATGCCTCACCAGGATTCGAACCCGGACCCCGTTCGGACGAATGATCAGAGGCCATCGCTTAGACCACTGCGCCACCGGGGCGGCAACTGGAGGAATCACGACACTTGGTCCAAGTAGTAAATTTCCCTTTCTCAAACTCATTCAACACCTTTCCTCGACTCGTGCTGCCGACGTTCAGCATGGGAGCTGCTAATGCTACCAAATCCACTAGAAACGAAGTATTTATGTAACTCCCGCGATTTGCATACTTCAGCAATTTTGTGCGCTTATGATAACAAGCACTGTTGCCATCCCCGGGACATAAATCACGATTCCAACATTTTTGCTGTAGGTGGTTACGTGTTTTTGTAACATAGCATTTCTAATAAATTTCTCTAAAAGTCTTACCTGTAGCTTAATTGCTACAGTTGCAACGCTCCTAGCCAATCCCCTCCAGTCCGAAGGTCTCGGTTTTTACCTGTCTTTTTGGATTCGAATCAGGCTGGGACGTAAGATGCGGTTAGACAGGCTCTTCAAATAACCAACTCAAAAAGTACTCATACACAGAAATCCAATTTGTAACTCTTTATGTAATCAAAAGTAAGTCGAAATACTCCAATAATTAAATTAGGCAAATTTTACACATTATTGCAGAACAACTAAGCAAACTCTTAACATCTTTCACCATCTATCGAGTTATTATTAGCGCTTTATACACAATTCCACAAATTATCCAACAAACTCAAATTTGGTAAACACTTAGTATTTGGAACATATTGTTGCGACCTTTGGCCTTTAGATGTCAGGATGCCCAATTATTTTCCGGACTGCGATTCGAATCACTGGATCCGCCAATACCTCGTTAGGCAATTAGCCGACACAGTACACCAATAAACCAATGAAGGCACAGTATAACAATTAAAACAGGGATTTAATAGATATATGCATGAATTACACCGGATTCTTCATCTAATAATGAAAGTTATAATTTCCGGCCAGCTTTGGCCCTTTTCGGTGTTTCAGAAAATATGTCCTAACGAAACGTCTGTTTGTTCACAATGGGCCGCAAATAAAATACTGGTAAAAAAGTACTTACATAGGTCCTTGAGTATCCACAGTATTGATGACACCAAAAACAACACAACACTCACTCACATTCACTAATATGTTGGCACTACGGGTAGTTTGATCTTAACTTCCATCACCGCTCATTCTTTGCTGTGGCTAAAGCGATGTCGTTCCCCGGTCACTGGAGGTACGTAATCAGACACACACACACAAGATTTCTCTCCCCGCTTTGAACACAAAGAGGCTAGCAGTTACTTCAGAGCTCTGTCTGCAGGGAGGCTGGGCTCCTCCGTGGTTCCCGAGGCTGGCGTTTCTCCTCTCTCTCTCTCTCCCTCTCGATGAGCGAGGATATTCCGTATTTATTATTTCTATGTCTGCATTTCACCTGAAATGGCTCCTTACGACAGGTATCCGTGGTCCGGCGAGGTGAAGAAAGTTCCCAGGCAGATCTGGTGCTAGTTAGTCCTCAGCTTATGTTTTCAGCTGGCTTCACTTCTTATGCTTAGAACGCAAGAGCACGCAGAGGGCAAGCATTTGTTCTAGCGCGAGACAAAATTCTTCCTCATTCTCTCGGCTCACAATCGGACTCTGTAACTCTCAACAACAATCTCCCGTTTCCAAGAAATTGGTAAGCGATGAATTCTAACACTTGAAACCGCGACATATTTATTATAAACCGCTCTTCAAGTCCAAGAGCTTTCCCATTGTTTCGCGCGCGGCACAGACAAAAGCTTCAAACGCTTTTGCCGTCCAAACACTTTTGAGTCATGGGAAATAGCTTTTAAACGCTGCCCCGTCCCATTTCCGTTCATGGGCTCTTTGTTCTCGTGGCAAACACCTGCAACTCGCCACTTGAATTCAAAGTGCCAGCAGATCTTTTCTTTATATACCGTCGCTCGCAAGTGTTTAAATTATAACTCTCTGTTAATTAAAACCCCCAATCAAGTTTCAATTACCGTTAATTAGGCACGCCTCTCGCCAATTAATTATGCGAGGGGGGATCGTCACAATATTATCAAGTTCTCACTTTCAAGTTATACAACAAAAGAATTTAACAATAACACAACAAGAAAATTACTTTCACGAATGCTCAGCTTTCTAACTACTATCCTACCCTAAATTTCTCTAATCATACTCAATATCCTCTGCCAGTAAACAATTAAGGATTATTGAAATGAAAATAAATCATAACTCACGCCATGCAATCCGGGAAATCTCTTCACAGGAACTGCTTTTTAATACAATTCCATGCAGCAGAATTAACCCGCAACTAATCCAGGCACAATACGTCAGGAATCAGTTCCAAACAGAAGAACATCTCCAACAGAAGAATACCTTCACATAATTCCAGCACAGCGCAAAAGGGATCCAATCGATGAGCTCGTAAAACCCAACGACTAGGTGACTTTCAGGACGCCATCCAGCAAAAGCAACTTCACTACCAAAGTTCTCAGAAAACAGTTTCCCGGCAAGAATGTAACGCAGTCCCATCCGAGCATAGTACCCCAGGAATCACGTTCCCTCCAGGAAGACGTCAACAACAGGTCCAGCACGACGCAGCAGGTATCTAATTGATGAACCTTTAAGGCTTAACGGTGAGGTGACTCTCAAGAAGCCATCCAGGAAAAACAACTTTACGGACAAAGCTCTCAGACAGCAGTTTCTTGACCAGCACGTATTCAGTCTCATCCCAGCATAGCACCTCAGGAATAAGGTTCCCTCCAGGAAGACGACAGCAACAGAATAACTTCCAGTACATCCAGCATAGCGCAGCAGGTATCCAATCGATGTACCTTTAAGGCTTACAGCAAGAATAACTTCAACCACACATCAAGTCAATATCCCTGCTTGCATCGTTTCATCAGGACTCGCCGAGAACAGTAAACCTCACACAGGTTACCCCGGAAGGCAGCAACAAAACAACAACAAATAACTAAATGAAAGAACCAAGCCAAAAGCCAAGCAAACAGGCTAAGGCAAGCCAAGCGTCCAAGATCAAATGATCATATGTAGAGGACTTTAGGAAGGGAGTGTCTGACCCCAGGTCTTAAACAACTCATAGAAATAGGAAGCTAGGAGATTTAGGCTAGAGTGCCCGATAGGAAAGTGACACGGAAGCGAAGTAGAAAGGGGAGGAAGACGCCCTTATTTATTACCGTGGGGCCAGTACCCGGAGTCCGACGGCTTAACGTGTCCATTCGACGCACGGCGGATATTTAGTGGATCGAGCGTTCGTACCTGCCTGGGATCGAACCTGAGGTCCTTTCCGCGGCAGTCACGAACGTTGGCCACTAGGCCGCTCACGGCCCCAAGCGTCCAAGATCCGTGGAAGTCGTTATAAATAGTGAAAGAAGCCTCGGACATCGACGACTTCCCATCTCGCCTTCAACAGACGTCATCGTATCACACATTTACATAACTTCACTCCAGAACTATTTTACGACACACAACGTAAATAACATTTACATGGCAAAGGAAAAAAATATATGTATTCAACAATTTTAACTTCCAACAAAAACACATTTGAAGAATAAAAATTATACAATCGTACTTTCGGAACGCCAGCACGTGAGTGTTACCATAAAGAAAAGTACTTAGAATTTACCTGAAATAAAATAAATTCCCAAATTTAAATTTAACTAATTTTTAATATTAATTTAAACAAATAAACTCTCCGTTTTAAGGCAGTACATAACTCCGGTCAGTGACCTCGGGACGAAACCCTACCAGAACATCACACAGTTAGGACTTTTTAAAACATTTTTGATGTCATTTATTCACTTTCACATACAGACTACTATGAGGGATTTTGCTGCTTCAAAATTAACGTTATTTTTGCAATGTTTTCTTCAAAATGGTTGATGGTAATAAGTTATCACTATGAAACGCGGTGTACTCTGGTGCTCAAAATAAAAGGATAATTTATCAATTCGTACAAGGGATAAAAATTAATGGAGATTATCTAACCCACCTTCGTTTTGCTGATGACGTAGTCATTTTTGCAACTACCCCATCAGAGCTGCAGAGTATGATCCAGGAACTTGCTGACAAGAGTAAAGAAGTGGGATTAAAAATGAACTTTCAGAAGACAAAAGTGATGTTCAATGCTTTTACAAGAAATGAAGATTTATCGATTGATGGAGAAAAGCTGGAGATAACAGACACGTACGTTTATCTTGGACAGCAGATATCAAGTGAGGGTTACATTGAGGAAGAAATTAATCGCCGTACAAAACTTGCCTGGAGAGCTTTTAGAAGAAACAGCATAATTTTCTAGAGCAATATGCCATTATGTCTTAAAAGAAAAGTGTTTGATTAATGCATCTTTCCAGTGCTTACGTATGGTGCAGAGACGTGGACCTTAACTAAAAGAGACATACAAAGGCTGCAGACAACTCAAAGCAGCATGGAGAGGTGCATGCTTGGTGTAACCAGGAGAGATAAGAAGAGGAACTCGTGGATCCGAAAACTGACAAGAGTGGAAGACATCATGATCAGAGTTAAATCCCTGAAATGGCAATGGGCTGGACATACTGCCAGAAGGACAGACCATCGATGGATAGCCGGAATTTTAGATTGGATTCCAAGGGACAGGAAAAGACCCAGAAGAAGACCTCATGGGAGATGGGTGGATGAAATTCGAAAGTATGCGGGAGTGACATGGAGGAGACTGGCACAAGACAGACCGTTGTGGAGGAAACTTGGGGAGACCTTCGTCTAGCAGTGGATTGATAATGGTTGACAATGATGATGATGATGATGACATAACTCGAACTATTTTATGAGGAAATTCAATAAAATTTTTTAAAGACGTTAATTATTACTTTAGTTATGTAACTCAGGCAGATGAGAATCATAATCTTATAATCTGCATGTGGTGATATCATTATCTTGTAATTTACATGTAGGAGCAGTTCATGAAGCGATATATAATTTTTTTTGCTTAAGGTATATGATATTTTAATATGGAGTATGACACCCTTGATAGCTATTAAGCTGAAACAACCACTCCTCATACTGTTTATGAGGGTATTGGTGAGGTCTTGAGGGACTAACGATCCCTTCTGAACAAAAGCTGTTCTTAGTTCTTGAAGTGCCCCGACAGGGTGCTAAAAAGCTTCAATGTGTCTGCCCAGATCATCCTCAACGGTATATAGATTAGGGGATTAGGGTCACCTATAAATTCCGAGAATATCTTCCTCTTCGAGAAAAGCGTCGAACTCAAACTAGTTGGGCATTATTGTCCATTAAAACAAAACATTGACAGACGGCTCCTTTGAATGGCCTGACACATGGGATAAGGGTCTTGTCTCTGCACCTCTGGGCAGTAACAGAGCAATTCTTAAAGATGTGGAACTCTGTGCGTCCGCTCGTCATGATGCCGGCCATGACAATCACTCCACTGCCACCACAGCCGTCCTTTTCTCTGATGTTAGAAGGACTTCTGCGGGGCGCTGGTTCTCAGCAGATGAGAATACGTCGCGAATCAGCATTCAAGTTGAATCGCGATTTACTGTGAAAAGAACAATCGCTCCCTGGTCTGCACTCCAAGTGCGATATTGGCGACGCAACGTTAAAAGAGCTCATCGGACAGCGGAAGTTAGAAGGACGCAAATAACTAACTGGTCTTCTTGCATAAAGACATTACTCACGAAGTCTTCTACAAAGCGTATGCCATGAAGCCCTTGTAGCTCCTACAAGCTCCAAAGAAAGTTGGCTAGCGGACAATTTCTTTCCTCAGGAGTCAAACTCATATAGGAACGTCTGTAGTGGCTTTGAAAAGGCCTTGTTCTGGTCAAAGGCGAACATCTCCTGCTGTTTGAAACTGTCTCCAGGGAAGTGACAAGACATTTTCTGGAACGCTCAATGCTCTGGAAACTTCCGTCTGGACTAGCTTGCTTCCATCCTAAAGATAGCTCCCCAGCACGGAGAATCATCCATACGATGCCTTTGTGACATCGACTTAAGCGGTTCGCGACACTGGGCACAATGATTTTAGGGTCCCCCACGGCATCCCGTGTTATGTGCATGCCTGGCAGATTAGGACATTCATTTGCCAATAATATGGTGTCCTATTTATTTGTGGAAATTGTCCTTTTATAGGTTTCAACGTACAGTTCTAAAATTAGTATTTTAATTTTCTTTCAGTGAATGAACATTGCGAATATGTTTGATACAAAGCAAGTAATATACAACTATATTTTAGGGGCCTCTTCAAAGGTCGGGCCCTGGGCACGTGCCGCGAATGCCAATTCAAAAATCAGGTCCTGGACGTGTCACTGAAATGAAAGAAGACTTCCCTAGAACATCTACATTATGCGAGCAAATCGCGCGTCTTTTTTAACGCAATCCTAATTTGCATTTTTCCGGCTTACCTGTGCAGAAGGTAAATGCAGGAAGGTAGGTCTTCAACTTTGCGAAATTTACATGTCCGCCAATTTTTAGTGCTTATGTTACATCTCTATAAGTTTTTTTTATATCACCTTATAATTTTGAGCACAAGTGTAGATTAACAAATCAAATGTCTCAGGGACTGCAATAGGAAGAGCTGTGACTTCAGTTCCCGTAACCCTATTTAAGCACTAAGATCTTAGCTTCACCGAACGCTATGTGGTTGGCAAGGGCCCAGTTCAAATGTGTCGTCGCCGCCCCGGTGGCGCAGTGGTCTAAGCGATGGCCTCTGATCATTCGTCCGAACGGGGTCCGGGTTCGAATCCCGGTGAGGCATGGATGTTGTGTTTGTCTTACGGCACTGGCTCTCTCCTTTCCCTGGAACCAGTGACCCTAAATTAGGGACGGGCGACTGCTTATAGCCCATTGAGTTGCTCACGGTGGTCGTTAAACCTCCAATCAAAAAAAAAAAAAAAAAAAACCTCCAATCCAAAAAAAAAAAAAAAAAAAAAATGTGTCGTTCTGCCTCATACAGAAAAGGAGAAAAAATGTTTGGGAAGCCTTGTTTCCTTATAAATGAAATCTTTCTCCCATTCGCGTGATTGCCATGCTGGATTCGTATCATTAACGCAATGTCATATCCATAATACCTTTGCAACTCTCGCGCTTTGTCAAACAATCGCGTGATCGTCTCATTTCACATTTCTGCATGTGTTATTTTAAATTTATTGCTACTGGTCAAGAAGGTTAGTTCAAAGCGATATATTTGTGGCCAGTGTTTTAGCTACTGTAGCGTTTCAAAGACAAGTCAAAGGTCTAAGTTTAAGATGGATCATCGCCCAGTGTTTTCCGTTGAAGATTGGTCTGAGCTTGACCAAATGAGAAGCGACCGGTCCGGCACCGACTCATATCTTCAGCATGTGACATCGAATGAAGAAGAGAAACTCACCCAGGTGATGACCGACGTACCCGAATGCACCCAGCAGCGATCCACCAGAGAAATTGCGTTGATAACTAAGCAGTCATCGTACTGGAAAAACGTACTCGAACGAACCACAGAAACGATGTGTGAGGAGATAGTGCAGTTAACTCTTACGAGAAAAACGATTGAAGTAATTATATCGGTCTGCGAGGCGGCTATGAACATCACGAAGCAGTGCCTTCATGTACGGAGCCAAAGAGTTAGCACCGATCTGGTAGATGACTACGTCCAATCAGCTCTCTTGAATGAAATGGATCTGCTCCAGAGATGTCATATTCTTTACCATCAAGCATTGTCTGATGCCGTACTGCAGTTAGAGAAGAACGAAACGGCTAAACCTGACCTTGAGAACGACTGGATGGACAAGTGGGAAGCAAATATTATTGATACCACATGTAAAAATATGACAGATACGTCAAAGGAAAAGACTGATTTACCTACTGACCTACAGTTGGATCCTCTGAAATACTCATCTCCGGAAGAGTGGCTCTTGCACACGAAAATAGATATTCTGTACTCGGACATGCGAACTCGGGAATCTGAAAAATTGCGCTTTGACATTGACGCTGTCATCAAGGAGTGTGCGAGAAAAATTGCAGGACAATCAGAATTCGTTTCGCTGGAGCTGGCACGAAACGTGGAAGAGCTTGAAATGCGCCTGCCAACTCTCAGAAAATATCTGATGTTGACAATTACCGCGGCTGACGATGCAGTGCCATCTCGGAATGACTTGCGCGATGAAATCATTGTCGAAAGGGAACCTTTGGATTTAGCACAGACCCGCCTCCACATGAGAAATATGCCGCCGAATATGGAGCGATGCATGGATGATGCTCCCTTGATCCTCATAGACAAAGCAGTCATGTCGACTGACTCTATACGCTTATTTAACGTGGACAGACTCAAGGAGAATAAACATATTCTTGAAAAGGGAATCACTACCACAGAGCAGAGTCTTGATATTGATAAAGTGCGTTGCGCACTGCTTCGGGAAAAATTTCCACCGGAACTTCACTTCCTGGGAAACGTTTTTTGAAATTTCGCAAATTGCGTCGCCTGTGAGAAATTAATCTCTATAAAGTGTCTATTTATATATCAAAAACTTTCAAGATTCGCGTTGAAATATTGATTCTTGGCTATGTGATCATTAACGAGAAATGAACGTGATATGACTGTCTTAAGTAGAAAGATGTATACACAGATTTAAATAAAAGCAAAACTAATGAATGAAACATGAATGTTTATAAGAAAATAATGTTCAGCGCCAAGAAATTCTGATCATTAATACAGTTATATCAGTTTGATGAATGTTCATTTTTTAACTCTTGTCTTATATTTTAAATGAATTCTGATGCCATTTTAAATAACGCAATTTGAAACTCACGGAGTTTTATGCATTTTTGTAAATAAGATTTTGTATGTATGATCGACGGAACGAAGTACATTTAGTTGTTGAGAATGAATGTTCAGTTGTATTAGGCAAAATATTTCATACAACTTCGAAAATATTTCATTTATTCGCATGATGCCTTGTGACAAAATGTTTTGTCCTGTAAGGTAAATAACGTGTGTATTGTGTTTCACTATCTCCACATTTCCTTCTCACATTAAGCAGTTAAACTGTGAATCTTCAATATAAGGGTGGTAAAATGTTTAATTTGTTGAACTTCGGTAAATTTTTTACTAGCTATGGACAATTTATCCATGTTTCATCACTATCAGAAACAATTTTACAATAAGTTCTTTGTGTCAGGTGAAACCTTATTGCCACATGTACTAATTAATGGTGTATTGGTTGTTTTGTGGAATTTAGATTGCCTTTGCATTTTCTGAAACCTGCGTTTCGTGGAAGTAGATTTCTTACTAAGAGAAGTCGTTACGTCATTTTAAAATTAAATAGAATTTAATATTTGAACCATTGAAAGATCTCAAAACATTCTACTTTGTATTCGATAAAAGAACTTCGAGTAATAATGACAATTTTTCTGAGAACTGTAGCACTTTATCGCTGTATTTTGATGATTTGTTCCAAATTTTGGGATTTTTTTACTTAAGTTTCCTTCTGAAATTTAAAAAAAAAAAGAAAAACCAGAGGGGTACAGAGCAGTGTTTCACCAATCAGGTTACTCACAATAATACTTCTGGAGATTTCCTGAGTGTCTTAACCGTGAAGCCATAAGCTGGAGGAATTGGACGTTATTTACAAAACACCCATATAATTTCAGCGGTGCATATTTTGGAATTGGGGGGTTTTGGGTTGCAGAAACCATGTTAATATCAAACCGTAATAAATTATGCTTCTTACACAAGTGACGTTTTCACTTTTAAAGTTATTATATTTTGTTTGCAATTCGCACTAACGTTCGTGTACTTCAATTTAAAATAAAAATGGGAAAGAACCTCAAAATAATTAAAAATTTTATAAATTCAGCATTTCCTTACACACTGGCAGCAAGTTACGATTCGCAGTTGAAAACATTTGCGATGAAAGAAGGCGACTCAGCCAACACAAAATGCATCGCAATAGCCTTGAAATCCATCTGCTTCCTCACACTTTGACGGGCGTCGCTTGCGGTTGTAGGCTTCACGCAAAGTGCTACTCATCCATTAACAAGGGAATCTCCAAATATCCTTTTCTAACTTCCTTATGTTTCCCAGCATTTTTTTACTTCGCGGAACCCTTGAAGTAAGCCTTCAACCATCGCGGAAGCACAGCTCGCGTAATTAAGCCAGACCTACACGATGTTAATCCGTTAGCGTAATACTTAGTTTATTTTATCAGGTTATCAAAAAAGAACGAATAAAATGACATAAGTAACATTGAATTGGGTTGAAAAAACACATAAACGATTCTAACATAAATTATATTATAAAGTAAGAATACTTAATAATATAATATTAATTATCTTCTTGCACGAATAATATACAAATAAATGGAACAATATTCTTCAGAAAGTCAAGTAAAACCCATTTTTAAATTGCCTAAGCAATACAGACAATTCTTCCTAGTGTCCTATCTTTCGGCTCTCACTATTTATATTTGATTTGGATATCGAATCGTTATCACCTAACCAAGGGCGGATTAGGAGGACCAAACCATGCCGCGAATTTTATTCCCTTTTTTTTTTTTTTGATTGGAGGTTTTACGACCACCGTGAGCAACTCAATGGGCTATAAGCAGTCGCTCGTCCTTAATTTAGGGTCACTGGTTCCAGGGAAGGGAGAGAGCCAGTGCCGTAAGACAAACACAACATCCATGCCTCACCGGGATTCGAACCCGGACCCCGTTCGGACGAATGATCAGAGGCCATCGCTTAGACCACTGGGGCACCTGGGCGGTGGTCTTCCGCTTTGCAAAATTTACATGTCCGCCAATTTTTAGTGCTTATGTTACATCTCTAAAAGTTTTTTTTATATCACCTTTTAATTTTGAGCACAAGTGTAGATTAACAAATCAAATGTCTCAGGGACTGCAATAGGAAGAGCTGTGACTTCAGTTCCCGTAACCCTATTTAAGCTCTAAGATCTTAGCTTCACCGAACGCTATGTGGTTGGCAAGGGCCCAGTTCAAATGTGTCGTCGCCGCCCCGGTGGCGCAGTGGTCTAAGCGATGGCCTCTGATCATTCGTCCGAACGGGGTCCGAATTCGAATCCCGGTGAGGCATGGATGTTGTGTTTGTCTTACGGCACTGGTTCTCTCCTTTCCCTGGAACCAGTGACCCTAAATTAGGGACGGGCGATTGCTTATAGCCCATTGAGTTGCTCACGGTGGTCGTTAAACCTCCAACCAAAAAAAAAAAAAAAAAATGTGTCGTTCTGCCTCATACAGAAAAGGAGAAAAAATGTTTGGGAAGCCTTGTTTCCTTATAAATGAAATCTTTCTCCCATTCGCGTGATTGCCATGCTCGATTCGTATCATTAACGCAATGTCATATTGATAATACCTTTGCAATTCTCGCGCTTTGTCAAACAATCGCGTGATCGTCTCATTTCACATTTCTGCATGTGTTATTTTAAATTTATTGCTACTGGTCAAGAAGGTTAGTTCAAAGCGATATATTTGTGGCCAGTGTTTTAGCTACTGTAGCTTTTCAAAGACAAGTCAAAGGTCTAAGTTTAAGATGGATCATCGCCCAGTGTTTTCCGTTGAAGATTGGTCTGAGCTTGACCAAATGAGAAGCGACCGGTCCGGCACCGACTCATATCTTCAGCATGTGACATCGAATGAAGAAGAGAAACTCACCCAGGTGATGACCGACGTACCCGAATGCACCCAGCAGCGATCCACCAGAGAAATTGCGTTGATAACTAAGCAGTCATCGTACTGGAAAAACGTACTCGAACGAACCACAGAAACGATGTGTGAGGAGATAGTGCAGTTAACTCTTACGAGAAAAACGATTGAAGTAATTATATCGGTCTGCGAGGCGGCTATGAACATCACGAAGCAGTGCCTTCATGTACGGAGCCAAAGAGTTAGCACCGATCTGGTAGATGACTACGTCCAATCAGCTCTCTTGAATGAAATGGATCTGCTCCAGAGATGTCATATTCTTTACCATCAAGCATTGTCTGATGCCGTACTGCAGTTAGAGAAGAACGAAACGGCTAAACCTGACCTTGAGAACGACTGGATGGACAAGTCGGAAGCAAATATTATTGATACCACATGTAAAAATATGACAGATACGTCAAAGGAAAAGACTGATTTACCTACTGACCTACAGTTGGATCCTCTGAAATACTCATCTCCGGAAGAGTGGCTCTTGCACACGAAAATAGATATTCTGTACTCGGACATGCGAACTCGGGAATCTGAAAAATTGCGCTTTGACATTGACGCTGTCATCAAGGAGTGTGCGAGAAAAATTGCAGGACAATCAGAATTCGTTTCGCTGGAGCTGGCACGAAACGTGGAAGAGCTTGAAATGCGCCTGCCAACTCTCAGAAAATATCTGATGTTGACAATTACCGCGGCTGACGATGCAGTGACATCTCGGAATGACTTGCGCGATGAAATCATTGTCGAAAGGGAACCTTTGGATTTAGCACAGACCCGCCTCCACATGAGAAATATGCCGCCGAATATGGAGCGATGCATGGATGATGCTCCCTTGATCCTCATAGACAAAGCAGTCATGTCGACTGACTCTATACGCTTATTTAACGTGGACAGACTCAAGGAGAATAAACATATTCTTGAAAAGGGAATCACTACCACAGAGCAGAGTCTTGATATTGATAAAGTGCGTTGCGCACTGCTTCGGGAAAAATTTCCACCGGAACTTCACTTCCTGGGAAACGTTTTTTGAAATTTCGCAAATTGCGTCGCCTGTGAGAAATTAATCTCTATAAAGTGTCTATTTATATATCAAAAACTTTCAAGATTCGCGTTGAAATATTGATTCTTGGCTATGTGATCATTAACGAGAAATGAACGTGATATGACTGTCTTAAGTAGAAAGATGTATACACAGATTTAAATAAAAGCAAAACTAATGAATGAAACATGAATGTTTATAAGAAAATAATGTTCAGCGCCAAGAAATTCTGATCATTAATACAGTTATTTCATTTTGATGAATGTTCATTTTTTAACTCTTGTCTTATATTTTAAATGAATTTTGATGCCATTTTAAATAACGCAATTTGAAACTCACGGAGTTTTATGCATTTTTGTAAATAAGATTTTGTATGTATGATCGACGGAACGAAGTACATTTAGTTGTTGAGAATGAATGTTCAGTTGTATTAGGCAAAATATTTCATACAACTTCGAAAATATTTCATTTATTCGCATGATGCCTTGTGACAAAATGTTTTGTCCTGTAAGGTAAATAACGTGTGTATTGTGTTTCACTATCTCCACATTTCCTTCTCACATTAAGCAGTTAAACTGTGAATCTTCAATATAAGGGCGGAAAAATGTGTAATTTGTTGAACTTCGGTAAATTTTTTACTAGCTATGGAAAATTTATCCATGTTTCATCACTATCAGAAACAATTTTACAATAAGTTCTTTGTGTCAGGTGAAACCTTATTGCCACATGTACTCATTAATGGTGTATTGGTTGTTTTGTGTACTTTTGTGGAATTTAGATTGCCTTTGCATTTTCTGAAACCTGCGTTTCGTGGAAGTAGATGTCTTACTAAGAGAAGTCGTTACGTCATTTTAAAATTAAATAGAATTCAATATTTGAACCATTGAAAGATCTCAAAACATTCTACTTTGTATTCGATAAAAGAACTTCGAGTAATAATGACAATTTTTCTGAGAACTGTAGCACTTTATCGCTGTATTTTGATGATTTGTTCCAAATTTTGGGATTTTTTTTTACTTAAGTTTGCTTCTGAAATTTAAAAAAAGAAGAAAAAACAGAGGGGTATAGAGCAGTGTTTCACCAAGGAGGTTACTCACAATAATACTTCTGGAGATTCCCTGAGTGTCTTAACCGTGAAGCCATAAGCTGGAGGAATTGGACGTTATTTACAAAACACCCATATAATTTCAACGGTGCATATTTTGGAATTGGGTGGTTTTGGGTTGCAGAAACCATGTTAATATCAAACCGTAATGAATTATGCTTCTTACACAAGTGACGTTTTCGCTTTTAAATTTATTATATTTTGTTTGCAATTCGCACTAACGTTCGTGTACTTCAATTTAAAATAAAAATGGGAAAGAACCTCAAAATAATTAAAAATTTTATAAATTCAGCATTTCCTTACACACTGACAGCAAGTTACGATTCGCAGTTGAAAACATTTGCGATGAAAGAAGGCGATTCAGCCAACACAAAATGCATCGCAATAGCCTTGAAATCCATCTGCTTCCTCACACTTTGACGGGCGTCGCTTGCGGTTGTAGTCTTCACGCAAAGTGGTACTCATCCATTAACAAGGGAATCTCCAAATATCCTTTTCTAACTTCCTTGTGTTTCCCAGCCTTTTTTTACTTCGCGGAACCCTTGAAGTAAGCCTTCAACCATCGCGGAAGCACAGCTCGCGTAATTAAACCAGACTTACACGATGTTTAATCCGTTAGCGTAATACTTAGTTTATTTTATCAGGTTATCAAAAAAGAACGAATAAACATGACATAAGTAACATTGAATTGGGTTGGAAAAACACATAAACGATTCTAACATAAATTATATTATAAAGTAAGAATACTTAATAATATAATATTAATTATCTTCTTGCACGAATAACATACAAAGAAATGGAACAATGTTCTTCAGAAGTTCAAGTAAAACCCATTTTTAAATAGCCTAAGCAATACAGACAATTCTTCCTAGTGTCCTATCTTTCGGCTCTCACTATTTATATTTGATTTGGATATCGAATCGTTATCACTTAACCAAGGGCGGATTAGGAGGACCAAACCATGCCGCGAATTTTAGTCCTGTTTTTTTTTTGATTGGAGGTTTTACGACCACCGTGAGCAACTCAATGGGCTATAAGCAGTCGCCCGTCCTTAATTTAGGGTCACTGGTTCCAGGGAAGGGAGAGAGCCAGTGCCGTAAGACAAACACAACATCCATGCCTCACCGGGATTCGAACCCGGACCCCGTTCGGACGAATGATCAGAGGCCATCGCTTAGACCACTGCGGCACCGGGGCGATGGTCTTCCGCTTTGCGAAATTTACATGTCCGCCAATTTTTAGTGCTTAGGTTACATCTCTATAAGTTTTTTTATATCACCTTTTAATTTTGAGCACAAGTGTAGATTAACAAATCAAATGTCTCAGGGACTGCAATAGGAAGAGCTGTGACTTCAGTTCCCGTAACCCTATTTAAGCTCTAAGATCTTAGCTTCACCGAACGCTATGTGGTTGGCAAGGGCCCAGTTCAAATGTGTCGTTCTGCCTGATACAGAAAAGGAGAAAAATGTTTCGGAAGCCTTGTTTCCTTATAAATGAAATCTTTCTCCCATTCACGTGATTGTCATGCTGGATTTGTATCATTAACGCAATGTCATATCCATAATACCTTTGCAATTCTCGCGCTTTGTCAAACAATCGCGTGATCGTCTCATTTCACATTTCTGCATGTGTTATTTTAAATTTATTGCTACTGGTCAAGAAGGTTAGTTCAAAGCGATATATTTGTGGCCAGTGTTTTAGCTACTGTAGCTTTTCAAAGACAAGTCAAAGGTCTAAGTTTAAGATGGATCATCGCCCAGTGTTTTCCGTTGAAGATTGGTCTGAGCTTGACCAAATGAGAAGCGACCGGTCCGGCACCGACTCATATCTTCAGCATGTGACATCGAATGAAGAAGAGAAACTCACCCAGGTGATGACCGACGTACCCGAATGCACCCAGCAGCGATCCACCAGAGAAATTGCGTTGATAACTAAGCAGTCATCGTACTGGAAAAACGTACTCGAACGAACCACAGAAACGATGTGTGAGGAGATAGTGCAGTTAACTCTTACGAGAAAAACGATTGAAGTAATTATATCGGTCTGCGAGGCGGCTATGAACATCACGAAGCAGTGCCTTCATGTACGGAGCCAAAGAGTTAGCACCGATCTGGTAGATGACTACGTCCAATCAGCTCTCTTGAATGAAATGGATCTGCTCCAGAGATGTCATATTCTTTACCATCAAGCATTGTCTGATGCCGTACGGCAGTTAGAGAAGAACGAAACGGCTAAACCTGACCTTGAGAACGACTGGATGGACAAGTGGGAAGCAAATATTATTGATACCACATGTAAAAATATGACAGATACGTCAAAGGAAAAGACTGATTTACCTACTGACCTACAGTTGGATCCTCTGAAATACTCATCTCCGGAAGAGTGGCTCTTGCACACGAAAATAGATATTCTGTACTCGGACATGCGAACTCGGGAATCTGAAAAATTGCGCTTTGACATTGACGCTGTCATCAAGGAGTGTGCGAGAAAAATTGCAGGACAATCAGAATTCGTTTCGCTGGAGCTGGCACGAAACGTGGAAGAGCTTGAAATGCGCCTGCCAACTCTCAGAAAATATCTGATGTTGACAATTACCGCGGCTGACGATGCAGTGACATCTCGGAATGACTTGCGCGATGAAATCATTGTCGAAAGGGAACCTTCGGATTTAGCACAGACCCGCCTCCACATGAGAAATATGCCGCCGAATATGGAGCGATGCATGGATGATGCTCCCTTGATCCTCATAGACAAAGCAGTCACGTCGACTGACTCTATACGCTTATTTAACGTGGACAGATTCAAGGAGAATAAACATATTCTTGAAAAGGGAATCACTACCACAGAGCACAGTCTTGATATTGATAAAGTGCGTTGCGCACTGCTTCGGGAAAAATTTCCACCGGAACTTCACTTCCTGGGAAACGTTTTTTGAAATTTCGCAAATTGCGTCGCCTGTGAGAAATTAATCTCTATAAAGTGTCTATTTATATATCAAAAACTTTCAAGATTCGCGTTGAAATATTGATTCTTGGCTATGTGATCATTAACGAGAAATGAACGTGATATGACTGTCTTAAGTAGAAAGATGTATAAACAGATTTAAATAAAAGCAAAACTAATGAATGAAACATGAATGTTTATAAGAAAATAATGTTCAGCGCCAAGAAATTCTGATCATTAATACAGTTATATCATTTTGATGAATGTTTCATTTTTTAACTCTTGTCTTATATTTTAAATGAATTTTGATGCCATTTTAAATAACGCAATTTGAAACTCACGGAGTTTTATGCATTTTTGTAAATAAGATTTTGTATGTATGATCGACGGAACGAAGTACATTTAGTTGTTGAGAATGAATGTTCAGTTGTATTAGGCAAAATATTTCATACAACTTCGAAAATATTTCATTTATTCGCATGATGCCTTGTGACAAAATGTTTTGTCCTGTAAGGTAAATAACGTGTGTATTGTGTTTCACTATCTCCACATTTCCTTCTCACATTAAGCAGTTAAACTGTGAATCTTCAATATAAGGGCGGAAAAATGTGTAATTTGTTGAACTTCGGTAAATTTTTTACTAGCTATGGACAATTTATCCATGTTTCATCACTATCAGAAACAATTTTACAATAAGATCTTTGTGTCAGGTGAAACCTTATTGCCACATGTACTCATTAATGGTGTATTGGTTGTTTTGTGTACTTTTGTGGAATTTAGATTGCCTTTGCATTTTCTGAAACCTGCGTTTCGTGGAAGTAGATGTCTTACTAAGAGAAGTCGTTACGTCATTTTAAAATTAAATAGAATTCAATATTTGAACCATTGAAAGATCTCAAAACATTCTACTTTGTATTCGATAAAAGAACTTCGAGTAATAATGACAATTTTTCTGAGAACTGTAGCACTTTATCGCTGTATTTTGATGATTTGTTCCAAATTTTGGGATTTTTTTACTTAAGTTTGCTTCTGAAATTTAAAAAAAGAAGAAAAAACAGAGGGGTATAGAGCAGTGTTTCACCAAGGAGGTTACTCACAATAATACTTCTGGAGATTCCCTGAGTGTCTTAACCGTGAAGCCATAAGCTGGAGGAATTGGACGTTATTTACAAAACACCCATATAATTTCAACGGTGCATATTTTGGAATTGGGTGGTTTTGGGTTGCAGAAACCATGTTAATATCAAACCGTAATGAATTATGCTTCTTACACAAGTGACGTTTTCGCTTTTAAAGTTATTATATTTTGTTTGCAATTCGCACTAACGTTCGTGTACTTCAATTTAAAATAAAAATAGAAAAATGGGAAAGAACCTCAAAATAATTAAAAATTTTATAAATTCAGCATTTCCTTACACACTGGCAGCAAGTTACGATTCGCAGTTGAAAACATTTGCGATGAAAGAAGGCGATTCAGCCAACACAAAATGCATCGCAATAGCCTTGAAATCCATCTGCTTCCTCACACTTTGACGGGCGTCGCTTGCGGTTGTAGGCTTCACGCAAAGTGGTACTCATCCATTAACAAGGGAATCTCCAAATATCCTTTTCTAACTTCCTTGTGTTTCCCAGCCTTTTTTACTTCGCGGAACCCTTGAAGTAAGCCTTCAACCATCGCGGAAGCACAGCTCGCGTAATTAAGCCAGACCTACACGATGTTAATCCGTTAGCGTAATACTTAGTTTATTTTATCAGGTTATCGGGATGTAAGGTCAGGTGATGCGTAACATCACAGCCTCTCCTTGACAAATGTCAACCCCGCCTTCTCGTGGTGCATCCTGTTCCCACTAAAGGGGCTCTGACGACCGCAAATAGCGGTATAACTATACCATCGGGATCAGAGGAAATGCTATCCCACACTCACCAACCCGCTTGGCCAGCGTGGTGAGTTATGGCCAAACACCTCCAAAATGACTCTACAACTTAAATCTTGGCCCTCAGTCTCCGGCAGCTGGAATGTACCTGGCCAAGGCAGCGGCCAGTGCGACATGAAGGCAGAGGGTGCTAAGAATCCCCGGAGGACCGGACTAGGCTGCCATTTGATGCTGACCTTGGCTACCTACAACGGACGCTCCCTATCTTCTGATTCAAGGCTTCTTGAATTGGAAGAGGAACTACAAAGGATCAAGTGGGACATCGTCGGGCTGAGTGAGGTAAGGAGAAAAGGAGAAGATCTCATTGAACTGAAAAGTGGACATCTCTTCTATTATCGTGGGACAGATACTGGCAGAACTAGTGGTGTTGGATTTATAATAAACAAGAAACTGAAGGATAAAGTGGTAGAAGTTGAAAGTTCCTCTGACAGAGCTGCACGACTCGTTATCCAACTATCGAGAAGATACCAGGCTCAGATTATTCAAACTTATGCACCCACCACAAGTCATCCTGAAGAAGAAATTGAAGAATTTTATGAGGAAATTCGTCATCTAAATAATAAAGGTAAGCAGCACTTGAAGATAATTATGGGAGATTTCAATGCAAAAATAGGGCACCGGCAACAGAATGAAACTTCAGTAGGTAAATTCGGTCACGGCAACAGAAACCAGCGTGGAAATACTCTCGTTGAGTTTGCAGAGGCAGAAGGATTTTTCATCTTGAATTCCTTTTTCAAGAAAAAGCCACACAGGAAATGGACATGGAGACATCCAATTGGGACGACAAGTGAAATTGATTTTATTATGTGTAACAAAAAATTCGTCATAGAAGACTGCAGTGTGCTAAACAAGTTCAACACAGGTAGTGACCATAGATTGGTGAGATGTAAGATACACCTCAACACTAAACTGGAACGTGGCAAGCTCATAAGACAAACAAAGTGTATTGACATAACCAACCTTAAAAAACACCATAATACTTTCAAGTTGGAACTGAAGAACAGATTCTCTGCTTTAGAAGGCCTAACATCGGAAGAAGTGGATATTTCTGAAGTTAACAGAAAAGTAACCAAAGCTCTTATGGAAACAGCAACAAAATTAGCTGGGTCTAAGAACAAGTTGCATGTAAACAAATTATCAGGAAAAACCAAAATGTTGATGCAAAAAAGAAGAGAGATGAGGACAACTAAAGAAGATGTGACTTCCAAAGTGGAATATATAGAGCTATGCAAGACAGCACGAAAAGTATCACTGAAGACGTAAGGAAATTCAACTGTGAGCTAGTGAGGAAAGCAATTGAAAACAACCAAAGCCTAAAGATAGCAAAGGGACATCTCAGTAAGGAAGAAAACAGATTATGGCTCTGAGAAAAGAAGATGGTTCTATAACAAGAAATAGAGGCGAAATTTTGACAAGAGTGAAAGATTTCTACTCCAAACTATATGAAAGGGATGATACATGTACTCCAGACATCATGAAAGGTACCAGAGTTCTTCCAGTCCTCCCAGCAGAAGTTGCTCATGCAATCAAGAACATGAAGCGGGGAAAGCTCCAGGAGAAGATGGAATTACTATAGACATCATACAAGAAGCAAGTGGAGAAATTGAAACAGTACTCGCCCAAATTTTCACTCGATGCCTTAATGAAGGGAAGATTCCTGAGGATTGGAACAATGCTACAATGATCCTGCTACATAAAAAAGGTGACATTGAGGATCTCAGGAACTACAGACCTATCAGCCTCCTATCAGTGGTTTATAAAATCTTCACTAAAGTTCTTTCACACCGCTTGAAGGTAACACTGGACATGGCTCAACCGAGAGAACAAGCTGGATTCAGGAGTGGCTACAGCACAATAGATCATATCCACGTACTGAGAGAACTAATTGAAAGAGCGAGGGAATATGAACTTCCATTGTGCATGGCTTTTATCGATTATGAAAAAGCCTTTGATTCGGTGAAACCATCAGCAGTTACCACGGCTCTGAAATCCTGCGGTATTGAAGATGCATACATTAATATTATTAATAACATCTATGGAAATGCAAGTGCAAAGATTCGGCTGTTTGAAAATACAACACACATAAAAATTGGAAAGGGAGTGAGACAAGGTGACACCATATCTCCGAAGCTCTTTAATGCCACATTGGAAAATGTCTTTCAAGCACTGAACTGGGAAAACAAAGGGATAAAGATTAATGGAGATTATCTAACCCACCTTCGTTTTGCTGATGACGTAGTCATTCTTGCAACTACCCCATCAGAGCTGCAGAGTATGATCCAGGAACTTGCTGACAAGAGTAAAGAAGTGGGATTAAAAATGAACTTTCAGAAGACAAAAGTGATGTTCAATGCTTTTACAAGAAATGAAGATTTATCGATTGATGGAGAAAAACTGGAGATAACAGATACGTATGTTTATCTTGGACAGCAGATATCAAGTGAGGGTCACATTGATGAAGAAATTAATCGGCGTACAAAACTTGCCTGGAGAGCTTTTGGAAGAAACAGCATAATTTTCAAGAGCAATATGCCATTATGTCTTAAAAGAAAAGTGTTTGATCAATGCATCCTTCCAGTGCTTACGTATGGTGCAGAGACGTGGACCTTAACTAAAAGAGACATACAAAGGCTGCAGACAACTCAAAGAAGCATGGAGAGGTGCATGCTTGGTATAACCAGGAGAGATAAGAAGAGGAACTCGTGGATCCGAAAATGACAAGAGTGGAAGACATCATGATCAGAGTTAAATCCCTGAAATGGCAATGGGCTGGACATACTGCCAGAAGGACAGACCATAGATGGACAGCCGAAATTTTAGATTGGATTCCAAGGGACAGGAAAAGACCCAGAAAAAGACCACATGGGAGATGGGTGGATGAAATTCGTAAATATGCGGGAGTGACATGGAGGAGACTGGCACAAGACAGACCGTTGTGGAGGAAACTTGGGGAGACCTTCGTCCAGCAGTGGATTGATAATGGTTGACAATGATGATGATGATGATCAGGTTATCAAAAAAGAACGAATAAAATGACATAAGTAACATTGAATTGGGTTGGAAAAACACATAAACGATTCTAACATAAATTATATTATAAAGTAAGAATACTTAATAATATAATATTAATTAGCTTCTTGCACGAATAACATACAAAGAAATGGAACAATGTTCTTCAGAAGTTCAAGTAAAACCCATTTTTAAATAGCCTAAGCAATACAGACAATTCTTCCTAGTGTCCTATCTTTCGGCTCTCACTATTTATATTTGATTTGGATATCGAATCGTTATCACTTAACCAAGGGCGGATTAGGAGGACCAAACCATGCCGCGAATTTTAGTCCCTTTTTTTTTTTTTTTTGATTGGAGGTTTTACGACCACCGTGAGCAACTCAATGGGCTATAAGCAGTCGCCCGTCCTTAATTTAGGGTCACTGGTTCCAGGGAAGGGAGAGAGCCAGTGCCGTAAGACAAACACAACATCCATGCCTCACCGGGATTCGAACCCGGACCCCGTTCGGACGAATGATCAGAGGCCATCGCTTAGACCACTGCGGCACCGGGGCGGTGGTCTTCCGCTTTGCGAAATTTACATGTCCGCCAATTTTTAGTGCTTATGTTACATCTCTATAAGTTTTTTTATATTACCTTTTAATTTTGAGCACAAGTGTAGATTAACAAATCAAATGTCTCAGGGACTGCAATAGGAAGAGCTGTGACTTCAGTTCCCGTAACCCTATTTAAGCTCTAAGATCTTAGCTTCACCGAACGCTATGTGGTTGGCAAGGGCCCAGTTCAAATGTGTCGTTCTGCCTGATACAGAAAAGGAGAAAAAATGTTTCGGAAGCCTTGTTTCCTTATAAATGAAATCTTTCTCCCATTCACGTGATTGTCATGCTGGATTTGTATCATTAACGCAATGTCATATCCATAATACCTTTGCAATTCTCGCGCTTTGTCAAACAATCGCGTGATCGTCTCATTTCACATTTCTGCATGTGTTATTTTAAATTTATTGCTACTGGTCAAGAAGGTTAGTTCAAAGCGATATATTTGTGGCCAGTGTTTTAGCTACTGTAGCTTTTCAAAGACAAGTCAAAGGTCTAAGTTTAAGATGGATCATCGCCCAGTGTTTTCCGTTGAAGATTGGTCTGAGCTTGACCAAATGAGAAGCGACCGGTCCGGCACCGACTCATATCTTCAGCATGTGACATCGAATGAAGAAGAGAAACTCACCCAGGTGATGACCGACGTACCCGAATGCACCCAGCAGCGATCCACCAGAGAAATTGCGTTGATAACTAAGCAGTCATCGTACTGGAAAAACGTACTCGAACGAACCACAGAAACGATGTGTGAGGAGATAGTGCAGTTAACTCTTACGAGAAAAACGATTGAAGTAATTATATCGGTCTGCGAGGCGGCTATGAACATCACGAAGCAGTGCCTTCATGTACGGAGCCAAAGAGTTAGCACCGATCTGGTAGATGACTACGTCCAATCAGCTCTCTTGAATGAAATGGATCTGCTCCAGAGATGTCATATTCTTTACCATCAAGCATTGTCTGATGCCGTACGGCAGTTAGAGAAGAACGAAACGGCTAAACCTGACCTTGAGAACGACTGGATGGACAAGTGGGAAGCAAATATTATTGATACCACATGTAAAAATATGACAGATACGTCAAAGGAAATGACTGATTTACCTACTGACCTACAGTTGGATCCTCTGAAATACTCATCTCCGGAAGAGTGGCTCTTGCACACGAAAATAGATATTCTGTACTCGGACATGCGAACTCGGGAATCTGAAAAATTGCGCTTTGACATTGACGCTGTCATCAAGGAGTGTGCGAGAAAAATTGCAGGACAATCAGAATTCGTTTCGCTGGAGCTGGCACGAAACGTGGAAGAGCTTGAAATGCGCCTGCCAACTCTCAGAAAATATCTGATGTTGACAATTACCGCGGCTGACGATGCAGTGACATCTCGGAATGACTTGCGCGATGAAATCATTGTCGAAAGGGAACCTTCGAATTTAGCACAGACCCACCTCCACATGAGAAATATGCCGCCGAATATGGAGCGATGCATGGATGATGCTCCCTTGATCCTCATAGACAAAGCAGTCATGTCGACTGACTCTATACGCTTATTTAACGTGGACAGACTCAAGGAGAATAAACATATTCTTGAAAAGGGAATCACTACCACAGAGCAGAGTCTTGATATTGATAAAGTGTGTTGCGCACTGCTTCGGGAAAAATTTCCACCGGAACTTCACTTCCTGGGAAACGTTTTTTGAAATTTCGCAAATTGCGTCGCCTGTGAGAAATTAATCTCTATAAAGTGTCTATTTATATATCAAAAACTTTCAAGATTCGCGTTGAAATATTGATTCTTGGCTATGTGATCATTAACGAGAAATGAACGTGATATGATTGTCTTAAGTAGAAAGATGTATAAACAGATTTAAATAAAAGCAAAACTAATGAATGAAACATGAATGTTTATAAGAAAATAATGTTCAGCGCCAAGAAATTCTGATCATTAATACAGTTATATCATTTTGATGAATGTTTATTTTTTAACTCTTGTCTTATATTTTAAATGAATTTTGATGCCATTTTAAATAACGCAATTTGAAACTCACGGAGTTTTATGCATTTTTGTAAATAAGATTTTGTATGTATGATCGACGGAACGAAGTACATTTAGTTGTTGAGAATGAATGTTCAGTTGTATTAGGCAAAATATTTCATACAACTTCGAAAATATTTCATTTATTCGCATGATGCCTTGTGACAAAATGTTTTGTCCTGTAAGGTAAATAACGTGTGTATTGTGTTTCACTATCTCCACATTTCCTTCTCACATTAAGCAGTTAAACTGTGAATCTTCAATATCATCATCATCATCATTGTCAACCATTATCAATCCACTGCTGGACGAAGGTCTCCCCAAGTTTCCTCCACAACGGTCTGTCTTGTGCCAGTCTCCTCCATGTCACTCCCGCATATTTACGAATTTCATCCACCCATCTCCCATGTGGTCTTTTTCTGGGTCTTTTCCTGTCCCTTGGAATCCAATCTAAAATTTCGGCTGTCCATCTATGGTCTGTCCTTCTGGCAGTATGTCCAGCCCATTGCCATTTCAGGGATTTAACTCTGATCATGATGTCTTCCACTCTCGTCATTTTTCGGATCCACGAGTTCCTCTTTTTATCTCTCCTGGTTATACCAAGCATGCACCTCTCCATGCTTCTTTGAGTTGTCTGCAGCCTTTGTATGTCTCTTTTAGTTAAGGTCCACGTCTCTGCACCATACGTAAGCACTGGAAGGATGCATTGATCAAACACTTTCTTTTAAGACATAATGGCATATTGCTCTTGAAAATTATGCTGTTTCTTCCAAAAGCTCTCCAGGCAAGTTTTGTACGCCGATTAATTTCTTCATCAATGTGACCCTCACTTGATATCTGCTGTCCAAGATAAACGTACGTGTCTGTTATCTCCAGCTTTTCTCCATCAATCGATAAATCTTCATTTCTTGTAAAAGCATTGAACATCACTTTTGTCTTCTGAAAGTTCATTTTTAATCCCACTTCTTTACTCTTGTCAGCAAGTTCCTGGATCATACTCTGCAGCTCTGATGGGGTAGTTGCAAAAATGACTACGTCATCAGCAAAACGAAGGTGGGTTAGATAATCTCCATTAATCTTTATCCCTTTGTTTTCCCAGTTCAGTGATTGAAAGACATTTTCCAATGTGGCATTAAAGAGCTTCGGAGATATGGTGTCACCTTGTCTCACTCCCTTTCCAATTTTTATGTGTGTTGTATTTTCAAACAGCCGAATCTTTGCACTTGCATTTTCATAGATGTTATTAATAATATTAATGTATGCATCTTCAATACCGCAGGATTTCAGAGCCGTGGTAACTGCTGATGGTTTCACCGAATCAAAGGCTTTTTCATAATCGATAAAAGCCATGCACAATGGAAGTTCATATTCCCTCGCTCTTTCAATTAGTTCTCTCAGTACGTGGATATGATCTATTGTGCTGTAGCCACTCCTGAATCCAGCTTGTTCTCTCGATTGAGCCATGTCCAGTGTTACCTTCAAGCGGTGTGAAAGAACTTTAGTGAAGATTTTATAAACCACTGATAGGAGGCTGATAGGTCTGTAGTTCCTGAGATCCTCAATGTCACCTTTTTATGTAGCAGGATCATTGTAGCGTTGTTCCAATCCTCAGGAATCTTCCCTTCATTAAGGCATCGAGTGAAAATTTGGGCGAGTACTGTTTCAATTTCTCCACTTGCTTCTTGTATGATGTCTATAGTAATTCCATCTTCTCCTGGAGCTTTCCCCCGCTTCATGTTCTTGATTGCATGAGCAACTTCTGCTGGGAGGACTGGAAGAACTCTGGTACCTTTCATGATGTCTGGAGTGCATGTATCATCCCTTTCATATAATTTGGAGTAGAAATCTTTCACTCTTGTCAAAATTTCGCCTCTATTTCTTGTTATAGAACCATCTTCTTTTCTCAGAGCCATAATCTGTTTTCTTCCCTTACTGAGATGTCCCTTTGCTATCTTAAGGCTTTGGTTGTTTTCAATTGCTTTCCTCACTAGCTCACAGTTGAATTTCCTTACGTCTTCCGTGATACTTTTTCGTGTTGTCTTGCATAGCTCTATATATTCCACTTTGGAAGTCACATCTTCTTTAGTTGTCCTCATCTCTTCTTTTTTTGCATCAACATTTTGGTTTTTCCTGATAATTTGTTCACATGCAACTTGTTCTTAGACCCAGCTAATTTTGTTGCTGTTTCCATTAGAGCTTTGGTTACTTTTCTGTTAACTTCCAGAAATATCCACTTCTTCCGATGTTAGGCCTTCTAAAGCAGAGAATCTGTTCTTCAGTTCCAACTTGAAAGTATTATGGTGTTTTTTAAGGTTGGTTATGTCAATACATTTTGTTTGTCTTATGAGCTTGCCACGTTCCAGTTTAGTGTTGAGGTGCATCTTACATCTCACCAATCTATGGTCACTACCTGTGTTGAACTTGTTCAGCACACTGCAGTCTTCGATGACGAATTTTTTGTTACACATAATAAAATCAATTTCACTTGTCGTCCCAATTGGATGTCTCCATGTCCATTTCCTGTGTGGCTTTTTCTTGAAAAAGGAGTTCAAGATGAAAAATCCTTCTGCCTCTGCAAACTCAACGAGAGTATTTCCACGCTGGTTTCTGTTGCCGTGACCGAATTTACCTACTGAAGTTTCATTCTGTTGCCGTTGCCCTATTTTTGCATTGAAATCTCCCATAATTATCTTCAAGTGCTGCTTACCTTTATTATTTAGATGACGAATTTCCTCATAAAATTCTTCAATTTCTTCTTCAGGATGACTTGTGGTGGGTGCATAAGTTTGAATAATCTGAGCCTGGTATCTACTCGATAGTTGGATAACGAGTCGTGCAGCTCTGTCAGAGGAACTTTTAACTTCTACCACTTTATCCTTCAGTTTCTTGTTTATTATAAATCCAACACCACTAGTTCTGCCAGTATCTGTCCCACGATAATAGAAGAGATGTCCACTTTTCAGTTCAATGAGATCTTCTCCTTTTAGAAAAGGAGAAGATCTCATTGAACTGAAAAGTGGACATCTCTTCTATCTTCAATATAAGGGCGGAAAAATGTGTTATTTGTTGAACTTCGGTAAATTTTTTACTAGCTATGGAAAATTTATCCATGTTTCATCACTATCAGAAACAATTTTACAATAAGTTCTTTGTGTCGGGTGAAACCTTATTGCCACATGTACTCATTAATGGTGTATTGGTTGTTTTGTGTACTTTTGTGGAATTTAGATTGCCTTTGCATTTTCTGAAACCTGCGTTTCGTGGAAGTAGATGTCTTACTAAGAGAAGTCGTTACGTCATTTTAAAATTAAATAGAATTCAATATTTGAACCATTGAAAGATCTCAAAACATTCTACTTTGTATTCGATAAAAGAACTTCGAGTAATAATGACAATTTTTCTGAGAACTGTAGCACTTAATCGCTGTATTTTGATGATTTGTTCCAAATTTTGGGATTTTTTTTTACTTCAGTTTGCTTCTGAAATTTAAAAAAAAAAGAAAAAACAGAGGGGTATAGAGCAGTGTTTCACCAAGGAGGTTACTCACAATAATACTTCTGGAGATTCCCTGAGTGTCTTAACCGTGAAGCCATAAGCTGGAGGAATTGGACGTTATTTACAAAACACCCATATAATTTCAACGGTGCATATTTTGGAATTGGGTGGTTTTGGGTTGCAGAAACCATGTTAATATCAAACCGTAATGAATTATGCTCCTTACACAAGTGACGTTTTCGCTTTTAAATTTATTATATTTTGTTTGCAATTCGCACTAACGTTCGTGTACTTCAATTTAAAATAAAAATGGGAAAGAACCTCAAAATAATTAAAAATTTTATAAATTCAGCATTTCCTTACACACTGACAGCAAGTTACGATTCGCAGTTGAAAACATTTGCGATGAAAGAAGGCGATTCATCCAACACAAAATGCATCGCAATAGCCTTGAAATCCATCTGCTTCCTCACACTTTGACGGGCGTCGCTTGCGGTTGTAGGCTTCAAGCAAAGTGGTACTCATCCATTAACAAGGGAATCTCCAAATATCCTTTTCTAACTTCCTTGTGTTTCCCAGCCTTTTTTTACTTCGCGGAACCCTTGAAGTAAGCCTTCAACCATCGCGGAAGCACAGCTCGCGTAATTAAGCCAGACCTACACGATGTTAATCCGTTAGCGTAATACTTAGTTTATTTTATCAGGTTATCAAAAAAGAACGAATAAAATGACATAAGTAACATTGAATTGGGTTGGAAAAACACATAAACGATTCTAACATAAATTATATTATAAAGTAGGAATACTTAATAATATAATATTAATTAGCTTCTTGCACGAATAACATACAAAGAAATGGAACAATGTTCTTCAGAAGTTCAAGTAAAACCCATTTTTAAATAGCCTAAGCAATACAGACAATTCTTCCTAGTGTCCTATCTTTCGGCTCTCACTATTTATATTTGATTTGGATATCGAATCGTTATCACTTAACCAAGGGCGGATTAGGAGGACCAAACCATGCCGCGAATTTTAGTCCTGTTTTTTTTTTTTTTGATTGGAGGTTTTACGACCACCGTGAACAACTCAATGGGCTATAAGCAGTCGCCCGTCCTTAATTTAGGGTCACTGGTTCCAGGGAAGGGAGAGAGAGCCAGTGTCGTAAGACAAACACAACATCCATGCCTCACCGGGATTCGAACCCGGACCCCGTTCGGACGAATGATCAGAGGTCATCGCTTAGACCACTGCGGCACCGGGCGCTGGTCTTCCGCTTTGCGAAATTTACATGTCCGCCAATTTTTAGTGCTTATGTTACATCTCTAAAAGTTTTTTATATCACCTTTTAATTTTGAGCACAAGTGTAGATTAACAAATCAAATGTCTCAGGGACTGCAGTAGGAAGAGCTGTGACTTCAGTTCCCGTAACCCTATTTAAGCACTAAGATCTTAGCTTCACCGAACGCTATGTGGTTGGCAAGGGCCCAGTTCAAATGTGTCGTTCTGCCTCATACAGAAAAGGAGAAAATGTTTGGGAAACCTTGTTTCTTAATAAATGAAATCTTTCTTCCATTCACGTGATTGTCATGCTGGATTCGTATCATTAACGCAATGTCATATACATAATACCTTTGCAATTCTCGCGCTTTGTCAAACAATCGCGTGATCGTCTCATTTCACATTTCTGCATGTGTTATTTTAAATTTATTGCTACTGGTCAAGGAGGTTAGTTCAAAGCGATATATTTGTGGCCAGTGTTTTAGCTACTGTAGCTTTTCAAAGACAAGTCAAAGGTCTAAGTTTAAGATGGATCATCGCCCAGTGTTTTCCGTTGAAGATTGGTCTGAGCTTGACCAAATGAGAAGCGACCGGTCCGGCACCGACTCATATCTTCAGCATGTGACATCGAATGAAGAAGAGAAACTCACCCAGGTGATGACCGACGTACCCAAATGCACCCAGCAGCGATCCACCAGAAGAAATTGCGTTGATAACTAAGCAGTCATCGTACTGGAAAAACGTACTCGAACGAACCACAGAAACGATGTGTGAGGAGATAGTGCAGTTAACTCTTACGAGAAAAACGATTGAAGTAATTATATCGGTCTGCGAGGCGGCTATGAACATCACGAAGCAGTGCCTTCATGTACGGAGCCAAAGAGTTAGCACCGATCTGGTAGATGACTACGTCCAATCAGCTCTCTTGAATGAAATGGATCTGCTCCAGAGATGTCATATTCTTTACCATCAAGCATTGTCTGATGCCGTACGGCAGTTAGAGAAGAACGAAACGGCTAAACCTGACCTTGAGAACGACTGGATGGACAAGTGGGAAGCAAATATCATTGATACCACATGTAAAAATATGACAGATACGTCAAAGGAAAAGACTGATTTACCTACTGACCTACAGTTGGATCCTCTGAAATACTCATCTCCGGAAGAGTGGCTCTTGCACACGAAAATAGATATTCTGTACTCGGACATGCGAACTCGGGAATCTGAAAAATTGCGCTTTGACATTGACGCTGTCATCAAGGAGTGTGCGAGAAAAATTGCAGGACAATCAGAATTCGTTTCGCTGGAGCTGGCACGAAACGTGGAAGAGCTTGAAATGCGCCTGCCAACTCTCAGAAAATATCTGATGTTGACAATTACCGCGGCTGACAATGCAGTGACATCTCGGAATGACTTGCGCGATGAAATCATTGTCGAAAGGGAACCTTTGGATTTAGCACAGACCCGCCTCCACATGAGAAATATGCCGCCGAATATGGAGCGATGCATGGATGATGCTCCCTTGATCCTCATAGACAAAGCAGTCATGTCGACTGACTCTATACGCTTATTTAACGTGGACAGACTCAAGGAGAATAAACATATTCTTGAAAAGGGAATCACTACCACAGAGCAGAGTCTTGATATTGATAAAGTGCGTTGCGCACTGCTTCGGGAAAAATTTCCACCGGAACTTCACTTTCTGGGAAACGTTTTTTGAAATTTCGCAAATTGCGTCGCCTGTGAGAAATTAATCTCTATAAAGTGTCTATTTATATATCAAAAACTTTCAAGATTCGCGTTGAAATATTGATTCTTGGCTATGTGATCATTAACGAGAAATGAACGTGATATGATTGTCTTAAGTAGAAAGATGTATAAACAGATTTAAATAAAAGCAAAACTAATGAATGAAACATGAATGTTTATAAGAAAATAATGTTCAGCGCCAAGAAATCATTAATACCGTTATTTCATTTTGATGAATGTTCATTTTTTAACTCTTGTCTTATATTTTAAATGAATTTTGATGCCATTTTAAATAACGCAATTTGAAACTCACGGAGTTTTATGCATTTTTGTAAATAAGATTTTGTATGTATGATCGACGGAACGAAGTACATTTAGTTGTTGAGAATGAATGTTCAGTTGTATTAGGCAAAATATTTCATACAACTTCGAAAATATTTCATTTATTCGCATGATGCCTTGTGACAAAATGTTTTGTCCTGTAAGGTAAATAACGTGTGTATTGTGTTTCACTATCTCCACATTTCCTTCTCACATTAAGCAGTTAAACTGTGAATCTTCAATATAAGGGTGGAAAAATGTGTAATTTGTTGAACTTCGGTAAATTTTTTACTAGCTATGGACAATTTATCCATGTTTCATCACTATCAGAAACAATTTTACAATAAGTTCTTTGTGTCAGGTGAAACCTTATTGCCACATGTACTCATTAATGGTGTATTGGTTGTTTTGTGTACTTTTGTGGAATTTAGATTGCCTTTGCATTTTCTGAAACCTGTGTTTCGTGGAAGTAGATTTCTTACTAAGAGAAGTCGTTACGTCATTTTAAAATTAAATAGAATTTAATATTTGAACCATTGAAAGATCTCAAAACATTCTACTTTGTATTTGATAAAAGAACTTCGAGTAATGATGACAATTTTTCTGAGAACTGCAGCACTTTATCGCTGTATTTTGATGATTTGTTCCAAATTTTGGGATTTTTTTACTTAAGTTTGCTTCTGAAATTTAAAAAAAGAAGAAAAAACAGAGGGGTACAGAGCAGTGTTTCACCAAGGAGGTTACTCACAATAATACTTCTGGAGATTCCCTGAGTGTCTTAACCGTGAAGCCATAAGCTGGAGGAATTGGACGTTATTTACAAACACCCATATAATTTCAACGGTGCATATTTTGGAATTGGGTGGTTTTGGGTTGCAGAAACCATGTTAATATCAAACCGTAATAAATTATGCTTCTTACACAAGTGACGTTTTCGCTTTTAAAGTTATTATATTTTGTTTGCAATTCGCACTAACGTTCGTGTACTTCAATTTAAAATAAAAATGGGAAAGAACCTCAAAATAATTAAAAATTTTATAAATTCAGCATTTCCTTACACACTGACAGCAAGTTACGATTCGCAGTTGAAAACATTTGCGATGAAAGAAGGCGATTCAGCCAACACAAAATGCATCGCAATAGCCTTGAAATCCATCTGCTTCCTCACACTTTGACGGGCGTCGCTTGCGGTTGTAGGCTTCACGCAAAGTGGTACTCATCCATTAACAAGGGAATCTCCAAATATCCTTTTCTAACTTCCTTGTGTTTCCCAGCCTTTTTTACTTCGCGGAACCCTTGAAGTAAGCCTTCAACCATCGCGGAAGCACAGCTCGCGTAATTAAGCCAGACCTACACGATGTTAATCCGTTAGCGTAATACTTAGTTTATTTTATCAGGTTATCAAAAAAGAACGAATAAAATGACATAAGTAACATTGAATTGGGTTGGAAAAACACATAAACGATTCTAACATAAATTATATTATAAAGTAAGAATACTTAATAATATAATATTAATTAGCTTCTTGCACGAATAACATACAAAGAAATGGAACAATGTTCTTCAGAAGTTCAAGTAAAACCCATTTTTAAATAGCCTAAGCAATACAGACAATTCTTCCTAGTGTCCTATCTTTCGGCTCTCACTATTTATATTTGATTTGGATATCGAATCGTTATCACTTAACCAAGGGCGGATTAGGAGGACCAAACCATGCCGCGAATTTGGTAACTTTTTTTTTTTTTTTGATTGGAGGTTTTACGACCACCGTGAACAACTCAATGGGCTATAAGCAGTCGCCCGTCCTTAATTTAGGGTCACTGGTTCCAGGGAAGGAGAGAGAGCCAGTGTCGTAAGACAAACACAACATCCATGCCTCACCGGGATTCGAACCCGGACCCCGTTCGGACGAATGATCAGAGGTCATCGCTTAGACCACTGCGGCACCGGGCGCTGGTCTTCCGCTTTGCGAAATTTACATGTCCGCCAATTTTTAGTGCTTATGTTACATCTCTAAAAGTTTTTTTTATATCACCTTTTAATTTTGAGCACAAGTGTAGATTAACAAATCAAATGTCTCAGGGACTGCAGTAGGAAGAGCTGTGACTTCAGTTCCCGTAACCCTATTTAAGCACTAAGATCTTAGCTTCACCGAACGCTATGTGGTTGGCAAGGGCCCAGTTCAAATGTGTCGTTCTGCCTCATACAGAAAAGGAGAAAAAATGTTTGGGAAACCTTGTTTCTTTATAAATGAAATCTTTCTTCCATTCACGTGATTGTCATGCTGGATTCGTATCATTAACGCAATGTCATATACATAATACCTTTGCAATTCTCGCGCTTTGTCAAACAATCGCGTGATCGTCTCATTTCACATTTCTGCATGTGTTATTTTAAATTTATTGCTACTGGTCAAGGAGGTTAGTTCAAAGCGATATATTTGTGGCCAGTGTTTTAGCTACTGTAGCTTTTCAAAGACAAGTCAAAGGTCTAAGTTTAAGATGGATCATCGCCCAGTGTTGTCCGTTGAAGATTGGTCTGAGCTTGACGAAATCAGAAGCGACCGGTCCGGCACCGACTCATATCTTCAGCATGTGACATCGAATGAAGAAGAGAAACTCACCCAGGTGATGACCGACGTACCCGAATGCACCCAGCAGCGATCCACCAGAGAAATTGCGTTGATAACTAAGCAGTCATCGTACTGGAAAAACGTACTCGAACGAACCACAGAAACGATGTGTGAGGAGATAGTGCAGTTAACTCTTACGAGAAAAACGATTGAAGTAATTATATCGGTCTGCGAGGCGGCTATGAACATCACGAAGCAGTGCCTTCATGTACGGAGCCAAAGAGTTAGCACCGATCTGGTAGATGACTACGTCCAATCAGCTCTCTTGAATGAAATGGATCTGCTCCAGAGATGTCATATTCTTTACCATCAAGCATTGTCTGATGCCGTACGGCAGTTAGAGAAGAACGAAACGGCTAAACCTGACCTTGAGAACGACTGGATGGACAAGTGGGAAGCAAATATTATTGATACCACATGTAAAAATATGACAGATACGTCAAAGGAAAAGACTGATTTACCTACTGACCTACAGTTGGATCCTCTGAAATACTCATCTCCGGAAGAGTGGCTCTTGCACACGAAAATAGATATTCTGTACTCGGACATGCGAACTCGGGAATCTGAAAAATTGCGCTTTGACATTGACGCTGTCATCAAGGAGTGTGCGAGAAAAATTGCAGGACAATCAGAATTCGTTTCGCTGGAGCTGGCACGAAACGTGGAAGAGCTTGAAATGCGCCTGCCAACTCTCAGAAAATATCTGATGTTGACAATTACCGCGGCTGACGATGCAGTGCCATCTCGGAATGACTTGCGCGATGAAATCATTGTCGAAAGGGAACCTTTGGATTTAGCACAGACCCGCCTCCACATGAGAAATATGCCGGCGAATATGGAGCGATGCATGGATGATGCTCCCTTGATCCTCATAGACAAAGCAGTCATGTCGACTGACTCTATACGCTTATTTAACGTGGACAGACTCAAGGAGAATAAACATATTCTTGAAAAGGGAATCACTACCACAGAGCAGAGTCTTGATATTGATAAAGTGCGTTGCGCACTGCTTCGGGAAAAATTTCCACCGGAACTTCACTTCCTGGGAAACGTTTTTTGAAATTTCGCAAATTGCGTCGCCTGTGAGAAATTAATCTCTATAAAGTGTCTATTTATATATCAAAAACTTTCAAGATTCGCGTTGAAATATTGATTCTTGGCTATGTGATCATTAACGAGAAATGAACGTGATATGATTGTCTTAAGTAGAAAGATGTATAAACAGATTTAAATAAAAGCAAAACTAATGAATGAAACATTAATGTTTATAAGAAAATAATGTTCAGCGGCAAGAAATCATTAATACAGTTATTTCATTTTGATGAATGTTCATTTTTTAACTCTTGTCTTATATTTTAAATGAATTTTGATGCCATTTTAAATAACGCAATTTGAAACTCACGGAGTTTTATGCATTTTTGTAAATAAGATTTTGTATGTATGATCGACGGAACGAAGTACATTTAGTTGTTGAGAATGAATGTTCAGTTGTATTAGGCAAAATATTTCATACAACTTCGAAAATATTTCATTTATTCGCATGATGCCTTGTGACAAAATGTTTTGTCCTGTAAGGTAAATAACGTGTGTATTGTGTTTCACTATCTCCACATTTCCTTCTCACATTAAGCAGTTAAACTGTGAATCTTCAATATAAGGGTGGAAAAATGTGTAATTTGTTGAACTTCGGTAAATTTTTTACTAGCTATGGACAATTTATCCATGTTTCATCACTATCAGAAACAATTTTACAATAAGTTCTTTGTGTCAGGTGAAACCTTATTGCCACATGTACTCATTAATGGTGTATTGGTTGTTTTGTGTACTTTTGTGGAATTTAGATTGCCTTTGCATTTTCTGAAACCTGTGTTTCGTGGAAGTAGATTTCTTACTAAGAGAAGTCGTTACGTCATTTTAAAATTAAATAGAATTTAATATTTGAACCATTGAAAGATCTCAAAACATTCTACTTTGTATTTGATAAAAGAACTTCGAGTAATGATGACAATTTTTCTGAGAACTGCAGCACTTTATCGCTGTATTTTGATGATTTGTTCCAAATTTTGGGATTTTTTTACTTAAGTTTGCTTCTGAAATTTAAAAAAAGAAGAAAAAACAGAGGGGTACAGAGCAGTGTTTCACCAAGGAGGTTACTCACAATAATACTTCTGGAGATTCCCTGAGTGTCTTAACCGTGAAGCCATAAGCTGGAGGAATTGGACGTTATTTACAAAACACCCATATAATTTCAACGGTGCATATTTTGGAATTGGGTGGTTTTGGGTTGCAGAAACCATGTTAATATCAAACCGTAATGAATTATGCTTCTTACACAAGTGACGTTTTCGCTTTTAAAGTTATTATATTTTGTTTGCAATTCGCACTAACGTTCGTGTACTTCAATTTAAAATAAAAATAGCCGCCCCGGTGGCGCAGTGGTCTAAGGCGTTGGCCTCTGATCATTCGTCCGTAAGAGGTCCGGGTTCGAATCCCGTCAGGCATGGATGTTGTGTTTGTCTTACGGCACTGGCTCTCTCCCTTCCCTGGAACCAGTGACCCTAAATTAGGGACGGGCGACTGCTTATAGCCCATTGAGTTGCTCACGGTGGTCGGTAAACCTCCAATAAAAAAATGAAAATGGGAAAGAACCTCAAAATAATTAAAAATTTTATAAATTCAGCATTTCCTTACACACTGGCAGCAAGTTACGATTCGCAGTTGAAAACATTAAAACATTTGCGATGAAAGAAGGCGATTCAGCCAACACAAAATGCATCGCAATAGCCTTGAAATCCATCTGCTTCCTCACACTTTGACGGGCGTCGCTTGCGGTTGTAGGCTTCACGCAAAGTGGTACTCATCCATTAACAAGGGAATCTCCAAATATCCTTTCCTAACTTCCTTGTGTTTCCCAGCATTTTTTTACTTCGCGGAACCCTTGAAGTAAGCCTTCAACCATCGCGGAAGCACAGCTCGCGTAATTAAGCCAGACCTACACGATGTTAATCCGTTAGCGTAATACTTAGTTTATTTTATCAGGTTATCAAAAAAGAACGAATAAAATGACATAAGTAACATTGAATTGGGTTGGAAAAACACATAAACGATTCTAACATAAATTATATTATAAAGTAAGAATACTTAATAATATAATATTAATTAGCTTCTTGCACGAATAACATACAAAGAAATGGAACAATGTTCTTCAGAAGTTCAAGTAAAACCCATTTTTAAATAGCCTAAGCAATACAGACAATTCTTCCTAGTGTCCTATCTTTCTGCTCTCACTATTTATATTTGATTTGGATATCGAATCGTTATCACTTAACCAAGGGCGGATTAGGAGGACCAAACAATGCCGCGAATTTTAGTCCCTTTTTTTTTTTTTTGATTGGAGGTTTTACGACCACCGTGAGCAACTCAATGGGCTATAAGCAGTCGCCCGTCCTTAATTTAGGGTCACTGGTTCCAGGGAAGGGAGAGAGCCAGTGCCGTAAGACAAACACAACATCCATGCCTCACCGGGATTCGAACCCGGACCCCGTTCGGACGAATGATCAGAGGCCATCGCTTAGACCACTGCGGCACCGGGGCGGTGGTCTTCCGCTTTGCGAAATTTACATGTCCGCCAATTTTTAGTGCTTAGGTTACATCTCTATAAGTTTTTTTTATATCACCTTTTAATTTTGAGCACAAGTGTAGATTAACAAATCAAATGTCTCAGGGACTGCAATAGGAAGAGCTGTGACTTCAGTACCCGTAACCCTATTTAAGCTCTAAGATCTTAGCTTCACCGAACGCTATGTGGTTGGCAAGGGCCCAGTTCAAATGTGTCGTTCTGCCTGATACAGAAAAGGAGAAAAAATGTTTGGGAAGCCTTGTTTCCTTATAAATGAAATCTTTCTCCCATTCACGTGATTGTCATGCTGGATTTGTATCATTAACGCAATGTCATATCCATAATACCTTTGCAATTCTCGCGCTTTGTCAAACAATCGCGTGATCGTCTCATTTCACATTTCTGCATCTGTTATTTTAAATTTATTGCTACTGGTCAAGAAGGTTAGTTCAAAGCGATATATTTGTGGCCAGTGTTTTTGCTACTGTAGCTTTTCAAAGACAAGTCAAAGGTCTAAGTTTAAGATGGATCATCGCCTAGTGTTTTCCGTTGAAGATTGGTCTGAGCTTGACCAAATGAGAAGCGACCGGTCCGGCACCGACTCATATCTTCAGCATGTGACATCGAATGAAGAAGAGAAACTCACCCAGGTGATGACCGACGTACCCGAATGCACCCAGCAGCGATCCACCAGAGAAATTGCGTTGATAACTAAGCAGTCATCGTACTGGAGAAACGTACTCGAACGAACCACAGAAACGATGTGTGAGGAGATAGTGCAGTTAACTCTTACGAGAAAAACGATTGAAGTAATTATATCGGTCTGCGAGGCGGCTATGAACATAACGAAGCAGTGCCTTCATGTACGGAGCCAAAGAGTTAGCACCGATCTGGTAGATGACTACGTCCAATCAGCTCTCTTGAATGAAATGGATCTGCTCCAGAGATGTCATATTCTTTACCATCAAGCATTGTCTGATGCCGTACGGCAGTTAGAGAAGAACGAAACGGCTAAACCTGACCTTGAGAACGACTGGATGGACAAGTGGGAAGCAAATATTATTGATACCACATGTAAAAATATGACAGATACGTCAAAGGAAAAGACTGATTTACCTACTGACCTACAGTTGGATCCTCTGAAATACTCATCTCCGGAAGAGTGGCTCTTGCACACGAAAATAGATATTCTGTACTCGGACATGCGAACTCGGGAATCTGAAAAATTGCGCTTTGACATTGACGCTGTCATCAAGGAGTGTGCGAGAAAAATTGCAGGACAATCAGAATTCGTTTCGCTGGAGCTGGCACGAAACGTGGAAGAGCTTGAAATGCGCCTGCCAACTCTCAGAAAATATCTGATGTTGACAATTACCGCGGCTGACGATGCAGTGCCATCTCGGAATGACTTGCGCGATGAAATCATTGTCGAAAGGGAACCTTTGGATTTAGCACAGACCCGCCTCCACATGAGAAATATGCCGCCGAATATGGAGCGATGCATGGATGATGCTCCCTTGATCCTCATAGACAAAGCAGTCATGTCGACTGACTCTATACGCTTATTTAACGTGGAGAGACTCAAGGAGAATAAACATATTCTTGAAAAGGGAATCACTACCACAGAGCAGAGTCTTGATATTGATAAAGTGCGTTGCGCACTGCTTCGGGAAAAATTTCCACCGGAACTTCACTTCCTGGGAAACGTTTTTTGAAATTTCGCAAATTGCGTCGCCTGTGAGAAATTAATCTCTATAAAGTGTCTATTTATATATCAAAAACTTTCAAGATTCGCGTTGAAATATTGATTCTTGGCTATGTGATCATTAACGAGAAATGAACGTGATATGATTGTCTTAAGTAGAAAGATGTATAAACAGATTTAAATAAAAGCAAAACTAATGAATGAAACATGAATGTTTTTAAGAAAATAATGTTCAGCGCCAAGAAATCATTAATACAGTTATTTCATTTTAATGAATGTTCATTTTTTAACTCTTGTCTTATATTTTAAATGAATTTTGATGCCATTTTAAATAACGCAATTTGAAACTCACGGAGTGTTATGCATTTTTGTAAATAAGATTTTGTATGTATTATCGACGGAACGAAGTACATTTAGTTGTTGAGAATGAATGTTCAGTTGTATTAAGCAAAATATTTCATACAACTTCGAAAATATTTCATTTATTCGCATGATGCCTTGTGACAAAATGTTTTGTCCTGTAAGGTAAATAACGTGTGTATTGTGTTTCACTATCTCCACATTTCCTTCTCACATTAAGCAGTTAAACTGTGAATCTTCAATATAAGGGCGGAAAAATGTGTAATTTGTTGAACTTCGGTAAATTTTTTACTAGCTATGGACAATTTATCCATGTTTCATCACTATCAGAAACAATTTTACAATAAGTTCTTTGTGTCAGGTGAAACCTTATTGCCAAATGTACTCATTAATGGTGTATTGGTTGTTTTGTGTACTTTTGTGGAATTTAGATTGCCTTTGCATTTTCTGAAACCTGTGTTTCGTGGAAGTAGATTTCTTACTAAGAGAAGTCGTTACGTCATTTTAAAATTAAATAGAATTTAATATTTGAACCATTGAAAGATCTCAAAACATTCTACTTTGTATTTGATAAAAGAACTTCGAGTAATAATGACAATTTTTCTGAGAACTGTAGCACTTTATCGCCGTATTTTGATGATTTGTTCCAAATTTTGGGATTTTTTTACTTAAGTTTGCTTCTGAAATTTAAAAAAAGAAGAAAAAACAGAGGGTACAGAGCAGTGTTTCACCAAGGAGGTTACTCACAATAATACTTCTGGAGATTCCCTGAGTGTCTTAACCGTGAAGCCATAAGCTGGAGGAATTGGACGTTATTTACAAAACACCCATATAATTTCAACGGTGCATATTTTGGAATTGGGTGGTTTTGGGTTGCAGAAACCATGTTAATATCAAACCGTAATAAATTATGCTTCTTACACAAGTGACGTTTTCGCTTTTAAAGTTATTATATTTTGTTTGCAATTCGCACTAACGTTCGTGTACTTCAATTTAAAATAAAAATAGCCGCCCCGGTGGCGCAGTGGTCTAAGGCGTTGGCCTCTGATCATTCGTCCGTAAGGGGTCCGGGTTCGAATCCCGGTCAGGCATGGATGTTGTGTTTGTCTTACGGCACTGGCTCTCTCCCTTCCCTGGAACCAGTGACCCTAAATTAGGGACGGGCGACTGCTTATAGCCCATTGAGTTGCTCACGGTGGTCGGTAAACCTCCAATCAAAAAAAAAAATAATAAAAATGGGAAAGAACCTCAAAATAATTAAAAATTTTATAAATTCAGCATTTCCTTACACACTGGCAGCAAGTTACGATTCTCAGTTGGAAACATTAAAACATTTGCGATGAAAGAAGGCGATTCAGCCAACACAAAATGCATCGCAATAGCCTTGAAATCCATCTGCTTCCTCACACTTTGACGGGCGTCGCTTGCGGTTGTAGGCTCCACGCAAAGTGGTACTCATCCATTAACAAGGGAATCTCCAAATATCCTTTTCTAACTTCCTTGTGTTTCCCAGCCTTTTTTTACTTCGCGGAACCCTTGAAGTAAGCCTTCAACCATCGCGGAAGCACAGCTCGCGTAATTAAGCCAGACCTACACGATGTTAATCCGTTAGCGTAATACTTAGTTTATTTTATCAGGTTATCAAAAAAGAACGAATAAAATGACATAAGTAACATTGAATTGGGTTGAAAAAACACATAAACGATTCTAACATAAATTATATTATAAAGTAAGAATACTTAATAATATAATATTAATTAGCTTCTTGCACGAATAACATACAAAGAAATGGAACAATGTTCTTCAGAAGTTCAAGTAAAACCCATTTTTAAATAGCCTAAGCAATACAGACAATTCTTCCTAGTGTCCTATCTTTCTGCTCTCACTATTTATATTTGATTTGGATATCGAATCGTTATCACTTAACCAAGGGCGGATTAGGAGGACCAAACCATGCCGCGAATTTTAGTCCCTTTTTTTTTTTTTTTTTGATTGGAGGTTTTACGACCACCGTGAGCAACTCAATGGGCTATAAGCAGTCGCCCGTCCTTAATTTAGGGTCACTGGTTCCAGGGAAGGGAGAGAGCCAGTGCCGTAAGACAAACACAACATCCATGCCTCACCGGGATTCGAACCCGGACCCCGTTCGGACGAATGATCAGAGGCCATCGCTTAGACCACTGCGGCACCGGGGCGGTGGTCTTCCGCTTTGCGAAATTTACATGTCCGCCAATTTTTAGTGCTTAGGTTACATCTCTATAAGTTTTTTTTATATCACCTTTTAATTTTGAGCACAAGTGTAGATTAACAAATCAAATGTCTCAGGGACTGCAATAGGAAGAGCTGTGACTTCAGTTCCCGTAACCCTATTTAAGCTCTAAGATCTTAGCTTCACCGAACGCTATGTGGTTGGCAAGGGCCCAGTTCAAATGTGTCGTTCTGCCTGATACAGAAAAGGAGAAAAAATGTTTGGGAAGCCTTGTTTCCTTATAAATGAAATCTTTCTCCCATTCACGTGATTGTCATGCTGGATTTGTATCATTAACGCAATGTCATATCCATAATACCTTTGCAATTCTCGCGCTTTGTCAAACAATCGCGTGATCGTCTCATTTCACATTTCTGCATCTGTTATTTTAAATTTATTGCTACTGGTCAAGAAGGTTAGTTCAAAGCGATATATTTGTGGCCAGTGTTTTAGCTACTGTAGCTTTTCAAAGACAAGTCAAAGGTCTAAGTTTAAGATGGATCATCGCCCAGTGTTTTCCGTTGAAGATTGGTCTGAGCTTGACCAAATGAGAAGCGACCGGTCCGGCACCGACTCATATCTTCAGCATGTGACATCGAATGAAGAAGAGAAACTCACCCAGGTGATGACCGACGTACCCGAATGCACCCAGCAGCGATCCACCAGAGAAATTGCGTTGATAACTAAGCAGTCATCGTACTGGAGAAACGTACTCGAACGAACCACAGAAACGATGTGTGAGGAGATAGTGCAGTTAACTCTTACGAGAAAAACGATTGAAGTAATTATATCGGTCTGCGAGGCGGCTATGAACATAACGAATCAGTGCCTTCATGTACGGAGCCAAAGAGTTAGCACCGATCTGGTAGATGACTACGTCCAATCAGCTCTCTTGAATGAAATGGATCTGCTCCAGAGATGTCATATTCTTTACCATCAAGCATTGTCTGATGCCGTACTGCAGTTAGAGAAGAACGAAACGGCTAAACCTGACCTTGAGAACGACTGGATGGACAAGTGGGAAGCAAATATTATTGATACCACATGTAAAAATATGACAGATACGTCAAAGGAAAAGACTGATTTACCTACTGACCTACAGTTGGATCCTCTGAAATACTCATCTCCGGAAGAGTGGCTCTTGCACACGAAAATAGATATTCTGTACTCGGACATGCGAACTCGGGAATCTGAAAAATTGCGCTTTGACATTGACGCTGTCATCAAGGAGTGTGCGAGAAAAATTGCAGGACAATCAGAATTCGTTTCGCTGGAGCTGGCACGAAACGTGGAAGAGCTTGAAATGCGCCTGCCAACTCTCAGAAAATATCTGATGTTGACAATTACCGCGGCTGACGATGCAGTGCCATCTCGGAATGACTTGCGCGATGAAATCATTGTCGAAAGGGAACCTTTGGATTTAGCACAGACCCGCCTCCACATGAGAAATATGCCGCCGAATATGGAGCGATGCATGGATGATGCTGCCTTGATCCTCATAGACAAAGCAGTCATGTCGACTGACTCTATACGCTTATTTAACGTGGACAGACTCAAGGAGAATAAACATATTCTTGAAAAGGGAATCACTACCACAGAGCAGAGTCTTGATATTGATAAAGTGCGTTGCGCACTGCTTCGGGAAAAATTTCCACCGGAACTTCACTTCCTGGGAAACGTTTTTTGAAATTTCGCAAATTGCGTCGCCTGTGAGAAATTAATCTCTATAAAGTGTCTATTTATATATCAAAAACTTTCAAGATTCGCGTTGAAATATTGATTCTTGGCTATGTGATCATTAACGAGAAATGAACGTGATATGATTGTCTTAAGTAGAAAGATGTATAAACAGATTTAAATAAAAGCAAAACTAATGAATGAAACATGAATGTTTATAAGAAAATAATGTTCAGCGGCAAGAAATCATTAATACAGTTATTTCATTTTGATGAATGTTCATTTTTTAACTCTTGTCTTATATTTTAAATGAATTTTGATGCCATTTTAAATAACGCAATTTGAAACTCACGGAGTTTTATGCATTTTTGTAAATAAGATTTTGTATGTATGATCGACGGAACGAAGTACATTTAGTTGTTGAGAATGAATGTTCAGTTGTATTAGGCAAAATATTTCATACAACTTCGAAAATATTTCATTTATTCGCATGATGCCTTGTGACAAAATGTTTTGTCCTGTAAGGTAAATAACGTGTGTATTGTGTTTCACTATCTCCACATTTCCTTCTCACATTAAGCAGTTAAACTGTGAATCTTCAATATAAGGGTGGAAAAATGTGTAATTTGTTGAACTTCGGTAAATTTTTTACTAGCTATGGACAATTTATCCATGTTTCATCACTATCAGAAACAATTTTACAATAAGTTCTTTGTGTCAGGTGAAACCTTATTGCCACATGTACTCATTAATGGTGTATTGGTTGTTTTGTGTACTTTTGTGGAATTTAGATTGCCTTTGCATTTTCTGAAACCTGTGTTTCGTGGAAGTAGATTTCTTACTAAGAGAAGTCGTTACGTCATTTTAAAATTAAATAGAATTTAATATTTGAACCATTGAAAGATCTCAAAACATTCTACTTTGTATTTGATAAAAGAACTTCGAGTAATGATGACAATTTTTCTGAGAACTGCAGCACTTTATCGCTGTATTTTGATGATTTGTTCCAAATTTTGGGATTTTTTTTTACTTAAGTTTGCTTCTGAAATTTAAAAAAAGAAGAAAAAACAGAGGGGTACAGAGCAGTGTTTCACCAAGGAGGTTACTCACAATAATACTTCTGGAGATTCCCTGAGTGTCTTAACCGTGAAGCCATAAGCTGGAGGAATTGGACGTTATTTACAAAACACCCATATAATTTCAACGGTGCATATTTTGGAATTGGGTGGTTTTGGGTTGCAGAAACCATGTTAATATCAAACCGTAATGAATTATGCTTCTTACACAAGTGACGTTTTCGCTTTTAAAGTTATTATATTTTGTTTGCAATTCGCACTAACGTTCGTGTACTTCAATTTAAAATAAAAATAGCCGCCCCGGTGGCGCAGTGGTCTAAGGCGTTGGCCTCTGATCATTCGTCCGTAAGAGGTCCGGGTTCGAATCCCGGTCAGGCATGGATGTTGTGTTTGTCTTACGGCACTGGCTCTCTCCCTTCCCTGGAACCAGTGACCCTAAATTAGGGACGGGCGACTGCTTATAGCCCATTGAGTTGCTCACGGTGGTCGGTAAACCTCCAATCAAAAAAAAAAAAATGAAAATGGGAAAGAACCTCAAAATAATTAAAAATTTTATAAATTCAGCATTTCCTTACACACTGGCAGCAAGTTACGATTCGCAGTTGAAAACATTAAAACATTTGCGATGAAAGAAGGCGATTCAGCCAACACAAAATGCATCGCAATAGCCTTGAAATCCATCTGCTTCCTCACACTTTGACGGGCGTCGCTTGCGGTTGTAGGCTTCACGCAAAGTGGTACTCATCCATTAACAAGGGAATCTCCAAATATCCTTTCCTAACTTCCTTGTGTTTCCCAGCATTTTTTTACTTCGCGGAACCCTTGAAGTAAGCCTTCAACCATCGCGGAAGCACAGCTCGCGTAATTAAGCCAGACCTACACGATGTTAATCCGTTAGCGTAATACTTAGTTTATTTTATCAGGTTATCAAAAAAGAACGAATAAAATGACATAAGTAACATTGAATTGGGTTGGAAAAACACATAAACGATTCTAACATAAATTATATTATAAAGTAAGAATACTTAATAATATAATATTAATTAGCTTCTTGCACGAATAACATACAAAGAAATGGAACAATGTTCTTCAGAAGTTCAAGTAAAACCCATTTTTAAATAGCCTAAGCAATACAGACAATTCTTCCTAGTGTCCTATCTTTCTGCTCTCACTATTTATATTTGATTTGGATATCGAATCGTTATCACTTAACCAAGGGCGGATTAGGAGGACCAAACCATGCCGCGAATTTTAGTCCCTTTTTTTTTTTTTTGATTGGAGGTTTTACGACCACCGTGAGCAACTCAATGGGCTATAAGCAGTCGCCCGTCCTTAATTTAGGGTCACTGGTTCCAGGGAAGGGAGAGAGCCAGTGCCGTAAGACAAACACAACATCCATGCCTCACCGGGATTCGAACCCGGACCCCGTTCGGACGAATGATCAGAGGCCATCGCTTAGACCACTGCGGCACCGGGGCGGTGGTCTTCCGCTTTGCGAAATTTACATGTCCGCCAATTTTTAGTGCTTAGGTTACATCTCTATAAGTTTTTTTTATATCACCTTTTAATTTTGAGCACAAGTGTAGATTAACAAATCAAATGTCTCAGGGACTGCAATAGGAAGAGCTGTGACTTCAGTTCCCGTAACCCTATTTAAGCTCTAAGATCTTAGCTTCACCGAACGCTATGTGGTTGGCAAGGGCCCAGTTCAAATGTGTCGTTCTGCCTGATACAGAAAAGGAGAAAAAATGTTTGGGAAGCCTTGTTTCCTTATAAATGAAATCTTTCTCCCATTCACGTGATTGTCATGCTGGATTTGTATCATTAACGCAATGTCATATCCATAATACCTTTGCAATTCTCGCGCTTTGTCAAACAATCGCGTGATCGTCTCATTTCACATTTCTGCATCTGTTATTTTAAATTTATTGCTACTGGTCAAGAAGGTTAGTTCAAAGCGATATATTTGTGGCCAGTGTTTTTGCTACTGTAGCTTTTCAAAGACAAGTCAAAGGTCTAAGTTTAAGATGGATCATCGCCTAGTGTTTTCCGTTGAAGATTGGTCTGAGCTTGACCAAATGAGAAGCGACCGGTCCGGCACCGACTCATATCTTCAGCATGTGACATCGAATGAAGAAGAGAAACTCACCCAGGTGATGACCGACGTACCCGAATGCACCCAGCAGCGATCCACCAGAGAAATTGCGTTGATAACTAAGCAGTCATCGTACTGGAGAAACGTACTCGAACGAACCACAGAAACGATGTGTGAGGAGATAGTGCAGTTAACTCTTACGAGAAAAACGATTGAAGTAATTATATCGGTCTGCGAGGCGGCTATGAACATAACGAAGCAGTGCCTTCATGTACGGAGCCAAAGAGTTAGCACCGATCTGGTAGATGACTACGTCCAATCAGCTCTCTTGAATGAAATCGATCTGCTCCAGAGATGTCATATTCTTTACCATCAAGCATTGTCTGATGCCGTACTGCAGTTAGAGAAGAACGAAACGGCTAAACCTGACCTTGAGAACGACTGGATGGACAAGTGGGAAGCAAATATTATTGATACCACATGTAAAAATATGACAGATACGTCAAAGGAAAAGACTGATTTACCTACTGACCTACAGTTGGATCCTCTGAAATACTCATCTCCGGAAGAGTGGCTCTTGCACACGAAAATAGATATTCTGTACTCGGACATGCGAACTCGGGAATCTGAAAAATTGCGCTTTGACATTGACGCTGTCATCAAGGAGTGTGCGAGAAAAATTGCAGGACAATCAGAATTCGTTTCGCTGGAGCTGGCACGAAACGTGGAAGAGCTTGAAATGCGCCTGCCAACTCTCAGAAAATATCTGATGTTGACAATTACCGCGGCTGACGATGCAGTGCCATCTCGGAATGACTTGCGCGATGAAATCATTGTCGAAAGGGAACCTTTGGATTTAGCACAGACCCGCCTCCACATGAGAAATATGCCGCCGAATATGGAGCGATGCATGGATGATGCTCCCTTGATCCTCATAGACAAAGCAGTCATGTCGACTGACTCTATACGCTTATTTAACGTGGACAGACTCAAGGAGAATAAACATATTCTTGAAAAGGGAATCACTACCACAGAGCAGAGTCTTGATATTGATAAAGTGCGTTGCGCACTGCTTCGGGAAAAATTTCCACCGGAACTTCACTTCCTGGGAAACGTTTTTTGAAATTTCGCAAATTGCGTCGCCTGTGAGAAATTAATCTCTATAAAGTGTCTATTTATATATCAAAAACTTTCAAGATTCGCGTTGAAATATTGATTCTTGGCTATGTGATCATTAACGAGAAATGAACGTGATATGATTGTCTTAAGTAGAAAGATGTATAAACAGATTTAAATAAAAGCAAAACTAATGAATGAAACATGAATGTTTTTAAGAAAATAATGTTCAGCGGCAAGAAATCATTAATACAGTTATTTCATTTTAATGAATGTTCATTTTTTAACTCTTGTCTTATATTTTAAATGAATTTTGATGCCATTTTAAATAACGCAATTTGAAACTCACGGAGTGTTATGCATTTTTGTAAATAAGATTTTGTATGTATTATCGACGGAACGAAGTACATTTAGTTGTTGAGAATGAATGTTCAGTTGTATTAAGCAAAATATTTCATACAACTTCGAAAATATTTCATTTATTCGCATGATGCCTTGTGACAAAATGTTTTGTCCTGTAAGGTAAATAACGTGTGTATTGTGTTTCACTATCTCCACATTTCCTTCTCACATTAAGCAGTTAAACTGTGAATCTTCAATATAAGGGCGGAAAAATGTGTAATTTGTTGAACTTCGGTAAATTTTTTACTAGCTATGGACAATTTATCCATGTTTCATCACTATCAGAAACAATTTTACAATAAGTTCTTTGTGTCAGGTGAAACCTTATTGCCAAATGTACTCATTAATGGTGTATTGGTTGTTTTGTGTACTTTTGTGGAATTTAGATTGCCTTTGCATTTTCTGAAACCTGTGTTTCGTGGAAGTAGATTTCTTACTAAGAGAAGTCGTTACGTCATTTTAAAATTAAATAGAATTTAATATTTGAACCATTGAAAGATCTCAAAACATTCTACTTTGTATTTGATAAAAGAACTTCGAGTAATAATGACAATTTTTCTGAGAACTGTAGCACTTTATCGCCGTATTTTGATGATTTGTTCCAAATTTTGGGATTTTTTTTTACTTAAGTTTGCTTCTGAAATTTAAAAAAAGAAGAAAAAACAGAGGGGTACAGAGCAGTGTTTCACCAAGGAGGTTACTCACAATAATACTTCTGGAGATTCCCTGAGTGTCTTAACCGTGAAGCCATAAGCTGGAGGAATTGGACGTTATTTACAAAACACCCATATAATTTCAACGGTGCATATTTTGGAATTGGGTGGTTTTGGGTTGCAGAAACCATGTTAATATCAAACCGTAATAAATTATGCTTCTTACACAAGTGACGTTTTCGCTTTTAAAGTTATTATATTTTGTTTGCAATTCGCACTAACGTTCGTGTACTTCAATTTAAAATAAAAATAGCCGCCCCGGTGGCGCAGTGGTCTAAGGCGTTGGCCTCTGATCATTCGTCCGTAAGGGGTCCGGGTTCGAATCCCGGTCAGGCATGGATGTTGTGTTTGTCTTACGGCACTGGCTCTCTCCCTTCCCTGGAACCAGTGACCCTAAATTAGGGACGGGCGACTGCTTATAGCCCATTGAGTTGCTCACGGTGGTCGGTAAACCTCCAATCAAAAAAAAAATAATAAAAATGGGAAAGAACCTCAAAATAATTAAAAATTTTATAAATTCAGCATTTCCTTACACACTGGCAGCAAGTTACGATTCTCAGTTGGAAACATTAAAACATTTGCGATGAAAGAAGGCGATTCAGCCAACACAAAATGCATCGCAATAGCCTTGAAATCCATCTGCTTCCTCACACTTTGACGGGCGTCGCTTGCGGTTGTAGGCTCCACGCAAAGTGGTACTCATCCATTAACAAGGGAATCTCCAAATATCCTTTTCTAACTTCCTTGTGTTTCCCAGCCTTTTTTTACTTCGCGGAACCCTTGAAGTAAGCCTTCAACCATCGCGGAAGCACAGCTCGCGTAATTAAGCCAGACCTACACGATGTTAATCCGTTAGCGTAATACTTAGTTTATTTTATCAGGTTATCAAAAAAGAACGAATAAAATGACATAAGTAACATTGAATTGGGTTGGAAAAACACATAAACGATTCTAACATAAATTATATTATAAAGTAAGAATACTTAATAATATAATATTAATTAGCTTCTTGCACGAATAACATACAAAGAAATGGAACAATGTTCTTCAGAAGTTCAAGTAAAACCCATTTTTAAATAGCCTAAGCAATACAGACAATTCTTCCTAGTGTCCTATCTTTCTGCTCTCACTATTTATATTTGATTTGGATATCGAATCGTTATCACTTAACCAAGGGCGGATTAGGAGGACCAAACCATGCCGCGAATTTTAGTCCCTTTTTTTTTTTTTTTTTGATTGGAGGTTTTACGACCACCGTGAGCAACTCAATGGGCTATAAGCAGTCGCCCGTCCTTAATTTAGGGTCACTGGTTCCAGGGAAGGGAGAGAGCCAGTGCCGTAAGACAAACACAACATCCATGCCTCACCGGGATTCGAACCCGGACCCCGTTCGGACGAATGATCAGAGGCCATCGCTTAGACCACTGCGGCACCGGGGCGGTGGTCTTCCGCTTTGCGAAATTTACATGTCCGCCAATTTTTAGTGCTTAGGTTACATCTCTATAAGTTTTTTTTATATCACCTTTTAATTTTGAGCACAAGTGTAGATTAACAAATCAAATGTCTCAGGGACTGCAATAGGAAGAGCTGTGACTTCAGTTCCCGTAACCCTATTTAAGCTCTAAGATCTTAGCTTCACCGAACGCTATGTGGTTGGCAAGGGCCCAGTTCAAATGTGTCGTTCTGCCTGATACAGAAAAGGAGAAAAAATGTTTGGGAAGCCTTGTTTCCTTATAAATGAAATCTTTCTCCCATTCACGTGATTGTCATGCTGGATTTGTATCATTAACGCAATGTCATATCCATAATACCTTTGCAATTCTCGCGCTTTGTCAAACAATCGCGTGATCGTCTCATTTCACATTTCTGCATCTGTTATTTTAAATTTATTGCTACTGGTCAAGAAGGTTAGTTCAAAGCGATATATTTGTGGCCAGTGTTTTTGCTACTGTAGCTTTTCAAAGACAAGTCAAAGGTCTAAGTTTAAGATGGATCATCGCCCAGTGTTTTCCGTTGAAGATTGGTCTGAGCTTGACCAAATGAGAAGCGACCGGTCCGGCACCGACTCATATCTTCAGCATGTGACATCGAATGAAGAAGAGAAACTCACCCAGGTGATGACCGACGTACCCGAATGCACCCAGCAGCGATCCACCAGAGAAATTGCGTTGATAACTAAGCAGTCATCGTACTGGAGAAACGTACTCGAACGAACCACAGAAACGATGTGTGAGGAGATAGTGCAGTTAACTCTTACGAGAAAAACGATTGAAGTAATTATATCGGTCTGCGAGGCGGCTATGAACATAACGAAGCAGTGCCTTCATGTACGGAGCCAAAGAGTTAGCACCGATCTGGTAGATGACTACGTCCAATCAGCTCTCTTGAATGAAATGGATCTGCTCCAGAGATGTCATATTCTTTACCATCAAGCATTGTCTGATGCCGTACTGCAGTTAGAGAAGAACGAAACGGCTAAACCTGACCTTGAGAACGACTGGATGGACAAGTGGGAAGCAAATATTATTGATACCACATGTAAAAATATGACAGATACGTCAAAGGAAAAGACTGATTTACCTACTGACCTACAGTTGGATCCTCTGAAATACTCATCTCCGGAAGAGTGGCTCTTGCACACGAAAATAGATATTCTGTACTCGGACATGCGAACTCGGGAATCTGAAAAATTGCGCTTTGACATTGACGCTGTCATCAAGGAGTGTGCGAGAAAAATTGCAGGACAATCAGAATTCGTTTCGCTGGAGCTGGCACGAAACGTGGAAGAGCTTGAAATGCGCCTGCCAACTCTCAGAAAATATCTGATGTTGACAATTACCGCGGCTGACGATGCAGTGCCATCTCGGAATGACTTGCGCGATGAAATCATTGTCGAAAGGGAACCTTTGGATTTAGCACAGACCCGCCTCCACATGAGAAATATGCCGCCGAATATGGAGCGATGCATGGATGATGCTCCCTTGATCCTCATAGACAAAGCAGTCATGTCGACTGACTCTATACGCTTATTTAACGTGGACAGACTCAAGGAGAATAAACATATTCTTGAAAAGGGAATCACTACCACAGAGCAGAGTCTTGATATTGATAAAGTGCGTTGCGCACTGCTTCGGGAAAAATTTCCACCGGAACTTCACTTCCTGGGAAACGTTTTTTGAAATTTCGCAAATTGCGTCGCCTGTGAGAAATTAATCTCTATAAAGTGTCTATTTATATATCAAAAACTTTCAAGATTCGCGTTGAAATATTGATTCTTGGCTATGTGATCATTAACGAGAAATGAACGTGATATGATTGTCTTAAGTAGAAAGATGTATAAACAGATTTAAATAAAAGCAAAACTAATGAATGAAACATGAATGTTTATAAGAAAATAATGTTCAGCGGCAAGAAATCATTAATACAGTTATTTCATTTTGATGAATGTTCATTTTTTAACTCTTGTCTTATATTTTAAATGAATTTTGATGCCATTTTAAATAACGCAATTTGAAACTCACGGAGTTTTATGCATTTTTGTAAATAAGATTTTGTATGTATGATCGACGGAACGAAGTACATTTAGTTGTTGAGAATGAATGTTCAGTTGTATTAGGCAAAATATTTCATACAACTTCGAAAATATTTCATTTATTCGCATGATGCCTTGTGACAAAATGTTTTGTCCTGTAAGGTAAATAACGTGTGTATTGTGTTTCACTATCTCCACATTTCCTTCTCACATTAAGCAGTTAAACTGTGAATCTTCAATATAAGGGTGGAAAAATGTGTAATTTGTTGAACTTCGGTAAATTTTTTACTAGCTATGGACAATTTATCCATGTTTCATCACTATCAGAAACAATTTTACAATAAGTTCTTTGTGTCAGGTGAAACCTTATTGCCACATGTACTCATTAATGGTGTATTGGTTGTTTTGTGTACTTTTGTGGAATTTAGATTGCCTTTGCATTTTCTGAAACCTGTGTTTCGTGGAAGTAGATTTCTTACTAAGAGAAGTCGTTACGTCATTTTAAAATTAAATAGAATTTAATATTTGAACCATTGAAAGATCTCAAAACATTCTACTTTGTATTTGATAAAAGAACTTCGAGTAATGATGACAATTTTTCTGAGAACTGCAGCACTTTATCGCTGTATTTTGATGATTTGTTCCAAATTTTGGGATTTTTTTTTACTTAAGTTTGCTTCTGAAATTTAAAAAAAGAAGAAAAACAGAGGGGTACAGAGCAGTGTTTCACCAAGGAGGTTACTCACAATAATACTTCTGGAGATTCCCTGAGTGTCTTAACCGTGAAGCCATAAGCTGGAGGAATTGGACGTTATTTACAAAACACCCATATAATTTCAACGGTGCATATTTTGGAATTGGGTGGTTTTGGGTTGCAGAAACCATGTTAATATCAAACCGTAATGAATTATGCTTCTTACACAAGTGACGTTTTCGCTTTTAAAGTTATTATATTTTGTTTGCAATTCGCACTAACGTTCGTGTACTTCAATTTAAAATAAAAATAGCCGCCCCGGTGGCGCAGTGGTCTAAGGCGTTGGCCTCTGATCATTCGTCCGTAAGAGGTCCGGGTTCGAATCCCGGTCAGGCATGGATGTTGTGTTTGTCTTACGGCACTGGCTCTCTCCCTTCCCTGGAACCAGTGACCCTAAATTAGGGACGGGCGACTGCTTATAGCCCATTGAGTTGCTCACGGTGGTCGGTAAACCTCCAATCAAAAAAAAAAAAAATGAAAATGGGAAAGAACCTCAAAATAATTAAAAATTTTATAAATTCAGCATTTCCTTACACACTGGCAGCAAGTTACGATTCGCAGTTGAAAACATTAAAACATTTGCGATGAAAGAAGGCGATTCAGCCAACACAAAATGCATCGCAATAGCCTTGAAATCCATCTGCTTCCTCACACTTTGACGGGCGTCGCTTGCGGTTGTAGGCTTCACGCAAAGTGGTACTCATCCATTAACAAGGGAATCTCCAAATATCCTTTCCTAACTTCCTTGTGTTTCCCAGCATTTTTTTACTTCGCGGAACCCTTGAAGTAAGCCTTCAACCATCGCGGAAGCACAGCTCGCGTAATTAAGCCAGACCTACACGATGTTAATCCGTTAGCGTAATACTTAGTTTATTTTATCAGGTTATCAAAAAAGAACGAATAAAATGACATAAGTAACATTGAATTGGGTTGGAAAAACACATAAACGATTCTAACATAAATTATATTATAAAGTAAGAATACTTAATAATATAATATTAATTAGCTTCTTGCACGAATAACATACAAAGAAATGGAACAATGTTCTTCAGAAGTTCAAGTAAAACCCATTTTTAAATAGCCTAAGCAATACAGACAATTCTTCCTAGTGTCCTATCTTTCGGCTCTCACTATTTATATTTGATTTGGATATCGAATCGTTATCACTTAACCAAGGGCGGATTAGGAGGACCAAACCATGCCGCGAATTTTAGTCCCTTTTTTTTTTTTTTGATTGGAGGTTTTACGACCACCGTGAGCAACTCAATGGGCTATAAGCAGTCGCCCGTCCTTAATTTAGGGTCACTGGTTCCAGGGAAGGGAGAGAGCCAGTGCCGTAAGACAAACACAACATCCATGCCTCACCGGGATTCGAACCCGGACCCCGTTCGGACGAATGATCAGAGGCCATCGCTTAGACCACTGCGGCACCGGGGCGGTGGTCTTCCGCTTTGCGAAATTTACATGTCCGCCAATTTTTAGTGCTTAGGTTACATCTCTATAAGTTTTTTTATATCACCTTTTAATTTTGAGCACAAGTGTAGATTAACAAATCAAATGTCTCAGGGACTGCAATAGGAAGAGCTGTGACTTCAGTTCCCGTAACCCTATTTAAGCTCTAAGATCTTAGCTTCACCGAACGCTATGTGGTTGGCAAGGGCCCAGTTCAAATGTGTCGTTCTGCCTGATACAGAAAAGGAGAAAAATGTTTGGGAAGCCTTGTTTCCTTATAAATGAAATCTTTCTCCCATTCACGTGATTGTCATGCTGGATTTGTATCATTAACGCAATGTCATATCCATAATACCTTTGCAATTCTCGCGCTTTGTCAAACAATCGCGTGATCGTCTCATTTCACATTTCTGCATCTGTTATTTTAAATTTATTGCTACTGGTCAAGAAGGTTAGTTCAAAGCGATATATTTGTGGCCAGTGTTTTTGCTACTGTAGCTTTTCAAAGACAAGTCAAAGGTCTAAGTTTAAGATGGATCATCGCCTAGTGTTTTCCGTTGAAGATTGGTCTGAGCTTGACCAAATGAGAAGCGACCGGTCCGGCACCGACTCATATCTTCAGCATGTGACATCGAATGAAGAAGAGAAACTCACCCAGGTGATGACCGACGTACCCGAATGCACCCAGCAGCGATCCACCAGAGAAATTGCGTTGATAACTAAGCAGTCATCGTACTGGAGAAACGTACTCGAACGAACCACAGAAACGATGTGTGAGGAGATAGTGCAGTTAACTCTTACGAGAAAAACGATTGAAGTAATTATATCGGTCTGCGAGGCGGCTATGAACATAACGAAGCAGTGCCTTCATGTACGGAGCCAAAGAGTTAGCACCGATCTGGTAGATGACTACGTCCAATCAGCTCTCTTGAATGAAATGGATCTGCTCCAGAGATGTCATATTCTTTACCATCAAGCATTGTCTGATGCCGTACTGCAGTTAGAGAAGAACGAAACGGCTAAACCTGACCTTGAGAACGACTGGATGGACAAGTGGGAAGCAAATATTATTGATACCACATGTAAAAATATGACAGATACGTCAAAGGAAAAGACTGATTTACCTACTGACCTACAGTTGGATCCTCTGAAATACTCATCTCCGGAAGAGTGGCTCTTGCACACGAAAATAGATATTCTGTACTCGGACATGCGAACTCGGGAATCTGAAAAATTGCGCTTTGACATTGACGCTGTCATCAAGGAGTGTGCGAGAAAAATTGCAGGACAATCAGAATTCGTTTCGCTGGAGCTGGCACGAAACGTGGAAGAGCTTGAAATGCGCCTGCCAACTCTCAGAAAATATCTGATGTTGACAATTACCGCGGCTGACGATGCAGTGCCATCTCGGAATGACTTGCGCGATGAAATCATTGTCGAAAGGGAACCTTTGGATTTGGCACAGACCCGCCTCCACATGAGAAATATGCCGCCGAATATGGAGCGATGCATGGATGATGCTCCCTTGATCCTCATAGACAAAGCAGTCATGTCGACTGACTCTATACGCTTATTTAACGTGGACAGACTCAAGGAGAATAAACATATTCTTGAAAAGGGAATCACTACCACAGAGCAGAGTCTTGATATTGATAAAGTGCGTTGCGCACTGCTTCGGGAAAAATTTCCACCGGAACTTCACTTCCTGGGAAACGTTTTTTGAAATTTCGCAAATTGCGTCGCCTGTGAGAAATTAATCTCTATAAAGTGTCTATTTATATATCAAAAACTTTCAAGATTCGCGTTGAAATATTGATTCTTGGCTATGTGATCATTAACGAGAAATGAACGTGATATGATTGTCTTAAGTAGAAAGATGTATAAACAGATTTAAATAAAAGCAAAACTAATGAATGAAACATGAATGTTTATAAGAAAATAATGTTCAGCGGCAAGAAATCATTAATACAGTTATTTCATTTTGATGAATGTTCATTTTTTAACTCTTGTCTTATATTTTAAATGAATTTTGATGCCATTTTAAATAACGCAATTTGAAACTCACGGAGTTTTATGCATTTTTGTAAATAAGATTTTGTATGTATGATCGACGGAACGAAGTACATTTAGTTGTTGAGAATGAATGTTCAGTTGTATTAGGCAAAATATTTCATACAACTTCGAAAATATTTCATTTATTCGCATGATGCCTTGTGACAAAATGTTTTGTCCTGTAAGGTAAATAACGTGTGTATTGTGTTTCACTATCTCCACATTTCCTTCTCACATTAAGCAGTTAAACTGTGAATCTTCAATATAAGGGTGGAAAAATGTGTAATTTGTTGAACTTCGGTAAATTTTTTACTAGCTATGGACAATTTATCCATGTTTCATCACTATCAGAAACAATTTTACAATAAGTTCTTTGTGTCAGGTGAAACCTTATTGCCACATGTACTCATTAATGGTGTATTGGTTGTTTTGTGTACTTTTGTGGAATTTAGATTGCCTTTGCATTTTCTGAAACCTGTGTTTCGTGGAAGTAGATTTCTTACTAAGAGAAGTCGTTACGTCATTTTAAAATTAAATAGAATTTAATATTTGAACCATTGAAAGATCTCAAAACATTCTACTTTGTATTTGATAAAAGAACTTCGAGTAATGATGACAATTTTTCTGAGAACTGCAGCACTTTATCGCTGTATTTTGATGATTTGTTCCAAATTTTGGGATTTTTTTACTTAAGTTTGCTTCTGAAATTTAAAAAAAGAAGAAAAAACAGAGGGGTACAGAGCAGTGTTTCACCAAGGAGGTTACTCACAATAATACTTCTGGAGATTCCCTGAGTGTCTTAACCGTGAAGCCATAAGCTGGAGGAATTGGACGTTATTTACAAAACACCCATATAATTTCAACGGTGCATATTTTGGAATTGGGTGGTTTTGGGTTGCAGAAACCATGTTAATATCAAACCGTAATGAATTATGCTTCTTACACAAGTGACGTTTTCGCTTTTAAAGTTATTATATTTTGTTTGCAATTCGCACTAACGTTCGTGTACTTCAATTTAAAATAAAAATAGCCGCCCCGGTGGCGCAGTGGTCTAAGGCGTTGGCCTCTGATCATTCGTCCGTAAGAGGTCCGGGTTCGAATCCCGGTCAGGCATGGATGTTGTGTTTGTCTTACGGCACTGGCTCTCTCCCTTCCCTGGAACCAGTGACCCTAAATTAGGGACGGGCGACTGCTTATAGCCCATTGAGTTGCTCACGGTGGTCGGTAAACCTCCAATCAAAAAAAAAAAATGAAAATGGGAAAGAACCTCAAAATAATTAAAAATTTTATAAATTCAGCATTTCCTTACACACTGGCAGCAAGTTACGATTCGCAGTTGAAAACATTAAAACATTTGCGATGAAAGAAGGCGATTCAGCCAACACAAAATGCATCGCAATAGCCTTGAAATCCATCTGCTTCCTCACACTTTGACGGGCGTCGCTTGCGGTTGTAGGCTTCACGCAAAGTGGTACTCATCCATTAACAAGGGAATCTCCAAATATCCTTTCCTAACTTCCTTGTGTTTCCCAGCATTTTTTTACTTCGCGGAACCCTTGAAGTAAGCCTTCAACCATCGCGGAAGCACAGCTCGCGTAATTAAGCCAGACCTACACGATGTTAATCCGTTAGCGTAATACTTAGTTTATTTTATCAGGTTATCAAAAAAGAACGAATAAAATGACATAAGTAACATTGAATTGGGTTGGAAAAACACATAAACGATTCTAACATAAATTATATTATAAAGTAAGAATACTTAATAATATAATATTAATTAGCTTCTTGCACGAATAACATACAAAGAAATGGAACAATGTTCTTCAGAAGTTCAAGTAAAACCCATTTTTAAATAGCCTAAGCAATACAGACAATTCTTCCTAGTGTCCTATCTTTCTGCTCTCACTATTTATATTTGATTTGGATATCGAATCGTTATCACTTAACCAAGGGCGGATTAGGAGGACCAAACCATGCCGCGAATTTTAGTCCCTTTTTTTTTGATTGGAGGTTTTACGACCACCGTGAGCAACTCAATGGGCTATAAGCAGTCGCCCGTCCTTAATTTAGGGTCACTGGTTCCAGGGAAGGGAGAGAGCCAGTGCCGTAAGACAAACACAACATCCATGCCTCACCGGGATTCGAACCCGGACCCCGTTCGGACGAATGATCAGAGGCCATCGCTTAGACCACTGCGGCACCGGGGCGGTGGTCTTCCGCTTTGCGAAATTTACATGTCCGCCAATTTTTAGTGCTTAGGTTACATCTCTATAAGTTTTTTTTATATCACCTTTTAATTTTGAGCACAAGTGTAGATTAACAAATCAAATGTCTCAGGGACTGCAATAGGAAGAGCTGTGACTTCAGTTCCCGTAACCCTATTTAAGCTCTAAGATCTTAGCTTCACCGAACGCTATGTGGTTGGCAAGGGCCCAGTTCAAATGTGTCGTTCTGCCTGATACAGAAAAGGAGAAAAAATGTTTGGGAAGCCTTGTTTCCTTATAAATGAAATCTTTCTCCCATTCACGTGATTGTCATGCTGGATTTGTATCATTAACGCAATGTCATATCCATAATACCTTTGCAATTCTCGCGCTTTGTCAAACAATCGCGTGATCGTCTCATTTCACATTTCTGCATCTGTTATTTTAAATTTATTGCTACTGGTCAAGAATGTTAGTTCAAAGCGATATATTTGTGGCCAGTGTTTTTGCTACTGTAGCTTTTCAAAGACAAGTCAAAGGTCTAAGTTTAAGATGGATCATCGCCTAGTGTTTTCCGTTGAAGATTGGTCTGAGCTTGACCAAATGAGAAGCGACCGGTCCGGCACCGACTCATATCTTCAGCATGTGACATCGAATGAAGAAGAGAAACTCACCCAGGTGATGACCGACGTACCCGAATGCACCCAGCAGCGATCCACCAGAGAAATTGCGTTGATAACTAAGCAGTCATCGTACTGGAGAAACGTACTCGAACGAACCACAGAAACGATGTGTGAGGAGATAGTGCAGTTAACTCTTACGAGAAAAACGATTGAAGTAATTATATCGGTCTGCGAGGCGGCTATGAACATAACGAAGCAGTGCCTTCATGTACGGAGCCAAAGAGTTAGCACCGATCTGGTAGATGACTACGTCCAATCAGCTCTCTTGAATGAAATGGATCTGCTCCAGAGATGTCATATTCTTTACCATCAAGCATTGTCTGATGCCGTACTGCAGTTAGAGAAGAACGAAACGGCTAAACCTGACCTTGAGAACGACTGGATGGACAAGTGGGAAGCAAATATTATTGATACCACATGTAAAAATATGACAGATACGTCAAAGGAAAAGACTGATTTACCTACTGACCTACAGTTGGATCCTCTGAAATACTCATCTCCGGAAGAGTGGCTCTTGCACACGAAAATAGATATTCTGTACTCGGACATGCGAACTCGGGAATCTGAAAAATTGCGCTTTGACATTGACGCTGTCATCAAGGAGTGTGCGAGAAAAATTGCAGGACAATCAGAATTCGTTTCGCTGGAGCTGGCACGAAACGTGGAAGAGCTTGAAATGCGCCTGCCAACTCTCAGAAAATATCTGATGTTGACAATTACCGCGGCTGACGATGCAGTGCCATCTCGGAATGACTTGCGCGATGAAATCATTGTCGAAAGGGAACCTTTGGATTTGGCACAGACCCGCCTCCACATGAGAAATATGCCGCCGAATATGGAGCGATGCATGGATGATGCTCCCTTGATCCTCATAGACAAAGCAGTCATGTCGACTGACTCTATACGCTTATTTAACGTGGACAGACTCAAGGAGAATAAACATATTCTTGAAAAGGGAATCACTACCACAGAGCAGAGTCTTGATATTGATAAAGTGCGTTGCGCACTGCTTCGGGAAAAATTTCCACCGGAACTTCACTTCCTGGGAAACGTTTTTTGAAATTTCGCAAATTGCGTCGCCTGTGAGAAATTAATCTCTATAAAGTGTCTATTTATATATCAAAAACTTTCAAGATTCGCGTTGAAATATTGATTCTTGGCTATGTGATCATTAACGAGAAATGAACGTGATATGATTGTCTTAAGTAGAAAGATGTATAAACAGATTTAAATAAAAGCAAAACTAATGAATGAAACATGAATGTTTTTAAGAAAATAATGTTCAGCGCCAAGAAATCATTAATACAGTTATTTCATTTTGATGAATGTTCATTTTTTAACTCTTGTCTTATATTTTAAATGAATTTTGATGCCATTTTAAATAACGCAATTTGAAACTCACGGAGTGTTATGCATTTTTGTAAATAAGATTTTGTATGTATTATCGACGGAATGAAGTACATTTAGTTGTTGAGAATGAATGTTCAGTTGTATTAAGCAAAATATTTCATACAACTTCGAAAATATTTCATTTATTCGCATGATGCCTTGTGACAAAATGTTTTGTCCTGTAAGGTAAATAACGTGTGTATTGTGTTTCACTATCTCCACATTTCCTTCTCACATTAAGCAGTTAAACTGTGAATCTTCAATATAAGGGCGGAAAAATGTGTAATTTGTTGAACTTCGGTAAATTTTTTACTAGCTATGGACAATTTATCCATGTTTCATCACTATCACAAACAATTTTACAATAAGTTCTTTGTGTCAGGTGAAACCTTATTGCCAAATGTACTCATTAATGGTGTATTGGTTGTTTTGTGTACTTTTGTGGAATTTAGATTGCCTTTGCATTTTCTGAAACCTGTGTTTCGTGGAAGTAGATTTCTTACTAAGAGAAGTCGTTACGTCATTTTAAAATTAAATAGAATTTAATATTTGAACCATTGAAAGATCTCAAAACATTCTACTTTGTATTTGATAAAAGAACTTCGAGTAATAATGACAATTTTTCTGAGAACTGTAGCACTTTATCGCCGTATTTTGATGATTTGTTCCAAATTTTGGGATTTTTTTTTACTTAAGTTTGCTTCTGAAATTTAAAAAAAGAAGAAAAAACAGAGGGGTACAGAGCAGTGTTTCACCAAGGAGGTTACTCACAATAATACTTCTGGAGATTCCCTGAGTGTCTTAACCGTGAAGCCATAAGCTGGAGGAATTGGACGTTATTTACAAAACACCCATATAATTTCAACGGTGCATATTTTGGAATTGGGTGGTTTTGGGTTGCAGAAACCATGTTAATATCAAACCGTAATAAATTATGCTTCTTACACAAGTGACGTTTTCGCTTTTAAAGTTATTATATTTTGTTTGCAATTCGCACTAACGTTCGTGTACTTCAATTTAAAATAAAAATAGCCGCCCCGGTGGCGCAGTGGTCTAAGGCGTTGGCCTCTGATCATTCGTCCGTAAGGGGTCCGGGTTCGAATCCCGGTCAGGCATGGATGTTGTGTTTGTCTTACGGCACTGGCTCTCTCCCTTCCCTGGAACCAGTGACCCTAAATTAGGGACGGGCGACTGCTTATAGCCCATTGAGTTGCTCACGGTGGTCGGTAAACCTCCAATCAAAAAAAAAATAATAAAAATGGGAAAGAACCTCAAAATAATTAAAAATTTTATAAATTCAGCATTTCCTTACACACTGGCAGCAAGTTACGATTCGCAGTTGGAAACATTAAAACATTTGCGATGAAAGAAGGCGATTCAGCCAACACAAAATGCATCGCAATAGCCTTGAAATCCATCTGCTTCCTCACACTTTGACGGGCGTCGCTTGCGGTTGTAGGCTCCATGCAAAGTGGTACTCATCCATTAACAAGGGAATCTCCAAATATCCTTTTCTAACTTCCTTGTGTTTCCCAGCCTTTTTTTACTTCGCGGAACCCTTGAAGTAAGCCTTCAACCATCGCGGAAGCACAGCTCGCGTAATTAAGCCAGACCTACACGATGTTAATCCGTTAGCGTAATACTTAGTTTATTTTATCAGGTTATCAAAAAAGAACGAATAAAATGACATAAGTAACATTGAATTGGGTTGGAAAAACACATAAACGATTCTAACATAAATTATATTATAAAGTAAGAATACTTAATAATATAATATTAATTAACTTCTTGCACGAATAACATACAAAGAAATGGAACAATGTTCTTCAGAAGTTCAAGTAAAACCCATTTTTAAATAGCCTAAGCAATACAGACAATTCTTCCTAGTGTCCTATCTTTCGGCTCTCACTATTTATATTTGATTTGGATATCGAATCGTTATCACTTAACCAAGGGCGGATTAGGAGGACCAAACCATGCCGCGAATTTTAGTCCCTTTTTTTTTTTTTGATTGGAGGTTTTACGACCACCGTGAGCAACTCAATGGGCTATAAGCAGTCGCCCGTCCTTAATTTAGGGTCACTGGTTCCAGGGAAGGGAGAGAGCCAGTGCCGTAAGACAAACACAACATCCATGCCTCACCGGGATTCGAACCCGGACCCCGTTCGGACGAATGATCAGAGGCCATCGCTTAGACCACTGCGGCACCGGGGCGGTGGTCTTCCGCTTTGCGAAATTTACATGTCCGCCAATTTTTAGTGCTTAGGTTACATCTCTATAAGTTTTTTTTATATCACCTTTTAATTTTGAGCACAAGTGTAGATTAACAAATCAAATGTCTCAGGGACTGCAATAGGAAGAGCTGTGACTTCAGTTCCCGTAACCCTATTTAAGCTCTAAGATCTTAGCTTCACCGAACGCTATGTGGTTGGCAAGGGCCCAGTTCAAATGTGTCGTTCTGCCTGATACAGAAAAGGAGAAAAAATGTTTGGGAAGCCTTGTTTCCTTATAAATGAAATCTTTCTCCCATTCACGTGATTGTCATGCTGGATTTGTATCATTAACGCAATGTCATATCCATAATACCTTTTGCAATTCTCGCGCTTTGTCAAACAATCGCGTGATCGTCTCATTTCACATTTCTGCATCTGTTATTTTAAATTTATTGCTACTGGTCAAGAAGGTTAGTTCAAAGCGATATATTTGTGGCCAGTGTTTTTGCTACTGTAGCTTTTCAAAGACAAGTCAAAGGTCTAAGTTTAAGATGGATCATCGCCCAGTGTTTTCCGTTGAAGATTGGTCTGAGCTTGACCAAATGAGAAGCGACCGGTCCGGCACCGACTCATATCTTCAGCATGTGACATCGAATGAAGAAGAGAAACTCACCCAGGTGATGACCGACGTACCCGAATGCACCCAGCAGCGATCCACCAGAGAAATTGCGTTGATAACTAAGCAGTCATCGTACTGGAGAAACGTACTCGAACGAACCACAGAAACGATGTGTGAGGAGATAGTGCAGTTAACTCTTACGAGAAAAACGATTGAAGTAATTATATCGGTCTGCGAGGCGGCTATGAACATAACGAAGCAGTGCCTTCATGTACGGAGCCAAAGAGTTAGCACCGATCTGGTAGATGACTACGTCCAATCAGCTCTCTTGAATGAAATGGATCTGCTCCAGAGATGTCATATTCTTTACCATCAAGCATTGTCTGATGCCGTACTGCAGTTAGAGAAGAACGAAACGGCTAAACCTGACCTTGAGAACGACTGGATGGACAAGTGGGAAGCAAATATTATTGATACCACATGTAAAAATATGACAGATACGTCAAAGGAAAAGACTGATTTACCTACTGACCTACAGTTGGATCCTCTGAAATACTCATCTCCGGAAGAGTGGCTCTTGCACACGAAAATAGATATTCTGTACTCGGACATGCGAACTCGGGAATCTGAAAAATTGCGCTTTGACATTGACGCTGTCATCAAGGAGTGTGCGAGAAAAATTGCAGGACAATCAGAATTCGTTTCGCTGGAGCTGGCACGAAACGTGGAAGAGCTTGAAATGCGCCTGCCAACTCTCAGAAAATATCTGATGTTGACAATTACCGCGGCTGACGATGCAGTGCCATCTCGGAATGACTTGCGCGATGAAATCATTGTCGAAAGGGAACCTTTGGATTTGGCACAGACCCGCCTCCACATGAGAAATATGCCGCCGAATATGGAGCGATGCATGGATGATGCTCCCTTGATCCTCATAGACAAAGCAGTCATGTCGACTGACTCTATACGCTTATTTAACGTGGACAGACTCAAGGAGAATAAACATATTCTTGAAAAGGGAATCACTACCACAGAGCAGAGTCTTGATATTGATAAAGTGCGTTGCGCACTGCTTCGGGAAAAATTTCCACCGGAACTTCACTTCCTGGGAAACGTTTTTTGAAATTTCGCAAATTGCGTCGCCTGTGAGAAATTAATCTCTATAAAGTGTCTATTTATATATCAAAAACTTTCAAGATTCGCGTTGAAATATTGATTCTTGGCTATGTGATCATTAACGAGAAATGAACGTGATATGATTGTCTTAAGTAGAAAGATGTATAAACAGATTTAAATAAAAGCAAAACTAATGAATGAAACATGAATGTTTTTAAGAAAATAATGTTCAGCGCCAAGAAATCATTAATACAGTTATTTCATTTTGATGAATGTTCATTTTTTAACTCTTGTCTTATATTTTAAATGAATTTTGATGCCATTTTAAATAACGCAATTTGAAACTCACGGAGTGTTATGCATTTTGTAAATAAGATTTTGTATGTATTATCGACGGAATGAAGTACATTTAGTTGTTGAGAATGAATGTTCAGTTGTATTAAGCAAAATATTTCATACAACTTCGAAAATATTTCATTTATTCGCATGATGCCTTGTGACAAAATGTTTTGTCCTGTAAGGTAAATAACGTGTGTATTGTGTTTCACTATCTCCACATTTCCTTCTCACATTAAGCAGTTAAACTGTGAATCTTCAATATAAGGGCGGAAAAATGTGTAATTTGTTGAACTTCGGTAAATTTTTTACTAGCTATGGACAATTTATCCATGTTTCATCACTATCACAAACAATTTTACAATAAGTTCTTTGTGTCAGGTGAAACCTTATTGCCAAATGTACTCATTAATGGTGTATTGGTTGTTTTGTGTACTTTTGTGGAATTTAGATTGCCTTTGCATTTTCTGAAACCTGTGTTTCGTGGAAGTAGATTTCTTACTAAGAGAAGTCGTTACGTCATTTTAAAATTAAATAGAATTTAATATTTGAACCATTGAAAGATCTCAAAACATTCTACTTTGTATTTGATAAAAAGAACTTCGAGTAATAATGACAATTTTTCTGAGAACTGTAGCACTTTATCGCCGTATTTTGATGATTTGTTCCAAATTTTGGGATTTTTTTTTACTTAAGTTTGCTTCTGAAATTTAAAAAAAAGAAGAAAAAACAGAGGGGTACAGAGCAGTGTTTCACCAAGGAGGTTACTCACAATAATACTTCTGGAGATTCCCTGAGTGTCTTAACCGTGAAGCCATAAGCTGGAGGAATTGGACGTTATTTACAAAACACCCATATAATTTCAACGGTGCATATTTTGGAATTGGGTGGTTTTGGGTTGCAGAAACCATGTTAATATCAAACCGTAATAAATTATGCTTCTTACACAAGTGACGTTTTCGCTTTTAAAGTTATTATATTTTGTTTGCAATTCGCACTAACGTTCGTGTACTTCAATTTAAAATAAAAATAGCCGCCCCGGTGGCGCAGTGGTCTAAGGCGTTGGCCTCTGATCATTCGTCCGTAAGGGGTCCGGGTTCGAATCCCGGTCAGGCATGGATGTTGTGTTTGTCTTACGGCACTGGCTCTCTCCCTTCCCTGGAACCAGTGACCCTAAATTAGGGACGGGCGACTGCTTATAGCCCATTGAGTTGCTCACGGTGGTCGGTAAACCTCCAATCAAAAAAAAAATAATAAAAATGGGAAAGAACCTCAAAATAATTAAAAATTTTATAAATTCAGCATTTCCTTACACACTGGCAGCAAGTTACGATTCTCAGTTGGAAACATTAAAACATTTGCGATGAAAGAAGGCGATTCAGCCAACACAAAATGCATCGCAATAGCCTTGAAATCCATCTGCTTCCTCACACTTTGACGGGCGTCGCTTGCGGTTGTAGGCTCCACGCAAAGTGGTACTCATCCATTAACAAGGGAATCTCCAAATATCCTTTTCTAACTTCCTTGTGTTTCCCAGCCTTTTTTTACTTCGCGGAACCCTTGAAGTAAGCCTTCAACCATCGCGGAAGCACAGCTCGCGTAATTAAGCCAGACCTACACGATGTTAATCCGTTAGCGTAATATTTAGTTTATTTTATCAGGTTATCAAAAAAGAACGAATAAAATGACATAAGTAACATTGAATTGGGTTGGAAAAACACATAAACGATTCTAACATAAATTATATTATAAAGTAAGAATACTTAATAATATAATATTAATTAGCTTCTTGCACGAATAACATACAAAGAAATGGAACAATGTTCTTCAGAAGTTCAAGTAAAACCCATTTTTAAATAGCCTAAGCAATACAGACAATTCTTCCTAGTGTCCTATCTTTCGGCTCTCACTATTTATATTTGATTTGGATATCGAATCGTTATCACTTAACCAAGGGCGGATTAGGAGGACCAAACCATGCCGCGAATTTTAGTCCCTTTTTTTTTTTTTTTGATTGGAGGTTTTACGACCACCGTGAGCAACTCAATGGGCTATAAGCAGTCGCCCGTCCTTAATTTAGGGTCACTGGTTCCAGGGAAGGGAGAGAGCCAGTGCCGTAAGACAAACACAACATCCATGCCTCACCGGGATTCGAACCCGGACCCCGTTCGGACGAATGATCAGAGGCCATCGCTTAGACCACTGCGGCACCGGGGCGGTGGTCTTCCGCTTTGCGAAATTTACATGTCCGCCAATTTTTAGTGCTTAGGTTACATCTCTATAAGTTTTTTTTTATATCACCTTTTAATTTTGAGCACAAGTGTAGATTAACAAATCAAATGTCTCAGGGACTGCAATAGGAAGAGCTGTGACTTCAGTTCCCGTAACCCTATTTAAGCTCTAAGATCTTAGCTTCACCGAACGCTATGTGGTTGGCAAGGGCCCAGTTCAAATGTGTCGTTCTGCCTGATACAGAAAAGGAGAAAAAATGTTTGGGAAGCCTTGTTTCCTTATAAATGAAATCTTTCTCCCATTCACGTGATTGTCATGCTGGATTTGTATCATTAACGCAATGTCATATCCATAATACCTTTGCAATTCTCGCGCTTTGTCAAACAATCGCGTGATCGTCTCATTTCACATTTCTGCATCTGTTATTTTAAATTTATTGCTACTGGTCAAGAAGGTTAGTTCAAAGCGATATATTTGTGGCCAGTGTTTTTGCTACTGTAGCTTTTCAAAGACAAGTCAAAGGTCTAAGTTTAAGATGGATCATCGCCCAGTGTTTTCCGTTGAAGATTGGTCTGAGCTTGACCAAATGAGAAGCGACCGGTCCGGCACCGACTCATATCTTCAGCATGTGACATCGAATGAAGAAGAGAAACTCACCCAGGTGATGACCGACGTACCCGAATGCACCCAGCAGCGATCCACCAGAGAAATTGCGTTGATAACTAAGCAGTCATCGTACTGGAGAAACGTACTCGAACGAACCACAGAAACGATGTGTGAGGAGATAGTGCAGTTAACTCTTACGAGAAAAACGATTGAAGTAATTATATCGGTCTGCGAGGCGGCTATGAACATAACGAAGCAGTGCCTTCATGTACGGAGCCAAAGAGTTAGCACCGATCTGGTAGATGACTACGTCCAATCAGCTCTCTTGAATGAAATGGATCTGCTCCAGAGATGTCATATTCTTTACCATCAAGCATTGTCTGATGCCGTACTGCAGTTAGAGAAGAACGAAACGGCTAAACCTGACCTTGAGAACGACTGGATGGACAAGTGGGAAGCAAATATTATTGATACCACATGTAAAAATATGACAGATACGTCAAAGGAAAAGACTGATTTACCTACTGACCTACAGTTGGATCCTCTGAAATACTCATCTCCGGAAGAGTGGCTCTTGCACACGAAAATAGATATTCTGTACTCGGACATGCGAACTCGGGAATCTGAAAAATTGCGCTTTGACATTGACGCTGTCATCAAGGAGTGTGCGAGAAAAATTGCAGGACAATCAGAATTCGTTTCGCTGGAGCTGGCACGAAACGTGGAAGAGCTTGAAATGCGCCTGCCAACTCTCAGAAAATATCTGATGTTGACAATTACCGCGGCTGACGATGCAGTGCCATCTCGGAATGACTTGCGCGATGAAATCATTGTCGAAAGGGAACCTTTGGATTTGGCACAGACCCGCCTCCACATGAGAAATATGCCGCCGAATATGGAGCGATGCATGGATGATGCTCCCTTGATCCTCATAGACAAAGCAGTCATGTCGACTGACTCTATACGCTTATTTAACGTGGACAGACTCAAGGAGAATAAACATATTCTTGAAAAGGGAATCACTACCACAGAGCAGAGTCTTGATATTGATAAAGTGCGTTGCGCACTGCTTCGGGAAAAATTTCCACCGGAACTTCACTTCCTGGGAAACGTTTTTTGAAATTTCGCAAATTGCGTCGCCTGTGAGAAATTAATCTCTATAAAGTGTCTATTTATATATCAAAAACTTTCAAGATTCGCGTTGAAATATTGATTCTTGGCTATGTGATCATTAACGAGAAATGAACGTGATATGATTGTCTTAAGTAGAAAGATGTATAAACAGATTTAAATAAAAGCAAAACTAATGAATGAAACATGAATGTTTTTAAGAAAATAATGTTCAGCGCCAAGAAATCATTAATACAGTTATTTCATTTTGATGAATGTTCATTTTTTAACTCTTGTCTTATATTTTAAATGAATTTTGATGCCATTTTAAATAACGCAATTTGAAACTCACGGAGTGTTATGCATTTTTGTAAATAAGATTTTGTATGTATTATCGACGGAATGAAGTACATTTAGTTGTTGAGAATGAATGTTCAGTTGTATTAAGCAAAATATTTCATACAACTTCGAAAATATTTCATTTATTCGCATGATGCCTTGTGACAAAATGTTTTGTCCTGTAAGGTAAATAACGTGTGTATTGTGTTTCACTATCTCCACATTTCCTTCTCACATTAAGCAGTTAAACTGTGAATCTTCAATATAAGGGCGGAAAAATGTGTAATTTGTTGAACTTCGGTAAATTTTTTACTAGCTATGGACAATTTATCCATGTTTCATCACTATCACAAACAATTTTACAATAAGTTCTTTGTGTCAGGTGAAACCTTATTGCCAAATGTACTCATTAATGGTGTATTGGTTGTTTTGTGTACTTTTGTGGAATTTAGATTGCCTTTGCATTTTCTGAAACCTGTGTTTCGTGGAAGTAGATTTCTTACTAAGAGAAGTCGTTACGTCATTTTAAAATTAAATAGAATTTAATATTTGAACCATTGAAAGATCTCAAAACATTCTACTTTGTATTTGATAAAAGAACTTCGAGTAATAATGACAATTTTTCTGAGAACTGTAGCACTTTATCGCCGTATTTTGATGATTTGTTCCAAATTTTGGGATTTTTTTACTTAAGTTTGCTTCTGAAATTTAAAAAAAGAAGAAAAAACAGAGGGGTACAGAGCAGTGTTTCACCAAGGAGGTTACTCACAATAATACTTCTGGAGATTCCCTGAGTGTCTTAACCGTGAAGCCATAAGCTGGAGGAATTGGACGTTATTTACAAAACACCCATATAATTTCAACGGTGCATATTTTGGAATTGGGTGGTTTTGGGTTGCAGAAACCATGTTAATATCAAACCGTAATAAATTATGCTTCTTACACAAGTGACGTTTTCGCTTTTAAAGTTATTATATTTTGTTTGCAATTCGCACTAACGTTCGTGTACTTCAATTTAAAATAAAAATAGCCGCCCCGGTGGCGCAGTGGTCTAAGGCGTTGGCCTCTGATCATTCGTCCGTAAGGGGTCCGGGTTCGAATCCCGGTCAGGCATGGATGTTGTGTTTGTCTTACGGCACTGGCTCTCTCCCTTCCCTGGAACCAGTGACCCTAAATTAGGGACGGGCGACTGCTTATAGCCCATTGAGTTGCTCACGGTGGTCGGTAAACCTCCAATCAAAAAAAAATAATAAAAATGGGAAAGAACCTCAAAATAATTAAAAATTTTATAAATTCAGCATTTCCTTACACACTGGCAGCAAGTTACGATTCGCAGTTGGAAACATTAAAACATTTGCGATGAAAGAAGGCGATTCAGCCAACACAAAATGCATCGCAATAGCCTTGAAATCCATCTGCTTCCTCACACTTTGACGGGCGTCGCTTGCGGTTGTAGGCTCCATGCAAAGTGGTACTCATCCATTAACAAGGGAATCTCCAAATATCCTTTTCTAACTTCCTTGTGTTTCCCAGCCTTTTTTACTTCGCGGAACCCTTGAAGTAAGCCTTCAACCATCGCGGAAGCACAGCTCGCGTAATTAAGCCAGACCTACACGATGTTAATCCGTTAGCGTAATACTTAGTTTATTTTATCAGGTTATCAAAAAAGAACGAATAAAATGACATAAGTAACATTGAATTGGGTTGGAAAAACACATAAACGATTCTAACATAAATTATATTATAAAGTAAGAATACTTAATAATATAATATTAATTAGCTTCTTGCACGAATAACATACAAAGAAATGGAACAATGTTCTTCAGAAGTTCAAGTAAAACCCATTTTTAAATAGCCTAAGCAATACAGACAATTCTTCCTAGTGTCCTATCTTTCGGCTCTCACTATTTATATTTGATTTGGATATCGAATCGTTATCACTTAACCAAGGGCGGATTAGGAGGACCAAACCATGCCGCGAATTTTAGTCCCTTTTTTTTTTTTTTGATTGGAGGTTTTACGACCACCGTGAGCAACTCAATGGGCTATAAGCAGTCGCCCGTCCTTAATTTAGGGTCACTGGTTCCAGGGAAGGGAGAGAGCCAGTGCCGTAAGACAAACACAACATCCATGCCTCACCGGGATTCGAACCCGGACCCCGTTCGGACGAATGATCAGAGGCCATCGCTTAGACCACTGCGGCACCGGGGCGGTGGTCTTCCGCTTTGCGAAATTTACATGTCCGCCAATTTTTAGTGCTTAGGTTACATCTCTATAAGTTTTTTATATCACCTTTTAATTTTGAGCACAAGTGTAGATTAACAAATCAAATGTCTCAGGGACTGCAATAGGAAGAGCTGTGACTTCAGTTCCCGTAACCCTATTTAAGCTCTAAGATCTTAGCTTCACCGAACGCTATGTGGTTGGCAAGGGCCCAGTTCAAATGTGTCGTTCTGCCTGATACAGAAAAGGAGAAAAAATGTTTGGGAAGCCTTGTTTCCTTATAAATGAAATCTTTCTCCCATTCACGTGATTGTCATGCTGGATTTGTATCATTAACGCAATGTCATATCCATAATACCTTTGCAATTCTCGCACTTTGTCAAACAATCGCGTGATCGTCTCATTTCACATTTCTGCATCTGTTATTTTAAATTTATTGCTACTGGTCAAGAAGGTTAGTTCAAAGCGATATATTTGTGGCCAGTGTTTTTGCTACTGTAGCTTTTCAAAGACAAGTCAAAGGTCTAAGTTTAAGATGGATCATCGCCCAGTGTTTTCCGTTGAAGATTGGTCTGAGCTTGACCAAATGAGAAGCGACCGGTCCGGCACCGACTCATATCTTCAGCATGTGACATCGAATGAAGAAGAGAAACTCACCCAGGTGATGACCGACGTACCCGAATGCACCCAGCAGCGATCCACCAGAGAAATTGCGTTGATAACTAAGCAGTCATCGTACTGGAGAAACGTACTCGAACGAACCACAGAAACGATGTGTGAGGAGATAGTGCAGTTAACTCTTACGAGAAAAACGATTGAAGTAATTATATCGGTCTGCGAGGCGGCTATGAACATAACGAAGCAGTGCCTTCATGTACGGAGCCAAAGAGTTAGCACCGATCTGGTAGATGACTACGTCCAATCAGCTCTCTTGAATGAAATGGATCTGCTCCAGAGATGTCATATTCTTTACCATCAAGCATTGTCTGATGCCGTACTGCAGTTAGAGAAGAACGAAACGGCTAAACCTGACCTTGAGAACGACTGGATGGACAAGTGGGAAGCAAATATTATTGATACCACATGTAAAAATATGACAGATACGTCAAAGGAAAAGACTGATTTACCTACTGACCTACAGTTGGATCCTCTGAAATACTCATCTCCGGAAGAGTGGCTCTTGCACACGAAAATAGATATTCTGTACTCGGACATGCGAACTCGGGAATCTGAAAAATTGCGCTTTGACATTGACGCTGTCATCAAGGAGTGTGCGAGAAAAATTGCAGGACAATCAGAATTCGTTTCGCTGGAGCTGGCACGAAACGTGGAAGAGCTTGAAATGCGCCTGCCAACTCTCAGAAAATATCTGATGTTGACAATTACCGCGGCTGACGATGCAGTGCCATCTCGGAATGACTTGCGTGATGAAATCATTGTCGAAAGGGAACCTTTGGATTTAGCACAGACCCGCCTCCACATGAGAAATATGCCGCCGAATATGGAGCGATGCATGGATGATGCTCCCTTGATCCTCATAGACAAAGCAGTCATGTCGACTGACTCTATACGCTTATTTAACGTGGACAGACTCAAGGAGAATAAACATATTCTTGAAAAGGGAATCACTACCACAGAGCACAGTCTTGATATTGATAAAGTGCGTTGCGCACTGCTTCGGGAAAAATTTCCACCGGAACTTCACTTCCTGGGAAACGTTTTTTGAAATTTCGCAAATTGCGTCGCCTGTGAGAAATTAATCTCTATAAAGTGTCTATTTATATATCAAAAACTTTCAAGATTCGCGTTGAAATATTGATTCTTGGCTATGTGATCATTAACGAGAAATGAACGTGATATGACTGTCTTAAGTAGAAAGATGTATAAACAGATTTAAATAAAAGCAAAATTAATGAATGAAACATGAATGTTTATAAGAAAATAATGTTCAGCGCCAAGAAATTCTGATCATTAATACAGTTATATCAGTTTGATGAATGTTCATTTTTTAACTCTTGTCTTATATTTTAAATGAATTCTGATGCCATTTTAAATAACGCAATTTGAAACTCACGGAGTTTTATGCATTTTTGTAAATAAGATTTTGTATGTATGATCGACGGAACGAAGTACATTTAGTTGTTGAGAATGAATGTTCAGTTGTATTAGGCAAAATATTTCATACAACTTCGAAAATATTTCATTTATTCGCATGATGCCTTGTGACAAAATGTTTTGTCCTGTAAGGTAAATAACGTGTGTATTGTGTTTCACTATCTCCACATTTCCTTCTCACATTAAGCAGTTAAACTGTGAATCTTCAATATAAGGGTGGGAAAATGTGTAATTTGTTGAACTGCGGTAAATTTTTTACTAGCTATGGACAATTTATCCATGTTTCATCACTATCAGAAACAATTTTACAATAAGTCCTTTGTGTCAGGTGAAACCTTATTGCCACATGTACTCATTAATGGTGTATTGGTTGTTTTGTGTACTTTTGTGGAATTTAGATTGCCTTTGCATTTTCTGGAACCTGCGTTTCGTGGAAGTAGATGTCTTACTAAGAGAAGTCGTTACGTCATTTTAAAATTAAATAGAATTCAATATTTGAACCATTGAAAGATCTCAAAACATTCTACTTTGTATTCGATAAAAGAACTTCGAGTAATAATGACAATTTTTCTGAGAACTGTAGCACTTTATCGCTGTATTTTGATGATTTGTTCCAAATTTTGGGATTTTTTTTTACTTAAGTTTACTTCTGAAATTTAAAAAAAAAAGAAAAAACAGAGGGGTACAGAGCAGTGTTTCACCAAGGAGGTTACTCACAATAATACTTCTGGAGATTCCCTGAGTGTCTTAACCGTGAAGCCATAAGCTGGAGGAATTGGACGTTATTTACAAAACACCCATATAATTTCAACGGTGCATATTTTGGAATTGGGTGGTTTTGGGTTGCAGAAACCATGTTAATATCAAACCGTAATAAATTATGCTTCTTACACAAGTGACGTTTTCGCTTTTAAAGTTATTATATTTTGTTTGCAATTCGCACTAACGTTCGTGTACTTCAATTTAAAATAAAAATAGCCGCCCCGGTGGCGCAGTGGTCTAAGGCGTTGGCCTCTGATCATTCGTCCGTAAGGGGTCCGGGTTCGAATCCCGGTCAGGCATGGATGTTGTGTTTGTCTTACGGCACTGGCTCTCTCCCTTCCCTGGAACCAGTGACCCTAAATTAGGGACGGGCGACTGCTTATAGCCCATTGAGTTGCTCACGGTGGTCGGTAAACCTCCAATCAAAAAAAAAATAATAAAAATGGGAAAGAACCTCAAAATAATTAAAAATTTTATAAATTCAGCATTTCCTTACACACTGGCAGCAAGTTACGATTCTCAGTTGGAAACATTAAAACATTTGCGATGAAAGAAGGCGATTCAGCCAACACAAAATGCATCGCAATAGCCTTGAAATCCATCTGCTTCCTCACACTTTGACGGGCGTCGCTTGCGGTTGTAGGCTCCACGCAAAGTGGTACTCATCCATTAACAAGGGAATCTCCAAATATCCTTTTCTAACTTCCTTGTGTTTCCCAGCCTTTTTTACTTCGCGGAACCCTTGAAGTAAGCCTTCAACCATCGCGGAAGCACAGCTCGCGTAATTAAGCCAGACCTACACGATGTTAATCCGTTAGCGTAATACTTAGTTTATTTTATCAGGTTATCAAAAAAGAACGAATAAAATGACATAAGTAACATTGAATTGGGTTGGAAAAACACATAAACGATTCTAACATAAATTATATTATAAAGTAAGAATACTTAATAATATAATATTAATTAACTTCTTGCACGAATAACATACAAAGAAATGGAACAATGTTCTTCAGAAGTTCAAGTAAAACCCATTTTTAAATAGCCTAAGCAATACAGACAATTCTTCCTAGTGTCCTATCTTTCGGCTCTCACTATTTATATTTGATTTGGATATCGAATCGTTATCACTTAACCAAATGCGGATTAGGAGGACCAAACCATGCCGCGAATTTTAGTCCCTTTTTTTTTTTGATTGGAGGTTTTACGACCACCGTGAGCAACTCAATGGGCTATAAGCAGTCGCCCGTCCTTAATTTAGGGTCACTGGTTCCAGGGAAGGGAGAGAGCCAGTGCCGTAAGACAAACACAACATCCATGCCTCACCGGGATTCGAACCCGGACCCCGTTCGGACGAATGATCAGAGGCCATCGCTTAGACCACTGCGGCACCGGGGCGGTGGTCTTCCGCTTTGCGAAATTTACATGTCCGCCAATTTTTAGTGCTTAGGTTACATCTCTATAAGTTTTTTTTATATCACCTTTTAATTTTGAGCACAAGTGTAGATTAACAAATCAAATGTCTCAGGGACTGCAATAGGAAGAGCTGTGACTTCAGTTCCCGTAACCCTATTTAAGCTCTAAGATCTTAGCTTCACCGAACGCTATGTGGTTGGCAAGGGCCCAGTTCAAATGTGTCGTTCTGCCTGATACAGAAAAGGAGAAAAAATGTTTGGGAAGCCTTGTTTCCTTATAAATGAAATCTTTCTCCCATTCACGTGATTGTCATGCTGGATTTGTATCATTAACGCAATGTCATATCCATAATACCTTTGCAATTCTCGCGCTTTGTCAAACAATCGCGTGATCGTCTCATTTCACATTTCTGCATCTGTTATTTTAAATTTATTGCTACTGGTCAAGAAGGTTAGTTCAAAGCGATATATTTGTGGCCAGTGTTTTTGCTACTGTAGCTTTTCAAAGACAAGTCAAAGGTCTAAGTTTAAGATGGATCATCGCCCAGTGTTTTCCGTTGAAGATTGGTCTGAGCTTGACCAAATGAGAAGCGACCGGTCCGGCACCGACTCATATCTTCAGCATGTGACATCGAATGAAGAAGAGAAACTCACCCAGGTGATGACCGACGTACCCGAATGCACCCAGCAGCGATCCACCAGAGAAATTGCGTTGATAACTAAGCAGTCATCGTACTGGAGAAACGTACTCGAACGAACCACAGAAACGATGTGTGAGGAGATAGTGCAGTTAACTCTTACGAGAAAAACGATTGAAGTAATTATATCGGTCTGCGAGGCGGCTATGAACATAACGAAGCAGTGCCTTCATGTACGGAGCCAAAGAGTTAGCACCGATCTGGTAGATGACTACGTCCAATCAGCTCTCTTGAATGAAATGGATCTGCTCCAGAGATGTCATATTCTTTACCATCAAGCATTGTCTGATGCCGTACTGCAGTTAGAGAAGAACGAAACGGCTAAACCTGACCTTGAGAACGACTGGATGGACAAGTGGGAAGCAAATATTATTGATACCACATGTAAAAATATGACAGATACGTCAAAGGAAAAGACTGATTTACCTACTGACCTACAGTTGGATCCTCTGAAATACTCATCTCCGGAAGAGTGGCTCTTGCACACGAAAATAGATATTCTGTACTCGGACATGCGAACTCGGGAATCTGAAAAATTGCGCTTTGACATTGACGCTGTCATCAAGGAGTGTGCGAGAAAAATTGCAGGACAATCAGAATTCGTTTCGCTGGAGCTGGCACGAAACGTGGAAGAGCTTGAAATGCGCCTGCCAACTCTCAGAAAATATCTGATGTTGACAATTACCGCGGCTGACGATGCAGTGCCATCTCGGAATGACTTGCGCGATGAAATCATTGTCGAAAGGGAACCTTTGGATTTAGCACAGACCCGCCTCCACATGAGAAATATGCCGCCGAATATGGAGCGATGCATGGATGATGCTCCCTTGATCCTCATAGACAAAGCAGTCATGTCGACTGACTCTATACGCTTATTTAACGTGGACAGACTCAAGGAGAATAAACATATTCTTGAAAAGGGAATCACTACCACAGAGCACAGTCTTGATATTGATAAAGTGCGTTGCGCACTGCTTCGGGAAAAATTTCCACCGGAACTTCACTTCCTGGGAAACGTTTTTTGAAATTTCGCAAATTGCGTCGCCTGTGAGAAATTAATCTCTATAAAGTGTCTATTTATATATCAAAAACTTTCAAGATTCGCGTTGAAATATTGATTCTTGGCTATGTGATCATTAACGAGAAATGAACGTGATATGACTGTCTTAAGTAGAAAGATGTATAAACAGATTTAAATAAAAGCAAAATTAATGAATGAAACATGAATGTTTATAAGAAAATAATGTTCAGCGCCAAGAAATTCTGATCATTAATACAGTTATATCAGTTTGATGAATGTTCATTTTTTAACTCTTGTCTTATATTTTAAATGAATTCTGATGCCATTTTAAATAACGCAATTTGAAACTCACGGAGTTTTATGCATTTTTGTAAATAAGATTTTGTATGTATGATCGACGGAACGAAGTACATTTAGTTGTTGAGAATGAATGTTCAGTTGTATTAGGCAAAATATTTCATACAACTTCGAAAATATTTCATTTATTCGCATGATGCCTTGTGACAAAATGTTTTGTCCTGTAAGGTAAATAACGTGTGTATTGTGTTTCACTATCTCCACATTTCCTTCTCACATTAAGCAGTTAAACTGTGAATCTTCAATATAAGGGTGGGAAAATGTGTAATTTGTTGAACTGCGGTAAATTTTTTACTAGCTATGGACAATTTATCCATGTTTCATCACTATCAGAAACAATTTTACAATAAGTCCTTTGTGTCAGGTGAAACCTTATTGCCACATGTACTCATTAATGGTGTATTGGTTGTTTTGTGTACTTTTGTGGAATTTAGATTGCCTTTGCATTTTCTGGAACCTGCGTTTCGTGGAAGTAGATGTCTTACTAAGAGAAGTCGTTACGTCATTTTAAAATTAAATAGAATTCAATATTTGAACCATTGAAAGATCTCAAAACATTCTACTTTGTATTCGATAAAAGAACTTCGAGTAATAATGACAATTTTTCTGAGAACTGTAGCACTTTATCGCTGTATTTTGATGATTTGTTCCAAATTTTGGGATTTTTTTTTACTTAAGTTTACTTCTGAAATTTAAAAAAAAAGAAAAAACAGAGGGGTACAGAGCAGTGTTTCACCAAGGAGGTTACTCACAATAATACTTCTGGAGATTCCCTGAGTGTCTTAACCGTGAAGCCATAAGCTGGAGGAATTGGACGTTATTTACAAAACACCCATATAATTTCAACGGTGCATATTTTGGAATTGAGTGGTTTTGGGTTGCAGAAACCATGTTAATATCAAACCGTAATAAATTATGCTTCTTACACAAGTGACGTTTTCGCTTTTAAAGTTATTATATTTTGTTTGCAATTCGCACTAACGTTCGTGTACTTCAATTTAAAATAAAAATAGCCGCCCCGGTGGCGCAGTGGTCTAAGGCGTTGGCCTCTGATCATTCGTCCGTAAGGGGTCCGGGTTCGAATCCCGGTCAGGCATGGATGTTGTGTTTGTCTTACGGCACTGGCTCTCTCCCTTCCCTGGAACCAGTGACCCTAAATTAGGGACGGGCGACTGCTTATAGCCCATTGAGTTGCTCACGGTGGTCGGTAAACCTCCAATCAAAAAAAAAATAATAAAAATGGGAAAGAACCTCAAAATAATTAAAAATTTTATAAATTCAGCATTTCCTTACACACTGGCAGCAAGTTACGATTCTCAGTTGGAAACATTAAAACATTTGCGATGAAAGAAGGCGATTCAGCCAACACAAAATGCATCGCAATAGCCTTGAAATCCATCTGCTTCCTCACACTTTGACGGGCGTCGCTTGCGGTTGTAGGCTCCACGCAAAGTGGTACTCATCCATTAACAAGGGAATCTCCAAATATCCTTTTCTAACTTTCTTGTGTTTCCCAGCCTTTTTTTACTTCGCGGAACCCTTGAAGTAAGCCTTCAACCATCGCGGAAGCACAGCTCGCGTAATTAAGCCAGACCTACACGATGTTAATCCGTTAGCGTAATACTTAGTTTATTTTATCAGGTTATCAAAAAAGAACGAATAAAATGACATAAGTAACATTGAATTGGGTTGGAAAAACACATAAACGATTCTAACATAAATTATATTATAAAGTAAGAATACTTAATAATATAATATTAATTAACTTCTTGCACGAATAACATACAAAGAAATGGAACAATGTTCTTCAGAAGTTCAAGTAAAACCCATTTTTAAATAGCCTAAGCAATACAGACAATTCTTCCTAGTGTCCTATCTTTCGGCTCTCACTATTTATATTTGATTTGGATATCGAATCGTTATCACTTAACCAAATGCGGATTAGGAGGACCAAACCATGCCGCGAATTTTAGTCCCTTTTTTTTTTGATTGGAGGTTTTACGACCACCGTGAGCAACTCAATGGGCTATAAGCAGTCGCCCGTCCTTAATTTAGGGTCACTGGTTCCAGGGAAGGGAGAGAGCCAGTGCCGTAAGACAAACACAACATCCATGCCTCACCGGGATTCGAACCCGGACCCCGTTCGGACGAATGATCAGAGGCCATCGCTTAGACCACTGCGGCACCGGGGCGGTGGTCTTCCGCTTTGCAGAAATTTACATGTCCGCCAATTTTTAGTGCTTAGGTTACATCTCTATAAGTTTTTTTATATCACCTTTTAATTTTGAGCACAAGTGTAGATTAACAAATCAAATGTCTCAGGGACTGCAATAGGAAGAGCTGTGACTTCAGTTCCCGTAACCCTATTTAAGCTCTAAGATCTTAGCTTCACCGAACGCTATGTGGTTGGCAAGGGCCCAGTTCAAATGTGTCGTTCTGCCTGATACAGAAAAGGAGAAAAAATGTTTGGGAAGCCTTGTTTCCTTATAAATGAAATCTTTCTCCCATTCACGTGATTGTCATGCTGGATTTGTATCATTAACGCAATGTCATATCCATAATACCTTTGCAATTCTCGCGCTTTGTCAAACAATCGCGTGATCGTCTCATTTCACATTTCTGCATCTGTTATTTTAAATTTATTGCTACTGGTCAAGAAGGTTAGTTCAAAGCGATATATTTGTGGCCAGTGTTTTTGCTACTGTAGCTTTTCAAAGACAAGTCAAAGGTCTAAGTTTAAGATGGATCATCGCCCAGTGTTTTCCGTTGAAGATTGGTCTGAGCTTGACCAAATGAGAAGCGACCGGTCCGGCACCGACTCATATCTTCAGCATGTGACATCGAATGAAGAAGAGAAACTCACCCAGGTGATGACCGACGTACCCGAATGCACCCAGCAGCGATCCACCAGAGAAATTGCGTTGATAACTAAGCAGTCATCGTACTGGAGAAACGTACTCGAACGAACCACAGAAACGATGTGTGAGGAGATAGTGCAGTTAACTCTTACGAGAAAAACGATTGAAGTAATTATATCGGTCTGCGAGGCGGCTATGAACATAACGAAGCAGTGCCTTCATGTACGGAGCCAAAGAGTTAGCACCGATCTGGTAGATGACTACGTCCAATCAGCTCTCTTGAATGAAATGGATCTGCTCCAGAGATGTCATATTCTTTACCATCAAGCATTGTCTGATGCCGTACTGCAGTTAGAGAAGAACGAAACGGCTAAACCTGACCTTGAGAACGACTGGATGGACAAGTGGGAAGCAAATATTATTGATACCACATGTAAAAATATGACAGATACGTCAAAGGAAAAGACTGATTTACCTACTGACCTACAGTTGGATCCTCTGAAATACTCATCTCCGGAAGAGTGGCTCTTGCACACGAAAATAGATATTCTGTACTCGGACATGCGAACTCGGGAATCTGAAAAATTGCGCTTTGACATTGACGCTGTCATCAAGGAGTGTGCGAGAAAAATTGCAGGACAATCAGAATTCGTTTCGCTGGAGCTGGCACGAAACGTGGAAGAGCTTGAAATGCGCCTGCCAACTCTCAGAAAATATCTGATGTTGACAATTACCGCGGCTGACGATGCAGTGCCATCTCGGAATGACTTGCGCGATGAAATCATTGTCGAAAGGGAACCTTTGGATTTAGCACAGACCCGCCTCCACATGAGAAATATGCCGCCGAATATGGAGCGATGCATGGATGATGCTCCCTTGATCCTCATAGACAAAGCAGTCATGTCGACTGACTCTATACGCTTATTTAACGTGGACAGACTCAAGGAGAATAAACATATTCTTGAAAAGGGAATCACTACCACAGAGCAGAGTCTTGATATTGATAAAGTGCGTTGCGCACTGCTTCGGGAAAAATTTCCACCGGAACTTCACTTCCTGGGAAACGTTTTTTGAAATTTCGCAAATTGCGTCGCCTGTGAGAAATTAATCTCTATAAAGTGTCTATTTATATATCAAAAACTTTCAAGATTCGCGTTGAAATATTGATTCTTGGCTATGTGATCATTAACGAGAAATGAACGTGATATGACTGTCTTAAGTAGAAAGATGTATAAACAGATTTAAATAAAAGCAAAATTAATGAATGAAACATGAATGTTTATAAGAAAATAATGTTCAGCGCCAAGAAATTCTGATCATTAATACAGTTATATCAGTTTGATGAATGTTCATTTTTTAACTCTTGTCTTATATTTTAAATGAATTCTGATGCCATTTTAAATAACGCAATTTGAAACTCACGGAGTTTTATGCATTTTTGTAAATAAGATTTTGTATGTATGATCGACGGAACGAAGTACATTTAGTTGTTGAGAATGAATGTTCAGTTGTATTAGGCAAAATATTTCATACAACTTCGAAAATATTTCATTTATTCGCATGATGCCTTGTGACAAAATGTTTTGTCCTGTAAGGTAAATAACGTGTGTATTGTGTTTCACTATCTCCACATTTCCTTCTCACATTAAGCAGTTAAACTGTGAATCTTCAATATAAGGGTGGGAAAATGTGTAATTTGTTGAACTGCGGTAAATTTTTTACTAGCTATGGACAATTTATCCATGTTTCATCACTATCAGAAACAATTTTACAATAAGTCCTTTGTGTCAGGTGAAACCTTATTGCCACATGTACTCATTAATGGTGTATTGGTTGTTTTGTGTACTTTTGTGGAATTTAGATTGCCTTTGCATTTTCTGGAACCTGCGTTTCGTGGAAGTAGATGTCTTACTAAGAGAAGTCGTTACGTCATTTTAAAATTAAATAGAATTCAATATTTGAACCATTGAAAGATCTCAAAACATTCTACTTTGTATTCGATAAAAGAACTTCGAGTAATAATGACAATTTTTCTGAGAACTGTAGCACTTTATCGCTGTATTTTGATGATTTGTTCCAAATTTTGGGATTTTTTTTTACTTAAGTTTACTTCTGAAATTTAAAAAAAAAAGAAAAAACAGAGGGGTATAGAGCAGTGTTTCACCAAGGAGGTTACTCACAATAATACTTCTGGAGATTCCCTGAGTGTCTTAACCGTGAAGCCATAAGCTGGAGGAATTTGACGTTATTTACAAAACACCCATATAATTTCAACGGTGCATATTTTGGAATTGGGTGATTTGGGGTTGCAGAAACCATGTTAATATCAAACCGTAATAAATTATGCTTCTTACACAAGTGAAGTTTTCACTTTTAAAGTTATTATATTTTGTTTGCAATTCGCACTAACGTTCATACACTTCAAATTAAAATAAAAATGGGAAATAACCTCAAAATAATTAAAAATTTTATAAATTCAGCATTTCCTCACACACTGGCAGCAAGTTACGATTCGCAGTTGAAAACATTTGCGATGAAAGAAGGCGATTTAGCCAACACAAAATGCATCGCAATAGCCTTGAAATCCATCTGCTTCCTCACACTTTGACGGCCGTCGCTTGCGGTTGTAGGCTTCACGCAAAGTGGTACTCATCCATTAACAAGGGAATCTCCAAATATATACTTTTCTAACTTCCTTGTGTTTCCCAGCCTTTTTTTACTTCGCGGAACCCTTGAAGTAAGCCTTCAACCATCGCGGAAGCACAGCTCGCGTAATTAAGCCAGACCTACACGATATTAATCCGTTAGCTTAATACTTAGTTTATTTTATCAGGTTATCAAAAAAGAATGAATAAAATGACATAAGTAACATTGAATTGGGTTGAAAAAACACATAAACGATTCTAACATAAATTATATTATAAAGTAAGAATACTTAATAATATAAGATTAATTAACTTTTGCACGAATAATATACAAAGAAATGGAACAATGTTCTTCAGAAGTTCAAGTAAAACCCATTTTTAAATAACTTCCTTGGGTTTCCGAGCCTTTTATAAGACATATAAAGATAAGACACTAGGAAGAATTCAGACAATTCTTCCTAGTGTCTTATCTTTCATCTCTCACTATTTGTATTTGATTTGGATATCGAATCGTTATCACCTAACCAAGGGCGGATTAGGAGGACCAATCCAGGCTGCGAATTTTAGTCTCTTTTTTTTTTTGATTGGAGGTTTAACGACCACCGTGAGCAACTCAATGGGCTATAAGCAGTCGCCCGTCCCTAATTTAGAGTCACTGGTTCCAGGGTAGGGAGAGTGTATTTCTTGGAGCATGCAGTTTGTTCGCATTTTGTGCAGATGCATTTCTGTCACATTGTGGTCCCAGAAAATAGATTGGAAAAACACTTTTAGCAGATCACTGCCAAATTAGCCATGCCTCAGGAAACTTGAAAATTACCTGGTCCTGGAACAGGAATTGAACCTGCATCTCCTGATTTACGTTCGAATATGCGTTTCTGGGACTTAGATGAAACACTCCACCATCAGCAAATCTAATACACCATCTTAGTGGCACACAAGCAGAAAGCGAATCCCTTGAAATAACTCTTCAGAATTATGTGATACTATGCCAGTAACATCTATCTATGCCGCCGCGGTGGCGCAGTGGTCTAAGGCGCTGGCCTCTGATCATTCGTCCGTAAGGGGTCCGGGTTCGAATCCCATCAGGCTTGGATGTTGTGTTTGTCTTACGGCACTGGCTCTCTCCCTTCCCTGGAACCAGTGACCCTAAATTAGGGACGGGCGACTGCTTATAGCCCATTGAGTTGCTCACGGTGGTCGTTAAACCTCCAATAAAAAAAAAAAAAAAAAAAAAAAGTAACATCTATCTCAGTATCACATAATTCCGGAGTTATTTCTTCAGGGGATTTGCTTTCTGCCTTGTTGTGTTGCTAAAATAAAGATGTGCTCTGATTTGCGCATGGCAGAGCATTTCACCCAATTCCCAAAAACACATCCTCAGTTGCTTCGAGGTTCCTTGTTCTGGGTGGTGCAATGGTAACATACTTGAACATAAACTGGGGGGTGCAGTTTCGATTCCTATTCCAAGACGACGTACTTTTCAAATTTTCTGAGGCATGTCTACTTTTTTATTAAGTTTTGTGTTTGTACTTCTGAGAAATGGCGGTAGCTCTTTGAGCAATTTTCTAAGAGAGTAGTAGAAACACACCATTTTTATAATTATAGTTTAAAAGAGGGGGAAGAGAGAGAGAGAGAGAAATAATTATTCCTTGTCAGGTTTCAAACTAAAATTCATAAATAGCCTTACGACAGAAACAAAAAAAAACTACATAAGTAAGCTAAAATTGCAAAGAAATAGTAACTTGCCATAGAGATTCGTATCCATGGTTCCCATACTACAGTACATATGTCGAATAAATGCTACATACAGTATGCACCTGAAAGTTTTTTTGTCTACGGATAACATTATCAGCGTTAGGTAAAATCCGTACGAACGGATTTTTTGCCATAATTTCTGCCTAGCACTTCAAACCTTGTGCCCCCCCCCCTCCCCCTATTCTTAGCCCACACAGTTCTAAGCGGCTGGCATTGCCACTGTGGCGGTCAGATTCTTGCCTTTCCGGTGGTCCCAGCATGACCAGTAAGGCATGTTAAGGTGTGTGGTGACACTTATAGCACCTGGGAGAGTTACAAATTGCTATTGTACAGATCAGGGATGGCGAACTTATGACATGCATGCCACATCGGTTTGAAAACAATTTTTCGACAGCATGTTTGTGGTGTGTTCTTGCAAATAACCGAGTTCTGACAAGAAAATCAATCTAGCCAAGAAGTGTCCTCCAAAGCGGGAGTAATGCATTATCACTTTATTTAATCAACTTATGCATTAATTCCCAAAAGACAAGCGTCACGCGCACATAATTATTTTTCTTTTTTATCATTTTGCTCCTACGGACTTCCACCACAAGATGTCCACACCTGCTTCAGCTCAGGTATCCCTCTCTTCTCCCCCTCACTCACCTTTGCGGGAGGGAGAGAAAACCAATCAGATGGGAAGACACGCATAAGACGGCGAGTGTAACAGTATTACTGAAAGTAATCTTGAACAATGAACGGAGAGATTTCAGATTTATAGCTTGGCAACACTGTGACGCCAGTCCATAGCTTCAGTTTGTTAGTGAAGGCTGATTTGTTTGCAACTGCTGCTTATTCTTCTTGTGCACTGGAATTGTTTCTTTGTGGGTGTTTTTGTATCCGGACCATGCAAACATGTTTTTGGAGCAGAAAAAAACAACTTAACAAAGACAACAAAGATAGTGGCCGTGTATTTCAAGAACAGTGGATATCGGAGTGACAGAAAAAACCCATAAAGCTTTCTGTTGCTTGTGTATGGAAACAGTAGTGTCCCACACATTTAATGTAAAGCGTCATTTTAGGAGGAATCATAAAAATGTTTCTTCTATGTCAAATGAAGAAAGGCGTACATTTCACAAAAAGTGAAGCAATATGAAAAACAATCATATTGTTTCGCATCTTCTTTCAGGCCAAGGAATAAGATCACTGCGGCTAGATTTCATCTATCTTGATGCATAGCACAGCATGGGAAGCCACTTTGTCATGGTGATGTGTTGAAGTAGGCTTTCTAATCACGTCCAACACATTTGAAGATTTTCCCAATGAGCAACAAATTGTGAATAGAATTAAGGAAATGTCAGCCAGCAGGGATAGAATAACAAGAATGAATGATGTTTCGGACTAAATTAAATCTGATTTAGACAACAGCGATATAATCTCATTATGGTTATTACTGTATTATGTTATTAATTAGCATTACGTGGTTACTATGATTTTACTCGAGCAATAGGTTATGGTTACTAATACTACTGTCTCACACGTTGTATACGATAATGTCTTTTGGTGCTGAACGCCATGCTACAAACCTCGAACATAATGTTATTATCAATCACAGTATCAAAGTATAAAACACTAAAAATAAAGTAAACTCACCCCTGTGCCGTCTTAGGTTGTTATTTCTTATTCGCTGAACAGTATTCGTACCCTTGGTCCATTTATTCGATATTCGTTCTCGTCATTTTCACAAAATGGCTGACTGTTGGTGCCATCCTATTTGGTGTGTGTACGGCATCATTTGATGAGCTTGACGAGCTATTGTTCAAACTTGTTGAATTTGAAATCAATTCTTCACGACCAAAGGTTCAAAAGTTTTGCTGTTAGTTCAAAGCGAAAAGTAGACAATTTACTAAAATCAATTATTTGAATTCACGATACGAAGTCAACCTCGTAAAATCCCGGAACAGAAACACAAAGTAAAGAAACCATTAAAAGCCAATAAAATCTTTAAGTTGTAAAAGCAAACATCGGCCGCCCCGGTGGCGCAGTGGTCTAAGCGATGGCCTCTGATCATTCGTCTGAAAGGGGCCCGGGTGCGAATCCCGGTGAGGCATGGATGTTGTGTTTGTCTTACGGCACTGGCTCTCTCCCTTCCCTGGAACCAGTGACCCTAAATTAGGGACGGGCGACTGCTTATAGCCCATTGAGTTGCTCACGGTGGTCGTTAAACCTCCAATCAAAAAAAAAAAAAAAAAAAAAAGCAAACATCGCATCCAGCCTTCAAAAGTTACCAGACTAGTTTCGTCAGTGGTCAAATAGGCCGACGCTGCTGCCTGCTGTAGAGCAGGCCATGCAATGTAGAGCAGAGCCCGAATTTTATACTGCAAGATAGAGCCGGGGCCCGAAAATTAGGATTAACCTGTTTACGCATTAAAAAAAGTCTTGTCTTCCAGCACTGTTTCCTCCCTGTGCAATCAGCCGATGTCTTTCTCAACTGCGGATTGGAAAAGGAATGTCTATCTATTTCTATAGATTCTGGGACCATTCATTTCTCCCTGAAATGTTTCGGGAATCCTGACATCAGGAAAAATCGGGAGGCACAACAATCTACGTCGTTCGTTGCTCAATAGAATTAACAGGGAGCTGCCCCGTTGAGGTAAGGAGCAAAATATTGTCAGCTTGCTATTTACTATCCATAATCCTTAAAGAAACTTTTCCTGTTCAGAAATTCATGGCCTATGGTATTTGTTACCCAAGTGGGGAAAGAATAACCCTGCAGGGTTTCCACTCCACATCCAGACCCAGTTGCCGAATAATTCTATTTAACAACTAGAAAGTGTAAAGAAAAAAAAATCGTGTACTAAATCATACAAAATCACATAAAAAAAAAAAAAAAAAAAAAAAGAACATTCTCTTCTTCTCTCAGAGCCCGAGCTCCATTAGGTATTATGCAGCCCGAGCCCGGTTCGGGCAAGGCTCTATTTCGGGCTCGTGCTCTGCCCGTCTCAGCACTGACGTAGAGAATGCAATGTTGGTCTTCACGAATCCCCCCGAAACCTGTTGGCACACGTAATCGCTTTTCATTGCCCAGTTCCGGCACGTGTCTCAGCCTGTTGAAGCTTCGTGGCACCATCTAGTGGCCATCTCAGGATTGATTTTTTTATTGGAGGTTTACCGACCACCGTGAGCAACTCAATGGGCTATAAGCAGTCGCCCGTCCCTAATTTAGGGTCACTGGTTCCAGGGAAGGGAGAGAGCCAGTGTCGTAAGACAAACACAACATCCATGCCTGAACGGGATTCGAACCCGGACCCCTTATGGACGAATGATCAGAGGCCAGTGCCTTAGACCACTGCACCACTGGGGCGGCCATCTCATCTCAGGATTGTAAAATTATCATACAATTGTCGTTCTTTCATGCTGTATTGTTATTATTGTTATTTTCTCTCATTTTCTTCTTCTTTTGTTTATTATTGATCTGTTCTATTAAATTCCATGGGTAAGCTCGCTCATATGGTGAACACGTCTTGCAGGTTTTTTGTCTTTAGTTTTTTCGATGGCCATGGATTCTGATATTAGTAAGATTTGGTTATGCTTTTACGTGAGGTTAATATTTTAGAGTTTTCCCAGTTGGGAACAAACTGACGTTGGTTGCTGTATTGTATCAGTGGCGTTTTTTCTTCTTTTTAGAGACAATTATTATGGTGTTCTTGTAATCTTGCAGAAAAACGCAGTTTGGAGCTACCAATATAGAATTTATCATTATCCCAAATAACAGAGAACCTGATAAATTCTGTATTGGTAGCTCTAAACAGCGTTTTTCTGCAGGATTACAAGAACACCATAATAACTGGCTCAAAAAAGAAAAAAACGTCACTGATACAACACTGCAACCATCATGAGTTTGTTCCCGACTGGGAAAAAACTAAAATGTTAACCTCACATAAAAAGCATAACCAAATCTTACTAATATCAGAATCCATGGCCATCGAAAAAACTAAATGCCGCCCCGGTGGCGCAGTGGTCTAAGCGATGGCCTTTGATCATTCGTCCGAAAGGGGTCCGTGTTCGAATCCCGGTGAGGCATGGATGTTGTGTTTGTCTTACGGCACTTGCTCTCTCCCTTCCCTGGAAGCAGTGACCCTAAATTAGGGACGGGCGACTGCTTATAGCCCATTGAGTTGCTCACGGTGGTCGTTAAACCTCCAATAATAATAAAAAAAACTAAAGACAAAAAACTGCAACACCTCTTCACCATATGAGCGAGTTTACCCATGGAATTTAATAGAACAGTGCAATAATTAACAAAAGAAGAAGAAAATGAGAGAAAATAATAATAATAATAATACAGCATAAAAGAACAACAATTGCATGATAATTTTACAATCCTGAGATGGCCTCTAGATGGTGCCACGGAATGTCAACAGGCTGAGACACGTGCCGGAACTGGGCAATGAAAAGCGATTACGTGTGCCAACAGGTTTCGGGGATTCGTAAAGACCGACATTGCATGATCTAATAACCTTGATTGCATGTAGTAGAGCAGGCCGCAGAGTCGGCATATGTAACAATGATGATGACAGCGGAGGATATGCTGCCGAAACTAGTCTGGTAACGCTTGAAGGCTGGATGCGATGTTTGCTTTTTACAACTTTTTCAGAGGTTTTTAAGATTTTATTGGCTTTTAATGGTTCCTTTACTTTGTGTTCCTGTTCCGTGATTTTACAAGGTTCACCGTATCATAAATTCAAATCATCGACTTTAGTGAATTGTCTACTTTTCGCTTTGAACTAACAGCAAATCTTTTGAATCTTTGGTCGTGCAGAATTGATTTCAAATTCAACAAGTTTGAACAATAGCTCGTCAAGCTCATCAAATCATGCCGTATACACACCAACAGTCAGCCATTTTGTGAAAATGATGAGAAAGAATATCGGATAAACGGACCAAAGACACAAATACGAGTACTGTTCAGCGAATAAGAAATAACAACCTAAGACATCACAGGGGAGTTTACTTTACTTTTAGTGTTTTATACTTTGATTGATAACATTATGTTCGAGGTTTATAGCATGGCGTTCAGCACCAAAAGACATTATCGTATACAACGTGTGAAGCAGTAGTATTAGTAACAATAACCTATTGTTCGAATAAAAAAACACAAATGTTTTCAATATATATATAGGCTGATGAAAGCACCGACGTTTTTTTTTTGATTGGAGGTTTAACGACCTTCGTGAGCAACTAAATGGGCTATAAGCATTAGCCCGTCCCTAATTTAGGGTCACTGGTTCCAGGGAAGTGAGAGAGCAAGTGCCGTAAGACAAACACAACATCCATGCCTCACCGGGATTCGAACCCGGACCCCGTTCGGACGAATGATCAGAGGCCATCGCTTAGACCACTACGCCACCGGGGCGGCGAAAGCACCGATGTGACAACCCAAGCAAGGTTAGCTGTTTTTGTTAGATTTCCTTGTGGAAATGTAATGAGGTAGGAATTAATTGAATCGCTGAGTTTGCCAGCTACGATAACAAGGAAATGTATAACCTATGAAATGAAGCAAGAATTTGTAATAAAAATGGGGATTGACTTAAATAAAACAATGTATGTGACTACTGATGGCTCCCCAAATATAGTAGATAAACATAATGGGTTTATAAAATTTTTTGGCCAAGAAGTTCAGCACCCTATTGTGCAATTATGTTGCATTTTGCACCAGGAAACACTGTGTGTAAAAGCAAGTTTGAAGTACTTTGAAAGTGTACTCTCCGTAGTAACTAAAATTGTGAATTTCATATGTGCATGTGTTTTGAATAATCACCAGTTCTCTAAGATGTTAGATGAGGTGGAATCGCAATATGGCAGACTTCTTACGTACAATAACGTTCACTGGCTGAGTCGTGGACAAGTATATATACAATATATACCAATATACATTGCCTATCTCCCACATAATTTAATGTTCAAATATATGTATGTATAGATTGAACTTCTACTAAAAGTACTCCTCAGGTTTGTCATGTTTTAATAATTGCCAGTTGTCTAAGATGTTATATGAGGTGGAATCACAATATGGTGGACTTCTTATGTACAATAGTATTCGCTGGCCGAGTCGTGAACAAGTACTCCTCAGGTTTGTCAAGCTTTTGGATGAAATTCGTTTCTTCTTAACAGAAAAGCAGCAATAATTCTTAGAACTCACAGATCCAATTTTGCTGTGTGATTTAATGTTTTTCAGGGATTTTAAAGCACTATACAATGATTTGAGTAAGGAACTTCAAGAAATGGGACACACTGCAAATAGATCGTTTGAGATCATAAAGTCATTTATGTGCAAACTAGAAGTATTCTTCAGATATATTGAAACAAAGAAGTTTGAGTACTTTCCTTCACTTATAGTGCAACTTGAATTACTCTTAATTTTCACTGATAACCTCACTCCAGAAGACAGGAAACATCCTTAAGAGGTATTTAAATGTTTTAGAAAATTCAAAACGAATAATGTCTGCGCGATTTCTTTAGTTTCAAGATTTGGGGATAATATTGAAGTTATTACAATGCCTCGTGGTGCTAAAATGAGGGACCTTAATTTGCCTTTTTTCAGGTGGTTGGATACTGACAATTTGGAAATGGAGTTGATAGAATTTCAAGAGAGCTCTACGTGGATGAACAAATTTGTCAAACTTGGCGAATGGAGGAAATTGAAGGTGCTGTTGATGCCAAGTACTCTACCTAGAAGCCAGATAATTTGATACTTGAACAGTGAGACAGCCTCCTAAAGAAATTTTCGGCCATGAAGGGACTTGCTACAGTGTTACTTACTTTGTTCAGATCATCATACGGCTGTGAGTAGCTGTTTTCTACAATGAACAGTGCACAATCAACAATCAGAAATCGTCTTGATTCAGACTTAAGTACATCTTGCATGATGTTGAAGACAACGGGTTATGAACCGAACACAGCTGCCTTGGTTAGTAGCATTCAGCAACAAGTTTCACAATGTGATTATGTAAGTATGATTTTTCAATTATCTTACAAATTAAATCAGGTTCAAATTGAAATTGTCTTAGTCTTAAAACTCATCTATTCTGTTAATATTATTTTTATGGTATTCGCAAGACAAGTTTTACGATGAAATGTTAATTTAAAAAAAAATTCAAACAAGAGGTGGCACACAGTACACTAGACTCTTGAAAGCAGTAAAGCAAACTTTAAGTGGCACACTAGTTGGAAAAGGTTCGCCATCTCTGGTATAGAGCAATCCAATTAAATGTTGTGTTACGTGTTGCTGTTTTTGTTTGTTCTCTGTGTTTCTGTGATTAGAAGTAGTACATAAACGAAGGGAATATGTATTTTTAATTTGTTTTATAATCAACAAATATAATATTTTACCAACTGATTACTTTTTCAGTATGTACAATCATTTACAAAAGTTTAAGACCACCTGTCGGCATTAGGAGATATTTTTCCGATTGCGTCAGCTACTGTCTGTATTATTCAACTTCCTGTCGGTGTTGCATCATCATACAGGGGCAGCTGTTGATAGAGTTAGAGGAAGCGTGCAAGGATCAGTTTGCTTCTGTTTTTCATGCTGAGAGGTTTTCTACATATTTTCTATATAGCGAAAAATGGGCAAAAAAGCGTCATTGTTACTCAGAGGGCATAAATAGTGACTTTATATCATGAAGGATACTCCGAACATGACATAAGCAGAAAGGTGAATGTGAGCAAGACTGATATTCACAATACGATCTTGAAATATCGAGATACAAGTGAATTTAGCGACCGAAAGAGAAGTGGACATCCAAGGAAAACAACCCCACGCAATGACAATACCATAAGGCGAATAGTTATGCATTCTCCGAAGAGTTCATGCAAGAGAATCAAGGCATTTCTACATTCAAAAGGGTCTGATATTAGTATCAGCACTGTTTCCCGACATCTTAGCAAAGATTTTTGATTAGTCTTATAAACCTCTGTCATGAAAAAGAAGAGAAGTTTGCGAAGTGCCATCAATCGTAGACTGCTGAAAATTGGAGCCAAGTTCTGTTTTCCGACGAATCAATTGTGCATCAGTTTGAATCACGAGAAGCAAATGTTCGACGAACACAGGATTTGATAAAAAATACACCGTTCTCACATTGAGACATCCACCTAGTCAGATGACATGGGGTGATTTGTCAGCATCCGGTACTGCTTCATTATCCTTTTTGCCAACAGGCACTACCATGACTGGTCCTTTTTATGTGGAAATATTTCACGAGAAACTATTAACTCATATGAAAGTGCACATATGCACAATATTTACGCATGATGGTGCTTCATGCCACAGATCAAAGACAGTAAAGGACTACCTCTAGAGGAAAATCATAGCTGTGCTTGACTTGGCAGGTAATAGTCCTGACCTTAACCCCATCAAAAATTTGAGGCCCATTTTAAAAGATAAGGTAGCAGAAAAACAGCCAACAAATTCCCAAGCTTTGATTGGTGTGATAAAGTGAGTAAGGTGCAAAGACATTTCACAAGTGACTACTGCAAATCCCTCATTGAGAGTATGCCACATCGTATTCTGGCCATTATAAAAACACTAAGGTGACCACACATAGTACGGATTTTGGTCTTTTTGTGTTCTAAAGAATGTAAGTATTCATCTGTGCTGTCACTTCTTCAAATATATCTGACTAGTAATTAGTTGATTCTTTGAAAATCTTATTCAACTTTTGCAAATGACTGTATATATGGTTGTATTTAAAAATTATAAAATGCACATAATTTGTGCTGCACTCTAGTATTTGCAAAGGATTTTAAACCTTTGCTCCACTGAATGTTCTTTACCCTCCATGCTGCTCATGCAAATAGTGCACGTGATTTTTTTTTTTTTTTTTGATTCTAGGTTTAACGACCACCGTGAGCAACTTAAATGGGCTATAAGCAGTCGCCCGTCCCTAATTTAGGGTCACTGGTTCCAGGGAAGGGAGAGAGCCAGTGCCGTAAGACAAACACAACATCCATGCCTGACCGGGATTCGAACCCGGACCCCTTACGGACGAATGATCAGAGGCCAACGCCTTAGACCACTGCGCCACCGGGGCGGCATGCACGTGATAAATAGCTTTTTCTTGTAATAGGGAACCTCTATGTGGTCCACACTGACCGAAAACTTAAAATTATAAAATTTAGTATATTAACATAATTATTGCAAAATTAATCTCATTGCAGCCATTGAGAGAAGGAAACTGCTGCTTTATTCATTAAAACCTTCACATGTTGATAAAATGCAATCTCATGTTTAAATTCTTAAGTAAATTTTGTAGTGCAGATTACATAAAACTTTTTCACAACAGCACACCCAGCTTAAATGGGCATCCAACACCCCTGGACCACCACTTAAAGAAACATTGTCTTAGATGATTCTATATGACTCACTGACTTGCTCATATCTTGTCTTTTGATCTTGTGGCCATTAATGAGCAGAACAAAGTACCTGTGCAGTAAGTACAGTAGGCGGTTTATGTTCGGTCATGGGAAGGAATGCTTATACCTGCAAGATTTTCTGATATGTGGTTCTGGACATCTTCATAGTGGATATGTTCTTATACTTCCAAAATTTTGAGCACAGACACACACCTTTTGACACAGTTCTAAACATGTGGATTTTGGGTTTAGGCTAATCCTGGACAGATGTTTTCTTATCAGACAATGGTGCATGTTGGCCGCAAGGAAGCTATGAATCTGTGATCCAAACACTGGGCACAAATTCTATTAAAGTTTGCTGAAGCAAACTTTTATAAGAAATTAAATCATAAAGTACTTGTGACCTGCTTATACTAATTTACTATCACTTTTAAGATGAATGACATGCATACCTGCATGCCACAACTTAATGTCCAGAATTTGTGATGATGATAAATATTCAAGATTTCAGTACATATTGCCAAGCCAACACTATCTTATTAATTTGCGGACACAGTATTTCAGCTTCTAAATATGTCAGAAAAACAATTTTCTATCAGAAATATGAGTATGGCCAAGTTTTCATAAATTTCTTCCAAATACACATAACTCAAGAGGAATATCTGATGCAAAATGCTTTTGCTGGATTGCATAATAAGTGGCTCAAAATCTAGGACTGGAAAAAACAAATTACAACAAAACAACTTATCTATGTTTTTCTTTCTTTTTTTTTTTTACCAGTTTCTCTGAGATGGAGTGAAGTTTTGTAGTTTTTCCAGCATTATGCAAGCAAAGTACTACAGAATTTTTTTTTTTTATTGTATCAATGTATATTTGACCAGGACATTCTCTGTATTTTTCAGCTTTCCCTGGTTCCTAATGTTTCAATTAGGTGTAACAAACATTTATGTCAGAGATAAAATAGATACGATTAACATGCACAATTTTTTCTAACATATTTTTCTTGGAGCGAGAATTTTTTTTTTTTTTTTTTTTTTTTTTATTGGAGGTTTAACGACCACCGTGAGCAACTCAATGGGCTATAAGCAGTCGCCCATCCCTAATTTAGGGTCACTGGTTCCAGGGAAGGGAGAGAGCCAGTGATGTAAGACAAACACAACATCCATTCCTCACCGGGATTCGAACCCGGACCCTTTTGGACGAATGATTTTTTTTTTTTTTTTTTTTTTTTTGGATTGGAGGTTTAACGACCACCGTGAGCAACTCAATGGGCTATAAGCAGTCGCCCGTCCCTAAGTTAGGGTCACTGGTTCCAGGGAAGGGAGAGAGCCAGTGCCGTAAGACAAACACAACATCCATGCCTGACCGGGATTCGAACCCGGACCCCTTACGGACGAATGATCAGAGGCCATTGCTTAGACCACTGCGCCACCGGGGCAGCAGAAATTTGTTTGCACTGATGAGGTTTATCACACTGTGTTCCCAGATATATTTTTTTTTTTTTTTTTTTTTGATTGGAGGTTTAACGACCACCGTGAGCAACTCAATGGGCTATAAGCAGTCGCCCGTCCCTAATTTAGGGTCACTGGTTCCAGGGAAGGGAGAGACCCAGTGCCGTAAGACAAACACAACATCCATGCCTGACCGGGATTCGAACCCGGACCCCTTACGGACGAATGATCAGAGGCCAACGCCTTAGACCACTGCGCCACCGGGGCGGCATTCCCAGATATCAGACTGGAAGGATAGTTTATATATCCCTACACAATACATTATTTAATATTTGTAACTAGAGATGACCTTAACTATTACTTGGTGACCATGTCGCTGTGACTGCTACTCAAAAGTAACTGATTTTCAATCGTGATTGGAATCACCGTTTAGGAGCGGGTTTTTTTCACTGTGTACTAGAAATGTAATAGCAGAATCAGCTAAAAGGGCAGGTTTCTGAGTGTGCATACATATAATTGAGCAAACACATGTGTGCGTCTCTGCTGTATACCTAATATTGGCTAAGAGACTACAAAATTACGAATGTGTTAATTTTCTGATTCAGAGGATGCGGACACAGCACACAGAGTTGTCTGACAGAAATTTGTCCTTATGTACACATAAATAGTAAAAAAATATGTCGTAAGTCATAATATCAAATTGTGCAAAGTGGTTAATATGGATGATTTTTGTAGGAGATGGGGGAGGCAATCACAGAAAATTATGGGCAAAGGAATAATTACAATCAAGTAACACATTTTGTAAGTAAAGGGAAATTGTAACACTTGAATTCAAGCAACTCATTACCTCCCTATGGACAGGATTCCTGAAGGTACATTTATATCTTGTATATTATATAGATGGATTGCCGCAGCTGTGAGTTGGTGGGGCACCCAACGACCCTCCTTTTGAATCCGTCCAAGCTTGTGCAGGCGCTTTGCAATGGCTTGCCATGTTACTCCGAGTTCCTGGGCGAGCTCTGACTGTGTGCGACAGGGATTCGCATCCAAGATTTGTTCCAGTTCCTCATAAGTCAACTTTCTGTGGCTGTCCCAGACGTTCTGCATCACGGAGATCGAAATTTCCCTGCTTAAACCGCTGGAACCACTTCTTACGCGTACTGTAGGACACAGCAGCCTCACCCAAAGCAGCACATTTGCTGGCCTTTCGCGGCACTTTTTTGTAGCTGAAACGCGAACAGGAGGCAGTGCCTCAAATGTTGCTTTTTAAACGACATTGTCAACTTTCGTCTTTTCTGTCACTACAGCTGTGAGCAGTTACTGTTGCCTGGAAAGCTGTCGCCGACGTTCTACGATCGCTTGCGGTTAGGGGCTGAGAATTAAGTTGCACACCTAATAGATATCCAGCACACAATTTTATTTTTATTAATAGAATATTCAAAGCAATCAGAAATGTGTACTATATTGTCTGTGGTTTACTGGCCTTCGCGTAAGATTCCTTTCAGAAAACTTGAAAATTATATCTGGAACAGGAACCGAACCTGCATCTCCAGATTTCTGTCCGAGTACTATATTCGTTACACTAATTTTCAAGTTTTCTGTCACATGAAGACCAGTAAAAGCAATTTAATTAATTTAAAATATATTTCTGATTGCTTTGAATATTTTAATATGTTTCCATGTATTTCTGAGGAATATTTCTTCCTCAATTTGCATTTTGTTATATTTTCATTTCATAGATTTCCAGTATGATTATAAAAAAAATAATTCTGAAGGCACCCCCTCCTCTCAAAAAAAAAAAAACCCGAAGAAAAACGTGAAACAAGAATATAACAGTATACTGAAAATCTAACAATAGCCATCAGTAGTTTTAGTTTAACCGTCGAATGTTTAGAAACAATATGCTTTTTACGAGCAGCCATTTTGATCACCTGTGATGAAGTGCACTTGCCGATAATGAAGTAACAGTGATTTCACAAATTCATCTGACAAACAGTGCTGTGAAAATATTATGAAGAACAGGCAGCTGCCATCTATCAATTTATCTCATTGGTTATGCTCTAACAAATTATCACTTAATATTCTAAAAACTAACGCCGTATATTTCCAGAACGTTCGTAAAAGAGAGGACATAAATAACTTTCCAGTCAGGATTAATGATCTCCCCCTCAAAATTGTGGACAAAGTTCAGTATCTTGGTGTTTGGTTTGATCAATTCTTTAACTGGAATACGCATGTTCAGTTTGTTTTAAAAAAGTTTCCTCACAGGTTGGCCTGCTTGGTAAAATTAAGCATCTTTTCCCTATCAATGTCCTAAAAACATTTTAATATGCTTTTATTTATACCCATCTCTCATATTGTCTGGAATCTTGGTTTTCAAATATAAGTGCAAACAATAAGTTATGCTTGCTCAAATTACAGAAGAAATCTGTTCGCTATATGCTGAACACAGATTACATGTCTCATTCAAAACCATTATTTCTAAAACTAAATATTCTAAAAATTCATGAAATTTTTACCTTGAAACTAGGTATCATGTTTTTTAAAATAATGCATCTTAAACTGCCTAATTTTCAATCTGACATCAAATATCTGGATTATTCTATCTTCACCAGATCTGTTGCTAACAACAAATTATGTCAGCCGTGTGTTAGACTTAATTGTGGTTTAAATAGCATACTGTATAAAGCCATTATCCTATGGAATAATCTCCCAGAGAGCATCAGATCCCTGGAAAATATCATAAAGTTTTCCTTGTCTCTGCGAAATTACATTGTAAATCACCCTGATCTCCATAACGAATCTCAACCCTATCATTAAAATGTATTTCCAAGCATGCTGCTAACAGTGGTGCTTCTGTTATAACCATCTTACTTGCTTTCATATATGTCATATGTTTTATTCCTTTTCTTACATCTGATAGGGGGAATCGCCTTACAACCAATGTGTTCAGATTCCTCCTGGTGTATTGCATCTCAACTAAGTTTTAAATGTGTGCAATAACTAATTGTATTGTACTGCAGGTAGCAGGAGTTCCAATCAAGACAGCAGATAGCGAGTAATAGGAGCAGAATTCACTGGGTAACAGTTAACACAGCTCTGTGATACATCATGGAGAGCATACTGGGCAGCAGTGACAGGGTGAGGAACGTACGTTGTTGGCTGGACGATCACTGTTGGGTCATTGTCACTTAAGGTTTTCAGTAGCATGCGCTACCTGTGATTTTCCCATAACAGTGATCAAATCACAGATAGTGAAATATTGCAGTAACTGGCTGTTGGTAAGATGATGATTGAAAAGTATCTGGCTGTTGGTAAGAAAGTTTTTGCTGCCTTCATAGATTCAGAGAAAGCTTACGACCGAGTATATAGGACACTTTTGTGGAAGGTATTGAATGAATATGGTGTTACTGGGAATCTACTTAATAGTGTAAAAGCCATGTATACTAGCAGTAGAGCTTGTGTATGAGTGAATGGTGTTTTATCAAAATGGTTCTCTATCGGTGCAGGAGTCAGACAAGGTTGTGTAATGTCACCATGGGTGTTTAATATATTTATGGATGTGCGATGCCAAATTGTTAATACTGGTTTTTGTCTTGGTGATATCCGTGTGTGCAGATTGCTGTATGCTGACGACACTGTCCTGTTGGCAGAGAGCAAAAGTGAGTTGTAGAGTATGTTGTCCCGGATGTACGAAGTTTGCACGAAATTCAAACTGAGTATAAATAAGAGAAAAACAAAGTAATGGTTTTTGAGAGAGGAACTGGTAGCACTGAATGTAATGTAAGTCTAAATGGCACAGTGATTGACCAGGTAAGTGAGCTTGTGTATTTAGGAAGCGTGTTTGACAGAGAGACAAATTGGATGGTGAAATTAGTAGTCGAGTGAATTCTTCATTGAAAGTCATGGCTGCTCTGGGAGGTGTTCACAGGAATGATGGGTTCTCAAGAGAGTCCCGTATGGCTGTGTATGACAGTGTAATTGTTCCTACTCTGATGTATGGCAGTGAGACCTGGGTAATTCAGAAGAAACATAGAAGTTGTTTGCGTGCTGGAGTAACGCATTACTTACGGGGAGGGGTAGCAAGACACATTCTGATTGTGTGAGGAATGAAGATGTGTTGCAGTTGTGTGACGTGAAGCAAAATGTTGTTAGCAAGGTGGAGACTAATATGCTTTGGTGGTTTGGCCGTGTTGAAAGAATGAGTGATGAGATGCTTACTAAGAAATTCTTTTGGCCCAAGTGGCAGGAAGGAAAGGCAGAGGAAGGCCAAGGAAGTCATGGGTGGATCAGATTCAGGAGTGTCTGCATGAGAAAAAGATTATGAGTATGAAATATAGAAAATCTTGTGTACGGCGTGTGATGGATGTCAGTGAAGCCCGAGTTGTATGTCAAGATCGCTGTAAATGGAGAAGTTTGATCCGGCAACAGCAAGTAAAAATCATCTGGTAGTTTGTATTTCTTTTGGAGCTAACCTCTGAATCTCAGAGAACAGCTTAGCAATATGTATTATGTATGTCTATTTGTAACTTCCTTCTCATTATGAAAAAAAAAAAACATCTGAGGAAAAGCTCGTGTTCAGCAAAATATCGATGCAGCAGATTGACATTCACATATCAAATGGAGAACTGTTGTCCAGGGCATCCAGAATTGTGCATGTTTTTTGAAAGGTTTTTGTAGTGCATCAGGGCTGTACCAATACAAACAGAAGAAAAAGCAATGCCAGTGTGTTATGCCATCTGCTTCTACCAATTTTACAAGATAATTCAGCAACCATGGGCTGCCCTCTAGTACACTGCACATTCCCCTTTCAATAATGAAAAAGTTTCTTAATACTAATTAGCAATGATTTTCAATTTTCACATCAGAAAAATAATTTTCCAAGGCCAAAATAAGATACAAAACACACAACTGTTTATAATGTCGCTAATTCACAACTAAACTATTTTTTGTTGTAATGAAACAAATTATTATCATTCTAGGAAACCTCTCTAACTCCTTTTAAATACCATCACATGTGCTTTCTACGGTAAATTCTAAAACAAATTCAAAGGTTCTCTACTCATTTCTCACTGGTTTCCATAAATTACTGAACAAATAGAAAAGAACCCAACTCTGTAGCATAAGTCTAATTAGAGAAATACATCGTCCTATATAAATATATAATAAACATCGTGCTATATAAATATATAATTGGTCCTTATGTACACATAAATAGTAAAAAAATATGTTGTAAGTCATAATATCAAATTATGCAAAGTGGTTAATATGGATGATTTTTGTAGGAGATGGGGAGAGGCAATCACGGAAAATTATGGGCAAAGAAATAATTACTATCAAGTAACACATTTCGTAAGTAAAGGGAGATTGTAACATCCCTAAAGTTCTTTCACACCGTTTGAAGGTAACACTGGACATGGCTCAACCGAGAGAACAAGCTGGATTCAGGAGTGGCTACAGCACAATAGATCATATCCACGTACTGAGAGAACTAATTGAAAAAGCGAGGGAATATGAACTTCCATTGTGCATGGCTTTTATCGATTATGAAAAAGCCTTTGATTCGGTGAAACCATCAGCAGTTACAATGGCTCTGAAATCCTGCAGTATTGAAGATGCATACATTAATACTATTAATAACATCTATGAAAATGCAAGTGCAAAGATTCATCTGTTTGAAAATGCAACACACATAAAAATTGGAAAGGGAGTGAGACAAGGTGACACCATATCTCCGAAGCTCTTTAATGCCACATTGGAAAATGTCTTTCAATCACTGAACTGGGAAAACAAAGGGATTAAGATTAATGGAGATTATCTAACCCACCTTCGTTTTGCCGATGACGTAGTCATTTTTGCAACTTCCCCATCAGAGCTGCAGAGTATGATCCAGGAACTTGCTGACAAGAGTAAAGAAGTGGGATTAAAAATGAACTTTCAGAAGACAAAAGTGATGTTCAATGCTTTTACAAGAAATGAAGATTTATCAATTGATGGAGAAAAGCTGGAGATAACAGACATGTACGTTTATCTTGGACAGCAGATATCAAGTGAGGGTCACATTGATGAAGAAATTAATCGGCGTACAAAACTTGCCTGGAGAGCTTTTGGAAGAAACAGCATAATTTTCAAGAGCAATATGCCATTATGTCTTAAAAGAAAAGTGTTTGATCAATGCATCCTTCCAGTGCTTACGTATGGTGCAGAGACGTGGACCTTAACTAAAAGAGACATGCAAAGGCTGCAGACAACTCAAAGAGGCATGGAAAGGTGCATGCATGCTTGGTGTAACCAGGAGAGATAAGAAGAGGAACTAGTGGATCCGAAAAATGACAAGAGTGGAAGACATCATGATCAGAGTTAAATCCCTGAAATGGCAATGGGCTGGACATACTGCCAGGAGGGCAGACCATCGATGGACAGCCAAAATTTTAGATTGGATTCCGAGGGACAGGAAAAGACCCAGAAGAAGACCACATGGGAGATGGGTGGATGAAATTCGAAAGTATGCGGGAGTGACATGGAAGAGACTGGCACAGGACAGACCATTGTGGAGGAAACTTGGGAAGACCTTCGTCCAGCAGTGGATTGATAATGGTTGACGATGATGATGATATAAATATGTAAAATACAGCACGTTTCATAATAATATGACTACCCACTATTTTGAAGAAAACATTAATTTCGAAACAACGAAATCCCCCATAACAGTCAGTACAGTGAATAAATACCATAAAATGTCTTAAAAGTCCTAACTGTAGCTATAATGCATTTTTATTAGAAGTGCTGTGTTGCAAAATCACATGACCACCTCTATCCAAAATGTGAGAATCGTGATTTATGTGCTGCATGATGGCAAAACTGCACATTGCTGTAAGTGCACAAAACTGCTGAAGTATGCAAATCACACCAGTTATATAAAGGCCTATGCGGGACCTCAGTTCAAGTTTCACACAGAAAATAACGAGGTTCAGAAACACTTTAATGATGAAAGACTGAGTTATCACTAACATAAAAAATATATTTACAAAATTACATACATGTCAGGTCAATAGTCACAGTTAATAAAAGCTGAGATTAATTAACTGAGTAAAACTGCTTTGCACCATGATCCTTTGCCTAATTCTCATATTCACAACATCTGCAACTTTAACAAACGTCTCCGGAAATCTGAATCTAATAAACAAATCATGGTAAACACCTCCTAAGACAGTCTTTGGTGCTTTCAGTTAATTCTCCTTCCTTGGGATATTGAACTTCAAAAGTTACAATTAAATCCCCTCGTTTGGATTGGTCCTTTGAGTGTGGAAGTCCTTGGCCTTGCATTCGATGTACAAAATGAGGCTTTATTACATCTTGTACCTTTAGCACTCTCTTTTCACCACTTAAGGTTGGGATTTCAATATCTGTTCCACAGAGGGCCTGAAAAAGAGAAAGACAATAATAATCTTACATCTATTGAACATAAAATACTTCCTCTAAATCAGGGGTACAAAAATGAATGCGTTCACCTGGTTACACAGGGCAATGAAAAAAACTGCCTAGGCCATCACGGAAAACATCACTGAAGAACATGTAATTCAAGAACTTGTGAGACCTGGAAAAAAAAAAAAAAAAAGTGCTGTTTTTTTTCCGGCGAGAGATAAAGGCTGAAGGTAAGGCATTATTTTTTGGACAGAAGTGTTCATGACTTTAATATTGTATACGTAGTGTGATCAAAAAGTTCCGAGACTAGGTATGCAGCGAGCCAACAGATGGCAGTGTCTGATGCGCAAGCAGTGGTCGAGGGCAGTGACCTTCGCGAGTCATAGTGCCGAGTGGTGTCGTTCTGTGAAAGTTGGGAGCTGTGCTACACAATATTTGGTGACCATGTGCAGAACACAGCTGTGATTTCGGTATGACTGCAAACTAAAGCAACGAGCGAACATCACATTCTGCATCAGATTTTTGAACATCTCTGTCAGCAGGTGGTGAATGAACCAACGTTTCTGTCGCGGGTCATCACTGGGGACGAGACTTGGGTCTGTGGTTACGACCCGGAGACCAAACAACAGTCATCGCAGTGGAAGAGCCCGGCATCTCTAGGACCGAAGAACGCCCGACAGGTCCGGAGCACAACCAAAAGCATGCTCATCGTGGGGTTGTGCACCGCGAATTCGTCCCCCAGGGCTAGACTGTCACTGCCCTTTGTTACTGCGATGTTCTGCGGCGTCTTAGGGAGGACATTTGCTGCAAATGACCTGAAATGTGTAGCAGGGGCAATTTCCTGCTCCATCATGACAACGCAGCAGCTCACAGAGCGTTAGCAACACGCCAGTTTTGCAGCCGCAACGGCATGACTACCCTTCCTCACCCGCCTAACTTGCCGGATTTGGCCCCCCTGCGACTTCTTTCTGTTCCCGAAGATGAAGCTCAAGCATCACCGTTTGGAAACTGGGGACAAGATGCAGCACGAATCGCCGACGGTGCTTGACACAATTCGCGAACAGGACTTCCAGGGAGCGTTCCAACAGTGGCAAAAACGCTGGCAGCGGTGTATCGCTGCCCAAGGAGACTACTTTGAGGGAGATCATAGCCAGACTTCAGTAACGTAAGTACTCTGTTGTATATTGACCTAATCTTGAAACTTTTTGATCGGACATTGTATACCCCTAATCCCCCACAGGCAAATACTTTGATTCTGGCCATTAAAAAAATTAGCTGGCCACCGTATTTTAGGATACTTTTCCACCCCTGCTCAAAATGTTATCAAACAAACAGGAACCAGTTAACACAAAAATTAGTGGTGTAGAGAAGCCTTAAAAGCATTTAGGCACTATTTTCTCAGGTGTAGCAGTGATAGGGGACTTCTCACATTTAGATTGTTGCTGAAGTTGGGCAAAGGGATTCCTTTAGATAATCAGATATTCCAAAAAATAAGTAATTTGATTTAGTATATGCTTGTGTACTCCTATCTTAACCGGATATTCGCATTGCAAAGATAAAACTAAACAGTTGGATCGTGCAGTAAGGCTTCTCATGTATCATCAGGGAGTAAATATCAACACCTTTGCGCAGAAGGTAGTCCTCAGAACAATGTCATAAGAAGGTGGCTTTTACATTTGTTAAGATTGCATGACTCCAAGGGAAAACAGTGGAAAAAAACTTGTATGCAAATGAAGGCTCAGTGACAAGAGCATTATAGTTTTAAAGGGTATTTATCTTGAACAACTTGCTACTGACTCCAGTGGAAGTAATATCCCCAGTTCATTCTCTGATTCCTTATGGGCAACACAAAAGGAATTCCCTACACTCACCTCATAATCTTGGGAAATACGGCACATTAGTCAGACTTAATAGGTACGAATGTACTAGTTACATATACTATACTAACAAAAGTCACTGGACACCTAGAAGAGAAACACAACATAGCATTTATTGACGTACATTAGTACGGTGTCATCCACCTTTGGCCTTATTGCATGGACTGACCCTTCGAGACATGCTTTCGACAAGGTTTTGGACACAGCGATAGGTATGCACTTCCATTCAGTACATAATGCTGTCACTAACTGTTGCTTAGTAGTAGGCCTTGGTTCCAAACTTCTTATGCGGTGCTCTAATTCATCCCATATGGGATTAAGATCAGGGCTCTGTGCTGGCCAGTCCACACACGATACGGAACTTCAAACCACACTGTAACAGTCCTTGCTTTATGGCTCGGCGCATTCTCCTGCTCGTAGCAACAAGGTTTGGTTCCATAGCAATGCCACAGAGTTGGTAGGGCATAATTGTCCAGAATATCAAGGTCCACATGCTGGTTGACAGGTTTGTCCACGATAACCAATGGGCTGGGACCATACCGCGAAAAACACCCCCACACAAGTACACTGCCCAGCTCTAAACTTTACCATAGGAACAGTACACTGTGGTAAAGAGCGTTCCCACGGCTACAGTCATACCCACACATGGCCATCAGACTGATGGATCGTGTGTCTGGATTCATCAGTCCATAGGACCTGTTTCCATTGATCTACGGTCCACGATAAACGTTCTTTACACCATGCTACATGGCGAGTAGCATTCCGAGTGGAGATGAAAGGCTTATGAGCAGCCGCACGACCACGGTAACCCATGGAATGAAGTTCTCTGCGAATGGTATGTGTACATACTGAGGTTCCAGCATTTTTACTCACCTGTACACTGAGGTCTTGTGCAGTACTCCGTTGATTAGCTGTAATGACTCTCCTGAGACTTCGACGTCCTCTACCATTGATTTTCTTTGGTCTGCCGGTACGTTTTGCTGCTTCAGGCACGTCATGTGTCTTCCACTTATTCAGTACATCCAAAACAGTTGGCTTGAATATGTTTAAATGCTTCTTGGTTTCTCTTATTACGGATAACCCACTAATATAACACCCAACAATCTTCCCTTCCCGAAAGTCAGTTCTCTACCGCCACAACATTTTTACTCAACCTCACAGTGCAATATGATAGCGGTCACCTGCAGGCTTGTTTTTATACCATTTGCAGCTGTACCATGTATCTTAACTAGCCCAGTGGATCCATTCATTTGCTTTTGAAGGGGTGTCCGGTGACTTTTGTCAATATAGTGTATATACAATGCAACAAATATATATTATTCAAACTTAGGGTTACCATATTTTAGGAAAGGTACTCCAGGACACTTCATGAAAAATTAATTTCAATGTTAAGAAAGCCGACAACTTATAAGTTATACACCCGTGTATGACAAACAAAAGTTGGTATGAAGAAATAAAAGGAACTCAATCAACAAAATACTCAAAATATTGAAAAGTTGATTGTGTACCTTCTACAGCAGGTTTATCATGAAGTGTGGATGGCTGGGCTTCTTGTTTCAAACACCAAACATACAAGGAGAATTACTAATCATTAAACACATGAGCACTGGTAAGCATACACATTAAAATCAATATGGGCACCTTACACAATTGAAAGGCACCTATGACCAGGGTTGCCAATGCATGTTAATGAAATTACCCACCAAGATCCCAAAAATTACCCAATTTTACCTGAAAATACCCTCCATCTCAGTAAAAATGTTACTAAGGTTTCATGTTTTTTTGTTATTTTTTTTTGCTTCTATAAATTAATAATTTATTCAACTTTCATAACCACTCAATTAAAAATTCCAAACTTTTTTCAATCCTGGACACAGCCTTGGACGTAATTACAAATCCAGGACTGTTGGCTAATCCTGGATGTGTGGTAACCCTATTTAAACTGAATATTTGGAATCATGTAGATTGACAGCAGCGTTTGAAGAAAATATTTATATCCTTAGCATGTGACACCCTTGTAACATTCTTTTATTTAAAATTACTCAAATTAACATGCACCAAATTAGGTCCATGACCTAAATGCACCAGTTCTCTTAGTCATCTCTTCAAGTGATTATATATCATACTAATCCTCAAGCACGTATATGTATGCTCAAGAGCCAAAGAACTAACATATCAGCTAACATCTTAGATATCAATGAGAAATGTGTAAATCCCATCAAAGAAATATTTTTTACAAATACTGGGTGTATAGTAATTGGTGTCAAAGAATTCAGGCACATGTTCCTATTGACAAAACAAACAAAAAAGTTCCTATAAACATGGGTCCGGAAACATCCAATTTTGGAGATGTGAACGGTAACATTCATATGTAATGTCACAGTTGTTTTTTAGAATTTGCAGTAACCTGTGTTGGTTTTTCTTTTGCAGGCGGGTAACATTTGTGTTTCCCCTGGGTGTGCAGACATGTGCAGCGGATGTGGAAGATAGTACTGATTGCACTGACGTCAGGACAGCAGAACGAACATGGAACATTTGGCAAGAGAAATGATGGAAATGCACTACATGTATGGTCTGGCGGACGGGAATGAGTTGAGAGCACGTGTATGTTATGCCGAGAGGTACCCTAACAGGCATTTACTGTGTGTCTGAACATTCACACAACTCCAGCAGCAGTTGTGAGAAATTGGTTTATTTCACCATTCGTGTACAGACGCTGGACACTACCACAACAGGTCCACAATACTGACCTGGAGGACCGAGTGCTTCGTATGGTGTAAAAAAATCCATCCCATAGTACGAGACACATTGCCATAAGGGAAGGGGTTAGCCATATGACTATTTGGCATATTCTCCATGAAAACCTTCTGTACCCCTATCATCTTCTGCAGCGGGTGCAAGGACACAGTGAGGTGGGCTTTGTGCCACGATGAACAATCTGCCAATGCATTCAACAACAGTGTGCTGCGGTCCTCCGTTTCTTGACATTAGTCTTGTTCAGTGATGAGAGTGGTTTCACAGGTGACGAAGTCGTCGACTACCATAACAATTACATCTGGAGCAACGACAACCCTTATGCTGTGTGCCAGGACAAACATCAACAGCATTTTAGCCTCGTGTGGGCTTGATCATTTGATAAGCCCCGATTTATTTTTTTTACCTCCGCGGTTGACGGGCAACATTCATCTACAGTTTCTCCAAAATGACTTGCAACATTTACTGGATGTACCTCTGGCTGTCGTCCGCCACATTTGGTGCATGCATGATGGAGCTCCGGTTCACTTCAGTTGGAGTGTTCCTCAGTATATGGATGGCCGTTTTTCTCACAGATAGATTGGTGGAGGAGAATCCCTTCCATGGCCTACTTATTCACCGGATTTGAACACAATGGATTTTTATCTGTGGGGACATTTAAAGGCCATTCTGTACACAACTCCCAGGGTTCGTACACTTTTGGGGGGAAAAATTCAAGGACTTTCCAGGCCTTTTCCAGGACATATACAAAAAATTCCAGGATGATTATTACGCTTTACAGTATCATGTCCAAATTATTTTTTTAAGTAATTTCAGTTTTAAGTAATAAAAATGATGAAAGATGCAAATGGATCAAGTTTATCAAGCACAAGATCGTAAAGAACGAATTCTGTTCTTATGCCCTGACCTTTGAATTCAAGTTGGACCATTTTCTACAAGGGTAGGTTTCTCCTCCCTGATAACATACCAAAACTTTGTTGCAATCAAACAGATTTTATGTGAGTTAACATTCCTAAGCTTGGAGAACGAATACTGCTCTTATGTCTTGGCCTTTGAATTTAATTTCGACCATTTTCAACGGGGTAGGTTTCCAGGTTGTACCCAACAGCATACTAAAATTTCCCCAAAATCCAACCGCTTTCATGCGAATTATCGTACAGACAAACCCAAAGCATAAACGTTTCTGTAACCATAGTTCCAAAGAGTTAGTAATTTCAAAAATAAAAATATAACGAACAGCGCGAAAACTAGCTCATAAATAGAATATTTGAAACTACAGTACGCACTCTCAATTATTAGGGATGGTAGAGGGGAAGAACTGTCCAAAATTAGCATGTTTTCGTTGCGCTAGGCGCTTAAGCACGGCTGAATTCCTTCAGATACCCCAAATATTCAAATGATTGAAATGTGCTGATGTTCATGGAATGAAATGGTTGATCAGCTATGATGACCGCATAAAAGTTCAGGGGGGGGGGGGTCGATTTTTTTTTTTTTTAGTTTATGCAACATTTTTCATCACTCCAGTAATTATTTTGTCATCATCAACAATCACAATGCAACTACCGCTTACGATCGCGGATATCGGCAACAGAAAATCTGCCATATCACTAAGTGATACAACACACAGTATCCTGTTACAATGTATTGTAATTGAAAAAAAAAAAAGGATGTGGAAAAAAGAAACTTTCAGAAATTAAGATCAAGTCATGCGTTTCAAAAATCCGTTTTCCTTTATAATGTTTAAAAACATGTTTTTGCTTTTTTACCTGTAGTGTATAATAAAAAAACTGTTGATTTTTTTTTTTATGGAATCAGAAGTCCGTATGTCTGATTGTCTTCATCTGAGTTCACACGTTAGCTACTGTGTACAAGTAGACCTATTTTTTTCAGCTCAAAAATATGTAGTTTTGTATATATTCACAGTATAATTCATTCCTTATTCCCACAGAACTGAATTCAGCATATGCAAAATGAAGAACATCAAGACCCGCCCAACACCATGTTCCTGATTGTTTGCTGTTTATATTCAAGAAATGCAAATATGGATCAATGGTGAATGCAGCAACTATGATTTTTATTTATTACCAAGAAAAAAAAAAAAAGAGCCGTGAACCGTGAAAGCTGAAACGGATATTTCTCTCACCCCCACCCACCCCCATGCACAAAAACATTCCGATTAAGACCAAACAGCAGGAGGACGCGTCCACGCACACACAACCTTTGGAATGTCTTGATGGAACGGCTTCTTTTCATTTGGCACATCGCCATAAATCACCACCTGCAGCTCAATGAACTGTCAAGTTGCACCCTTCCTCCTTCACCCTAACAATAATAGAAAGTGTAAAAAAAAAATGCTCCCCAATTTTCGACAAAATTAGCAAATTTACGTCATGATGTTGCAATTTACTAAAATACCGTTTATCTGCTGAATATCGCTTAAATCCATTGAAAACTTTTCAATTATAGATTATTTTTTTACTAAAACAGTAACTCAGACGTCTGAATAAAAATGTATGTTTGTAATTCAAATAGAGTCCATATCATCACAGAAAACAAATTTAAGGGTCACTCTGTTTAAATAAACCATAGCATCTAAAAAAAAAATAATTCACTTGCTTTTCCCGTAATTTATAATTAGTTTCTTTTTTTCAATACGATTATGCAACGGAATTTTTTTTTTTTTTTTTTTTTTTTTGCATCTGCTAAAGTTCCTAACGGAATTTGGCGAAATTTGCACTAGAACTTTATTGTGATGTATCTTAACTAACAACACTGTAAAAATTTTACTCTGTTATTTTCAAAATTCGGAAAAATGAATTTCTGAACATTTTCTCCTAGTCCTTTTGAGCTGTGGAAGTGATAAACAGGTGTTTGCTTTCTTCCCAACCAAGGACTTCAGATCAGAGCTCCCAGCTGTCAATCAACCGTTGCTATGGTAACACCCTTTCTGCTGGAGGCTCACTCTATCCAAAGAGGCACACATACTTGTCCATAATAAAAATTACCAATGCTAACTTTTTAAGTTTTAAACCGATTCAATTGGAATTTTGGAAGTGAGCTCCTGTAATCCAATTATAGTGAATGTAAAAATTTCAGCCATTTTCGTGAAAAATTCACAAAGATAGTTTTCTTATTTTTTATCATAAGTAGCAGAAGTCTCTTGAGGGGAGTGAGGGTGGCATGCACATAAACAAGAAGATGAATGTGTTGTTCAGGCATACTCCTCACTGGTGGATGCCGACTTGGTACATACGCGACCCTCCTCCCCTGCAAATGCTAAATGCCTCTTCTTTCCCCTTCCATTCTCAGAGTTGTCCGACGGACATCAAGCTCACCTTTCAAACAGACCTACTAGTAATCATCCAATTTTATTGCACTGGACCGTTGCCGGCGGTTTCTTTGAGAACAGAGGAGAGGAACTTTAAAAAATGAAGGGGTAACAGTAACACGATTTCCTAAAAGGGCATTTTTTAAGCACTAACTTCAAATTTCAAGGCTTTTCAAGACAGCATTAAAAAGACACCGTTTTTCCAGGATATTCCAGGCCTTGAAAACATAATCATGATTTTCCAGGACTTTCCAGGTTTTCAAGCGCGTGCGCACCCTGAACTCCTGTGCCTGATGTTGCAGTTTTACATCTATATATCCAGAACAGAAGCGAGCACATATGCAACACTCCAGGAATTTTCAGCAGAGTGCGACAAAGTATGAAACGCAGGCTTACCGCATGTAACGAAGCTGGAGGTGCACATTTTGAGCAATTTTTGTAACACACACGTTTTGATTTTGTTTTCTTACTGTAGAGTATACAGTATTAACGTAGCCTTGCGCAATTGCACTATTATGTGTTGTTTGTTTGTGTCCTCATTATTTGCACTTGTGATACATTAAATCTCTCATATCTCTGAAACTAAGGGCTTCCGGACCCATGTTTATAGCAACTTTTTTTGTTTGTTCCATCCATAGGAACAAGCCCATGAAATCTTTACATCAATTACTATACAGCCTGTATATGGAAGGCAAATACAAATGTCATTAATGGCACAAAGGTGCCATATTTTCCCTGTTTTTCATGTACACCTCTTCAGAAAACTTGAAAATAACACTTCCCTAGAGCAAAAATTAAGCCCACATCTCTGTTACACCACCTAAGACAGCACAATATTCAGATTTCTAAGCTACACCTACTTAGCTCTAGTAACTTGGAACTTTGCAGTCCTGGGTAGCATAACAGTAGCATGCTTGAATGGCAATTGGGAGATGTGGGTTCGATTCCCACTCCAAGGTGATGCAGCGTTCAAGTTTTCTGAAGAGGTGGCAAAATGAGAAACAATGAAAATATGATTCTTGATCTCACTACAGTCTTGTGATGTTTATATACACTGAAGTGCCAGAAAATCTGGTACACCAGTCTAATACTTGGCAGGTCCCCCACGGGAGCGCAGGACTGCAGAAATACAATGGGGCATGGGCTCCACTAGCTTCTGGAAATATGCTGTAGGCAATGCACACCATACTTCCTGCAGAGCCTTCCGCAATTCAGGTGTATTCCGAGGTCTCGGATTCCTGTGTTCGATAGCGCGTTGCATGGCATCCCAAATGTGTTCTATCACGTTCACATTTGGGGACTCGGGAGAATGGCAACACCCCAAACTCAGATGAATGCTCTACTAACCATAATGTGGCGTCCCGACACTTGTGTGGAGGTGCATTGTCCTGTTGGAACAGGCACAACCCATCAGCATGAATGCAGGACATGAACGGGTGTACCTCATCAGAAAGGACGCACACATAGCGTTGGCCGGTCACAAACGTTTGTAGATGTACCAGGAGTTCCAGTAAAGTCCAGCTAAACACACCCCATACCATTACAGACCCCCCACCAGCCGGTACAGTTCCCTGTTGACAGGCAGGATACATGGCTTCATGGGGTTTGCGCCACACACGAATCTTTCCATCTGCCCGATACAGTTGGAAACGCGACTCGTCAGACCAGGCTACTTGTTTCCAGTTAGTAACTTGGAACTTTGCAGTGTCCAGTGGCGGTGCTGCCGTGCACCCATCAAGGGGACTCGAGTTGGGCGCCGGCTCCCAAAGCCCATATCGTGCAGGGTACGTTGCGCAGTCCGGACGCTGGAGCTTGTTGAGGCTCCAGCATTGAATTCTGATGATACCTGCGAGAGTGTTGCACGCCTATCGCGTGAAACCATTCTTGACAGCCGACGATGGGCACGATCACCCAATATCTTTTTGCGGCCACACTGGTAGATATCGTAGGTTGGAGGTTTTGCCGCAATTCTTCAAATTCTGGCGGGAGGTGTAGAAGCACCCAGCCTACAGCCCAGACTTGGCTCCAAGTGAATTTCACCTCTTTCTTACTCTGAAACAGCACCTCTCTGGTACTCCACGTGTGATGGTGACATGAAAACAGCTGCAACAAACTGGCTGCATGCTGGGACATGAATTCTTCTAGTCCAGGATGGACAAGCTGGTAGTGCTGTCCAACAAATTTCTGAATCATCATGGTGATTTCGCCGAGAAATAGTGCTTCATATCCTTTGTCACAACGCACAAACATTTCTTGGTTGGTGAGTTTTCCCTTCTCCTACTAGAACGTGTAACCTTTTTTTCTGATCAACCTTCATATAAATTGTATTTAAATAAATGAAAGTGTTATTCAAATCTACTTTATGTTTCACATTAGAAAAAATGCATTACAAAAATCTCTTTCTCAAAATCATCTGGTATTTCAGATAGCACCAGAGAAAACAAGACTATATCATCGCACCACTGAACACAATTACCAAAACACTGAGAATTTGTTTCCAAAGCATAAGATAAAATTCTTATTTTTCTGCATAAAACTGTCACCAACTGTGTCATGTGCTGAACTCATTACAAAGCTTAAAAATTATTAACAGAAGGCAGTAGCAAATGGACATTAGAGTAAAGACAATTTGTGAAATTGATACTGCAAGTAAAAGCAGCTGACTAACATTAAAATGTCATATTAGCAATAAGACATAGATAGCACCTGAACCACTACATGTCAGTCTAGCTTTGGTGGTGGTGTGTAAGCAGAGAACAGGGGTTGATTGTGAGGTGACACAAGAAACCCTGAAACTCTCAGCTCAGTGCCAATATACATATTATGAATATTTATATATATTATGCACATATAAACTAGCTATACAACAAATAGGCCCTAGTGCTTGTGCAGTTAAACTTCACATCTTTTCTTGTACCCAATTTTCTTTCACTGGGCAAAATTCTTCAGGCATTGCATCTTTGAAATCAAATTTCGCACTTCATATTATGTTAATTGAGCAGTCTTAATCGAATCTAATGTAATAAAATTATTTGATGTAGATGCAACTTTCAAAATAATGAAAAAAAACCATCCTTTCAGCATGCTGTTACCTTGAGAGCTTGTTTGATAACAAAAGAAACACACAAGGTGTCACAAATCGTCTACATTCGCCATCTGCACGGACATGCAGTGTTTTTGATCAAACACTGTAATTCCCAAAGAAAATGGAATTTGAACTTTAGTTATCATTTTGTAGCATTTTCAGAAATGAAATGTCCGAAGCATCTCAAATTCTTCTAAAACTTAAAAACCCGGTATTCCGGGCTACATCCAGATTACAAACAGGTCTGAGAGAAGCTTCTCTTTCCAATTCTACTGAAATGAACATGTTGTAAATGGTTTCTTTGAGTGTGTGTGTGTGGGGGGGGTGAATTCCACTGAACTTTACAGAATGGGAGCACAATATTGTAATAAGTGTATAGGCCATAAAAAAGTTTACAAATGGGTAGAGAGGTTTGAATTTGGCAAAACAAGTGATGAAGATTTAATATGGTGCGTGTCAACATCATGAATTCAAGATCATGTCAATTGTGTGAACTCTCTCATTCGAGAACATAAATGGACGAGATGTAAATTATGGTTTTATTTGTGCACTACAACTTAGGATACTAAAATGTGTGTGCCAAGTTGGCTTTGCAACACCCAACTGATCAACAAAACAATAACACATATGGGTTTTGTAACAGCCAACTTTTATAGCACTATGAAGATCATCCCAGTTTACTGGAAAAGACTGTCATTGGTGAAAAGATATGGGTGCACTGTTTTGACCCCGAGCACAGGAGGCAATGTATAGCAAAGAAACACACCCTTTATATTCAGCAAAAATATTTAAAGAAGTCCCCTCTGACAAAACAACAACAACAAAAAAAACCCTTGCTAACCTCATTTTGGGAATGCATGGGCCTCTTCAAACATTCTCAAACTGTAAACACAAGAGACTTTTCACAAAAACAAACTGTAAACACAAGAGACTTTTCACAAAAACAAACTGTAAACACAAGAGACTTTTCACAAAAAATGTTTTTCACAACCAAAGAGTATTGTTGTCAAAAAACATTGCTTCTGCACCCCATGCAACAGCTACAACTATGGCAACAATCAAAACTTCATGTTTGAAGTGCTTTCAAATCCAACTTACATTACATCCTGGATTGTGCACCAAACACTTTTTCAGTCTTCAGCCTGCTTAAAGAAACAATACTGGTCAGCAGTTTGGTTGTAATTAAGATATAAAAAGATCAAAGGAGTGGATGGCTTTAGGGAGTCAAAACCCTTCTTTTCCAATGGGATGAAGGCAGTGGCGTAACTTGCATAATGTGCACCCCCCACTCCCCACGCAATATTTACTTCAGCACCCCTCAGCACAGTAATTTTCCCAGGATTTCGAACACAAGGGAGGATGCATTTTTCACTGTGTGTGTGATGGCCGGGGAAGGGGTTAGGAAGTCAGGGAGAGTGTCTGCAACAGTACAGCCCGGTAGTTTTAACTTTTTAAGTAATACATTTGACAATATGTGTAATTGCTTTGTCCCAAACTAAAATAAATCACCCTCTTACACATGGCAGATCTGCAGCTGCTATGAATAAATTTTGACGCCTGCCATGCACGTAATCCTAGATAACTGTTTTTCCACATCCTCCACGAGGAATCCCACCGTTGCCTCCCGCTTTTCCTCAGCAGCACAGAGAGAGGGTGATTGGAGAGCGATCGTATTATTTACAACTCATTGCAGAGCAATCGCGTTACAACCCGAAGTCAAAGAGCCGAACACTTTCAATCTGTAGGACATTCAGTGTTTTAAAAGTGAAACTAGGCATTTATTTAGGCAAAGCTAAATACAGTATATCTTAAAGCAAAATATGAATTTTTGGGTTAATTTTTGTGTGTGTTCGAATTTTTTCATAAAACTATAACTGACAGCTGCAATATGCCCCCCTTTGTTACCTGCGCCTCCTGCAGCTGCGGGGGCTGTGGTAGTTATGACATTGGATGAAGGAGATTGTGGACTATTACAAAATATGAATGGAACTGTAGAAAGACTACATTGAAAAGTAATGTTGCAGTTATATAAACTTAATTTTGCTTTTGGTACATACAGTAGAACATTAATTATCCTTTTGGGAAATGCTAAAGCCTGGATAAGTGAAAAACATTGTTAATCCAAATCATGGTTTATTGGATTAAATAAATAAAAAATACCCTCTAAAAACATAAGGTAAACATTACATTCTTGTAGTATGTAAATACAAAACCAAACACTTTAAAACTTATTTATATTGAAAGTCCGTTATTTTTGTTTCGTTCGTAGCTTAATTTTTTGTTCCATTCTTCTTATACGTCCACGAATTTGTGAAACTTCAATGTAATCAACATCATCTTTACTTTCCATGATATTAAGTAATGTTTTTACAGCTGTTAGTACTTCATTACAACTTAATTTGCAAGCTTACAGTGTAGTTCATCATTGTCAAGAGAAACACTTGCAATGTTTAACAGACAAAAGGAACTAGATTAAATTTAAAATACTGTGCAATCTAGCGGCAGAACAGGAAACTGAAAAACTGAAACAGTGATGACAAATAAGTTCTGCTAGAACGATGATTCAATGTTATTTAAAATATGCAGTGATGACTTCTGTTATTTCCCAAATTCACTTGCATTGTGAATTAAAAAAAAAAAAGAAATTTGATGGCAACATGGGCATTGTATTCTAATGATCCCAGGATACTTTGCGTTCAGATAGCCAAGGGTGTGGCCTCCGTGTCCGACGAGTTCGGCATTGAAGTGTGCACGTTTATACAATGAAGAAGCACCGTTGGGAGTACCACTGAAGACAGCATGAAACATGCTGAAACTGGTCTGGGGAGATGTGGTTTGACGACTGTGACCTTCCATCTACTTTTACTTCATTTCAATCTTGATTCCTTTTAATGTTGTTAAGTCTTTTATCTTATGATAGTTTATGGTGCCTTTTGTTTTAATTTTGACTTGGTCTAGTGGGAGGACCTCATATCTTATCACATGCACAGAATACAAGATTTCACCACCAGCGTTCTTGAGTGTTAAAAGGCAGCAGAATATTTGACTTTGTCTACGTGGGACATTAGCCGTGGATGATTTTTGGACTGTTCATAGACATCGTAGGCAAGGGCGCTCATAGAGGAGGGTTCAAGCCCCCCCCCCCTGCCGTTGGTATAGCCAAATTTTTGATAAATTTAAAATACTAAAACACAAGAAACCTTTTTTTAAAGCATTTTTAAAAATAATAAGATATTAATGATTGATTGTATCAATTATTTTTGTTGTATTTTAGTATCTTGTACATTTACTAAAATGTTGACAGCCTTGAAGGAGGTAAGGATTTTTCTTAGCCCCCCCTCCCCCCATAAAAGCCCTCACACAGGCGCCACTGATAGGTAGAGCACTTTCTTTGTATGAATGTGATTTGGAGAGTGCTGTTTATTGTGTCGTTATGAATAACCTTTATGGTGCATTATATGTGTCGACATGAATAACTTTTATGGCGCATTATATGTTGGAGGTCACGTCGGAGGGCTATGAACAATGTGACGAACAGTAAATGTTTAACATTTATATGTTAATATAATAATACTCATGATGCCTCTTACACTAAAATATTTTTGCTAAGATGAAATTTTACTGAAAGTGAAGATACCAACACAGCTCAAAATTTTTTTGTGAAGATGCTGCCCAACTGTATCAAATTCCACCTGGATTGACCCCTGAACCTGTAGGCATTGCATCTCTGCTTGTAGAAATCATAATGTAAAAAACTTTTAACATTACAAAAAGGAAACACAACCACATTATTTCAAATCTCTAAAATTTTCCAGCTCATAAACAGCAATTTCCAGCTCACCAGAAGTAACATGACATGGTTGATATTTTATGTCAACACATACTCCATAAGCTTCTTTGCAATTTTCCTGAAGGTTGTAGTATTTTCAGGAATAACACTCACACACCTCAGTTGCATTTAACTTCACATAATTTTTTTCTTATATAAAAGTATGTGTTTTTCTTATATAAAAGTATATGTGGTACTTAAAAAACTTCACCTCTTACTTTCCAGATATCACTTACGTGTCTTGCAGAAAATTATACACAGTCGAGTCACATTATTGTGACCACCTCCTACTTTTGACGTCAACAGCACGCAGCCAATGAAAGAAGGCACGTGTCGTGAGCTAGCTTGGAGGGTATATAAGGTGTGCTGTAGGCATACTGAAAACATATCCCTTGTTGCTGTCAGGAATAAAAGGAGCAATTTATGAGATTTGCAAAATGGGATGATTATCGGCTTTCGGGCTAAGGGTGGCAGTATTTCTGAAACAGTGCAGTTTGTGAACTGTTTGCGTGCTGCTGTGGTTAAAGTGTATTGTGATTGGAGAAATGGCCCCATTGCGAATAAGTGATGTGGAAACTGTGGAGCATCACGGGCCATTGATGTGAGAGGTAAACCCCGGCATCGAAGGTGCATGAGGGCCGATTGACACACTACAGTGGAGCAACTCACTGGCCGAATGAACCAGGAGGCTACCAGAAGTGTGTCTAAAACGACAGTTTAGCGAACCCTGCTGCGTATGGGACTCCGATGCAGACGGATGGTCACTGCACCTATGCTAACAAAGGTGCATAGGCAGAAAAGGCTTACATTTGCACGGCAGTATCGGACCTCTGCTGATTGGCAAAGGATTGCCTTCTCTGATGAGCCACATTGTCTGCTTTATCGAATGGATGAACGCTGGCGTATAAGGCGAGAAACATCGGAGAACAAACACTTTTCAACCACTGCTGGAAGAACACAAGCTGGTGGAGGCAGCGTTATGGTCTGGGGAATGTTTTCGTGGTATTCTCCGGGTCCACTCATACTTGTGGAAGGTGGGATCTTCCAGCACAACAATATGATGTGTCACATAGCTAGAAATGTCCAAGAGTGGTTGGAAGAGCATGATGAAGACTTCAAAGTACTTTCCTGGCACCCCAATTCCCCAGACTTAAACCCAATTGGGCATCTGTAGGACTACCTCAATTGTGTTGTTCGCTCTATGGATCCTCCACCATGCACTCTCCAGCAGCTGTCAGATGCACTACAGTCAGCATGGTTCCACATACCTGTGAACACTTTCCTGCACCTTATTGAGCCCATCTAGCTGCTGTCTGCACTGCACATGGTGGTTATTCTGGATGTTAGCTGGTAGTCACAATAATGTGACTCAATGGTGTAGAAGTTTCATAGCCCACAGCACCTCCGATCTCAAGCATTCCATGCAGGTCACAAAAGTTCCCACACTTGTATTGCTTGAGCTTGAAGCTTCCGTTTCTTTGCACGAGGTTACGGTAGATGATGGAAAATTTGGTGGCTTTTCCACGTGGTACTGCACTTTCATGTAATCAGTAATGGCGGTACAGGTAGAAATAACAGTATTTGAACATTTAACAAGTTCCAAGTGTTTTTTACCTCTCATATGACTTTTTAATCCAGATACACCCATGTTGGAAATGTCAAAGCTTTTTACGCACAATTTGCGATGAGCTCTAGATTTGTTACTGGTATCTGGTAACAGCCAACCTGAAATTAAACTATTCTGTAACCAAACTTCTTGGAATACACATTTTCCAGTTATACTCCAAAAGAGGGAATAAAACGAACACCACACCACAGCCTCATTGTTAAATGAACAACATAACAAACACAAGCAATGGAATGGAAAACATAACCAGATGAGCTTGAAAAAAATAAATAAATGGAGCTCAGGCGAAGATGGAAGAACCGTACCTAACGACTAGTGTAGCCCAAGAGCGTTCCTCAGGACACATGACACAATGCATGCTGGACAGGGATTGGTTTTTGAGCTGATCCCAGATGGCCACTGCTCGGCGCTTCGGCTTCAGTGGTGGAAACTGAGATCCCTGCCCCTGCATCATTGCTTTCCCTTCAAGGCCATTTGCATCATGGCCATGCCGTAATTCTGGCACGACAGCCCGGGATCCGGCTATAGGATCTTTCATTGTCCAGTTTATGACACAAAGAGAAGGCAGCCATGATGGCAGGAGTTATATATCAAGTTTCACAGAAAAAAAGCAACATCCACATTTCAAAATAAAGTCTCCCAATTTCAAAGACTTTATGCCAAAAAATACAATTTTCCAGGACTCCATAAGAGAAAATCTACCATTTTCAAGGATTTTTAGTTCGTGTGAGAACCCTGATACAATGAGAAAAGAAAAGGAAGTTTATAAACTCCTCAATGCTCATTAAATCTTGCATTTCATGAACAACCTGAGCCATTAGGGAAGCTTTACACGAAGTAGGATCCAAAAGTTTGGAGACTTGGCATATCACCTTGAATACTTAAAAAAAAAATACCAATGCACAACCACCTTCAAAATAATTCTCTTAGGCGACGATGCACTTTTGCGAGCGCTCGTAAAGCTTCTGGAAGCATTGCTGAAAGCCATGTTTTGCAACCCCTCATAATGCCTCTTGCATTGCTGTTTTTACCTCATTTGTTGACACAAAACGGCCTCCCTGCAGATTTTGCTTCATCAGTGGAAAGAGGTAAAAATCGCAGGGGGCTAGGTCGGGTGAATAGGCGGCATGTGGAAGCTCATTAGTACAATTTCTGGCGAGAAACTCCATAACCAGTAGGGACCAATGTGCAGGCACATTATCCACTTCACCACATCTCCTGCCATTTACGATGGATTGACTCCTGTAAGAGACGTAAAATGTCCAGATAACATTCCTTGTTAACTGTTGTGCCCTCAGGAATAAGTTCAGAATGGACAATGCCGTGAGAATAAAAAAACACCTCCAGCATGACTTTCCCTTTGCTGCGATCCTTCCTGAATTTCTTTGATCGCAGTAATTTCCATGTTGAAGCAGCACACTTTGGCTGCATATCAAACAAGTAGCACCACATTTCATCACCTGTGATGATGTTATCCAAAAACGTAGGATCGCTATCGGCTTTGTCCATTAATTCACCCGATATCCACATCCGTTCACCCTTTTGTTTAAAGGTTAAAAGGCGAGGGACAATGTGCTGACACACATAGTGCATGTTGAGATCCTCCGTCAAAATGCGCTGGCATGTGGTCTCCAATAAGTTAGTTGCATTAGCAATTTCCTCAATGGTTCGGCAACAATCCTGACGAACACACTGCACCACCATTGTAATGTTTTCCTCACTCCGTGTAGTCACCGGTTGACCACAGCACTCATTATCTGCGATGGATTCTCGGCCCTCTTTGAGATGCCGATACCACTCGTACACCTTCGATCTCACCATCGTAGAGTGACTGTACACCTTTGAAAGCATTTCTAAGGTTTCTGCAGCTGTTTTACCCAAACACTGACAAAATTTAATGTTACAATGTTGTTCTTCAAAAGCCATGTTTCTCACATCGCAGAAGACAGACGTCTAATCACAGCAGCAAATGTCTGAGCGCGCATTCCAATAACTTTCCACGGGCCAAACTATTTTGACTATGGAGGGATGTATTTCAGATGCCGTAACTTTAATTACATGCTTGCGTTGTCACTGGGAGGTGCTGTTCCTGAACTTTTGGATCCTACTCCGTACATCACTGAATGCTGGAGCCACACAACTACGGATTGCTGCTGCTGACTGAATGACCTTTCACCTTTGAAAGAGAAATTCAATATGTAACTTTTCCTTGAAACTGGCTGGTGCCTTTAAATGGTTAAACAATTGCTTTCTTTTCACTTCTCTCTTTCCCTTACCTCAAATACTTCCACTCTGTCTTCCTTAACAGTTATGCAATAATGACACACATCTAAGAAAAAACATCTTGCTTATCTGTTTGTCTTTATGGAGGAAAAGAAACAGGCATTTGTGTATGATACCCCCCCCCCCCCATCCAGTTTCCTTAAAATTTAAAGGAATGAGTTCAAATTACTCTGAAATCTTTTAATTAGGTTTGACACAATACGACTCGAAAACCTTCAAAAATTTATTATGAAATCAAAATCACTTCACAGTAATTTTCTTGGGGGAGGGGCTAATTCTGATAAAAAAATCTGTTTTTTTAATTCGGCTATTACAACTCTTTTTTATCACATTGATTTTTTTTAGCACAAAAGTATTATCAGAAAGTACTGAAATTAAAGTACTGGAGCTTTCCAACTGTAGCCAGTCTTGTTAAATCAAAGTTGGGTAAACTTTGGCTGAAAAACATTGGAGATATTTGTTTGAAAGCTCCCACATTTTAATTTTATGTAACTTGAGGGTGAATTCATTTTCTTTTCTTTTTTTTTTTTTTAATTTTATTCTCAATAGTTTTGTGTCTGCCCATTTCTCAAGGAAATACTACTTTATGAAAAGTGTTTTTAATGAGTTTTTATAAGTGCTGAGATCTTCATGCAGTTTGATTTGTCAAGTCATAAAACTTAATTTAAACTAAATATGCTTAAAAAGTTAACTATGTCATTTGTTATATTCATATTTACACCAGACCAGCATATTTGACTGCTTTCTTTCATTACAAACTCCTTGTGTAAAGCTTTAGACTGTACCCTCATTACTTAAGATTGTTCGTAAATAGACAGAATGTCCATAGATCAAAGACTATGGAGTCCATGCTCCTAGCCAAGGTAAAAGCCCATACCAGCACTCCACTGGCTGATGGAGTGAGAAGCATTTCTTTGCAAATGTCTTAGGATGAGAATAGCAGTATTACACAATGTCAATTTTGCAAAGCATAAAGCAATCTCTACTGTAAGGAAAATTATCATATTACTAAATATTACTCAATGAAGGAAGAAATATTCTTCTCAATACATGCAAAATTTGCAGAATATTCAAACAAAGCAAACTGAATTTGCTTGTACCACTTACTGGTCATCCATGTAACACCTCAGAAAACTTGAAAATATCATCGTCCTGGAGCGGGAATCGAACCCCGCATCTCCCGATTACCGGTCGAGTATGCAAACCATTACACCACCCAGGACAGTGAAGTTCCAAGCAACTGAGACATAGGAATCTGAAAGTCCTCAGATTTTCGCTAGTCGAAGCATCCATGCTTCCTCATAGCGCTTTGACCCAATTCCCATCCGAGCGGATGTAGGTCGGAAGTCACCAATTCTCATCTGGACGGATGCGTGTTGGAGGTCTAAATATTACTAATCATACCCACACACACAGCTCAGGATATGACTGACAGAAAGGTCAGAAACTATCATAAGCCCCATAGCAGTAAGTTCCTGATCAGTGTGTGACAGATAGTACAGTGTTCACAAACCAATGTGTGTGATAACTGGGTACAATGTGGAAAACAATGAATATTTGCACGGTGTGTGTGTGTGTGTGTGTGTGTGTGTGTGTGTGTGTGTGTGAGAGAGAGAGAGAGAGAGAGAGAGAGAGAGAGAGAGAGAGAGAGAGAGAGAGAGCTGACCATCTTATATTTCTTCTACCTTAAAAGGAAAAAAAAAACAACTAACATATGTAAACAGCATGTACAACAATGACAACTATGATCAAGAGAACACTGTGCCCCCCCCCCACCCATACAAAGAATTTTGCCATTATTTTCAAGCTAAAACAAAAAGATTTATGAAATAAAGTCATAAAATTATATTTAACAACAATATAGGTAAGAGGGAACATCACTACAAAAAAAATTATGTGATTATGGGAGAAACTTCACTCTGCGCACTTCTGTTTTCGGAGTTTTTTTTCCCCATTTTTAATCTTAAATGCAAACATTTGTGTAACTAAATGATATTTAAATAAAAATACCGTGCAAGGAAAATGCCACAGGGAGAGAGAGAGAGGGGGGGGATTACAGGAGAAATTGTTTCCATTGTCAAAAAATGTGGCCTCTATTTAACGATTACAGGAGAAATTTGCATTCTATCCAACTTTTGCTTTCAGAAAATTTTCTCCTATTTTCAATCTTAAATACAAACATTTGTGCAATGAAATGTTATTTAACAGCCACAGAAGGCAAGAGGAAACATCATGAGTAAAACAATTTTAAGATTACAGAGCTCCATATCACTTTTGTTTTTGGAAACTGTGACCTCTATTTTCAAACTAAAACACAAACATTTATGCACGTAAATGATATTTAACAATACCAGACACAGCAAACATTGCGGGAAAAAAGTTACAACCACTGGAGAAGTTTTCACATGGTCTAACTTCCCTTCCGTTTTTTGAAAGTTTTGAAATGCAGAAACTTGCATCCGTGATCAGAAATCTGAAAGAAGGGATTTAATAGGGTTCCGAGGATATTTTTTTGTCTGCAGGACCAAAATAAAATCTGTGATGTCACCTGTTGCAACGATTTTGCTATGGGGATCATAAGAATAGAAAAAAATTAAGTGTAGCTTACTAACACATGTTAAACAAAAGTTCTGTGACAGTGTTACAAAAAATTCAGTTATCAACAAAGGTCTAAGATTACTAGTAGTAGAAATCTCACGTACCTCTTTTAATGTGACCTTTGCTGTATAACAAATGTCGCTTCCTTCTCTTTTGAAAAGTGAATGTGGCTGATCCTGAATGATGAAAACAATATCAGCTGCAATTCTGTTAGGACTCTGATCTCCTCCTTGCTTGAATATAAATTTGGTTCCTGCTTTGCACCCTGGAACAACATTGATAGTTAACACTTTGTCTTCCGTAACAGTTTTGCCATCAGGATGAAGTACCTTCCGGCTGATTTTCATGTTCTTATTGCAGCCTTTGAAAATGTCTTCTAAGGAAACAAACAAACCATACTCCACAGCAGGATCCTGCTGTTTTGGCCTTGGCTGCGGCATGTGAGAACTTCCAGCAGTAAAGCTTTGTGACCGAAATGGGTTTCCAGCATTAGTATGCCTAGAGAATTGGGACACAAATGGATTAGTACCTTCATACATGTCTTCCTGTCCAAAGTAAAACATGCTATGTGATCCACGTTTACGCAGTTCAAAATAAGATGACACATAAGCTGTAAAAAAACTGGAGGCAGATGGAGACTGTGAACCTGGTCTTTCACCACTTCTAGGAATTCCACCTTTCAAACCTTCTTCTCCATACAGATCATAGATCTCTCTCTTCTTCTTATCACTCAGCACAGCATGAGCTTCAGCTATTTCTTTGAACTTTTCTTCTGCTTCATGAGTCTTGTTCTTATCAGGGTGATACTTTAGGGCCAATTTTTTATAGGCCTTCCTTATCTCATCTTCAGATGCAGATTTGGCAATGCCAAGTGTCTTGTAGTAATCCTTTTCCATTTTGGAAAGCTGAAGAGATATATAAATGTTAGTATACAATAAAAAATCTAGCTGCTCAACAAAAATAAAACATCTTTAAAAACATCTTGCACTAGTACTAAATCTGATCTGCTCAATTGTAAAAAGTCAACAACTGCAAATACTTGAATTTATAAACAGATACATAAAATGTCAACTGAATGCCTTTAACACAAAACACAAACTTCGTCCTATCTAAAAAATCATATTTGTACATTGCAAAAGCCTTGCATCTGGTCACAGGTTACCAAACAAGTAAATGCTGACACTGACCCATTCACACTGCTTCATACCTTACTATAAAGCTGGCAAATGTTTGTGGAATACTGAATGCAATTTGATGCCTGAAGCAGAGTCGCAGAATATAGACGTACACACGCACGCAGATAGTTTTTGCTTGTAGATTAAAAAAAAAAAATTATTTACAGGAATTAAAACACCTACACAGGGCTTTACTTAGATAAAAAAATAAAACATATGTAGGGTCATTCGTGTCAAATCAATCAATGAAATGGCCATTTTCAACCTGACCCATTTTGATTTTCTTGAAATTTGGTAGGATTGTTAGGCATGTAGACTTATGTATAAATCCCAAATTTTAACTCTGTTCACCCAAAGGGTTTCAAATTACATGACCTTGAAAATAAGAAAATCATGACCGCTGGACAATCTTCAAGTAATTGTACCTTGTTACCTAATTGGGCTAGAAGGTTAAAATTTGTGTCTCTTTATAGCATTCCGATAAGCTTTTAAATCACATGCTGAAAAACAAAAATTATGTTGGCCTTTTCAAGGTCACAGAAATAACCTTTGAACTTGAATAATTTAAAAAACAATTTTAAAATTTTGGAAAAATTAAATGGCACCATTGCAGTTCTGTTTATTAGTATGCCAACTTTCAAGTTGGGACCGCCATGGGATCATTATTTACAAAATATTTAACTGAAGAGAATATCAACCAGAAATTTGCCAAAAGTGACAAAATGACATTTTGCAAGTATTTGGCAATTAACAAGTTTAACCTGATATATTCATGAAATGCAAAGTTTATCCACCATATGATGCAATAAATGTGTCTTTATATACATCTAATATATGCATTGTATGTGTGAAGGGGAGGATTTTATGTGTGAGGGGGAGGAGGGGAAGACTGATGGGAGCAAAAACGAAAGAGCCATGCTAAGACTAAAACATTAAAATGTGAAAACGAGTTTTTGTGGAAAAAAAAAAAAAAAAATTCTTTACAGCATAGGATTACAAGTTTCCTGTTTTTTTTTTACAGGTTTTTAATGAAAACATTCATTTCCACCCGGAGGTTTTGCCTTTTTTTTTTTTTTTTTCCACCAAGTTTTTTCCCCTGGTATTTTGCTGCCTTTATAGGGTGGCATACAAACCCTGCTATCCCTTCTGAACCAGAAACACCTAGGGGCATGACCATTAGCAAATTTACTTTTGAATTGCATTACCTAATCACAGCTTTGTTTACTTTTATTAGTCAAATACAACAGACATCTGCAGCCATCTCACATGTCTGGTTTCATTCTGTTACAGGAAGTCTCTAATATGTTAGGCTCTCCCCGCCCCCTTTTTTTTTCGTTTACTCCTCTGATTGTAAAGGTATTACACCAAAGACATACTGCATGTAAATAAGTAGTTTCTTTAAAAAAAATAGCGCTGGTATTTTTCTGAAACTGTTGAGGATCCCCCTCTCTTTAAGTGTTAAAATGTTATAGATTTAATACCTTTGTTATAACTCTTTTCAACAAAAGGGACACTATAATGTAAAAAAGAATATACATCCTGTTTCTCAGAGTGGACAGTTAAACTTCCTATTCATAATAAAAAAAAAAATGTGACAAGTTACAAAACATCTTTTAAAGACTAAATATGGGTGTGAACTTTGAACTGGTAATAGCCAGTCATGCTCACATACTGATGTAGCTGATACTTATCATAAGCCACGGTAGTAGTGAAGGTGAAGTAAGTAATAAACTTCTGAAAGTGCAATGCAAATTTTGATTGCATTTTTACATTTAATTAGCTAAACTCCTGTAAAAAAGAAAAGACTGGTGAACAAAAACATCCTTGTGCAAATTTGAAAAAAAAATTACATGGTTTTTACAGAAAAATTTATGTTAATCTTTCCCTGATGTTTTGAATTCTCATTATCTAATCCAAACAGAAATTATTGCAAGAAAATAGAAATAGAAATAGAAATTATTGAACAGAAATTATGAATTAAGCTGAGCAATAATTTCTATAAAATAGAAATTATTGCTCAGCTTAAAGAAATGTTAAATGATACAAAGTGAAGAGCTTAGAAGCTGCAAATTCTTACTGTACTACCATAAAAGCAGGAGTTTCAAAACTTGCAGGAATAAATTTAGTACTTCAAATTACATGGCAAGAAAGGTAAAACCATTTGCAAAGAGCAAGAGTTGAGAAGAAATGGGAATTTTATCAACTTTAAACCTAGCCAGAGAATATATTAAAACAGGAGACAGCTAATCTGGTGCAATATTTTTTTATTGCCATGATTATATTGGCAAGCAGGTGCATGGGGGAAAATATTGCTGCAGTAACAGTACTAGCTGAAAAATGAGATTTACAAAAAAAAAAAAAAAAAAAGAGGTTGGGGGAGGGGCTGTAAGCAATCAGAAATATATTCACAAACAGATTAAATACAACTGCATACCCAGATGTGTAAAAATTGGCATCTCAAAGTTTGCAGAACTGCATTATAAAAAAGTGTGTCATTGTTGGAGCAAGTGGAACATATAATATACATATGTACGTGCATTACAATTCATCAAAACTTTAAAAGTCATGATTTTAGCGTTTCAGATGGAAAAATTATCTAAAGGTAAACTCCCCATCAACAGCTATAAAAACTTCATAGCAAGAGTTATATGCAATCCTTTACTTCTTGCATGCTACTTCAGTAAATGCCAATATTGCCAGGAGATCAGATTTACTGTAAAGCTTCATTATTGACCTTGTGGGAAATAGTAACATTGATTCTGTGACATTTAAGCAGTGGGTATCTATTAACCAAATGTCTCTTGAAACTATGACAAAATCAGCAGAAGAGTTTGTTGATTTTTTTTTCTTTTAACACTAAAGGCACTGCTATAGTGGTGGCCAAAATTGTGGACACTTTTTTTAAATTTTCATGTTTTGCAACTTTGCAAGCTTATAGGAAATGTTATGTTTTACTAAATGCAAATGTTTATATATCAATTGAAAGAAAATTTAATACTGAATTCAATACAAAAAAAAAAAAAAGAATACAAATATCTGCAGTAAAAAAAAAGTTATGCTTACTTTAGTCTAAAAAAATACACAGGTGTGATTCAGCTAAGAAGCGGAATGTGGATGCAACCTTACGGCCAATCACAGTCCTTGTTCTGGGGACCAATCAAATGGCAGTAGCTGTGATACATCATGTGTCAAGTTGGGTAAAGTCAGTTTTTCTGTTTGTTCTGTAGAAGGAAGATGGTTATAGGTGTAAGTGAAGTGTAATTGGATTGTGTGCATTTAAAGTGTAGATAATAAATAGAGCAATGGCACCAAAGAGTTGACTGGACACCCACAAAAAGAAGCACGATTGTTGTGTTACATGAATTGGGTCTTTCCTGTGCTGAAATTGCAAGGCATGTAGGTGGGACAGTGAGGACATCTAGAGTATGACAAAAGGGTTTATGTTATCAGGAAACAAAGTCACTGAAAACCAAAGCAGGAAAAGGCTGAAAAAGTGTACAAAATCAGTTGATGCAGCGTTGGATTTACTTTTTTTTTCGTTGAATAGCAGTACTGCTATGCATAGTTTTTTTTTTGTGTAGCAGTTTTTAAATATTGTGCAGCACTGGCATACATGTAATATATCTTGGTGCAATGAAATGCAATGGCATTGTAGAGAGTTTGTAGATATTCCACATTTCTACATATTAATGGCAGATGAATATGTAGAATAAAATATTACATTAAACTTTACTGCTAATTACAAAACCAAAACAAAAGTACATATTAGATTTGAATTACCTTTGTTGATGTTGCACTTTCATTTAAATTTTAGTTTCCAGTCCACCCAACAAATAATCAGTCAGAATCCCTCCTTCTTTTGCCGCACGGTAAAGTGTTGAGCCGTCGGGGATCTTGGAAGAAAATCTTTCGAGCCTCTTCTGATGAAAAGGCTTCAATAGCAGGACCATCAATACTAACAAGAGCCAAGTTTTCCAATGCCTCATCTTGCAGTTTATTGCAATTTGCAGTCTTTATCCTTCCCATGTAGAAAAATCCTCTTTCCACAACAGCATTTCAGATATGAAAGACCAAGAGCATCTCAAATAGGTGAGCCAGGTTAGGAAATTTTTCTCTATTTGTTTTCAAAACAAAAGTCCATAAATCCTGCCGACTCAAGAGTCTAAGGCTTTGGTTCCAAACCACTTTCAGCTCTTGCCACTCTTCCTCAATTTGCAAAAGGGCAACATTATTCCCTAAAAGAAGTGATTCAAAATGTTTTTTTACCAGTTCAATTTCATTTTGTCCATAGATCATTAAAGTGTCCATTTCATTAGGCCACAGTGTAACATCCAGAATTTTCACCCATTGAAATAATTTGCCTTTGATGTCCAAAAACCTTTGTCTGATGCATTCGTGAAGTTCGGTACCATATTTTGTTGCACCATTTGCATCTGTATTCAATGAGCATCCTGTTAAAGATTTTCCGGCAAATGGCTCGCCTTTTACAACTGCAGAAATATTAGATGCTGTATCATCATCGTTAGCAGTTAAATTTTGAAGGGCATGCTCTAGTTTATAGAGGCAAGTGGTGGCATCTATAAGGTTGCAACTATCTTTCTGTAGAGCTAGGCATAATTTCGAGATGATACTATATATATTTCTACCATCAAAAGCAGATGGTACAAAAACTTCCTTGATTTAAAATTTTTTAAATAGCCCTTTATTTTTTTCACATCACCACTAGTTTCCGAAGCTGTATTTTCAAATGAGCAATGATGAGGGCATATGACTTCACAAGTGCTATGGCTGGCCTTTTTTTGTGGTCAATCCAACGTGTGCCCTGAACATTTTTTGGATTATATGTTTCCGTATTTTCTTGTTCGTCCAATATATTGTCTAATTCCTGCAGTTCCCTTCGTCTTTTTGGACTACGTTTATAATGTGAATAAAGGTTCATCATCATATTTATAACAGTTTCAAAATATGTATCTTTAATGGAATCTTTAACAGCCAGTTCAAGACGATGACTGAGGCAATGCATTAGTAGAAGCTACAGGCAATCTTCTTTTAGTTTTGTAGCCAGTCCTTGCCTAAAACCTAGGTTGACACTTGCACCGTCTGAACAAAATGCAACAAGCTTCTTTTTCAAGTTAATTCTGTAGTCTTTCAATATATGTAATAAAGATATTTTTAAATCTGCTGCAGTTCCAGAAGTAACATTATGCAGGGCAACAAATTTAGTCTGCATATTTCCACTGGAGTCCATGTATTTTACATACACAAGAATTTTTTCACAGGTATTCATGCCTGTTAATTCATCCAACAAAACCAATATGTAATTGGAGTTCTCCCGTTCAGCACATAATTATTTAGTCAAGGTTTTGGCAATACAGTCAATAAATTCAGCACATGTTTTCTGATTAAGGTAAGTATCAGCAAGCTGAACACCATGCCGTTTTCCCAATTCAGCAATTCTGGGGAATATAGAGTATGATAGCTCTTCTTTTGCTGCAAAGTAGGCTATATCAATAAGCTTACCTACTCTATCATTTTCTTTATCTTCGATTCGGTTCAAACTCCTTCCAATTGGAGTCTGCATCATTTGAACACTAGTACTTGGCTTTAGGTCAAAATTTACAGCTGATATATGCATATCAGATTTCATATGCTTCACAACATTATCCTTCTTGAGTGCAGAACCGCTGATTCCAGTAATAAATGCTGAACTCAAGTTTCTTTTGTACTTCAGTTGATCCTCATATCATTTACACAAAGTGCAGCACACCTTAACCACAAGATTTTTTTCATTTAGTTCATAATCTAAACAACTTTTACTTGGATCAAGAACTTTAACCCAGTTTCTTATTGTTTGCAACTGCACAGCCATGGCTAATTGTGATTTTCTCAAAAATGATGAGTTCCACCACTTGTTGATGCGTTGACAAAGACTTCTCTTCCAGTGTTTCAGGGCTCTTGCATTTGCGCGTGAAATCTCCCTTTCTAGTTGACTTTTAGCATTAGGAAAACATTCGAGCCTCTCATTGGTTAGTGAAGAAGTCCAAACATGGCTCTCGGCCCGCAGGCAGTCTGTGTGTGTGATTCTGGAGTGAGTGACGAGTGAACTCTAGTGATGGGCATAATCGAGTAGAAATAATCGATTCATTCGATTACGCCAAATTAATTCGAATGAAAAAAACCTCGAGAGAACTCTCGATTGCTCCTACGCTGTTTCCTTCGAGCGAGTGCATTCGAAAGGTGAAATCGCTCGTCTACCCGAAAATATCTTGCGTGGTACCGAGATCCAAGAAGTTCGGAAGTATACTCACTTTTCGCATGATTGAATTATCTCGCGCAGGAAGGATCATTTGGGTTCATTCTAAGTTCTTCAGACAGGTTATGCTATTCGAAACAATTTAGGCGTCCTTAGAGTAATTCCGTCCAGCGAAAGAAAGCTCAGAGCGTATAACACCAATTAGAAATCACTCGAATGAATATCTCAATTTGTCAAATGCAGATGGTGGCTCTGAGCATATCGCCCGATCTACTGGTAAATTCTAAATTTAAAAATCATTCAAATGAATATCTCAATTTGTCAGATCTCTCGATTACAACCTTTCAATTCTTAAATTCAATCGATTATGCCCAACACTACAGTGAAGGACGTTTTTCCCCCTTTTATGCTAATTCTTTCACCCGTAGCTGACGCTTCCTCGGGAGCAACCCAAGTGCGATGTTCGGGCTCCCGAAACATCGAGAGGGGGAAGCGGTCTTTCTGTCCCTACTAACGTCGCTAATGGTACTACATTCCCCCGTCACATAAATAAACGAAACAGTGAAAGCAAGTGATCACAACAGGTTTGACAGCTTTTGGCTCTTTGTCAACATGGGGAAAGGGCAAAGGAAGTGGTTTCCACGTTGGAACATGCCGTCGCCGGTCTAATTTAAAAAAAAATGACGAGTTCCACCACTTGTTGATGCATTGACAAAGACTTCTCTTCCAGTGTTTCAGAGCTCTTGCATGTGCGCGTGAAATCTCCCTTTCTAGTTGACTTTTAGCATTAGGAAAACATTCGAGCCTCTCATTGGTTAGTGAAGAAGTCCAAACATGGCTCTCGGCCCGCAGGCAGTCTGTGTGTGATTCTGGAGTGAGTGACGAGTGAACTCTAATGATGGGCATAATCGAGTAGAAATAATCGATTCATTCGATTACGCCAAATTAATTCGAATGAAAAAAACCTCTTGAGAGAACTCTTGATTGCTCCTACGCTGTTTCCTTCGAGCGAGTGCATTCGAAAGGTGAAATCGCTCGTCTACCCGAAAATATCTTGCGTGGTACCGAGATCCAAGAAGTTCGGAAGTATACTCATTTTTCGCATGATTGAATTATCTCGCGCAGGAAGGATCATTTGGGTTCATTCTAAGTTCTTCAGACAGGTTATGCTATTCGAAACAATTTAGGCGTCCTTAGAGTAATTCCGTCCAGCGAAAGAAAGCTCAGAGCGTATAACACCAATTAGAAATCACTCGAACGAATATCTCAATTTGTCAAATGCAGATGGTGGCTCTGAGCATATCGCCCGATCTACTGGTAAATTCTAAATTTAAAAATCATTCAAATGAATATCTCAATTTGTCAGATCTCTCGATTACAACCTTTCAATTCTTAAATTCAATCGATTATGCCCAACACTACAGTGAAGGACGTTTTCCCCCTTTTATGCTAATTCTTTCACCCGTAGCTGACGCTTCCTCGGGAGCAACCCAAGTGCGATGTTCGGGCTCCCGAAACATCGAGAGGGGGAAGCGGTCTTTCTGTCCCTACTAACGTCGCTAATGGTACTACATTCCCCCGTCACATAAATAAACGAAACAGTGAAAGCAAGTGATCACAACAGGTTTGACAGCCTTTGGCTCTTTGTCAACATGGGGAAAGGGCAAAGGAAGTGGTTTCCACGTTGGAACATGCCGTCGCCGGTCTAATTTTTCCCCAAAAAACTTTGTTCCGTATATTTGGCGTCGAGTCCATGTGAGATTCTAACGGAACTGCAGACAAATTGGGGGAAGGGGGGGATGTGTTGTATAGATTAGATTCGTTGCAAATACTGCAATACAAAAATTATTTCATTTAGCATTGATCTATTTATGCATCGCAAACTGCGATGCGATACTGCTTAATTCCTACGCTGGTTGATGACAGAAGAATAAAAAGGCTGCATCTCAAGGACAGAAGAATTTCATCTGAAGTGAACTGGGTGCAACTGATGTTTCTGTCAGTTCAAAAATGATAAGGAGAAGGCTATCAGATGTGTGACTAAGAGGTAGGATTCTGAGAAAAAATCCATATTTGAATCTTAAGCAGTGCAAGAAATGACTACAGCGAGTAAAAGAACACATTGAATGGACAGAATATCAGTGGAAGCAAATTATTTAGAGTAACGAAAGTAAGATATCCTTATTTGGTAGTGATGTGCGAAAATATGTGAGACATTGAGTGGGAGAAAAGATACTTCCTGACTGCATGGAGGCAAATGTAAATCACCCAACAAGCATTTTTATTTGAAACATGTATGGCAACAGATAGTGTTGGCCGCCTTCATGTAATTGATGGCACACTGAATGCAAGAAAATACATGACACCATTCTGGAACCAAAACTGCTACCTTCCATCAGGGATCTCTTTCCAAACAATGCACCAAGGATTCAGCTCCCTGCCACACAGCACAAATATGCAAACAATGGTTTACAGCAAAGGGCATTCCATTGTTGACCTGGACAGGAAACAGCCCTGACCTGATCCGATAGAAAATTTGCAGCAAAATTTGAAAAACCTCATACGAATGAGGCATTCATCAAATAAAAGGCACTTAATTAAGGCTATAAGTGCTTCCTAACACCAAGTAATAGCAAAGACTTCAAACACTTGTTGGCTCAATGAGGCATAGCTCTGCTGCTGTTTTAAACAATAAAGGCTACCACACTAAATACTGAAAGTACATTGCAATTGTATCTGATACCAGTTTATCAGATCATAGTGTAGATTTATCATGAATGGAGTATTTGCAGCATAACTTTGTTTTGTACTGCAGATACTTGAATTCTGTTCTTTGTATTGAATTCAGCATTACATTATATTTCAATTGATATACAGGGTGTCTCAAAGATACATGGCAGAACTGCAGGAATGAGTTCCTTATAAGTAGATAAGAATTTTTTTTTATATCAACATAGGTTCGGAAATGCTTGGTTTCCGAGTTATGAAGGTCTGTCTATGACACTTAACTGTTCACATTACCTTATAGTAATTGTTCAAAATGTCCACCTTCTGCCTCAATACAGGCCTCACATTGATGTCTTGTGCACTCATGAACACGCTGCCAAATTCCTGGCATGTGTCATATTGTTTCACAACCTGCCACAATTCGATTGCGGAGAGTTTTCACATCTGTTACTGGAGTCGAATACACTAATGATTTTAAATGGCCCCACAAGAAGAAATCCAGAGGGTTTAAATCTGGTGAGCGTGGAGGCCAGGCAGTTGGTCCACCTCTACCTATCCATCGACTAGGAAACTTTCAATTACAGTAATTGCGAGCTAGGTGGGAAAAATGTGTGGGAGCACCAATGTGCATAAAGTGTGCTTGTTGACAAATGATCAGTGGCGTGGCGTCCAAGAAATCAGGTATGTTGGTTCCCAGAAAGGTGAGGTATGCCCGCCCCGTGGGTTTGTTGGGAAGTACATGGGATCCAAATAACTTATCACCAAAAACACCCGCCTAGATGTTTAGGCTGAACCGCTGTTTGTGACGTGATGGAAGAATTGCATGTGGGTTTTCTTTGGCCCACATGCGCTGATTGTGAAAGTGTGGGATTCCGTCGCATGTGAACTGTGCATTATTGGTGAATATCACTAAGGCAGGAAAGTTAGGCCACACTGCTGCAAGAACGACTGGCAGAACATTACTAGCACAGGGTAGTCTGCTGGTGACAAGCAGATGGTATGGATACAGGTGTTCTCACAACACTCTCCAAATAGTCAAACAATGAACAGGCAGTTGCATTGCTAATCTGCGAGTGCTGATTCCAGGAGTCGCATGCACAACATCCAAAATCTCCGCCTCTACTTCAGGAGTCGTAGATCTTGGTCGTCCTCTGTCGGCAGCACGAGATGTAAAGGCCCCATTTTCACAAAGGTGGCGATGGATACCTTCAAACGTTTTCCTGTCTGGACATCTTCGTCCTACGAACCTTTTGTGGTACAAATGACTAGCCTCCAGAGCATTACCATCCGCCAAACCGTACATAAAGTGCATATCCGCTTACTCCTGATTTGAGTACATGGTCGGGAAGGAAAACCACCAGATTCTGTCAGTACCTTGTGATGAAGGAATTCGCCTGTGGGAGATAAAACATTCCAGTGAATAACTGGAAAACCAAGACAGACCTGACTCAGGTAATGGGAACAGTTCAGTGTCATAAATAGACCTTCATAACTCAGAAACCAAGCATTTTCGGACCTATGTTGAAATAAACTTTTTTTCTCATCTACCTATGAGGAACTCATTCCTGCAGTTTTGCCGTGTATTTTTGAGACACCCTGTATCAACATTTACATTTTGCAAAACATAACATTTCTTATATGCCAGTAAAGTTGCAAAACATTACATTTTTCAAAAAGTGTCCACAATTTTGGCCACCACTGTATATTATTTCTTTTTTTACATCATTTTATTTCAAAAAATTATAGTTATTAAATTACTACTTAGCATATCATGGAGATACCTTCTGACTGATGAATTCTTCTAATTTAAATCGGCTGTTTAACCTCAAAGTACTTAAACCCTTCATTACGTCATTTTGAGGCAATTTTTGGTGAGGGTGTATTTCATTTTAATATTTTATAAATAATGATCCTATTGCTGTACCAACTTGAAATTGAAAGTTGGCACTCTAGTATAAACAAAACTCAAAGGATGGCATTTAATTTTTTTTCAAAATTTTAAAATTAGTTTCTTAAAATATTCAAGGTCAAAGGTTATTTCTGTGACCTTGAAAAGGTCAGCCTAATTTTTTTTTCAGCACATGATTTAAAAACTCATATAAAAAGACACAAATTTCAACCTTTTAGCCCAATTAGGTAATGAGGTACAACTACTCGAAGATTGTCCACAGGTCATATTTTTTAATTTTCAAGGTTATGCAATTTGAAACCCTGAAGGTGGACAAAGCTAAAATTTAGGATTTATGCGTAACTATACATGCCTAACAATCACACTACATTTCAAAGAAATCAAAAGGGTTGAGGTTGTGAGCCATTTAAAATTCTATTTTAACTTGAAGAACTTTCAATTAATTATTTTTCACATCTTGTGTGTGTGTGTGTGATTACACACATTTCTGGCCTTTAGATTTTTATCAAAGCCTGTTCTCAATGTATAGAAACTGTATCAAAAGCTTTGTTTACATAGAAATAATTTAAATTTTGTTGCCAAGGTTTCCCTTACAGTTGCTAGTTATTAAATTAAAATCTACTCCTTTACGTATTTCGTAAGTCTACTATTTTTTAATCAAGTTGTTAACAATGCTATTTATCATTTTTGAAGGTCAATGATGGAAATGTTTTTCTGGATGTAAAAACTTTCTTTAATTAGTCTCTTGTTTTTATGAGGTTCATATAGTCCAGTATTTTAATATACTGCCATAAAGGTCCATTTCACACACATTGCCACATATTCACTTGTAATGTACTTATTTTGTCCTCATTGAAATATGTAATGTTTTAATAATTACTTATGATTTTATTGATTTTTCTTTGTCTTATTCTATTGTTATCGTGGTTCATGCTTTGCGGGTTTGTAGAAAGTTTTCTGTTTCAATGGTTGTGTATGCAAACACAGTAGAACTCCAATTATCCGGATTGCTTGTTCTTTTTTCAAGGCCAAGTAAAATTAAGATTTTTGTTTATTTATTTACGTTTTTAGTTTTTTTTTTAAATAATACAGAATGATAATGCAGTAGAGTAGATATTAATTTCTTAAACTATATAACATTTGTTATTATCAAATACGATAAATGAAAAAATTTAATTCCCTCACTTCAATTAATAAATACGCATTTGGCCTACAGAAAAAAGACAACCCAATTATCCAGATTTTCCGAATATCCCGATGGGCTGTGGTCTGAGTTAATCTGTATAATTGGAGTTCTACTGTATATATATATATATAACAAAAATGAAAAAACAGGCTGTCAAAGCACAATGAATATCACGATCAGGAACACCAAGGTGTCTGCTACTAAAAGATGACATTTAATTACAGTTTAAAAAGATATAGACCACACCAAGAGTTTAAAAATCAGTGACAAGATCTTTCGGGGCTTCTAAAGCATCCATCTTTAGGTCGAGTGACACAGAATGAAACATGCACATGAACATTTATATACAAGTTGAAAGTAGACCATAATGCCCTGCCAGGGAGGTAGTAACGTGCTGCCAATGGATAATCTGTAATCATGTATAAAAATAATAATTGAATAATGTAAAACTTTAGTGTTTTATACAACATTAGTAATGTGGTCGAACTCATTCATTAAGTTCAGCCAGGGTTGGGGAACGAGCACAGGGGAATCATCATTACAGCAGATTAAGGAGAATTTGTAGATACATAAGCTTTCTGCAAACAATAAGGCATGTTTATTTGGGGCTGTTGCAATAATTGTTGTTTGTGCTCAATTAGGGTTATATTCACCTTTAAGAACAGTCTTACTTAAAGCAGTTGACAGTAATCCTCGGCATACAGTGTATTGGTGTTCTGCCATTCTCACCTCCAAGTTGCGGAGGGTAGAACCGATATAACATGAATCTGTAAGACCTGGAACATTTGAGGAAAGCGGGATGTTGTACACACCACATTTCTTATGCAGAGGTATTCGGTCACAATAGCTGCACACAAGTTTAAAGTTATTGACTGTACGAACGCCAAAATAAAGGTCGTACTTTCTACATAAATTACAGATTATCCGTTGGCAACACGTTACTACCTCCCTGGCAGGGCATGATGGTCTACTTTCAACTTGTATATAAATGTTCATGTGCATGTTTCATTCTGTGTCACTCGACCTGAAAGTGGGTGCTTTAGAAACCCCGAAAGATCTTGTCACTGATTTTTAACCACTTGATGTGGTGTATATCTTTTTAAATTGTAAATAAATGTCATCTTTTGGTAGCAGACACCATGGTGTTCCTGATCGTGATATTCATCTTGCTTTGACAGCTTGTTTTTTCACTTTTTTATTTTTGTTATCATCCAGCATGAATTTTTAATTTCTATATATATATGTATATATTAATGCAACTCTGGCCTGAAGTAACCTAAGACATTATAACTTTTCAGGAAACGACCTTTATAGTCAAGATAAAAACTCAAAATTGAAGATCATATCTAGGCTTAATATGTATAGCCAGATATCACTACTATTCGATTTTTACGTGCTTTATTTCAACATATATTGGAGTATTCCAGATGTATTGCTTACACCTCTGACGTCCGCTTCTGGGGGAAATATCACATTTCACACACGTTATTTGGTCCCTGTCACTGTCCTTGTCCTTCAATCTGTGCCTATGGTCCCTGTTCGTTTCCACCGTCTTTGTTTGCTCAAGAGTTACAATTATTTAAAATCATGATGATAGATAAAACTTCAATAAAATACAAACACTGACAGTTAAAAAAGTTAGATTACTACCGGCGATGTACTGTAGGTCATGGAAAATTGAAGTTCCCAATGAACCAAGCCTCCTCCAGCAGCATCAAGTTTTGGTAGAAAACACAAACACTCAACACAAAGAGAATGGATGACCTGGTAAAACTGAAGAGTTTAAAATTTGGACAAAGAACACTGACAAAAAACCTTCATTAAAAACGCTCGAAACTTTTCGCTCAACACTTTGGGCATCTTCGGGAGCTTAGCGATGTCCCCACAGACGTTCGTGGTTTACCTATCACCATTGGAGTGCGACACTCCAAGATTGCCTTTCGTCACAGACACTGTCAGAGATACGTCAAAATCATGCTGGCGCCATCTATGTGTTCAACCATTATCTATTTGTTGATCATAGATACGGTCATTCTCTTCACGTTTTCTTTTTCCTCTATTAATACCTCTTCTTTTATGCTGATTTTTTAAGTGTTGTTCGGTTTCCTGCCGAATTAAATTTTTCCAGTGATCAGATAATGTATTGGGGTCATTATGATTACATATTCTCTTCTTATTTTTATAAATCAGAATTGATTCTTCCATTCTCAGATCTCTCTCTGATTTATTATTCCTTTTTAACATCTTAATCTCTGTGGAATTAATTTTTTTACAGGTCTTATAGAGGTTATTATTCAAAAAAGTTGGTGGTCAAATTTTCGAACTAAAGCCTAGTTCGTCATCAGGACTACGTCACTGGAGTAGTTGCTGCCACTCAGTTGGAAGAGTCCAACTGCAATTATCGTTAATTGTGGTACTTCTTCTTCTTGCTATTTCGATCCCTTCTTCTAGTTTCCTCTTTACTAAGTTTGACTGGTGGGCGATTATTCTTACTGAGTCCCAATTTATGGAGTGTCCACTTGCTTGTATATGTCAGTCTAGCCCTGTTTTGTTACTAATGTTCCTAATAGCTGCTTGGTGTTCTTTCATTTGGACTTTAAACTTCTCCCTGTTTCTCCTGTATAGCTGAGTCTGCAGTTACAGTCGATGCAATATATTACACTTTCTTGCAATTGGATATCCACTTCTTTCTGCTTTAAAGCTGGCAGGAGTTTCTTTAATTTGTTGCTTAGATCTGGAGCAAGCCTGATATTATATTTTGCTCCGGTCCTCTTCAGTTTTTCGAAAAGTCCCTTGTGGTACGTAATTTTGCTGGTGAATTTAAAGTTATTTCCTGCTTCTTTTTTGGCACTTGTCTGAATAATTTCTCAACATAAGGAGGGGTAATTGTTTTCTGCCAACATTTCTTTTAATTCTTCTCTGCGAAGATCTTTTTGAGCATCTGAAGAGACCAGGACTTCATTTTTTCCCAAAAATTGTCTCACCGTATTCGATTTAATATAATCAGGGTGGAATGAGTAGAAGTCTAACATCTTCCCTGTGTTAGTGGGTTTTCTAAAAAGCTGAGTAAATATTCTCCCTCACTTGAGGTCAAGTTTAAATCAAGGAAATTGATGCTATGGTCTTTTTCCAGTTCCAGGGTGTACTGCAAGGTATTTTCTAGAGTTAAATTTTGCTAGAATTTGAGAGAGTAGAGATTGGTCCTCAGTATCTACTATAAAGGGGACATCATCCATGTATCTTACATAGAGAGCAAATATTGAAGGTTGTATAAGGATTTTTGCCTCTAGTTTATTTACATAATAATTTGCAAGCAGAGAGGTACTAGTGGAGAACCCATTGCAAGTCCTGAAGTTTGCCTGTAATATTTCTTTCCAAACTGGAAGAAATTATTCTTGAAAGAAAACAGGAGCAGTTCATATATGCCAAGTAGTATTTCTGTATTGTGATTATGGAAGACTATTTTTTCCACCAGGTCATCCACAATGAATTCCAGCAGGAGGTCCAGGTTAATGTTGGTATACATAGATACTATATCCAGGCTTGCCATTACTGGATGAATTAATTCTGGCAAGTTGTCTAGTTTTCCTTTCAGCTGCATGTAATTTTTTAGAAGGTAGGGAGGAGAAGGGAAAATATCTCTGAGGTGAGTAAGTAAATAATAATTAATGTTGGAGAGTGGTGAATTTCTAGTGTCTATTATTATAGGTCTTATTGGATGGCCTTCTTTGTGAATTTTTATTGTACCATAGATATGTGGAACTCTTGACTGGATTTTAATTCCACAGTACAATATGAATAGAGATGCCATAAATTCATTTACAACTAATCTTAATCTCTTCAAATTTTGGGTATGTTTGGCCATACAAAATTGAACTAAGGCTGTTTTGGCTTTTTTTTTTTTTTTTTTTTTTTTTTTTTGCCAGTTAGTCATGTTGTTTAAGCAATGCCGTAACCATGTTTATATCATATATATACAATATTATATACAATATTATATACATATTGTATAAGACAGAGTTTGAGACCCCCTCCCCCAACACACACCAGGGGCGATTGCAAGGCAAGGCACAAAACCCTGAAATCATTGCCGTTTCCCTGTAGCGCAAACGAATAAACTCAAAACATAAATGAACAAATGCGAGTATCCCTCCCCCACTTAACACAACAAAATTATTTCTGTTACTATTTGTTCCCCTAATTATACTTATGCATAAAGATGTTACTGATGGAAAACTATTAGAAAGCACCAATCACTCACCCTAAAGATCATGGCAATCTCTATCGACAACACACTTCCAACTGGTCAATTATTGTAATGTTTCTGGCCTTAAAAGGTTTACATACATCTTGCTTACGTTTCCTACTTCTGGGTATGAAACATCGTATTTTTTTTTTTTAACCCTTATAAGATGTAACTATAAGCTTGTCAATTCCATAAAAAAACCACATACGCATACTACTCATTCATACAATTCAATTAAAAACTATGTACATATTTACATAACCTTACATTCCTAGGTGGTTAAACCTTTGTCAACTGTAAGTACCAAACTGCTCCTTCTGTTTCAAAACCCCTGCCACTCTCACTGCAAGTGTCACACTCATTCAGCCACGCACACACAATCCTCTAGCGCTTTCAACAGACTTCTGTTGTCATCAGGAGGCAGGTGTGTCTCACCCGCCCACCACAGCTCAAGTGAGCAGAGCCATCGAGGCACGGGCCCCAGTCGCAATCTCTGAATCATTGTGTCTCTGGCGCCATCTATTGTCATTGCTGCTCTTTTTTCCCTTTTTCTTTCTAAGCTGCTGTTCAATTTTTATTAGGGCTTTCCATTGTTCGTTTAAGTTACTAGGCTCATTAATGTTGCATAATCTTGATCTGTTTTTTTCAATTAACACTGACTCTGCAATTCTTAACTGCCTTTCGTTTTTACAGCTCTTAATAATTTTAATATCCTCAAACCTTGGACATTGTTGATTTTCCATACAGTATTGGGTTAATGCTGTCTTAGCTTCTTTTTTATTCCAATTATTTATATGCTGGTTCAATCTATACTTTGATTTATTCTTGGTGCTGCCTATATATGAACAGGTGGTTGCTGGTTTATAGGGATTTCATAAATTCCTGCTCTATCTAATTGGCTGATTTTTTCATTTTTAATCACTAAATTTTTTACACTAAGTACCTGATTTCCTACCTGTATGTCATACTTGCCACAAACTTTATTAATTTCTGCTGAAACATTTTCTACATATGGCATTGCCCCTACATATTTTACAAGTTTTTTATTAATCTTGGCCTTATTGTAAGCATGAGTTACTTCATAAATCCATTTTTTAATATATTCAATTTCTTCTTTTTTATACTGTTCCATTGATGAGTGTGTTAAACTTCTTTTAATTAGTGTTTTAACACTATTTCTTTTATGTGTTAATGGATGCGATGACTGAAATGGTATAAGTACTGGGATATATGAAGATTTTCTATGCACTCTGAATTGCATATTATCATTTGTTTTAATAATCAAAATATACAAAAATGCCAAAGTATTGTCATGTTCTTGTTCTACTGTCAGTTCAATAGATGGATAAATTTCACTATACTTTTTTGTCAAGTCCTCAAGTTCATCATTTTTTAGCCTGGACAACATAAAAATGTCATCAACATATCTGCAGTATATCAGTGGTGGATTTTCGAGTTTACTTATTATTTTTTCCTCAATGTCACTCATTATAATTTCAGCAAATAAAGTTGACAATGGTGACCCCATAGGTCCACCATGATTTTGTTTGTACATCTTGTTGTTAAACTTAAAAATGTTATTTTCATATATGTACAATAAAATTTCTCTTAACTCCTCAATTTGTATGGCATTCATTGTCTGTAACACATATAATTTTTCAATAATTATTTCTATTGCCTGAGGTACTGGTGTGCTAGGAAAAAGGGCTCTCACATCCGTACTAGCCATATGATATTCACTTAAATCTTGTTTAATTACTTTAATTTTCTCAATGAATTCATATGTATTCTTCACAGTGAACCTTGTCTTCATGAACAAAGGTACCAAAAATTTGTAGATATTTTTTTCCAGCTTTATTAGTGGGGAATTCCTTTTTACAATCACTCTCATAGGTGTATCAGGCTTATGAGTTTTTATTTTTGCATATATTTTTGGTATTCCAGTACCCATTGGTGGGTACGCTTTCTTTATTTCATCAGGCAAGGTGCTGTGATTTCTTATTCTAGCTAAGTACCTTACTTGAGATTCGGTTGGGTCTTTTGCCAGAACGCTGCAATTCAGTTTCTCTATAGCTCTATTCATTTTTAGATTATATTCAGTTGTGTTTAATATTACAATTTGCCCTGTTTTATCAGCTTCACAAAATTTAATTGTTGGGTCATCTCTTAATTTAATCAGTTGTTCTTTCTCATACGGAATTTTATCTAAATGATATTTCTTTTTACTACTTTTTTCATTAAATTCTTTCAAAACAATTCCATACAATTTACTTCTAAAATTTTCACGTTCTTCTGCCGGTACACTGCGTGCCATTTCCTCTAAGTTGGGTATTAATTCTTCCGTCTTCGGCAGGCTTCGTGGAAACGCAATTTTTTTACCTCTCTGCAAAACAGCTCTTTCGTGAAGCTCAAGGTCAAGTTGGATTTATTCTGATATATCTCATACATATTCTCCCGTTGTTCATATACTCGTTGTCTGTCAATCATCATGTGCAACTTTTTTTCCATAACTGCCCTTGAGCATTTCTTTTCGTATTCCACGATGTCAAAAATTGTCCTGAAGGTTACATCCGAAATCTCATCTTTCCAATTACCGTCAAAATTTCTATACTCTTTATAACATATCAAATCGATATAATCTAAAAATGAATAGAGCTATAGAGGAACTGAATTGCAGCGTTCTGGCAAAAGACCCAACCGAATCTCAAGTAAGGTACTTAGCTAGAATAAGAAATCACAGCACCTTGCCTGATGAAATAAAGAAAGCGTACCCACCAATGGGTACTGGAATACCAAAAATGTTTGCAAAAATAAAAACTCATAAGCCTGATACACCTATGAGAGTGATTGTATCAAAAAGGAATTCCCCACTAATAAAGCTGGAAAAAAATATCTACAAATTTTTGGCACCTTTGTTCATGAAGACAAGGTTCACTGTGAAGAATACATACGAATTCCTTGAGAAAATTAAAGTAATTAAACAAGATTTAAGTGAATATCATATGGCTAGTATGGATGTGAGAGCCCTTTTTCCTAGCACACCAGTACCTCAGGCAATAGAAATAATTATTGAAAAATTATATGTGTTACAGACAATGAATGCAATACAAATTGAGGAGTTAAGAGAAATTTTATTGTACATATATGAAAATAACATTTTTAAGTTTAACACCAAGATGTACAAACAAAATCATGGTGGACCTATGGGGTCACCATTGTCAACTTTATTTGCTGAAATTATAATGAGTGACATTGAAGAAAAAATAATAAGTAAACTCGAAAATCCACCACTGATATACTGCAGATATGTTGACATTTTTATGTTGTCCAGGCTAAAAAATGATGAACTTGAGGACTTGACAAAAAAGTATAGTGAAATTTATCCATCTATTGAACTGACAGTAGAACAAGAACATGACAATACTTTGGCATTTTTGTATATTTTGATTATTACAGCAAAATGATAATATGCAATTCAGAGTGCATAGAAAATCTTCATATATCCCAGTACTTATACCATTTCGGGATGTAAGGTCAGGTGATGCGTAACATCACAGCCTCTCCTTGACAAATGTCAACCCCGCCTTCTCGTGGTGCATCCTGTTCCCACTAAAGGGGCTCTGACGACCGCCCATAGCGGTATAACTATACCATCGGGATTAGAGGAAATTCTATCCCACACTCACCAACCCGCTTGACCAGCGTGGTGAGTTATGGCCAAACCCCTCCAAAATGATTCCACAACTTAAATCTTGGCCCTCAGTCTCCGGCAGCTGGAATGTACCTGGCCAAGGCAGCGGCCAGTGCGACATGAAGGCAGAGGGTGCTAAGAATCCCCGGAGGACCGGACTAGGCTGCCATCTGATGCTGACCTTGGCTACCTATAACGGACGCTCCCTATCTTCTGATTCAAGGCTTCTTGAATTGGAAGAGGAACTACAAAGGATCAAGTGGGACATCGTCGGGCTAAGTGAGGTAAGGAGAAAAGGAGAAGATCTCATTGAACTGAAAAGTGGACATCTCTTCTATTATCGTGGGACAGATACTGGCAGAACTAGTGGTGTTGGATTTATAATAAACAAGAAACTGAAGGATAAAGTTGTAGAAGTTGAAAGTTCCTCTGACAGAGCTGCACGACTTGTTATCAAACTCTCGAAAAGATACCAGGCTCAGATTATTCAAACTTATGCACCCACCACAAGTCATCCTGAAGAAGAAATTGAAGAATTTTATGAGGAAATTTGTCATCTAAATAATAAAGGTAAGCAGCACTTGAAAATAATTATGGGAGATTTCAATGCAAAAATAGGGCAACGGCAACAGAATGAAACTTCAGTAGGTAAATTCGGTCATGGCAACAGAAACCAGCGTGGAAATACTCTCGTTGAGTTTGCAGAGGCAGAAGGGTTTTTCATCTTGAACTCCTTCTTCAAGAAAAAGCCACACAGGAAATGGACATGGATGACATCCAAATGGGACGACAAATGAAATTGATTTTATTATGTGTAACAAAAAATTCGTCATAGAAGACTGCAGTGTGCTAAACAAGTTCAACACAGGTAGTGACCATAGATTGGTGAGATGTAAGATGCACCTCAACACTAAACTTGAACGTGGCAAGCTCATAAGACAAACAAAATCTATTGACATAACCAACCTTAAAAAACACCATAATACCTTCAAGTTAGAACTGAAGAACAGGTTCTCTGCTTTAGAAGGCCTAACATCGGAAGAAGTGGACATCTCTGAAGTTAACAGAAAAGTAACCAAAGCTCTTATGGAAACAGCAACAAAATTAGCTGGGTCTAAGAACAAGTTGCATGTGAACAAATTATCAGGAAAAACCAAAATGTTGATGCAAAAAAGAAGAGAGATGAGGACAACTAAAGAAGATGTGACTTCCAAAGTGGAATATATAGAGCTATGCAAGACAGTAAGAAAAAGTATCACTGAAGACGTAAGGAAATTCAACTGTGAACTAGTGAGGAAAGCAATTGAAAACAACCAAAGCCTAAAGATAGCAAAGGGACATCTCAGTAAGAGAAGAAAACAGATTATGGCACTGAGAAAAGAAGATGGTTCTGTAACAAGAAATAGAGCCAAAATTTTGACAAGAGTGAAAGATTTCTACTCCAAATTATATGAAAGAGATGATATATGCACTCCAGACATCATGAAAGATACCAGTACCAGAGTTCCTCCAGTCCTTCCAGCAGAAGTTGCACATGCAATCAAGAACCTGAAGCGAGGAAAAGCTCCAGGAGAAGATGGAATTACTATAGACATCATACAAGAAGCAAGTGGAGAAATTGAAACAGTACTCGCCCAAATTTTCACTCGATGCCTTAATGAAGGGAAGGTTCCTGAGGATTGGAACAATGCTACAATGATCCTGCTACATAAGAAAGGTGACATTGAGGATCTTAGGAACTACAGACCTATCAGCCTCCTATCAGTGGTTTATAAAATCTTCACTAAAGTTCTTTCACACCGCTTGAAGGTAACACTGGACATGGCTCAACCGAGAGAACAAGCTGGATTCAGGAGTGGCTACAGCACAATAGATCATATCCACGTGCTGAGAGAACTAATTGAAAGAGCGAGGGAATATGAACTTCCATTGTGCATGGCTTTTATCGATTATGAAAAAGCCTTTGATTCGGTGAAACCATCAGCAGTTACAATGGCTCTGAAAACCTGCGTTATTGAAGATGCATACATTAATATTATTAATAACATCTATGAAAATGCAAGTGCAAAGATTAGGCTGTTTGAAAATACAACACACATAAAAATTGGAAAGGGAGTGAGACAAGGTGACACCATATCTCCGAAGCTCTTTAATGCCACATTGGAGGGTGTTTTTCAGTCGCTGAGCTGGGAAAACAAGGGGATAAAGATTAATGGAGATTATCTAACCCACCTTCGTTTTGCTGATGACGTAGTCATTTTTGCAACTACCCCATCAGAGCTGCAGAGTATGATCCAGGAACTTGCTGACAAGAGTAAAGAAGTGGGATTAAAAATGAACTTTCAGAAGACAAAAGTGATGTACAATGCTTTTACAAGAAATGAAGATTTATCGATTGATGGAGAAAAGCTGGAGATAACAGACACGTACGTTTATCTTGGACAGCAGATATCAAGTGAGGGTCACATTGATGAAGAAATTAATCGGCGTACAAAACTTGCCTGGAGAGCTTTTGGAAGAAACAGCATAATTTTCAAGAGCAATATGCCATTATGTCTTAAAAGAAAAGTGTTTGATCAATGCATCCTTCCAGTGCTTACGTATGGTGCAGAGACGTGGACCTTAACTAAAAGAGACATACAAAGGCTGCAGACAACTCAAAGCAGCATGGAGAGGTGCATGCTTGGTGTAACCAGGAGAGATAAGAAGAGGAACTCGTGGATCCGAAAAATGACAAGAGTGGAAGACGTCATGATCAGAGTTAAATCCCTGAAATGGCAATGGGCTGGACATACTGCCAGAAGGAAAGATCATCGATGGACAGCCGAAATTTTAGATTGGATTCCAAGGGACAGGAAAAGACCCAGAAGAAGACCACATGGGAGATGGGTGGATGAAATTCGAAAGTATGCAGGGGTGACATGGAGGAGACTGGCACAAGACAGACCGTTGTGGAGGAAACTTGGGGAGACCTTTGTCCAGCAGTGGATTGATAATGGTTGACAATGATGATGATGATGATACCATTTCAGTCATCGCATCCATTAACACATAAAAGAAATAGTGTTAAAACACTAATTAAAAGAAGTTTAACACACTCATCAATGGAACAGTATAAAAAAGAGGAAATTGAATATATTGAAAAAAATTGCATATGATTTTGGTTACCCTAAACAGGTAATAAAAAATGGATTTATGAAGTAACTCAAGATTACAATAAGGCCAAGATTAATAAAAAACTTGTAAAATATGTAGGGGCAATGCCATATGTAGAAAATGTTTCAGCAGAAATTAATAAAGTTTGTGGCAAGTATGACATACAGGTAGGAAATCAGGTACTTACAGTAAAAAATTTAGTGATTAAAAATAAAAAAATCAGCCAATTAGATAGAGCAGGAATTTATGAAATCCCTATAAACCAGCAACCACCTGTGTCATATATAGGCAGCACCAAGAATAAATTAAAGTATAGATTGAACCAGCATATAAATAATTGGAATAAAAAAGAAGCTAAGACAGCATTAACCCAATACTGTATGGAAAATCAACAATGTCCAAGGTTTGAGGATATTAAAATTATTAAGAGCTGTAAAAACGAAAGGCAGTTAAGAATTGCAGAGTCAGTGTTAATTGAAAAAAACAGATCAAGATTATGCAACATTAATGAGCCTAGTAACTTAAACAAACAATGGAAAGCCCTAATAAAAATTGAACAGCAGCTTAGAAAGAAAAAGGGAAAAAAGAGCAGCAATGACAATAGATGGCGCCAGAGACACAATGATTCAGAGATTGCGACTGGGGCCCGTGCCTCGATGGCTCTGCTTACTTGAGCTGTGATGGGCGGGTGAGACACACCTGCCTCCTGATGATGACAGAAGTCTGTTGAAAGTGCTAGAGGATTGTGTGTGAGTGGCTGAATGAGTGTGACACTTGCAGTGAGAGTGGCAGGGATTTTGAAACAGAAGGAGCAGTTTGGTACTTACAGTTGACAAAGGTTTAACCACCTAGGAATGCAAGGTTATGTAAATATGTACATAGTTTTTAATTGAATTGTATGAATGAGTAGTATGCATACGGGTTTTTATGGAATTGACAAGCTTATAGTTACATCTTATAAAGCTTAAAAAAAAAAAAAATAAAATACGATGTTTCATACCCGGAAGTAGGAAACGTAAGCAAGATGTCTGTAAACCTTTTAAGGCCAGAAACATTACAATAATTGACGTGTTGGAAGTGTATTGTCGATAGAGATTGCCATGATCTTTAGGGTGAGTGATTGGTGCTTTCTAATAGTTTTCCATTTGTGAATTGCACGTAAACTATGCGCATTTTGCAGGGGTTTTAATACCTTAAAAGTGCAAATATATAATAATAGATGTTACTGATACTTGGAAATATAAAATGATTTCATCTTGGGAAATACTTATCACAACAGTAAATTATTTTTCGGGGTTGAGCTTGCAGTATTAATGTTGCAGAAAAAAATTTATTCCTTAAATAAAATTTAAGTAACTTTGATTTTAACAACTACATGATATGTCTTCAACATATACCACAATAAGAATCTTAATAAAAATTTAGCATTTGTTTAAAATAAACCAATCACACATACTTTTTGAAAAAGTTTTCTGCCCTTCTTTCCTATTGTAAAATTATCTATTTGGTAAATAAATAATACAGAAAAATGTGCAGTCAAGTTTTTGTTGCCAGAAGCAAGGGCAATCATATAGTTTGTCTGAGCACTGCTTAGAACTTTAGTTACAAAAATAGAAAAAATATTTATTTCTTGCAAAAGTATTTTGAAATTTTGGCTTGAGGTTTTATTGCAGTTACTAAGTCTAATTTCATTTTCCCTGATATTTTTTAACTTTCATGATTCTCTACTCTAAAATCAGCCACTTTGGATCCCACCTGACATGCTGTTACTGTAGACAGATTCAGAATTTTTTTTCAGTTTCTCCACTTTTTCATAAGATGTTGATCTTGAGCAACATACATGGCTGTTCATGAAGCTCATTTGAGTTGCAACCTTTTTGTTCCCGATTGTTCTTATAGGATGACCAACTGTTGATGATGTTTCGTGAGAAACCCTTTGCAAGGGGATCCTTATCTAGTTCATTTGATCCAAATGCCTCGGTGCATGTAGAATTGACAGAAAATAAGTAGTACTTCAAAGTTAGCACTGAATCTAAGCTTTCAATGTTCAGTGATGTTCGGGATTCAGTCATAATATCACCCACTAAATTGAAGGCACTTTCCACTAAACGACTATGGAAGCAAGTTAATACTGCTTTAACCATTTTCCTAGGGATGGGGTAACATTTCCCCCAGAAGACTGAAGTTGGAAAACTTTTGCCCAGTATTCAGACACCTCACAATCCTGAAACTCTCCTATTTGTCCATCTATCTGATAATTTCTTGCTTCTTTGTCCAGACAGTTTTTTCACTTGTAGAAACAACAGTGGTTAGGCAGTTAGATAACTTCATATATAGATACATACATATCACTAAGCTGTTTTCTGAGATTCAGAGGTTAGCTCCAAAAAGAAATACAAACTACCAGATAGTTTTTACTTACTGTTGCCGTATCAAACTTCTCCATTTACAGATATCTTAACATACAACTCGGGTTTCACTGACATTCATTACACGCCGTACACAAGATCTTCTATACTTCATACTCATAATTTGTTCCTCCTGCAAACACTTCTGAATCTGATCCTCCCATGACTTCCTTGGCCTTCCTCTGCCTTTCCTTTCTGCCACTTGGGCTAAAAAGATTTTCTTAGTAAGCATCTCATCACTCATTCTTTCAACATGGCCAAACCATGGAAGCATATTAGTCTCCACATTGCTAACATTTTGCTTCACATCACACAACTGCAACACATCTTCATTCAACACACAATCAGAACGTGTCTTGCCACAACCCCCACCCCCTCGTAAGTAATGCATTTCTCCAGCACACAAACTACTCTTATGTTTCTTCTGCAGTACCCAGGTTTCACTGCCATACAACTGAGTATGAACAATTACACTTTCATGCACAGCCATACGGGACTCTCTTGAGAACCCATCATTCCAGTGAAAACCTCCCAGAGCAGCCATGACTTTCAATGAAGAATTCACTCACCTACTGATTTCACCATCCAATTTGTTCTCTCTGTCAAACATGCTTCCTAAATATACAAACTCACTCACCTGGTCAATCACTGTGCCATTTACACTTACATTACATTCAGTGCTACCAGTTCCTCTCTCAAAAATCATAACTTTGTTTTTTCTCTTATTTATACTCAGTTTGAATTTCATGCAAACTTCGTACATCTGGGACAACATACTCTGCAACTCACTTTTGCTCTCTGCCAACAGGACAGTATCATCAGCATACAGCAATCTGCACACACGGATATTACCAAGACATAAACCAGTATTATCTACTTTGGCATCACGCATGCACATATCCGTAAATATATTAAACAGCCATGGAGACATTAAACAACCTTGCCTGACTCCTGCACCAATAGAGAACAATTTTGATAAAACACCATTCACTTGTACATAAGCTCTACTGCCAGCATATATGGCTTTTACACTATTTAAGTAGATTCCCAGCAACACCATACTCATTTAATACCTAATACATAGAGATTCAGTATCTCTTTTCGAATTACTATTACACACGTTAAAATACGGACATGTGATTATGGTGGTGCAGTTATTTATGATGTTTATTATTGAAAAAATAAAGACTAAAAGAAAGCAAGAGCAATTACTCACATATCTTCGTCCAGAGGTCTTTTTGTTCGCATACCACCGTAATTCCGCAAGTTGTTTGGTCTCAGGTGTTCAGCGGCTATGCATTGCAAAAAGTCCAATGGTGACTATAATATGGTGTTTAGCAATGTCAAAGTAGTATTCGACCCAAAGAATCTTGTTATATATTGTATCGTAAGCTCAAAAGAATAATATAACTGAGAATAAAAACCCTGTAATGACCTACAAAAGTGTTCTATTTACTCGGTCATAAGCTTTCTCTAAATCTATGAAGGCAGCAAAAACTTTCTTACCAACAGCCAGATACTTTTCAATCATCATGTGTAATGCAAAAATTGGGTAAGTGCAGCCTTTACCAGGCATAAAACCACTCTGAACATCCATCCCACACTTTCTCTGATGTAAGACCCCGTACATTTTTAATAATGACCTTACCAAACACTTTCCTTGTCACACTTAATAGGCTAATACCACAATAGTTCTTGCAGTCAGTCTGATCACCTTTTCCCTTATACAAGGGAGCAATGATAGCATCCCTCCAATCCCGAGGGACCATTCCTAACTCCCAGCACAACTGGCAAATTTCAGTTAACCAATCAATTACAGAGTCACCGCCATATTTCAACATCTCGGCAGTTATGTCATCAACTCCCAGAGCCTTACCATTCTGAAGAGATTTTAGAGCTTTACACACTTTTTCTCTTGAGATCCCTCCTGTGCTTTCATCCTTCGCTGTGCCATCATCTGCATCTGTCTCAGAATAATCTTTGCTTTCCTGATCTAATAACTCACAAAAATATTCACCCCATCTTATCAAAATTTTCAGTGCTGAAAATGTTGATGTCTGTCCCCCGAGTGATGGATTTAAACCTGTAAAATAAATGAATACAGATTTGTTCAATGGTAATTTTTGTAGCATATATTTTGAACATGCTCTGTATGCCTTTTTCAGTTCAGTCCTAAATTCACAAACCACTGCATCTCCTTTGGGCAGCTCATTTACAGTTTTAATACCTTCATCACCAATATATAAAAACTTCTCTGGCAAACAGTTTGCACTATCATCAATATTTAACTGCAAAAAATCTTTTGAAGTCTTGCAAGCAGATACAACCTCATGTTTCAAAAATAAAACCAAAAATTGTTTTGTAAGTTCAAATAGTTTTAGATGAAGCTCATGTAGGAGGATGTTATTTGACTGAAACAATGTAATATATTTCTCAAAATTCACAAGCACAGACTTGTAGGCAGCACATTGTAGGAGCGTCTTCTTCTGTTCAACAAACAACTTTTGTACTATTCTGTGTTTCCTAAGTTTACATTCATTAGTTGAAGGCTTTCATTTCAGTTCAGTCTGCAAATGTACAATCCAGTTCATTTCTGCTTTTGTAAGGGCTTTATTTTTTATGATTAACTGTACATCACTTTCATATAAATACTTGTCAGCAGCTGGTATCCATGAAAAATAAAAAGAAGTAGTGCTTCCCACAGATATTTAATCCTATCTAAAACCTGAAGGATATAGATCCACCACTGATCAGGCTGTGAGAGTGGTTTCAAAGGCTTTACATGTGCATTTTGACAGATTTCAAAAAAGTATTCTCTTTTATCAACACTTTTTAAATCAAAATATATATCATTGCACAATGATTCAAGATACCTTGAAAACTGTGATGTAAACCTTTTAACACAGTTATTGACAGTATGACATGTCTCACCGTCAGTGTCTAGTAAGTGGGGAACTTTGTTATCTCGAAGTCTTTTTTCCACGCATGGTAATGCAAGAATCCATTAAAATACTTATCAAATTTTCAAATGGTATATTATTTACCTCAAACGGTTTCACAATCTCTGAGTAGACCTTTTCAGCACCACAATTTGTTAATTGGATTGATGCTAAGTGACTAAGCATTACTCGATTGCCTGAGAAATATCGCACAACAACAGTCAAAACGCTTTCTGAAGCATGGGTAGTACTTTCATCGATGTTCAAAGAGAAAAATGTTTCTCTCCGTGCTTGAAATTTCTGATCTTTGATAGTTTTGGACAATCCATATTTCATTTTGTAGGCAACTGTCGTACAATTAATTGATTTAGAGCTGGCATATCACCTGCAAGTGTCTTTGCTAAATCAATTAATTTTGGAACGAGTGTAAATGGCAAAGAATTTTCAGCAATGAATGATGTCACTAGGGCTTCCCACTCTTGATTTTCTATTTATAAGATCCACAGTTTTTTTTCTGTCCACGGCTGATGTTTGCTGTTCTGTATACGGAGTTAAAGTTAGGGTTCCTTTAACAGCGACGTCAGATTTTTTGGTGAACTGCTGTTGTAGAATGATTCTGCAGTGCTTTCACTCCTTCTCCCCCATACTTGATAATTATGTTGCACCACATACAGAAACAACAACCAGGAATGTCAGTTTCTTTACACCACGTGCCAATCAGTTGGCCATGCTGATCACTTTTACCAAGCCATTCACAGTGGAATTTACTCTTGACTCCTAAATCAAGTTTTTTGACGTCATCTTTATTACTTAAAAACTTTATAATGCAAAAAAGGAACGAAATAATTAGCAAATTCGATTGGTCGAGAGGTAGAAGTGGAGATAGAATCACAGAATGTTGAAAATAATTTCCGAGACAAATGGCACTTGGGCAGAAACTGCCTGAAAGAAGAGCTTCAAGCCAGAGGAGAGGCATAGTGAGGCGGGCCAAGGATGCCACCTCGCTATTCGACAGCTCTCCCTGAACGTCAGGGGAGAACCGCAAGCAGCAGCACTTGCACCACTGGTCAACCTCGCAGGAGGCAGCACAGCGCATTGAGCTGAAATAGCCAAGAAAATAAGACTTGAGAGATGGCCTAAAAAATAAATTTGATTACCAATCAATTTAAGACTAGCAGAAAGGACATTTTTGATCCCCCCACCACCCCCAGCCGTTGGTATAGCCAAATTTTTGATAAATTTAATAACACTAAAATAGACGAAACCTTTTTTAAAGTATTTTTAAAATAATAAGATATTAATGATTGATTGTATCAATTATTTTTGTTGTATTTTAGCATCTTGTACATTTACTAAAATGTTTGACAGCCTTGAAGGAGGTAAGAAATTTTCTTAGCCCCCCCCCCCCACTCACATGGGGGTACCATCACTGTCAGGAGGCATTCCAGTATGTTAGTCAATGTATGTTTGTGTTGGGTTAATGAATTTTGATTTTTAAAAGTCATTTTGCCACCTTGGTTTGAGTTTACATGTCAGTAAAAGTTGTTTTAAGGGAAATAGATAGTTCTTAGGGTTAAATGTCATTACTGCAAAACACTTCAAAGGCTTAATTAATCACTCATCTGGCATTGAATGAGATGAAGACAGAACGGGACCACCATGCTGAGGGTTGGAACGAACTATAGACTACAAAAAGAAGCAAATGTGCAGTGAAATGTATACCAAAGGAGCTGGCCTTACAACAAAATGTAAGCTACCTATTATTATTGTAATGTATGCACGTAAATTATGAATAGTTATGGCATAAGCTGTAGTTGTTCTAACACTGGTCTAATTCACCTGTTTGTTTTAAAAACCAAGTATAGCTTATATTGTTTGAAAAATTACTACTGTTTTCCTGGAGTCTTAATATTATTTGTCCTCTCAATCATTTACCAACACACAGGTGGGGAGACTACCTTCTATTTCAAATTTGAATTTTAAGCCCGGATTTTGTTTAGCTTTCTCTGGATGAAAATAGGGTACTTTCTGTTCTCCAGCTCCCCACATTACAAAAAGTTCTTCAATATGGTCAACATTTCTTAGAACTCGACAAACAAAATGGGTATTCAATGTCAATCCAGAAGAAGATTTAGACACCATTTTCGTATTAATTACAATTCTAAAAAGCAAAGGAAATTCAAAAGATTTCATTATGATCGATTAAGATCTATGTATCAAAGAGGCAATATGTAATGTGAGCAAGTTGGTTGCTTTGAAGACATTGGAAGAAAATGATTTGATTGAGGAAGAGGTGTGCAATTTTTTTAAAGATGCTATAAAGTGTACTGAAGAGTTGCGAAAGTTTATTTTTTGTAAATAAAGGGGATTAGCACTATTGAAGAATTTTAAATACATCTTAAAAAACATACAAACTGACGAAAATATATGTCAGATTTTTTGCAGCCAAAAATTGCTGACTGATTTAATTAAATAATGAAGGGTAAGTACATGCATTTTAAATTTCGTAGAATAACATAATTTATTGTTATGTAGGCCTACATATTTTTAAACGTGTATTGAGATATGAACATTATGTGCACTTTATTTTAAAATATAAATACTGCAATGTACTGTATGTAACCGTTACATGTATTGTTTCTCACTGTAAAACAATATAAAACAAAATAAAACATTTAATCAAAAAACAAAATTTTAGTTACATATTGTATGTAGACATTTAATATGAAGATTTCTTGTATTGTGAGTCTAGTTGGGCTCAGAAGTCAACCTCCCGAATAGTGGACACCTCCCAATAGAAGATAAATGTTGAAGTCTCTGACAGTCTGCTATTCAGAGGTTTTACTATATGTAAAACATTGGCAGAACAACAGATCTATCTCATTTAAAAACTGCACTTATTCTTGTACCACAAATTAACATTTGCACAATGCAAAAACTCTTATTTATGCTAAGAAAACTCCTCAAATGAATGCCACTTTACATTTTTACCTAATATCTTAACAACTGTTTGCGGAATACTGAACATAAATCATTACCTAAAATAATCAGTTTCATAACATCATCTTGAATTTTTAAAACCAACCTTGGCCCACAAAAAAATCTATTTTTTATTATAATTCAACATTCTACAAACTGATACAGTTATGATGCTCATTATAAATGCATATTAAGTGAATTAGCAACCCAGGGGTCACGCTGCCGATCGCATTTTTCGCACTTTGTGAAAAAAAAATTGTTTTGGAGACTGAAAAAGGGTTTTGGTGAAAATATTGTCCATTACCTTTTTTAATGATGTTGGATCTTTAAAAAAAGATTGTTTTTGCTCAGATGTCATGTCAAATTTTGCTTCAGCAATGCCAAGGATATTTTAGAAATTAATATAGAAGCTTTTATTTGCGATCATCTTCATGGATTTCTTATCTTTTGATGTGAACCATCAACCAATACTGTACGACTTATATGAAAATAGTTATTAGATGAAAGTTCTGTAAGAAATAAAGTGCAATTTTTCAACACCTGTATTTTTTATTTTATTTTACACTGGCTCATTTAGATCCAAGCCATGGAATAAATGTAAAACCAAAGTTTTTAATGCATTTGAAATGCATCCTGTCAATAATTCTTTGTTTAAAATTTTTATAGGTAGTAACAAATTCAGAATTGAAAATAAGTGTCTGCATTTCTTTCTATTAGCATTCAGGATCTGTAACATAATATCTTGCTGCTTAATTGTAAAGAATCTATAACTTATTGTTTCTGATACATTATCAAACCAAATCAACACAAAGCTATACGTTGAATCGAGCATATTTTTACGTGGCTCAAAGTATTACTATATTAACATATAAAATAACTGTTCATCACGTTGTTCTTGGTGTAAACATAGCCCTCCTACATGACCTTCAACATATAATGTGTCATAAAAGTTATTCATATCGACATACATTGAACGTTCTATGGACCGTTAAAAGTTATTCATATCGACATACATTGAACGTTCTATGGACCGTTAAAAGTTATTCATATCGACATACCAAACAGCACACTCCGAATTACATATATACACTGAAATGCCAGAAAAACTGGTACAGATGAGCTTATGCAAAATACATAGCAACGTCACCTATGCGAAACTCGGTTGCGTCCGCCAGTGTGTATATAAAGTGACAGACATCCTTGCTAGCTGTCAGAGCTGTTTTCGTCATGAGAATGAAGAGTAATAACGATTTAAGCAATTTTCAATGCACTGTCATAGTTGGTGCTCGTGAGATGGGCCATAGTATTTTGGAGGTAGAAACAAAGTTTGGATTTTCACAGACGACCATTGCAAGGGAGTACCGTGACTACAAGAATTCCGGCAAAACCTCCAACCTACGATACCAGTGTGGCCATAAAAAGACATTGTGTGAACGTGACCATCGTCAGCGGTCAAGAATCATTTCACGCGATAGGCATGCAACACTCTCGCAGGTATCATCGGAATTCAATGCTGGAGCCTCAACAAGCATCAGTGTTCGGACTGTGCAACGTACCCTGCACGATATGGGCTTTGGGAGCCGACGCCAAACTTGAGTCCCCTTGATGGGTGCACGACACAGAGCTATGCACCTCGCTTGGGCACGGCAACACTGCCACTGGACACTTGATGACTGGAAACAAGTAGCCTGGTCTGACGAGTCACATTTCCAACTGTATCTGGCAGATGGAAGGATTTGTGTGTGGCGCAAACCCCATGAAGCTATGAATCCCACCTGTCAACAGGGAACTGTACCAGCCGGTGGGGGTCCGTAATGGTATGGGGTGTGTTTAGCTGGACTTCACTGGGACCCCTGGTACGTTTACAAACGTCTGTCACCGGCCAACGCTATGTGTACATCCTTTCTGATGAGGTACACCCGTTCGTGTCCTGCATTCATGCTGATGGGTTGGGCCTGTTTCAACAATGCACCTCCACACAATTTTCGGGACCCCACATTATGGTTAGAGGAACATTCATCTGAGTTTGGGGTGTTGCCATTCCCACGCAAGTCCCCAGATATGAACGTGATAGAACACATTTGGGATGCCATGCAAATGCGCTATCGAACACAGGAATTTGAGACCTCGGAATATACCCGAATTGTGGAACGCTCCACAGGAAGTATGGTGTGAATTGCCTACAGCATATTTCCAGAAGCTAGTGGAGTCCATGCCCCATTGTATTTCTGCAGTCCTGCGCTCCCATGGGGGACCTACCAAGTATTACACTGGTGTACCAGTTTTTCTGGCACTTCAGTGTACAAAGAAAGAGCTCACAGCAAGTTTCATGCTATCCTCAGTGGTACTCCCAACAGTGCTTCTTCAGTATATGAACATGCACACACCAATGCCGAACTCGTCAGACATGGAGGCCACACCCTTGGTTTTCTAAACGTACAGTATCCTGGGATCACAAGAACGCAATACCCATGGCATCATCTATGGTGAGATCAAGGACTTATTTTCTTCTGGGTCTTTTATTCTGTCATTCTGTATTTTCTTTCTTTTATTATAATAATGTTTCTTCATTTTCTCTTTAATTTCTATCAAGTACTTCCAGGCGTACGGTACGGTGTCACAATGCCTATTTTTCGTTTTTTCGATTACAACTGCTTCTGAAATAAACTGCTGGTCGTATTTTTTATGTGATGTTATTAATTTGATATTTGACCAGTCCGGTGAAAAATTATTTTCAGAACAATACTGTTTCAGAACAATACTGCATCAGAGAAGTCTTCATCTCCTCTTTGCACCAATTTGAAATATGTTCATTCAACCTGCATTGTAATCATCTTTTGGTGCTGCCTATATATGATTTCATTTGTACTCCCTCTTTGTTAATCGTTGGAATAGAATATATACCTGAACTTTTTAGGATGAAAGTTTTATTGGCAGTTAGTAATTTCCCATTGTCAATTACAGTCTCTGCCAACTTAATATTGTGATTATTGTTTTTGTACTATTAAAACACTTTATGGTTTTTATATTTTTAATGGAGAGTAGGAAAAAAATTGGCGACTTCAGATTACATTTCAGTATTCAAATTAATTAGTGGTCCACTGGCCATTGGCCAGTAAAAATTCCATTGGGCCAGTGAACTATTATGTTACTGGCACGGGTGGCCAGTAATTTTTGTTTTTAACTCTGTTTATTTCAGAATTATCAAGTTTATAAAGAACTGAACCAAATTTCAAAGTATCCAGGTTCGGCTATGACAGTTTTCGAATTTTTCTGAGATTCAGATATTTACTACTCAAAAACTGAATATCAGAATTTCAAACCATACTTTAGTTTTTAGAAAATTTTGGACTGTAGGAAGCTGTGGTCTGAATAAAAATATTTGGATTTAGACACCACCACTTGTTTGCCTAAATAGTGACTCCAGAATATGGGTCTTTTATAATGCTTAGCAACTGGAGGTTGATGAACCGTTTATGCTCTGGCTTTTTCCATTTGTCTTTCTGTCCAAATGGGGTAATCTCCTGCCTTTCATACCGAAGCAAGGTATTTCAGGCAGGTGGCTTTTGATATGTTGCAAAGTGCTTCAGAATCAGTATACTATATGGTTTTCCCCTTACTTACTTTATTTCCTTGCAGCTTCGTGTGCTGTGCATGCGCATGTATTGAATTATATGACTTCTGTTGCTCTTAATTTATGATATACAGCTCTGATGAAATGATACATTATTTTTTGCATATATTGTAAATGTAAAAGGTTTTTTTTTTCACGGACCACTGATTTTCAAATTCGAGTGGTCCCTGGGCCTGTAGGAGATTTATTTCTAATTCTAACACACTGCATTTGGATAAAGAAAATTGAATTTGGCAAATAGGTTGGTGAAAACTTTAAGAAAGCCAGAGCAACCTCTGTAGCAACACATTAAAGTTTCTTTCAACCAAACGTGACAGTATTGCATTTAGATTTTTACATTTTTAGAAAACAGCCTTTACAGAAATGGTTATTTCATTGTTCATTCTTTTATGCAATGACTGTCGACGCACTTCAGAACCGTTTCTGAAAATAACATGATACACAAACATTAACTGAATGGAATCTCTCTTTATTCAGGGTTCCCACTCAAAGCGAAGAAAGGTAACTTGATCACGCTAGTTACGTTAACTGAAAACTTTTACAAAAGTTCGTAAGTTGGAAGCTTTCGACCTTATCTTAGGTCTTCATCACGCCAATGGAGGACTAAGATTGTTGCCAGATTCTACATTTGAATTTTTCCTATTTTTGTTGCCAAAACTTAGAATTGATCTCCAGATCAATGGAATGTAGAGAGGAGATTCAGAGTTGCAGGTCATTGAGTTGACCTGCAACTCTGAATCTCCTCTCTACATTCTATTTTTCAATATTATTTTCAACTCAATGACTTGCAACTCTGAATCTCCTCTCTACATTCCATTGATCTGGAGATCAATTCTAAGTTTTGGCAACAAAAATAGGAAAAATTCAAATGTAGAATCTGGCAACAATCTTAGTCCTCCATTGGCGTGTGAAGACCTAAGATAAGGTCGAAAGCTTCCAACTTACGAACTTTTTGTAAAAGTTTTCAGTTAACGTAACTAGCGTTACCTTTCTTTGTTAATATTGTTACGTGTTTTGCCCATAATCGTCATCCCACTCAAAGGGAATTAAAAAGCTTCCCAGACTTTTCCAAGTTCCCCAGGTGGTTTTTTAAGTTTTTTTTCACAGTAGTGATTATCATGCGACTATCCTCTATCATGCTGCGACAAATTGTTACATTTCATTCCCTTCATGCATTCTCTCACCAAAGTACACATTTATAAATTCTTTAAGTAATCTGTCTTTATAAAATTACCTGCTTTTCATTAATAACAACTAAATGTGCAAATTATTTTTCATACCATAATTCCACGAATTTTTGTGACTACTACCCAAAAAAATTTGTAAATACATTTCCACCGAAATGGGCCACATATGTAAGAAAAAATATGTCAGTTGATTAATTTCATTTTTTTTTAAATACAATACAGCTAAGCTTAACGGTGGAATGACTTCTGTTCTGAGAAACATGTTGCACGAGAACTAACAGACAAAGGACTTTGATCCACTGTTTGGTTGATTCTCTGAAGTGTTTCTCCAAGCAGGAGTGTGTCAAGACATTATGCTTATCTGCTCCACATTACAACGGTCTGCAGAAATTCAACAAAAATTTAATAACACACAATTTTTAAAATTCAATTTTGCATCTTTTCTAGGGAATAATGTAATGCAATTGAAAATAAGATCTACCAAATTCTAGGTAGGCAGTAATTGCAAATAAAAGTTTGAAATCTGAAGACAGACAAGTTTTTTGGCAAAATAAAGTATTTCTTGATTTTAAAAAAGGGGGGGGCAATTTCCCCTGAGTTTCGGAACCATTTAAAAATTCCCTGATAATCCCAGGTCATGTGGGAACCCTGTGATTGCAAATGAAAGATTTCTCACACTAAGATCCCACATCAGCAGAGTCTTTACTTATAAAATTGCCCAAACGTATCAAGTCTGACAGCTAAGCTATTCAGATGGCTTTAAATTTTAACCAAAAAGCTAACAGTCATTTGGAGAGTGCTGGATGAAATATGCCTTTAAAGTAACCTCACTGCAGTCATAAATTCTCTAAACCAAACTTTCTCACAAACTATGAATATTTCTTACTAATAATTTAACATTTTGTAATATGATACAGTATTGACTAGGGGTAGATGAACTCCCCAAATTTTGAGGCACCAGCTCCTTTTTTTTCTAGAGACCTGAGGAAACAAAAACTACACATGCGAAACTGTGACCTTCAATAGTCAAATTAATGTATAATTTATGACTACTAAACTTGCGGTGTTAATATAGAATAAAAATACCAACATTTCTCACAATCAAATATTTATTTTATATCAACTATGGTTAGCAATATCGGATCAGCTACGCATAAATCGGCCTAGTTTCTATCTTCAAAACTATCCACCTTAATGACTTCTTCGAACAAAGCAGCTGTAAAAAATTCCATTGAGTTTGTCAATCAGCTAAAATGACATCAATACAATGATCAATTCATGTTATCCTTCGATGTGAAATCCATGTTCACAAGTATCCCACGGAGTGGAGCCCTCGAATCACTGAAAGCAAGTCTCACTGAACATCATTTCAGCCAACCGGAAGTAGAAACTCTGAGATTAGTCGAAATTTGTATCAGAAAAAACAGTTTCCTTTTTCGTGGAAGATTTTTTTAACAGACGGAAGGCCTTGCAATGGGTAGCCCACTGTCACCTATTTTCTGTGGATTCGATATGTAGATGACACTTTTGTTCTCTGGAATGATATGAGCTCGGAAATACCCAAGTTAGTTGAACTTATCAATTCAGTTGATCCTTATGTACAGTTCACATGTGAGACTGAAAATAACGGCTGCTTACGATTCCTTGATGTCCTTGTATCACACTCTGAACGATCCTTTAAGTACAACAGTTTATTGAAAACCATTTGCTGTTTCCTTACACCCACATGCAAAATCAAATAACCCATGGAAACAAAAAATCTCTGCCTTCTACACATACGTATGTCATGCAATACACATATGCTCAACTGAGGATTCCTTGCAGAAAGAGCTTGCTTTTCTTAAATGAATTGCAGTATGCAGAGTATATAGCCCTTCTGTTACAGACAAAGCTGTCCAAAAATTTTGGAAACCTAAGCCTGTCTGCTCGCTCACGCCAATAGACTTCCCAATACGAAAGCATTGGGCGGTTATTCCGTTAGCTCCTTAGATTTGCTTTAAAAATTCTCAAAAGTTTTAATTTCAAAATTATTTACAAGCGCATAAACAAGATGAAGTTTCACGGATCAAAAGACTACAGCAAAGACGTGGATTCCTGGGGAATTTATCAGATACCTTGTGAATGTGGACTTTCATATATAGGACAGATGTGCAGGGCTTTAAATTTTCGTGTTTAGGAACAAAAGAACTACATATGGAAATATGAACTGAAGAAGTTGTCTATAGCCCAACATTGTCGTGAAAATAACCATAAATTTTTGTTTGGAAACACAACTCTTATTGATAAACCTGATTCGACTATCAAGCTTAATATATTAGTTGCTTTCCACATATACAGGAACTCTTCATGCCTTGTCAACGACATGACATAGACTCCATTTCTTTCAAGTGCATGGAAACAACTCGCCAAAATCCACGACTGTCAGAACTCTGATGATGTCACAATGATTTAAATCCTAGTTGTAAATGCATTTATGGCACCTCTATTCATAGTGATTGTGGAATAGCTTTTTTACGGGTCTTATACAGGTTATTTTTCATCAAAGTTGGTTGTCAAATTTTCGAACTAAAGCCTAGTTCGTCATCAGGACTATGTCACTGGAGTAGTTGCTGCCACTCAATTGGAAGAGTCCATCCGCAATTATCGTTAATTGTGGTACTTCTTCTTCTTGCTATTTCGATCCCTTCTTCTAGTTTCCTCTTTACTAAGTTTGACTGGTGGGCGATTATTTTCACTGAGTCCCAATTTATGGAGTGTCCACTTGCTTGTATATGTTTGTCTAGCCCTGTTTTGTTCCCAATGTTCCTAATGGCTGCTTGGTGTTCTTTCATTCGGACCTTAATACTTCTCCCTGTTTCTCCTATATAGCTGAGTCCGCAGTTACAGTCGATGCAGTAAATTACTCCTTCCTGCAATTGGATGTCCAATTCTTTCTACTTTAAAGCTGGCAGGAATTTCTTTATTTTGTTATTAAGATCTGGAGCTAGCCTGATATTATATTTTGCTCCGATCCTTTTCAGGAAATATTGGCAGAAAACAATTACCCCTCCCCATATGTTGAGAAAATATTTAAACAAGTGCCAAAAAAGAAGCAGGAGAAAACCAACTTCAAATTCACCAGCAAAATTACGTACCACAAGGGACTTTTCGAGAACCTGAAAAGGATCGGAGCAAAATATAATATCAGGCTAGCTCCACATCTTAATAACAAAATAAAGAAATTCCTGCCAGCTTTAAAGCAGAAAGAATTGGACATCCAATTGCAGGAAGGAGTAATTTACTGCATCGACTGTAACTGCGGACTCAGCTATATAGGAGAAACAGGGAGAAGTATTAAGGTCCGAATGAAAGAACACCAAGCAGCCATTAGGAACATTGGGAACAAAACAGGGCTAGACAGACATATACAAGCAAGTGGACACTCCATAAATTGGGACTCAGTGAAAATAATCGCCCACCAGTCAAACTTAGTAAAGAGGAAACTAGAAGAAGGGATCGAAATAGCAAGAAGAAGAAGTACCACAATTAACGATAATTGTGGATGGACTCTTCCAATTGAGTGGCAGCAACTACTCCAGTGACATAGTCCTGATGGCGAACTAGGCTTTAGTTCGAAAATTTGACAACCAACTTTGATGAAAAATAACCTGTATAAGACCCGTAAAAGCTATTCCACAATGATTTAAATGTTTACGCTCCATTCATCCTGATGAAGCCAAGCCAGACACCCTGCGAAACTATAGTCGATATAAAATAAATATTTGATTGTGAGAAACTTTGGTATTTTTATTCTATAGTCAAATTAATGCATTATTTCTCAGATATTGTTCAATGATTTAGTGAAAAATCCACAGCTAAAACTAGGGAACATTTATACTGTGGAACCTTGATTATACGTTTTTCTAGGGCACAGGTGGGCAACCAATTTTTCTAATGCAGCCACAGCTGTGGCAAATGAGAAATCAAATTTGCCACACCATGTAAAAATTGCAAAATGTTTTTTTTTTTAATTATTATTTAAAACAACACACACTGTTTGAACAAGTTTATTCAAAACATGTACACTCGGACTGTTCAGTTACAACTGCCTCAGACGCAAATGATAAAAATTTGTTCAAATTGAAAATGTAAGGCAATTTAATGTGAAATTTGACAATCCTTTTTTTTTTTTTTTTGGTCTGACAAGTTGCACAAACATTGGCTGAATATCCGAACTCGGTGCACATCTTAGTTTGTTCCACCTCCCAATTATCCACTTAATTCTTAGTTCTGTTATGAAGAAATTAACTCGTGTACCAAAAGCTATTAAATCGAAAACAAATGCTGTGCCATGTTTATACCTTTTACTTCTTCTCATCCAATGTCGTAAACAAAAATTATCTGCTTTTCATTTTCTTATTAATCGTGCATTCACACACTCGTCCACACAGGATCTCCGGGACCAAGAGATAGCTAGGATTAAACAGTTTGCCTTGACTTTCGGTTACCCTCGTCACATGACTGATCACTTGATTGTTAAGAAATCAATGGGCCGACCCGCAGACAGCTTTGCTTGCAGATAAATTAGACTACCAATTTGTGGGATCCATTCCATATATACCACCTGTATGTAACATCTTAAAGAACATATGTCATAAGTAATACAGACATTTAACGTGGACCAGGAACATCAAACAATGATCTTTGCTCTTTCCACGTTTATAAGTAAGTCACAGAAAAATTCTCATTGGCCACCACCGGGAGTCGAACCCAGGGTCTTCCAGTTACGCACCAGATATGCTTCCGCTACACCACAGTGGCCTCGAATTCCTCCGGACTCGCACACGCTAACTCCAAGGAGCAACCTGCCAAATTGGCTTGGCAGTTAGCGTGTGTGAGTCCGGAGGAATTCGAGGCCGCTGTGGTGTAGCGGAAGCATATCCGGTGCGTAACTGAAAGACCCTGGGTTCGACTCCCAGTGGCGGCCAATGAGAATTTTTCTGTGACTCACTTATAAACGTGGAAAGAGCGAAGATCGTTGTTTGATATGTCATAAGTACAAACTCAAGTTTGGTGTAAGGTCTCGTACTTTATTTAACACTGTTAAAAAGGACAGACTGTGTTGAATGTGTGAACCGTCACGGTGTATATTTGGTTCCACTTAAATCTACTAACCCTGCAGAGCTTGATTCATGTTATGTGGGCTCTACCACTCGTAATTTGGGGTGCCACATTTACGAACATCAGTATAATCTCAGGACGCATTCTGGTGACTACATCTTTGTCGAGACTCTGTTTAAACGGTTTTTACCTACCATGTTGAAATGACACCATTATTCTGGATTTTCCCAGGAATCGTCGATCAACACTTTTCTGTGAAAGTATTCACATATTCGTCAATGGGGAAAGATGCTGTAACGTCAATGGTGAAAGATGCTGTGTTTATCCCCCTTCCTTGGAGAACACTTTTGGGCCAGGTCATGCCCACCAACTATGCTTGTACCCACTGAACTTGATTTGGACTTTGCCGATTATTGTACATGCGCATTAACTGCTATGTGTCTTGTAAAGAATATATAGTGTTCTCCCTAGATTTTTTTACAGCTGGGTGGTACTTTAAAGGACTCCTTCTCCAGCTGGAAAAAATAGGTGATATGTTTTGCTCAATGTTACTATACTTATTAAACATCTTTAGTGGTGTGGTAGGCATTCATGTAGCATAACATGATAAACAACATTAGAAAACTGCACTAAATCATTAAAAAAATAAGTACTTACTAATAAATCATATTCGACACAGATTTTGGCCAGTTTTCATCAATATTTATGGTGTATGTGGGAATAAGTTTCCCTCTCTTATTATTATATGCATTGGAAAAAAGTTGGTTAAAAGAAATTTAGCTGGGCGGCAGAGAAAATAGCTGGGTGGGCCGCCCAGCAAAAAGGCTCCAGGGAGAACACTAATATAGGCTACTCACTTCTGTGCTCACTGCTGCCTTGTTTCTGAGGATGGTGCCATTGTGGCATTGAAAGTTCTTAAATATATACTTATTTTAATTGTACATAGTTTTTTTTATCATTAAAGTGTATCGTGCAGGAGACGGCATTTGTTTTTGATTTAATTCTTAGTTCTGCCTTCAAATCACCCCCTACTCCATCTCTTTGGGAAGAAACTGGCAAACTTTTGAAAAGCAGCAAAAAATATAAAAATCATACACACGAAAAAGACTAAAACACACACTTAAAAACGTTTATTATATTTGCACTTTTAAGGCATTAAACCCCTGCAAAGTGCGCATAGTTTACATGCAATTCATAAATGATATACTATTCAAAAAACACCAATCACTTACCCTAAAGATCATGGTAATTTCCATCCATAACACACTTCCAGCACGTCAATTATCTAATGTTGTTGGCCTTTCAAAGGTTTACAGACATCTTGCTTACGATTCCTTCTTCCGGGGATGAAACATCGTATTTTTTTTTAGCCATATAAGATGTAACTCGTCAATTCCATAAAAACCACACAAGCATACTACTCATTCATACAATTCAATTAAAAAACTATGTACATATTTACACAACATTACATTCCTAGGTGGTTAAACCTTTGTCAACTGAGAGTAACAAAATGCTCCATCTGTTTCAAAACCCCTGCCACTCCCACTGCAAGTGTTTTTAATTGAATTGTATGAATGAGTAGTATGCTTGTGTGGTTGTTGTGGAATTGACGAGCTTATAGTTACATTTCATATGGCTAAAAAAAAAAATATGATGTTTCATCCCCGGAAGAAGGAATCGTAAGCAAGATGTCTGTAAACCTTTGAAGGCCAACAACATTACGATAACTGGCGTGCTGGAAGTGCGTTGTGGATGGAAATTACCATGATCTTTAGGGTAAGTGATTGGTGTTTTTGAATAGTATATCACTTAAAAACGTGTGCAACTAGACGCCACCCAATCAAGGTCGGGTCTAGACTCAAACTGAATGCAGAAATGAAACAAAGAGTTGGGAAAGGGAATGGGGTGGAAGTATTAGATGGCAGTGTGATGCCAATGACTCATTCAGAATGCTTCAAATGTTATGCAGGGAATATCAAGTTACAACCAGCACACAGCATCAGCAAAAAGTTTATTTTACTGTGGTAGCTGGCAAACTCAAATTCCCCACACTTTCATGGATAATTAGGGTAATTGGCAACAGGGTTGCCTACCCCGGTTCTAGGGGATGACCTGAAAAAATTTAAAAAGCATATAAAAGAAATTTCAAAATATTAAATACTATTTTAAAAATTTGAATGCCTCCAAAAAGAAAAGGGGATAGAAACTTTAGATAATGTAAGACAGGCATGAATAACTTATTTGCTGCCCTATTTTGACTTTTGTATTAATTTCTTTATTCTAATTTCATTATATAAATTGGTTAAGAAATTATGAATGATTTCATATTTTCATTATTCAATAAAAAAAAACCTACCTTTGAAATACTAGGTACTATATTCAATACCCCTATTAAACATTCTTTACTCATAAGCAATATTCTTTTCCAGGAGGTTTTTCCAGTACTTAACGTAGCATTAGTGCTGAGTAATATCTACTAATATCTGCTTATTTCAAATTTCTTGAATTCAGAGAAAAAAGGGAACTGAACATTTAGTAAATTTTTAGTTGCATCACCTATTTTATACCAGGTTATGTATAAAGGAATCCTGTATTTTTGATAATATTAAATTCTAATGTATAATTGCTAAAAGCGTACAAATGAATTATGTGTAACCAAATTCAAAAAGCGATAGAAACTACAGTAAAATATCAAGGCTAGGGCAGCATTATGTATAAAAGTAGAAAATACATAACAGAGGTTCCACTGTACTTGTATTCATGGCTGCATTTCAAAATAGGTTTCAATTTCAGAAAGTTCAGCATTGTCTTATGGTGAATCAAATTCAATTAAAACAATAATGAATAAATGCACTCCTAAACACCATGGCACTTAAACTTATATGGTGTTTGCAAAGTATAAAGACCTAACAGTCCACCATTATTTTAAAAATACACTTACCCAAGCAGTCGCCCATCCCTAATTTAGGGTTACTGGTTCCAGGGAAGTGAGACAGCCAGTGCCGTGAGACAAACACCACATCCATGCCTCACTGGGGTTTGAACCCGGGCCCATTTTGGATGAGTGGTCAGAAGCCAGTGCTTAGACCACTGCACCATATTTGATTTTGCACTGAAATATTAACAATTAAGAGATTTTGTTGGATCAAAGTCTTTGACTGAAGGCCTATTTAAAAAAGATCATAAGGTGATAGGGACCAAAATTGGTATTGGCATCTTCATTATTTTGATTTTGTGGTATGTAGTCTAAAAAAAGATGCAAAGAGAAAAATCCATGTAATGTACTTTTTTTTTTTTTAAAGAGATAGAAGCTTCATAATAAAAATCCAAATTTTGAAAAATAAAGTTTTCAGCATACACAAATGGGAAACTAATTTCTCCAAAGAAAATTATCTTCAAATACATGGAAGGTGATACAAATGTAGTCACTGGCACTGATGTGCCATAGTTTCACTGTTATCCATGTAGCAACTCTTTCAGAAAACTTGAAAATTACTTTGCCCTGGAGAAGCAAATTTAAGTTTTCTGAAAGAGTGGCTACATGGACAACAGTGAAAATATGGCACATCAGTGCCAATGACTACATTTATAAAGTTTCCAGGATGCAATTTAAAAACTCAGGAAATCTATCTACCTCTGGTAATGACACTCATTAAAAATGGTTAATCTAAATAGTAACCACTTTATAACTGAACATTTGTCATGTTCTGGGCTACCAGAGAAAAGCATTTGATAAAATCTTAAGGCCTTGCAACATTTTCCTTGAGTGCTCCTTTAGTTTATTCTTTCTTTTTATGTGTATTTGCATATCTTTGGAATGCATGTGCCTTGGCTCTTTGTTATGAAGTAAGATAAAAAGAAAACATACTATGGATTCGTGGTTGCTTTTTTGTCTGCTTGTGTGGCTTGTTGCTGGCCTGCTACTAACTGCCTCGTAAAGAACTGACCTGGTCGACGACCTCCTGTCTATGTTATCAGCTTCATGTTACAGTGGATTTTCATCTGCCTGCCAGTGAGCATCCATGCAGAGTTGCTGCTGGTGTTACTAATTGCCTTGTAATAAACTGCCCTGGTCGATGTCCTCCTGTCTATGCTATTCGTTTCATGTTACAGTGGATTTTCATCTGCCTGCCGTTGAGCATCCATGCAGAGGAAGGTTGGTTGGTTGGTAAATTTTTATGGCACAAAAGCCATGTTTGGCCAAAGAGTGCCAGACACAAGACCATCAAAGAAAGAAGCAGAGGAAGGTGATGTGTGCTGAGTTGCTGCTACTAAATTGCCACGTAATGAACTGACCTGGTTGATGGCCTTCTGTCTATGCTATCCGCTTCATGTTACAGTGGATTTTCATCTACCTGCCAGTGAGCGTCCATGCAAACGAGGGTGATGTGTGCAGAGTTGCTGCTGGTATTATTAATTGCCACGTAATGAACTGACCTGGTCAATGGCCTCCTGTCTATGCTATCCGCTTCAAGTTACAGTAGATTTTTATCTGCCTGCTGGCAAGCGTCCATGCAGAGGAGAGTGATGTGTGCCGAGTTGCTGTTGATACTACTAATTGCCAAGTAATGAACTGACCTGGTCGACAGCCTCCTGTCTATGCTATCCACTTCATGTTACAGTGGATTTTCATAGGCCTACCAGTGAGCGTCTATGCAGAGCATGGTGATGTGTGCCGAGTTGCTGCTGGCATTACTAATTGCCACGTAATGAACTGACCTGGTCGACAGCCTCCTATCTATGCTATCCGCTTCATGTTACAGTGAATTTTCATCTGCCTGCCGGTGAGCGTGATGTGTGCCGAGTTGCTGCTGGAACTGATAACTGTCTTGTATCCGACTGACTTGATCAATGGCTTTCTGCCCATGCTATCCGTTTTATGATACAGTTGGCTTTCATCTGTCTGTTAGTGGACGTTCATGCAGAGGAATGGTATGTGTGCCCAGATTCTGTAGAGACTGATAATTATTGAATTTTCTGCTTTATGCTACAATGCTTGGCCAGGAACTGTTTGTGCCTCTTTTTGTGGGGTAGAGCTTCTCAAGATAAATGTGATATTTTATTTGAAAGCTAATATTTTGTGAAATTAAACAGTTTGACAAATTGAAATTGTGTTGTAAAGTTTTTGAACACTGTCAATATTGAATTTAAGTAACATGTCAACTTCGTTAAGACAGTCCTTCCTGCGGGGAGGGGGTTCGAGCTAATCAGGTTGGGTAGAAGGGTAAACAGTAAAAATATCCCCTGGAAAAAATACTGCGGAAAACTGAAAAGCGGTAAAAATACCCCCAGAACAAATGGTTCACTGTGATGTGTGGCAGTGTTCTGGTGTGGCAATTTACCGGCAACCCTGCCACACATCTTTCAGCAACTTGGAAAATTGCCACGTTTTTCATTAAGGGGTCGGGCACAAATTGCTGTTCCTCTGAAGAACACTTTTAATGTGTGGCAATTTTTCCAGTGGGACAGTTTCCCAAGGTGCCTAATGAGGGGAAGGAACTCTTTTGTTCGTCTGAATTTTCATGCCGGTTCATACAAGTTTATAGGGCACCTGGCCACAAAAGTTGGGGGGGGGGGGTTAAAGATTGCCATTTCTAGGTCTATATTGAGAACTGAATTGGGAACTCCAAACGAATTTCGAGAAAACGTTCCATGTAAACCAAGCGAGAATTGTACTTTAATTTGAAGAAATAAATTGCTTAGGATCCAAGGTACACTTGGTTTGGGAGGGCTCTACCCCTAACTTCCATAATACTATATTCTGGGCTACTGGAGTCTGTCAGTGTATTCAGGATGTTCCCCTTAAAGCGTCCGCGAGGTCCATGAGCTTGGGGGGGTCCCCCAAAATGTTAAACAGGGTTCATACCCTCTTCTGTGAAAAAAAAAATAATAATAATAAGGACTTTCTAAAGACCTACACTCCTATTCATATTTTGCAGCATTGGAATATCACCAGGTGTGTGTATGTATATAAACATATGTCAGGGATTGAATAGCACTAGTGGCCATTTTGGCCCCAAATATAAATTACTTTACCTGCAAAGAACCAAATGAAATACATGCCTGGGGGGAGGACAAGAAGGAGACACAGAGACAATGAAGCAAGGTCAGTTGAGTAGAGCAGTAGACACTAGATAGATCAGACCACCAGACAACTGACACCATAAATTGTGACTCCAAACAGAACCCCCTCCCTTGACCTTTGCTTTGACCCTCTGACCACTGGAAAAGACACGCAACACAGATGTTGATCCCACTGGTAAGGTCACCCAAGGTAAGTCATGCAGGCTACAATGAGAAAAGTGTGTGTGGGGAGGAAGGGTGTTGTTGAAGGGAGATCATCTCTAAGAACATTCCAGGGGATTATCTCCCTTCAATGAGCAAGAAGAAAGCTCCCCTGGTGAATGGGTTAGCACATTTACAGACACACAAACAAAAACTGGGGCTGGGTTGTGATCCCCACTACCGCAATGCAAAAACAAGACAGGGGAAAAAAAAATAAGCTCTTGTTTTAAAAAATCTGGACTTTTTAAGGGCCTTAGAAATGAAAATCAGAAATAAGGAGTTCTTAAGGACTTTTAAGGACCGTACGAACCTTGGTTAAAATGGACGTACAGCTGTAAACATTAGTACCATGCTTTATATAATGATTCTCTACACTACCACAATTTTTTAAGAGGGTGGAGTGAATTCACCCTCCCTCCCAGTTTCTAAGAGCTCTTCAGGGGTAACATCGAGGATACACTGACCGACTCTAGAGGTCCAGAATGTAAAATTACGGAAGTTAGGGGTAGAGCCCTTCAAACCAAGCACCTCATATCCCTTTTTCAGACTTCACCAAATTTCTGGGGAAGGGCATACATAGTCTGCCACTAAACACAACTTGAAGCATAGAAATTGCAAGCAAATCCTTTACCTTGAACACTTCTCTGTACTCTTAGAAACTGTTATTAACAAACAAAGAAAGCATCGAAGGTAACTGCAAAAATGTTTGATAATGGGAGATGTGAGTGTTTGATCTGCTGGGGGTATTTTTTCCAAAGCAGAAGAAATACCCCCTGTCCAATGGATTTCAGTTGATTGCACAAGTAAATCGCCTTAGTATTACTGCAAGAATGACTTGCTTTCATTCTGTTTCACTGCATGCAGTTTATGCGTGTAGACTGTTATTAACAAACGGAGGTGTCGAGGTAACTGCAAAAAATGCACGATGTTGGGAGATGTGAGTGTTTGATCTGCTGGGGGTATTTTTACCGCTTTTCGGTTTTCAGGGGTATTTTTACCTACATCCGTGTAGAAGAGTAGTGCAGCTTGGACCGTCGCAACATGAACATTTCATGTTCAGATCTTTACACAACAGTCATTTGGGGAATGTTAGATGTAATATGATGCCTTAAGTAATCTGACTGCACAATCACTATTTCTCAAAAACAACCTTTGGTACAAAACTATAAGAACGTTTTTCACGAGAAATTACACTTTGTAATCTGATATGGTGATGTGACACACGTCAAAATGGTTAATGTAAATGGTAACCACTATAACTAAACATGAAAATTTTATATTTAAATCTGCACACACGTTAATATTTTAATAAAAATGGTAGAACTTCTTTTCTTACAGCACTGAAAAGAATCCAATAATGAGTTGATTTCGATAATAAATGACAACGAAAACAGAGCTTGAAATCACCTTACAATAAAAGTGAAACCTTCCTCACAACCTAAGAATCATAATTTTGGATCCTCAATATAATGGTTACTTATGATTCCGATCCTGTCAAAATAATTAAAATCTAGAATTCATTCAGATCACTAAAAGTTAACCAAGACAAATATATATATATATATTCTGTGTAACACCGGAGGTAATTGAACACCCGACGATGCGATACCATAAATCATTTATAATAAACATTTTTCGCTAAATATCCAAATGACAATTCCTACGAGGTAAATATCTTAATCTCATTTGACTACTGGAAAAAGGTAAAATCACTTACTAAATTGTAAATCGATACCAGACTTTAACTCACAACTAATTACTTCATTGACAACTCCAACTCAACGCAAGCCAAATAACATCCTAAGGTAAGCACATGTCTGCATGCATGTGTGTGACACTGTTTTGGAAACATCTGATTTATCAGAAAACTCTGATTGGTCAGCTTAGCCACCTAGAGGACGAAAGAGTTTCAAGAAGAGTGGATAACTGAGACCTTTTCTGAACAACATATTCACATGATCTGAGCAGTGACAACCAAGGATTTTTTTTTCAAACTAGTTAACTTTTTTATGGGATTTATCTAGGTAAATTCTTAAAGTTTCTGCAAATCCCCTTCCCCCTTCAACCTAAGAATCATAATTTTGGATCCTCAATATAACGCTTAGACAGACACGTTAGAGAAACCGGACAACGCATGGACTGGGACTCTTTGACTATCATTAGACATCAATCTAACTTCCTGAAGCGAAAATTGAAAGAGGGACTTGAAATTGGAAAATACCATAACTTCATCATTAATGACTGTAAGGTAAGCTGACCAAAAGTCCCCAATTCTTGAGGACAGTCCTCGAATTTAGTTTACTGTCCTCAAAAACGTCTGATGACTTTGGGGACGCAATTGTCTTCAAATTTTGATGTTTGTCCTCAAATGTCCTCGAATTATGCACTTCCTCATTAGCTTGTTAGATTTCTAATGAAAAATGTTCTTAAAAGTAGTTTTCGTTGTACTAATTTTCTGACATGCTTCTTGTGAAAACAAATTTTGACTTTTTTTTTTCTTCTTCTTTCCGAGTTTAACGACCACCGCGAGCAACTCTGAGGACTATAAGCAGTCACCTGTCTCTAATTTGGAGACATTCGTTCTAGGGAAAAGAGAAAGAGCAAGTGCTGTAAGACAAACACACCATCCATGTCTCAGTCGGGATTCAAACCCGTACCCACATATACGAATGGTCAGTGGCCAACACTAGGACACTGAACTACTGGCGCGGTCAAATTTCAACTGTACTTGATCTAAGCTTCTCCCAAAATTTTGGCAAAATAAAAATTTGGTGTGCAGCTTGATTTTAATGCGGCACATTTACAAGGTAAAGCATTTCACTTTTGCTAATATGTTCTGGCCATCATAATTCTACTTTGTCAATACAAATTACCAACATTTTACAAGATATGTCCTTTTAAGACACAAATTTTCATGTGTAATATTACACTTATTGAAGCAATGCAGCTTTGTGACAAAAAAATTTGCATGTTTATTTTGAGTATTTTTTTTGAAGGTTTAACGACCACCGTGAGCAACTCAATCGGCTATAAGCAGTGACCCGTCCCTAATTTAGGGTCACTGGTTCCAGGGAAGGGAGAGAGCCAGTGCCGTAAGACAAACACAACATCCATGCCTCACCGGGATTCGAACCCGGACCCCTTTCGGACGAATGATCAGAGGCCATCGCTTAGACCACTGCGCCACTGGGGCGGCTTATTTTGAGTATGTATATATCCCTAAATGAACTGCCGATTTGGGGTCGCCACGCCCTTTTGTCCTCAAATCAGTGTTCCGATATCTTGTCACCTTACCAATGGCCATGCCTTGCCATATATACATATATATCGCTTTAAATTCATACTAAACCTTCCCTCAAGGGAGGGGTGGGGAGGTCCGGAACCGAGGACCATCCCTTTGGTTATGCCTACGGATACCATTCAGCCCATAATGAGCAGGTGTAATCAAAGTCGCCGCCCCGGTGGCGCAGTGGTCTAAGCGATGGCCTCTGATCATTCGTCCGAAAGGGGTCCGGGTTCGAATTTCGCTGAGCCAAGGATGTTGTTTTTGTCTTACGGCACTGGCTCCTTCCCTTTCCTGGAACCAGTGACCCTAAATTAGGGACAGGCGACTACTTATAGCCCATTGAGTTGTTCACAGTGGTCGTTAAACCTTCAATCAAAAAAATAAATTGCCGCCCCGGTGGCGCAGTGGTCTAAGGCGTTGGCCTCTGATCATTCGTCCGTAAGGGGTCCGGGTTCGAATCCCGGTCAGGCATGGATGTTGTGTTTGTCTTACGGCACTGGCTCTCTCCCTTCCCTGGAACCAGTGACCCTAAATTAGGGACGGGCGACTGCTTATAGCCCATTGAGTTGCTCACGGTGGTCGTTAAACCTCCAATCAAAAAAAAAAAAAAAAAAAAGAAATAAATTAATAATAATAATCAGAGTCACATGACACCCGGTAGTTCAGTTTTCAGGGAAGGGAGAGATTCGGCGCTCATTCTATCATTCTATCCACACAGTGTTGGATTTTTGTTGTCAAGTCAACTGTGATGTTGGCAAACAAACACCTTGCAACCCAGGTTATGGGTTCTAAATTTGCTTCACGTCAGTTGCCAGTTTCGGTTTCAGTTTTCGTTGGGGATTAGTGATGGATGTGTTGTCTAGTATTCTAAGGTAAGTAGGAAATCGTAGGTTTAAGTGATTTAATCTTTCAGCTGCATTTCCTTTGTGTAATTTGTTCTTTCATTCGGAAGTGCTCTGATTAAAATCAACAAGCACCACCCATATCTGTAGTACGGAATGCCACTGCATGTACTGAATATGGCGTAGTGTACTTTGGTGTTACATTAGTTGAGATAAATTGAAATCGTATGATACAAGAAATAGTCTTTTAACTCATATATGTATCGGCATACCTTGTGCGAATAATTTCAGTTGTAGAACTTCTCTAGCAGTAGGTAAACTGATTTTCAAATATATCAGTCTGGTGAATGTAGCAACTTTAATCTCAAACTTTTTAAAGCGGGATTTTTGGAAGAGTGTGGTGTACCGTTGTTAATAATTCCTATTGGCCTTTTCTTCCAGTTTAATGTGCAGGTATGAATTAGCAAAACATTAATCCTCACTTGGTTTTTGCAGTGGAATCTTAAGTCATTCTATGTTTCAAATAACAGAATAAAATGTAAGACAAAAGTAATTTATTTAATATTTTTAAAGTGATTCATTGTTCGTTTTTGTTCTCCTTCGACATGACAAATCCTGTTCTTAGGCATGTTTTTAATTGCTGATTTATATGTTTCATCAAATAAGTTTTCAGTTGTTGACTAGTTTCTAGATATATATATATATAGAAGTCCACAGCAGTATCAAGTGTAATTAACTCATTGTATACCGAACATTTAAAAAGTTTTCACATTGTTGGTGGTGGCGACCAGATGTGTTATTAAAAGCAGGTGCACAAGTCATGCATGGTGCCGCCCTGGTGGCGCAGTGGTCTAAGCGATGGCCTCTGATCATTCGTCCGAAAGGAGCCTGGGTTCGAATCCCGGTGAGGCATGGATGTTGTGTTTGTCTTATGGTGCTGGCTCTCTCTCTTCCCTGGAACCAGTGACCCTAAATTAGGGATGGGTGACTGCTTATAGCCCATTGAGTTGCTCATGGTGGTCGTTAAACCTCCAATCAAAAAAAAAAAAAAATCAAGTCATGCTGGATATAGGTTATAAATCATCAGTGTTTCAGATAACATAATATAAAAAAATGAGAAACAAAATGTCATGAAGAAATATTTCATCACTAGTACATTGTAGGTGTATGTGAATGTCATTAATGACACAGAAGCAGAGTATTTTCACTGTTTCATACATAGCCATGTCCTCAGAAAACTTGCAAATTGTATTGCACTGGAACAGAAATTGAATCTACATCTCTCAGAAGGAGATTGAAGCAGCCAGGTTTAATTTCCATTCCAAAGCAATGAGATTTTTAAGTTTTCTGAAAAGATGGCCTCGTGAAAATACGGTAACTTGCTGAGCCAATAATGATATTCACATATACCTGCCATGCATTGAAGAATGGTTTTTTCTTTGTAATATATTTACTATTAATTTCTGTATTATAGGCTGTAATTAAAACTAGTGTTTTATAAATACATTTCATGTTTAGTTAAAGGGAGGGAACAGTGGAGTAGGCATGTAGTACTTTAGCCTGAAGCTTTTAAAAGGGGGCTTACATAGTGAAGAAGTATAAGTCATTGATTTTGGTTCTGTGTTCAAGAGAGGCAGATTGAAGAAGAAAGATAAGGCACCATTCACATACTGAATTCTGCCCATTAACACACGGCAAAGCACGTTCTATGCGTAAGCCTAAGTCGGCAAGAGCTGATATCCAGCGGTTGCATTGAGGTGGAGAGATGTATGAGTCTGTGTATCATATATTGAAGTAGAGAGTCTTTTGTGTCATGAAGTTTACGAAGAACATTAGAGACGAAATTCGACGCTCACAGGATTTTAGTTTGTACAGAAATAACTCACCGTAGTGGCTCAATGATAACACATACATATATACACCTGAAGTTTGAAACCACGATGTACAAGGTATTCCAAATCATTGTTTTCTTCATATAGAAAGCATTTCAAGGTAAAAACTAGCATTTTCATTTTCTCTGCTTAATTAAAAACTTTTAACGGCAGTTGGACTTCGGTCCAATATAAAAAATATAATTTTTGAAGACTACCAGGCTCTGCTGGTCTACAATAACTATGAATATTGGCTCAACAATGGCATGCGTATGCGTGCAGCTGACGATAGTGACTATAAATTAAAAGATTTTTTATGAGTCATTATGCTCTTCTCATGGTACAAATTTTAATGAAGAAAACCTTTTTAACTTTTGTTTTAACTGCAATTTTTTTTTATTGATGGCTAAATGTAGGTTCTATGAAGTATCTTTAAGAGAACAGACTGCACTTTACCATTTCGTCGACTGAAGAGGCGGTTAAATCACGAGGTGTTTTTAACTACAACAAGAAGTTTTTAACTCTGGTCTCTTTGCAAGAAACGAATATGACGAAACACTATTAATTATAAATGTTCTATTTTTTTAATGCAGTTAATAATGTATGTACTACAGATGTGCCGTTCAATGAAAATGTATATCTCGACGAATTGATGACATAAAGAAAAAAATTGAAAACAACAAGAAGCAAGACTCAAGGTAAATACATCTCTTTATCTACAACACTAACACAAGAGTAATAAGAACTAACCAAAAAAAAAAAAAAAAAAAAACTGTATGGCTGTTCCAACAAAGGTCAAATAAATTGTGATGAACAGAACTTTTGACAGTTCATGTCATAATACCTAAAACCTATGTACCACATAATAGAAATACATGATAAGTTTAACGAATAAGTAACTCTCATAGGGTTATATACATTGAATGGTTCAGTTGGATTTTTACTTGTGTGACTTTTGTTCTGTTGGAAAAAAAACAAACCCTGGCTTTTCTAAAGGAAGTTCAATCATTTTAATGGGTGTATATACTGATACTGTCCACATAATCTGTTATTCAGATTACTGACATGAAGGTGCTGACCCTTTTTCATGAGCTTCTGGCTACTCATAACTTTATTCACATGTTTATTCTAACCTGTTACCACTTGTAGATGACACACACCTAGCTTCCTTTATTTTCATACTATTATTTTTAGTAATTAATGACATCATTGAACTCCCAAATGTTAATCACAGTGAAAAAATGTTTAATTACAAGTTTTATAGAGGTAAATTATAATACATTTGTTGGTCAAATTTTCGAACTATAACCTAGTTCATTGTCAGTACTCTCACTGAAGTAGTTGTTGCCAATCAGTAGCAAATTATTGTTAAGCTTGGTAGCTCTTCTTCTTGCTATTTCCGTCCTTTATTTTCCTCCCATTGCACATTAAAAACATCCAGTGTATCTGTTTCTTTACATACATGTAAGAAACAGATTGGGTTATTATTATTGCAATTTTCAGTTTTTTCGATAAGTATAACTTCTACTTATCAAAAAAACTGAAAATTGCAATAATAATAACCCAATGTTGCCAGACCCATGGAAAAGCATAATAACAATAGAGAAGAAACTATTTCAAAAATCAAAAAATAAACATAATAGTATTAAAAAGAAACATAATTTTGAATCAAATTTCAAAGATCGCCAACAGATGGAAGCACAGGGAAAAGGAACAGATGGAACCTAAGGTGCAAGAATTCATCTGTCAAGGTTGGCATGTATCGTTGTTCAATTTACGCTAAGTTGCTATGAACATACTTTTTACGTGGCTACGATATTTTAATTCAATTGACATTAAATGTCCGTAAATACTGTTTCACACGTTATGCAAGTTCAGCTATCGGGAGATTGCAAAAGGACGTTAACATAGTATTGGCAATTATACTTGACTTCAATTGCCAATACTATGTTAACGTCCTTTTGCAATCTCCCAATAGCTGAACTTGCATAACGTGTGAAACAGTATTTACGGACATTTAATGTCAATTGAATTAAAAATGTCAAGGTTGGTATTGACCGAAGCAAGTAGACACCATTTCTGCTGAGGATGCCGTGGTAGCCACACGAGTGAAACGCGTACAGTTGGTTCGTGACAATGCGTAGGCCTAAGATGGAGAGAGTTAATGCACAGTGGTTGTTATAGAAGATAGAAATGTGCGAGTCTTTATGACATCTGATGAAACAACATTCCTACTAAACAGTTTATGATGGATAAAATAACGACTACTGGAACTCAACCTTATGGAAGTATAAGAAACGCCGACTCAGAGACGACATGGAAGCTCATATGACTGGAAATTGCAACTACAGTATGTAAATATGGTTTTAATAAGTTATCCGTGTTTCCTCATAGTGCGTGTATCAATATAAATAATCAAAATTTTAAATCTTCTTTTAACCTCAAGAATTTTAATGACAGCTGGACCTGAACCTTATGAAGAACTTTTTGAAGACACAGACTAAGTTTTCAGTTGAACTTGATGTGAAGAGGACATAACGTTGCAAAGTCTTTTAACTGCAATAGAAGTTTTTAATTCTTAAATTTGTGTATTATCCACAGTATGAATAAGATACAATATTTTTCTTATTAACCTCTTTAGTCTTTCATAGAACTGGTAATATAAGTGAGAAAAGTACGTCCCGCAGAAAATATGTAAGTCATCCATCGAATTAGTGATGTGAATGGGAAATTAAGAATGAGCAAGACTCAAGGCAAATAAACTTCTTTATTTGAACCAAATAACAACATAAAAGCAATGAGAACTAACAAATGTGTAAGGCTCCTGTAATGAAGGCTTAAAAAAAAAACCCAAAAAAACTGCGATGAACAGAATAATTTGACAATTTTTGTCACAGCATTAAAACCAATATGCCACGTAATAGAAACGCCTGATGAGAGGAACTAATAGGTACCTCTCACAGAAGTGTATATACAAGAATGTTGCAGTTGTTTTCTTACTATTCTCTTACTATCTCTCACTCCCCATCCCGTGCTTGGCAGACATACATCTCCTGGGCAAATGCTGTCTTTTATCTCCTTCCCTTGCCACCTTTCAATAACTTAATCTCTGTTTAGGGCTTATTTTGCATCTAGAAACATCTTAACTACCATGCCAGAAGAAGTTGAAAAACATTTAAAATGGCTATCATGAAAAGACAAAACAAGGAAGAATTGGCTCATATATCTGACATAACAGGTAAAATTTCAAATTTTTGGTAGTTACTTTAATTTTTACATTCATTAAATGTTTTATGCATTGTAGATCTTACTCATTATCTTGCTAGCTGTAGTTTTCATTTAACAAGTCTTATCCTGAAGCTGGATTCAGGAGTGGCTACAGCACAATAGATCATATCCACGTACTGAGAGAACTAATTGAAAGAGCGAGGGAATATGAACTTCCATTGTGCATGGCTTTTATCGATTATGAAAAAGCCTTTGATTCGGTGAAACCATCAGCAGTTACAATGGCTCTTAAAACCTGCGGTATTGAAGATGCATACATTAATATTATTAATAACATCTATGAAAATGCAAGTGCAAAGATTCGGCTGTTTGAAAATACAACACACGTAAAAATTGGAAAGGGAGTGAGACAAGGTGACACCATATCTCCGAAACTCTTTAATGCCACATTGGAGGGTGTTTTTCAGTTGCTGAGCTGGGAAAACAAATGGATAAAGATTAATGGAGATTATCTAACCCACCTTCGTTTTGCTGATGACGTAGTCATTTTTGCAACTACCCCATCAGAGCTGCAGAGTATGATCCAGGAACTTGCTGACAAGAGTAAAGAAGTGGGATTAAAAATGAACTTTCAGAAGACAAAAGTGATGTTCAATGCTTTTACAAAAAATGAAGATTTATCGATTGATGGAGAAAAGCTGGATATAACAGACACGTACGTTTATCTTGGACAGCAGATATCAAGTGAGGGTCACATTGATGAAGAAATTAATCGGCGTACAAAACTTGCCTGGAGAGCTTTTGGAAGAAACAGCATAATTTTCAAGAGCAATATGCCATTATGTCTTAAAAGAAAAGTGTTTGATCAATGCATCCTTCCAGTGTTTACGTATGGTGCAGAGACGTGGACCTTAACTAAAAGAGACATACAAAGGCTGCAGACAACTCAAAGAAGCATGGAGAGGTGCATACTTGGTGTAACCAGGAGAGATAAGAAGAGGAACTCGTGGATCCGAAAAATGACAAGAGTGGAAGACATCATGATCAGAGTTAAATCCCTGAAATGGCAATGGGCTGGACGTACTGCCAGAAGGACAGATCATCGATGGACAGCCGAAATTTTAGATTGGATTCCAAGGGACAGGAAAAGACCCAGAAGAAGACCACATGGGAGATGGGTGGATGAAATTCGAAAGTATGCAGGGGTGACATGGAGGAGACTGGCGCAAGACAGACCGTTGTGGAGGAAACTTGGGGAGACCTTCGTCCAGCAGTGGATTGATAATGGTTGACAATGATGATGATGATGATTTACTCTCAATTAATTGATAGTTTATTGATAGAGCTATTTTTGGCATAATATATGCCAAAAAAAAGTAGCTCTGTTTTCATTTGCCTGGTTATAACTAAGTTTGCATATATCGAATGTTGTTGCCTTTTCCTTCAACTTTGTTATATATGGGTTCGACCGCATTATCAAAATGTTCTCTAAATTTCAGTGATTAGCTTAGCTTCTCAAAGCATGATCATCTGCCAAATCAAAGCTATTCATTCCTACTCTGATTAATAGTAGTGAATCTACGATATCTAACATCTCCATTTTCAGTGATCATGGTACGTAACTCACCCATCACACATTTCACACAAGACTTTCAGTTCATGATACTCATTATCTTTCTTCTCTTAAACACACTCCCAAATCTTTCTCTACTTTCCAAATAAATTCTCTTAGCATTTCATTGTTCATTCTTGCAACATGGCTAAACCACCTCAAGGTTTTACTGACTACATTTTGCTTCACATTGCACATCTGCAACACATCTTTATTCCACACAAGTTCAGAATAAATCTTGCTTAAGTAATATCTCTGAAGTGAACAAACAACTCTTGTGTCTCTTCTGCAGCATTTGGGTTTCACTATGATATATCAGAGTAGAAACCATTGCACTTGCATACACAGCTCAGAACATTTTTGATACCTATCAGCATTGTGAAATCCTCCTAACTGAGGCACCTATGAATTTTAAAGCCAAACTCACTTGCCTACTAATTTCACGATCTAATCTGTTTTCCCTGTCAAACGTGTTTCTTAAATACACAAACCATGTTGTTTTTCATAGTGCTTTGTATTAGTTCTTACAAATAAATTTGTGTTTTGATTCTGTTAATGAAGCTCATTTTGAAATACTGGTTTTCTAGTTGATTAAGTTAATAACTAAATTATAATGTTTAATGGGTTTTCTTAGGAATTTTTTTAAAATTAAGCTTGCAAAGTTTTGGAGAAAATTCTTCTCAGACAGTTAGTTGTCACTTGTTTTTCTTTCTGTTACTATCATGGTTATGGTTATTTTTCATGATATCTTGCCAGATGTTAGATAGCACTTGACAAAACTTTTCAGTTGGTGATGATGGGATCCTGCTTCTCAATTTCGGTCCCTTTTAATTGTCTTTTTAAGAAGTTGTTTTGAATGCTGATGGCCTATTTAGCGAATCCCAGTCCATGTTGTGACGAGTTTCTCTAACGGGCCTATCTAAACCTATTTCGTTGGAGCGCTTTTTTATAGCTGCTTTATGTTCTGCTGTTTTGAGTTTTAAGTCTGCAACCTGTCTCTCCTATATAAGACCACAACAACATTTTACATCATAGATTTCTCCTTACATTTTAAAAATATTATCTTTTTGAACTATCCTTGGTAAATCTTTTTTACTTTGTTTTCTAAACTTGAAGTTAGTCATATACTTCTTGCTAATTCTTTTTAATGACTCAAAATAAATTTTTGTAGTAAGTAATTTTCCTACTGAATTTTATCTCTTCTTTTTGAGAGTTCTTCTTTACTAAACTATTCTAAAATTTGCTGTCTTAATTTCAAAAAAATTCCTAGTAAAACCCATAAAGCTTTATAATTTAGTTATTATTTGCTGTCTTAATTTCAAAAAAATTCCTAGTAAAACCCATAAAGCTTTATAATTTAGTTATTAAAATAAGTTTGCATATTTTTGGTAGAAAATGTTGTTAGATAGTAAAGAAATATGAGTATTATAAATGCATGACGTACCTCCCCTTTCAAAAGTAATTACTGATTCAGCATAAAGTAGATGTGTTGTATAACAGCTTCTGACATTTGTGTTTTTATCATTTTCAGTTTTGACGTATTCCTGTGGGAAATTGTTTTGACGGACGAGTGGACAATTTTTTCATCCAGTTTAAATTTTTTTATGTGTTTTTTTGGTACAAGTGTGAAATAAAGATCAGCAGTGTGCTTACCTTTAAGAATATTGCTATTTAGCTGATTTATCATTCTGTTGTTCATGACGATGGAATGGTAAATCGTCTAAATAGTAGTACTCTTAAAGGCAAGAACACTGCTAGTGTTCAATTTACACTCGTATTTAAAAAACATAAAAAAAAAATTATATATATAAATAAAAAGTAAGTAAAATATATATATATATATATATATATATGTATGTTAGAAGTGTTCTAGTAATGATATTTTTTTGAACTATTTGTTTCCATGCATAAATTTTTGTTGAATGCAGTAAAAGTGTTTCAGCATCCATAGGCTTAAAAAGCTGAAATTTATGGAAAATAATGTGTTGACTACAGTTACATTGTCAGATAAAGTTTATAAATGATAGCAAAGGTTTCCAGTGTCACCTAAAACAAGTTTAAAATGTAGGAAGAATATTCTAGTACTTAATGTACTAGTTTGCCCTATTTTATTACATTTTAAAAGGAAAAAGTGATGTATTTAGTAGATTTCCACATAAGAATGTGAATTTTTCCTTTTTTAATACCTTCTTCATGACAGTTACAATAGTAGTAACTCGCGCATTATTGAAAATTTTGAATAGGGAATTAGTTCTGCACAGATTAATGACATTTTAATTTTAATTCATGCCATTAAAGTGTAAGGAAATCCAGGGAGAAATTTATTATTGAAATGTTCATTTCTTTTATGTTGTAAGAAGAAACTGACAACAAACAAAATGTATTCCAATGTTACCCAAAGAAATATTTGAGTTACATAAACATGCTTAGACTATAAAATTTGTCAAAATACGAGTCATTTGTGTAATGACCTTTCGTTACCTTTAAACTTTTTGTATGTTACTTCCTAGTAAGCTCCATTTGACAAATCGTGGAAGGACCGCCAATTTCCTGATAACACTTTCTTTGACTATTACAAGGCATAAATATATATATCATCATCATCATCATTGTCAACCATTATCAATCCACTGCTGGACGAAGGTCTCCCCAAGTTTCCTCCACAACGGTCTGTCTTGTGCCAGTCTCCTCCATGTCACTCCCGCATATTTACGAATTTCATCCACCCATCTCCCATGTGGTCTTTTTCTGGGTCTTTTCCTGTCCCTTGGAATCCAATCTAAAATTTCAGCTGTCCATCTATGGTCTGTCCTTCTGGCAGTATGTCCAGCCCATTGCCATTTCAGGGATTTAACTCTGATCATGATGTCTTCCACTCTCGTCATTTTTCGGATCCACGAGTTCCTCTTCTTATCTCTCCTGGTTATACCAAGCATGCACCTCTCCATGCTTCTTTGAGTTGTCTGCAGCCTTTGTATGTCTCTTTTAGTTAAGGTCCACGTCTCTGCACCATACGTAAGCACTGGAAGGATGCATTGATCAAACACTTTTCTTTTAAGACATAATGGCATATTGCTCTTGAAAATTATGCTGTTTCTTCCAAAAGCTCTCCAGGCAAGTTTTGTACGCCGATTAATTTCTTCAGCAATGTGACCCTCACTTGATATCTGCTGTCCAAGATAAACATACGTATCTGTTATCTCCAGTTTTTCTCCATCAATCGATAAATCTTCATTTCTTGTAAAAGCATTGAACATCACTTTTGTCTTCTGAAAGTTCATTTTTAATCCCACTTCTTTACTCTTGTCAGCAAGTTCCTGGATCATACTCTGCAGCTCTGATGGGGTAGTTGCAAAAATGACTACGTCATCAGCAAAACGAAGGTGGGTTAGATAATCTCCATTAATCTTTATCCCTTTGTTTTCCCAGTTCAGTGATTGAAAGACATTTTCCAATGTGGCATTAAAGAGCTTCGGAGATATGGTGTCACCTTGTCTCACTCCCTTTCCAATTTTTATGTGTGTTGTATTTTCAAACAGCCGAATCTTTGCACTTGCATTTTCATAGATGTTATTAATAATATTAATGTATGCATCTTCAATACCGCAGGATTTCAGAGCCGTGGTAACTGCTGATGGTTTCACCGAATCAAAGGCTTTTTCATAATCGATAAAAGCCATGCACAATGGAAGTTCATATTCCCTCGCTCTTTCAATTAGTTCTCTCAGTACGTGGATATGATCTATTGTGCTGTAGCCACTCCTGAATCCAGCTTGTTCTCTCGGTTGAGCCATGTCCAGTGTTACCTTCAAGCGGTGTGAAAGAACTTTAGTGAAGATTTTATAAACCACTGATAGGAGGCTGATAGGTCTGTAGTTCCTGAGATCCTCAATGTCACCTTTTTTATATAGTTAAAATATAATTAAATTATTATAATTTCCTTTATCTAGAAATTCACATTTCTTACATACCTTTAATATGGGAACCAAGTAGTCATGCTGTATCTTCTTTTGCGTGATATATATTGTAAGTTTGACATGTAAGGTTCGTATTTTTGAAAAAATCTTGAAGAGAGCATCCTTGTGTCCAATAAAAAGTCGTATTTGTAAAGAGGTTAAAAACAACAGGAAATATGTACATGACTAATAATGGGATGATTTTTCAAGAAATTGTTTCTATGTGGTTCCTGACATCCCATTACTAGTCATGTACATATTTCCTGTTATTTTTAACCTCTTTGCAAATACGACTTTTTATTGGACACAAGGATATTCTCTTCAAGATTTCTTCCAAAATACGAACCTTACGTGTAAAACTTACGATATATATCACGCATAAGAAAACAGCATGACTACTTGACTACTTGGTTCCCATATGAAAGGTATGTAAGAAATATGAATTTCTAGATAAAGGAAATTATAATAATTTAATAATATTTTAACTATATATATAAATATTTTTTTTTTTTTTAAGCTTTGCAGTAGTCAAAGAAAGTGTTATCAGGAAATCAGCGGTCCTTCCACGATTTGTCAAATGGAGCTTACTAGGAAGATAACATGCAAAAAGAGTGAAGGTAACAAAAGGTCATTACACAAATGACTCGTATTTCGACAAATTTTACAAAATGTATTGTGTGAAATAATGTGCACATTAGCTGAGGTAAACTGGGATGTCTGCTGTACACACACAAAGAGACAGAGTGGAAGTATTTGAGGAAGAGAAGGGGCACAAAGAGACAGAGAAGAAATATTTGAGAAAAGTGAAGCGGCTTCATGAAAGGGAGCAGTTGTTTAACCATTTCACTATCCAGGTTTGCTGGTGAAAGTACACATCAAATTTCTTTTTAAAATACAAATTGAAGAAGAAATTCGATGTGTACTTTAGCCACCAGCAGTCAGACCTGTGTTGCATAGCCTTAGCATTCATTCAGTGACTCATAAAGCTTCGCTAATGGCTTGGGTTGTTTTTGAAACACAAGATTTTAGTGAGCTTTGAAAAATAATCTTCCTTCTTTCCTCTCTTCTATCATCATGTATCTCCTATGGGATAAAGATAAAAGAGACTCACCAGCAATTCAGCCAAGTTTATTTCTGGTTAGCCATTTTTGTGTTTAAATTGCATTTGGTACACTGGCAAATACTTACCACAGGACTTGAGAATTTTTTTCCCTAAAATGATAAACAGTATGTAGGAATTCCAATTAGTAGTTCTAATTCTGACTATTATATAGCTCTAATCATTCTACTATTCTCTTTTACGTACGATATTTCAAAGTAACTTGTACAAAATTCTAGCGGATAATGCTTACCTTGGCATTCCTTTCTAGCGATGGGAACATTTCACACACGTGTTTTCCGGTCTTTGTTGATGTTATTGTCCTAAAGTCCGTTGTATGCGATGACTGGCTTTACTTCTCACACTTTTTGCCGGGTATACTCATTGGATCTTTGCCTTAGGATTAAAACACATCAATTTTTACCGTTCTTTATACTCAAAATTTTCGCCCATACTCTGGGCATCCTCAGGAGCGTGGCGACTTTACCACCGATGTTTGTGATTAACTTCGCGCTGATGGAGTCCGATACTCCATGTTGCCATTCGTCGGATATACTTTCCTGGATATATTTCGTTATCAAGCCCGGCTGGCGCTATCTATTGTTTCATTAAAACAACTTTTTTTTTTTTTAATTTTTTTTTTTTTTATTATTTTATTTTCTTCTCCTATCCTGGTTTTCTTGTCTTTTTTGCTGGTTTTTCTTTTGTTGTTGTTTTTCTTGTCTTATTAGTTCTTTCCACAGGCCCGATAATGTGCTAGGGTCATTCTGGTTACATACCCTTGCTTTATTTTTATAGATTAATATTGCTTCTTCCCTCCTCATTTGCCTTTCCGATTTTTTATTCTTTTTTAGCATTTTAATTTCATCGAATTTTGGGAATGTCCGGTTTTCCATGCAGAATTGCACTAAAGCAGTTTTAGCAAGGGTATGTTACCAGAATGACCCTAGCACATTATCGGGCCTGTGGAAAGAACTAATAAGACAAGAAAAACATCAAAAGAAAAACCGGCAAAAAAGACAAGAAAATCAGGATAGGAGAAGAAAATTAAAAAAAAAAAAAAGTTGTTTTAATGAAACATAGATGGCGCTAGCCAGTCTTGATAACGAAATATATCCAGAAAAGTATATCCGACGAATGGCAACATGGAGTATCGGACTCCATTAGCGCAAAGTTAATCACGAACATTGGTGGTAAAGTCGCCACGCTCCTGAGGATGCCCAGAGTATGGGCGAAAATTTCGAGTATAAAGAACGGTAAAAATTGATGTGTTTGAATCCTAAGGCAAAGATCCAATGAGTATACCCGGTGAAAAGTGTGAGAAGTAAAGCCAGTCATTGTATACAACAGACTTTAGGACAATAACATGAACAAAGACCGGAAAACATGTGCGTGAAATGTTCCCATCGCTAGAAAGGAATGCCAAGGTAAGCATTATCCGCTAGAATTTTGTACAGTATGTAGGAATTAAAAAAAGAAATGTGATGCACTGGTCTGTATGGAATGAATGAATTTTGTCTCTCTGCTTTTGCAGTTTTCAAAGCATTCCACTTAAACAAAATTTGCTCTTCCAACTGGTATTTACATGGGATGATTAAATTTTATAGTTTTGCATTTCTATTATCCTCTGTATTATTAACACTAAGGATGCATGCTGAAGAAGTGATAGTGTTACTGTAAAATTTTGGAATACAGAGCTCGAGAGCATTTCAATAACTACTTTGTAAGTATAGGTAGGAAAATAGTCAAATAATTCTAAATATCTTCAAAACTGTCTTTCTTCTCTGAATAGAAGGCTTTGTGCTATTGGTGATTTCAGCTGAATTGCAAATTTATAATTTTTTTGTCTTTTTATTTTGTATCTATCTATATACTGAATATTATAGGAATGAATTTATGTAGTATATATGTCAAGTGAAATCTGTCAGCACTTTCCATTTTGAGGTGCTGTATTATCCTGATGTGCAGTATGTCTGAGTTAGGAAGTTCAGTGCTACATATTATGGCACACATTTAGTGATTTTATAAAGTGTTTTTGTTGTAGCTAAGTTGTTGTTTTATGTAATTACATTGCTATGGAAGCCACCAAAGAAAAACAAAGAACATAAATTAATTTCCTTACTTCAGAGGGGGCATTGTCAGTTAAAATCGATGGGCGAATGGTTGCTCTTTATGTTGAGACATCAGTGGTGAAGGATTGTAGTCGGCAATTCTGAAGTGGATGAACCTTCCATAAGAATGATCCATGACCAAGACAGGTAAATATCATCATCGACAATGCTATTGTATTGAAGGTAAATGCGCTTGTGCAGGTCAACAGACACAAAACTGAGGATGAAATTGCAACAGAGATTGGTGTAAGATGTGGAACTGTTCATACAATGTTGCACAATCATCTTCCTTTCCAGGGAATCTGGGCACAGTGTATGCCAAAATTCCTCATTACTGCCTAAAAGGAGGACTGCATGACTGCCTCTGATGCATTTCCAGTGATATTCCAGGAAGGGATTTCTTGATTACAGAGTCGCTGGCAATAAGGTGCACATTTTGTTCCATGCACTTGCTTCAAAACATTTTTGTGGTCTTTGTATCAAAAACTTGATGTTTGCTCTTTGTTACATTGTCTCTTCGTGACACAGATGCAGCAGGGACATGCAGTTGAGCTCACATTGCATTCTCAAATGCTGGCAATTTTTGTTGACCTAGACAGCAGTGCATGAGGAAAACTCACTCTTTCATATCATATTTGCTAATAGTAGATAGGAGCACCCACCACTCTGTGTATTAAAATGGTTGTAAAAGGTTAGATGCTTTGTTGGAAATAAAAATTGACAAGCTTTGTCATTAGTGCAATTATCACCCATGAGGAATAACCTTTTATAATGTTCTTTTTGTTTTAAATGTGACCAACAAAATTTGTTGTGGTTTGTGAAATAATTTAGGATTTCTTAGGTATCAATGGGAAATGAGTTCCCCTGAAGAAATTATTCTTCACTAATACGTGGAGGGCAATACAAATGAGACTATTGGCACAAATGTGCCACATTTTCACTGTTTCCCATGTAACCTGAAAATTACATCTCCTTGGGACAGGAATCAGTGGCGCAGTGATTTAAGAACTGGCTCATGCCCCAGCGGCACAGTGATTTAAGAACTGGCTCATGACCATTTGTCTGTGATGGGTCCAGGTTCAAATCCCAGAGAGTCATGGATGCTGTGTTTGTCTAACAGCACTGGCGGCCTCCTTTCCCTGGAACCAGTGGCCCAGAATTAGGGACAGACGACGGCTGGTAGCTCATCAAGTTGCTCACAGTGGTCGCTAAACCTTCAATAAAAAAATTAAAAACAACCCTGGATCTCCTGATTTACTTTGTTATTCTTGGTGGTGTAACAAGCATGCTTGAACGTGAATTGGAAGATGCTGGTCGAATTTGTGTTGCAGGGCAGAATAATTTTCAAGTTTTTGGAAGAAGTGGCTACCTGGGAAACAGTGAAAATCTGGCATCTTTGTGCCGATAATAACATCTAAGATTTTGCTGAAGTTCCACATTTTGTCTACCTCTACCTGGAAAGTAAACCAATGTCTCCACTGTTTGTAGGATAATGTCACCTTCATAGGTATGAAGATGGCTTAATATCTCATACCAGAGAAATGGTTTTGTGTGAATGTTTTGGAAAAAAGTTACTGTAAGTTAGATAAGGTGAAATAGAAGTGAAGAACATGCATTGTTAACTCTGGGTTGTGTTCTTCTTGGGCCCTCCCATAATTTAAAGTTAATTGGATATGTGTGATGAGGTTTGAGGGAAATGTTTTCTCCTAAGTTTATGCTTAAGGAGAAACAATGATCAGAACTTCAATGATGCTAAAAGATATAAGTTTTGCATGTACCTTAACAGATGAAAGGATGAGTAACAGTGTAATTATGTAAGAGATGTAACTTAAAAAACAAGGCTAAATAACAGTGTAATATAATTCTATTAAACTGTAAAATTTGTTGATCCAAGTTTTTAGTTAGCTCAAAATAAATTCCTTATAACTTTCAAGTTTCCACCCCTCTACGATCCTTTTAGTAGAATATTTCTTTTCATATTTATCTAGGAAGCTGTAATTAGTGACTTCAAACAAAAGTGTGTGTGTAAATATAATGTTCATAGTTGTGATATATACTGAATGAAAAGCATGTTATCATGGGTTACTTTAGAATTTGTGATTCACCAGGACACTTCTTGGGTGGGCACAACATGAACTTCTGTTTGCTGGATTTTGTTTTTTGTCATATTTTTCGTGTTGTGTCGTTTGAAATTTAAGTGTATTGTTTGATCATATGAATGTGGGTATATGGTATTTATTTTGTTTTCTTCATTGATTCTATTTGCTCTGTAAAATAGCTGTTTCCTAGTTTAATATTTAAGAATTACTCATAACATAATTTGAACATTTACTGTTATAAGCATGTGAATATGTAAGTTATTCTCAGCAATCACTGAGAGATGGGTTTGTCTCCTCGGGGTGCTCCATGGGAACAATGGCACACAGAACAGCAACAAGGGCCTCTCCAAGCTTCACAGAGGCTCTTGTTGCTGAGGCCCTTAATATTCACAGAGGCCCTTGTTGCCAGCTCTTGGAGAGGTGCCAGCTCTTGGAGAGCTGGCACCTCTCCAAGATTCACTGTGTGACATTGGGAAAAAGACCCTAACTCACTGGGTTTTGTTCCAGACTCCTTAGGTTGAATGACCAACTGGAACCATCAGCTGTGGGCTTATCTCCCACACTGACTTATTTACCTCATTAAAAAGACACAAAGAAATGTAAACTGACACAAGTGTGGGATATGGTGGACCTACCACACTTGAGAAGATGGTCCACTACAGTATCACCCTGGAACTGAAAAAAGGCAAATCAGAAAGAGATCTCAGCTGAGTAAGTGTAAGATTGGTGTATGGAATACTAGAGGTATAAATGGCAATATGAACAAGGTGATTGAAGAGATGAAGAAGTATAGATTGGGTGTGCTGTGTGTAAGTGAAACCAAAAAGAAGTAAATGGCATGGTGAGTATGTGATCTGGAGTATTGGATAATGTGGGGGATAGGCTGGTGCAGGTGTAATTTTAAGTGAAAAGATGAAGAACAACTTGATGCGCTTATAGCTGCATAAGTGAAAGAATTCTTTGGATTCGTTTGAAAGTGAAACTTCAGAGAGTAATAATTGTTGTAGTGTATGCTCCTTGGGACTCTGAACCTTCTGATAAGAAGGAAGATTTCTGGAATGAGCTGAAAGCTATTTTGAGCCAGTTTGGTGCTAAAGACAAAGTTATAATAGCAGGGGATTTCAGTGCTAGAATAGGTGTGCAGAATGCGATTTCTGTCAATGTTCTGGGTAACTTTAATGATCCTTCTGTAAAATTTAATGGTGAAAGTTTAATTGAACTCTGCATTGAGAATGGTTTGTATGTATCTAATACATTTTTCAACCACAAGTATATCCACACACATACTTGGCAAAATCGTATTCTTGGTCAAAAGAGTATTATTGATTTTGGTGTTTACAATCAGCATCTGAAACACTTAGTTGTTGGTTTAAAACTCAGGCTTCACGCGACAATAACACATAAACATATAAAACGAGTGAAACACACAGTCATGTATGGTAAAAGGTTTGTTTAGCGGTAGCTTTCGGTCATCCTACTGTTCACCAAAAACTGCAATTCAGAAACCCCTCACCAAATCCCATTTATTTGGGTCTCTTTTCTAAAATCTGGCAACATTTCCAACACCCCAACTTCAAATTGTAGTTCTGGCAACCAGCCTATCCAGTTGATTGCGGGTGATCAAGGTCGTAGGATGACCGAAAGCTACCGCTAAACGAACCTTTTACCATACGTGACTCTGTGTGTTCCGCTCGTTTTATATGTTTATACTTAGTTGTTGACACTCATGTGATGAGAGGTGCGGATGTTGGCTCTCTGATCATTACTTGGTGGTGTCGCAAGTGAAACTGAATGTTGGTTAGAGGAAAAGGAATAGGAAGTGGCCCATGATGGAAAGAATAAATGTTGAAAGGCTCCTTGAAGAACATCAGTGTTATTCTGACGTACTCAGAGAATGACTGAAGGAGCTGAAATCTTGTGAGAGGGATGTAGAAAAGAAGTGGGAATGTTTTAAGAACTGTGTTGTCACTGCTGCTGTAGAGGTCTGTGGTGCTACAATAGTGGGTAACAATAGAGGTGATGCTTGGTGGAATAGTGAGATTGAAAAGGCAGTAAAGAGAAAGAAAGAAGCCTATTTGGGGATGTTGCAAGGTAGAATTTCTGTGGATGAATATCACTGTAAGAAGCATGAAGCAGCTAAGCTGGTTTGCCAGAGTAAGGCAAAAGATAGGAAGGAGAAGAGGGAAAGGCATGAATTGCCTTTATGGAAAGATAGGAAGACTTTCTGGAAGTACACGAGACTCAGGAAAAATAGGGGAAACAAAGTTGTAAGTTGTGTGAACAATAGGATCGGGGAAATGATATGGGAGCCCAATGAGTTAAGCGAAAAATGGTTTGAATACTTCTGTGAGTTATTAGATCAGGAATGCAAAGGTGATTCAGAGGCAGAAGCAGATGATGTCATAGTGAAGGATGGAAGCACATAAGGGATCTCAAGAGAAGAGATGTGAAGCTCTAAAATCTCTTCAGAATAGTAAGGCTCTAGGAGTTGATGGCATAACTGCCGAGATGTTGTAATATAGTGGTGACTCTGTAATTGACTAATTAACTGAAATTTGCCAGTTGTACCGGGAGTTAGGAATGGTTCCTCAGGATTGGAAGGATGCTATCATTGTTCCCTTATTATATAAGGGAAAAGGTGATCAGACTGGCTTCAAGAACTATCGTGGTATTGGCCTACTGAGTGTGCCAGGAAAAATGTTTGGTAAGGTTGTTACTGAAAAAGTACAGGGTCTTACATCAGAGAAAGTGTGGGATGTTCAGAGTAGTTTTATGCCTGGTAAAGGCTGCACTAACCAAATTTTTGCATTATGCATGATCACTGAAAAGTATCTGGCTGTTGGTAAGAAAGTTTTTGCTGCCTTCATAGATTTAGAGAAAGCTTACAACCAAGTAAATAGGACACTTTTGTGGAAGGTATTGAATGTATATGGTGTTGCTGGGAATCTACTTAATAGTGTAAAAGCCATTTATGTTGGCAGTAGAGTTTGTGTATGAGTGAATGGTGTTTTATCAAAATGGTTTTCTATTGGTGCAGGAGTCAGACAAGGTTGTGTAATGGTACCATGGCTGTTTAATATATTCATGGATGCGTGCATGCATGATGCCAAAATAGATAATATTGGTTTATGTCTTGGTGATATTTATGTGTGCAGATTGCTGTATGCTGATGACACTGTCCTGTTGGCAGAGAGCAAAAGTGAGTTGCAGAGTATATTGTTCCGGATGTACGATGCATGAAATTCAAACTAAGTATAAATAAAATAGATAATATTGGTGATATTTGTGTGTGCAGATTGCTGTATGCTGTTGACACTGTCCTGTTGGCAGAGAGCAAAAGTGAGTTGCAGAGTATATTGTTCCGGATGTACGATGCATGAAATTCAAACTGAGTATAAATAAGGGAAAAACCAAAGTTATGATTTTTGAGAGAGGAACTGGTACTACTGAATGTAATACAAGTCTAAATGGCACAGTGATTGACCAGGTGAGTAAGTTTGTGTATTTAGGAAGCATGTTTGACTGAGAGAACAAATTGGATGATGAAATTAGTAGGCAAGTGAATTCTTCATTGAAAATCATGGCTGTTTTGGGAGGTTTTCACAGGAATGCTGGGTTCTCAAGAGAGTCCTGCATGGCTGTGTATGAAAGTGTAATTGTTCCTACTCTGATGTATGGCAGTGAAACCTGGGTACTACAGAAGAAACATAGAAGTCGTTTGTGTGCTGGAGAAATGTGTTACTTTCAGGGGGTTTGTAGCAAGACACGTTCTGATTCTGTGAGGAGAGAAGATGTGTTGCAGTTGTGTAATGTGAAGCAAAATGTTGTCAGCAAGGTGGAAACTAATATGCTTTGGTGGTTTGGCCATGTTGAAAGAATGAGTGATGAGATGCTTACCTTAAGAAAACCTTTTTAGCCCAAGTGGCAGGAGGCCAAGGACGTCATAAGAGGATCAGATTTAGGAGTTTCTGCATGAGAAAAAGATTATGAGTATGAAGTATGGAAGATCTTGTGTACGGTGTGGGATGAATGTCAGTGAAGCCAGAGTTGTGTGTCAAAATCGCTGTAAATGAAGAAGTTTGATATGGCAACAGTAAGTAGAAATTATCAGGTAGTTTGTATTTCTTTGTGGAGCTAACCTCTGAATCTCAGAGAACAGCTTAGTGATATGTATGTATGTATGTATGTATGTATGTATGTAGATTGTGATACTGAATTTCTTGTAGTTTTACCATGTAACATCTCATGAGAAAACTTGAAAATAATATTGCTTTGGAGCTGGTATCAAACCAGCATCTCACGATTTTCATTAGAGCATTTTGACATTACACAACCCAGGACAGTGGAGTTCCAAGTAACTGAAGCTAAGGAATTATAGTATAGGAATGTGAACAACTTCATATTGTACACTATTCAAAGCAATCCTATGCTTCCTCATAGCATCTAAACCACTGGTACCTCCCATGTATTTGTGAGAAGTATTTCTTCCTAATTTCCCATATCTGTTCTACTGCTGCTGATTTATGCACTACAAGAAAGCGTAGGATTAATTTCACTAGTGTAATCTGCAGTTGTTCAGCTTCCTAATCTTTAGTTGATTTGCTTTAGTTACCTAGAACTTTCCTGTCATAGGTGGTGTAACAGTAGCATGCTTGAACATAATTCCAGATATGTGGGTTCAATTCCTGCTCATTGGTGATGAAATTTTCAAGTTTTCTGATGTTATATGGTGAGCAATAAACTACCAGAAAACGCATCATGATCTGATTGCTAAGAATAATCTTACGAATTTCCTATATACTTGTGAGGGATGTTTCTTCCTTAATTTTCATGTGTGAATATATTCTGTTGGAAAAGGCATTTGAAGTAAAAAAAGTGTTCTTAAATTGTATTATTGAAACTAATACATGAGCTGCTCCAAAATGAAGTTTTTCTGTTCCAAAATCAGCTCCAGAATATACCACATATACTCACACCACTGGGTCATTCCATATGAATTCACCAGGTGCTTGTAGTTGTGGGTTTTTTGATTTTCCTCATTTTTTTATATGTTACAGTACAGCATAAAAGTACCCTGAAAATAAAGTTTGGAATTTATTTTCCCAACCCCTTTGGATATATGGGTCCTCAACCCCCCCCCCCCCCCAAATGAGCTAAAATAAGGGTTACACTGCTCAACTAAAAAACTTTTTTTATGTTTCCTTAATGAAAGTAGTTAAACTTAGGTAATTTCGGGTCGACGGAAACGAATCTGATAATAGCTTTTTTTTTTATTAGCTCTACTTTCGGAGATACACAACTTATTCATCTCTATATAATTATAGCGAAAAGCAAATTTCAATAGTATTATATTATACTAGTACAATGTAAATGAACGTTATTTTCATTCAATCAATCGTAAATTACACAAAATACAATAAACCAAATGACAAAAACATAGAGGAATTGAAATTACTACATGAAATACAAACATAGGGGCCTACAAATGAGTGCGCATTCTCTTTGCTTGTCACCTGTAATCCTGTTCTGGGGCATCTCTTGTCAATGTCCAACAGTAGTCTGCAAGCATGGAACAGTTCCACCAACCCTGATATCTTCATTCCATTGTTGAAATGTCTTGGTGGAACTGCTCACCATGCTTATCACCCACTGCACCGCAGTTTTCTGGGAAGAAATCTAGATGACAGTGCAGAAAGTGCATTTTGAAGGGCATGTTGCAGCCTAAGTGATGATACTTGTCTAGAAGGTTGTTTACAAGCTCAACATAATTTGCAGTTCTTCGGTTACCCAAGAAGCCATGCACAACACTTCTAAAGGCTTCCCAAGCTGGTTGCTCTTTGCCCTGGAGGACTAGTTTGAAGTTTTCATCCACAAGAATTTCACGAATTTGAGGACCAATGAAGATTCCTTCCTTCACTTTAGCCTCACTCAGCCGTGGAAATTGTCTCTCAGGTATTTGAAAGCCCCCATCCTTGTTCATCCCCTTTATGAAGTTCTTCATAAGGCCGAGTTTGATGCGTAAAGGGGGCAGAATAATTCTGCTTCGATCAACCAGAGGACTGTGCTGGACATTCTTTTCCCCAGGTCGCAGAGTTTCCCTTTGAGACCAGTCTTTTCTGTTGTAGTGTTAGGATCTTGCGCGACTGTCTCTCTCACACAGGAAACAGCCGTACTTAGTGTATCCCAACTGCATGCCCAGCAATATTGCAATCACCTTCAGGTCTCCACAGATCTGTTATTGGTGGTCTGTGTACTTAATTGCTTCCAGAAGTAATTTCACATTGGCATATGTTTCCTTCATATAGACAGCATGGCCTACAGGAACTGAATGAAGCAAACTGCCATTGTGTAGCAACACAGCTTTTAAACTAAGCTTTGATGAGTCAATGAATAGCCTCCAGTCCTGTGGCTTGTGCTCCACATTCAAAGCTGTCATCAAACCATTCACATCACAGCAGGCAACTAGGTTATTATCTTTTTTTAAATATGGAAGCAAAACTTTCTGCCGACTCTTGTACACTAACACTTTAACATTACATTCTAGAAGATTCCACTGTTTGAGCCTAGAACCTAGAAGCTCGGCTTTGTCTTTTGGTAGGTCCAGGTCTCGAATTAAGTCACTTAGTTCACCTTGGGTAAGTCTGTGTGGCTCACCCAGTGACTCAGGTGCAAAATTAGGATCCTGTGATGTCAAAGCCTCAGGGCATGGGTATAATGTCGCCTCTGTACTGTCTTGTTCTTCATCTGAGTCCAGACTGTACTCCTCTGGTGGGTTCGGTACAGGCAGATTGTCCCCATGTGGCACTGGTCGGATAGCTGACGGGATGTTGGGGTATTTCATGCTCAACTTCCTCTTTCTTGATATACCTTTCTTAATAGGAAGTAACATGCAGAAAAATCAGTTATCTACATGATTTGTCGGCTCTCTCCAAATCATAGGGATGCCAAAGGGCATTGAACGTCCAATTTTACGGATCCATTCACATAGATTCACAGAACAAGAATTGCAGCAAACATGAGGTTCCCACGTTTTGTCTTGATCCCCTACTTTCATACCAAAATAATGGTGGTAGGCTGTCTTCATGAGTGAAGTAATTGGGTGTTTCTGGGCGGCAAATGTCACATCACCACAAACATAACAAACATTTTCAGATTTGTTTAAGCATTGGCGTTGCATCCTGGCTTTTCAAGTTAAGTATGACCACAAAATCAACCTGCAACAAAGAAAGGAACGACACTATAACTTTCACTCCAAGCAAGCTGTAAACAGACAATGAACTAAAACAAGTTATTAATGAACAAAAGAAGATCTACAGTGATTTTTCATTCCCGCTCTCAGGTCTGCCAACCCCTATATTTGCTTTTACGTACCACCTTAATCAGCCGCTCGGAGCGCCACACGCTTCATTTCATATACATATCCTGAAACATCATAAATGGGCTATATCTCGGAAATGAGAGCTAACTAAGCATTTTAAATGTCATACTTGCTTTTAATATACTGAAATCAATACGAAATAAGTACTTTCAAGTCAGAAACATTTTCATTGTTGACCAGTGTTATCGTTAATGAATACAAATTCAGTAATTGTGGAGGTAATGACAGTTAATGGGTGCTTAAATGGAGGTAATAACCTGTACATTCATATGTAATAACCTCATTTCCATAGCATAATAATTCCTCAGGTTGTAGGGGGTCAAAGCTCAAGGTCACAGTGCCGATTTCGCCACTTTTCGGCAGCATTTTTATACCAGAAGGGTAAATTAAACACATATTGAATATTTTTTCAGGCAATCTTATATGTTGCTAAAAAGTTTAAAGCATAGTTCAACTTGTGTTATGTTTTCCTTTTTTGTTTAGAAAATATTTTATAACTGCAACATTGCCAAAAATTTCCATTTTTGGGATACAATAAATCAAAAGGGGTTGCAGATAAACATCTTAGTTTTTCTAAAGACTATCTTCTATTGCATATCTAAATATTCTCAAAGTTTTGTTTTGTGTTTCACAATAGTTTCTGAAATAATGATAATACAAATTGACCCATTTCAGTCTACAAAAATGTATATGCCCACCATAAAAGTAGTTCACCTGTTTATACAACATACAGTTGTAAAAAGTTAATATGAAAAATAAAATTATGGGACAGCAAATTAGAACATTCTTTCAGATGTGTTTTAAATAACCTACTAGCATTGCATCAAAGACAAAGACAGTTTTGGGGTAATGTTGTGTCCTCTTCCTGTAGCAGTGGTTAATTGCAGTGGTGTGCAGACTTTTAAAATGTTAGCCTGTGGAACCCATGCTTGGTCATTAGTTGCCAAAGAAAGTGATTTTCTTGGCCCTGATGGTTGAAAAAAGTGAATTTTGAAATCTCTGTGTTCTTCAGAACATTCTTTGATAATGCCAAGCCACCATTTTGATTCATACACACATGCAATGTAATCACCAATTTTTTTGGATTCTCCTGCAAATTCTGTATTTTCAAAAACTTTAGATATGTTAACAACTTCATATTTCTTGTTGCTTGACACAAGTTGAATTCTTAATCTATTGCATGTGGTTTGTGAGTCAAATATTCAATAAATGCTCTACATCAATACGTGGCTAATTGCATGGTATTATGCACATTGGTATACAATGTTACTTATTACTGTTTCACACGTTTTATTGTTTCATTAACTAAACTAGTTTCAACTCTTCATTTTGCGAGTCATCCTCAGTAGCGTACAATGTTTGCGTTTCCGAAGAGGTCGTTGTATCACTGGGTCACTGATCATTCTCATTATCTGCTGTGTCCTTGTTGCGCATGCGTATTATGGTCGTGGGTTTGTTTGGACATCTTCTTTTTCATTTTTTCAATTTACTTCCGATATCTTTTTCATTTTTTCAATTTACTTTCGATACGTTCCACCAAGAATTTCCATGCATATGGCAGGTCGTAGGGGTGTTGTTATTACAATTTATACCATGAGTTTTCTCAATCAATACAGAGGCAGTATTGATCGAGAAAACTCGTGGTATAAATTGTAATAACAACACCCCCTACGACCTGCCATATGCATGGAAATTCTTGGTGGAACGTGAGAAGAAAATAAAAAAGAAGATGTCCAAACAAACCCACGACCATAATACGCATGCGCAACAAGGACACAGCAGATAATGAGAACGATCAGTGACCCAGTGATACAACGACCTCTTCTGAAACACAAACATTTTACGCTACTGAGGATGACTCGCAAAATGAAGAGTTGAAACTAGTTTAGTTAATGAAACAATACAACATGTGAAACAGTAATAAGTAACATTGTATACCAATGTGCATAATACCATTTTAATCTATTGTTTGTTCTCCATTGGAATAAAGCAATGATGAATTCTAGTGTTTGCTATTTTCAAAGCAGAAGCATATCTATCTGCAAGTATGACATTTTCTTCATCAATATCTTTTTGTGATACAAAAAGAAATTGTATTCCTTTTATTTTTTCTGTATGGTATTTGAATATGTCTTCTGGTGTTAAAATATGTTTGTCAATAAGTTGTAAGGATGCCCTTTTTACATGTCGCTTCACAGTACCCCCTATTCCATCGCATGGCCCTTTCCCATGAGAAGTGGCAAAGAAATGCCATTCAGCTTTTAAGTTGAATTCTTTCTTATGGTGAACTAGGTTAACAATTGTTTTTGGTTTTTATATTGTCCTCCAGCACCATCTATAAAATAAATTACCCTTTTCATAAAAATGTATGTATTGATGTTGCATTGTGTGTCACTGAATCACTAATTACACAAAAACTTACTTGTTGTAATTTTCATGAGCTTTAAAATAACAAATAAATGGGTGAAGAGTAGCTTGGCTATTTACCCAGTAGTACGATTGAATTTCATCTTGTACCACAAAAGTAAAGTTTTCTGAAAAGTCGCATAGTAGTATGCACTCATCAGAATTTAGGAGTTCTTTCTTGGCCTTAAGGAAACATGATTGCTCTGCTGCTGTGTAATGATGTTTTACCGAAGTATTAAGTTTCCCCGAGTAAATTTTCCTTGAATTCTGCATATGGCTCCACCATTGTCACCAAATTGCATCAATCTGTTGTAACCCACTCTTTGTATGATATTTGAAATATATCATCTTGGAATGAATCCAAGCATTCTAAAACAAAATCTTGACCAGGGCAGAGTGGACATCCGTGAAGCATACACACTTCATTGTTCATGCTACAGACCATATGTGAAAGCAATTCCTTGTAAATATAATTAAGTTTTGTCCCATTATTCATCATCTTGACATTCTGATGTATACAGCACACGCATACTGAATGTGTGCCTGGTGCCTCAGCTAGCACACACCATTTTGGATGCAATTCACAAAATTTGAAATATCCAATTTTTGCCTCTGAATGCAATTCTTTAAACCTTTCATACAGTTCTTTTAAGTTGCAAAGTACTAGCCTCTTTTGTCTTTGTTATTTTTCTCTTAAGTTGTTTCTTATGGTGACAAAATATTTTATTCCTGGACACAGTCTGCTGCATTCATCATCCTCATAAAAACTGATTACTTCGGATAAGGTATTATCTGAAATCTTCTTGCTACTTTGTTTTTGGTAACTTAAATTTGGTGATACACTATGATTTTGTACAATTCTTCTTGTTCGTATGATATATTTACCGACTTCAAATTGTGCACAAATTTTGGAGATTGACCATTATTGTGGAAGCAAGCTGATAATCCTGACCTTTTCTTCAAAACTAGTAACATTATTTATCTTTGTTTTAAGGTTTGAAATTAATGTTTCATATTCATTCTGTTGTTTTGTCTCCTTTGATTTTGAAGTACTGGGTTCATTATAAACCTCAAACAAATCATGCAGTTTATGTGAAACATTACCAGATATTTGGGTGCCTTTTCTTTTCTCTGGCAGCATATCTCCACTGTGCTGGCAAAGTTTGAGCTTTCACTCGAGAAATTCCTAAAATGCTACATGCTTGATTAACTGATTCCAGTTTAACATGTTTTGGTTCATGTAAGCTATTCTCGCCAGTTTCAGCATCATGGTCTGAAATATCAGATTCAGAGTATGATTTCTTGTAATTTACTTTCTTGCATTTTCCTATTCTTATTATAAATGAGTCTTGTCACTCTTAGTGACCATTTTTTGACAGTTAGAACATAAAGATATCCCAGGCACAAGCTGTAGTTCCAGATGTGAGTGTTCTTCAGCAAAGCTGACGGTTATCTTACGTAATGATTTCTTTATTATTTTTTTATGGATACTGTATGGATCACACCATGTATTTCCATATAAGTGGTGGTATTTATCCAAATATTTAATTTTATGGTGCTCACATACACTTGGAATATTGTCTTTAATTCTCATTTTTAATAATTTCAGTTGCTCAGGTGAATAATCACAAATTTTAGTCACTTTTCTTAAAGTGTTATATGTTGCATTAGTAGTCTTCCTCAGTCAAGACACCAATACAACACTACATTACTGAATACACTTATGATACAAATAATTTCTGAATTTGTAGTATTAATAAAAAATTGGATTACACAACTTTAAAACTAATTCAGCAAATCTGATTTGCATAGAAATTATACATATTTAAAACACTGATATTATGAATTTGAAACAAAGTGAAGAGACTTGGATGTTTCACCCTCAAAGGTTCTAAGCTGACTGAATTGACAGTGGAGTTGAGTTTTGCTACTTGAGGTGGATGATGCAACATCTGATTGTATTGCATCATCCAACATTGAAAGTCCTTCAAATGGACATATCAGACTGCCATGAATGATGACATGTTAGTTTATGATTGTATCACTTTTCTAAAACCCTTAAAACTGGGCAAGGACATTATATTTTAGCAAAAAAAAAATTAAATGCATGTACTGCTAACTATTTCATATTAGATTAAATGCTAAAACTATGCCCATATTGATTACCATGAAGGTCAAATTTGCATTATCATTATTTCAGAAACTATTATGAAACACAAAACAAAACTTTGAGAATATTTAGATATGCATAAGAAAATAGTCCTCAGAAAAAATAAGGTGTTTAGCCACTACCCCTTCTGATTTATTGTATCCCAAAAACAGAAATTTTGGCAATGTTGCAGTTATAAAATATTTTCTGGTTAAAAAAGGGAAACATAACACAAGTTCAAATATGCTTTAACATTCTTATCAACATATGAGGATTGTCTGAAAAAATATTCATTTTGTATTTAGGTACCCTTCTGGTATAAAAATGCTGCCCAAAAGTGGTGAAATCGGCACTGTGACCTTAAACGTTGACCTCCTACAACCTGATGAATTGTTATGGTATGGAAATGTATTTATTACCTATTGATGTACAGGTTATGACCTCTATTTAGGCATCCAAAAAGTGTCATTATCTCCACAAATACTCAATTTGTGTTAATTAATGACAACCCTTATTTTAGCTTATTTGGGGGGGGGGGGGTTGAGGACCCATGTCTCCAAAGGGGTTGGGAAAATAAATCACAAACTTTGTTTTCAGGGTACTTTTATGTTATGCTGTAACATATAAAAAACATGAGGAAAATAAAAAAACCTACAACTACAATTTTTTTTTTAAATCTGGTGATTTCATGTGGAAATTACTAGTAAAAATCAGAAGTAGCAGCAACCTTAATGTTTTTTTTTTTTTAAAGGCATAATTTTATTTATTGTGAATGCCCCCCCCCTTGCCACTTCTACATTTTACACCAGATATCATTACTTTTTTTTTTTTTCTTTCAAATTTCCCCTGTGGGAATTTTATTTTTCTTCATTAGTAAAAGAATTCAACAGATACACTCTTTTCATTTCTTCATTTCCGGGGCACATTCTTCATCTAAAAACTGTATGTAGGGTTGGGACCCTGTGGTAAGTTATGTACCTAACCTTTTAACTACACTGTGTATCTTTTCACTTTTCACTCTCATGTCCTTTAAATGGTTGACTAAAATGTAATTACTGATACAGTTATGCTTGGTGTCTATTGAAATTCTTATGATGAGGGAATAGTTTGATTTATTGCTTCAAGTGTTGGTCCTAATATTATAAAATGAAGTTGATTAAACAAAGTTGAAATTAACAAAATAATGCGTAAACATAGAAAACGAGTGAAAACACAGTCACATATGGTAAAAGGTTCATTTAGCGGTAGCTTTCGGTCGTCCTACGACTTTGATCACCCGCGATCAACTGGATGGGTTGGTTGCCAGAACTACAATGAAGCTGTAGTTCTGGCAACCAGTCAATCGCTGGTGATCAAGGTCGTAGGACGGTCGCGTATGTGACCTTAAGAAGACGTGATGTTGATGATCAAATTTTTTTAGAGGTTGAGCTGAGTTAAAACACAGATCGCTAAATGAAGTTAAAATAAGTGAAATTAAAACAATTGAAGGAAACATGATGTTATTGTTCTGCATGAGCACTTGATCACTCTCGCTGGCATTTTGGGCATTTTCCGTATGCCCATTGTCAAGGAGTTTAGCCAGGCTTATCATCCCATTCCTGAATTGCCCTTTCTTGGTGGGATTTTCATCATACTCCAGAGATCTCCATGTTTGGTTGTTGATATCATCCAGTGATGTGTCTGGTAAAATTTCCCAATGATGGACATATGGAGAATTCCAGAAATGTGTAGAAGCCAGTGACAGTGGTCAGTAGCTTGTCCAGAACAACAACATTGTATCATGCCTTCTTGAATTATCATATGTTCATTTATTTATATAGTGATCTTTGTCTCAACTCAGCATTGCTATAAAAAATTCTGATCATCAACATCACGTCTTCCTAAAATGTTGTTGTTTGTACCTTTGAACTTCATTTTAGAACATTAGGCCTAACATCAACACTCAAAGCAATGAATCTCTGAGTCATCAAACTGCTCCTCCACTGAAAAGATTTCAACTGGTTTTAACCAAGCATTCTTCATCAGTAAGATCTTGGCATGTAAATAATAAATCCAGTTGCCCAGCCAAGTATATAAGATGTGTCCCAAAATGATAAAGCCACAGGAGAAAATGGATAAATAACAAAATATAATTTAATCAAGTGATTGTACAGGAGTGTATATAAGTATTCATGCAGTGAGACATATGGGTGTACCAAAATAAAAGGGAAATAACAAAACATGTAACTGTTTGAGGGTTCCAGACAAATACATTGAACTGGGGACTGTCCCAAAAAGATAGAACTGCTGTCACAAATGTGTGTCAAACCAGATTTTTAATGTCCAATAAAACTTCCATATTGCTGGATGATATCAAACAGACATTTTGGCAGGGAGTTCACTAATTTCTGACACTGCTGTAAGGAAATGTCATCCCAAGCTTTCAAAATTGCACGTTGAAGGTCAGTAACACTGTTGAATTGCCTTCCATGTGCATACACCTTACGTGCAATAGCTGCCTACATGTTGCCCATAGGATTCAGATCTGGGGAACGTGTAGGCCAGTGCACGACAGGAATTCTATTGGCAAGAAACCACTCCCAGGTCGAGTTCGCAGTATGAGGGCGTGCATTATCCAGTTGAAACTGAGCTTCAGAGTCATTTAATGCTTCAAATTACGACACAAGATGCTGATTCAACAGCTGCTGGTAGCTCACAGCATTCAAGTGTCCAGTTAGAAAGACTAATGGTGTTTTGCCACATCCACTGAATGCCCTCCAGACGGTTATACCTCCATCACCTTGTTGGCGCTTGGAATAACTCAATTCTCCCTTTCTAACGCAGTGCCAATAATACTTCTACCGGTCTGGACCATTCAAATTAAACTTCTTTTCATTACTCCAAATAACTTGATGCCATTTTTGAGTCCATGACGTATGGTGTTCAGCCCAGTTACATCCTTTCTGTTTGTTTGTGTGTTTCAGTTAGCTTATGGGGGATGAATGAACACTTCTTTAGAACGCCATGTACTATGGATTTCGATACATTTATGTCTACAGCAGATGAGACTTGCCCGATACTGGATGTTAAGTTACTCACCTGATGCACAATCAATCTTTTCTGATGGGAAGTCAAAACTGAAGGACGGCCAGTAGATTTCTTGTTGCCGTAGAATCCATTTGATATCAAATAATGTGCAACCACATGATGGAAACGGTTAATACACCTTGGAATACCTCGAATGGGCAGTTTATTCTGGTATAATGCATCAATTTTCCGTTGCTCGGGCGCGTCAATGACTTTCACTGCCAGTATTGCATAAACTTTCGGTTGCTGTTAGCAAGCTCCAACTGCCCAGTTCTGTTGTACTGAAACGATTGGCATTTCTTACGCCTGCAGTCCGGCAGCAACAGTCTGCTGCATAGCTGTTGTAATATTTGCATTACATGACGGTATGTAAGAGTGGTTCTATCCTTTTGGGACACATATCTCTGACATCAATATCTTTATAATTCTCATACTGATTTATTTGTATGGCACTTGCTACCATTTTTCATTTACAATACCGCAACACCTATTTGAAATGCCTATCTCTGTGATATCTTCTGATTTCAACCACTGGGTCCGAAACTTAGCAGCCCTTCTAGTGGCTCTATCATTTTGAGACACACCTTATATATACCGTATAAATTTCAGGACCACAGCATGTTTTGCTTTCACAGCAAAAATCTGAATGCCCGCTTCCCCCAATAGCTCATTAGTGAAACACTATTCAAGATGCCACTTGTAAAACACTAAAATATATTCGTTGAAGTGAAATTTTGCTGAAAAATTTGTGAAGATATCCATTACAGCTCAAAATATTTTTGCAAAGATATACCATTTGAGCTAAAAATAATTTTATGAAGATACTGCCCGACAGTATAATTTTGTGACAAATGCCGCCTGGATTAAGTCCTTCCTGCATTTCTCCACTGTTTTTTTAAGTGAAATCAAAGTTTAAAATCAGTGTTAACCTTATCTGTGCTAAAGTTTAAAATCAGTATTTACCTTTAAAAGATGGTAGTGACTTCTTTTGAGAACTGTCAAGTTATTTTCATGGCAGATTGGGCAGACAGAGGCAATATTGATCTTGGAGCTTCAGTTTGCTTAAAACGCATGTTTCCTCATTCTGTATGTTCTATTGTTGCTGTCTCAGTCAGTGGAACAAGCATTGATTGCCCTTCTTGTATAAAGTGAAACTGAAGCTCACGATTGATACTTACTGACCTGTGCCCTCCATCCAGCAGTGAAAGCAACATAGCAGGGTTTGGGGAGATGTCACAAGCTGTAATTTAGACAAGGTAAGTTCTGATTTTAAACTTCAATTTTGCTTAAAATCAAAGGAAAGATCCTGAATCTATTGATTCATATAGCAAGAAGAGACTGCAAGGAATAGGAAAACAAATTTCATTAAAAAATGTGAAACCATTCTACTTTACAGTTATGGAAGTGGTTTTCTTTTAAACGGTTGTCACCAAAAATTAAGTGTTAATGCCTGTTTGTGGGGGTGAAAGCACATTTGTTTCATGGTTTGGAGCAATGTTACTGTCTTGCAGTATTAAAATTGTGTGTTGATGTTTTGTAATGTAGAATCTTGTCTAAAAAATTGAATTATAATTTACCTATGCTTGTTTTTAGGACAAACATGCTGTGAAGAGATTTCAGAAACACTGAACAGGTATGTGCAGTTCTTTCTGATATCATAGTGAGAATAATTGGCAGTGAAACACGTAACACACAAAACATTAGAATAATTCTTGATGTCGACATATCACGCTTAAGTTATGTAAAAATTGCAAGTGGAGGGACATTTCGGTAGCAACTTCTACCTTCATCAGCCATGGAATGAAACATGTGGTATTAGCATCAGTTGTTGCCAGATTTCAAAATAGCTTTCCAAATGAAAGTTATGTTAAAAGGTGCATCTGTATTACAGGTGTTGGGAGTAAGGAAGATTTCAATGCTTTTACGGTACCTGAGGGCTTTCCGATTGCTGAATGGAGTAATGCGTTCAACATTTTGCCAATCGGGAATCGCGGACATATCGCTGATGGTTAAAATTGAAAAGGAGGTGGAAGGGTTGCCTTTCTTAACATCAGGGATATGTTCCACCAATTGCCGGTTGATGCTTCAGTAAGTACTACCAATATAGTGGGTAATGCCTGTGGAAGTGTTGACAGGGATAGAGTAGACCACTTGTAACTCTAGGGGTTTGTTGGGATCTCTGTCTTTAAGGATAAGGTTAAGAAGATGTGGAGGTGGTTTAACAGCAATCCTGTAGCCAAAAGACTTAAATGGAGCAAACTTTGTGAGTGAAGGCCAGGCTAAAGGGCAAAGTGCAGACAAACTGATGAGTGGTGGAAAGTTCAGGCAGTAAACTGGTAGATCTATTCTGTGATTCAGATTTCTTAATTAGCCTATGTACTAAGAGGGGTGGAAAGCCATGCAATTTGCCAATGTTGATGATGTTCTGATATTCATTTTGAAGAGCAGACTGGCTGTTACCAAAGGTGCAGGAATGGTAAGGGATGATATCATGGGCACAGAAAGTTTCCTGTAAATAGAGAGACCAAGTGAGAAGTCTGGTTTGATGTTGATGTTAACATCCAGAAAACTAACATTGTTTTCTGTATTATAAATATTTAACAGGAATTATCGAGGATAAATTTATTAGGTACATTACCTCTCAAATTTTCGATCTAAACACTAGATCTTCGTCAGGAGTTCTTGCTTCCTTCTACTTTCACAGAGAAGTAGAAGTAGAAGGAAGCAAGAACTCCTGACGAAGATCTAGTGTTTAGATCGAAAATTTGAGAGGTAATGTACCTAATAAATTTATCCTTGATAATTCCCGTTAAATATTTATAATACTGAAAGTAATAAGAGGAAGCCATGAAGTCATTAATTACTAATATTGTTGTCCACCTGCTCTTGAGACGAGAATCTTATATGAGGGAATTTGGAAGTTATAGAGGACATAAGTTCAAACAGAGTGTGTTTCTGGTATGGCCAAATGATAAAGATGTCATCAACATACTATAACCAAGTGGAGGGTTTTAAGGGGGATGGGGCAATGATTAATTTTTCAATATTCTGCAAATAAATTTCAGCAAGTAAGGGCAAAAGAGGGGAGCCCATTGGTACACCTTGTTTTTGTTGGTAGTAGATACCATTGTATACAAAACAAGAATACTTATCCAACGAATCAAAACAGTCATAAAGATCTTTGATGAGTTCCCCAGGAAGTTCTTGGTGCTATATTAGTTTTTTTACCATGAGCATGTAGGTATCAAAGAAAGGAACAGAAGGAATAATGAATCCACATCAAAAGTGGAAAGGAAATCTTGAGGATTGATGGATGAAGGGAGTTTCCGGATGAAGTCCTTGGTCGACACAACAGAATAACTATGATTTTTTGTTAGAACATTGCAACATTCGACCAATTGTCTTCCAATATTGACTGCATGAGAAAAGGTATTTTCAATTAAGGGCCTAATAGGATGTCCAACTTTATGTAGCTTGATCTGTAAAACAACAACCTGGGAGTACGGTTATAGTTTTTGTTATAGAGTACAGTTATCAGTTTCGTACTTTTCCTCTCCTCCTATCTGCAAAACGAAAGCCGCCACAGTGGTCTAAGCGCTGTCTTTTGACCAGTTGTTCAAGATGGGTTGGAAAAAATTTGCTTTAAAAAAATTTCTCATAGTCCGATTGGCATACGACGCCTTCAGGAAAGAGCTCACCCACTGTGGCACTAGAATGCCAGGGAGGGTCAGTGATTGACAGATAGGAGCTGCCCTGCCTTCCCTTGCAGTTCAATCTTTTAACCCCTTGCCTCAACAGAGCAGCACATTCTAAATGATGATAAACCATTGAGTTGCATCGAATTTGCTTAACGACAAAAGGGAGTAGTTACAGTTGGCCTTGCCTTGTAATGAAAGGCGATGTTAGTAGGATGCTTTTTGTCATCTTCACCTTCATGCACAACCTAAAGAAGAAACAACGAAAAGCAGTTGGCTGCTATTTTATTTGAAAAAACAACAACATGCGGGCTATTTTACATTTTCATTATCTTGCGGAATCGACGTACCTGAAAAGAAATTTCAGTTGCAGGCGGGGTTGTTGACTTTTGCACTGTTGTGTTTTTTTCTTTTGTTTCTCCAAAACTTTTAGTGGACCAATAATACTCCTCCTGGAAAATTGTTCCTAGGTCTTAAAAATGTCGATAAAAAATAGTGTTCCTGTGATTTTATGAGCTGTAAAAATCTCCTGATTTTCAGATTTTGAAGGTTGGTATGTCTGATCCCATGTTTCATGTATATTTACATGTGTATTTCTGTCTTATTGAGGTTGGCTGGATTGGAGAAAATGTGTGATTAATATATGCATACCAATTTTAGCTTTCCTATGCCTTTTGAAATACACTATATTGACAAAAGTCGTCAGACACCTAGAAAAGAAACACAACATAGGATTTAGTGACATACATTAGTACAGTGTTGGTCCACCTTTGGCCTTAATGCATGCACTGACCCTTCGAGACATGCTTTCGACAAGGTTTTGGAACACGGCAATAGGTATGCGCTTCCATTCAGTACATAATGCTGCCGCTAACTTTTGCTTAGTATTAGGCGTTGGTTCCAAATTCTTATGCAGTGCTCTAATTCATAACACATGTGCTCTATGGGATTAATATCAGAGCTCTGTGCTGGCCAGTCCACATAAGATATGGAATTATCGTCAAACCATGCCGTAACAGTCCTTGCTTTATTGCTCAGTGCATTGTCCTGCTGGTACCAACAAGGCTTGGTTCCACAGTATTGCCACAGAGTTGGTAGGGCATAATTGTCCAGAATATCATGGTAGACGGGCTGGTAAACAGGTTTGTCCATGATAACCAATGGACCGGGACCATTACACGAAAAACACCCCCACACGAGTACACTGCCAGCTCCAAACTTGACTGTAGGAACAGTACACTGTGGTAAATAGCATTCCCCCAGCTGCTGCCATACCCACACATGGCCATCAGACTGATGGATTGTGTACCTGAATTCATCAGTCCATAGGACCCATTTCCATTGATCTACAGTCCACGATAAATGTTTTTACACCATGCTAAATGACGAGTAGTATTCCGAGTGGAGATGAAAGTCTTATGAGTAACAGCACGATCACGGTAACCCATGGAATAAAGTTTTCTGCGAATGGTATGTGTACATACCGAGGTTCCAGCCTGTTTACTCACCTGTACCCTGAGGTCTTGTGCCGTACTACGTCTCTTAGCTGTAACGACTCTCCTGAGGCTTCGACATCCTCTATCACTGATTTTGTTTGGTCTGCCGGTACGTTTTACTGTTTCAGGCATGCCATGTGTCTTCCATTTGTTCAGTACATCCAAAACAGTTGACTTAGTTATGCTTAAACACCTCTCGGTTTCTTTTATGGACAACCCTCTAATATAACACCCAACAATCTTTTCTCTCTTGCTGCAGCATTTTCATTGAACTTTACAGTGCGATATGATTGCGGTTACCTGCAGGCTTGTTTTTATACCGTTTGCAGCTGTACCACACATCTTAACAACGCAGCGGATCCGTTCATTTGCTTTTGAAGGGGTGTCCAGTGACTTTTTTCGATATAGTGTATATACTTATTAAGGATGCCATCTTTACCTCAGAACTAAAATGAAATGGATATTCTTGTCACAATGGGATCATAATTGGTCAAAAAATATTACTTTCATGCAACATGTTTCATTTGTCGAAAAAGTGAAAGGTGTGAAACCCAAAGTCCCCTCATAAAAATCAGATTGAAAAAATTTGTCTTTCTTTTTGATACCTTTACATCAAAGACCATTTTGCATGTAATTTATAAATTTTTTAAGTAACACACTGTTTTCCTGCTAGGGGTTGTACACATATATTGTATTTCCCTCAATATCTCTGATTCTGAAAGTCTTATTTAAAAAAAGAAAGTCAGTTTGTGGTGAAGAATGTTTTGCATATATTTCTAAATTTTTGTAACAAAAAGTTTTCATACTTAAGGACCATGAATGCACATATCTTTTTTTGATATACTTGCTGCAGTATCTGCATTCTAAAACTGATTGAAAAAAAATTATGTTTCAGTCAGACAACACTCATGGCTCAACACATTTTTGGTATATTTACTGCTCATAATAAGTTTCTTGCACTGAGAACATAATTTTTTTTAACAATTTGTGTTTTTTCATAATACACATTTCTACTGCTAAAGGGTGTAAGTTATATTTGTGGATGTTGTTGCTGATTGTAGAAATCCCGTTGACTTTTTTTTCTTCTTTCTAGTAACTGGTTCTATTCACTGTGGGTGTTTAAATCCATCCTTTTTTTTCACTAAATTTTTTTGTTTTCTAAAAATTCGCGAAAAATTTCTTTTTGTGTTGTAAAAAATTCAAAAGATATATTCATTACACTGGAGAATTCTCGTTATTTGCATTATGTCAGGTAAGTGCAGGGGTTCGCACCAGGGCTTGATTTTGACCGGTAGTTAGTAGCAAATTGCTAGCAAGCAAATGCATTTCGCTTGTGGTATAAAGTGTTTCTAGCAAAAGTTGCTAGTGGAAATTTTTTGAATATTTTAGTGTGAACTGTAAAGTGCCACTGCATTGCATGTGTGGAATATTTTAAACACATACAAAAAGGAACAACTGCTTTCTGGAAACGAATGTTTCTTGAAAAGTACAAATCACTATAAAAACATTTTCGCACTAGTAGAAACATCCAGTATATTTCCCTTATCTACTTCTGCATGTGAGGTTGGATTCAGTTTCATGAAGAGAATCCAGGGTGATTGGAGGAGCAGTTTAAACTTACAAACATTGAATGCTCTCATGAGTATTGAGGTTGAAAGTCCGTCCGAAGACAAGTTTGACCCCAGGCCTGCTGTTTTAAGGATGTATGATGAAAAGACCCGAAACCCAGATCGTAAACTATACGGAAAATAACAGTGTTCTTGAATTTTGTGAATAAAGTAAAAAATTGGCAGAAAACAATTACCCCTCCCCATATGTTGAGAAAATATTTAGACAAGTGCCAAAAAAGGAGCAGGAAAAAACCACCTTCAAATTCACCAGCAAAATTACGTACCACAAGGGACTTTTTGAGAAACTGAAAAGGATCGGAGCAAAATATAATATCAGGCTAGCTCCAGATCTTAATAACAAGATAAAGAAATTCCTGCCAGCTTTAAAGCAGAAAGAATTGGACATCCAATTGCAAGAAGGAGTAATTTATTGCATCGACTGTAACTGCGGACTCAGCTATATAGGAGAAACAGGGAGGAGTATTAAGGTCCGAATGAAAGAACACCAAGCAGCTATTAGGAACATTAGTAACAAAACAGGGTTAGACAGACATATACAAGTAAGTGGACACTCCATAAATTGGGACTCAGTAAAAATAATCGCCCACCAGTCAAACATAGTAAAGAGGAAACTAGAAGAAGGGATCGAAATAGCAAGAAGAAGTACCACAATTAACGATAATTGCGGTTCGACTCTTCCAACTGAGTGGCAGCAACTACTCCAGTGACGTAGTCCTGATGACGAACTAGGCTTTAGTTCGAAAATTTGACAACCAACTTTCATGAAAACTAACCTCTATAAGACCCGTAAAAAAGTTATTCCACAATACACTATGAATAGAGGTGCCATAAATTCATTTACAAATAGGATTAAACCCACATACGGGCTGGATATATGGCGAAACATCAGAAAGATAGAAAGGAGTAAGTGCAAAAGCGACAAATGTAAGTCACAACTATATTTCCTTAAGAAATGTAAGAGAGCTAATTTTGTTCCACCTTCTTTGAGACTCACAAAAAACATCGCGGAGAATCTGTCAAGAAATTTTATTAAAAAAATAGAACTAAAAACGGTAAAGGGCGCGATTCGTATTAAATTCAAAACTATGGAGCAATGCGAACGAATAGAAGCTCGTATTTGGACCTCTTCATTAGGTGAAATTCCGGAAGCAGAAAATAAAAATATTGATAATTGGTTAGCTAAAGCAGTGAGAGATAAAAACAAAAAGTTTAAAGAAAAATTGAAGATTAAAGAGAATAAGTGGTTGAGTCCAAAGTTAATGTCTACAGCTCCTGGCCCACAGTCAATCTCATCCCCCACTAAGAAGCATGTCATAGATCTGACGGAAGAAGGAGTAGATGGAAACCTGATTAATCTCCTCAATAAAGGATATAATTACAACCTTTCCTCCGCAACACTTGATAAAAAACATATGCTGATTGATTTAGAAAGCATCTGTAGTAAGGTAGAAAGAGAAGATGAAAATACAGCAGCCACTTTAAGGAAAGAATTCTCAGACTGCATCTCAAAATTTGTAAAAAAGCCAGTAAAAGTTGCTTATAATTTTAATAGAAATGCCATTACTGACCTTAAAAAATTCAAAGCCAATGATAAAGTTGTAGCACTGAAAGCAGATAAAAGCAAAGTTTTGGTATTGGTAGAAAAAGAGAAGTATTACAATAAAATGAAAGCAGAATTGAGCAAGCCTTATTATGAAGAACTCAATGGTAACCCTATAGATCAAACTGTCAAAAATCTTAAGAAATTAATCAGCTCTTTGAGAAATAAAAAACAGCTAAATGAGCTCTTCAAAAACTTCTCCAAAATCCAGTCAAGAGTTCCACAGATCTATGGTACAATAAAAGTTCACAAAGAAGTCCATCCAATAAGACCTATAATAGACACTAGAAATTCGCCACTCTCCAACATTAATTATTATTTACTTGGTCACCTCAGAGATATTTTCACTTCTCCTCCCTACCTACTAAAAAATTCCATGCAGCTTAAAGGAAAACTGGACAACTTGCCAGAATTAATTCGTCCAGTAATGGCAAGCCTGGATATAGTATCTATGTATACCAACATTAACCTGGACCTCCTGCTGGAATTCATTGCGGATGACCTCGCAGAAAAAATAGTATTCCATAATCACAATAGAGAAATACTACTTGGCATATATGAACTGCTCCTATTTTTCTTTCAAGAATAATTTCTTCCAGTTTAGAAAGAAATATTACAGGCAAACTTCAGGACTTGCAATGGGTTCTCCACTAGCACCTCTGCTAGCAAATTATTATATAAGTAAACTAGAGGCAAAAATCCTTATACAAACCTCCTTATTTGCTCTCTATGTAAGATACATGGATGAAATCCTAATTATAGTAGATACTGTGGACCAATCTCTACCCTCTTAGATTCTGGCAGAATTTAACTTACTAGAGAATACCTTGCATTACACCCTGGAACAGGAAATAGACCATAGCATCAATTTCTTAGATTTAACCTTGACCTCAAGAGAGGGGAAAATATTCACTCAGCTTTTTAGAAAACCCACCAACACAGGGAAGGTGTTAGACTTCTGCTCATTCCACTCTGATTATATTAAATCGAATACGGCGAGACAATTTTTGGAAAAAATTGAAATCCTGATCTCTTCGGCTACTCAAAAAGAACTTCTCAAAGAAGAATTAAAGGAAATATTGGCAGAAAACAATTACCCCTCCCCATATGTTGGAAAAATATTTAGACAAGTGCCAAAAAAGGAGCAGGAAAAAACCACCTTCAAATTCACCAGCAAAATTACATACCACAAGGGACTTTTCGAGAAACTGAAAAGGATCGGAACAAAATATAATATCAGGCTAGCTCCAGATCTTAATAACAAGATAAAGAAATTCCTGCCAGCTTTAAAGCAGAAAGAATTGGACATCCAATTGCAAGAAGGAGTAATTTATTGCATCGACTGTAACTGCGGACTCAGCTGCATAGGAGAAACAGGGAGGAGTATTAAGGTCCGAATGAAAGAACACCAAGCAGCTATTAGGAACATTAGTAACAAAACAGGGCTAGACAGACATATACAAGCAAGTGGACACTCCATAAATTGGAACTCAGTAAAAATAATCGCCCACCAGTCAAACTTAGTAAAGAGGAAACTAGAAGAAGGGATCGAAATAGCAAGAAGAAGAAGTACCACAATTAACGATAATTGCGGTTGTACTCTTCCAACTGAGTGGCAGCAACTACTCCAGTGATGTAGTCCTGATGACGAACTAGGCTTTAGTTCAAAAATTTGACAACCAACTTTCATGAAAAATAACCTCTATAAGACCCGTAAAAAAGTTATTCCACAAAAAATTTTTTTTTTTAATATCTGCATTCGAATTAAATTGTTAGAATTAATCTGCCAGGTCATGAAAATGTGAGTTATATCTAAATATTTTTATATGTACGTATTTCTTGACGTATCGAGATGAAAAAACGTGTTATTTACGTTATGCCTATTTAGTCAAATCCATTCAAATAATGGTTCAACTGTTGGAACTTTTTACATGTTATAATTCTTTTGTGTGAAATGCAATTTCTCAGTTGGAAGTTATTAGTATTTACTGCAAACAAATACCTCGGTAATCAAATATAATTCAAGAAAAAACTTTTCACGTACCTCTCAGTTGCTAGTAGTTGATGTGGTCTCTCAGTTGTAAATGTTCAAATCATTTGTATGTTTTTGTTCCCCATCAGGCTCTTGAGTTTAGACTTTTACGAAATTAGCTGGCACATTTTCTTCATGGGGTCCCGAAATTGAAAAGACATTAATGTATCGAAGGAATTTTCAAGACTACTATTTGACTAGGATATATTTTAGTTGAAGTACAAGAGGCACGTGAAGACAAAGGAGTCATGAAATATGCTTGAATGCTATGTCGAAAGACTAAAAGGATTATGAAAATTTCAAAATATTATAGAACCATGAAAAACTTTAAAATCTTGACAAAAGAGATTAAAAACTATAACAACATTGAACCCCCTTGGATTAAGATGTTACAAGATGCCATGACCTAGGATCAAAGGAAATATAAAAACGTTAAATACCTTGAAAAACGTAAGTGTGGATTACTCGAAAAATTAAAATTCTTCGCATGAGAAAATGCAATCACCAAAAAGCATCGTCGGACTTCTTGGTTGTACTATCCGATGCATTTTGGCAAATATGTCTACCATCTTCTGGGAGCTCTGGTCGTCCGTTCTCTCTGCAGTCCACGTCGATTATGCCACATACTCAGGCTGGGAATCTTTGTTTTTACGTGTTATACGTCATCGAATGTGTTGCATTGCCACCTTTGGGATTTGAAGACTCAGTAGTCTTTTCTTATCATTTTAGGTCTGTCTGTTTGTATTGTTTCCATTCTGTTTGCCTTCTCATTTTTTTCTTTTGATCTCTTCTTCCATTAGTATCTTCCATGGAATCAGCATTTCCACTCCACTATTAATGTTGCAGTTGGTTTTTTTAATTTTTTCAAATATTTGTAGTCTTTTCAGCAGTAAAATGTGACAGTTGTTTTACAGGGATGAAATCAAAATTAGTCATGATTGACTAATGAAAGGGGACATGTTGAAGTTTCTTTTGTGTAATGTTAATAAACTTTTGTTAGTAGGTAATGCAATTTGCTAGTAAAAATTAAGGCCACTAGCAAATGTTGCTACTTCTAAGAAAAAAACCAATGAAATTATTAATTCTTGTTATTGAGAATTCTTGTTAACCAATGAAATTATTAATTCTTGTTATGGAGAATTCTTGTTATTTGCATTGTGTCAAGTAAGTACAGGGTTCACACGTCCCCTGAAATCCTGGAAGAGTTTTGGAATTTGATTTCCCTTTTTTCCAGACCTGGAAAGTCCATGATTTTTCATATTTTTCTGGAAGTTCCTGAAATAGTCCTTGAATTTTTTCTTGCAGTGTAAAAAAAGTAGGTGGAAATGTTAGGATTGATTGAATCAATTTGTTCTGGTTCCGTCTGGAGTCTACTCACAATGACATCACTTCCTTCCATGGAATGTAGAGATGTGATGTCATCTCTTTCATGTCATGGACATGTCGAGAATTGTTTGCCAGGTTTAAGAAAAGTGATCTAAGCTTGGAAGACAAGCCACGTGCAGGTAGACCACAGGAACTCGCAGATGAGGAGCTGGAATCGCTGTTGCAAAAGAATGCCACACAATCGTCCACGCAACTGGCGAAACGTTTGAAAGTGGCTCAATCGACGGTGGACGACATCTACAGGCCTTGGGGAAGATCCAGAAGATTGGTAAGTGGGTTCTGCAAACTTTAATGGAGTGTAATATTGGTCAATGATTGGGCATCTGCATGCTGCATATGCATGGAGTGTACTTTGAACTGTTGAAACTGGGTGAAACAATTACTGCACAATGATATAGCGATAATTTGATGAAACTGAACGCCGCAATCGAGCAAAAATGCCCATGAATAGGTAAAAACACTACCCAGTCATCGTATTACATGATAATGCCAGACCACATGTCCGTTCCACCACAAAATCAACCCTTGAACAGTTACAGTGGGAGGTTTTACCACACACGGCTTACTCCCCGAACATTGCACCCTCACACTTTCATCTGTTTCACCCTATGCAACATGCCCTAGCCCAACAGCAGTTCACCACAGTTCCACAGGTGGAAAATTTCGTCACTGCATTCTTCAGCACAAAACCTGAGTCCTTCTACCACAGGGGCATTCATTTGGTGCCTGAAAAATGGGAAAAGGTCATTGATGCTAACGGCTAACATTTTGTTGAATAAATGTCTACTGGTTTCCTGATTGTTCCTGTCTCCTTTCTCCTTAAAACGGTGAAAACTTTTGCATACCCCTAATTGTACGCACTTTCCTCACAGAAGAAGATTAATATCTTGCCACCAGTATGCATGGGAATAGATGACTATGGTACAGGGAATCTTCAGTGCCAAAACAAAATCATTGTATTATTATCATTGTACTAAGATCCAGATCGCATCGTTTTATACAGTGAAGTTTTTATGTGGGGAAATTTTCCACTTCATTGAACATATCTCAAGAATACACTGCAACAGTGGAACACATAGGACTTGATAATAACTCTAAATACATTTCAATTTTCACCCCAAATTGCAAAATAAAAAACAAAGCACTGTAATTTTAGCTGAAATTTAAGCTCTTGGAATTTTTTGATGGATTCCTAAGAGTCCAGGAATTTATTTTTTATAAAAGTGTATGAACGCTGTAAGTATTTCGCAAAATTACAGTCCTGTGTTCCTAATTTACCTTTCTGATACTTTTTTTTTACTTTGTTTTAAAATTTATGGAAACTAATTAATATATATAATTTTTAGGTAAAATGTTCTGGAAGTACAATTTGATTACAGCGTCACACATTGAAACCCTGTTAAAAAAAGAGGTATGTATTTTTGAGTTATAACTTTTAATCAAAATATTTTGTGTGTCTGACCAGCTAGACTAATATTTGCTGGGTGATTTTTGTCACAGAAATATACCTAAAACATTGGCTTTTATCAGGTGATTTTGCTTTATGCCAACCAGGCAAAAGTTTTATTGAGAGTTTTTTTCTTATTTGGTTCATATATATATTCATTTTTGTTATTGTTTTGATTAGAATGTTGTGCATGTATACAAGTAAACTTCTGTATAACACACTCCATTTACTGAACATTTCTGGGGACTTCTAAAAGAAAACACAAAGTAAAATAAATCCCGTTTAACAAAGCAAATTTCTGTATTGCGAAGCTTTTATTTCAGAATTTCCATGGCTTGGTTAGTTCACTGTGGGATTTGCAAATAACTTTCTCACTTCCTGCTTTCTCATCTCCCCCCTCCTCTTATTCACATGTTTCCCATTCCCAACATAAATCTTCTCTCACTACTATTGTTGGTATCAAGAAGAATGTTTTATTGTCTTCCCCTCAGATGTGTGAAACCTTTAATAGTTTGTCATTGTGATATTAAAGTAATTTTTTTTAATGTGTTTTCCTCAGCTTAGCTTCAGCTTTACCAAAGTATTTCAGCTCCCAATAGAGTTTTCTTTGCATACAGGTTCTAAGTCAAACGCATTTTATCTGTTCATTTGGGGAGAAAAGAATTCTGTTATTGATGAGAATAATACTATATAATTCCATTTCTTTATCCACCTGTAAAATAAAGCAGAAGTTTCAAGAAAATTATGTGTGATTTATAGGAAAAGAAGAAATAAATTGGCATACACAAAACTTGGCTTGAGAGCTTTTAGAAGAAACAGTACAATTTTCAAGAGCAATTTACCATTATGTCTTAAAAGAAAAGTGTTTAATAATCAATGCATCCTTCCAGTTCTCACTTAGTGATCAAAGTTATGGATCTTAACTAAAAAGGACATGTAGAGGCTGTAAACAACTGGAAGTAGCATGGTGAGATGCTTGCTTGGTATAACCAGGAAAGATGGGAAGAGAAACACATGGATCAGGGAAATGACAAGAGTTGATGACATCATGATTAAAGTAAAGACTTTTAAATGGCAATGGGCTGGACACATTGCTAGAAGGTGTGAGTCTGATCACTATTGAAGTACAGTAATACTAGACTGGATACCAAGAGACAGAAAAAGACCCAGAAGAGGACCACCATAGAGGTGATGGGTTGATAAAATTTGTAAGCATGGTGGAATGACTTGGAACAAACTGGCTCAAGACAAATGGTGTTGAGGGAAACCTCCATTCAGCAGAGTGGATTTGTAATAGTTGATGATGTGTTGATATGTCTTACAATTGCTGTTTTCAGTAGTAACTGGTGCCAATGTACATAGTATTGTCATTTCTTTTCCTCAGCATTGTAAATTCAAATCTGTTTGACATACATATAACACTTCAAAAATCTACACATTGAGTAACATAGTAAATGGAAATAGTTGTATCATGGATACTTTGATTTAGCCTGGATGTTCTTCTCACTTCATAAATTTTGTAAACAATAATAACTGCAAACAAGCAGCACTTTGCATATTTGCTTTTTTTGCTGTGCATTAATTAATCATGCACATGTAATTGTCTTCTCATTATTTGTGTGTTGAATAGCCATACATGCATTTAACTGTGGCATGGAGTCTGCAATAAAAAATAAGTGCCTTTTAGTATACTAATGTCTTCTAAAAATCAACATCAATCAGATCTTTGACTGTCCTGGAGCTTTCAAAAAAAGTTCTGTATAGAATAATGAAGTAACTAAAATAATATAATTTGTGACTACAGACTTGTGGTGTTGAGATAGAATAAAAATACCAACATTTACCACAACGTTTACAACCTTTTATTGTGGCAAACGTTGGTATTTTCATTCTAACTAAAATAATGTAAAATAAATAACAAAGTAATTTAAGAATAGCATTTTTTTTGTGTAGTGCTGTAAGTTGTTTCAATTTCTTGCAGACATTTGTAGTATATAAATGATTATCAAGTTCTCTTGTCAGTTATAATAAGATTTACAGGGTTATCATGATAAATGTCAAATGGTTTTAGTTACTTATATCTTAAAGACTATTTAACCTGTAAAAGTTAAGAAGCAATCATTTGTAAGCTCAGTTTATTATTTTCCCAGATAAATCATCAATAACATCATCATGAACATCACTGTCACAGAAGAAATGAAAAGAGCATCTGTGCTGTCAGTTCTAAGTGTTGGGAGAACCCAAAGGCTATTCTCTTTGTCCTTAGTTTACAAGCAAGATCAATAGCAAGGTAATGCATTTTTCAGTAATCGCAAAGCATTTTTGAAGAACATACATCGTTCTTCTAATTTTCTGTTTCACATGCTAAATTCGAGCATTCTGATCATGGAAGGCTGTGTGCACAATTATTTTAGAAAGTGCTATTAAAAAAATGAGGGAGGGGGGAGCAAAGATTCACTGGCAAGATTGAGAAGAATTTATGTGACTGAACACCAACAGATGGTGCACAATAAGACATTCACAAAGGGGGACTGTGACGTAGAGACAGAGCATGACAACATAATTTCAAGAAAATCTTGAGTCTTATAGCCTGCCAGCTGTCATATTAATATCCATTAAGTCAGGGCTGGAAAAATACATTCCAGATCTAGGACCCAACTGAAAAATTTAGGAGCCAGGTGAAACAAATTCAGTTTTCAAAGAATACACATAAACGTAATGTGTGGTGATGATAATCAAATGCCGAGTAATGTTGTGTATTTGCTGCTATTTTTGTTCCTACCAAACCACTTGTTATTGAGTAAAAGTCCAATTTGTTCCATAATTTTCTTCTCTCAGTCTTCTAGGATTCATAAAATTACAACTTTAGATTTTGATTCTATCACAAGTAATATAATTTCCTGAGATTTGTACATTACCAACATAACTGAGGAATCAACATGCTTTCTATTTAATTACATGCCAATACGAATCATTTGAACTCTTGAAATCTATCTACTACATTTTTTAATGACTGTAACCATCTTATGTAACCTGTAATAAAGGACTATTTTAGTGTTTCATCAATGATATATGACTATGTGTAGGTGTCCAAATATACACATATATCCTGCATCCTCCTACAGCGAATATATTGTTAGATATAGCCGATACAACTATGTGCAGCGTGACATCGACGCATGAATTTGAGAGACAACTCTAGACATAACGTGTACAGAGTTCAAAAGCGCTCATGATATGAGTTCAAGACAATTTTTCCTTCACACATTTAAAACCAGTCTTTTTTTTAACATGACGCATGTGCACGATGGACTTCTTGATAATATAATTTCCTTTGTTTGAACGTTTGTCCCACTTTGGTGGCACAGGGGAAAGAGCGCTTGTCCGTTTTAATTGTCAAATCCCTGCCTCTACCGATATACTTTTTATTATTGTAATGTTCATGAAACATACTTTCCCATTTGAACATCATGAACAAAAAGAATACCTGGTTATTAAAAAATTATGCTACATATCTTATCCCCCTACCCCCCGTCCCGTCATTATTGAAGGGCTTTCACGTAGTTTCACAAGTATCATTTGTTGAAGTTAAAATTTTCACATGTCGACTCAAAGCACTGTATTCTCCTTCGTATAATCTGCAGATCAAGAAATTCGGATTTTTGTTTGTTTGTATATCCCACAGTGCTGTACGTATGAATGTAGGCTGATAATACACACAGCCAGTCTATCCAGAAAAAACACAAAAAAAAAAAAAAAAAACGATGTATGTGCACAAACAAAAATCAAAATGAAAATACAATATGGTAGGTACTAATTGGCATGCCTATTTTTCTACATAGTCGCCTTATCATTCAATACATTTTTCCCAACAGAAAACTTTTACGCATGCAGTCAGTGCAGAATTCAAAGCTTCTTTGTCTGATTCATGATATGACAGCATGTTTCACTTCATTATCTGAGGTGAAATGAGTCCCCTTGATATCCCTTTTCAGATTTGGAAAGAAATGAAAATCGCTCGGCTCCAAATCTAAGGTGGATAGGCGAAAATCTCAAATTTCAGCCTCTTGAGAGCATCAAGTGTTGTGCAAGAAGTGTGCAACCTTGCATTGTCATGCAGCAACAAAATTTGTAAGGTTCATAGAAGCATGTAGGTGCATGTTCTTCATTGTTTTTAACATTTTGTGCATTATCTCTTCTGCTGCTGCCTGTCCCATTCGTCATATCTAAATTAAAATGGGAAACTTGCATTAACAATATATTGTACTTTGAATAAACTGTACAAAAAATTGTTTACCTGTTTCAATGTTATTCGTTATCCATTTAATAAAAATGTCCTTCCATGTTAGCTGACAGGTGCTATCTTCTTCCTTTCTTCATTTCTTCCTAAACTTCTTACTTTGAGAACCTTGTTACAATAAGGCATGTTTTTAATGAACTTTGCCATATTTTAACTGGTGTAACACATTTTTCTTCACTTCATGCCATAGCCATTCACTGTTTTTCATTTGTGTCTTTGACTTTGAACTATCAGTCCAGATAAGATTCATTGAGTCAACTGCAGCTTGACTGAATTTTAAATTCAACTGCATCTTGACAACTTTTAATTTAACTACATCTTGATCGACAATCTTCCATAGTGCCTGTCAGCCAACATGGAAGGAAATTTTTTTATTAAATGGATAACGAATGACAGTGAGACAGGTAAGCATCTTTTGTACAGTTTATTCAAAGTACAATATATTGTTAATGCAAGTTTCCCATTTTAATTTAGATATGACAAACAGGACAGGTTGCAGCAGAGGAGGTAATGTGCAAAAAGTTAAAAACAATGAAGAACATGTACATACATGCTTCTACGAAACTTATCAAATTTATTGCGTGTTTTCTTCGTGCCTTATTAATAAGAGCAATTTAGTGTAAACAAAATTGGTTATTTTTTCAGGTAGAGCCATTTGATGGTGGTTTTAACTGCTGTAACTTTTTACATGTTATGTTTCCTTTGAGTGGAAAGCAATTTCTCGGTTGGAAGTTATTAATACTCGCTGCGAACATATATCACGGTAATCGAATGTGATTAAAGGAAAAATCTTTCATGCACCGCTCGGGTGTAGGTGGTCGATGTTCAAATCCTTGCACTGTTGTTCTCATCAGGCTCTTGGGTGTAGGCTTTTTGACTAACTTCAAAAAGTCTGCACATTTCTTGAGTAGGATATACTTTTTTAGTTGAACTGCGGGAGGCACGTGGAGACAAAGGAGATGTCAAAATTACGTTGAAACACTTGAAAAACGGAAAAATGAATCGCTCGCAAAAATATTCGCATGAGGAATTGCAATCACCAAAAAACTTCGTCAGACTTCTTGGATGTATTGTCCGATGCATTTCGGCAAATTTGTCTACCATCTTCTGAGACCTCTGTTCGTCTGTTCTCTCTGCAGTTTACGTTGAATATGCGACGTGCTCAGTTTGGGAATCTGTGTGACATCATCGGATGTGTTCTGTTGCCACTCCAGTGATTTGAAGACTCAGGATTTTTTTTTATGTCTGCGTGTTTGCATTGTTTCTGTTCTGTTTGCCTTCCCATTTTTTGTTCTCTTCTTCTATCAGTATCTTCCATGGAATTGGCATTTCTACTCCACTACTAATGTTGCTGTTGGTTTTTTTTTGGTTTTTTCAATTATGATTGCTTCGGCGAAACGGATGGTCTTTTTGGTTGGTTGTTTGCAGATAATTTCGATATTTTCAAATTCTGGTATTGTGTTATTTTTTATGCAATGTTGTACAAGTGCTGTTTTTTCCTCCTTTTTTTCCCAGTTTTTCATATGTTGTGCCAATCTTGTTTTTAATTTGTTTCTTGTGCTTCCTATGTATTTCACTCTATTGTTGTTGTTGGTTGGCTTAATTGGAATGCTATATTCACCTGCACTGTCCAATAGTTTTGTTTTTTCTCTGTTATTGATTATTATATTCTTGTAGTCTTTTACTGAAATTCCAATATCTAGATGTTGTTTTTTGCATTCCTTTTTGATTACATTTGTAACCTGTTTTATGTACTGAAATTTACCACAATATTTTATATTTTGCTTGGTTTTATTTTTAGGATGTTTATACATGTAAATTACTTTTTTGACATCTGAGGTGGTATATCCAAATTTGTTGGCTGTTGTTATTATCCATTGAAGTTCTTTTTCCTTGAGAAAGTTATTGCTGGAATGTGTGAAGGCTCTGTGCACTAAACTTCTGATTGCCGATATTTTATGGATTATGCGCAGCATTTTTTAAAAATTTGTTTGACTTTTACAGCCTGTGGATTATACATAGAGCAGCTGGTAAGTACAGGGCACATAGGCACCATGACCTTGTTGCAGCAAGGAGTGATGCACACGCAATGTGACCTTATATGTAGTAGCAACCTTCACCCACAATGGTGGCAAGTTTCATTCCTTTCCTTACAGCAGTTGTGAATCAGTGCATGCTGACATGGGATCGATCAATGAGGTTATGCAATGATGTTAAAACAACGTGCAGTGATTGAATTTTTAAGTGCTGAAAACATAATGCCAACTGAAATTCATTGCTGTTACTCGACACACTCTCCGGCGTAGGTTCTTTATTGTTTCAGTGTAACGTGCTGAATTGGCAGTATTCCTAGCTTCCAAAAATTCTGTTAGGTAAACTCTGTGTGTGCCCCCCCCCCCCCCGAAAAAAAAAAAAAAACAGTCAAAAGAACCTTGCTAGTAGATGGCACTGCTTTGAATTTTTTGGGACGAGGAGAGGAAGAGTGTTGGGATTCCATCCCCTGTAGTTTTTCTTCAGGGCCAAAGTGATGGATCCATGACTCGTTCCCAGCAACAATAATCAATAGAAATCGGCCGCCCTCTTCACAATAAAGCTTCAAAAGTTTTTCCCTACACTCAAGACACTTCTGTTTGTTTTCTGGTATCAACATACGTGGCACCCGTCGAGATCGGATTTTTGTGTAGACAAGTGAAGCTATGATATGCTCCACTCTTTCTTTGGAGATTCTGAGCCTAGCTGCAATCTATTTTTGGTGATGTTAAAACAACGTGCAGTGATTGAATTTTTAAGTGCTGAAAACATAATGCCAACTGAAATTCATTGCTGTCTAAAGGCTGCATATGGTCAAAACACTGTTGAAAGAAATACGGTAAATTGTTGAGCCATTAAATTCCGTGTACAGGCCTGGCTTGGTTCGAGACCAGATTTTTTCACTTAACTGATGGAAAAAAAGCTTGGTCCACCCCATGTAGACCTCTATGAAAGACAAAGTGATACCTCATGGGTGCCAGACCAGGACTGTACAGGAAGGAGGTGATCAAAGACATACCACTGGAAGCATTGCAAGAGGTGTTGAGTCTCATTGTCATGTAGCCATGCAACAGCATACTACCTTTCATCAGACAATAGGTTATTCATGCATACATTTAACAGCTGTAAAATAAATGTCGGGCCACTGGGAAATTTTTTTTTCTGATTCAGGGTTCAATGACCACCACAAGCAACTACTCTTTAGGGCTACAAGCAGTTGCGTGTCCCTAATTTGGGATGACTGATTTCAGGAAAGGGGGAAAGCCAGTGCTGTAAGACAAACACACAACCCATGCCTCATCTCAAACTCAAACTTATACCCATCCCAGACAACTAGCCTGAACCAGTGCCTCTGACAACTCAGTTGGGGTGGTACTGGGAATAATGACTTGTTTTTATTGAGGCGGTGTTGTTTCGGGGTTGAATGACCACCGCAAGCAACTCTAAGAGCTATAAGTTGTCACCCATCCCTAATTTAGGGCTGCGGGTTACAGGGAGAGGAGAGAGCCATGGCTGTAAAACAAACACACCACCCATTCGTTGTTTGGGACTTGAACTTGGGCCCACTCGGACATTTTCGTTGTTTGGGACTTGAACTTGGGCCCCACTTCCTATGTAGAGTTATAAAAGATAAGTTCTTCTCACTTCATTCTGTTTACACAAATTTGATGAGGTGAAAGCTTTTGTTGTTTTTTAATGAAAGTATGTATCTGTGGTGATCGATTGTGACTCATTTTAGGAACCAGCTTCATCCCATGAATGACCACTAGCTAATATCCAGAGTAACCGCCGTGTGCAATGCGGACAGCAGGTGGAAGGGCTGAGAGTGACTCAATAAGGTGCTGGAAGGTGTTCAAAGGTATGTAGAACCATGCTGACTGCAGTGCATCTGACAGCTGCTGGAGGGTGCGTGGTGGAGGATTTCGTAGAGCAAACATATTTTCATGCTCTTCCAACCGCTTTTGGACATTTCATTGTCGTGCTGGAAGATCCCATTCGCCCCAGGGAAGACAATCAGTATGTATGGGTGTACGTGGTCTGCAAGGATGGATTCATAACGAATTCGGTCCATTGTGCCTTCCACAGGTATGAGTGGACCCAGAGAATGCCACGAAAACATTCCCCAGACCATAATGCTGCCCCCACCAGCTTGTGTTCTTCCAGCAGTGGTTGAAGAGTGTTTGTTATCCGATGTTTCTTTCCTTATATGCCAATGTCCATTCGTTTTATGAAGCAGAAAACGTGGCTCATCGGAGGAGGTCCAATTCCAATTCTGCTGTGTAAATGTAAGCCTTTTCTGCCGGGTCTGGTACGATTCGTCCAATGACGATTGGTCCAATGCGGATTCGTCCAAAGGGACGATTCGTCAAATGGACAATTGGTCCAAAGGTACGATTCGTCCAATGGTACGATTGGTCCAATGGCCGATTGGTCCAATTCCGTCCTATCTGTTCGAAGTGCTACTCGTGCTATAAAAGTCTCATGTGTTCTGATTCTATCTCCGATGTTATACGAAAGTACCGGTAGTCCAAAGAATCTAAAATAATGTTACATTTTATGAGTAATATTGTGGTTACAGATTTCTTTTTTTTTTTCTGGAACACGTTTTTTGTTATACTGTCCTTGCTGCCATATGAAGTTACTGATGTACGAGTCGTTCTATCAACTTCAATGTTTCTCTTTTGCATGAAATAATATAAAATGCTAGTGTTTCGTTTCTGTTTGTAGAATGCAGTGGGGCTTTCCGCCAACTGCCCAATGGAAACAACTGGTCGGGGTTTGGACAGAGGCCTTTTCAACAGTGTTTATTCCAGTGATGTCATATTCATAACATTTACATATTAAATCAAGTTAATAATATTGCGCTTTCACTTAAGTACAAAATATTAATTCATGGACCTGCGGCCTAGGTGCCTTGCAAAGACCTTAGAAATGATACGATGAATGCCTTTTATAAAGTTTCATAAAATGTTTACAAATACCAAATATCTGGGTTGTAACTTAAAATCTTCTAAAAAGGCCTGCGACCTAGGTGCCTGGTAGATAGCTGAGAAATGATTCGTTGAGTGCCTTTTAAAAGGTTTTATAAGATGTTTACAAATACCAAATATCTAGGTTGTGACTTAAAATCTTTTAAAAAGGCCTGCATCCTAGGTGCCTTGTAAAGACCTGAGAAATGATACGATGAATGCCTTTTATTAGGTTTTATGAAATGTTTACAAATACCAAATATCTAGGTTGTAACTCAAAATCTCCTAAAAAGGCCCAGCGCCTAGGTTCTTCGTAAAGACCTGAAAAATGATAGGATGAGCGCTTTTTTATTAGGTTTTATAACATATTTACAAATACTAAATATCTAGATTGTAAATTAAAATCTTGAAAAAATGCCCGCGGCCTAGGTGCTTTGCAAACAGCTGAGAAATGCTCCATTGAGTGCATTTTACCAGGTTTATGTAAACTGTTTACAATTAACAAATATACGGAAATTATCTTTCAAAAGGATATAAAGAGGAGAATAATTTAAATTATTATTCCTTTCTGGAAAATGAAAAAGTTTACCGTTGGTAAGATGATACCATTGGACGAATCGGCGTTGGACCAATCGTACCATTAGACGAATCGAACATTGGACCAATTGGCATCGGACCAATCGTCCCTTTGGACGAATCGGCATTGGACCAATCTTCGTTGGACAAATTGTCCGGGACCGTTTCTGCCAGTGCACCTTGGTTAGCATAGGTGCAGTGACCATCTATCTGCATCAGAACCTGATACGTAGCAAGGTTCACTGAACTGTCGTTTTAAACACACTTCCGGTAGCCCCATGGTTCATTCGGGCAGTGAGTTGCTGATCGGCCCTCAAGCACCTTCGCAGCTGACGTTCACCTCTCACATCAGTGGCACGTGGTGCTCCGCAGTTTTCACATAGCTTATTCACAATGGTGCCATTTCTCCAATCACGATACACTTTAACCACTGCAGCATGCGAACAGTTCACAAACTTCGCTGTTTCAGAAATACTGCTACCCTTGGCCCGAAAGCCGATAATCATTGCTTTTTGCAAATCTGATAAATTGCTCCATGACAGCAAGAATGATATATTTTCAGAATGCCTACAGCACACCTTATATGTACCCTCCAAGCCAGCTCAAGACACGTGCCTTTTTTTATTGGCTACACGCTGTTGACGTCAAAAGTAGGAGGTGGTCACAATAATGTGACTCGACTGTGTATTAACGAGTCTTACAGTAAGGAGAGTGCGCTTCATTAGAAAGAACCTGCCAATTTTTTTAAAGTGAGACAATTTTTAGGGAAAGTGTGGTCATTATTTTAATTCAGCCAGATGCAGTTAGGAAAACTTATTTGCTTCTAAATAACACAGTACTCATATGCTGGTATGTAGCACACACACACACATATAACCAAAAAATTCAAAAATCTTTTAGCATTTTTCATCATTTGGGGTGTAAAATCATCTTTAAATGCCCAGATCATTTTATGTCCATCATCATATTTCAAAAAATATGAATTATATTGTTAATGCAGCTGCAACCAATTACCAGCAAAAGTTCTCTGGACTTGTCTCAAGCTGTAAGTGGTATGTATAGTCATGTTCTATTCATTTAGTTACTGCTACAGGATTCGAGTTCCAGGGATAACTCCTTTCATGTGTCTGACTCATCAAACCCTTTAGAGATATCACTTCCACATTTGTAGGTACTACTGCAGACGAAGAACGGCTGGTTCATGATAGAAAGTTATTGATTGTTTGTTCCGACCGACTCTCGCATTCCTCTTTGTGTACAACAACAGTATTGTTATCACCGGTAACATATTTGTGAACATTTTCCAGCTGCTTCAAAATATCATGCACCATGCACCATTTAAGCAGTTGCCTGCTTATGGCTAGCTCCTTCATCAGACATAACTCTGAAAGTTTCGAGACATTTCAGACAATTTTTAGTTTAGGAAGTTTCAAACTGTTGTATTTTCTTTCAAAAGAATTTTACACACAGGATAAGAATTAGGGGTGAACATTTTTGCGCAACCTTGAGTTTCCATTTTCTTATACGTAACTGTCATATGTTCTCATGTACAGTATATAAACGCTGGTTTTGATAAATTAAGGAGGGAAAATGGAAAAATTGCAATTCTTTTTGAAAGAAGAGTTGGGTATACACGAAACTTCTGCATATGATGGGAAATGTAATAGAGTCAGGGTATCGTATGCAAATGAGTGGCAATGGCATCAGTTTATGCAAATAAGCCGCAGAATAAAAAAGGCTGTTGCAGAGATGTGTGGCACATCAGTTTTCTCAGTGTAAAGAAAGGATTTTGAAATACCAGATTTGTTGGAATGGCTGCGAGAGATCATTTAATAGATGAACTAAAGTGGAGAACGATCAGGAGACTAGAAGCTGGATAAAGTCGGGTGGAAGCTGCAAGATGGCTGCTTGTGAGCCCTTGTGTGGTCCACAGACTGTGGAACCAATTTCAATATGTGTAATGAGCTTCCCGAAGGTACAGCAAAGGAACACCTAGGGCTAGAACATCTGTGGATGACCTGTATCTCCAATTAACTGCACGGAGGAACAGGACAGCTACTCTGACACAGCTGCAATGTCTTTCACGTGGCTGCAGGAACGGTAGTATCTCCTTCCACTGTGCACAGATGTTAGGCTACTAGCACTCTGTATGACCCTTAACCCCCATCAGAGGGGTGGAATTTTTGAATTTGGCAAGACTTCATTCCAGTTGGACTGAAAAGCAATAGAGGTCATTACTGTTCACAGATGAGTCCACATTTACTTTGAAGAGAGATTTCAGGCATGCTGTGATCTGGTGACAATGAGGGACGTGCTATCATCCATCTATGACCCGTAAAAGGGATACTTGTCGTGGTAGCAAGCTGGCTTGGGGTGGCATTTCATTAGGTGGACAAATAGACTTCTGTTTGCTTCCAAGAGGAGCTATGATGGACACAATAGGGATGATGTCCCGGACCCCTATATTAGCCCTTATGCAGGTGCCATAGGAGATACATTTCTCCTACAAGATGATAATGCCCGTTGCCACCGAGTAAGGCTGGTTAGAATAATGTCTTCGAGAGGAGACCATTATCTGTATGAATTGGCCAGCCAGGTCGCTTGACCTTAATCAGATCAATATTATTCGGGATGCTGTAGGAGACATGTTGCTGCAATTAATTCCCCTTTACAAGACCTATAGGGGCTTAGTCAAGCTTTGCATGAACAATGGGCATTGCTACCTACTGAGCTCCTAAACACTATTATCAACAGCATAAACATCGCTGTGAGGCCTTCATTGCCGTGAGGTGTGACCACACTTCCTATTGAGATAGTGAGGCTGTTTTATTTTGACACCTTATTTTTCACCTGGTTCTGTATGTGGTCATTTTTTGTGAGAATGAAATGTTTCAGAGTATTTCCCTAGCGTACGATATGATACAGGTTTTCTCCAAATTTCATCACGTATTTTTTGAGTTACAGTGATTTTTCTGTTTTTTTTTTCTTAATCTATTTATGGAAGCCAGTGTGTGTATGGGTGGTGTATGTGCATGCATTTAAATATCTTTCTTGCAATTTTGTTTTTAGTATTTTGAGAGTTAATGTAAATTTGTGGTGTGCTTTTACAGGTGCGGTGAGTTTGTGCTGGTTGAAGATGCCAAAGTTCATGAGACAAACAGGATTTGATTCAGAGACTGGAAAAACAGGAATACTCGTATGAGTACCTTCTGAGAAAATCCTGGAACAAATGCAGCAGTATGGCATGAGCGCTCGTACACCAGTCACATTCCAAACTGGATTTGAACCACCTGGTGATAAGTCTTCTTAAAGACTATTTTGAAATTGGTGAAACCGAGGGTAGCGCCTTCACCAACTCCATGGTTATTTGATTGAAAATAAAATAAGACTAGAATGCACAAAGTTCTGCTTTAAAGCAGACAAGTTACTGAATCTACCTTCTCAGCTGGTCACTGTTACATAAATAAAATCAAATTAAATTATGGAGTTGTGATTCTTCATTTTTTTTCTTCCATAAACGTGTTACACCCACCAGTGTTGAAATTCCTCATAAATCCTTCACAAAATATAACTCATCTCAATTTATAAACATGTATCAATTAAACAGAAGTCATCTCTCTTTCCATGTTTATAAGTGCGTCACCAAAAAATTCTCATCCGCCGCCACTGGGAATCGAACCCAGGGTCTTCCAGTTATGCGCAGGACATGCTACCACTGCACCACAGCGGCCTTTGAATTCTCCAGACTGACATACGACTAACTGACAAACCACATGGCAAGTTGCTTCTTGGAGCCCCGCACAATGCTGGGGATTCACCAAAGATGGAAAGCAGCATAAAATTCAAACGAAAATTCTCATTGGCCGCCACTGACCGATGAGAATTTTCCCGTGACTCACTTATAAACCTGGAAAGGGCGATGACTTCTGTTTGATGTTCCTAGTCCACGTCAGTTGTGTGTATTAATGTATCAATCACACGTAGCATGTAAGAAAAACATCTGATAAAGAATACGCAGCTTCTTGTATGGGTGCAGAGCATTGATTGGTGGATCAGTACTCCAACACACACACACTTGCACAGTGTGTGTGTGTGCACGCGCAATCGGCTGAAGATCTTTGAAGGAGATAGGTAATAAACGACGCCTTCTCAAAACCCGGACCCCCTAAAAATGCAAGTTTTTAGATGATTATTAATCAATGACACTGAGTTTCGGGAATCGGAAGGTATCAAAACCTGACCATGGACGGTGTCCAATCGCATGCAAAAAATCACGGTGATCGGATGTGTCATCTCGTACCTATGCCTGAACAACTAATTGTCTTGAGTCTCGTAAAGAGAGCTCCGCCCGGCTTTCGGCCTGGCTTCCTCAGTAAGCAATATGTATACAGATTCACATAATAAAAATGAAGACTGCAAACAAAAATGGATGAAAAAGGCAAAAAAAAAAAAAAAAAAAAACCCGACGAGATTGTAATCATCAGGAGAGTATAAATCCGATCAGGAGAGTATCAATCCAGTAAAAGTGACTTTTCGTAATGCCAACGAAGGACCAGTAACCAATGCCCACTGGTAAATGCTCCCTAAGCCACAGACCATGAACCACAAACTAAGCCACAAAACATAATAAAAAGAAACCTGACGATATTGTAATCATCAGGAGAGTATAAATCCGATCAGGAGAGTATAGGAGAGTATCAATCCAGTAAAAGTGACTTTTCGTAACGCCAACGAAGGGCCAGTAACCAATGCCCACTGGTAAATGCTCCCTAAGCCACAGACCATGAACCACAAACTAAGCCACAAAACATAATAAAAAAAATACCCGACGAGATTGTAATCATCAGGAGAGTATCAATCCAGTAAAAGTTACTTTTCCTAACGCCAACGAAGGGCCAATAACCAATGCCCACTGGTAAATGCTCCTAAGCCACAGACCATGAACCACAAACTAAGCCACAAAACATAATAAAAAAAAATACCCGACGAGATTGTAATCATCAGGAGAGTATAAACCCGATCAGGAGAGTATCAATCCAGTAAAAGTGACTTTTCGTAATGCCAACGAAGGGCCAGTAACCAATGCCCACTGGTAAATGCTCCCTAAGCCACAGACCATGAACCACAAACTAAGCCACAAAACATAATAAAAAAGAAACCTGACGATATTGTAATCATCAGGAGAGTATAAATCCGATCAGGAGAGTATAGGAGAGTATCAATCCAGTAAAAGTGACTTTTCGTAACGCCAACGAAGGGCCAGTAACCAATGCCCACTGGTAAATGCTCCCTAAGCCACAGACCATGAACCACAAACTAAGCCACAAAACATAATAAAAAAAATACCCGACGAGATTGTAATCATCAGGAGAGTATCAATCCAGTAAAAGTTACTTTTCCTAACGCCAACGAAGGGCCAATAACCAATGCCCACTGGTAAATGCTCCCTAAGCCACAGACCATGAACCACAAACTAAGCCACAAAACATAATAAAAAAAAATACCCGACGAGATTGTAATCATCAGGAGAGTATAAACCCGATCAGGAGAGTATCAATCCAGTAAAAGTGACTTTTCGTAATGCCAACGAAGGGCCAGTAACCAATGCCCACTGGTAAATGCTCCCTAAGCCACAGACCATGAACCACAAACTAAGCCACAAAACATAATAAAAAAAAATACCCGACGAGATTGTAATCATCAGGAGAGTATAAATCCAGTAAAAGTGACTTTTCGTAACGCCAACGAAGGGCCAATAACCAATGCCCACTGGTAAATGCTCCCTAAGCCACAGACCATGAACCACAAACTAAGCCACAAAACATAATAAAAAAAACCTGACGAGATTGTAATCATCAGGACAGTATAAATCCGATCAGGAGAGTATCAATCCAGTAAAAGTTACTTTTCGTAACGCCAACGAAGGGCCAGTAACCAATGCCCACTGGTAAATGCTCCCTAAGCCACAGACCATGAACCACAAACTAAGCCACAAAACATAATAAAAAAAATACCCGACGAGATTGTAATCATCAGGAGAGTATCAATCCAGTAAAAGTTACTTTTCCTAACGCCAACGAAGGGCCAATAACCAATGCCCACTGGTAAATGCTCCCTAAGCCACAGACCATGAACCACAAACTAAGCCACAAAACATAATAAAAAAAAATACCCGACGAGATTGTAATCATCAGGAGAGTATAAACCCGATCAGGAGAGTATCAATCCAGTAAAAGTGACTTTTCGTAATGCCAACGAAGGGCCAGTAACCAATGCCCACTGGTAAATGCTCCCTAAGCCACAGACCATGAACCACAAACTAAGCCACAAAACATAATAAAAAAAAATACCCGACGAGATTGTAATCATCAGGAGAGTATAAATCCAGTAAAAGTGACTTTTCGTAACGCCAACGAAGGGCCAATAACCAATGCCCACTGGTAAATGCTCCCTAAGCCACAGACCATGAACCACAAACTAAGCCACAAAACATAATAAAAAAAAAACCTGACGAGATTGTAATCATCAGGACAGTATAAATCCGATCAGGAGAGTATCAATCCAGTAAAAGTTACTTTTCGTAACGCCAACGAAGGGCCAGTAACCAATGCCCACTGGTAAATGCTCCCTAAGCCACAGACCATGAACCACAAACTAAGCCACAAAACATAATAAAAAAAATACCCGACGAGATTGTAATCATCAGGAGAGTATCAATCCAGTAAAAGTTACTTTTCCTAACGCCAACGAAGGGCCAATAACCAATGCCCACTGGTAAATGCTCCCTAAGCCACAGACCATGAACCACAAACTAAGCCACAAAACATAATAAAAAAAAATACCCGACGAGATTGTAATCATCAGGAGAGTATAAACCCGATCAGGAGAGTATCAATCCAGTAAAAGTGACTTTTCGTAATGCCAACGAAGGGCCAGTAACCAATGCCCACTGGTAAATGCTCCCTAAGCCACAGACCATGAACCACAAACTAAGCCACAAAACATAATAAAAAAATACCCGACGAGATTGTAATCATCAGGAGAGTATAAATCCAGTAAAAGTGACTTTTCGTAACGCCAACGAAGGGCCAATAACCAATGCCCACTGGTAAATGCTCCCTAAGCCACAGACCATGAACCACAAACTAAGCCACAAAACATAATAAAAAAAAAAACCTGACGAGATTGTAATCATCAGGACAGTATAAATCCGATCAGGAGAGTATCAATCCAGTAAAAGTTACTTTTCGTAACACCAACGAAGGGCCAGTAACCAATGCCCACTGGTAAATGCTCCCTAAGCCACAGACCATGAACCACAAACTAAGCCACAAAACATAATAAAAAAAAATATCCGACGAGATTGTAATCATCAGGAGGGTATAAATCCGATCAGGAGAGTATCAATCCAGTAAAAGTGACTTTTCGTAATGCCAACGAAGGGCCAGTAACCAATGCCTACTGGTAAATGCTCCCTAAGCCACAGACCATGAATCACAAACTAAGCCACAAAACATAATAAAAAAATACCCGACGAGATTGTAATCATCAGGAGAGTATCAATCCAGTAAAAGTTACTTTTCGTAATGCCAACGAAGGGCCAGTAACCAATGCCCACTGGTAAATGCTCCCTAAGCCACAGACCATGAACCACAAACTAAGCCACAAAACATAATAAAAAAAAATACCCGACGAGATTGTAATCATCAGGAGAGTATAAATCCGATCAGGAGAGTATAAATCCAGTAAAAGTGACTTTTCGTAACGCCAACGAAGGGCCAGTAACCAATGCCCACTGGTAAATGCTCCCTAAGCCACAGACCATGAACCACAAACTAAGCCACAAAACATAATAAAAAACCCGACGAGATTGTAATCATCAGGAGAGTATAAATCCGATCAGGAGAGTATCAATCCAGTAAAAGTGAGTTTTCGTAACGCCAACGAAGGGCCAGTAACCAATGCCCTCTGGTAAATGCTCCCTAAGCCACAGACCATGAACCACAAACTAAGCCACAAAACATAATAAAAAAATACCCGACGAGATTGTAATCATCAGGAGAGTATCAATCCAGTAAAAGTGACTTTTCGTAATGCCAACGAAGGGCCAGTAACCAATGCCCACTGGTAAATTCTCCCTAAGCCACAAAACATAATAAAAAAAACCTGACGAGATTGTAATCATCAGGACAGTATAAATCCGATCAGGAGAGTATAGGAGAGTATCAATCCAGTAAAAGTGACTTTTCGTAACTCCAACGAAGGGCCAGTAACCAATGCCCACTGGTAAATGCCCCCTAAGCCACAGACCATGAACCACAAACTAAGCCACAAAACATAATAAAAAAAATACCCGACGAGATTGTAATCATCAGGAGAGTATAAACCCGATCAGGAGAGTATCAATCCAGTAAAAGTGACTTTTCGTAATGCCAACGAAGGGCCAGTAACCAATGCCCACTGGTAAATGCTCCCTAAGCCACAGACCATGAACCACAAACTAAGCCACAAAACATAATAAAAAAAAAAACCTGACGAGATTGTAATCATCAGGAGAGTATAAACTCGATCAGGAGAGTATAAATCCAGTAAAAGTGACTTTTCGTAACGCCAACGAAGGGCCAATAACCAATGCCCACTGGTAAATGCTCCCTAAGCCACAGACCATGAACCACAAACTAAGCCACAAAACATAATAAAAAAAAACCTGACGAGATTGTAATCATCAGGAGAGTATAAATCCGATCAGGAGAGTATCAATCCAGTAAAAGTTACTTTTCCTAACGCCAACGAAGGGCCAGTAACCAATGCCCACTGGTAAATGCTCCCTAAGCCACAGACCATGAACCACAAACTAAGCCACAAAACATAATAAAAAAAAATATCCGACGAGATTGTAATCATCAGGAGAGTATAAATCCGATCAGGTGAGTATCAATCCAGTAAAAGTGACTTTTCGTAATGCCAACGAAGGGCCAGTAACCAATGCCCACTGGTAAATGCTCCCTAAGCCACAGACCATGAACCACAAACTAAGCCACAAAACATAATAAAAAAAAATACCCAGGAGAGTATCAATCCAGTAAAAGTGACTTTTCGTAATGCCAACGAAGGGCCAGTAACCAATGTCCACTGGTAAATGCTCCCTAAGCCACAGACCATGAACCACAAACTAAGCCACAAAACATAAAACACAAAATTTACAACCGGAACGTGTATTCATAAAATAGCACGAAGGATCTAAGCATTACACGAAATCAAACCTCCACCAACCGCAGGGCCAACGCCTAAACTAGCGGGGAAGAAAACATCCCTAAGCACAAAACATAAAAATGAACAGTCGTCGATGTGAGGAACCAGAACATGACTATATTTTTTGCAGCAAGTAGCTATTCAACAAACCATGCAGAAAGACACGAGCATCAATGTCAAAGTGCAAAGGTGACCCAAGACCTATAAATATATATACAGGAAAAGACCCTTCATATTGTATGTATACAGGAAGTGACCCTGTAAGGTATACTCTATATTCACTTTCCTTTTGATTTTACTATCTCTGGTTATTTTATTTTACTATGTAAATTATCTTCTTACTGAACGAGATGTTATTTCACCCGCTGAATGAGATCTGGCAATGAGTGTAAGTCATGACGTGGTGGTAGCCAGTATAAATAGGCGCGTTCAACAATACGTAAGGAGAGCGTTGGTTTATGTGAAGGAGAGAGTTTGTTGTTGTACGGAGAGAGTTTGTTGTTGTATTGAGAGCTTTATTCTATGTGATTAGGTTGATTCTTCATTATTGTGATACGAGTAGTGTGTGTGCGTTGGATGATTTAAGAGTTATCTAATAAAAGAGCTTTTTCGTAAGTACGTCTTTCTCAATTCATAGTTTTTGTCAGATCTCTGTCTGGCTGGTAGGTTAATGTCATTAGTTGATTATTATTAACAACCAGCGTTAAGACTTTATTCATCCTAATTACTGCTACAACATTACTACCAGTTATAAGTTTGTTCATTACTATTACTACACTACTAGCAGGAGACTTTATTCATGATCTTAATTAACTAGTAACAACAACCATTTGAATTCACTATTAGAAGCTTAGTACAAGCATATAATTCAGTAGTAGAAGCATTATAAAGCATTATACTTAGCTTAGTAGTAAAAGCTTTATTCGTTATAACCCAGAAAGTCACGAGGGAGATAGGTGGATGAAATTCGATGATATGATGACATTGAAGAGTGGCTCAGGGCAGAGAGTTGTGAAAGAAACTTAGGGAGCCCTTCGTTCAGCACTGGATTGATAATGGTTGTTGTTGATGATGATGATATATCATATTTTACATAATCGATAAAAATTATTCTATGAAAGAATGTGCACCACTCCGCAAAAACCAAAGTCTCCACCCCTGCTACCATCGTCAATGTGTTATACGGAACAGTGCAAGAAATTGTGATGTCGGTTTTGAATATGCACCACATTGCTGCAAAGTTTGTGCCAAAGATTCTGAACCCCGAACAGAAGGCGCTCCGTGTCGAACTCTGTCAAGATCTTCGTCAGCAGGTGGTGAAATATTCAACGTTCCTGTCGAGGGTCATTACTGGGGATGAGACCCATGCGGGTCATCACTGGGGGCCCCCTGCGACTTCTTTCTGTTCCCGAAGATGAAGCTGAAGCTCGAGGCTCGTTGTTTTGAAACCATCGACGAGATCCAGCGCGAATCGCAGACGGTGCTTGACACGATTCGCGAACAGGACTTCCAGGGAGCGTTCCAACTGTGACAAAAACGCTGACAGCGGTGTATTGCTGCCCAAGGAGACTACTTTGAGGGAGACTTGAGTAACGTAAGTACTTTGTTGTATATCGGCCTAGTCTCGGAACTTTTTGATCTAACCTCGTATGACATTATTTTTATCGATGTTCAAATTTTCATCCTTGGGAACGCATTAATTGTGAAGAAAATGGCTACAGAAGTTTGCCCATTGGAAATACAGGGTGATCCATTTAAACCAGTACCATGTGATTTACTTATAACTTTTTTATAAATAACAACAAAATCATACAGTAAGTTGAGAATTATACATGTGGTATTGGAGAATCATTTTATCAAAGCAAATGTTGGAATTGTCCTCCATTTTCTTGTAAACACAGTTAAACACGCCGCACCATATTCAGTGATGTCTCATGTAGAGTACAAGCAGTAACATTGCCAATTTCAGTCGTGATTGTTTCACGCAATGCATCCAATGTTTTTGGATGGGTTTTGTAAACTCTATCCTTTAAGTAGCCCCATAAAAAAAGTCAGGGGAAGTTAAATCTGGAGATCGGGGAGGCCATATGTGTTTTGAAATTAATCTGTCATCAAAGAAGCTGGTTATGAGTTCCATTGAGACTTTCGATGTGTGACACGTAGCGCCATCCTGCTGAAAGTAGCCCTCTGTCAATTCAATGTCATCAAGTTGTTCCACAAATTCATTGAATATGCGGCAATAAACGTTAGTGTTGACAGTCTCAGAGAAAAAAATGGGGCCAATAATTTTCGTAGATGAAATCGCACACCATACACCAACCTTTTGTGAATGCATCGGTGTTTCACACATAACGTGTGGGTTTTTGGCAACCCAGTATCTGCTGTTTTGCAAATTGCCGTAGCCTGACAGATGAAACCAGGCTTCATCTGTAAACCATGTGATGGAGAGAATATCAGATCGCAAATTAAGAAAATTTTGAAACCATTTGCAGTAACTTACTCTCTTTTCCTTGTCCGGTTCCTGCAGCTGATGGATTACGTGCACTTTAAATGGTCGAATATGCGCTATTTTTGCTGCCCTTTGACAAGTTCCGTATGAATATCCTGTCTGTTGGCTTAATCTGCACAACAATTTTGTCGGAGATTGAAGTAAACGTTGCCGAACATGGTCCATACGCGTTTGGGGCATCGGAAGGTGATGTCTACCGCTACCGCTGAGAAGAGAACCCGTTTGCTTCAGTTTTTTTGCCATCGACAGAATTGTTGACTTGCTTGACACTTTTCGAACTCCAAAGTCTCTTCGAAATGCTCGCGTTGCGTTTTGATGACAGAATTGGTTACCCAATACGATTTCACTAAAAAAACACGCTCTGGAACAGAGTACTGCATGTTTCCGAATGTACGCAAGTGAATGACAACGCAACAACAAACAAATCACGAGCTGAGTTACAGTTACGGTTGACAATCTTCTTCGCGGTGGCGGATTTCATTCTCCAGGAGTTGCTGCTTTTATTAAAAAAAAAAAAAGTTCTTTGCGCGATCCCTTGCAAAAATGTAAGGTTTTTTCAGGGTACAGGTTTAAATGGGTCATCCTGTACAAGGCAAAGATTTTAGGCGGATCCACGTTAACTTTTTTTTTTTTTTTTGATTGGAGGTTTAACGACCACCGTGAGCAACTCAAATGGGCTATAAGCAGTCGCCCGTCCCTAATTTTGGGTCACTGGTTCCAGGGAAGGGAAAGAGCCAGTGCCGTAAGACAAACACAACATCCATGCCTGACCGGGATTCGAACCCGGACCCCTTACGGACGAATGATCAGAGGTCAGCGCCTTAGACCACTGCGCCACCGGGGCGGCCTACGTTAACTTTAGATGTTTCTTCCGTGTTCATTTAACACGCTGTTGTCAGTTTCAATTCTTTGTACTTTTATTTTCTGTAATTTCTTATCAGAATCGTTCTGAAAATGTGGGAACCTCCTCTGTAAATTTCAGAAACGGTTATATCTCCGCTCTTAAAAGTCTGATTTGAAAAATTCTTTTTACACCGATAGCGTTTGTGCTGAGGAATATTTTCCATATGTTTGTCACTTTTTGTACTGAACAGTTTTTCCACTTGGGGGTGTAGGTGTTAATTTCTATTTGTACCATACTTGGAACCGTATCTTCGTTTCTAAGCACCCGATTTTAAAAATCCTCTTCCCTTGGATATCTTCCGTTAAGGAGAATGTTTTACGCACAATTTGTGATTTTTCGTAGCACACATTTCAACCTCTAGTAGAGCCGCCCCGGTGGCGCAGTGGTCTAAGCGATGGCCTCTGATCATTCGTCCGAAAGGAGCCTGGGCTCGAATCCCGGTGAGGCATGGATGTTGTGTTTGTCTTACGGCACTGGCTCTCTCCCTTCCCTGGAACCAGTGACCCTAAATTAGGGACGGGCGACTGCTTATAGCCCATTGAGTTGCTCACGGTGGTCGTTAAACCTTAAAAAAAAAACCAAAAAAAAAAACCTCTAGTAGTCGAAAGGTGCTGTTTCCATTTGTGGATGTTTTACCAATTGTATTTAAATTTGGTTGATATTTTTTTTCTTCCTAACCGGTTCAATACTTGCATTCCGCATTTTGTGCAGATTCTTTTCTGAGAGGTGTAAATGCATTATCTGTTTCCCTGATTTTTTACTTCTAAAAATCAGTTTTGAAATATTTTTTTTTCCGTGTTGTAAAGGATTCAAAAGACGTGCTAATTACACCCGAGAATTCGGTGTCATCTTTCTTGTTTTTGAATATCCTTGATTTTAAAAGATCGGAAAAGTGTGTCTTGGGAAGGCGCCGAAACGAGAAAGGAATTTTCGTACCCCTCAACGCTTCCCCCCCCCCTAAATAAAATAAAATGCGGTTTCTCTGTTTATGATGCAGTGCATCTTTCCCGAGTAAATCCCAAGAAAAAAAATTCGATGTAACGAACATGGGTAACGGAAGTAGTCAAAACCATTGTTGAAATCTGATTCTTAAATGCTGTCACATGAAGTAACACAGCAATAGTTAATTTCATTTTTATTCAACAATATACACTGCTGGCCACCCAAAATGCAACACCAAGAAGGAAGCATCCGATTGGCCTGAAATTTAGATGCTTCCTTCTTGATGTTGCATAGTGGCTTATTGCCAGCCATGGAGTCCACACGAACTATTGATGTCTGCGTGTTCCGCAAGTCGCACGGGCCTGTAAGCTCAATCGTTTCATTTATGCCGATGTACGCCGATATTATTTATGTACGCCGATATTATTTTTTCATTTATGCCGATGTACGCCGATAAGCTCAATCGTTTCATTTATTTGATGCCGCTATACGCCGCGGCATCGAACGAAAGAGGCTTTGGATGTGGGCTTGGGGTATGTCGGTCCAGGCTGCTTCCACACGTTGCCACAGTTAATCAGGCGTAGCCACGGGTGGTGCTTGGCAGGGCACTCGGTTGCCGATCAGCGACCAGACGTGTTCGATGGGCGACATATCGGGAGAACAGGCGAGCCACGGCAACAGTGACACCTGGTGGGCCGTGAAGAATTGTTGCACGATGCGTGCCACGTGCGGGCTCGCATTGTCCTGTTGAAACGTGGCCACTGGCAGGTCCTGCAGCTAAGGGAGGACTACAGGCTCCAAAACGTCGGAGATGGTGCGGTGGCTGTTGAGTGTACCGGCGATACGTGCCAGAGGGGTGCGGGTGTCATATCCAATTGCGCCCCAAACCATAACGCTAGGCGACGGACCGGTATGGCGGTGCATAGTGCAGGCGTCATACAGTCTCTCGCCGCGTTGCCGCCACACGCAGATCCGACCATCGTGGTGTTGCAGGCAGAAGCGGGATTCGTCGGATAAGACAATGTCGTGCCATTCCGTAGTACAGGTGCGGCGTTCAACGGCCCACTGCCGCCGCACTCGCCGGTGGTGTAACGTCAATGGTAATCGGAGCAATGGGCGCCGTGCGGCAAGTCCCCGCTCCTGCAAACGACGTCGAACGGTGCGTGCTGACACAGGTTGTTGCGCAACACACCCTAATTCCTGCGCTAACTTTCGTGATGTGGCGGTGCGAGCCGTCAATGCCCGCCGCACAACATACCGGTCTTCTCGTTCGGTGGTGTGCCGCGGCTGCGGCAATCGCTCTCGTCTGTCCGTCCGTCCCTCCTGCACCCACCGAATCCATACTCGCCTCACTGTGGCTGGATATGGTCCCACACGGGCACCGATGTCTCGGTAGGATAAACCGCTGTTGCGCTAAGCCATTATTCGTCCTCTGTCGAACTCCGAAACGTGCTGGAATGACTGCCATATTCTGCGACGAGGCATCAGGAAGCTTCCCACGCACAGGTCCTCCAGCACTACACACTTCCATTACTTACACCCCGCCTTCTGTGCGCCTTTCTTATAGTGCTTCTAACAGGTCTGAACATTACTCAAAGAAAAATGATTGATTTTTCATATAATTATGGTTATGTTTTAACAAGTATTAAGTATCCCATGCTATAACTTAGAGTTAGTCTTATCGATGTGCAGGTTTTCATTTTTGGGAATACATTAATTGCGAATTAAATATGTACAGAAGTTTTACCATTGGAAACATAAGGCAGAGATTTTAGGTGGAACCACGTTAGAGGGCTAAGTTGAATTACCGGTAATTACCCGGTGGCCGAGGCGCTGGTTTCTAACCATGGGTCCGGTTTTGAATCCCGGTGAGGCTTGGATGGTGCGTTTGCCCTGCGGCGTTGAGTCCCCAGAAACCACTGGCCTCTGAAATTCGGGATTTATGTAGAGGATTTTAGGAAGAGAATGCCTGACCCTTTAGGTTTTAAACAACCCTTTGAAGTAGGAATTGGAGCCTGACAGGAAAGTCACACGAAAGCAGTGGCGGCCCGTCAGATGAGGCTGAGGCGCCGCCTCACCTGAAATTCCGCAGAATGAGAAGTGAAAGAAAAAAAAAACTTCTGTCAGTAACAAAGATATAAGAACTTTGCAGGATAAATGAAACACTGAAATTCACATTGTGATTCATTAATTAGGTTAAAGAAAGGCTTTCGAGAACAGGAATGAATCATTATTTTTGCAAAGAAGCTGCATGTTTTAAGCGCTTAGAGACGACCGGCTGAATCGTCTCGATGAGAAGCCGGTTTTGGGAACTGGGGATCAGAGAAGAGCCTTACAGAGTGAACCCCCCACCCCCACGGTCCGAGGTCTACCTAAAGAGGTGCCGGACTTCCAGTAAGAGAAAGGAAATTTCTGAGGCGACCCTCCATTTCGCTTAAACTGGAATCGCATCTCTGCTGTTATTGGAGAACCCAAGGATTGTGTATCCAATGGGCGCGGAAAATGAGCAGATGACCTTTGTGAAAAGTGGTTTCACAGGCGATGACGCCGTTCGCCTCTATACGCTTTGGAGTACGATGATTTCTACGTAGCTTTAACTGTTCGTCAGAGTGTATTTGAGTCTAACTTTTTGTAGTGTGTTTTCAATCCTCTCTTCTGCAGGTGTTTGCTAGTTCATAGTAATGTTGAGTTTTTCTTTTTTATTTTATTATTGTTACTAAACAGCATATTTTGATTTTGGTTGGAAAATATGAATGGCCCAACAAACGACGTGATTTGTGTTCTGGAAGAAATTCCTTTTAAACACTGGAAAGATTATGATAAAAGGGATGTTCTCATATCTGGAAGACCGACACCTATGATAAGTTCAATATCTAAAGATAAGAAGTGCGGCAAATCGTTTTTTAGGTCTTTCAATAAATCATGGTACGAGATTTTTCCCTGGCTTTCTGGTAGCTATTACAAGCAAACTCTCTTTTGCTGGCCATGTTTACTTTTGAGCAATAAGAAAAATGTGTGGAATACAACGGGTTATTTTGATCTAAAAAACTTTTCTCGTAGTGCAAAATTGCACGAAAGCTCTAAAAAGCATAGAACTAACCACGTAGGTCTAAAACGAATGGGAAAAAACAAACACTATTTCTGATATGCTCAAAGAAAATGCTGCTCTTCATAAAGTCAAGTTTAATGAAAAGGTCAGACTAAATAGGCTTTTTATGGAACATATAATCGATTTAGTTGTCGCTCTAAGCAAGCAAGAACTGCCTTTTCGAGGACATGATGAATCTATTTCCTCATTAAATAAAGGTAATTTCAAGGAAATGTTCCATTTGTTACTTCGTAGGAGCACCCCAGAATTAAAAGCACATTTTGAAGAAATACGAAGCTTATTTTCTGGACAATCTAAAACGATACAGAATGATTTAATGGAGTGTATTCATGAATATATAAACGAATGTGTTAAAAGCGAAATTAATGAGTCAGAATTTTTTTCAGTGCAAGTTGATGATGCAACTGATGTTACTCAAAAATCACGGTGTTCAATAATTGTCAGATACATATTGGACTCAAATTGTGAAGTAGTTGAGCGCTTCCTTGGTTTTTATGATATCAGCACTGACAGGACTGCTGTGGCACTGTATGATCTGCTAGCATAGGTTTTGGAAGAGTTTGATTTTAAATCAAAGTTAGTAGGCCAGTAGTGTTATGATGGTGCAAGCGTTGTGGCTGGAGAGTTGAGAGGTCTGCAGAAAAGAGTCAAGCTAGAAGCCCCGCAAGCTTTGTTTACCCACTGTTTCGCCCGCCGCCTTAACCTTGTCCTACAACAGGGGTGCTAAAGTATGGTAAAATGTCGCATATATTTCGCAACTGTATCCAGCATGCCCTCATTTTTTCATAAGTCTGCCAAGAGAACCCACGTAGCAGATTCAGTTGTTGGGAAACGGATTCCTCAAATAGCGGAAACACGTTGGGCATCACGTTCGCAAATTTTCCGTTTAATTGTGAGCGAATGGGGCAAACTAAAGAATGTGTTTGAAAACATAATGAATGACCCGGAATCAACGGCAGAATCAATCAACGGAGCCATAGGATATTTGAAAAATTTCACTGATTTTGAATTTGCTTTTTTATCATTGATTTTTGATGACATTTTTGGAATTACGGATGTACTGTTTGATGTTTTACAAAAAAAGACTTTAGATATCAGTTATTGCCAAAGACAAATTAAACAATGTTGCGAACGAATAAATAAGAAAAGGAATGTAACCACTTACTTGAAACATTTCAGTGAAGCAATTAGTTTGAGTGGAGGTCCTAAATGTCGCCAAAAGAAACATTTGACTGAAGAAGTGGAAATTTTGTTTTACGAAATCGTTGACAGCATAATAGTCTAAATAAATACCAGATTTGAAGATGTGGGAAAGCTCGAGTTTCTGCTGCTAGTTGACAGCTCAAAATACCAGTTATTCAGAGTCATTTCCATCCAGTGCCCTTAACACTCTCAAAAAAATTTATCCAAACATATTTACAGACACACAAAGACTAAAAACCGAATTAGATTTTTTATATAATGATAACAACTTCAGGGAACTCAGTTTTTAGAAAACCTTGAAAACAATGAAAGAAAACGAGCTGAAAGATGTTACCAGAAGCCTACAAATTATTTTCTCTTGTATTGACACTGGCGTCAACAAGTTCTTCTGCTGAAAGGAGTTTTTTCTTGTTTGAAGAGAATTAAGACTTACCTCCGTAATACAACGGCACAAGATCGTTTGTCTTCACTCACTTAAATTTCAATCGAGAAAGAATTGCTGAACCATCTAATGTCCACTCAACCATTTTATGATCTGATCATAGACAAATTTGCAGCCAAAAAGGACCGCAGAATTGAACTTATTTATAAAAAATAAACTGAAAGCATTCTGTTCGAGACCAAAGCAAATTAATATCGTATTCCTCTGTTTTTAATTCCAGGTTTAAATTATTTAATACTTTTTTTATATAGAAATGTGCTTCCTTAGCTTGACTTCTCCTGTACATAGTTATCACCAGCCTGGACTTCAGTTTGTGACCCGTACTAAATGCACCTTCACTAATATGCCAATCGAACTGTGACTTTTATTCAAGCTCAAGAAACACTTCGTGAGAAAAAATTTCTATTCAAATGATTTACTTTGAATTTTTTAAGAAGTGGATCTCCGACTGGCGTTGGGATGTGAGTGACGCATTGACTAGCTAAAGAAACCGCGCAAATTGCGTATTTTCGCTCAAGTGTATTACATAAAAGAATACTGGTGAAATATTTCTTTCTTTGTTGTAAAATTATCGAATAATTGTTTTCATAAAAATATTGTTGCAAAAGTAGCGTATATAACACACACACACACACATATATAGAGCGGTATATGCACATTTTTCCTCTAAAATTTTTGGATTTTTTCGTGAAGAAAGACTCCCCACGCCGTGTTTCATATATTTCTATAATTTTATTCCATTACTGTTGAATAATATTTGTATATAAGGGCTAAATGGCATGGGATGGAGCCCTAAGGGATAGGGTTTACAGCTGTTAATAACAAGGCGCCGCCTACCCTGGACCAATGGCTTAACGAGACTTTGAATCTCAGCGGATTTTAATGATTCAGCCGACTCGAACCCAGAACTTCAAAGATATCCAATGGGTGATAATGCCTTTGACATGAAACTTTTTGAGGGGGGTTCTGCACTTCTGCTGTATAACTGTGTATAAGTACATATAACATTGGGGGGGGGCTTCGACAAATATTTTCCTATTGGTACGTACGCACATCTTGAATATTAATACAAAATGAAGCTAATTTAATAAAATGAAGAAAATGCAATAAATTACAGTTGTTTTAATAAAAATTTAATAAAGCAACTTCTTTGGCCGCTTTGCTTTACTTTCTCTTCTATTATCAAGAAATTACATTGCTTTCCGCGTTATATAAAAATCAATGAATTTAAATAGGGAAATTATCTATAAAACATACTTAGAAAAAGCTAACTGTCTCGCCTAATAAGGGGTGCAAACCACGACCCCCCCGGCTACGCCACTGATATATATATATATATATATATATTTATTCGTATAACGTTATACGAATTTATATATTTTTCAATAACATATGTTTTACTGTTTTACATTTACATCAAGACCGTTCGCCTCACCAGCATTTTACACCACGAGCCGCCACTGCACGAAAGCGAGGTAGAAGCCCTTGTTTATAACAGATGGGTTAGTGCCCGGGTGCGGACGGCTTATCGTGCCCACCAGACGCACGGCAAATATTTAGTGGTTTGAGCGCTCGTACCTGCTGGGATCGAACCTGAAACTTTTCTTTGGTAGTCGCGAACGTTCACCACTAGGCCATCCGCAGCACTTCCAAATTAGGGTCAAGCGACTTCTTATAGCTCGTTAAGTTGCTCAAGATGGTCGTCCACGCAGAAAAATATAAGTTACCGATACATCACGGGATTGGCTTCGATACTGACATCGCGACTGATTTTGTAATAAAGGTTGGTTGCTGAGTGAGTGGTTAGCAGTGGCGGCTCGTGGCAACTGAAACAGGAGGGGCCAGTAGCCGAAGTCAAACAATGAAATAAAAAAAAACTGTCATTATTAGGCCAACTATTCAGACCCCACCCCACCCCACCCCCGCCCCCAAGATTCCTTTACTCTGCCTCTGTTTACCCCCTTGGCTCACAATAATGCCCAAATAAGGTAGGAATGTGGCAACTATTGTATTGCACACGAAAAAAAATTCCTCAGAATAGAATGCATAACTATTAGCAGAAAAATATTAAAACTCCTTAAATAAAATATTTACCTTAAAACATATGAGCATTAATTTATGTTAGTTGAGCTTTGTGTTTCTTCAGATTTCTCAATTGAGGAATAATCACAGGATTCACAGGATAAAAAAATGTTGTGAAAAAATAATAACTCCAAATATATGCAGGGAGGGAACGTTTCATGAATTTTGTCCCATATAGAATGAGTACCATTTGCATTATTTTAAAAGTTTAACCTTTTTTTTAAAGAACTTGTGAAACCTAAAAACATATATGTACTCATGTGCAAATTATACTTACATGTTTTCTCATTTATTTATTTATTTTTAACATAGAAAATCATCTTAGTTAAAACTGAAATTAGTTCTGCAAAGCGTTTGTAAACTTCATACTCTTGGAAACTCAAATTCTTGGGCTGATAAGCACAGAGTATTTTTAAGTGAAGCTTTTCGACTCAAATTCTTGGGCTGATGAGCACTGTTTTTTTTTTTTAAGTGAAGCTCAAACTAAACATTCTTGGGGTGATAAGCACTGAGTTTTTTAAGTGAAGCTTTTCTTCCAGATTTCAAGCAAAGAACGGAGATTTTAACAAAATATCCACTCCATTCATTGTACTCGACAAGCAAAAAAGTCACGACACGAAGAAACAACACATCACCGAGAGAGATACACACAGAAAAAACAACTAACTGAACTTTGCTACGACATTTAAAACCCTCCCGCCACCTTTGAGCTTGGTAGGGGTAAGCTTCTCTGTCAACCCACGGCGTTAAGGAAATGGATACACTCCCGGGCAATCAAATTAGCGCGGGGCCAGATAGATCTGGCCCCACAGCTTTCTTTGCACACGCGGTTAAGACAGTGTTGTATGTAGGTCATCATACTGAATGAGACGGGGAGGAAATCGTCTCCTCTTCGCTTGCGTAGGATGTTACTAAGGCCTGTTGGAGCTGGCCCCAATAACCTCACACTCGGAACGTGATCTCTTTCCTCACGGAATAGTTTTTCGTTTTTGAAGGAAACTTTTCTCTTAGGTAATAGTTTTTAAAGGGAAAGGTTTATCACCATGTAGTTAAGAGAAAGAATAAGAATCAGGGCAAAAAAAAATATATTTCTAGAAATAGAAATTTTTAGGGGGAGCCCGGCCCCTCTGGCCCCTAATGACGAACCGCCCCTGGTGGTTAGTAAATGTAAGTCATTGTATGTGCCAGTACATTTGCCTTTTTTCGTGTATCAACAGTCTATGAACTTGGTACTAAAAAACCAATAGAAGGCATCACCTCTAAAACATATATTTGGAATGTCCATAAAAAAGAACTTCATATCAGTGAAAAATAAATCATTTGTACATCAAAACAAAAATACTCTGTCACAGTTTTTATAATAGATATTGTTTTGATCCATACATACTAAACATAATAAACACGATTTCAGCATTTTTACATTTTTACGACACATGAATGTAACATTTTCATTCCAGTAACAGATAAACAAAAGTAATACTTAATTATTCATGTACTGATGCATCTGTAACAAAATGTAGTCAGCATTGTACAGCATAAAAATTATAATATATTAGACTTTGGAGTAGTAACTGTGATTTTGTAATGCACTCTCTTAGACTTGAACCAGCTAAACATGTTGTCCAGTCGTAGAACATCTAAAGAAGAAATTCATAATAGAAATATTAGACATTCGGAAATTACAACATACTACGGCATGTTAAGCAAAGCGAAAGAAATGAAATAACTTTAGCACAGTCTGGAAGCGTTCTTCATTAAAAGTTGAAGAAATATATGGATACAATATAAAACCTGGTCAAAGGGACAACTAAAATTAAACCATTATATTGGGGTGTTTGGAAAAAACAACAACAACGGCGTTTTGATACAACAGTTTTACTTACCCAGAACCTCGGAAACATCCAAGCTAAATTTCAAAGAATATACCATCATGTTCAGTAGTTCACATCCATCTGTTGCCAGTTGTTCAATTCCTGCACGGTACCAAGCTTTCGGTTTAGAGCAGGGGTCTCAAACTCTTCAAAGGGCCACTTTCCAGTTTGAAAAAATTTAGGGGGCAGCATGATTATTAATAAATTTCTTATGAATAAATATCGACTTTACAAAATTACACCAAAGGCTTGGCACTATAGTGTAATATTATTTATAATTATCGGTAAATAATAAAAACAAATGCTTCATCAATCACCGAGAACAATCACTTTTCGTAACAATTATTTTCTCTTAAAGCTTAAAACAATCACATTTTACCAACTGACCACGGTACTCGGCACAGAAAATATTACGTGTTCTGACCAGGAACTTAGGTTCGCTTTTCTGTCACTCACTTATCGATATTTGGAATAATATCTTTTGAACATGCTTCTTTTAAAAGTGAGCATAAGTGACTGTCACTTAAAATATTCATTTCAAGACATTTTGCTTGGTTCATTCTTGAAAACAACTGTTTACATGAGTATTTTGTTCCGAACATAGACAGAACCCGTGCAGCTAGGTTATTAATGTTTACGTACTTGTTCTTTGAAACAAACTGGTAAAACTCTGTTAGTTTGCAGCTGTTGAATTTTTCTTCTAGGAAAGAATCACACTGAAAGTCTATTAATTCAAGCTGAAGTTCTTCAAGCGCGTTTTCAGCATTATAGGAAAATGGAGAATTGAATATATTTAGAAAATATTTTTCATGTCTTTGAAACATTCAAACTGCTTGTTGAAATACTCTTTTAACATAGCTATCTTCGTAGAAAATTCACCAAAGCTGACTTCTTCTTGCGTGTGAAGCAACCGATGCAGCCGGAGTAAACTAGCCACCAGCTGAGCTGGAGGGAGCTTTTCAAGTTCGATCAGTGTTGCCACCACTTGATTTCAATTCTGCGCGAAAAATATTTCCTTTTCAGACGACGTCCCTTCCGTACAGCCACACGGCGGCCAGCGTTCTTGGATTCGTAGACAATACGTCGGGGAAGAACATCTGTACCGTTTTCGCATTCCTTTCGATGTAACAATACGCATGCTTAATACAGTTATATTCTTCGTAAATAAACTTGGTACTTATAAAGAGGATGGCTTTGCCAACCATTACTATGCTCATATTATACTTAATATATTATAATACACTTGAAAAAAGGGTGATTTATTTTTATTTTGTAATCATTCATGCGGGCTGCCAAACAGTTGGCACCGGGCCGCGAGTTTGAGACCACTGGTTTAGAGGGAAAGAACTCTTGGCACTCATGTTCGACATCGTCCAAAGTAGTCAACTGCTTGCCATGAAGAAAATGCTCCATCGCCTGAAAAAAGTGGTAGTCTGAAGATGCAAGCTCGGGACTGTATGGTGGACGACACAGCAACTGTATTCTATGCAGTTCTAGAAGTTTAACTTGGGTCCGATTAGCGGTATGAGGTCTTGCATTGTCTTATTGGAGCAGTGCTCGCTTTCCGTTGACTATGGCAGGATACTTCCGCTGAAGTTTGTCATACATCCTGTCCAGTTGCTGAGAACACAGTTCAGCATTGATAGACTGACCATTCGGAATGTGCTCAAAGTGAATTACACCTTCATAATTCCACCAGACACACAGCATGAACTTTCTCTCAAAACGTCCGCGTTTTTGGAGTAGGTAAAGCTGGTTCACCTCTATTCAACCGCTGTTGGGAAGAATCTGGATTTGTCAGAGATATCCACTTTTCATCTCCAGTAACTATTCGTTTGATAAATCATGTGGATTTCTGAGAAATTCCTTGCCTACCGCGACACGTCGTTGAGCTTGAGCTGTGGTGAGTTTATTAAGCACCTCATGGCATCGTCTGTAAACCTCTCCGATTTTGTGCAGGAGCTCAACGATGGTAGATTTAGAAACTCCCAGTTCTCCTAACCGTGGATTGCTTTCCACAGCTGCTTTCAGGGTGTCTGAATCAGCAGCAAAGGGCCTACCCGAACCTTCTTTTATTTTCAAGCTCAAGACACCAGCCACAAATATCTTGAACCATGTTTGCTTGGTCCGAGTAACCGCCAGGCCTTTACCTTCAACTACGTTAATTTTTCTTACTGCTTCAGTAGCCCTGTTTCCAATAATGTCCCAATAGAACCAATATTTCAAACTGTGCAGCTATTCCAATTGACCACGGTACAAGTTCAACGCATGGGCCGCGGCATATGCTTCACGCCTCCTTTGATTCCCTACAGTACCTGCTTTCAGTCTTCTGCAGCACAGGAAAACTGTCCCAGAGAAAACATGCATATTTACGTGGTGGAACTGTCCTATGCAAAAACACCGTTTTTTCCCGTACACCCATATACACTGAGTGATCACTGAATTATAATCACCTACCTAATACTTCGTAGGTCCTCCTTTCGCCCTCAGTACAGCAGCTATCCGACGTGGCATCGATTCAACATACACTGAGTGATGAATGAATTATGACCACCTACCTAATACTTCGTACGTCCTCTTTTCGCCCTCAGTACAGAAGGTATCCGACGTGGCGTCGATTCAACATACACTGAGTCATCACTGAATTATGACCACCTACCTAATACTTCGTAGGTCCTCCTTTCGCCCTCAGTACAGCAGCTATCCAACGTGGCATCGATTCAACATACGCTGAGTGATCACTGAATTATGACCACTTACCTAATACTTCGTAGGTTCTCCTTTCGCCCTCAGGACAGCAGCTATCCGACTTGGCATCGATTCAACAAACACTGAGTGATCACTGAATTATGACCACGTACATAATACTTCGTAGGTCCTCCTTTCGCCCTCAGTACAGCACCTATCCGACGTGGCATCGATTCAACATACACTCAGTGATGAATGAATTATGACCACCTACCTAATACTTCGCACGTCCTCCTTTCGTCCTCAGTACAGAAGGTATCCGACGTGCATCGATTCAACATACACTGACTGATCACTGAATTATGACCACCTACATAATACTTCGTAGGTCCTCCTTTCGTCCTCAGTACAGAAGCTATCCGACGTGGCATCGATTCAACATACACATATACATGTGTATGTTGAATCATGAGTGATCACTGAATTATGTGTATGTTTATACATGAGTGATCACTGAATTATGACCACCTACATACTATTTCGTAGGTCCTCCTTTCGCCCTCAGTACAGCAGCTATCCGACGTGGCATGTATTCAACATACACTGAGTGATCACTGAGTTTTGACCGCCTTCCTAATACTTCTCAGGTCCTCCTTTCACCTTCAGTACAGCAGCTATCCGACATGGCATCGATTCAATAAGATGTCGGAAGCAGTTGGGAGGTATGGCCAACCAAGATGTGTATAATGGGGCCATCAATGCAGGTATGGAGATGATTGGTGTATCCAGAAGCCTGATATGCCGCTCACTATGTCCCACAAGTGCTCCGTGGGATTGATATCGGGGGAGTTCGGAGGCCAATTGATATACTGGAAGTCTGATCTGTGTTCCTCAAACAATTTCTGTACAACATTGGTCCCGTGGCTCGGCGCATTGTTATCTTGGAAGACAACGTCGCCATTCGGGAAAAAGTGCAACATTGCTGGATGTACAGAGTCAGCAAGCAATTCACGATAGTGAGCACCAGTCATACGTTGTTTCACATGCACGAGGAGTAAAGCTCCTGCCAGGTAGACATGCCCTACACCATACAACCGCCTCCACAGGCTTGTAATGTGGAGACCATGCAGGATGGGTCGAGTGGCTCATGTTGTTTGCGCCAAATACGTACACGACCATTCACAATGTGTTGTAAAAAAACGCTACTCGTCTGACCAGCACACTTTTTTCCAGTCATCCAACGTCCAGCTTTCATGATCTTTGCACTAGGAGAGTCTTTCGTGCTGATGAACAGTGGTTTGGAGAGGATGTCGTCAGTGTCGTCTGCTGTTATAGCCCATACGTTCGAGCGTGCTACGCATGGTAATGATAGACACTGTTCCCGGTTGACCTCTGTTGTATCGGGCAGTCAACTGTTGAACAGTGTTGCGTCTCTTGGCCTGTACGAGTTGTCGGACCCGGCGCTCACCTCTCGCATCAACCTTTCACTGTCCTGTGTAGTTTTGCCTCCGGGTCGTTGTTTGACCATTTTTACGACAGTCCTGATACACTTTTAACTACGGCGGCACGCGAACAACTCACCAGTTCAGCCGTTTGGGAAATCAAGGCCCACCTTCTCCCAGCTGCCACAATCTGTCCTTTCTCAAAGCCCGATAAATCCTTCTATTTACCCATCACGATCTTTGTTCTCCAGATCCTGCATCAGGATCTCAGCGAGAACTGCTGAAAGAGGGGAACCTTCAGGTTGCTGATAAATGCAGCTTTGGAATTAAAAAAAAACGAATGTTACTTAACAAATCGCAAAGCATTCATAATAGCCGAAATTTTGAGGGGGGGGACGGACGTGGAAATCTAGTAGATTATGGGGTTAGCAGTCGGGATGGAGATTTGTTTGCTAGCCCACCAACTTCTTACGTTAACCTCAGTAGTCACTTATTATATCCTGTGCAAGCCCATGCCCTTCAGCAAGGTTCCAAGTTCGCTTTCCCGGTTCTGAAAGGTAATGCTTTTTCTGATATCCATCAAGTTGAATCAATTGCTAAATGGCTCCCTGCCATGAGTTCATCCGGGTTAAGTTGGCACGTTATCTTGGCAGCTCAAACCTTCTTATCTCTCTCCCTCCTATAGCGTACGTTCTGATTTTGCTGAGGAAAGGCGACAGCTTGCTCTACTTAGGAGAGACCCGCAGATCTCTATTGTGTTCTCTGATAAATCTTCATCAGTTGGTTATTGTAAACAGCAGTTTTTATTTTCAAGGTATGAATGAAGTAATTGATACTATCTTGCACAAGGAGTTACGTGCCGATCCAACTAAGTCCATAGTTTCTGCTTTAGGTAGATTAAAGAAAGTATGATGAATTAGCTTTATTTTGCTTTCCGCTAAGCTAATTATAATGAATAAGCTCTTTCTACCAGCTAGCTAATGATAATAATGAAGCTTTCCTACTTAGCTAAGTATAATGCTTCTGCTACTGAATGATATGCTTGTACTAAGCTTCAAATAGTGAATTCAAATGGTTGTTGTTACTAGTTAATTAAGAACATGAATAAAGTCTCCTGCTAGTAGTGTAGTAATAGTATTGAACAAACTTATAACTGGTAGTAATGTTGTAGCAGTAATTAGAATGAACAAAGTCTTAACGCTGGTTGTTAATGGTAATAAACTAATGATATAAACCTAACAGCCAGACAGAGGTCTGACAAAAACTATGAATTGAGAAAGACGTACTTACTACAAGCTTTTTTATTAGGCAACTCTTGGTCGTCCAAAGCACACACACACAACTTGTTTCACAATAATGAAGAATCCAACTAATCACATAGAACAAGCGATCTCCCTATAACAACAAAAGCTCTCCTTATAACAACAAAATCTCTCCGTACAACACCAAACGCTCTTCTTCGCTATCGATGAACGCGCCTATATATACTAGCTACCACCACGTCATGACTTACACTCATTGCCAGATCTCATTCATCGGGTGAAATAATATTTCGTTCAGTAAGAAGATAATTTACATAGAAAAATAAAATAACCAGAGATAGTAAAATCAAAAGGAAAGTGAATTTAGAGTATACGTTACAAAAGCTCATAAATTTCCTGAGGGCTTTGCGTCTGCGTTTACTCCACCCCCAGGTTGCCGTGTGACTGATATATTTGGCCGCATTAAATTGCATAAGGAGGGGTACCCGTCTCGTCCTCTTTTATCGGGCTATGTTAGCCCCACCAGACCTTTAGAAAAAACCTTGGAAAATTATCTTGCCAAATTTACCGGGAGTTCACTTTACTCGATTAAGAGTCCCGTTGAGGCTTTAGATAGGCTTAGGGTACTTCAGCCACACCCAGGGCCTCTCATTTCGGCGTCTTTAGATGTTGTACCATTGTACCCTAATGTACCCATAGAGGCTACACATCAAATTATCGACGCTAAACTTGCTGATACCCGCGTCCCCCCACCCCCTCGACATTACGGCTATTATGAATGCTTTGCTACACTATCTACCAACAAGTTATTGGACATCCCTGCAATCGACGATATCTGCGGTCCTGATACACGTCACGGCCTCCGCCGTTAAATATAGTGTGGGAAACAGCCACGCAACCAGTCGCATGCAAGATGCCACGTAGTTCGGAGCTCTCTGATTACGAGAAAGGTGTAATCGTTGGGTATCACAGAAATGGCCGATCTATACGTGACATATCCAGAGAGTTGATGTACCCAAAATCGACAGTGGCCTACGTGATTGCCAAGTGGAAGATGAGAGGTGAATGTCGGAATGTGCCCCGACCCGGCAGATCCACAAAACTGGGAGTTAGAGACCGACGGGTGCTGGCCAGAGAAATTCGGAAGAACCGCACCAAATCGATGGGCCACATCCGCGAGGAGTTTCAAAAGGCATCCGGTAGTGTTCGTTCGATGAATACCACCCGTAAGGAAGCCCATCTGCTCGGTTATCATGGACGTGCTGTCGCCCACAAGCCTTTGATCACCAAGTCCAATAGCACTGCTCAGCTAACGTGGTGCAAAGAACGTCGACAGTGGACCGCTGAACAGTGGAAACAGGTTCTCTGGAGCAACGAATCAAGGTTCACCCTCTACCGTTTGGATGGCAGGGTCTGGGTTTGGCGTCTGGGTTTGGCGTTTGCCTGGAGAACGCCTCCTGCCGGAATGTATTGTGCCAACTGTGAAGTTCGGCGGCGGTGGAATTATGCTATGGGGGTGTTTCTCCTGGTATGGCACGGAACCCTTGGTCGCAATTCCTGGTAGACTCAACGCCGAGACCTACTGCACCATTTTGGATGACCATGCGCTTCTTACGTTGTGGCAGTTTTGTGGGGTGGACCCATGTTACTTTCAGGATGAAAATGCCACCTATCATGTTGCGAGGTCCACCATGGCTTGGTGTGGTGACAATGGGGTTAATCGAATGGATTGGCCTGCGCAGAGCCCGGACCTTAACCCTATCGAGCACCTCTTGGACGAGTTGAAGCGTTGACGTAAGGGGTGCCCCCATCGTCCTAAATCGGTGAAGGAACTGACCTGTCTTCTCCAAGCCGAGTGGAAGAAAATACCGCTAGCCATCGTACAACGCCTGGTTGAGAGTATGCCCCGGAGGGTCGCAGCTGTAATCGCCGCTCGTGGAAGCTCCACCAACTATTGAAGGTGAATAAACTTCGTTTTCCTTTGCTATCACAGGTGTCCAATTACTTGTTGGTAGATAGTGTATGTGTTAAGCAACAATCGTTTTTTTTTAATTCCAAAGCTGCATTTATCAGCAACTTGAAGGTTCCCCTCTTTCAGCAGTTCTCGCTGAGATCCTGATGCAGGATCTTGAGAACAAAGTTATTGGTGAATTTTCCCTTCCCCCGCTTCTATTTTTAAGGTACGTTGACGATATCTGGGTAGCGTGGCCTCACTCCCAAGATGATTTATTTTGTTTCGCCGACGTACTTTCTTCAAAGTATCCCACTATCAAGCTCACGATATAACTGGAGTCTAACTGTGAAATCCCTTTTCTAGATTTTTGTATTCACAGGCACCCAATTTCGAATCACTTATCTTCTTCGTTCTATCGTAAGCCTTCTGCCCCGGGTTCCTTAATCCCATTTGCCTCCTTTCATCCTACGCAACATAAAGTTGCTGCGCTGTACTCTTTGTTTCATAGAGCATTTACACATTCTTCCACTAGGGTTTTCTTTAATCAGGAAATCAATTACATTTTTGATTTAGCCCACTCGTTCGGCTATCCTGGACAGATTGTAAAATTTGTCGTCGAGTATATGCATCCCGTCGACCTATCTCAACATTAGTCGGTGATCCACATGTTATTAAAAAGTTTGTTGGAAAAATGGATTTCCTACCTGGTTTTACTACCTTAATGTCAAAAATTTGCTCTTCATATCGGCTACATTTTGGCGTGAGAGTTAACAACCTATCATCCGTTTCGAGGAAAGACCTCCCAGGAATTGATGATTCACAGAGGTGGGGTGTTTCTTGCATCCCACTATTGGACAATGACTCGCATGAGAGTATTAACTATCACATAAGCTCCACTCGTCGGAAACTGTGCCTCATGCTGCAGGAACATAAATGTAGTTTAAAAGCAAGCCATATCTGTACAGCCCTTACCAAGTGCATTGATTCAGAAGATTTAGTCCCTGATAGGGACAATGCCAAAATTTTGATAACCCCAGCCTCTACACACATGCTACGGGTGACTGAGAGTTTGTTCATTTCCGCGTTCAAAGGAAGTTGCTTTCCGGTCGAACATGCTAGTTATTACACTTCCCAGGACAAGGAAATTCCAAGCAACTAAACTTAGATATCTGAGAACCATTCAGATTTGCGCTAGTCGAAGCTATTCCAGCCCCATCCTAGCATCCCTACGATGGGGCAGGATTAGCTTCGACTAGCGCAAATCTGAATGTTCTCAGATATCTAAGTTTAGTTGCTTGGAATTTCCTTGTCCTGGGTAGTGTAATAATTAGCATGTTCGACCGGAAATCGGGAGTTGCGAGTTCAATTCCCGCTCCAGGACGATGGAAATTTTAAAGTTTTCTGAAGGAAGTCGTTACATGGAATACAGTGAAAACATGCCGATAATAGCATTTGCATAAAGGGTTTCTAATTCAGTGGCCGGTGTGTTTACTACGAAATTATGAATTTAATTTTGAGCACCAGCGTGGATTCAAAAATTAAATAGAGATAATGAAACTGGGATTCATACATGTTCCAGCTTTAGGACAAAGGTGTGTTCCTGATTCCGGAGCTCGGCTACATTCCGCTCTTTTACATTCGGAAATCACTTGCAGAGTATTTCCCTTTTCACCGCTTTCAAAAAAAGTCCAATAGCCAGATCATTTTCATCTGTTTGAATATCCCACTGAATCACTGAGTTGATCTCAGGCACTTGCACTTTAACATCGACAAAAGTCCTTTTTGGAACAAGAACAGAGGTTATGCCTTCCTGCGTTGAGAGGTGCTTCTGGTTGCTGAGGTAGTAAGATTCAGGAATAATGCCTCCTGGGTTAATCTGGAATGAGAAAAAAATTCCTAGAATAAAAAAAAATGATGAAACAAAAAGTGAGTCAATAGATATTTATCATATTCAGAGAAAGTGGAGATGTGCAGAGTGGTTTGTTTGTTTATTTGGGGGTTTAACGACCACCGTGAGCAAATCCATAGGCTATAAGCAGTCGCCCGTCCTTAATTTAGAGCCGCCGCCCCGTGGCGCAGTGGTCTAAGCAATGGCCTCTGATCATGCGTCCAAAAGGGGTCCGGGTTTGAATCCTGTGAGGCATGGATGTTGTGTTTGTCTTACGGCACCGGCTCTTTCCCTTCCCTGGAACCAGTGACCCTAAATTAGGGATGGGCGACTGCTTATAGCCCATTGAGTTGCTCACGGTGGTCGTTCAACCTCCAATAAAAAAAAATAAAAAAAATCATGGCCACTGACTCTAGGGAAGACAGAGAGCCAGTGTCGTATGACAAATACAACTCAATGCCTCACCGGGATTCGAAGCGGGACTCATCTCGGAAGAATGGTCAGAAGCCAGCGTTTAGACCACTGCGCCACCGGGTGGCTCAGAGTGGTTTATAACGAAGTAAATTTCTCCGTCATTTCTGTCCACGCCAGGATTCGGACCCGGATCCCCTCATTCCGGAATAAGTCACTCTACCAATTGAGCTACGCGGACCTTCGTTCTGACTGCTATCTGCCTTTATGTCGTGTGCGTCCTGCTGGCAGGTACGCCACATCTCCCCCTCCCCCCCCCGAAAGAGGGCCGGGGGCATGGCCCACGGGTCAGCCGTGACCATGAATCGTTGCAGGCAGCCATCCACTGTAGAACGTGCACTTAAGAACTCCCAGTCAATCTGGTGTGTATAATGCAACATCACACATTTTTATTTTTCGAAGCGCTGCTCTTATTTTTCCTATCTCGCGGTGTGGAAAGAATATCACACCTTTTGCGAAATTTTGAACGGCAGGGTCATCCGGAAAGTTCGGGCGCCATTATAACGAAGTAAATTTCTCCGTCATTTCTGTCCACGCCAGGATTCGAACCCGGATCCCCTCATTCCGGAATAAATCACTCTACCAATTGAGCTACGCGAACCTTCGTTCTGACTGCTATCTGCCTTTATGTCGTGTGCGTCCTGCAGGTACGTCACAGGTTTTATACCTGCTAAACAATGTACTAGGAGGTTAGTTAGCGCTTCACACCTCTCGGCCAGCTGGGTGTGTAGCTTTCGTAGAATGAACTAGAAGTCATAGAAAGCTACGATTATTGAGGCTTTTCTGAATGTTGAACTTTTATTGAGTGCTGTTTTTTTTATTCATCCTCATCCGGCAACTTGGATGTTATGATAGAATACATGCCTTTTAATCGTAATTGCATGTGATTCTCGATAAATTCCTATTGGAACAAACTAACTTGCTCAGGTAACTTGGATGTCATGATAAAATTAATGCCTTTTTATCGTAATTGCATGCGATTCTCGATACAGTTCTATTGGAACAAACTAACCCGCTCCGGTAACTTGGATGTCATGATGGAATACATGTCTTTTAATCGTAGTTGCGTGTGATTCTCGATAAATTTGTGGTGGAACAAACTAACCCGCTCCGGTAACTTGGATGTCATGATCGAATACATGCATTTTATTCGTAATTCATTTCATTTCATTTCATTTTATTGCATTTTAGTTGTTACAGACATGGTATTACATAATCATAAATATATAACACAAATACTATATTTTTGTAACAACAGGGAATGAGGAGGGGAAAGGCCTGATAGGCCTGACGTGCCTTCTTCTCCCACAGCATAAAAATTTTCATGAAAATTAAAAAAAAATGCAAAAAAACATAAACAAGTCAAGTCCACATAATATCAAACACAGCTAAGGTGGTACTATCAATTAATAATGGTAATAGTACATTATGAGCTTTTGGTCAGTAAGAAATGCCTGAGTTTTCCTTTAAATATATAAATATTATTAAGTGATATAATATCAGTAGGAAATGTATTCCATACTGCAGGACCAATATAATTAATAAATGACCTAAATCTTTCTGTTAGTGGAAACATGGGGATTGGTGTTGTTTTTTTGTCTCGTGGAATAATCATGACTGTGAGTACTGATTGTAATTAAATCTTGGTAGTAACCATTTTTAATTCTCAAAAACATTACTTTACCTATACTATAGATATGCAATTGTTGAATAGTTAGTATATTAAAATCATTTGGACTGAGTCTAGCCTGAAAGACTACATTTGAAAATTGAGTATTTTGTAGTTTAAATTGTAATAGTCTTATGAATCTATTTTGTAACGACTGAAGTTTTTTCATATTGTATAAAGTAGTCGATCCCCAAACAGATATACAATAGATTAGATGAGATTGAATTAAAGTGTAGTATAATAAAATCATTAATTTTGGGGTTAAATTGGCCACTGCACTACTAATAACCCCTGTATTTCTTGAGATCTTATTAGAAAGGTAGTCAACATGTGAATTCGATTTTAAATCGTGCTGAATAATGATACCAAGATAGTTATGACTTTGAACCACTTCTATAGATGATCCAAGTAAATTAATATTCTGAATTAAGGAGGTGGGGGCTGACGTACTTGAAAAAATCATTACTTTTGTTTTTTTTTAATATTAATAGCCAGATCATTTTTAGTTAACCAATTAGTGATAGATGTAAAATGGACTTGTAGTTGTCTCACCAATGTCTCAACATCATTTCCATGTATTAAAATGGTTGCATCATCTGCATACAAAATAATATCTGAATTGTGTAAACAGGTACAGAAGTCATTAATATAAATATTAAATAACAATGGAGCAAGTACCGAGCCCTGAGGGACCCCTGAAATGACTGATTGTAAGTTAGATCTGGTATGTTCAATTTTTGTATATTGCAGGCGACCAATGAGATAGTTTATAAATAAATTATGTAATGTACCCCAAATACCAATTGCGTACAATTTTGATAATAATAGGTTATGATTTAAAGCATCAAATGCTTTTGATAAATCAATGAAATGTCCCAATGTAAATTTATTATTAATAGAATTAGATTGAATTTTATCTTTTAAGTGTAAAAGGGCGATTTCTGTTGAGGAATTTGGTAAAAAGCCAAATTGATTTTTGTGCAACATTTTATACTTTTCAATACAGGCAAATAATCTAACAAATAGTAATTTTTCAAAAATTTTAGCGAATATGGATAATTTAGCTATAGGTCGATAATTATTAATATCTGCCAGAGAACCTTTTTTAAAGACAGGGACAATTTTTGCAATTTTTAACGAATCTGGGAAAATACCTGTTGCTAGAATGGAATTAAAAATATATAAAAGGCGAGTAACAATGTAGAAAGTTATAGTTTTTAAAATTTTGGGAAGAATATCATCTGGACCTGGTCCTGTATTTATGTTAATATTCTGCAGTTGGTAGATTAATTCGGTTCTAGTAATTTCCAAAGTATGCATTGAATTTAAAGTGCACGGGGCATGGACTCCACTAGCTACTGGAAATATGCTGTAGGCAATGCACACCATACTTCCTACAGAGCGTTCCACAATTCGGGTGTATTCCGAGGTCTCGGATTGCTGTGTTCGATAGCGCGTTGCATGGCATCCCAAATGTGTTCTATCACGTTCAGATCTGGGGACTTGGGTGGGAATGGCAACACCCGAAACTCAGATGAATGCTTTTCTAACCATAATGGGGCGTCCCGACACTTGTGTTGAGGTTCATTGTCCTTTTGGAACAGGCCCAACCCATCAGCATGAATGCAGGACATGAACGCGTGTACCTCGTCAGAAAGGAAGCGCACATAGCGTTGGCCAGTGACAGACGTTTCTAGACGTACCAGGGGTTCCAGTGAAGTCCATCTAAACACACCCCATACTAATATGGACCCCATCACCAGTCGGTACAGTTGACAGGCGGGATCAATGGTTTCATGGGGTTTGCGCAACACACGAATCCTTCGATCTGCCCGATACAGTTGGAAACGCGACTCGTCAGACCAGGCTACTTGTTTCCAGTCATCAAGTGTCCAGTGGCGGTGTTGCCGTGTCCAAGCGAGGTGCATAGATCTTTGTCGTGCACCCATCAAAGGGGCTTGAGTTGGGCGTCGACTCCTAAGCCCATATCGTGCAGGGTACGTTGCACAGTCCGGACGCTGATGCTTGTTGAGGTTCCAGTATTGAATTCCGTTGCTACCTGCGAGAGTGTCACGTGAAACGATTTTTGACAGCCGACGATGGTCACGTTCACCCAATGTCTTTTTACGGCCACACTGGTACCATAGGTTGGAGGTTTTGCCGGAATTCTTGTAGTCACGGTACACCCTTGCAATGGTCGTCCGTGAAAATCCGAACTTCGTATCTACCTCCGAAATACTATGACCCATCTCACGAGCGCCAACTATGACACCGCGTTGAAAATTGCTTAAATCGTTATTACTTGTCATTCCCATGCCGAAAACATCTCTGACAGCTGGCAAGGATGTCTATCGCTTTATATACACTGCTGGCCACCCAAAATGCAACACCAAGAAGGGCACGAGATAGCAAAGCCACATTTACTGGTGATACAAAGGTGAAACGATTGAGCTTACAGGCCCGTGCGACTTGTGGAACACGCAGACATCAATAGTTCGTGTGGCCCCCATGGCTGGCAATAACGGCAGCTACACGCCGCGGCATCGAACGAAAGAGGCTTTTGATGTGGGCTTGGGGTATGTCGGTCCAGGCTGCTTCCACACGTTGCCACAGTTCATCAGGCGTAGCCGCGGGTGGTGCTTGCCGGGCCACTCGGTAGCCGATCAGCGACCAGACGTGTTCGATGGGCGACATATCGGGAGACCAGGCGGGCCACAGCAGCAGTGACACTTGGTGGGCCGTAAAGAATTGATGCATGATGCGTGCCACGTGCGGGTGCGCATTGTCCTATTGAAACGAGGCCGCTGGCAGATCCTGCAGGTAAGGGAGGACTACAGACTCCAAAACGTCGGAAATGTAGCGGTGGCTGTTGAGTGTACCGGCGATGCGTACCAGAGGGGCGCGGGTGTCATATCCAATTGCGCCCCAAACCATAACGCCAGGCGACGGACAGGTATGGCGATGCATAATGCAGGTGTCATACAGTCTCTCGCAGCGGTGCCGCCACACGCGGATCCGACCATCGTGGTGTTGCAGGCAGAAACGGGAATCGTCGGAAAAGACAATGTCGTGCCATTCCGCCGTCCAGGTGCGGCGTTCAACTGCCCGCTGCCGCCGCATTCGCCGGTGGTGTAACGTCAGTGGTAATTGGAGCAACGAGCGCCGTGCGACAAGTCCCCGCTTCTGCAGACGACGTCGAACGGTACGTGCTGACACAGGTTGTTGCGAAACCCACCCTAATTCCTGCGTTAACGTTCGTGATGGGACTTTGCGAGCCGTCAATGTACGCCGCACAGCATGCCAGTCCTCTGGTTTGGTGGTGTGCCGCGGCTGCGGCAATAGCTCACGTCGGTCCGTCCGCCCCTCCTGCACCCACCGAATCCTTACTCGCCTCACTGTGGCTGGATGTGGTCCCACACGGGCGCCGATGTCTCGGTACGATAAACCGCTGTCGCGAGAAGCCACTATTCGTCCTCTGTCGAACTCCGAAACGTGCTGAAATGACTGCCGTATTCTGCGACGAGGCATCAGGAAGCTTCCCACGCACAGGTTCGGCAGCACAACACACTTCCACTACTTACACCCCGCCTTCTGTGCACCCTTCTTATAGAGTTTCTCTCTGGGTGCACATGATTTGCATATGCCCTGCAATGCTAATCGTTTGCATGTCCTCTCGCGGGCAACGCATGTTGCGAATTTCAGGCCAATCGGATGCTTCCTTCTTGGTGTTGCATTTTGGGTGGCCAGCAGTGTATGAACTGGCGGACGCAACCGAGTACGCGCATAGGTGACGTTGGTATGTATTTTGCATAAGCTCGTCTGTACCAGTTCTTCTGGCACTTCAGTGTATATAGAGGCAGATATCTCAAATAGTAGCACTCACAGTTCAGATGGCAGCTTAGGATTTAAGCAATTTCGAACGTGGTATGACAGTCGGTGCTCTGGATATGGGTCACTCCATCTCGGATATTATCAGGAAATTTGGATTTACGCGGTCAACAATTTCAAGGGTGTACCTGGACTACACAAACTCAGGAAAGAAAAAATCCAGAGTGCCCTGGACGACCCTTGACAGCGGCGTCTGGTAAGCATCGTAACTTCCGCCCGGAGTGCAACATTAACGCAGATCTCAGTGCAATTCAATGCTGGGGCCAGTTGTAGCATCAGCGTTTGGACAGTGCAACGTTCCCTGTGTTATATGGGGTTCCGGAGCCGATGGCCCACCCGGGTGCCATTGCTCACTCAACGACACAAGACTGTGTGCAACACAAGGCTCGGGTACACCGATATTAGATGCAAGATGGCTGGAAAAGTGTAGTCTGGTGTGGTACCAACTGTTTCGGGCAGATGGACGACTCCGGGTGTTATCAAAAGCCTCACGATTCAATGGATTCCTCATGCCTACAAGGGACAATGAAGGCCCTCGGTGGCTATGTTATGGTGTTCGGATGTTTTCAGCTGGGCACGTGTTGAAACCCCTCATACGTCTGCGGACCACTCTAACTGGTGAAGGCTAAGAGTGGTTGAATGACATGAACGGGTCATGCAACCACTCCACCGAATGTGACCTCTTTCAACACGACAATGCGTCATCGTACATGTCCACATTCGTCCGATTATGTCTGGAGTAACCTTTCATGGAGTTTAGTATCCTGACTTGGCTCCCTCGTTTGCTGGATGTAAGCGCCATTAAACGCATTTGGGATGCTGTTCAACGTGCTGTCAATGCCAGGAATCCTCCACCTGCGAATATTATGGAATTGTGGGATGCTCTTCAGGAAGCATGGTGTGCACTGTCTCCACGGAACTACATAGAGCTCGTGAAGTCCATGACCCATCGCGAGGTGGGTAAACGCGGTATTAGATAGGTATCCCAGTTGTTTTTGACACTTCAGTGTATATCCTTTATATTGTGAACATTGAAAGGGATCATTTGCTACTTCCTCAGGAACAATTAGAGTTAAAAAGCCTCGCAAATACACTAATGTTCAAAATTAAGAGAATGTGTACATTTTGTCGAATTTCTGAAAAACTAATGGACACATTTCAATGAAATTTGATATGGATATGTTACCGCTAAAATGCAGAAATCAGTTATTCTACAGATTATCTAGGTAATGTGCAGATTACCTAGATAATCTGCACATTACCTACTAGGCACTCGTTAAAGTGAAAAGAAGATATTTGCTGAAACAACAGCAACGTTCCTGTACGCTTAAATTAACATAATGTTATTTATTTATTTTTCGATATATAAAGAATCAAGTTAATACAATCAAACAATCAACAAATTAGTTGATAGAATCAATCATCAATCAATTATAAAACTATAATAGAAAGAATCAAACGGTTTAAAATATTATTATAATTAAGGAAATGAATTCGCAAAACATATGATAAAATTATGCTTACTTATTAGTGCAACTAAAGATTGGTGACACTTTGAATTACATAGCAATTGGTTTTTGCGACAAGCACACCTATTTGTGGTACATTTAGATTTGCAGTCACATTTTCTGAAACCCTGCCCAGTACCAAGGGATTGTTTTATTGCTGTTTGACGTAAAGATATTTCTACAGCAGGGACATCTTCTTTCGTTAAAAATCTCTCTTTGCAAACACTGAATTCAGATTTTTTAAAGATTGGTGACACTTTGAATTACATAGCAATTGGTTTTTGCGACAAGCACACCTATTTGTGGTACATTTAGATTTGCAGTCACATTTTCTGAAACCCTGCCCAGTACCAAGGGATTGTTTTATTGCTGTTTGACGTAAAGATATTTCTACAGCAGGGACATCTTCTTTCGTTAAAAATCTCTCTTTGCAAACACTGAATTCAGATTTTTGAAAGATTGGTGACACTTTGTATTACATAGCAATTGGTTTTTGCGACAAGCACACCTATTTGTGGTACATTTAGATTTGCAGTCACATTTTCTGAAACCCTGCCCAGTACCAAGGGATTGTTTTATTGCTGTTTGACGTAAAGATATTTCTACAGCAGGGACATCTTCTTTCGTTAAAAATCTCTCTTTGCAAACACTGAATTCAGATTTTTTAAAGATTGGTGACACTTTGAATTACATAGCAATTGGGTTTTGCGACAAGCACACCTATTTGTGGTACATTTAGATTTGCAGTCACATTTTCTGAAACCCTGCCCAGTACCAAGGGATTGTTTTATTGCTGTTTGACGTAAAGATATTTCTACAGCAGGGACATCTTCTTTCGTTAAAAATCTCTCTTTGCAAACACTGAATTCAGATTTTTTAAAGATTGGTGACACTTTGTATTACATAGCAATTGGTTTTTGCGACAAGCACACCTATTTGTGGTACATTTAGATTTGCAGTCACATTTTCTGAAACCCTGCCCAGTACCAAGGGATTGTTTTATTGCTGTTTGACGTAAAGATATTTCTACAGCAGGGGCATCTTCTTTCGTTAAAAATCTCTCTTTGCAAACACTGAATTCAGATTTTTTAAAGATTGGTGACACTTTGAATTACATAGCAATTGGTTTTTGCGACAAGCACACCTATTTGTGGTACATTTAGATTTGCAGTCACATTTTCTGAAACCCTGCCCAGTACCAAGGGATTGTTTTATTGCTGTTTGACGTAAAGATATTTCTACAGCAGGGACATCTTCTTTCGTTAAAAATCTCTCTTTGCAAACACTGAATTCAGATTTTTGAAAGATTGGTGACACTTTGTATTACATAGCAATTGGTTTTTGCGACAAGCACACCTATTTGTGGTACATTTAGATTTGCAGTCACATTTTCTGAAACCCTGCCCAGTACCAAGGGATTGTTTTATTGCTGTTTGACGTAAAGATATTTCTACAGCAGGGACATCTTCTTTCGTTAAAAATCTCTCTTTGCAAACACTGAATTCAGATTTTTTAAAGATTGGTGACACTTTGTATTACATAGCAATTGGTTTTTGCGACAAGCACACCTATTTGTGGTACATTTAGATTTGCAGTCACATTTTCTGAAACCCTGCCCAGTACCAAGGGATTGTTTTATTGCTGTTTGACGTAAAGATATTTCTACAGCAGGGACATCTTCTTTCGTTAAAAATCTCTCTTTGCAAACACTGAATTCAGATTTTTTAAAGATTGGTGACACTTTGAATTACATAGCAATTGGTTTTTGCGACAAGCACACCTATTTGTGGTACATTTAGATTTGCAGTCACATTTTCTGAAACCCTGCCCAGTACCAAGGGATTGTTTTATTGCTGTTTGACGTAAAGATATTTCTACAGCAGGGACATCTTCTTTCGTTAAAAATCTCTCTTTGCAAACACTGAATTCAGATTTTTTAAAGATTGGTGACACTTTGTATTACATAGCAATTGGTTTTTGCGACAAGCACACCTATTTGTGGTACATTTAGATTTGCAGTCACATTTTCTGAAACCCTGCCCAGTACCAAGGGATTGTTTTATTGCTGTTTGACGTAAAGATATTTCTACAGCAGGGACATCTTCTTTCGTTAAAAATCTCTCTTTGCAAACACTGAATTCAGATTTTTTAAAGATTGGTGACACTTTGAATTACATAGCAATTGGTTTTTGCGACAAGCACACCTATTTGTGGTACATTTAGATTTGCAGTCACATTTTCTGAAACCCTGCCCAGTACCAAGGGATTGTTTTATTGCTGTTTGACGTAAAGATATTTCTACAGCAGGGACATCTTCTTTCGTTAAAAATCTCTCTTTGCAAACACTGAATTCAGATTTTTGAAAGATTGGTGACACTTTGTATTACATAGCAATTGGTTTTTGCGACAAGCACACCTATTTGTGGTACATTTAGATTTGCAGTCACATTTTCTGAAACCCTGCCCAGTACCAAGGGATTGTTTTATTGCTGTTTGACGTAAAGATATTTCTACAGCAGGGACATCTTCTTTCGTTAAAAATCTCTCTTTGCAAACACTGAATTCAGATTTTTTAAAGATTGGTGACACTTTGTATTACATAGCAATTGGTTTTTGCGACAAGCACACCTATTTGTGGTACATTTAGATTTGCAGTCACATTTTCTGAAACCCTGCCCAGTACCAAGGGATTGTTTTATTGCTGTTTGACGTAAAGATATTTCTACAGCAGGGACATCTTCTTTCGTTAAAAATCTCTCTTTGCAAACACTGAATTCAGATTTTTGAAAGATTGGTGATACTTTGAATTACATAGCAATTGGTTTTTGCGACAAGCACACCTATTTGTGGTACATTTAGATTTGCAGTCACATTTTCTGAAACCCTGCCCAGTACCAAGGGATTGTTTTATTGCTGTTTGACGTAAAGATATTTCTACAGCAGGGACATCTTCTTTCGTTAAAAATCTCTCTTTGCAAACACTGAATTCAGATTTTGCATACAATTGTTTTAAAATACCCGTTTTAGTACCAAGTTTATAAAAGCCATCCTCTGTTTTACTAAGAACCACAGCTGAAATCGAGCGGGCATTAGTTTTTGCTCTGTCTACTTCGGGTACTTTAATTCTCACAGTGATATACCTTCATCGACATTTGGGTGCTTTGCATTAGAAACTGCTAACATTTTATTTGCTTGCTTTTCTAAACCTTTCTTGGCTTCATCACGAATTTGAAAACAGAATTAGCTATGCTACGCACTGGCAGCCAACGCCAATTATGAGAAATAAAAACAACCGGCGACGACTAGACGCTGGCGAAACGAAACTAAAAGTGGAGGGAGAGGGGGAAGGTGTAGATAAAGGAAATGAGAGAAACAAACTTTTGAACTTTAACGATACGGAAGCCGTTAATGTGCACATTACCTAAGTAAAATGCGGAAAACTCTTGATACCGCACGTTAACGGAGCAATTCAGTTAATTTGCAGATTAGCTAGGTAATGTGCATATTAACGGCTTTCGAGCTTTAGCGGTAACAGATACACAGTTATATAAGAGAAAAAAAGTATACCATACAACAGTCATAATACGCACTCATGATCGTCAGTAAGGCTCATCACTGCAGGAATGTCCAAAATTCGCGTTGCAAGATCGAACATAAAATGACTCTAATATGGGGTGTGGTTCCCTCTCACAGCTCCCACAGCGCGACGTCACACTGGAAACGAGGCAGTTGATGAGACCCTGAGGCAGTCGGTCACACTCTTGCAGCAAAGCAGTTTTCAGCTCCTGGATGGTTCTCGGAGGGGGATGGCGAGCTGCAATTGCCCTCCCAAGAGCGTCCCAGACATGTTCGATAGGGTTTAGGTCTAGCGATCTGGCTGGACCTAAACCCTATCGAACATGTCTAATCGTCGACCCGGTGAGCCCTATGTGAGCGAGCGTTGTCGTCTATAAAGAGGAACCCAGAGCCAACTGCGCCCCTGAAAAGTCGAACATAGGGCTGTAAGATCTCATCCCTATACCTCTCAGCAGTCAGGGAGCCTCTGTCAAACACATGGAGAAATGTGCGGCAGTCCAACATGATGCCTGCCCCGACCATGACACCTCCGCTGCCATAGCTGTCCCTTTCTCGGATGTTAGAGGAAAGGTATCGGGTCCCAGGTTCTCTACAGATGAAGGTACGTCGAGAATCAGAGTCCAGGCTGAATCGCGACTCGTCTGTGAAGAGAACCCGACTGAAGTCTGGTCCAAGGCTGATGTTGTCTTCACCATGCTAAACGCGCTCTCTTGTGTGCTGCGAGACGCAAACAGCGGATCTTCTGGGAAAAAGCCCTCTCTCATGAAGCCTTCGGGAAACAGTAATCCTTGAAACTCGGGTTCCAATGGCGGCATGCAGCTCACGAGATAGCTGTGCAGCTGTAGCAGTCCTGTGGCGCCTCGCTGAAAGTGCCAAATAACGATCTTCATTGGCCGTCGTGGCTCTTGGACGACCTTGCCCAGGCTTTCTCGATATGGATCCGGTGTCCATAAACTGTTTCCACAAATTTCAGACGACTCTGGGCGTTACATTCAGCTCTGTAGCAACCTGTACTTACGATTTGCCCTGCCTCCAATCTGCCGACGATTCTCCACCTCATTCCGTCTTCAATACGTGCCTGGCAACTCATTTTACCTGATTGCTTATGAAATGGAACCAACTCCTGCAAGAAACACAACGAATGTCGCCGAGGAGTACGAGCGAACTAATCGCGAGAAAAGCCACGCGTGCTTTTCATGCTCTCTGCTGTCACAGCTCCGCCCACACGCACGTGTACGCTTACGTTTTTGACACTGCAAATTTGCATTCTTATTCGGAGGCATAATTTGTACATTTGGTTCCGTACTTTTTGTGAAAATCGACAAAATGTGCAAATTCTCTTAATTTTGAACACCAGTGTACATCGAAGAGCCAAACATTATGAACAGCGCGTCTTTATGCAAATCGAAGAAACACTACGGCGCGTATGAAGGTCGTGAAACCGTGTAAGTAACACCTGATGCTGAGCTCTGGTAATCAGTGGTATTCTTGTTCTTCAGTTAGGAAAGGCCAATTATAATTGAATTGGTCATTTTTTTTAATTTTTTTTTTAGATTGGAGGTTTAACGACCACCGTGAGCAACTCAATGGGCTATAAGCAGTCGCCCATCCCTAATTTAGGGTTACTGGTTCCAGGGAAGGGAGAGAGCCAGTGCCGTAAGACAAACACAACATCCATGCCTGACCGGGATTCGAACCCGGACCCCTAACGGACGAATGATCAGAGGCCAGCGCCTTAGACCACTGCGCCACTGGGGCGGCGAATTGGTCATTTCGAAAAGCGCGCATCTCCTAAAAACGAAATTTTTCAGGTACTAAAAAACAACAACTGAATAACTCGCAAAGTAATGGGGGAAAGAAGTCCCATATTTTATAATAATGATCTGTTACATTTCCTTAGTAATGTAAAAAGTGAATAAAGAATAACAAAAATTTGAGGACTAAGAAAAATTGTAAAAGAAATTGCCAGAGATGAGTCCTTTTCGAAATGACTTGGTGCAGTGGTCTAAGTGATGGCTTCTGATCATTTGGCCGAGATGGGTCCGGGTTCGAATCCCGGTGAGGCATGGATGTTGTGGTTGTCTTACGGCACTATCTCTCTCCCTTCTCTGGAACTAGTGCTCCTAAATTAGGGACTGCTTATAGCCCATTGAGTTGCTCACGGTGGTCGTTAAACCTTCAGTTAAAAAAGAAAAAAATCACGAACCTGGACTATTGTCTTTACTGAAATGGTTGAATGAATTTGTCAATCAAATAAAGTTTACATTTGTTGTTAAACTTACGGTCGATTCCAACGGGTTCGTAAAGCACCTTGTCAATACCTGGTCAACATTATAAAAAACGTTTTTTATCTTCCACATTTTATAAAACGAGGAGAATTTTCTGCTTTTATTCTGTTAGCATTCAACCAGTGATTAGAAAGAGACTGTTTAAAAGTACGCAGGGCCTGATTAACTCCTTGGCGCGCAAGGCCTGTGCCTAGGGTCCCGTATTTTAGGGGCCCCAGAATCGCAATGTGAAAAAACAATTATGCTTTTTTTTTATTAATTAATTCTTATGAATGAAAAAAAAACATTTGGGGGAAAAAAAGTATTTTTCTTTTTAATTAATACACACACATTGACGTGGATTAGGAACATCAAACAGAAGTCATCGCTCTTTCCACGTTTATAAGTGAGTCACGGAAAAATACTCATCGGCCGCCACCGGGATTCGAACCCAGGTCTTCCAGTTACGCGCCGGACATGCTACCACTGCACCACATTTTCGATTCCTGGTGGCGTCCGATGAGAATTTTTCCGTGACTTACTTATATTAACGTGGAAAGAGCGATGACTTCTGTTTGGTGTTCCTGATCCACGTCGAGTGTATAAATTCATTACTTATTCGCCTCCTAGTTATTTGTTCAGTTGCTGCTTTCCATATTTGGTGAATCCCCAGGGAGCTCCATGAAGCAACCTGCCACGTATTTTGGCAGTGAATCACATGTGAGTCTGGAGAATTCGAGGCCGCTGTGGTGCAGTGGTAGCATGTCCGATGATAATTTTTTGGGGACTCACTTATTAACGTAGAAAGAGCGATGATTTCTATTTGGGGTTATTAAATAGAATTAGTTCAGTATACTTCCGGAACAACATACTGAAGTTTTGTCGCAATAGAAGCATTTTTAGTTATGAAGATAATGGCTGTGGAATAAATCTCGCGCCTGTGCCCTGACCTTTGACCCCATTTCGATGATAGTAAACATACCCGGTTCAGTACATATCCAGAACAACATGATTAAGTTTTGTCACAACAGAAGCATTTTTACTTAAGTTATGACGCATAAGGGCGATGGAATGGATCCCTCTCCTATGTTCTGACCTTTGACCTCATTCTGCCCATTTTCAATAGGGTTCCTTCCCAGGTTGTCCCCTACGACATACTAAAATTGCATCGAAATCGAACCATTTTTACGCGAGTTATCGTGCGGACAGACGGACAAAGCTGAAGCATATACGCTTCTTCAACCTACGGTTGGAAAGCGCAAAAAATAAAAATGGCCGAAAACTCGACATGAGCGCTTTTCGAAATGAACCATTCAATTGTAATGGCCAGACGACTGGGTCGGAGCATTTCCGAGATGATAAGACCTGTGGGGTGCTTACTGTCAGTCGAGGTTAGTACCTTCAAATAGTAGTCCGAGGAGAGCAACTACAAACCGTTGGCAAAGTGTAGCCCGACCACGGATCATCGATGCTAGAGGTGAGCGAAGGCTATTCCGTATGGTACGAGCTAACAGAAGGTTTACTGCATCGCAACTCTTCGCTAATTCGAATGCTGGTGACGGGAGTAATGTGTCACGAAACACAGTACACCGAATCCTGCTGAAATTGGGGCTGCGTAGCCAGAGACCGCTACGAGTGTCCATGCTAACCTCGGTTCCCCGTCGAAAGCGCCTAGAATGCACTGCGAGCATCAAAACTGGACCTTGAATGATTGGAAGAAGAGACGTTTGATCCCATGACTTTCGTTTCCTGTTACACCATGTGTACGTGCGCGTCGTTTAGCTAGGGATTGTTGCACCAGGATACACCGTGGGACCAAAACAAGACGGTGGAGAAAGTGTAATGCTTTGGACAATGATTTGCTGGAAAAAACTGCATCCAGTCATTCATGTGTAATAAATTATAACGTCTACCACCTACCTAAGCATCCTTGCACACCAGATAGATTATTTCATGGCAACGGCATTTCCTTCTACTAGTGCCTTCTTTCAGAAGCATTATGCGCCATGCCACACTGCCCGGATTGTTTGAGAATGGTTCGCGGAATATGAGGAAGACTTCCAGGTATTCCAAATTCCCCAGACATCAATCGAATCGAGCATCTGTGGTTTATGTTGGAATAGGAAATCCGATCTGCTCGAATTGTTCGAGAATTGTTAGGAACATGAGGAAGATTTCCAGGTATTCCAAATTCCCCAGACATCAATCCAGTCGAGCATCTGTGGTCAGTGTTGGAACAGCAAATCCGATCTGCCCAAATTGTTCGAGAATGGTTCGCGAAACATTAGGAAGACTTCCAGGTATTCCGAATTCCCCAGACATCAATCCAGTCGAGCATCTGTGGTTTGTGTTGGAACAGCAAATCCGATCAGCTCGAATTGTTCGAGAATTGTTAGGAACATGAGGAAGACTTCCAGGTATTCCAAATTCCCCAGACATCAATCCAGTCGAGCATCTGTGGTTTGTGTTGGAACAGCAAATCCGATCTGCTCGAATTGTTCGAGAATTGTTAGGAACATGAGGAAGACTTCCAGGTATTCCAAATTCCCCAGACATCAATCCAATCGAGCATCTGTGGTTTGTGTTGGAACAGCAAATCCGATCTCCTCGAATCGTTCGAGAATTGTTAGGAACATGAGGAAGACTTGCAGGTATTCCAAATTCCCCAGATTTCAATCCCCTCGAGCATCTGTGGTTTGTGTTGGAACAGCAAATCTGATCTGTCCGAATTGTTCGAGAATGGTTCGCGGAACATGAGGAAGACCTTCCAGGTATTCCAAATTCCCCAGACATCAATCCAATCGAGCATCTGTGGTTTATGTTGGAATAGGAATTCCGATCTGCTCGAATTGTTCGAGAATTGTTAGGAACATGGGGAAGATTTCCAGGTATTCCAAATTCCCCAGACATCAATCCAGTCGAGCATCTGTGGTTTGTGTTGGAACAGCAAATCCGATCTGCCCGAATTGTTCGAGAATGGTTCGCGGAACATGAGGAAGACTTCCAGGTATTCCAAATTCCCCAGACATCAATCAAGTCGAGCATCTGTTGTTTGTGTTGGAACAGCAAATCCGATCTGCCCGAATTGTTCGAGAATGGTTCGCGGAACATGAGGAAGACTTCCAGGTATTCCAAATTCCCCAGACATCAATCAAATCGAGCATCTGTGGTTTATGTTGGAATAGGAAATCCGATCTGCTCGAATTGTTCGAGAATTGTTAGGAACATGAGGAAGATTTCCAGGTATTCCAAATTCCCCAGACATCAATCCAGTCGAGCATCTGTGGTTTGTGTTGGAACAGCAAATCCGATCTGCCCGAATTGTTCGAGAATGGTTCGTGGAACACGAGGAAGACTTCCAGGTATTCCAAATTCCTCAGACATCAATCCAATCGAGCATCTGTGGTTTGTGTTGGAACAGCAAATCCGATCTGCTCGAATTGTTCGAGAATTGTTAGGAACATGAGGAAGACTTCCAGGTATTCCAAATTCCCCAGACATCAATCCACTCGAGCATCTGTGGTTTGTGTTGTAACAGCAAATCTGATCTGTCCGAATTGTTCGAGAATGGTTCGCGGAGCATGAGGAAGACTTCCAGGTATTCCAAATTCCCCAGACATCAATCCAATTGAGCATCTGCGGTTTGTGTTGGAACAGCAAATCCGATCTGCCCGAATTGTTTGAGAATGTTTCGCGGAACATGAGGAAGACTTCCAGGTATTCCAAATTCCCCAGACATCAATCGAATCGAGCATCTGTGGTTTGTGTTGGAAGAGCAAATCCGATCTGCTCGAACTGTTCGAGAATGGTTCCCGGAACATGAGGAAGACTTGCAGGTATTCCAATTTCCCCAGACATCAATCCAATTGAGCATCTGTGGTTTGTGTTGGAACAGGAAATCCGATCTGCCCGAATTTTTCGAGAATGGTTCGCGTAAAATGAGGAAGACTTCCAGGTATTCCACATTCTCCAGAAATCAATCCAAACGAGCATGTGTGGTTTATGTTGTGACAGCAAATCCGATCAACGGCGGCTTAACCACGTAACTTAAAGAGTTAAAAGATCTGCTTCTGAAATCTTAATTAAGCATGAATATGCACTTTTCAGAACAACGGAAAGGGTAAGCTATCAGACAGTACATACAGGCGTACAATTCCACTCTTTCTGGTAACAGTAAGCACGTTAAACAGCTTTTCACAAAACACGTTTTTCTCATCAACAAGATGAATAATCTTCACACAGTATACACATCCGCCACTGAATTAGAAACCTTTATGCAGATGTGCGTAAACGTCACTTACTCAGCGTATATGCAAAACACGTGGTCACGTGTGTCACCACGTGATCTATGCAACTATGTAAGACTGCTGCTCTTCAGCAGTGTTGATCACAATGGGAAAAACAGAAGACCTTTTGGAGTTCGATAAGGGGCTTATTGTGGGTACCCTTATGTCTAGAGCGACGATTTTGAAAACTGACTGGTTTCTCAAAAGGTGAGATATCGCAGATCTTTAATCAGCGAAAAAATAACCCACACTGCTTGTCTAACAGGCGTAACTCTGGCGTGACGACATCATGTCAGGAACGAGATCGCCGTAGTCTGAAATGGCGTGTACGGAAGAAGAGGGCTTCCTCTGTACAACAATGATCGAAGCATTCAATGTAGGCTGTTCCCGACCCATATCTCAGAGAACTATGCGCAAGGAACTGTAGAGGATCGGTACTTTCAGTCGCATGCCTATACGGAAACCACTGATTTCTGCAAAGAACTGGAAAGTTCATCTACAGTGGTGTCAGAAACACCGTGACCGGACACTAGAAGAAAGTCATGTGGGCCGACGAGTCCTATACGGAAACAACTGATTTCTGCGAAGAACGGGGAAGTTCGTCGACAGTGGTGTCAGGAACACCGTGATTGGACACTGGAAAAAAGTCATGTGGTCCGACGAGTCCTATACGGAAACAACTGATTTCTGCGAAGAACGGGAAAATTCGTCGACAGTGGTGTCTAGAATACCGTGACTGGACACTTGAAAAAAGTCATGTGGTCCGACGAGTCCTATACGGGAACCACTGATTTCTGTGAAGGTGGTGTCAGAAACACCGTGACCGGATACTGCAAGACTGGAAATAAGTCAGAGTTGAAACCGTCAGACGTGTTTCTAGTCCTCTGCACTCCAGTCGCGGTAGGCCTTTGCAGCCGAATCTTTCAATATCTTGCGTTAAACAAGGGGACACGATGTTAACGTCCCCTGTCATAGCCTATGTTTTCCATGGTGCGACTGATAGTTTTATTGCTTGTGGACTCGCCCTCATTAAATTTCGACGTTATCAACTCCGAAGTAGACGTACGACTCCTTGTAACGAAGCGGGACGATCTGCACTCACCTCGAGAGCCAATTGTACGTTTACGGCCACATCTTTCCCGTTGGTTGTAAGTTTCCCGTATTTCACGTAGTCTTAGTATACACGAGCGACAGTCTGACGTGGAATTCGCAACAGTTCAGCAGTTGCTGTGATTGAACAACCGTCATTCTTCACAGCCTGCTCTCTAGCCACGGTCAAACTCACTTACGTCGCTGTTACCTATGATTCCTTTTCCGCGACTGATTTCCAACGCATAGAGACCGGCTCTATTTATTGGCATTGCCAGTGTTAGCCTTCCACGTGACTGGACGCGATATTTCTGCTTTGCTCATTGCTATCAGGGTGTACACCGATTAGCCATTACATTATGACCACCTACCTAATAAGCTGTAGGACACCCAAAACAGCTGCCACTCGGCGAGGCATCAACTCGATGAGGTGGCGATAGGTATTCTGGGGTTTCTAGTATCATATCAACAGCAGGTCCTCCAGTTCCCGTACATTTCGGGGTGGTGGTGATTTAGCACGAACCCGCTTTTTCAAGTCGAACCACAAATGTTCGATTGGGTTCATGGCAGGTGAATTTGGAGGCCAGGAATTTAACGGAAAGTCACCAGCATGTTCCTCGAACCACTCCTTGACGATTCTAGAGTGTGGCATGGCACATTATCCTGTTGGTATTAGCCATCACCAGCAGGGAACACAGTTGCCATGAATGAGTGGACTTCGTCCGCAACGATGTTCAGATATCTGACAGCTGTCAGGGATTGTGCTATTGGGATAATGGGGCCTAAAGTGTCCCAAGAAAACATCGCCCACAGCATAACACCACCGCCGCCGGCCTGTTTCTCCCCAACAGTGCATCCAGGGGCCATAGCCTCCGTTGGTAATCGGCGTATCTGCGCTCGGATGTATACGTGATGCAACAGGAATCTTGATTCGTTAGACCAGGCCACTTTCTTCCAATCTCGATTATCTAGGGCCCATTACATGTGTTGTTGGCAATGACGTGCAGTGAGCATGGGGACCCGGCTGGGTCTTCGGCTATGCAAGCCCATGCACAGAAGGCTGCGATGAACTGTGTGCTATGACGCATTGCCCTGATCACCACTATTGTAGCTTCGGGGGATTTATCCCACTGTGTTCCTGCGGTCTCTGTGAACAATGCGCGACTGTCCCTGCTCCACTCTGGCATCAACAAGCTGCGGATGACACACTGGTGGACGACGGTTCGTCGTTTGGCCATCTGTGCAACACTTTTTATACGTACTCACTACAGCGGCACGAGAACAACCCACAAACCGTGCCGTTTCATTTCATTTCATTTCATTTTATTTATTCATTCAGTTGCCACTACAGCAACTAGGAAAAAGAAGGAAAAGGCCGTGAGGCCTGACATAGCCCTCCTCTCCCCAGAATACAAAAAACATAAAGCTTAACAGAAAAGGCAAGCCAACACATATATGGTATAGATACACGTACTGGCTCACAACCAACACATATAACAATGTGTTCCATCATCAATAGTCTTCATTATATCTAAACAAACAAGTATCATATACACTTCACTATATAATCACATATATATTTATAAATAAACAACAAATAACGTTTGCACCTCACTTTATAATCATACTAACCCACATTTCTTCCATTCAATCGAAATTGCCTATTGTTTACTAATTATTTCATAAGATGTGCCTTTAGTTTTATTTTAAATAAGTTAAAATTATTAAATGATGTTAATTCTTGGGGCAATGAGTTCCAGAATTTTGTGCCACTATAATTTATATTCATTTTACGTTTCTCAGTTTGTGGGAACATTGGAATTAGTAGTAATCTATTCCTAGTATTGTGGTAATGAGTATATATATTTAGTGTTATTATATCATTGTGCATACCATTTTTAATTCTTTTATACATTATTTTTCCCAAGTTATAATCATGTAATTGCTTTATCGTTAAAATATTATATATATTGGGGTTCACTTTTGACCGAATATATCAGATTGGTTGAAAATTATTTGATGTTTTAAGGTCTATTAGTCTTATAAATCTATTTTGCAGTACCTGTAGTTTATTAATATTATATTGCGGTTTGTCCCCAGGTTAAAATGCAATAATTAATATGTGTTTGAATTAGAGTATGATATATAGAGATTAATATTTTTGGTGTTAAGTTTGGCAAAGTACTACTGACCATTCCGTTATTTCTAGAAATCTTGTTACTTAAATTTTCAATGTGTTTGTTCCATTTTAAGTCATTGTGTATAGTTGTACCTAGATAAGAGTGTGTTGAGACCGTATTAATCCTGACTCCATTCATCAGAATAGGTAAATCGTATAAATGTGAAGTTTGTGAATTAGAGAAAATCATTAATTTAGTTTTATTAATATTCAGCCGATCTGTTATTAATTTTAGCTGAGTATTAGTTCTTAGTGTAAGCTCATTCATATCAGTTCCCTTTAAAATAAAAGTTGCGTCATCTGCATATAGGATTGTATCATTATCTTTTAATACTGCAAATAAGTCGTTAATATATAAATTAAAAAATAAAGGACCAAGAACTGATCCCTGGGTTACCCCACAGTTTATGATCTGTAATATGGATCGATTCTGATGAATCTGGGTGTATTGCATTCTTTCTGACAAGTAACTTTTGAATAAATTATAGCTAGATCCCCGGAGTCCTATAATATTTAACTAATGAAGTAATGTATCATGATTTAGGGTATCGAATGCTTTTGATAAATCAAGAAAGACTGCTATTGTTATTTGTTTTTGTAATAGATTTTGTTGAATTATATTTTGTGTATGTAATAATGCTAGTTCAGTTGATTTATTTGGTACAAATCCGAATTGTCTGTGATGAAATATATTATGTCTTTGAATGTATGAAAATAGTCTGGTATGAATTAATTTCTCTAGTATTTTTGCGAAAATTGATAAGTTTGCGATTGGACGATAATTATTTATGTCGTTTTTTGAGCCATTCTTATATTTCGGAGTGCTTTTGGAGATTTTTAAGGCGTCTGGAAATATTCCGGTTTCAAGTATAAGGTTATAGATCTGCAACAACGGCTGAACTATGATATCTACCACAAATTGCATGGCTATTGGAAAAAATTCATCGTAGCCAGGTCCGACATTTGTATTGATTTGTTTTAAAGCATGAGTAAGTTCAGTCCTTGTAATTTTCGACATATGAAAAGTCTTGAAAGATTTTGTAGGTATTTTGTATAATGGATTCCTGAAAATATAAGTTGTTGCTTGGCCAATTGTGGTGACAATATAAAGTGACTGTTGATCTCATTAGCTATAGCCTGTTTATCAGTTATTTTATAAGTTGATTTGGTTAAATATTGCGGCATAACTGGGCTGATACTTTCCCCCAGTAATAGATTCAGATGTTTCCATGTTAATTTTGGGTTATTTTAAGAGAATATATTAGTGTAGTAATTTCTTTTTAACTTCCGAATATCTGAATTCAATTTGTTTCTATATTTTTTAAAATTCTGGAAGTCGACTTGTAGTTCACTTTTAATAAATTTGGAATACAGTCTATTTCTTTTATTTATTCGATTTAAGAGATTCCTTGTTAACCATGGTTTCCTATTTTTTTAATTTTATTACTTTTCGTTATTATTGGAAAAGCTTGATCGTATGAGTCTTTTAACAATATTGTAAATAAGTTATATGTTATATTTGGATTTTCCGCTGGGAGGAAATTTTCCCAATTTATAGTTTGTAGCAGGTTCCAAAATTTTTCCAGGTTATTAGAATTTATTAATCGTATTTTTTTGTTTATTAACTGTTTCTTCACTGTATGTGTATAAGTCTAAACTGTGAAGATTGGTAAATGGTCACTGATATCATAATTTATAACTCTTGATAAAACTCACTCTTGTGAAGCATTTGTGAGTGATAAATCAATAATCGTTTCTGTGTTAGGTGTAATTCTCGTTGGATGTAATATTGTATTGATAAATCCAGCAGCAGTTTATATTTGAACAAAGTACTGAGTCTGTGAATTAGTAACAGAAATATTAATATTGAGATCTCCCAATAAAAATCCCCTTTTCCCGGTTAAATTCACATAATTGAATGCCTCTGTTAATTTTTCGAAGAACTGAGTTGTATTTGATCCTGGAGGGTGATAGCACACCATTATAATAGTGTGTTGATCTTCTATTGACAAAATTTCTATGGTAGAGTCAGTAAATGTTAAGTTTTTATCAATTGTATAATCATAATAGGGTATCCTTAACGTAAATGGCCACTCCACCTCCTCTTGAGTGGGTTCTATTTTGATAAAAAATCTTATAGCCATCCAAGCCAACACTATAATTTTCACTGGGAAACCATGTCTCTGTTACACATAAGATATCTATTTGTGAATTAGTAACCTGAATTAGTGCCTCAATAAGAGTTAGTTTATTTAGTAAGGATCTCGCATTAATATGAATAATTTTCAATGAATTTGTGGAACTACAAGAAAAAATATTATTTATTTGTTGTGTTGTATATAAATTATCTTGCATTAAATTTGTCTATTTGCTTGCTGTTTGTTAGTAGGAATTACAATCTTAAGTTCTAAGAGTTCAAAAGCAACTCCCTGTAACATCTATAAAATAGATATGTGTGATCTCCCTTTGTTTATCAATGATAGAATAGTATATCACAAGGTCAAGCACAATGCAAATCATTTCACCATAAGCACAAACACTAATCATTCTAACATTTCAGGTAAGTATCATATCTCAATTTGATATACAAAAATATTCATTATACACACAAAAAAAAATAATAATAAAAGAAAATGAAAAAAGAAGGATAGTAGAAAACCTATCTACTCGGTTTTATTAAAAAAAAACACAAATCAAAATTTAGTTGGAAACCCAAGAAAGCTACCCTCATAGCATTTTCAAGGAAAATAAATGCATGTTCACAGTGCAATGTTCTGCCAAGATATTTCTAATCAGAAATGAATAGGAAACTCAAAAACCAGTTCTTGAGGCATTTACCAAAATAGAGTCGTGCCTCTATTGAAGATTGAGTGTAAATCATACTGTTATAGGCACTATGTTAGATTTAAAGTAGGCATATATATTATTAGCACCATACAAAAAAGAACACACACACACACAAAGAAACAGTAGGTATATTTCCCTTTTCTTGCAGTATCAAATTACATTAAGAAATCATACCTAAGTTTTAGTTACAGTACACTATAGACATCCCACGAACCTTCACACTATGAACACAATTAAAATTATTCTACCAAATATAAAAAAATCCTACCATATTCTCAAACACAATATAAGACATTCCATCAAGGAACCAGACCAAATTCATATAATTCTTCCAGGAAATAAATTTTTTTCCTTTGGGTCATGGTCACGCTTCTTTATAAAAACATTGCCGTTTTTCACCCATGCATATTTAATTTTCTCTTGCTGCAGTAATTTTCTTGCACTCCAGAATAAATGCCTGTAAACTGGGATTAAATTCTCATTGATAAATATTTTAGTTGCTGGCAAAGTAGTATTTATTTCTGAGTTCAATATAACAGTCTTTTTCTTAGTTAGCCAACTGTCTCTTGCTGTTCGAGATTTGAATTGTATAATTACAATTGCATTTGGCTTTCGGAAAGCATCATATTGAGTGGGCGAATGACATCAATATCTGTTGGGTGAAAATTTGGAATCCCAAGTTTATCAGCATATTTATCAACCGAGATCATAGTTCCATGGCGCCGTTCCATCACGATTTGTCCTTTATCAAACTCCGATAAATCGGTAGATTTTCCCATTCAGAATCGGAACACTCTGCTAACCAAAAGCCGGTCTTTGGGTTGCATGTATACTGCTCTGTTTACTTCACCTGCGCCATCGTTTGGTCTTCAGGAGTGCTCATTTTTCTAGGCTGGGGGTGGTCATAATGAAATGGCTCATCGGTTTATATAAATAAGATCAGATCATACGTAGAGGATTTTAGGAAGGGAGTGTTTGACCCCAGGTCTTAAACAACCCTTAGAAATAGGAAGCTAGGAGATTTGGGCTAGAGTGCCCGATAGGAAAGTGACACGGAAGCGAGGTAGAAGACGCCCTTATTTACTACCGGGGGACCAGTACCCGGGGTCCGACGGATTAATGTGCCCATCAGATCAGATCATATGTAGAGGATTTTAGGAAGGGAGTGTCTGACCCCAGGTCTTAAACAACCCTTAGAAATAGAAAACTAGGAGATTTGGGCTAGAGTGCCCGATACGAAAGTCACACGGAAGCGAGGTAGAAGACGCCTTTATTTACTACCGGGGGCCAGTACCCGGGGTCCGACGGCTTAATGTGCCCATTAGATCAGATCATATCATATGTAGAGGATTTTAGGAAGGGAGTGTCTGACCCCAGGTCTTAAACAACCCTTAGAAATAGGAAGCTAGGAGATTTGGGCTAGAGTGCCCGATAGGAAAGTCACACTGAAGCGAGGTAGAAGACGCCTTTATTTACTACCGGAGGGCCAGTACCCGGGGTCCGACGGCTTAATGTGCCCATCAGATCAGATCAGATCAGATCATATGTAGAGGATTTTAGGAAGGGAGTGTCTGACCCCAGGTCTTAAACAACCCTTAGAAATAGGAAGCTAGGAGATTTGGGCTAGAGTGCCCGATAGGAAAGTCTCACGGAAGCGAGGTAGAAGACGCCCTTATTTACTACCGGGGGACCAGTACCCGGGGTCCGACGGCTTAATGTGCCCATCAGATCAGATCAGATCAGATCATATGTAGAGGATTTTAGGAAGGGAGTGTCTGACCCCAGGTCTTAAACAACCCTTAGAAACAGGAAGCTAGGAGATTTGGGCTAGAGTGCTCGATAGGAAAGTCACACGGAAGCGAGGTAGAAGACGCCCTTATTTACTACCGGAGGACCAGCACCCGGGGTCCGACGGCTTTATGTGCCCATCAGATCAGATCATATGTAGAGGATTTTAGGAAGGGAGTGTCTGACCCCAGATCTTAAACAACCCTTAGAAATAGGAAGCTAGGAGATTTGGGCTAGAGTGCCCGATAGGAAAGTCACACGGAAGCGAGGTAGAAGAAGCCCTTATTTGCTACTGGCGGGCCAGTACCCGGGGTCCGACGGCTTAATGTGCCCATCAGATCAGATCAGATCATATGTAGAGGATTTTAGAAAGGGAGTGTCTGACCCCAGTTCTTAAACAACCCTTAGAAATAGGAAGTTAGGAGATTTGGGCTAAAGTGCCCGATAGGAAAGTCACACGGAAGCGAGGTAGAAGACGCCCTTATTTAATACCGGCGGGCCAGTACCCGGGGTCCGACGGCTTAATGTGCCCATCAGATGAGATCATATGTAGAGGATTTTAGGAAGGGAGTGTCTGACCCCAGGTTTTAAACAACCCTTAGAAATAGGAAGCTAGGAGATTTGGGCTAGAGTGCCCGATAGGAAAGTCACACTGAAGCGAGGTAGAAGACGCCTTTATTTACTACCGGAGGGCCAGTACCCGGGGTCCGACGGCTTAATGTGCCCATCAGATCAGATCAGATCAGATCATATGTAGAGGATTTTAGGAAGGGAGTGTCTGACCCCAGGTCTTAAACAACCCTTAGAAATAGGAAGCTAGGAGATTTGGGCTAGAGTGCCCGATAGGAAAGTCTCACGGAAGCGAGGTAGAAGACGCCCTTATTTACTACCGGGGGACCAGTACCCGGGGTCCGACGGCTTAATGTGCCCATCAGATCAGATCAGATCAGATCATATGTAGAGGATTTTAGGAAGGGAGTGTCTGACCCCAGGTCTTAAACAACCCTTAGAAACAGGAAGCTAGGAGATTTGGGCTAGAGTGCTCGATAGGAAAGTCACACGGAAGCGAGGTAGAAGACGCCCTAATTTACTACCGGAGGACCAGCACCCGGGGTCCGACGGCTTAATGTGCCCATCAGATCAGATCATATGTAGAGGATTTTAGGAAGGGAGTGTCTGACCCCAGATCTTAAACAACCCTTAGAAATAGGAAGCTAGGAGATTTGGGCTAGAGTGCCCGATAGGAAAGTCACACGGAAGCGAGGTAGAAGAAGCCCTTATTTGCTACTGGCGGGCCAGTACCCGGGGTCCGACGGCTTAATGTGCCCATCAGATCAGATTAGATCATATGTAGATGATTTTAGAAAGGGAGTGTCTGACCCCAGTTCTTAAACAACCCTTAGAAATAGGAAGTTAGGAGATTTGGGCTAAAGTGCCCGATAGGAAAGTCACACGGAAGCGAGGTAGAAGACGCCCTTATTTACTACCGGAAGACCAGTACCCGGGGTCCGACGGCTTAATGTGCCCATCTGATGAGATCATATGTAGAGGATTTTAGGAAGGGAGTGTCTGACCCCAGGTCTTAAACAACCCTTAGAAACAGGAAGCTAGGAGATTTGGGCTAGAGTGCTCGATAGGAAAGTCACACGGAAGCGAGGTAGAAGACGCCCTTATTTACTACCGGAGGACCAGTACCCGGGGTCCGACGGCTTAATGTGCCCATCAGATCAGATCAGATCATATGTAGAGGATTTTAGGAAGGGAGTGTCTGACCCCAGGTCTTAAACAACCCTTAGAAATAGGAAGCTAGGAGATACTCCACCGGGACGGCCTCCTTTGACTTCATCATCGTCGTATAAACGCCGACAAGCAAGGAACTTCATCAGATGCAAGAACAGGTGGCCCCTTGGTGCTAGGTCTGGACTGTAGGGCTGGCGATCCATTTATTTCAAGCTAAATGACGTGATGAACACTTCAGTCTGTGCAGAAATGTGAGGCCGAACGTTGTCATGAAGCAAAACAACGCCACGACTAAACATGAGGCATGTTTAGTGGCTTTTCGTTCTGAATCGCGCGACACAGTTTCTTCAGGGTTCCGCAATAGGCTGGTGAGTTTATTCTTCTGCCTTCAGGTAAGAATTCAACAAGCAAAACTTCTTGCCTGTCCCGAAAAGCTGTGCACATGATCTTGCGGCTTGAAATTGTCTGCTTGAATTTTTTCCTTTTCGGCTATGAGGTGCGCAGCCACTCTATGGACTGCTTCTTCGATTTCGAAGTCACGTGGGACACCCATGTCTCGTCACCTGTGACGATATGGCTCAAGAAACCATCACCTTGCTCGTTGTAAAGCGTAAGAAAAATCAACGCACTGCTAGCTCGCTTGCTTTTATGTTCCTCGGAGAGCAGCTTCGAAACCCAGCGTGAAAACAGTTTCTGTAAGCGCAAACGATCAGTCAAAATTTCTTAGAAAACAGTCCTTGAAATTTGTGGGAAATGCAAAGAAAGCACTGAAATTTTGAAACGTTTGTCCTCACGAACCACGATGGCTCGCACCAGGCCATCGTTGACCACAGATGGCCGACCGCTCCGCTCCTCGTCGCGCACGTTCCCCGGTAGCACAGTAATGTCGAATCGACGTCGATTTTTGTTTACCAGGTCGATATTACGTCGAGGCATAGCTTTCGACGTAAAATCGATGAGACGAAACGTCAAGAAAAGTCATTACATTGAATTGCAGTATACATGTAGACGGTTTTACGCAGTTTATCCCTTTACTTCCATTACGTCGAATAATCGATGTTTTTTATGCGACCTGCGCGCATGCGCCTTTGCAACCATTACGCCAATTTGGATGCTGGGATGCTGGTCGGTTGTATAATTTCTGTTGTAAGACGAGATTCTTACTTTTCTCCTTTTTCGCCGGTAAGTTAAAAGTTGTGTCTTTGCTTAAGTATGGTTATAAGAAGTTGAGTCTCGTTCCTTTAAGTAGAATTACTTTTCAAGATACATACACTGGCGGAAAGTGAAAAAAGATGGCACAAAAACGGAACAACAACGGGCTGAATGATGTTGTTGATGTAGGAGGTGCTGTTTAACGTACCAGGTACAAACACTAGTTGTGTACGGGAGTGATAGCTGATCGCTCCCCACACCGGGAGACCAGGTGTAGACCCTGTGTGACGCTGGTGGATGCAAGAATTGTTGAGACGCTCCCCTGTGCGTCTGCGAACACGCATACGGCCATCGGAGGCTCCCAAGAAGAATCTACTTTCATCGCTGAACACGACAGATCGCCATTGCGTTCTCCAGTGCAGACGTTGGCGACACCTCTGCAGCCGTTCCTGATGGTGGGTTGGAGTCAGAAGTACACATGCCAGAGGCACACGTGTGCGTAGTCCTGCATCCAGTAGACGGTTGTGGATTGTTCGCACAGTCACCTCAGGGGCAACGGCAGCTCGAATTTGCGTCGCAATGGATGTTCTGCTTGACAACGCCGCTCTTCTTATGCGTCGATCGGTCCGCTCATCTGTCCGTCTATGATTCACGGTTCCACGTCTTCACGTGTGGGAATGTTCTTCGGACCATCTACGCCACCATCGTACCACCACCTATACTTCCCGTTCAATTCGCTCCGCAATACGACGATACGACCACCCGGCCTCGCGGAGGCCGACTAGACGACCTCGCTCAAAGTCCGATAACTGCTGAAATCGTACACGTCTTCCATGTCCAGGCATTGCAGCTTCTTTAGAGTCTTCGCACGTGCCTGTACGCCGTCGACTGATTACATTCACTTCGCCGTACTCCTTAAATACCACCGACGATAATTTGCATATTAAGCCGTGCTGTGGCGTAAGCACTCACCGGTTGGTCCCGAAATTAGCATCACACCTACGTAAACTAGACCCCATTAACATATGTACATTTCATGATCGTCCGCCAATTCCTTCTTGGTGTTCGTTTTTCACTTTCCGCCAGTGTAATTTGTACCTACGCATATCCCAATTAGGGATAGGCCTAGCGCGATGCTTACAGATCACCAAAAATTCTGTGAAATTTTTGAGAATTATGTGTCTTCTCGAATGCGTCCAAAAACACTTGGATGTTGAAACAATAAAAAAAAATTATATGATCTTTTAATCGTAGACAGCATCGTAGAATCGTACTACAAGTACGAATACATTCTGCGTTTTACGCCACGATTAAAAGTTTAGAATTTCATGTTTCAACATCTAAATTATAGAGTAAACGTAGATTCGACATTACAACATTATTAGAATCGATGACTAAACAACGTAATATCAACGTTGAATCCACGTCTACACTACGTAGCAACGACGTATATATTATCTCGAAAGGTCGAATCTTCGTCTACTGTTGACTCGATATCGACTTAATAAGGTTTAAAATTCGACGTCGAAAAGATGTAACAAAAGTGGACATGGATATCTATATTCGACGTTTCATATCGACCAAAAATAGATAAAAAATTCGATGTCGAATCGATGTAATGTGCTACCAGGGTTCTCACGACCTTCGTTGAACTGTCTGACCCATTTCCTCACCATTCCACCACTCATGCCAGTTTGACTGTAGACCTCGCAAATCTTACGATGAATGGCAGCCAGTGTCACATTTATTGCATTCAAAAATTGAATTAGGGGCCTTTCTCACAGTCGGCGGGCCGCTCGATCTTCTTAAGCATATTAAACGCACAGAACAACACGCAAACACGATCTGACGTGCTCGTAATGGCGTCTGTGTCTTGCCCACAAATGAGGGAAGTCAGCGCACATGCGCGATATCCCGACCGAAGCACTGCGGAAAAACTTTTCGCAAACGGTACTTACTTTCGAAATATGCCCATTCAGTATATAATGATCAGAGCTAAGAGGTAAATACAGAGCTAAAGTGTATGGGCAATTTGCTCAGGTATTTAGCTCTGAATGATGCAAGATATAAAAAAGATCCTCAGAATGTGCACTTTTAAATTAAACGCAAACTTAAACTGTAGCTAAAGAGTACCTACTTTTTACAAAAAGTGGTGTAGGTAGCTACGTTTTAAAAAACGTATTTCTGGCTATAAAAAATTCGGTGTCATCTTTCTTGTTTATAATGTTGACCAGATATTGATAAGGATGCTTTACGAATTAATATTGAATTGCTTGCTGAACAGAATATTTTCTTACATCCTAGAAGCAAGAATGGAGTTACACGCATTCGAGTCGATGGAATAAACACGAAAACAAATACCAATAGTCAGTAATTACGAAGAAAAATAATACAGTACCAGAGATTGGCAACGTGGGTCTCCTGTTACTGGGTCTACTTTTTCTCCGCCGAAATGCGCTGGAAGAACAGATGGGTCAATATCTGCCAATAAATCTTCCTTCCATCCATCTGAAATGAAAGAGAAATTAATACAAAAGGATAATATGCTGAGAGTAAAAAATAGTACTGTACCCTTCTTTGAGATTATTTCGTAATTAAATGATATACGAGGGTAGGTAAAAAAAAGTTATAAAAAAAGAAATTTTGTAGAGATAATAAGCCATCCTTTATCTGTTTGTAGGTTTCATTCAATAAATATCGCCTTCGCACTGTACACAATTCGTCCAACATTTTTGCCAGTTCACAAAAGCACGTTGGTAAACTGAAGGTTCCCGCTCTTGAAACCGGAACTAACCGCCCCGGTGGCGCAGTAGTCTAAGGTGCTGGCTTATGACCAATCGCCCTAGTTGGATCCGGGTTCGAATCCCGGTGAGGCATGGATCTCAATATGTTGCTTGTCCAACACTGGCTCTCTGTGTATATTGGTCATTTAACATACTGTAAAAACCATCAAACAAAGATCTTTGCTCTTTCCACGTTTATAAGTGAGTCACGGAAAAATTCTCATTGGCCGCCACCGGGAGTCGAACCCAGGGTCTTCCAGTTACGCGGCGGATATGCTTCCGCTACACCACGGCGGCCTCGAATTCCTTCAGACTCACACACGCTAACTGCCAAGCCAATTTGGAAGGTTGCTTCTTGGAGCCCCGCACAATGCTGGGGATTCACCAAAGATGGTAAGCAGCAACTGAAGAAATAATTAGAAGGCGAATATATAATTAATACAGACATTTAACGTGGACCAGAAACATCAAACAAAGATCTTCGCTCTTTCCATGTTTATAAATGAGTCACGGAAAAATTCTCATTGGCCGCCACCGGGAGTCGAACCCAGGGTCTTCCACCTGGGTTCGAATCCCGGTGGCGGCCAATGAGAATTTTTCCGTGACCTCACTTATAAACATGGAAAGAGCGAAGATCTTTGTTGGATGTTCCTGGTCCACGTTAAATGTCTGTATTAATGTAAAAACCATGTTTGATGTGTACTCGTCCACAATGTGTTACTTGATCAACACTGGTTATCTCTGTGTAAATTGATCATTTGGCATACTGTAAACCTACTGTCAACCAAATCCAATGTATGTTCAATGTATCTGTCAAGCAAGTCCAATAAATTAATTTATAAACCTCCAATCGAAAAAAAAAAAAAAGAAAAAAAAAACCCAGTACTCCATTATCAAGGTTTAACAGTGGCGTTTACAGGATGCTGGTATTGGGAGGATTAAGCGAAAAAAACGTCTTCCCAGAAATAGTGTTGCAGGCGATTTTTTTAAAGGAACGATTAATTAATCGACTAACGAATTTTGATTTAATCAGTTAAAATGTTTTGTCGATTCACACTTCAACAATGCACGGTATACGCAATCTTAAATGCCAACAAGTTAGTAAAATAATGCAATGTATTGATTATGACACGCTTTCTAACATACCAGAAACAATTACTCAAGTTATGAGGATAATGGCTGTGGAGTAAATCTCGCTCCTGTGATCTGACCTTTGACTCCATTTCGATGATATTAAACAGAATTGGTTCAGTATATCTCCGGAACAACATACTGAAGTTTTGTCGCAATCGAAGCATTTGTACATAAGTTATGACGCATAAGTGCAATGGAATGGATCCGGCTCTTATGTCTTGACCTTTGACCCCATTTCGCCCATTTTCAATAGGGTTCGTCCCCAGGTGGTCCCCTACCACATACCACAATTTCATCAAAATCGAACCATTTTTACGCGAGTTATCGCGCCGACGGACAGACAGACGGACAAAGCTGGAGCATATACGCTTCATTAACCTACGGTTGGAAAGCGCAAAAAATTAAACAATGCCCCTATTACAGTATGAAATATTTATTTAATATTTACTAATAGTAACATCAATACAACAGTATCAGCCTCATGAGCTACATCAGCATAAGACTATCCGTTTAACCGAAAAACAAAGGCGAAGCTTAAGGCTCTACGAGACCCGCCATCTTGTATTGTTCCTTCTCTTGTTAACCAACGGGCAAGAGTATTTCACAAATTACTCAGGCCATTTTGCACATTTTGGAACACCGTTTGTGGCTAACGCACGATATATGATAAATAAAGAGTTCCCTGGTTTTAGATTTTCATTTTGGACTCTTTAAGTATTTTTTTTATTAATTTATAAAGCTATGGAAGACGCCTTGGTACGACTTTCGCTGCAGATAAAAAATGAAGGAAAAGGTCAATAAAAATTTCTGAAACCAGGGAACTCTTTATTTATCATATATCTTGCCACAAACGGTGTTCCAAAATGTGCAAAATTGCCCGAGCAATTTGTGAAATACCCTTGCCCGTTGGTTAACAAGAGAAGGCAGCAATACAAGATGGCGGGTCTCGTAGAGTCTTAAAGCAGCCCAACAAATGCTCACCTGCGGTTATTTTCTTTAAAAAATATTTTCATCCAGTACTCTGTCAGAACTTAAAAGCACGTGTGTTAAGAGAGTGAGCCATGATCAGACATGATACCTTTGCACCGAGAAGAGGTACAGCCATCCGTAACAAGTAACAACCAATCACACGCCGTTTTATTTACGCTTTCCAACTGTAGGTTGAAGAAGCGTATATGCTCCAACTTTGTCCGTCTGTCTGTCTGTATGTCTGCCCGTCCGTCTGTCGGCACGATAACTCGCCTAAAAATGGTATGATTTCCATGAAATTTTTATATGTGGTAGGGGACCAGCTGGGGACGAACCCTATTGAAAATGGGAGAAATGGGGTCAAAGGTCAGGACATAAGAGCGGGATCCATTCCATTGCTCTTATGCGTCATAACTTCCCTAAAAATGGTTCGATTTTGATGGAATTTTAGTATGTGGTAGAGGACTACTTACGGACAAACTCTATTGAAAATGGGCGAAATGGGGTCAAAGGTCAGGACATAGGAGCGTGATCCATTCCATTGCCCTTAAGCAAAAAGGCTTCGATTACGACATAACTTTATCATGTTGTTCCGGAGGTATACTGAATCGGTTCTGTTGAATATAATCGAAATTGGGTCAAAGGTTAGGGTGCAGGAGCAAGATTTATTCCACAGCCATTATCCTTATAACTTGACTAAAAATGCTTCTATTGCTACAAAACTTTAGTTTTGCCGGCCACGCTCATTTCCAGCTCCTGATTTTATGCCTCATACTGACGGCATAGGGTATCCGTACCTCGTGTGAGTGCTTATCCCTGGCTTATAAAGCCCGTGTGTATCGTTTCTACGACCTGTTTTGTCCAGTTAGTGCTTATTTATTTCATATTCGACATATTTTCATGTTTTGTGTTTAACCGTCGTCGGTTCCTCCGGTAAACATCGTGACTTGCCTTGACTGTCTTCAGGTTTCCTTACCTTTGTTCCAACACTTTGCCTTCTGTGCTTCTCTTCAAGTGCTTATCTCCGCACTTCCCGTTTCCCGTCGCCTGCTACTAGTGTTCCTCGTGTGACGTCATCTACTCGTCAGTTGTGCACCGCCTGTCTCCGGCAGCTCTTCATGTGACGTCATTGCTCAACTTTCTGCCTTCATTCAATTGTTCATCGTGTTTTCACCTTCTCCGTTTACCATTCTACTGCGTGTGGTTTCCTACTCAACGCTCATGGCCTGTGCTACATCTACTGATTATCTTCCACCACTGACGCCTCCCCCAGATGTTCTGCTTCACGACAAACTTCATTTCTCGTCGCCTACCGCCATGCACTCCGCCTTTTTGTTGTCCTGCTTGGATTTTATTGTTTCTCGACATGATAACGTTCTTACTGCTCACATTCCTGAGTCTTCACCACGAGGCCAGTCTTTTCTTGCCTCTTTAACCTTAGGGGTGAAATACCTTGCTCTCCCTAATACTAAACTAACTGCGTATATATCAGCTCTTCATGAGATTGTTCCCTCTGATGCTATTACCTATATTGCACGAAAACCTCGCTCTGTGCTCGTTTATTTTTCCTCTCCCGCTCAGGTTGCGCTGGTTATTTCTTCCCCCATTTCCGTAGGTGATCAAAGTTTGTTCGCCATACCTTTAGCATAGTGTCTCATCATCATCATCATCATTGTCAACCATTATCAATCCACGGCTGGACGAAGGTCTCCCCAAGTTTCCTCCACAACGGTCTGTCTTGTGCCAGTCCCCTCCATGTCACCCCTGCATACTTTCGAATTTCATCCACCCATCTCCCATGTGGTCTTCTTCTGGGTCTTTTCCTGTCCCTTGGAATCCAATCTAAAAGTTCGGCTGTCCATCGATGATCTGTCCTTCTGGCAGTATGTCCAGCCCATTGCCATTTCAGGGATTTAACTCTGAGCATGATGTCTTCCACTCTTGTCATTTTTCGGATCCACGAGTTCCTCTTCTTATCTCTCCTGGTTACACCAAGCATGCACCTCTCCATGCTGCTTTGAGTTGTCCGCAGCCTTTGTATGTCTCTTTTAGTGAAGGTCCACGTCTCTGCACCATACGTAAGCACTGGAAGGATGCATTGATCAAACACTTTTCTTTTAAGACATAATGGCATATTGCTCTTGAAAATTATGCTGTTTCTTCCAAAAGCTCTCCAGGCAAGTTTTGTACGCCGATTAATTTCTTCATCAATGTGACCCTCACTTGATATCTGCTGTCCAAGATAAACGTACGTGTCTGTTATCTCCAGCTTTTCTCCATCAATCGATAAATCTTCATTTCTTGTAAAAGCATTGAACATCACTTTTGTCTTCTGAAAGCTCATTTTTAATCCCACTTCTTTACTAGTTCACAGTTGAATTGTTTTACGTCTTCAGTGATACTTTTTCGTACTGTCTTGCATAGCTCTATATATTCCACTTTGGAAGTCACATCTTCTTTAGTTGTCCTCATCTCTCTTCTTTTTTGCATCAACATTTTCGTTTTTCCTGATAATTTATTTACATGCAACTTGTTCTTAGACCCAGCTAATTTTGTTGCTGTTTCCATAAGAGCTTTGGTTACTTTTCTGTTAACTTCAGAGATGTCCACTTCTTCCGATGTTAGGCCTTCTAAAGCAGAGAACCTGTTCTTCAGTTCCAACTTGAAGGTATTATGGTGTTTTTTAATATTGGTTATGTCAAAAGATTTTGTTTGTCTTATGAGCTTGCCACGTTCAAGTTTAGTGTTGAGGTGCATCTTACATCTCGCCAATCTATGGTCACTACCTGTGTTGAACTTGTTTAGCACACTGCAGTCTTCTATGACGAATTTTTTGTTACACATAATAAAATCAATTTCACTTGTCGTCCCATTTGGATGTCTCCATGTACATTTCCTGTGTGGCTTTTTCTTGAAGAAGGAGTTCAAGATGAAAAACCCTTCTGCCTCTGCAAACTCAACGAGAGTATTTCCACGCTGGTTTCTGTTGCCGTGACCGAGTTTACCAACTGAAGTTTCATTCTGTTGCCGTTGCCCTATTTTTGCATTGAAATCTCCCATAATTATCTTCAAGTGCTGCTTACCTTTATTATTTAGATCACGAATTTCCTCATAGAATTCTTCAATTTCTTCTTCAGCATGACTTGTGGTGGGTGCATAAGTTTGAATAATCTGAGCCTGGTATCTTCTCGAGAGTTGGATAACAAGTCGTGCAGCTCTGTCAGAGGAACTTTAAACTTCTACAACTTTATCCTTCAGTTTCTTGTTTATTATAAATCCAACACCACTAGTTCTGCCAGTATCTGTCCCACGATAGTAGAAGAGATGTCCACTTTTCAGTTCGATGAGATCTTCTCCTTTTCTCCTTACCTCACTTAGCCCCACGATGTCCCACTTGATCCTTTGTAGTTCCTCTTCCAATTCCGGAAATCTCTGATGATATCCTGTTTAGTTTCTTCTCCCGTTGTGGCCTCGTTATTGGCCCCATCCGCACGTTACCTGCAGCGTCGTATCATAGTTTTCGACGACAGGCCCTCGTCGTGTTTCCAGATGAAACCTCCATTACTTCCTGTCCAACCACATTTCAAGTAATCTGTGGCCGTCATAGTCGTACTGTACATGTCTATACTGCTCTTCATTTCTTTATTTGTAAATCTCCTACTCATTTATGTGCTTTATGCCCGGACAAAAACACCATTCCTGCTTTGGTTTCGTCTTCTAGTATTCCGGCTTCTGCCTCACTGCCTGTCAGATCTTCCCAGTTCGTGTCTCAGCCTGGTTCAGGATCTTCCCAGTTCGTGTCTTCGCCTCATCGCATTCTTCTCCTGCTACCGTTTGTCCTTTGCCTCTACCTATGGACACTGTCTCTACACCCGTGGTCCAGCTCTCCAGTGCTCCAGTTGCTGTTCTCTCAAGTTGTTCCTCGTCTGCTGCCTCTACCAGCTCTTAGCGCATCTTACCTGTTACCGTGCCTCTTGTTTCTGCTTCGTCATCTGCCAATACACCTCCTGTTGCCTTTTCATCGACCCCCCCCCACCCCCGAGATGTTCCTGATTCACTGCACGCCGCTATTCCTGATTCGTCGTCTGCGCCACCCGATTCTCCTTCACCAGCTGCTACTTCGCCGCCCGCTATTTCTGTTGTTCCCCTTGATCCTTTCGCTCATCTTTCTGCTTCTCAGCGTCGTCTCCTTGCTTCGGTGCCTCATTGGCTGGTTAATGAACTGGGGCCTCAACAGGTTTTCAGGTATCTTGAGTTCCTCCGGTTTCCCCCACCCCGTAGGAAACAATGTCGCTCCACGAGCGCCTATCAGGCTGCTTGTTCCGAGCGGGAAGATGCTCTAGAATTCTTCGACATTGTACCTTCTGATTTTTGCCTCTCACGATCGCCTTCGCCACCACACATTCGCTCTCCGCCAGTTTCTGCTTCTGCTACGGCTGTGTCTGTTACGGTCTCATCGACTGCCCTGTCTGTTACGGTCTCATCGACTGCCCTGTCTGTTGTTCCATCGATTGTACCTACTGTTGCTCAACCACTGCCATCAGCTCCTGCAGTATCACTACTCGGCTCTTCGTCACATGTCATTTCTGCTAGTTCTACGCTCGCCTCGTCTGTCACACCGCCGATGGAGTTTGCCTCCTCCAGCCGACAGTGTGCTTCTCACTCTCCGCTAATGTCATCTTCCGCCGCTGTACTCTTTGTTATTTCACCAGAGTCTCCTGCGACTGTTCCTCCTTCATCGCCTGCAACTCCTCGGGATCCCGGTCTCGAGTCCATTGCCGCTTCCTCGTCACATATTCAGTCTTCCTCTGATGGTACTACTCGGAAACGCCGCCGTAAGCACCGGCGTCGTGCTCCACTTTCCCACGAACCTCCTTCGGAAAGTGATTATGCCTCTCATGGGAGCTTCCTGTGTGCCCTTGATCGTTGGACCAAGCGTGATAAATGTCGTCACTGTACTACACATATGGTTCCTCCATGAAATTCCTGTATTTATTCATGTCTTATTCTTGTTGCTCTACTCACGATCATCTCTGTGTCGCCCGGAGTGTCTGTTTTACTATTTCTTGCTGTATACTCTGCAATATTCCATGCACTTTGTTCACAGCATTACATGTTTCTCTTCATTATACACTGGCGGAAAGTGAAAAAAGAACACCAAGAAGGAGACGTCTGATACCAACGAAATTTATACAGCATAATAACGGAATACAGAGGATAACGTGATCCAAACATTATGGCAAAATACAGCTGTATTTGCTGGTAAACTGAAAAATGACATTTCCATGTAACATGATTAGTACGAGATTGAACCGCCATGAACTGCGTCACACTCTGCAATTCTGGCATGGAGTCTGTCGTACAGATGTTGGATTAAGTTTGGGGTATTGAGTTCCAAGCATCCTCAAGCTGGACGTGTAAATCGGGGATGGTCGTGGCTGGCCGTGGAGACCGGATAAGTCGTTGTGCCATAAAATCCCTCACGTGCTCAATGGGGGACAAATCCGGTGAACGTGCAGGCCATGGAAGTTGTCTCACACTCTGAAGTGCACGTTGCGTTACACGTGCCGTGAGTGGGCGCGCGTTATCTTGCTGGAAAACACTACGATGGATCGACCTTACAAATGGCACAACAACGGGCTGAATGATGTTGTTGATGTAGGAGGTGCAGTTTAACGTACCCAGTACAAACACTAGTTGTGTACGGGAGTGATATCGGGTCGCTCCCCACACCAGGAGACCAGGTGTACGCCCTGTGTGTCGCTGGCGGATGCAAGAAGGGTGGAGACGCTCCCCTGTTCGTCTGCGAACACGCATACGGCCATCGGAGGCTCCCAAGTAGAATCTGCTTTCATCGCTGAACACAACAGATCGCCATTGCATTCTCCAGTGCAAACGTTGGCGACACCACTGCAGCCGTTCCTGACGGTGGGCTGGAGTCAGAGGTACACATGCCAGAGGCACACGTGCACTTAGTCCTGAATCCAGTAGACGGTTGCGGATTGTTCGCACAGTCACCTCAGGTGCAACGGCAGCTCGGATTTGCGTCGCAGTGGATGTTCTGCTTGACAACGCCGCTCTTCTTATGCGTAGATCGGTCCGCTCATCAGTCCGTCTGTGACTCCCGGTTCCACGTCTTCTCGTGTGGGAATGTTCCTCGGACCATCTCCGCCACCATCGTACCACCACCGATACTTCCCGTCCAATTCGCTTCGCAATACGAAGATACGACCACCCGATCTCGCGGAGTCCGACTAGACGACCTTGCTCAAAGTCCGATAACTGCTGAAATCGTACACGTCTTCCATGTCCAAGCATTGCAGCTTCTTCAGGGTCTTCGCACGTGTCCGTACGCCGACGACTGATTACATTCACTTCGCTGTACTCCTTAAATACCACCGACCATAATTTGCATATTATGCAGTGCTGTGGCGTAAGCGCTCACCGGTTGGTCCCGAAATTAATATCACACCTACGTAAACTCGACCCCATTAACATATGTAAATTTCATGATCGTCTGTCAATTCCTTCTTGGTGTTCTTTTTTCACTTCACGCCAGTGTATTTTACGTTCGGGCGCTGTGAAAACCCAAATTTGCGTATGGCGGACCTCAGACCAACATCCTTTTGCTCCGGAGCCAAATGCTTTCCCAGTTAAGCTACGCTGGGCAGGGCTTATCACTGCTACTTGCCGTCTCGACATGTGCGTCACCTCAGAGGTATGAACGTCCCAAACTCAATGGGCTAGAACCAGTCGGCCGTCCTTAATTTATTTAGGATCAGTGGTTCCAGGGAAGCGTGGTAGTGCTGTAAGTCAAGCACACCACACATACGTCATCCGGTACTCGAACCCAGTCGTCTCAGTCAAACCTCCATAGTTATTCAAATGACTGTGAAAATGTGCACTATTATCGCGCGGATTCCGATTTGTGTTCACCCGGCGTAATATTGGTAACCAAGGAGGATGTCGAGTGGATTGTGATTCTGCAATTCCTTGATTTAGGGCTGACGCAGCTTCAGGATCCACTGACGGGGCGTTGTGATTCACACAGCAGGTTTTCCTTTGGGAGTCAAAGGGTCTGCCGTGTGCCGCAATGTTTTAGTGAAAGTCTAGAATTGAAAAAAAAACATATGTAGAAGAATTGCCGAGTCCCTGCCGTAATATACGTATATATATTTTCCACGAATCCAGGATTGAGAACCCAAATACATCCAAGAGAATAGGCATATACACTGAAGAGCAATTGAATTAGAGACAGCTGGCTTTATGCAAATGTGGCGCTGTGGGCGGCCCTGTAAACGGAAACGACATGACGTATGCAGCGATCCGACAATATAAGGAGTGATGCGATGGGAATCAGTAAGAGTCGGACGCAGTATTGGTAAGACTAAGTGCATTTGATCGTGGCCAAATTGTCGGTGCCCGACGAATGGGTCACTCCATCTCAGAAGTCGTGCAGGCACTGGGATTTTTACGAGCCACTGTGTCACGGGTGCACCGTGAGCACATCGAATCCGGTAAAATTATCCCTGCGAGGGCCAACTGCCGTGTACAACAGCGTGTGGATGAGCGGTGTCATCGTCGGCTAGCTCGCATTGTAACAGCGGATAGACGGGCCACAGTGCAAGAAATCACTCGGCAATTTAACGCTGGTGCACAAAAACGTGTAAGCAGCCACACCATCCAGAACCATCTCCTCGCTATGGGGTACAGAAGCCATCGTCCCACGAAGGTACCGCTGCTGACCGCACATCACATGGTGCAAAGATTAGCATATGCGCGGAAACGTCGCCACTGGACCCTAGACATGTGGAAAAATGTTGCATGGACTGATGAGTCGAGATTCACGTTGGTACATGCGGATGGCAGGATACGAGTACGGCGCAAACCACATGAAGCGGTAGATCCTTCTTTCCAGCAGGGTACTCTTCAAGCTGGTAGGGGTGGCATTCTCGTCTGGGGACTGTTTACCTGGACTGAAATGGGACCCTTGGTACGTGTGACATCGTTCCTCACAGGTCAACGTTACCGGGATATCCTGGACGACCATTGGCTCCCGTTATGTGTCTTCAACATCCCACTGTGGACCTCATCCTGCAACAAGGCAATGCAGCTCCCGAATTGTATCCGAATGGTTGGATGAACACTCCACCGACGTGACCTCGCTTTCTTGGCCATCGAGCACATCTGGGATGCCATCGAGAGAAATGACCCCCCTCCATCAAATCTTCGTGAACTTATAACGAAGTAAATTTCTCCGTCATTTTTGTCCACGCCAGGATTCGAACCCGGATCCCCTCATTCCGGAATAAGTTGCTCTACCAATTGAGCTACGCAGACGTTTTATTCTGATTCCTATCTGCCTTTATGTCGTGTACGTCCTTCTGGCAGGTACGTCACATCTCCTGGTACGTTACATCATCTCCCCCTTATTTTTTTTTTTTTCGAAGTGCTGGAGAAGGGATTCTCTGATTTTTTCTATCTCGCGGTGTGGAATTAACATCACACCATTGCGTGATTTTGAACGGTCGGGTCATCCGGATAGTTCGGGCGCCATTATAACTAAGTAAATTTCTCCGTCATTTTTATCCGCGTCAGGATTCGAACCCGGATCCCCTCATTCCGGAATAAGTCACTCTACCAATTGAGCTAAGCGGACGTTTTATTCTGACTCCAATCTGCCTTTATGTCGTGTGCGTCCTGCTGGCAGGTGCGTCATAAACTGTGGAAACTTGTTCAGGGGTCGTGGATCCGTATGGCTTCCCAACGCTTCCGGTGTCTTGTAGAGTCCATGCCGAGAGGAATCGCCGCCGTCATCAGGACGAAAGGTGGTGCTACACGTTACCAGACAGGTATCTCTAATTCAATTGCTCTTCAGTGTGTACTTAAACACAACAAAAATTTATTCGTCATTTATTATATTCAGGACGCTATTTCTCGGGTAAACTGTATGTTTTCTCATAACTCAGATTATCTCGTGAGATAAATAATTTGCAAATTAAAGTTATTGCTTCACATTAATAATTATCAAAATCAAACAACATAAAAAACAACAACTGCATTTCATCACTAAATTGTAGGATGGAGAATACCAGTATATCGACCGACTTTCTGACAGGAACATGTTGCGCAATATAAACTATCCTTGCTTTCCTCAGCATAAAATAGCTAGTATAAAAATTTAAGCTTATCGCATGTCACGCACAACAAATGGTTAAAAAACTTGACGGAATGCCCAAATACTAACAGGGTGGAACTCCTACCTTAAATTCCAAATCCGGCCTGGCGATTCCATTGTGGCTGTGGCCTCACCCGAGGTATGGAGTCCTGGCGGTTACACACAAATGAAAAGTTCTTTCAGCGATGTTGGATATGGCACCTAGGTAGTCGCGTCTTAAAGTCTCATCGTTCGGAAGGTCCTAGGCTGCACGTCCGGTAGTCTCGGGTAACAGCCGCCTCTTGCTATAGTTACCAGTTTTTTTTTTTTTGATTGGGTATTTAGTGACCACCATGAGCAACTCAGCAGTCGTCGGTCCCTATTAATAGGGCCACTGGTTCCAGGGAAGGGAAAGAGCCAGGGCCGTAAGACAAAAACAACATCCATGCCTCACCGGGATTCGAATCCGGAGCCCTGTCGGGCGAATGTTCAGAAGCAATCGCTTAAACCATTGCGCCACCGGGGCCGGCTTACCAGCTTTAAATAATAAGCATCCGTAGGTTCTGAGATTTAACACGACTCCCTTTCTGACCAGGCAAAAAGATGTTGGTACGAACCCATCGGAGCCGCCCCGGTGGCGCACTGGTCCAAGGCGATGGCCTCTGATCATTCGTCCGAAAGGGGTCTGGGTTCGAATCCCGTGAGGCATGGATGTTGTGTTTTGCCTTACGGCACTGGCTCTCTCCCTTTCCCTGGAACCAGTGACCCTATATTAGGGACGGGCGACTGCTTATAGCCCATTGAGTTGCTCACGGTGGTCGTTAAACCTCCAATCAAAAAAAGAAAAAAAAAAAAAAAAAGGACCCATCGGAAGGCTCCGAGGGCCAACTTCTAAGTTCCTTGCTGTTAGTGCTATACCCGCCGCCCCGGTGGCGCAGTGGTCTAAGCGATGGCCTCTGATCATTCGTCCGAAAGGGGTCTGGGTTCGAATCCCGGTGAGGCATGGATGTTGTGTTTGTCTTACGGCACTGGCTCTCTCCCTTCCCTGGAACCAGTGACCCTATATTAGGGACGGGCGACTGCTTATAGCCCATTGAGTTGCTCACGGTGGTCGTTAAACCTCCAATCAAAAAAAAGAAAAAAAAAAAAAAAAAGGACCCATCGGAAGGCTCCGAGGGCCAACTTCTAAGTTCCTTGCTGTTAGTGCTATACCCGCCGCCCCGGTGGCGCAGTGGTCTAAGGCGTTGGCCTCTGATCATTCGTCCGTAAGGGGTCCGGGTTCGAATCCCGGTCAGGCATGGATGTTGTGTTTGTCTTACGGCACTGGCTCTCTCCCTTTCCTGGAACCAGTGACCCTAAATTAGGGGACGGGCGACTGCTTATAGCCCATTGAGTTGCTCACGGTGGTCGTTAAACCTCCAACCAAAAAAAAAAAAAAAAAAAAAAAAAAAAAAGTGCTATACCCGGTCTAAAGCGCATACATGGCGGTGACAAATAATGAAGTGACGAGTGACCGCGACAGCAGTCAGGCCAGAAAGTAAAAGTGTTCACGTCAAAGGAACAAGTGCCCAGTGCATTTCGTGAAAAAAAAAAAGTGCTTCTTCTGAAACAGAAAAAGTGAAGTCGTTCTCGTGAAGAAACAAAAAACATGTAAAGAAGTGATTCTCTTGCCTTGGAAAATTTTCAACAACTCTACCCATTGCCTCAAAATTACGCCATCATCCAATCACGAAACGGGGAACGCAAGCCTCCCTCGAATTAAATCCCCAAGTCTAAATTCTACTGGTCAGAGAATTAACATAGGATTCATCTATTCGTTAGGGGGTCAAAATGGCTACCCGGTCCCGTGTAAATTCCCAACCAATCGCCTACTTAGGAGAACAGCACTTTTAAGTTACGTTGGCAGCGTGATATAACCACCGGGCCATAAATCTTAGTCCAATAAAACTGTTATTTTCGATTCCAAAATGTCTGATTGTCGAAAAACGCTTTGTGGATGCTAGACAAGGCTGACACTTTGATGACCCCATAAAACATTCCCTACAATGCCGGTCCATCGATGGTGACGCCAAACACTGTCTCCTCTTACGCTATGCGACGCCTTGCGGGGGTCCCACTGGCGTTACCTAGCTACCCAAGGGAGAGGGGGAGGAAGGAAAAAAAAGAATCATCCGAAAATAGGGCTAATGGCAAAATAAAATAAAAAGTATATAAAACGTACTCTTTCCTCAAAAAAAAAAAAAAAAAATGCATTACCCTAATTAAACAAAAAGGAATAAATAAATGAATTTGGAAATTGGGTTTCCCTCAGGATATGCAGCGTCGCGGTCGCGAGCGCTGTCACAGCACCATGTTTAATATTTTTTTTAACAGCATCCTGTTTGCATAATTTTAAAATTGTGACTGTATCCCAAACCAATAAATCTTATTTGGAACATGAGTCTTTTATATTATACTTCTATGATTCTTAACAAGGCAGGTGCAAAAATTGTGGGCCGCCCCGGTGGCGCAGTGGTCTAAGGCGCTGGCCTCTGATCATTCGTCCATAAGGGGTCCGGGTTCAAATCCCGGTTAGGCACGGATGTTGTGTTTGTATTACGGCACTGGCTCTCTCCCTTCCCTGGAACCAGTGACCCTAAATTAGGGACGGGCGACTGCTTATATATATAGCCCATTGAGTTGCTCACGGTGGTCGTTAAACCTCCAAACAAAAAAAAAATTGTGGCTATATTGGGCACGATAACCCAGTGGTGAGAGCAGTCGGCAGCCGTTCAGTTGGTCGGGTGTTCGATTCCAGCCTTGTCGCTCCAAGCATTAAAGGCTCACCGTGTTTCGGAGGGCACGTCAAGCCGATGACCTCACAGGTTTGAACCCCACCGTTAAAAATAAGTATCATCTGGCATTTAGCCTAGATACCTGTTCGCTCTTTTCTGTGTTGCCACTCTTAGTCATTTCTACCTGTCCACACACTTTCCTATCAAGGTTTCTAGACCCGCTTTCAATCACTTCCTCTTCTAAGTACCGCCGTACAGCCCCTAAGATCTAGGTAGCTACTTCTAAACCTTCCTCGGATGGAAACCTTGTCAGAAATATCTGCCGACTTGACTTGAAAATTGAAATAGTGGCTACATTATCACTCTTTTATGTAATTTGCAATTTATGAAAACAGTGGTAATCATAGGTTTTCCTTAAGTTAGAGTCCCTGTGATTATGTGTAGGTGCAAAAAAATACGTACCGTATCCATATATTCTGACTTTGCTGGCTGTTTCTTCACTAAGCAACGGCTTAACGAAGGAGTAGAAGACATAGAACAGTTTTGGTACTAGAACAAAGAAATAAACAAAAATCATCAATTGTGAAATAAGGTTGTCTTCAAGAGGCAAATGAAAAAGCATAAAAAAAAAAAAACTGCATTAGATACCCCTGAGAGACAAAACATCATGATTATGCGTTTAATCAAAATGCATCATTCCATTTACTTATGAATCAGAGACATGGATCATAACTAAACAAGTTAGGAAAATCATGCAATGCATTGATTATGATACGTTTTCCAACATACCAGAAATCGTTACTCAAGTTATGAGGATAATGGCTGTGGAATAAATTTCGCTCCTGTGCCCTGACCTTTGACCCCATTTCGATTATGTTAAACAGAATTGGTTCAGTATACCTCCGGAGCAACATACTAAAGTTTTGTCGCAATAGAAGCACTTCTAGTCAAGTTATGAGGATAATGGCTGTTGAATAAATCTCGCTCCTGTGTCCTGACCTTTGAACCCATTTCGATGATATTCAACAGAAGTGGTTCCGTATATATCAGGAACAACATACTAAAAATTTGTAACCATAGAATCATTTTTAGTCAAGTCATGAGGATAATAGCTGTGGAATAAATCTCGCTCCTGTGTCCTGACCTTTGACCCCATTTCGATGATATTCAACAGAACTGGTTCAGTATATTTGCGGAACAACATACTAAAGTTTTGTCGTAATCGAACCATTTTTACGCAAGTTATGACGCATAGGGGCAATGGAATGGATCCCGCTCCTATGTCCTGACCTTTGACCTCATTTCGTCCATTTTCGATAGGGTTCGTCCTCAGTGGTCCTCTACCACATTCTAAAATTTCATCGAAATCGAACCATTGTTACGCAAGTTATGACGCATAAGGCCGATGAAATGGATCCCGCTCCTATGACCCGACCTTTGACCCCATTTCGTCTATTCTCGATAGGGTTCGTCCTCAGTGGTCTCCTATCACATACTAAAATGTCATCGAAATCGAACCATTTTTACGCAAGTTATGACGCATAAGGCCGATGAAATGGATCCCGCTCCTATGGCCTGACCTTTGACCCCATTTCGTCCATTTTAGATAGGGTTCGGTCTCAAGGTCCCCTACCAGATACTAAAATTTCATCGAAATCGAAAATTTTTTACTTAAGTTATGACGTATAAGGTCAATGGAATAGATCCCACTCATATGTCCTGACCTTTGACCCCATTTTCTCAATTTCCCATAGGGTTTGTCCCCAGGTGGTTTGCTACCACATACTAAAATTTCATCGAAATCGAACCATTTGTATGCAAGTTATGATGCATAAGGGCAATGGATTCCGCTCCTATGTCCTGACCTTTGACCCCATTTCGTCCATTTTTAATAGGGTTCGTCCCCAGGTGGTCCCCTACCACATATTAAAATTTCATCGAAATCGAACCATTTTTACGCGAGTTATCGTGCGGACGGACAGTCAGACAGACATACGAACAAAGCTGGAGTATATACGCTTCTTCAACCTACGGTTGGAAAGCGTAAAAAAGACGTACAAAGGCTGCGGGAAACGCGCAGAAGCAGGGAGAGAGATGCATGTTTGATGTTAGCAAAAAAAGATAGGAACTCATGAATCAGGAATATAACAAGAGTTGATGACGTCATGATCAACGTAAAGACCCTCATGGTCTGGACATGTTGCTATACAAACCAGCCACTGAATTAGAAACTTTTATTCAATACCGGGTTGGACCTCCTCTAGCCTGAATCAGCTTGTATGAGGTTCGGCATAGATTCCACAAGGTGATGGAGTGTATCTACGTCTACAGCATACCACGATTCGCCAGACAATCCTTTAACTGGCTCAGATTCGACGGAACAGGACCTTGCTGCCGGATCTGTTTTTCCAACATGTCCGATACATTCTCAATGGAGTTCAGATCCGGGATTTGTGGTGGACACAGAAGATGGTGGAAGTCGTTGACATGCTCGCTGAACCACTGCTGAACAGATATTGTGGGTTGGACAGTAGTTTTGCCGTCCATGGAACAGCCGTCACCTGCTGGATAAAAAGTCAACATTGCAGGATAGACTTGAACGGCAACAATATTCAGATAATCCTTAGAGGACACCCGCCCTTCCAGCAATATCGGGGGACCCGTTCCATAACAACAGCACGTGTCCCATACTATGACACCACTTTCAGAATCTTGAGTTGTGTTTACAAGTCCATTCACTGTTAAAATTGGTACTTAGAAATAAGTAAAAGGTACTCGTTTTTGAGTACATTCTGGACTGAGTACTTGTGTCTCATTTTTGGAAAAGACACGTACTCATTTTTGAGTACATACAGGGAATCAATTGAGTGTATATCTGGTATTTCTAATTTGAAATATATGTACTCAAAAAAATCCATATACACTGCCGGAAAGTCAAAAAACAACACCAAGAATGAATTAACGGATTATCATGAAATTTACATATGTTAATGGGGTCGAGTTTACGTAGGTGTGATGTTAATTTCGGGACAACCGGTGAGCGCTTACGCCACAGCACGGCATAATATGCAAATTATCGTCGGTGGTATTTAAGGACTACCGCGAAGTGAATGTAATCAGTCGTCGGAGTACGGGCACGTGCAAATACCCTGAAGAAGCTGCAATGCCTGGACATGGAACACGTGTACGATTTGAGCAGTTATCAGACTTTGAGCGAGGTCGTCTTGTCCGACTCCGTGAGGCCGGGTGGCCGTATCGTCATATTGCGGATCGAATTGGACGGAAAGTATCGGTGGTGGTACGATGGTGGCGTAGATGGTCCGAGGAACATTCCCACACGAGAAGACGTGGAACCGGGAGTCACAGACGGACTGATGAGCGGTCCGATCGACGCATAAGAAGAGCGGCGTTGTCAAGCAGAACATCCACTGCGAAGCAAATCCGAGCTGCCGTTGCACCTGAGGTGACTGTGCGAACAATCCTCAACCGTCTACTGGATGCAGGACTACTTGCACGTGTGCCTCTGGCATGTGTACCTCTGACTCCAGCCCACCGACAGGAATGGCTGCAGTGGTGTCGCCAACGTCTGCAGTGGAGAACGCAATGGCGATTTGTCGTGTTCAGCGATGAAAGCAGATTCTGCTTGGGAGCCTCCGATGGCCGTATGCGTGTTCGCAGACGCACAGGGGAGCGTCTCCACCCTTCTTGCATCCGCCAGCGACACACAGGGCCAACACCTGGTCTCCTGGTGTGGGGAGCGATCAGATATCACTCCCGTACACAACTAGTGTTTGTACCGGGTACATTAAACAGCACCTCCTACATCAACAACATCATTCATCCCGTTCTTGTGCCATTTGTAAGGTCGGTTCATCATGGTGTTTTCCAGTAAGATAACGCACGCCCACACATGGCAGGTGCTACGCAACATGCACTTCAGGGTGTGAGACAACTTCCATGGCCTGCCCATTGAGCACGTGTGGGATTTTATGGGACAACGACTTATCCGGTGTTCACGGCCAACCACGACCATCCCCGATGTACGCGCCCAGGTTGAGGATGCTTGGAACTCAGTACCCCAAACTTGCATCCAACATCTGTACGACAGACTCCATGCCAGAATTGCACAGTGTGACGCAGTTCATGGCGGTTCAACCTCGTACTAACCATGTTACATGGAAATGTCATTTTTCAGTTTACCAGCAAATACAGCTGTATTTTGCCATAATGTTTTGATCGCGTTATCCTCTGTATTCCGTTATTATGCTGTATAAATTTCGTTGGTATCAGACGTCTCCTTCTTGGTGTTCTTTTTTCACTTTCCGCCAGTGTATTTCAAATATATGTGTTCTAACTTCATTCAGTTTCTGTGCCCTTTCGGGCAGGGCACAGAAACTGAAGGAAGTTGAGCGAATCTTGCAATTGTGACAGGATAGTTTGTAAATGAGAGAGAGAGAGAGAGAGAGAGAGAGAGAGAGAGAGAGAAAGAGAGAGAGCACCCTAGAGGGCGCCACCGTACAAACGTACGATTCTGCACATAGAAAATAGGGAGGAAGTAGGTTCAAGCCTAGCCTGATTTCAAACCTAGCCTAACAGGCTAGGTTTGAACCTGCCGTCCCTCCTACAGTAGTCTAAATCTCTAACCACTAAGCCATCCGCGGCTAGATTTCAAATTTCAGAGATCAGATCATATGTAGAGGATTTGAGGAAGGGAGTGTTTGACCTCAGGTCTTAAACAACCCTTAGAAATAGGAAGCTACGAGATTTGGGCTACACTGTCCGATTATTTCAAATTTAGAATACGTGTATTCCATACATACTCATTTATTCATAGAATCAACGGGAAGTATATTATTCGATGGCACATCTGGGATAATAGAAATACTCGTTGTCAAATGCTGGGAAAATGGACCGCACAATTTTATGACAAATATAGTGATGAAGCAGCAATATATTATTTATGAGATTGACAGAAATACACTTAATGTAAAAACGTACACAAACATATTTCATGTGGAATTAAATTACTTGTGATCAGTGACTTTGTTGTACTAATTATTTATGCGTGTGTCACTTTACACATTTAATAAATAATTTCTCTTGAAATCTATAATATCTAAAATGAAGTAATACGAGATTATATTTATTGACGCAGTTATTTAAGTACGTATGGTTACTTATATTTGAGCATGTCATGTACTCGTTTACGATACGATTGTATACTTAGAAAAACGAGTAGGTTGAGGTACTCATTTTTAAGTAGATTTTTTAAGCAGTGTTGCTTCATGGAGCTCTTCCCAAACTCTCTACCTACTGTCGGCACAGAACAAGCTTCCCACGCACAGGTCCGGCAGCACAACACACTTCCACTACTTGCCTTCTGTGCACCCTTCTTATAGTGCTTCTCGGTGGCGTGCCGGACGCACAGGATTTGAATATGCCCTGCAATGCTAATCGTTTGCATGTCCTCTCGCGGGCGACGCATGCTGCGAATTTCAGGCCAATCGGATGCTTCCTTCTTGGTGTTGCATTTTGGGTGGCCAGCAGTGTGTTTAAATAGATTTTATAATTGTTTTTCAATTTTAATGATTTTGTTTCTCACTTGAGAAAATAGAGAATAACAGTTTTATCTAAACATATTTCCACACGTTTTGATGAAGTGGGCGGTGTTAGTGAGAGATGGGTTTGCCTCCTTGGGGCGCTCCATGGGCAACAATGGCACACAGAACAGTAACAAGGGTCTCTGTGAATCCTGGAGAGGTACCAGCCGGTTCTGTGTGACATAGGCGAAGACACCCCAACTCACTGGGTTTTGTTCCAGAATCCTTAGGTTGAATGACCAACTGGGACCAGTAGCTGTTGGCTAATCTCCCACACTGGTGTTCTTACCTGATTAAAAAGACACATAGAAAATACTCAAGATCATTGTAAATGGAGAAGTTTGATACCGCAACAGTAAGTAAATAATCAGTTAAAAATGTATCTGGCAGTTTGTATTTCTTTCTGGAGCTAACCTCTTAATCTCAGAGAACAGCTTAGAGATATGTGTTAGGGGTATGCAAAAGTTTCCACCGTTTTAAGGAGAAAGGATACAGGAACAACCAGGAAACCAGTACACATTTATTCAACGAAATATTATCCGTTAGTATCAATGACCTTTTGCCATTTAAAAAAAAAAAAAATTATTGAAGGTTTAACGACCACCGTGAGCAACTCAATGAGCTATAAGCAGTCGCCCGTCCCTAATTTAGGGTCACTTGTTCCAGGGAAGGGAGAAAGCCAGTGCCGTAAGACAAAGACAACATTCATGCCTCACCGGGATTCGAACCCGGACCCTTTCGGACGAATGATCAGAGGCCATCGCTTAGACCACTGCTCCATAGGGGCAGCTTGCCATTTTTTAGGCAACAAATGAATGCCATTGTGATAGAAGAACTCGGGTTTTGAACTGAAGAACGCAGTGACGAAATTTTCCACCTCTAGAACTGTGGTGAACCGCTGTTGGGCTAGAGCGAAACAGGTGAAAGTCTGAGGGCGCAATGCCCGGGTGGTCAGCCGGGTGCGGTAAAACACCCCAGTGTAACCGTTCAAGTGTTGATTTCGCTGTGGTACCGACATGTGGTCTGGCATTATCGTGTAACAGGAGGACTGGGAGGCGTCTTTTACCTGTCCATGGAAGTTTTTGCTCCATTGTTGTGTTCAGTTTCATCAACTGATCGCTATATCGTTGTGCAGTGATTGTTTCGCCGTGTTTCAACAGCTCGAAGTACAGCACTCCATGCATATCCCATCACACACACACAGCAGCACCTTTTCCCCCGTGGATATCCTGTTTTGCAGTGGATGTTGATGGCTGGCCTGGGTCTACCCGGGATCGATTGCGTACGTGGTTGTCGCAATAGATCCATTTTTCATCCCCGGTGACAACCTTCCACAAGAAATTCTTCCCTTGAAACATCTTCAGCAACGACACGCAGATGTCCAATCGTTGACCTACATTACGCTCCGTTAAAGTATACGAAACTCACTTAGCAATCTTCTGGATCTTTCCCAAGGCTTGTAGACGCAGTACCACCGTAGATTAAGCCACTTTCAAACGCTTCGCCAGTTGCGTGGTCGATTGTGTGGCATCCTCTTTCAACAGCGATTCCAGCTCCTCGTCTGCGAGTTCCTGCGGTCTACCTGCACGTGGCTTGTCTTCCAAGCTTAGATCACCTTTCTTAAACCTGGCAAACCATTCTCGACACGACCGCTCACCCATAACCGTTTCGCCATACGCCTGACATATTGAACCGCATGCTTCATTCGCACTTTTCCTTAAATTAAACATGAATAACAAACAGTGCCGCAAATGAACTTTATCGACCGCCATGCTTGGCTTCATGCACGAACTGACAGCACGGGTAGCCTGCCGGTTAGACCCCTACAGTGTCCGCTGGCGGTGGCAGCGGAAATCTTTGCATACCCCTAATATTTATGCGTTGATGAAATAATAATATCATAAATTTCACGACGCTTGTCTGCGTATAGCATAAGTTCAGGCAAAAAGTTCGATAAAATTCTACTGTAGAGAAAAAGAACATAACTTACCATTTATGATGTAACATCGTTTCAGAGTTTCTGGATAGTTTTCTTCAAACATGTGGAACACTTTCAGAAGTATTTCCATAACTACATTCAATAAATTAAAAATGCATTAGAAAAAGGTTTCCCAATTTGTACGATAACAACAATATAAATAGTTAAACACCTCTAAAAATACTACACACACATCGAACAGCCGAAACATTACGATCACCTCCCTAATATGATGTTGGTCCTCCACGTGCCACAGAAACAGCTCTTACCGAGGGAGGTATAGACGCTACAAGATTTCTAAAGGTGTCTTGTGGGAACTCGTATCAACAGGTTACCATCATGTCCTTGAACTCTTGTAAGCTAAGTGGTTGAATAGCCGCAGATTGTACACTGGCGTGCAAAAAGTAAGGACGAGACAGTTTTTCGAATGTAACGTCGTGCAGAAGTGCTCCACATCGACTCAAATCATACCATAAGATCCTCAAGATGTAAAAATATGGGACAAGTGAGCAAAACCGTCCAAAAAAGGAATCCAAAGGATACAAAGGCACTTTATTGAAAAGGTAGCTTCGAGCACAACTGGACAGAAGACAGAAACGTCCGTGTGACAGGCGGATACCAAGAAAAATCCAGTCTTTAGTAGGGATATGATCACCCATGACTGCGTTGCAGGATTTACAACGTCTGTCCATGCCGAGGACGAGGTTGTCAAGGAGCTGTTGAAGCATCGCGGCCTATTCCTCTTGTAGCGCCAATCGCAGCTGCGGAATCGTTGCTGGCAGCTGGTGACGTGATGCCAAGCGTCCGCTGAGAAGGTCCCACACGTGTTCGATTGGATTTAGGTCCGGGGACCTTGCGGGCCAATCCATGCGTTGAATATCTTCACTCTCCAACAGCTTTGCGACCGCCACTGTACAATGAGGTGTAGCGTTGTTGTCCATGAAGAGGAACTCAAGACCCACAGCACCTGTAAACAGACGCACGTGAGGCAGGAGAACATCGGTACAATAGCGGACACCAGTGACTGAACCTCCTTGGAAGATGTGGAGGTCAGTACGGCTACCAAGCATGATACCGCCCCAAACGAGAACTCCGACACCTCCAAACCGGTCCCTTCCGATGATGTTGGGGGTGTGATTGCGTGTTCCCTGCTCTCTCCAGATGTGTATACGTCCAGAATCGCTCGTCAGACTAAATCGGCTCTCATCCGTAAAGAGAACTCGACCCCATTGCTGATGTGTCCAGTTCTTGTGTTCCTGGCACTACACAAACCGCCGTCTCCGATGAGCAGGCGTTAATGGCACACACCGTACTGGTCGTCGTGCAAATAGACCACCTTTGTGCAGCCTCCTGGCCACGGTAAAACGCGATAAAGGACGTCCAGTTGTCTGTTGCATGTGCCTTGCGATTTATCCCGCTGTCTGCCGTCTGTCTATTCTCGCCTGTAGGACAATATTCCGGTCGTCCGCCGCCGTGGTTGCTCGTGGACGACCAATGCTAAACTCTCGGACAATTGTTCCTGTCGTTTGAAATGCTCTCCAAGCTCGTGAAACGATGCTGTGAGCGATCCCAAACTCCTCGGCCACACTAGTCACACTTCGACCTTCTTCCAACTTCCCAATGACGCGACCTCAGGTAAAGTCATACAGATGTCGTCTACTGGATTGCCTGTTGGCCATATCACACAGTGGCAGCAACTCGACGTCGTTCAAACCCATGTACACCGTGCAATAGCTTTCACCGAATTGCTGAGCGTACACCGCCGGTGTGCTTTATACCCTTTCCAACACCCCCTCATGCTGCATATATGCGCATGCGCTACAGTACCGGACTCTAGTCTATCTCCTGAGTGGTCTTTCGGTCCGTTCTGCCTGCTCGTTCCGCTGTCATGCTAATTTCTCCTCTTCGTCCTTAATTTTTGCACACCAGTCTATTTTCTGTTCGAACACAAACCACAGATGCTGTACTGGATTGATGTCTGAGGAATTTGGAGGTCAAGGCAATACCTAGAAGTACTGGGTGTGTGCAAAAGTTCTACCCGTTTTTGTAATAGATGAAAATTACGATCGGAGTAGTTACGTCACAGATGACGCTGCGATTCCGAATTTTTGGCCAATAAAGCGCGGAGCAGTAGAGCATATAGAGGCACTAGGTTTGTCCGAGTAAGTCATTCGTAACAGAAATCACGGACGGTGTAACATGGCATACTATAAGCAGCACATTAGACATTGTTTACCGTACGAGTTCGACAAAGGCAGTACTGCAGCCGTGGCTTGCCGTAACATCTGTCAAGTGCATGGGGAGGATGCAGTTGGTGATAGCACATGTCGCCGTTGGTTTCGAAATTCCGGGACGGAGACAGAAGCTGTAAAGATCAACCACGTCCTGGACGTCCGTCCGTTGTTTCCGACGAGGATGTGAACCAAGACATTACAAGTTACCTACATCCAACCGTTTAGGAATGAGCCGAAACGTTGTCGGTACACAGAACAACAGTCGAAAGACGGATGCATGCGCTTGTGTTCATCACCAAGTTCGATAACTGGCTTCCGCACCAGCTTTCTGCAAAGCAACGAGAGGATTGAATCCGTACTTGTGTTTCTTTGCTTTCTCGTCACAGAAATTAACCGTTTTTGGGACGAATTGTAACGGGTGATGAGAAATGGGTACTGTACCGTAATGTAAAGCGTCGACAGACTGTGTGTCAAAGTGCGGAACCTGCTCCATAGACCTCAAAAGGAGGACTGCATCCCAAAAAGGTTTTGTGGAGTGTTTGGTAGGAATAATCCACTGGGAGGTGTTGGCACCAAACCGAACGATAAATGCTGACTTCTACTGCCAACAGTTGAACAGATTGCGAGAACAACTGATATCGAAACGGCCAGCACTCGTCAATCGCAAAGGCCTGATCTTTCATCATGATAACGCCAGACCTCATGCTGCTTTAATCACCCGGAAAAAAAATTCTGAACTTTGGTTGGGAAGTGTTACCTCACCCGGCGTATTCCCCTGACCTAGCACCTACGGACTACCACTTTTTTCGATCATTACAGAACGCCAAACCTTCGATGATGTGGACGATGTGTAAACGGCATTACATGAATTTTTTGACTCTAAAACACAAGAGTTTTTCCCGCGTGGAATTCACCTACTCATAGACAGATGGCAAGAGATCATACAGAATTATGGTAATTATGTGAAATCCTAAATACGTTATTTGTCGTGTTCTCCTCCTTTCTTTTTAGCCTACAAAAACGGGTAGAACTTATGCACACACCCAATATTTCTCATGTTCCGTAAACTAATCTCGAGCAATGCGGGCAGTGTGGCATGGCGCATTATTTGCTGAAAGAATGGAAGTACTTGAGGGGAATACCGTTGCCATGAAACAAATTACCTGGTCTTCATTGATGTTTAGGTGGGTGGCAGACGCCATAGTTTCCTCCACAGGAATGACTGGATCCAGAGTTTCACAGCAAATCATTGCCAAAGGCATTACACTTTCTCCACTGGCTCGTTTTCGTCTCGTGGCGCATCCTGGTGCCAACAACGTACCGAAACCGTCCACAAGGTGAAACAGGAAACGAGATGCATCGGACCACACGACCTTCTTCTAACCATTCAAGGTTCAGTTTTGATGCTCACGTGCTCTTTGTAGGGCGTTTCGACGGTGAACAACCGAGGTTAGCATGGGCACTCGGAGCGGCCTGCGGTTACTCAGTCCCCTTTTTAGCAGGTTTCGATGTACTGTGTGTTGCGACATACAGGGTGTTCTGAAATGATGTATACAATTTCAAAGTACAAAAAGTTCTTGCGATACGAATGTTTTACGTTTTGTCCAAGTTTAAGCAAGTTCTACTTTTTCCTTTGAGATGTGACGCCCGGTGTCTGATAGCGCAGTGTGACACAACATAGCGAAAATGGCGACGTCACAGGAAAAAGCCCCTTGCGTGATGTGGCTTACGGAGTCCAAATCGCTGACCCAAGTCCAGAGAAATTTCAGGAGGGAGTACAAGAGGAAACCACCAATACGCAGGAGCATCCAGCAGTGGGTAGACAAATTCAAAGCTACCAGTAGTGTGGTGAAAGGGACGAGCAGCAGCAGGCCATCTGCGTTGTAAGAATCCGTGGAGGCTGTGTGTAAGGCGTACCAACGGAACCCATTGACGTCCATTCATTCAGCTAGTCGCGAACTCAGGATACCTGCCACAACAGTTCACACAGTCCTACAAAAACGCCTTTGTCTTTAAGACTACAAAATGCAGCTGGTGCAAAGGGTGCAGCCCAATGACAAAGCGCGTCGTGCAGCGTTTGCCGTAGAAATGCTTTTTCGTATTAATACCGCCCTCACATTCCTGTCAAGAATCTGTTGCAGTGATGAGTCAACATTTCATGTGTCAGGTACCGTCAACAAGCATAATTGCAGAATTTGGGGCTCGGAAAATCCTCATGCTGTCGTGGAACACACAAGACACAGCCCCAAAGTTAATGTTTGGTGTGGCATTATGCAGAACAGAGTGATTGGGCCATTCTTGTTTGCTGAACCAACCATAACTGGTGGCACATACCTGGACATGTTACAACTGTTCGTCATTCCGCAACTGCAGGAGATTCCAGACGTCATTTTCCAGCAAGATGGGGCTCCCCTCATTGGTCAACAGACGCTCGGGCATGCTTGGATCAGCACTTCCCTGGTCGGCGGAGGTCCAATGACATGGCCTCTCTGTTCGCCAGACATAACCCCCTGTGATTTTTTATGGGGGTTCCTTAAAGTCATTGTCTACCGAACAAACGTTGCCTCCCTCGGTGACCAGAAGGCGCGCATCACCGCAGCCTTCCTTCTCGTCACCCCAGACATTCTGCACCGTACGTGGTCCGAAATCGACTTCCGCCTCGACTTCCTGCGCGCTACGAATGGAGTACAGGTGGAAGCGTATTGATTGCAAATCTACAAACTGTAGAACTTTCTTAATCTTGGACAAACGTAAAACATTCGTATCGCAAATACTTTTTGTACTATTCAACTTTGAATTGTATACATCATTTCCGAACACCCTGTATTTCTCCCGTCACCAGCATTCAAATTACCAGCGAGTTGCTCCACAGTTTTACTTCTGTTGGCGCGTGCCATACTGGATAGCCTTCGCTCACCTCCAACGTCGATGAGCCGAGGTCGGCTCACGTCTTGCCAGCGGTTCATGGATTATCCCTCCTGGGACCACTTTTTGAAGGCATTAACTACAGCTGATCGTGAGTACTCTACAAGCTTTGCCGTCTCGGAAATGCTCTGATCTAGTCGTTTTCAACCTCGCTTAAGGTGGAGGTAAAGGCATATCCAATGCAGCTTTCTGCTCATAGATGGCGCTGAAAATCGCCCTGTTTTTCCAATTCCTTCTTGCGGAGGTCTTAATTTTGAGAATGAATATTGTGAGGTCTTTCCCTTACCAGATAGTGATTTCTGAAAAACTTCTGTCAGCATCTTAGATTACCAGCATCTGATTTCTGATTTGAATGAGTTTGAGGGTAGAAAATCCAATAAACTGTAACGTAAGTGATTTAAATAATTGCTGATATCATAAACAAAAGTATATAACAGCTTAGTTATTATTGTTTGTATGAAAACTTTTGATATTCAAGAAAAAGATAAGGAAGTGCCACGTTTGCGGTACTCGACGTGCGTAGAGCGCCATCTATTAACGATATGCAACACTACTCCAACACGCGGAAATCTAATTTTAAAATATTCCCTATGATTTGTTTCCCAAATTTGCAAGCCACTGATTGTAGTTTAGTGTCTTCTTCATCCGCGAGACAATTTTCACGAGTCAATAAGCACCTCTTGTAGGCGAACTTATGTGTTCAGTTTGCACGGGTAACGGCGCATTTTCACATGACGTCCACCTTAAGTCCGCTACCATTGTCATCTGATGAACAAGAATGACACTGATTAACAGAGCTCAGTATCAACTGTTATTTACACGGATGAGCCCTTACATTATGACCACCCCCATACTAGAGAAATGAGCACGCCTGGAGACCGAACAGTGACACAAGTGAAGTTCACAGAGCAGTATATATACAACCCGAGGACCGGCTTTCGGTTAGTAGAGTGCTCGGAGACAAAATGGGAAAAGCTGTCGATTTATCGGAGTTTGATAAAGGACAAATTGTGATGGCACGGCGCGGCTTGTGGGTTGTTGACGTGCCACAGTGGTGAGTGCGTATCAAAAGTGGTGCACAGATGGCCAAACGTCGAACCGTCGCTAAGCCATGTGTCGTCCGCAGCTCACTGATGCCATAGGGGAGAGGAGACTGTCGCGCATTGTTCACTGGGCTACAGTATGGCAAATCACCAGTAGCTACAACAGTGGTGATCAGGGCAATATGTCACAGCACACAGTTCATCGCAGCCTTCTGCGCATGGGCCTGCGTAGCCGAAGATCCAGCCGTGCTCACTAGACGACATCGCCAACAGCGCATAAAATGGGCTCAATATCATCGAGATTGGATTGTGGATGATTAGAAGGAAGTGGCCTGGTCTGACGAATTAAGATTCCTGTGCATTAGGTAGACGACCAAGCGCGGATACGCAGACTATCAAAGGAGAATATGGCACCTGGATGTACTGTTGGGCGGAAACAGGCCAGTGTTATGCTGTGGGCGATGTTCTCTTGGGACACTTTAGGCCCCATTATCCCAATAGCACAATCCGTGACAGCTGTCAGGTAACTGAACATCGTTGCGGACCAAGTCGTCAAGGAGGGGTTCGAGGAACATGCTAGTGAGTTTCTGTTAATGCCCTGGCCCCTAAATTCACGTGACATGAACCCAAGCAAACATTTGTGGTTCAACTTGGAAAAGTGGGCTCGCGCTAAATCATCACCATCCCGAAATGCATGGGAACTGGAGGACCTGCTCTTGCCATTATGGTACCAGATAGTCGAGGACACATATCGCCACCTCATCGAATCGTTGCCTTGCCGAGTGGCAGCTGTTTTACGGGCTAAAGGGGGTGTAACGTACCAGGAGATGTGACGTACCTGCCAGAAGGACGCACACGACATAAAGGCTGATAGGAATCAGAATAAAACGTCCGCGTAGCTCAATTGGTAGAGTGACTTATTCCGGAATGAGGGGATCCGGGTTCGAATCCTGGCGTCGACAGAAATGACGGAGAAATTTACTTCGTTATAGGGGCCCTACAGCTTATTAGCTAGGTGGTCATAATGTAATGACGCATCGGTGTGGACCGTTTCACTATCTTCACGCACGCCATCGTTCACTTCCAGTTGCTTCGATTTGCATAAAGAAGCGCTGGTAATAACGATTTTGCTCCCCGCTGCAGCTCTACTTCAATCATACTATAGGTGCAAATGTAAGACGTTCCTTTACCTTGTCTCATTACTCTGTGAACTGCAATCTGACTTAATCTACACCTCTTAAAATTATTAGGTGTGCAACTTAATTCTCGGCCACAGACACGACACGTTGACAGCAAATTATAGCAAATCGAATACTTACCTTATCAGGGAAATAATCCCCGTCGTGTTGGATACATTCGAGCCATCGGTCAGGGAGCTGCCGAATGCCACTGCGGAAAAAAGAGGGCTGATTCGAGTTGATAAAGTCATCAATATTTGTGTGGACCTCCTCGACAGAAGTGAAGTGCGTATCACTCAGGTGATGTTGCAGGGAGCGAAACAGGTGTTAATCCGACGGGGGCATAGTCTGGAGAACACGCCGGGTGGGACAAAATCTCCCATCCCAAGTTGATGAACGTGTTTAAAGTAGTTTTCGCGGTGTGAGGACACTCGTTATCCTGAAGCAACAGGATCGACCTTCTGCCCTTGCCGGTGTATGGCCTTTTCACCTCCATTGCGTCACTCACACGGATGAGTTGCTGACAACAACGCTCAGCATTAACCGTTGCACCAGGTTTGAGCAACTCATAGTGTACGACACCGCGCTGATCCCACCATATGCACAGCAACAACTTCCTGGCATGGATATTCGGTTTGGCGGTACTGGTGGTAGGCTGACCTGGATAAACCCACAATTTGCGCCGCTTAGGATTATCGTAGAGGACCCACTTCTCATCACAGGTCAAAATCGTGCGAAGGAAATCCTTCTTCTTGAATCTGGAGAGCAAGGACACAGCAACATGGAAGAGCCTAGACTTGTTCGTATCTGTGAGTTGGTGAAGCACCCAACGGCCCTCCTTTTGAATCCATCCAAGCTTGTGCAGGCGCTTTGCAATGGCTTGCCGTGTTACTCCGAGTTCCCGGGCGAGCTCTTACTGCGTGCGACAGGGATCCGCGTCCAACGGTTGTTCCAGTTCCTAATTGTCAACTTTCTGTGGCTGTCCCAGACGTTCTGCATCACGGAGATCGAAATTTCCCTGCTTAAACCGCTGGAACCACTTCTTACACGTACTGTAGGACACAGCAGCCTCACCCAAAGCAGCACAGATCATGTGCTGGGCACTTTTTCAGCTGAAACGCGAACAGGAGGCAGTGCCTCAAATGTTGCTTCTCGAACGACATTGCTTTCACCGTCAACTTTCGTCCCTTCTGTCACTACAGCTGTGAGCGGTTACGGTTGCCTGGAAAGCTGTTGGATGGCGCTGCAATCAGCCATTATTGCACACAGCTATTTGCATTTGCCGTCGTTCTATGATCGCTTGCGGTTATGGGCCGAGAATTAAGTTGCACACCTAATATAAAGAAAAATCGCATTTTGTAAGTGCTCCTAGTCTCGATTAACACTTCACGTGAGCAATGACGTTTTGTAGTTTCCCAAGTATTTTAAGCTGCTGCAAAGTGCTACGAGGTTGTTGCTGATGAAATATTGATGAAAACTTCACACACCTAAATTACAGGGTAAAATAAACTTTATTCATTAAAATCACTAGCTCCAGCAGCAACAAACTTTCGCTAACGAGATACAAGCTTTGGTACGCCGTCGTGAAAAAATGTCGACGTTCAGGAGCACTTCATAGGCAGCAGAAAGCCAGATGCTGCAAATTTACATAACACAAGTCACATCGAACGATGTGGTATATAGAATTCCTACATTACCTGCAAGCTGCACGAGTCAGTTGTGAAAACACAACTTTGTCCGTGACGTATCGAACCGCGCCCCGTCACTCCGGAGTAAGTTGCTCTCCCAACTAAGCTGCACGGACGGAATATACCGCTGCAGATTTGTCGTAGTGAAACGAGCTTTACCTTTGTAGTACGTCCCACTGTCCGCAAAATCCGACATTTCATCAGCAACAACCTAATACAAAGTCTACAACCAGTTGTAGACGGTAGTGTTACAATGTTTGCGACGCTGCGCGCTCAGAATCAACATCTAGAAATGTAATAAATATCTTAAAAATACATTTCTGTTCTTAAGGTATTGTTTTGGTAATACACTATATTGACCAAAGTCAGCGGACACCCCTTCAAAAGCAAATGGACGGATCCGCAGCGTTGTTAAGATGCACGGTACAGCTGCAAACGGTATAAAAACAAGCCTACAGCTGACCGCGATCGTATCGCACTGTGAGATTGAGTGAAAATATCGCGGCGGGAGAAAGCTGATTTTGGGAAAGGAAAGATTGTTGGGTGTTATATTAGTGGGTTCTCCATAAGAGAAACCGAGAGGCGTTTAAACATACCCAAGTCAACTTTTTTGGATGTACTGAATAAGGGGAAGACACATGGCGTGCCTGAAGCAGCGAAACGTACCGGCAGACCAAAGAAAATCAGTGATAGAGCACGTCGAAGCCTCAGGAGAGTCGTTACAGCTAATCGACGGAGTACTGCACAAGACCTCAGTGTACAGGTGAGTAAAAATGCTGGAACCTCGGTATGTATACGTGCCATTCGCAGAAAACTTCATTCCGTGAGTTACCGTGGTCGTGAGGCTGCTCATAAGCTTTTCATCTCCACTCGGAATACTACTCGTCATTTAGCATGGTGTAAAAACATTTATCGTGGACTGTAGATCAATGGAAACGGGTCCTATGGACTGATGAATTCAGATACACAATCTATCAGTCTGATGGCCATGTGTGGGTATGGCGGCAGCTGGGGGAATGTTATTTACCACAGTGTACTGTTCCAACGGCTAAGTTTGGAGCTGGCAGTGTACTCGTGTGGGGGTGTTTTTCGTGGTATGGTCCCTGCCCATGGGTTATCGTGGACAAACCTGTTAACCAGTCTACCTCGATATTCTGGACAATTATGCCCTACCAACTCTGTGGCAATACTATGGAACCGAGCCTTGTTGGTACTAGAAGGATAATGCACCAAGCCATAAAGCAAGGAGTGTTACGGCGTGGTTTGACGGTAATTCCGTATCGTGTGTGGACTGGCCAGCACAAAGCCCTGATCTTAATCCCATATGTGATGAATTAGAGCGCCGCATAAGAAGTTTGGAACCAAGGCGAACAACTAAGCAACTGTTAGCGGCAGCATTATGTAATGCATGGAAGCGCATACCTATCGCTGTGTTCCAAAACTTTGTCGAAAGCATGCCTCGAAGGGTCAGTGCATGCATTAAGACCAAAGTTGGACTGACACCGTACTAATGTACGTCAATAAATGCTATGTTGTGTTTCTCTTCTAGGTCACCGGTGACTTTTGTCAATATAGTGCATTCCAGAAATGTAATTTTAGCATTTTCAACGAACGAAAACTTCTTTAGGTGTGCGACCCCCCCCCCTTGTTTTTTAACACCAAAAGACCCACTTCAATAATATTCGTACTGCGTGGATGTGTGAAAGATAATACGTCGTGAGAAATTTTTCCCTGCTGCCCTGGGGGCGCAGTAGTTTAAGTACTGTCTTCGGACCATTCGCCAGAGATGTTGTCCGGGTTCGAATCTCAGTGAGGCATGAATGTTGTTTTTGTCTTACGGCACTGGCTCTCTCTCTTCCCTGAAACCAGCGGTCCTAAATTTGTGATGGACGACTGCTTATAGCCCATAGAATTGCTCTTGGTGGTCGTTAAGTCGTTAACCCTCCCCCTAGATACGCATTTATCTTTTTTTTTTTTTTTTTTTTTTTTTTTTTTTTTTTTGGAGGTTTAACGACCACCGTGAGCAACTCAATGGGCTATAAGCAGTCGCCCGTCCCTAATTTAGGGTCACTGGTTCCAGGGAAGGGAGAGAGCCAGTGCCGTAAGACAAACACAACATCCATGCCTGACCGGGATTCGAACCCGGACCCCTTACGGACGAATGATCAGAGGCCAACGCCTTAGACCACTGCGCCACCGGGGCGGCGCATTTATCTTAATAGAAGCATATTTTCAGAACGAATTCAAAGTAAAACTTATGGTATATTAGTTAGTATCACTTCAGTACTGCTTTGATAGAAAAAATCAGTTAAGTTCATAAAGTACACGGTCGTATCAGAATAATATGACCACCTACCTGATAATGGGAATAACCACCCTTGGCCCAGATCACAGCGGCGAGATCGCGTGGATAGAGCGCAATGAGGTCCTGGAAGGTTGCCCGAGGCACACGTGCCCATTTGGACTGCAACAGAGCACGGAGGTCCCAGAGAGGACGTGGTTGTGGGTCTACACGTCGAGCCTGTCGATCCAAATAGTCTCACAAGTGCTCTATGGGATTGAGACCGGGCGATTTGACTGGCCAAGGGAGAACGGAGACATTGCTGTCGTGTTCCTGGGACCAGTCAGGCACCCCGTTAGCGACGTGACACGACTCATTGTCCTGTTGGTAGACACCTTCACCACCAAGGTAAACGTCCGACATGAAGGGGTGAATGTGGTCAGCGAGGATGGATAGGTAGCCAATGTCGTTTAGAGATCCATCCAGTGGTACCAGGGTCCCAGGTTATACCAGAAAAGCATCCCTCAGACATGCACATTGCCACCGCCGGCCTGTATTTGACCGGGAAGGTTGTCTGGGTGTTGATTCTCGTGTGTCTGATGCCGTATCCACCACCGCCCGTCACTTCTGTGGAGTAAGGCAACCTTTTCCCACTCTGCCACCTTCCACTGACGGTAGTCCCATGCGAACTGCGGGCGTCGTTGCCGATGAACCTATGGTTAACATGGGTGCCTTGATGCAGCGTCGACTTCGGAGACTCAAGCGTAACAGGGTGCGCTCTACTGTTATTGGGACACGTACCTGAGTGTCCCAGCATTCATTTGCGTGGTCAGTTGCTGCACTGTTGCTCGTCGATTGCCCTTTACCAGTCGACGGAGGCGACGTTCTCCTCTGAAGTCGATGGCTTTTGAGGCTCTACAGTTATGGAGTCCCGAGGTACTCGGTGTGCCAGTGGTCCATTCTTGGTACACCCTTACTACAGCACCTCGCGAACAGCTCACGAAGTCTGCTGTTTCTGAAATGCTTCCACCCTTGGCTCGGTAGCCCATGACCATTCCCTTTTGAACGTCCGTCAGATCACCACCTCTGCCCATTGTCCTCACGTAACACACCATGGCTCATATGTCCTGGACGGCCGCTTATATCTCCGTGTGGTCGACCTTGTGACGTGCATTCCGTGACGCGCCTGGGCGGGTACACTATGACTCTGGGCGTGGTTATATTATTCTGATACGACTGTGCATTTATAGTAGAGTTTTTGTGGAGCGTAGTACGGCGCGTCGATTGTCCACCTATCGGGGACCAATATTTTACCCGCTCTCAAAAGCGTTCAGCTGGTGGAATGTCGGCGAATTTGATGCTTTAACATTCTGTACGGAGTTCCCTTTCCTCCTAGAAAATGCAGGTCAGAGCAGAACGACTTCCCACGCTGAAACCAGTCTTAGTTTTGACAATGCGGACCAGTGATTTCACGTAGGGTTTACACCCACAGGAGGTTTAGACGCAACTACCGATGTTCCACGCTACTTTTGTATTGCATATCATTAGATTGCAAACCTACAGTAGTGGCAAGGCTCAGTGACCCCTTTGTTGATGATATTTGCTATTTCGCTGTCTCTCGTTTCTTTGGTGGAGCAAATCGTGATTGCTCTATTGAAGTGGGTACGGAATGCCGCCATTTTATATGAGCTAGGGGATACGGACTTAGGAAGGGATGAAATTTGTCACTGTTGTTGGTTTGTAATATACGGTGGAGCATAAGCGGCCATCTTGGGATCTGCTTATCTCAGCGTCAAGAAACGGAAGCTTCTCGTCTTTTTCGTTTTCATAAGTGAATTTAATGGAGGGGCGGATCGTGTTGATTCGCTGTCGAAATTCCTCGAGGTCTCTGTCATCATGTTGCCAAATTAAGAACACATCGTCCACATACCTATCTAAGATATAATTTCGGTTTCTTGCCACTGCTTGAGAAGATATTTTCCTCTAGCTGGCATAGGACAGCTTCCGCGAGCACTCCTAATATTGGAGACCCCATGGGGGCATCTTTTGTCTTCTTGTAGTGTGTTCCTAGGAAACTGGAAGTAGTTATTGTTTACAACTAGGTCCAACACCCTTCGTATGTCTTGCACTGCCTCCGGAGGTTGTTTACTATCTCTGGTAAGAAAGTTCTCTAGGTTGTCACACGCTTCTTTTTTTTTTTTTTTTTTTTTTTTTGAGGTTTAACGACCACCGTGAGCAACTCAATGGGTTATAAGCAGTCGCCCATCCCTAATTTAGGGTCACTGGTTCCAGGGAAGGGAGAGAGCCAGTGCCGTAAGACAAACACAACACCCATGCCTCACCGGGATTCGAACCGGGACCCCTCTCGGACGAATGATCAGAGGCCATTGCCTTAGACCACTGCGCCACCGGGGCGGCTCACGCTTCTTTGACCGGGATTGACGGGTACAATGATGTCACGTCAAAACTAACCATAATCTTCTTTTTACCACAATCTCCTTTGTAGCCAAATTTATTTCTTTTATTCTGCTTATTAAGTCCGCAGTCGAGCGTACGGCGTGTTGGAAGGCAAATAGGTAGGTTTTTAGGAAGCTAGACAGCTCTTTCTCTACATAATACGTTGGCGCTCTTATTTTGCCAACAATGGGCCTGAATTTAAGGCCAGGTTTATGGTACATCAGTCTGCCGTACAGGGGAGGAATGGATGGTCCCGGTGGAATAATGGCCGCTCTTTTGATGCTATCAGGTAAGTGCTTCCATTTAGTTAGGCCTTTCACTTTACTAACAAGATCGTTGGCAGGGTTTGCTTTGGTTTCTAGAGAAGATGTGTCCGCTATGAAACTGTTTAGCTCAGTGACGTAGTCTGTTTTGTTCATTAGAGCTATCTGGCCGGACTTGTCAGTGAGCGTAATACTGTAGTTACCGATTCATCCCTTTTTAGATCCTTCAGGGTTCTCCACGATCTGGTGTCATGCTTCATGCTTGGTAAGACGGTCTTCCTCAGCTTCGCGGATGAGAAATGTCTTACTGGTTCTTGTTCTGTGGGCGGAAGCTTTCCGATAGCTGATTCCAGTTGCACCATTTACACCACTAATACGTTACACTATTTAATACGGAATAAATACTTCAAGTTGTATAATACTAAGGTGTAAGTTCCATTATTGTAACAAGAGATATAACTTTGGTGTAAAAGCTTTTCTAGGTTTTACTGTGTAGCAAGGTTAGGGGCTCAGAGTACAGGCGCCCCAAGTATAGGGGCATAGATACGACAGAGGGTAAACAGGTTAGAAAAGTAGGAGTGTCAGATCGAAAGTGCGAGCCGACATAGTTGGGAGTACCAAGCTATAAGGTTACACTAATGGAGGAAAAAACAGGGGCGCGGGGAGGGAAGAAATAACCTTACCTGTAGCGGGGTCCAACGTTCCGAGGCCGACGGTTTAGGGTGCCTATCCGACGCACGACTAGTGTTCGGTGGTTTAGAGCAGCTAAGCCTACCTGGGATTGATCCTGCGTCCATCGAGATTCAAGGCGGCTATTTTAACAACTCGACCACTCGGGGCCTCTGTAACGATGCAGCAAAGGCATTCTCGCTTACATCGGCAAATTCTTCAGTTCCATATTTTAATACCGTGTTTACCTTGACTGAACTTAGTAGCCTACTGATTTGGTGCGCGTTCGATCGTTCCTTCAGAATATTATAGTTTTACAGAGCTAATCTTGCTGTTTGAGAGCTAACAGCAAGATTAGCTCTCAAGATTAGCTCTGAGCTAATCTTGAGAGTTATTGAAATGTACAATTAGAGTATGTAGTTGTTGAAATGTACAATTTCGGTGTATTCCGAGGTCTCGGATTCCTGTGTTCGATAGCACGTTGAATAGCATCCCAAATGTGTTCTACCACGCACGTTCAGATCCGGGGACTTGGGTGGGAATGGCAACTCCCCAAACTCAGATGAATGCTTCTCTAACCACAATGTGGCGTCCCGACACTTGTGTGGAGGTGCAATGTCCTGTTGGAGCAGGCCCAACCCATCAGCATGAATGCAGGACATGAACGGGTGTACCTCGTCAGAAAGCACGCGCACATAGCGTTGGCCGGTCACAGACATTTGTAGACGTACCAGGGGTCTCAGTGAAGTCCAGGTAAACACACCCCATACCATTATGGACCCTCCACCAGCCAGTAAAGTTCCTTGTTTACAGGCGGGATCCATGGCTTCATGGGATTTGCGCCACACACGAATCCTTCCATCTTCCAGATGCAGTTGGAAACTCGACTCGTCAGACCAGGCTACTTGTTTCCAGTCATCAAGTGTCCAGTGGCGGTGTTGCTGTGCCCAAGCGAGCGAATAGCTCTGTGTCGTGAACCCATCAAGGGGACTCGAGTTGGGCATTAGCTCCCAAAGCCCATATCGTGCAGGGTACGTTGCACAGTCCGGACGCTGATGCTTGTTGATACTCCAGCATTGAATTCCGATGATACCTGCGCGTGTCGCGTGAAACGATACTTGACAGCCGACGATGGTCACGTTCACCCAATGTCTTTTTACGGCCACACTGGTATCGTAGGTTGGAGGTTTTGCCGGAATTCTTGTAGTCACGGTACACCCTTGCAGTGGTCGTCCATGAAAATCCGAACTTAGTTTCAACTTCCGAAATACTATGGTCCATCTCACGAGCCCCAACTATGACACCGCGTTGAAAATTGCTTAAATCGTTATTACTTGTCATTCCCATGCCGAAAACGGCTCTGACAGCTGGCAAGGATGTCTATCGCTTTATATACGCACTGGCGGACGCAACCGAGTATGCGCATAGGTGACGTTGCCGCCCCGGTGGCGCAGTGGTCTAAGGCGATGGCCTCTGATCATTCGTCCAAAAGGGGTCCGGGTTCGAATCCCGGTGAGGCATGGATGTTGTGTTTGTCTTACGGCACTGGCTCTCTCCCTTCCCTGGAACCAGTGACCCTAAATTAGGAACGGGCGACTGCTTATAGCCCATTGAGTTGCTCACGGTGGTCGTTAAACCTCAAAAAAATAAAAAAATAAAAAAAAATAGGTGACGTTGCTATGTATTTTGCATGAGCTCGTCTGTACCAGTTTTTCTGGCACTTCAGTATATATTCCGTTAACACTTTACATTCGTTCTTGAGATATTTATTACGATCAAGTAATTTCTTGAGCATATTTACCTTCTTTGTTCAGAATTTGTGCTATGTTTAAGCTTTCCTCGTCCATGATGTAAGTTCTCTTCGAAATTCTCTTGTTCAGCTACAAAAAAAAAAAAAAAAAACAACATATTGATTAGATGTCTTTAACCCTTTAAGCTGCTGGAACGAATTAACTCGGGGTTAGGGAAATGGGCTGGAATAAGCTTGCAGGGAGATATTAACTGTCTAAGAAGTGGACCGAAAGTGGTTAGAATGAGTCAACTTGAGCATGAGCAAGATTTGTTTCCCCATTTAGCTATGTCATTCAAAGTAGTCATTTAGGAGAATGATTGACACTAATCCTTTCTGACTGATAACTCTTTAAAAAAGCTGTAACAATGACGAAGAACCTGAGAAAGGAGAGAGAAGATGTTTAAGTCACATGTAATTACCCAGTAGCAGGGCCGGAATAAGGAGGGGGAGGGAGGGTCTATAGGGGCTATAGCCTTGGAGCCCACCATGACCAAGGGCCCACGAGACGTGCCTGGGCAAATTACAGATAGATAGATAGATAGATAGATAACAGTGGCGTTGCGTGCCCATTTAGGTTGGGTGTGCGCTGTTATGAGAAAAAACGCGCAAAAATGTTATTATGTATCCCGAACTGCAAAATTCGCGTATTGATTTTGAACATACGAAAAGCATTTCTTTCATTTAGCTGTATTCTAATAACTTACGGTAAAATTTTTTACGTACACTCCATTGTTAGAAAAATCTGAATTCCCTGTGCAAAAAATAGAGTGATGAAGGAATTTCCGGTATATATAAGTTTTAAACACAGCACGAAGCTTAATTTCTTTAACCCGCTTTACACGATCTGCAAAATCTCTGGCAAAAAAAAAAAAAAAAAAAAAATGGGACACTTAGTACATCGTCAACCTAAATAGATGTCAAAATTCAATTGTATCTGTGCTCATAAACACATCGATTCACACAGAGATGGAAAGATAGAAAATGCGTAGCAGACGTTGTGTGTTTATGACTCCACGTTATTCCAAACGCGAACGAGTATGCCCATTGGAGCTTTTTTAAGCTGATCTGATCTAATGTAGAGGATTTTAGGAAGGGAGTGTCTGACCCCAGGTCTTAAACAACCCTTAGAAATAGGAAGCTAGGAGATTTGGGCTAGAGTGCCCGATAGGAAAGTCACACGGGAGCGAGGTAGAAGACGCCCTTATTTACTACCGGTGTGGGGGCAGTCCCCGGGGTCCGACGGCTTAACGTGCCAATCCGACGCACTGCGGGTATTTAGTGGTTCGAACCCGCCCAGGATCGAACCTGAGGCTATCTCCATGGCAGCTTCGAACGCTGACCACTAGGCCACCCGCGGCCCGCTTTTTCAAGGGCGCACACCCTGGGAATTTAAAAATCTGCGTTGGATCCAGGAGGAAGTAGAAACATGAGATGTAGCGCCATCTGGAGAGCTTTGAATTGCAATTGCTTTAAGGACTTAGGATGTCCGCTGTTAAAATAGCAAGCCTGCAGCTGCAAATATTACTTTCTAAGTTTTGTTTACTGCACGAAGCTTCTCGTCTTCACGAAAATATTGCACAAGGGAATTAAATTTAGCAGACAAACTTCAGGGAGCCTTACTGGAAATACATAAGAAGATCCCCCCCCCCCCCAATATAACAGCAATTGGCTGCTCCGTGAGACTCAAGCGGTGCTGATTTTGGGTAGCACACCTTGAGAGTTTCCACTGGTACGATTGAGACCACAGGGAAGGAAATAAGAACGTGATCTGCCGCGCCATCTGGGGAGCGCTTGTACCACAGCTGCTTTATGGTCGTCGGATGTGCGGACGTAGAACAGCACACCCAAGGATTCTAGCTCGAATGCGATATGCTTACTGAACGAACCTTTTCTTATTAATGAAAACATTATGTGGAGAAATTAATTTTAACCACCACTAGAAGCCTTAGGACGAATTCTGACGAGTGTTATTAGAAACAAATCCGAAAAAATAATATCGATAATATAGGTTACATTGCGACTCTGTGTGGGTGTGCGCCGCACACCTAGCACACCCTGAATATTCGCCCCTGATAGATAGATAGATAGATAGATAGATGTTTATAAAACGGTTTTACTTTTGTCTGGTATGATTTCCACTTGTTCGAAAACAGAGTATGGAAGACGAACAGATTTCTAGCTAGTGACTCACCAAGGTAAAGATTGCATGTGAATGTGTACAACTGCGTCGGTGAGAGAGTTTCAGCTTTTTCACTACCATCCAGCCACACCTCCCAATTTGCACTTGGATCCGTTAAGGCTCTACGAGACCCGCCATCTTGCATTGCTGCCTTCTCTTGTTAACCAACGGGCAAGCGTATTTCACAAATTGCTCGGGCAATTTTGCACATTTTGCAACACCGTTTGTGGCAAGATATATGATAAATAAAGAGTTACCTGGTTTCAGAATTTTTATTGACCTTTCCCTTCATTTTTTATCTGCAGCGAAAGTCGTACCAAGGCGTCTTCCATAGTTTTATTAATTAATAAAAATACTTAAAGAGTCCAAAATGAAAATCTGAAACCAGGAAACTCTTTATTTATCATATATCTTGCGTTAGCCACAAACGGTGTTCCAAAATGTGCAAAATTGCCCGAGCAATTTGTGAAATACGCTTGCCCGTTGGTTAACAAGAGAAGGCACAGTACAAGATGGCGGGTCTCGTAGAGAATTAATGGTCGAAGTGCCATGAGACTTCACATTGTATAACAAAAAAAAATGCACTAAGAAAGGTATACTATGCTAAATCATTAGTAAAAAATCAAGACAAAATCTAGGAAACTCATGTTCAAAGATTTGAACTCATGTTTTTTTGAGAGCCAACGAAAAACGCAGTGACTTATCCTAAAAACTCTGCAGATAATTTAGTAGTTACAGTTTCGTGTTTTAATTAATTTCAGTAATGATTCTTAGTCATAAGTTTTTTGGGGCCCCACTAAGACATTTGAGTCTTAGCCTTGGGGCCCACTCAAATGTCTTAGCCTAGGGCCCCACTAAGGTCTTAATCCAGCCCTGCCCAGTGGTATGATGCCCCGGTCATGTCTTGGGTTATGGAGCAGAGAATAAAGAAGTTTAAACGCCTGTCACCAAGAAAGGACTAGTGGGATACCAATCACTAAGGACCATCACCAAAAGCAGTGGTGGGATGAATATTACTGTAGACTAGGGGGATGCGTATCAAGAGTGAAAGTTTCTGAGTCAGTTTTGATCTGGTGAGAGGGGAAAAGAAATTGTTTTACGGCAGCATTCGTAAAACCCGAACGCCATGTGAATATTTCTGTTTGGTAAGCTTGGGGAGTTTTGTGCAACATTTAGTTCGGATTCATCGGCCATGCACTTAAAGGGTTAATCTGGGATTTAGAAAAAAATTAAATATACAAGTTCGTAATCATGATCGTTGCAGTGAGATGACTAAAATCGTGCACACATTTTCTTATTCTAATTTGTATTAATACATTACCTACCATTGATATCCGGAAACCTGCATGTCTACAAATACTTTATTTGCAGAAAATTTAATATTGAAAGAAATACGGTATTACGCCATATAATACAAATTTTGAAGATGACAATCCGATTTTTGGAGTAAATGTGACAAGGATGGTAAGTCAGATAATATTCGAAAACTTGAAAATCTTCATCGTCCTGGAGCGGCACTCGAATCCGCGTCTCCCAGACAGCGCCCGGGTATGCTAACCACTACACCACCCAGAACGACTAAGTTTCAAGTTTCCGATTAATTTGAATATAACCATCACAGGATTAGCTAGTTGAAGCAACCGGCATTAATGTTTAGCGAATCTGGAGGTTAAGAATCCTATCCCGTGATTGCCCAGAGGAGGAGATAAATCATGAAAGTCGAAGCAACCGGCATTTCTTTCATAATTTATCTGCTCCTCCGGGCAATTATGGGATAGGATTCTTAACCTCCAGATTCGCTAAACATGAATGCCGGTTGCTTCGACTAGCGTATCTTGTGATGGTTATATTCAAATTAATCGGAAACTTGAAACTTGGTCGTTCTGGGTGGTGTAGTGGTTAGCATACCCGGGCGCTATCTGGGAGACGCAGGTTCAAGTCCCGCTCCAGGACGATGAACATTTTCAAGTTTTCGGATATTATCTGACTTACCATCCTTGTCTCATTTACGCCAAAAAACGAATTGTCATCTTCAAAATTTGTAAATTTAATATTGTGCGCTGAAATCTTTGCCCATTGTGACGGTCTCCAGTCTTCGTGGAATACTCTCCAGCAGTTCTTTCGTATTCAAACAAAGGTCTTCGCTCTTTCCACGTTCATAAGTGAGTCACGGAAAAATTCTCATTGGCCGCCACCGGGAGTCGAACCCAGGGTCTTCCAGTTACGCGCCGGATATGCTTCCGCTACACCACAGCGGCCTCGAATACCTCCAGACTCACACACGCTAACTGCCAAGTCAAGTTGGCAGGTTGCTTCTTGGAGCCCCGCACAATGCTGGGGATTCACCAAAGATGGTAAGCAGCAACTGAAGAAGTAATTAGAAGGCGAATGAACAATTAATACAGACATTTAACGTGGACCAGGACATTCAAACAAAGGTCTTCGCTCTTTCCACGTTTATAAGTGAGTCACGGAAAAATTCTCATTGGCCGCCACCGGGAGTCGAACCCAGGGTCTTCCAGTTACGCGCCGGATATGCTTCCGCTACACCACAGTGGCCTCGAATTCCTCCAGACTCACACACGCTAATTGCCAAGCCAAGTTGGCAGGTTGCTTCTTGGAGCCCCGCACAATGCTGGGGATTCACCAAAGATGGTAAGCAGCAACTGAAGAAGTAATTAGAAGGCGAATGAACAATTAATACAGACATTTAACGTGGACCAGGACATTCAAACAAAGGTCTTCGCTCTTTCCACGTTCATAAGTGAGTCAAGGAAGACCCTGGGTTCGACTTCCGGTAGCGGCCAATGAGAATTTTTCCGTGACTCACTTATGAACGTGGAAAGAGCGAAGACCTTTGTTTGAATATTCTGGTGCACGTTAAATGTCTGTATTAATAGTTCTTTTGTAAATGTTCGTCGTTTGTTCCGTCATTCGGTCTTGAAAGCAGAGACCAGTTCAGCTTTGTTTGTTGGGCGATCTGTATTTCAACGCACCCAACGATCCAATTCGTCCTAGAGATTCTCTATAGCAGTGGTGACCAATGAGGAACCGAAATCTACCTTCAGCTATTGTCCCCTATACTGTGATCTACCATGGTTTATCGCAGTGATATAGGCATGGGCGGCCATGGGGAGGGGAAAGAGGGGACACTTGCCCTCCCTGGAAATCTGATTATACAATTTCTGGTCTTGGAAGGCACTACAAAGAATTTTGGGAGGGCATTAGTTTTGATTGCTTATTTTTCTACTGAATTTCATGTGTGCATGTAGTAGAAGTACACTGTTAAAACTTTTGTGGTAGGTTGCACCAAAAAGTGGTGCTAAACCACTTTCACAGAAAAGATACATCATTTTGTGGTGCAAACGAAACCCAAAAACATGGGGCAATTTTACACCACTTTATGGTACAATGTTGCATCACATTATGATGCAAGATTGCACCATGTTGTTGGGTTTCGTTTGCTCCGCACAATGATGTATCCTTTCTCTGAAAATGGTGCAGCTGGTGTAGCACCACTTTTTGGGGCAACCTACCACAAAATTTTTAACATTGTAGGGAAAACGTCACGAATATTAGATTTTTGTATTTCATGTTTGCCAATAGCGTAGATACATGCATGGTCGCCCATATAAGGGGACAAGAAGGGACATTTACTCTCCCCTGGAAATCCGACCCTGCCCTTTCTGCCCTCGGAAGGTACTACAGGGATTTTCGCGATAACACTTATTCCGATTGCTAGTTTTCCTTTAGAACTTTCGGATGCGTTTTTATGCAGGAGGAAAAAAAAGGGGGGGGGAAACGTTAGAAATTTCTAGTAGAAAAGGGTTAAATTTGCAGTAAAAAGTGGTAATGAAATTTCTAATTGCATCTTGGAGAATAGGGTACATACGTACAGTATGTGTGACGTGCCTACACCGCAGGACGCACATGAGATAAAGGCAGATAGCAGCGAGGGCATATGTCCGCGTAGCTCAGTTGGGAGAGCGACTTATTCCGGAATGAGGGGACCCGGGTTCGATGCCCGGCGTAGACAAAAATGACGGAGAAATTTACTTCGTTATATTGGCGCCCGAACTTCGAGAATGACTTGGCCGTTAAAGTTCTCGCAATGGTGTGATGTTCTTTCCACACCGCGAGACAGGAAAAATAAGAGAATCCCTTCTTCAGCGCTTCGAAAAATAAATATGTGTGATTTTACGTTCCACACACCAAATTGACTGGGAGTTCTCCAATGTACGTTCTTCAGCGAATGACTGCCTACAGCGATACATGGTCCCGGCAGCCCCGTGGGCCATGCCCCCGGCCCTCTTTCGGGGGGGGGATGTGACGTCCCTGCACAGCAAAAAGCACATGAGATAAAGGCAGATAGCAGCGAGAGCATATGTCCGCGTAGTTTAGTTGATAGAGCTACTTATTCCGGAATGAGGGGACCCGGGTTCGGTGCCCGGCGTGGACAAAAATGACGGAGAAATTTACTTCGTTATATTGGCGCCCGAGCTTCAAGAATGACCTGGCCGTCAAATTTCTCGCAATGGTGTGATGTTCTTCCACACCGCGAGACAGGTAAAATAAGAGAATCCCTTCTTTAGCGCTTCGAAAAATAAATGTGTGTGATGTTACGTTCCACACACCAAATTGACTGGGATTTCTTCAACGTACGTTCTTCAGCGAATGACTGCCTACAGCGACACATGGTCCCGGCTGACCAGTAGGCCATGCCCCCGGCCCTCTTTCGGGAGGGGATGTGGCGTGCCTGCACCGCAGGATGCACATGAGAGATAAGGACAGATAGCAGCGAGAGAATACGTTCGCGTAGCTCAGTTGGGAAAGCGACTTATTTCGGAATGAGGGGGACCCGGGTTCGATCCCCGGCGATGGAGAAATTTACATCGTTATATATGCGAAAATAATGAAGTCGAAGAAATGTTGAGGGTATTTTTTTTATTCTTGTTGACCAATTGAGTAGTATTTGGGTTTCGCGGTTTTTCATTCTTGTTGACGAATTGAGTAGTATTTGGGTTTCGTGCCAAAAATGATCACAAAGAGATTTTCTTATTATCCTAACATGCTGTCTAATTTCATTCATCCATCTTTTTTACGTAGTTTTTGGGATTTCTGATTTCCAATTAAATTTCTATGTTAAGAGTGTGTTAAAAACCATTAGAAAAGAAGAAAGCACAGAGAAATTTGCATATGGTGCTTGTATATGTTATTCGCAGTTGCAATTTCTGTTTCCCCCTCCTGGAAACTAAGCTATGGGCGCCCATGGATACAGGAATATTTAAATAGAAACTAGGACAAGCCGCCAACGGTAACCGATAACTCGGGTACAGTTGGCAAATTTTGAGCGAAGCTATTGCAAAATTTAAGCTTATTAAGGCGTCTATTATAACAAATTCTAAAAAACGAACGCGTAAAATGTATGACTTCCTGAACAAAAGTACGAAACATTCCAAAAACGAAATGCCTAAAATTTATCACGAACTACTTTCCTTCACGCCTTCACGTTGGTTGTGACCAGGTTGCATGTAAACAAAGCGGAAAGACACACTCGGATCGGGAACCACGTGTTTTTCATTTTGTATCGCGAACTACAGACACATACACAAACTTTCTTTTATAATTATAGTTAAGCAAGTGTTAAGCTAACAGACGGAGTCTTTCCATTTCTTCGTTTTTCAATTCAAACATTTTTTAAAAATTGATGTTAGTGAGCCGACTTTCCTGAAACGGTTCAAGTAAAAGGCCATCTAGCCATCTAATTTTAACTGAAATTTCTCAATGGCACTGAATTTCGGGAATCGGAAGGCGTCAAAACTTGACCGTGGACGATGTCCAATCGCATGCTAAAAATCGCGGTGATCGGAAGTGTCATGTTATAGCTATGCCCGAACAGCTAATTGTCCTGAGTCTCGTATAGAGAGGGGATTTTTTCAATTTTTTTTAAAAATTGGTCAGTTTTTTAATGTCATTCTTTTTATACGACACGACCAATCACCATGATACCAATCCCATGTCACTCACCATGTCCTTCCCTTTCTCGGTGGCAAGTGTCACCGCGATCGGCTGAAGATCTTTGGAGGAGATAGGTAACAAACGACCCCTTCTCAAAACAACCCCCTCCCCCAAATGCAAGTTTGTACGATTATTCCTCAATGACACGGGATTTCGGGAATCAGAAGGCGTCAAAACCTGACCATGGACGATGTTCAATTGCATGCAAAAAATCACGGTGATCGAATTTGTCATCTCGCATCTATGCCCAAACAACTAATTGTCTCGAGTCTCGTAAAGAGAGTTCCGCTCAATAAGCCTACATCACGAGTGCTTTGTTAGAGTGTGTAGTTTTGTAAGTTTGGAGACAAATACAGTAAAATAATATTTAATTTTTTTATTTTATTTCTGAAACACTATTTTTCAAACAAATTATATAATTTTACTTTTAGGTTCTTTATATACAGTCATGGGCGTCCGCTGCAACTTTTCCAAGAGGGGGAAGGGCAAACTGGTATACTCCCACTAGCATAATTATTGCTTAAATTTATAGTACCCCTGCACACCCTTATAATGCATAGTGGGGGTTAGGTCAGGCGAGTGCAGCGAGCCCCTACAGCTGGGGGTGGGTTCGGAGCACTGTCAGCCCCCACCCAAATTGTTTTGAAACTACACCAATTTCAAAAGGAATTTTGAGGCGATACCGTGAAATGGGAACTTGGACACATCTTTCTTTCTATAGTCAATATTTAGTATTGAAATAACGGAAAACAATAATAAATATGTCATTTACCAATTACTAGCCACTGATTATTCATATCTGAGTCAAAAGTTTAACCTTACAGCAGGCTTTTTGCTAAATTTAATAATCAATTTAATACAGTCTTTTTGTATGGAAACATTAACTTGGGGTTACATAAAACAATTGTACTGCTCCATTGTCCTTTATTGAGTATAAATATATTTACAAGATAGTTTGAGATGGGATGCACATGTTAGTGAAATTGCGGTTGGGCTCAGATCCCGCATTGGGGTCATTTATAGGATTTCAAGTCTGTTGCCTGCCAGGGTTAAGTTGTTATTGTATTTTTCATTTATTTATCCATTTCTATCTTATTGTCTCTTGGCTTGGGGTCGCACAACTATTGGGAATGTTAATTGAATTTATGTTTTACAAAATTTTTTTACGTTTGGTGAATCCGTCTTTACAGGTACATTCTCTTTCTCTCAGTTATCAAATAATGTCATTTGATAAATTATACAGTTTTCGATTATTACTGTTTATGCATAAACGTATATATGCTAATAAATATTCAGATCTAATCACCTTGCATTTCCGTTCCCATTATCATGACACTCGTGGAAATACTAGTTTTTTAATACCTAGAGCGCGTACTAATTTATTATTTAATAATATTAACTTGACCTGCCCTTGGTCCTGGAATGGGTTTCCGCTTCGAATCAAGACGATTACACACTTTTCGGTATTCAAAAAACAACTAAAGACCTTCAAAATTAATGGTTGATTAACGTTTGGTTATATATTATGTATTATTACTTTAATTGACTGCATAATGGTTAAATTGTTCTTTGGCTTGACTATTTAGATTCTGGGGGGGGGGGGGGGGGCGTCAGGCTATTGTTAGCCTTTTTCCCTGGTTCCCTTGCCACAAACACAGTGCACCGCACTGATTTGTTTAAGAACCTGTAGTGGTGCTTCAATTTATTCAAACTAAAAACAAAATTATTCATGTTATCATACGTGTTTTTGTATTTCCTATTACTTCATTTATACGTTTCAATATATGTATAAAATTATTGTATAATATTTATATTTGCATGTTTTTTTGTACAGAAATTGTATCTGTGATTTGATTGTGTGGTGAATGGTGTAATGTGGCAAAAAAAAAAAAAAAAAAAAAATATACCCTCCCCCATTTTTTTTTTGGTATCTTTTCATACCCTCTTCAATTTTTTTTTGTTTCTTGCACTTTAGAAGAGCTACTATGGAATAAAAACTGCAAAAGTTTTGGGTTTTGTCCAAATCTATCAATCACATTTTGAATGGGTTCATGTTTATTCTCAAAAAACCTTTTCTCAATGAACACTCATCATGCACAGTCCAGATCATCTGCCATTGTTTTTATCCTTCTGATAACGCTGAAGGACCTCTCCACTGTGCAGGTTGTTACTGCTAATGTTAGAGCAATAAGAACAACCTGTCGAACAGAAGGAAATATTAGGTGTGCAACTTAATTCTCGGCCCGTAACCGCAAGCAATCATAGAACGACGACAAATGCAAATAGCTGTGTGCAATAATGGCTAATTGCAGCGCCATCCAACAGCTTTCCAGGCAACCGTAGCCGCTCACAGCTGTAGTGACAGAAGGGACGAAAATTGACGGTGAAAGCAATGTCGTTCGAGAAGCAACATCTGAGGAACTGCCTGCTGTTCGCGTTTCAGCCGAAAAAAGTGCCGCGAAAGCCCAGCAAATGATCTGTGCTGATTTGGATGAGGCTGTTGTGTCCTACAGTACGTGTAAGAAGTGGTTCCAGCGGTTTAAGCAGGGAAATTTCGATCTCCGTGATGCAGAACGTCCGGGACAGCCACAGAAAGTTAACAATGAGGAACTGGAACAACTGTTGGACGCGGATCCCTGTCGCACACAATCAGAGCTCGCCCAGGAATTCGGAGTAACACGGCAAGCCATTGCAAAACGCCTGCACGAGCTTGGACGGATTCACAAGGAGGGCCGTTAGGTGTCCCACCAACTCACAGATGCGAACAAGTCTAGGCGCTACGATGTTGTTGTCTCCTTGCTCTACAGATTCAAGAAGGATTTCCTACACATGATTTTGACCTGTGATGAGAAGTGGATCCTCTACGATAATCCTAAGCGGCGCAAATCGTGGGTTTATCCAGGTCAGCCTACCACCAGTACCGCCAAACCGAATTTCCATGCCAGGAAGTTGTTGCTGTGCATATGGTGGGATCAGCGTGGTGTCGTACACTATGAGTTGCTCAAACCTGGTGAAACGGTCAATGCTGAGCGTTATTGTCAGCAACTCATTCGTGTGAGTGGCGCAATGGAGGCGAAAAAGCCATACACTGGCAAGGGCAGAAGGTCGGTCCTGTTGCTTCAGGATAACGCGTGTCCTCACACCGCGAAAACGACTTTAAACACGATCACCGACCTGGGATGGGAGATTTTATCCTGCCCGGCGTATTCTCCAGACTTCGCCCCCGTCGGATTAACACCTCTTTCGCTCCCTGGAACATCACCTGAGTGATACGCACTTCACTTCTGTCGAGGAGGTCCACACAAGTATTGATGACTTGATCAACTCGAAACATCCCTCTTTATTCCGCAGTGGCACTCGGTAGTTCCCTGACCGATGGCTCAAATGTATCCAACACGACGGGGATTATTTCCCTGATTAGGTACGTACTCGATTTGCTATAATTTGCTGTCAACGTGTCGTGCCTGTGGCCGAGAATTAAGTTTCAGACCTAATAGATGATTGTGCTTGAGCAAACTTGGAAGGCCGTCTTCACATCCATCGTCTTGTTTCTTCCTTCCTGACAACATTCCAAACCAAGTGACTGTTTCAGCTTCTAAGTTCTCAGTTTCATATAGCTTAATGATCTTCACAAGGTGCTTCATGAATTCTTCCTTTGTAAGCTTCGCCATTTGTAGTGGACGAAGTAAAAAGAGGCTAAAAGTTTGCAAATTTTCAGCAGCAAATCGGCTTTCCAATGATGGCATTAAGGAGTCTAAATATGGCATATGGACTGATCTACGATAATATTCGTCTATTCTTGAGACACCAACATTGGAACGAGAGTTTTGTCGGCCACACTCTCTGGGAAGGGTTAGTTGAATGTCCAATTTTTTTGCCAGTTGCTCGACTTTCAAAAAACGTTCCTTGAACTGTTGTTCTGCTTTTTGTCTGTGGCCGTGCGATACACTTAAGAGTTCCTGGACATGCTTATGCACTTTCATTACATCAAGCTGAACAGCTTGGAGAGCTTGTGTTACAGATTCTAGTCGTGCTGAATAGGTTGAAATTATCAGACAGACGTGAAATGTTGCTGTACTTGAAGCAGATTCCAACTGATGAGCTTTTTGGCGTGTTTTATCTGAAGCTGCAGTGGCCAGTAAACATAACTGATCAAAACTCTTTTCAAAATGATTGGAAAAAACTCTAATACTTTTATATTTTGCAGTCCAACGTGTTTTACACAGTAATGGCACACATGGAATAAGATATCTCTTTGGACTCTCACGAAAAAACCTAAATTATTCTCCAGAGCTTTCAAATCAGCTCTGGAGAATTTTGCCCCTGTGCTTGTCAATTCAGTTCTAGAGAATTTCCCACCAAAATTGACACCACCGCCGCAAACACACACACACACACACACACACACGCACAATCTTGACCTTTGAACGAAAGTCGTTACATTTTCGTGACTTTCGTGACCGTTTTCTGATTTCGGGTCTTTTTCGTGACTTTTACCCTGTTACAGTGGCCTGATCCAAGGGGGTCAAGTGACCCCTTTGCCCCCTTCACCAGCGGACGCCCATATTTACAGTATTTAATGCTTAGATGTTGATGTATGACACTGCATGTCCTCACAAAGTTTAGAATAATCAGGAACATATTCAGTGAGGACACGCCTCTAAATGAGCATCAGTCAGGCAGCTCCTGTTTTTCGACGTCATTATTTTCATTTCGGAAAAAGCTGCTTCACAGAGATATGTGGATCCAAAGAAAGCAGTCATCCGCAAAGCAACAGATCGCAAACAAGGATTTTTTTCTTCTGACAACAGTCCAAAACGAGTCCAATAGAGCCTAAATCTGACACTCTTGCCTTCATTACTACATGTATGTCGGATCGAAGTTTCACAATTTCTGATTCTAAATCTGAAGAATCGAAGAGGAACGCAGAGGAAATGTTTGATGAAACTTCCTCGATATCACATTCGCCAAAAGGGTATGACATAAAGCACAAAATGGGCTGAAAGTTTTTCAGATCCGTGAATCGTCTGCCAAATCCTGTTATCAGAACTTCTATCTCAGTGATGATAATTGATTTTATGCACGCATAATAATGTTGACAGATCGGCCTTTCTGAAAGTGTAGGTGTTGCGATTGACGACTAGCAGAGCGGGAGATAACAACATGCCTCATGCGACAGACTGCAGATGCGCGATTACCATGTGCAGCAGTTAGGGTTGGGGAGGGAAGTCCGACTGATTCATTCTATCATCTCGTCTCAGGCAGTTCGTATGGAACAACATACGCCAGCGTGATAAAACAAACGATCGACCGTTTGGCCACCCCTGCTCTATAGGGTTCAGAAAAGGCCGTCTAGAAAATACAAGACCATGACATTTTTGAGTTCCCTCTTTTAATGACGGCACGTGGAAGCCAAGGCTTCCGATTAGTTTCCAATGCTGTCGTGTATGACGTCAAACACGACACCGACGTATCAGTCCGTGTAACATGAGAGTGACGTCACAAACGGAGGGAACCCATCTCTCTAATATCATGGCATTAGGCTACCTAGACGGCCTTGATTCAGACCAAGACTCCAGGCTGTCAGTTCAGCTTTTTGATGCTCATGTTCTCAAACCAATCTGTAATAAAGCGAGCTGTATGAAATACTCTCCATCAGAGCACTGTTCCCTGGTGCGTTGTCATCTGATAGAGGTATGGGCCTGCCCAACGTGCTGACACAACGCTTGTAGGATATATTTATCCGAGACGTCTAGGGAAAGCTCAGCATTTATATCTTTGTCCTAAATGACTAATGGACCCAAGCCGAACTACGAAAAAGTGCTCTATGCCGTCACCATGTGTCCACCAAGCTTCAGTGACAGGACAATACAGTTCGGAAGATACATTTTACCCGGTATCCGCCACACCCAGGAACGACCATCAGACTATGGGCTCGTCTGTCCAAAGCACAGTTTCCGTTGGTCTACAGTCCAAGATGGACGTTCCTTATGCCAAGCTAGTCAGCCTCTGGCATATGTCGAAGTGATTCGCTACGGATGGCTGCTGGACCGCGGTAATCCATGTCGTGCAGCGCCCTGTACTTGTTCTAACATCGGTCCTAAAAGTCCCAAATAAGATTTGCGTGATGTGAGACAATGCTGATTTTCGTTCTGAGTGGACAGTCATTTGCAGACATCTGCTGTCACGCTAGTGCCTGGTTGGAGAGCAGTGTGTCGCTTACGTACAGCAACTGTATTATCCCTGTGAGCACTTCTTTGCTAGAATCGGACTTGCCGGCACCGAGGCAGAATCGGTACTCATCGCTGAACACGACCTAGTACATTCGTGTCGCCACTCAGCTACGATATCGCTCCAGCCGAGCTTGGCGATGCCCTACGGTCAGTGGTAATCTACCCAATGGCTTCCGGGAACGCAGAATTGCCTCCGCCAATCTTCGGTTCATCATCCGTGTCGTGACATAGTTGCTGTAACAGCCAGTCGAATGCTTTCTGAGGTATCATATGGTTCCGCGATTCACTGATGAAGAATATGCCGTCTGATGCCTGCTGACGTCCAACAGACTGCAACAGCCACGCTACGGCGACTGGCGGTAGCGTGGCTGTTGGCGAATTGGCCTTTCCACTTCACGAAGGCCTACGATCCTTCCTCTCTCTCTAGCTCAGTGATAGAGTTGGCGACGAGGTCTACAAGACATCTTCAGTCCTTGTATATGTTTTAGCAGCCCTCAACTCTCCTGTACTTTATTCCTTATGACCTGCAGCATGCTGGACTGGTAGACCTTGTCAGAAACCGTGCCATTTTTCTCTCTCACATCTCACTCGATCAGCTTCACACTCAAATGATTTTCGTATATTGGGGTGTTCGAAAAAAAAACGGCGTTTTTGCATAGGATAGTTCCACGACGCAAAATATGCACATTTTCTGCGGGGAAGTCTCCCTGTGCTGATTACGACCAAGAACGCGTACTGGAGTCAAACGAGGTGTGTAACGTACAACAGAGGTATAGCACGTGTCAAGACGACAAATCTGCAGTGATACATTCCGTCCGTGTAGCTTAGTTGGGAGAGCAACTCACTCCGCTTGTAATCATTTCGAATGATCAGCCTATCAATGCTGAACTGTGTTTTCAGCAACTGGACAGGATGTATGACAAACTTCAGTGGAAGTATCCTACCATAGCCAACGGAAAGCAAGCACTGCTCCAATAAGACAATGCAAGACCTCATACCGCTAATCGGACCCAAGTTAAACTTCAAGAACTGAATAGAATCGAGTTGCTGTATCATCAACCATACAGCCCCGACCTTGCCTTTTCAGACTACCACTTGTTTCGGGTGATGGCGCATTTTCTCCATGGCAAGCAATTGACTACTTTGGACTATGTCGAACACGAGTGCCAAGAGTTCTTTTCCTATAAACCGAAAGCTCGGTACCGTGCAGAAATTGAACAATTGGCAACAAATGGATTCGAACTACTGAACATGATTGCACGTTCTTTGAAATTTAGCCTGGATGTTTCCGAGGTTCTCGGTAAACTGTTGTATCAAAATGCCTTTTTTTGGGACACCCCAACACCATCTGCCTGCACACACCTACCAATTTGCATTAAGATACTCCTAGTTCCTTTTGGGTGGGGGAATTTCAGTGTTGAGCAGTGTATTTTTCTTTAGTTCCGAAATGAGAAAGTATACTTTACCTTTTTAGATTGCTCTTTCATGTACTTCATTTCCGTTTCAAAGCGCCAGATCTGATACTTCAAGAAATCAATACTCTTTGTCGCCATCAGGAAACCTGAGGGTAAGAAATATCACAAGTGTGAGAACTATCTTTAAGAAAACTTATCAGTACACGTTAGAGAAACAAACACGAGATAGGCCGAAAAATACATCACGTGTGTTTTTCCACTGCATAGATACAAAAACGTGACCTTTCATGGACAGGAACATTGCAACACCACGAGGCAATATATTGTTCAAACTTTTCACAGTAGCAGAGTATGTCATAGAGTGGGGGTCGGCAAAGTTTCATAAGCCTATACCGAATCTGAGCCATCTTTAGAGTTTCTGTCGCCCGGTGTGACAGTATTTTCTTGTGGGGAGCACCAACAAATATTGTCCCACGGTGAGACAATATTTCTTGGCCCTCCCCATAAGCTGTTTTTTGTATAGATACTACATTTCTTTTTGCCTACAGTGGGATCCGAACCCACATCTTCCTACTCTGGAAGTGCTGTTTTTCCAATTGAACTACGCCGGCAGACTTGTCGCTGCTTCAGTGTCCATTTTGACTCATACACTACATTGAAAAAGTCACCGGACACCTAGAAGAGAAACACAACATAGCATTTATTGACATACATTAGTACGCTGTCGGTCCACCTTTGGCCATGCACTGACCCTTTGAGACATGCTTTCGACAAGGTTTTGGAACACAGCGATAGGTATGCGCTTCCATTCAGCACATAATGCTGCCGCTAACTGTTGCTTAGTAGTAGGCCTTGGTTCCAAACTTCTTATGCGGCGCTCTAATTCATCCCATAGGTGCTCTATGGGATTAAGATCAGGGCCCTGTGCTGGCCAGTCCACACACGATACAGAATTATCGTCAAACCATGCCGTAACAGTCCTTTCTTTATGGCTCGGTGCATTATCCTGCTGGTACCATCAAGGCTCGGTTCCATACTATTGCCACAGAGTTGGTAGGGCATAATTATACAGAATATCAACGTAGACGTGCTGGTTAACAAGTTTGTCCACGATAACCAACGGGCCGGGACGATACCACGAAAAACACCCCTACACGAGTACACTGCCAGCTCCAAACTTGACCGTAGGAACAGTACACTGTGGTAAATAGCGTTTCCCCGGCTGCCGCCATACCCACACACGGCCATCAGACTGATGGATCGTGTATCTGGATTCCTCAGTCCGTAGGATCCGTTTCCATTGATCTACGGTGCACGATAAATGTTTTTACACCATGCTAAACGACGAGCCAAACGACGAGTAGCATTCCGAGTGCAGATGAAAGACTTATGAGCAACCGCACGACCACGGTAATCCATGTAAGGAAGTTCTCTGCGAATGGTACATGTACATACCGAGGTTCCAGCATTTTTACTCCCCTGTACACTGAGGTCTTGTGCAGTACTCCGTCGATTAGCTGTAAAGACTCTGCTGAGTCTTTGACGTCCTCTATTACTGATTTTCTTTGGTCTGCCGGTTCGTTTTGCTGCTTCAGGCACGTCACGTGTCTTCCATTTATTCAGTACATCCAAAACAGTTAACTTGGATATGTTTGAAAGCCTCTCGGTTTCTCTTATGGACAACCCACTAATATAACACCCAACAATTTTTCTTTTCTCAAAGTCAGTTCTCTCCCACCGCGACATTTTCACTCAACCTCACAGTGCGATATGATCGCGGTCAGCTGCATGCTTGTTTTTATGCCGTTTGCAGCAGTACCACGCATCTTCACAACGCAACGGATCTGTTCATTTGCTTTTGAAGGGGTACCCGGTGACTTTTGTCAATATAGTGTATGTCACAGTTGGGATGTATGGTTTTGCAGCCACATATGAAAAGAATTGCCACATTTTTCTATGTACAAGACGAGATTTTTTGACGTAGAACTACGACTTACGGACGATACAGATTAGCGGTGGACGCGACATAACTGTGTAACCAATTTCAACTCGCAATAACACCGGGGTTATCGGGGGCGTGGAAATTACAATTGCAACTGTTAAGAATAAGAGTAGTTAGTTAGTTAGTTAGTTAATTGATTTTAGTGGTGCAAAGGGCCAGGCTTGGCCAAATAGCGCCAGACACAGAACTATCAGCTAAAGATTTTTAAAAGCGGGGTGAAAGGATTAAGAGCAGACAGGCTTGGTTAAAGTTAGAAAGGAGAATGATGAAAGTTGTGAAGACTAGTTAGTTAATTAGGTTTATATATAAATTTATCAATTTACTATTATAATTATTATAACCTTTTTTTTTAAATAAGTTTTAAAACGTTAATCTGTTTTAAAAAGGAAAATACTGCGAAAGTGTCGCAGTGGTCGCCCAAAAGCTTTTGAAGCGTAGCTGCGCCTTCGTCCAGCAGATGAGACTGAAAACAGTGAAACCGATGACCACGAAAACGAACACAACTGCACAAAACATGAGAGACGGTGAGTAAACAGTCGCATGTGTCACACACCGGGGCAGTGTCGCCACAGAGCAAATAGCTATGCGTGAAGCGATAATGCCCAATGCGGTGACGCGCAAGAACAACTTCCTCCCTACGGTTCCGGCGACACGATGATTTCCAAACTCCAAGAAAAGGTTTTATACGGTGCAGTTTATTCTCCACCTGTTGGTCCCAAAGACCCTGCCACGTTCGGCTGATATGATCGTGAACAAGAAAGCGAAAATCACGGTGAAACAATGGCAAGGGTGTGACCACCGAAGAGGAAGCAGATCTAGCAGCAGCATCGGCAGACTCGTTCCCTGGGATCCCGACGTGCCCAGGAATCCAGCAGAATCGTATCTGATCATCGGCCTCGAGCAAAGAACGAAGAAGTCTCCGTACGGTAAAAAGAAGGGGGAGGGGGTGGCCAGTGAAATCCAAAGATGACAATGATTGCACAACACTCAACGAATCAGTGTACACAATAGCACGCTGATGATAGCTCGACTGCACGTGAACAAGTGCAAGATACACAACATGCATCTCCGCCGAAAACACCGTGGCCTCGGCAGGAATGCGGGCAACAGAAACTTCGTCAATGCAGACGGCGGCGGATCCAACAAAACCAGCAGCCTTAGATCCATCGGTGAAAACAGGAATAAAGTCTGCATTGACGTAACGGTGTTCAGCAAAGAGCTGTTGGTACACTGACGCAGGGGTTAAGGACTTATCAAAAGATGTAAAGGTGGTATCAACCATGACACCAAGAGGGTGCCATGGGGGATCCTCAAAGCCCCTGGTCTCTCCAACGAGGGACAAGTCGAGCCCAGCATCACGAGCTACGGCCGCCATAAGAAGACCGAAGGTTGGAATGCACGAGGGACGGATCTCAAACAAACGAGCATGCTGGGGATGAAAAAGTAGAAAGTAATGCAACTGTACTTTATTACTTTTTTCGCAGATTTGTAGAATTAACGAAAAAAAACCCATCAAAATGTCATGAAAATGCGAAGTTGAGCGCAAAAAAGGGGATGCTGAAACTAATAAGACTGGCGGAACAGGAAATTTGTGGACCCAAGACTCTCCAAACTACCAATGCCGAGCGCTGCAAACGTTATCGCGATGCCAAACGAGCGCGACGAAGTGAGCGCCGCCCCTGTGGCGCAGTGGTCTAAGCGATGGCTTTTGATCATTCGTCCGAAAGGGGTCCGGGTTCGAATCCCGGTGAGGCATGAATGTTGTGTTCGTCTTACGGCGCTGGTGCTCTCCCTTCGCTGGAACCAGTGGCTCTAAATTAGGGACGGGTGCCTGATTATAGTCCATTGAGTTGCTTACGGTGGTCGTTATACCTCTAATAAAAAAAAGTGATCATTCGCGGGCACCTCTAGAGCACCGGTCGACGCAGCGGAGACAATGGACGTTCGTATGGACTCGGATATTGACTGGTGTCAAATAAAGGTGCCGGATTACATAAAGCCAACGACAAATTTTTTTTCGAAAAAGCAACAGCGGAATTCCAGAAATAATTCATCAACAACGAGTTTGGTCGAATATGCGACGTTTGCGACTTTCACTGTGTATTTTATTCACGATCTTATCACAGTGGAATTTTTTGATTGGAGGTTTAACGACCACCGTGAGCAACTCAATGAGCTATAAGCAGTCGCCCGTCCCTAATTAAGGGTCACTGGTTCCAGGGAAGGGAGAGAGCCAGTGCCGTAAGACAAACACAACATCCATGCCTCACCGGGATTCGAACCCGAACCCCTTTTGGACGACATAGTGGATTCTCCCGCTGTGATCTTATCAGAGCGGGTGAATCCAGTTTTGCCCCATCGGTTTTTTCTTCAGGAATCCGTTCCTCGACTTGTACGATACATCGACTTAGCTATTGAATTTTATCAACGAGAAAAACAAATAATGTGCCTTAAATTCTGTTATGATCCAAGCAGCCTGAAAGGCAATATTACTTTCATTAGGGGCAATTCCGAAAGCGTACGAAATGTAATGTTCCATTCCCTAAGAACTTGTTTAAAAGCTGCTCAAACGAATATTGCAGCCCCGGTGGCGCAGTGGTCTAAGGCGTTGGCCTCTGATCATTCGTCCGTAAGGGGTCCGGGTTCGAATCCCGGTCAGGCATGGATGTTGTGTTTGTCTCACGGCACTGGCTCTCTCCCTTCCCTGGAACCAGTGACCCTAAATTAGGGACCGGCGACTGCTTATAGCCCATTGAGTTGCTCACGGTGGTCGTTAAACCTCCAATAAAAAAAAAAAAAAAAAAACGAATATTTCTGTTCTACATAAAAACTAAAATCGCCGTGACCGATCAGGAGAGACAGCTATCGTATATTAGTTACATCATCCTCGCGCTGCCTCCAAGACCCTGAGGGTGGCATTCACCCGTGGAGATACAAAGCCGCCAGAGATGAGTGAATCTAATTTAGATCGATAGATAGCAATGGCCAACTGTTAGCGAAGGCAGACTTTTCTCTCTGCCAATCTCTCAATTCTATGTCTAAACAGAATTAAAATCAACTATTGCTTAAATTTGTTATGCTTACCTTAATTTATTTCATACTTCCGATTGAAATCAAAATCTGTTTTGATTTCTGATTTCAATCGGACTCTGTGAGAAAGCAGTTAAACATAACTCATGCTGCAAGTATCACTCTGATTTGGCACACATGCAAAACTTTGGGCTTTTTTTTTTTTTTTTTTTTTTTTGATTGTAGGTTTAACGACCACCGTGAGCAACTCAATGGGCTATAAGCAGTCGCCCGTCCCTAATTTAGGGTCACTGGTTTCAGGGAAGGGAGAGAGCCAGTGCCGTAAGACAAACACAACATCCATGCCTGACCGGGATTCGAACCCGGACCCCTTCTGGACGAATGATCAGAGGCCATCGCTTAGACCACTGCTCCACCGGGGTGGCGGGCTTTTTCACCTTTGCACGGCGGATTCTCTGACTGGTGGGAGAAGCGGCCGTGCAAACCGGAGGGAAGATATACGGTATAGCATCAATTCGCAAGAAAAAAAATAAGATAACGGAATTCAACTTTCTGCCGAATTGAAAAATGCAGACGTTTCCTCACTTTATCTCCCGTTTAATATTTACAGAAACATTAAAAATGTAGTTACGAAATTTCGGAACGTATTTGTTTAAGTCTCGTCTTATACTCAGGCACCACTTATCTAAGAATCAAGATAAGGAAATTGAGAAATTTAACCCATTCGACTTACGCTCCATATCAACTTCTGAACACTAACCGCAGTTGTTCTAGCTTCGTCTTATATTCAGGCTCGACTTCTCTATGAGTAAAGATAAGGAAATTGAGAAATTCAACCCATTCGACTTACACTCCATATCAACTTTTGAACCCTAACTGTATTTGTTCTGGCGTCGTTTTATACTCAAGATCGACTTATCTATGTGTAAAGACAAGGAAACTGAAAAATTTAACCCATTCGACTTATAAGCCGAAAAATGCGTGAATAGTCGCGCGCATGATCCCAGATTCAGCAGGAAAAACAACGTTCCTTTTTCACTTAATTTGTAACAATACTATATTGTGAAGATTTGTATTGTTCCAGTGGCAGCGAGTTCTTTCATCCTCTCGAACAACAAAACTTGCAGGGTGTTTTTTCTTTTTTTCAATATACAGTTAGTGGGCAAAATATTATATTGGGTTGTTGGAAAAGTCATGACATATTTTGTCACCCGATTGGGCGGTTTTGAAAGTACTAGAGGCATGCGCAGTTCTGTTATCGCTATGGCATTCGACAGGTGCCACTTCTAGCTGCAGTCTAAAAGGAATAGTGAGGGATTTGGTTGATTTGCGGAGATTTGACATTAAGTTGAAGATAGAAGACCAAACTGTGCATTATCGCCATATTTTACTTTTTTGCTTCCGTAAAGGGAAGAACGCGCGTCAAGCTTGTGAAAAGTTGCGTAAAGTGTAAGGTGATAATGCTCTAGAAGAACGTCAGTACCAGCGGTGGTTCGCAAATTCCGTGCTGGTGATTTTGACCTCAACGATGCTCCTCGGTTCGGGAGCATCGTTGAGGTCAAAATCACCAGCATGGAACCGAGGTTGATGACGACCAAATCAAGGCATTGATCAAAGCAAACCCACGTTACACGACACGAGAGATTGCAGACACACTGCACATCCATCATTCAAACGTTCACGACCACCTGAAGAAGCTGGGAAACGTAAGCAAGCTCGATGTGTGGGTTCCTCATGAACTCAAAGAAGCTCAATTGACGGCGCGTATAAACATCTGCGATATGCTCATTAAACGTAAGGAATACAATACTTTTTTGAAGCGAATGATAACTGGTGACGAAAAGTGGATTGTTTAAAACTCAGGCAGATCGAATTTGCTGTTCCAACACAAACCACAGATGCTCGATTGGATTGATGTCTGGGGAATTTGGAATACCTGGAAGTCTTCCTCATGTTCCGCGAACCATTCTCTTACAATTCGGGAGATTAGATTTGCTGTTCCAACACAAACCACAAATGCTGGATTGGATTGATGTCTGAGGAATTTGGAATACCTGGAAGTCTTCCTCATGTTCTGCGAACCATTCTCGAACAATTCGGGCAGATCGGATTTGCTGTTCGAACACAATCCACAGATGTTCCATTGGATTGATGTCTGGGGAATTTGGAGTACCTGGAAGTCATCCTCATGTTCCGCAGATCGGATTTGCTGTTAAAACACAATGCGCAGATGCTCGATTGGATTGATGTCTGTGAATGTTGAGGCAAGGGCAATACCTAGAAATATTTTTAATGTTCCGCGAATTATTCTCGAACAATCCGGCAAGTGTGGCATGGCGCATTATCCTCCTGAAAGAAGGCACTACTAGAGGGAGAATACTCTTGCCGTGAAGCGATGTCCCTGGTCTGCAATGATGTCGAAGTGGTAGACGTCGTATATTTCTGCCCATGAATGGCTGGATCCTGGATTTCTCCAGCAGAACATTGCCCAAAGCATTACACTTCCTCCACCGGCTTCTTTGTATCACAAGGTGCATCCTCGTGCCAGCATTTCCGCAGGTAAACGAAGCACACGTACCCGGCAGTCCACATGGCGCAAAGGATACGATATCCGTCGGACCAGACGACCATCTTCCAATAATTGGAGTTCCAGTTTTGATGCTCTCTTGCCCATTATAGGGGATTTAGACGGTGAACCGAGTTTAACATGGGTACTCCGAGGGGCCTGAAGCCATGCAGCCTTTTTTTCAGCAGGGTTTGATGTATTCTGTGTTGTGACACATTACTCCCGTCACCAGCATTCAAATTACCGATGTACCACAGTATCTCTTCTGTTTGGCTCGTACCATACGGGATATCCTTTTCTCACCTCTAGCAACGATGAGCCGCGGTCTGCCCGCACTTTGCCGGTGTTAGTACTTTTGAAGGTACAATGCCCTTTGCCGTGGTTAATACTTTTTGAAGGTACTAACCACGTGAGATAAGTAGCACCTCACAGGCCTTGCCGTCTCGGAAATGTTCTAACCAAGTCGTTTGGTCATTACGATTTGGCCTCTGTACAACTCGTATAAGTCCGCTGCCTTTCCTATCTGAAGAACAAGAATAACACTTAAAATAGTATAAATATATTATTAATTCGAATTTCTTGGTGTAGAATACAAATCAAGGTTTCCAAGCTTCCGCACATCAACCAGATGGCTTTCTCAAGGAAGGTAGACAGCAAACTGAATAATAGAATGCTTCAACAATTTGAACGCGGTGACTTGACTTGACATAAACGAGCAGACGCTAAGTAATTATTCATCCAAAGACTCGAGGTATCATGATCGTTAACACGCGGAATCATAGAAGAAAACGAAATGCATTCATTATTTGAAGAACTGGTTTCAAACTCGTGGCAACTCCAGCGAGAGGTTGTCATTGCATGATTTACTGTTGGTGATGATCCCCAAAGTTTCGCGAATGGCGGTAGATGGAGTAGGAGGCTAACTTCTTTACGTCATCCCACATAGGAGTAGCGGACTTGAGCTGCACCTCTCTGGATAGGGCTGTTGTTACTATACAGTTCTTTATGTCCCTTTTATGCTCGTTGATTCTAGTTCCAAATGAACGCTTAGTCATTCCAATGTAGTATCGCTTGGAGCCGTCCGGATATTGTAAAGGGATGGCATAAACACCTGCCTCATTAGAAAGCGGGAACTTGTCAGAGTTTCCCTGAAGCATGGGCTATAAGAATAACACTGATTAACAGGGCTCAGTATGCCGCCTCGGTGGCGCAGTGGTCTAATGGCTTCTGATCATTCGTCCAAGAGGGGTCCGGGTTCGAATCCCGTGAGGCATGGATGCTGTGTTTGCCTTACGGCACTGGCTCTCTCTCTCTTCCTTGGAACCAGTGGTCCTAAATTAGGGACGGGCGACTACTTATAGCCCATTGAGTTGCTCACGGTGCTCGTTAAACCTCCAATAAATAAAAAAAGAGCTCAATATCAGGTGTTATACCTTTTCATGAACTTCACAAGCGCCTTCGTTTGCCTACAGTTGCTTCGATTTGCATAAGGACGTGCTGATCATAATGGTTTGGCTCTTCGATGTACAATTTGCATGCTGCTGGCACCAGGAAAATCGTTTACGTCAGACCTTCACGACAGGTGATAGATAGTTGTTGACTATGATGATGCTGCTGACACACAGACACATAAACAAGCGCGCGCGCGCACTCACGCTCCCGCCTACACACACCTAAGCACTCACGCACCCCCACCCACGCACCCTTACATAGTTATATATATATAGTCAGAGTCAAAAGTGAGCGTATACACATACGTTAATATACAGAAAATCCAACGTGCTGATTTATTAAGCTGCCCTGGTGGCGCGGTGGTCTAAGCGCTGGCTTAGAACCATTCGTCCGTGAATGGTCCGGGTTCGAATCCCGGTGAGGCTTGGATGTTGTGCTTTTGTTACAGCACTGGCCCTCTCCTTTCCCTGGAACTAGTGATCCTAAATTAGGGACAGGCGTTGACTTATAGCCCACTGAGTTGCTCATGGTGGTTGTTAAACTTTCAATCAAAAAAATTATGATTTGAAATGTTTTTTTTTTGAGTGGAGGTTTAACTACCACCGTGAGCAACTCAATGGGCTATAAGCAGTCGCCTGTCCCTAATTTAGTAGCACTGGTTCCAGGGAAGGGAGAAAGCCAGTGCCGTAAGACAAACACAACATCCATGCGTCACCGGGATTCGAACCCGAACCCCTTTCGGACGAATGAGCAGAGGTCATCGCTTAGAACACTGCGCCTCCGGCTTTGGAATTTTCATTCTAAATAATTTCAGAAATCAATTTTCTTCAAGTCTCCATCACTGAAAATTTCAAGTCGCGATATGCAAATGCGCTGCTTGCGTATTTGTGACGAAAGAGAGAAATATACGAGTCGAAAGTGACAATATAGAGCCCACGCCATTGCTGATATAGTTTGAAAATTGCAGTGTTGTCTACAGAGCGATGATTTTGCTGAATACACATGTATAATGATAAAATACAACCTCACAGTTAGCATAATGCATTATTAATTATCATAGATACGCGTCGTAAAGAAACTTCTGAGAAAACACGAAAACTGGTTATACAGTTAAACAAGAAAGATGATATCGAATTCTAGGTTGTAACGAGCACGTTTTCTGAATTCTTTCCGATGCGAATAAAATTTATCAAAGTTATTCAAAGTCAATGGAACCGGTTAGGAAAAAAAGATCGACCGGATTTCTACAATCGATAAAATATCTAGAAATAGAAACAGCTACTTACTTTTGCCAGCGGCAAAAGCGTATGTTACGGAGATTAACAAATGGTGCACAAAAAGTTTCTCATAGCAGAAGGAAGATATCAGAGACAAAGTGTTTTTCAAATCAAACAGTTCAATGTAGAAATGTAGAAGGAAACATATTATAACGCTACGCCTTCTAGCGGAAGAATTTTGCATAATTGGAAACGTTAAAAGTAGGCAAAAAGTATTTTTTCATAACAAAAGTTATGCTAAGAAAAAATAATTTTTCAAATACGTCTTCCGGAAGCAGAGATAGCGAGAAAAGGTTTTGACCTTTACGCTCCCTAGCAGGAAATTTGTGCATTATTTAAAGATGATAATGTAGCTAATGACATACAGTAAAAAAGAAATTTCTCAGTAGGGTTTTTAGAAGCGGAGATGTAGCTACAAACAGAAGTGTACACACGCCACCTAGCGATAGAACTGTGAACTACAAAACTCCTCAGATACAGATCTAAAGTGTTCCACAAAATAAATAGTATCCGGTGTTTAAAGAATTTTTTAAATAGAGAATTTAGAAGCAGAGATATTGAGAAAAACAGATAAAACATTTGCGCCCCGATCGGGGCGAAATTGTGCATTATTTTGAAAAGAAAATATATATAAAGAGTTTTGATAGTTAGTAGTATCTGACCGAAAAATAATTTTTTTAATCGGGTTTTCAGTCTTGCAGATGTTGTTGTAAACGGAAACGTGAACTTACACCACTAGCGGCACACTTGTGCATTAAGAAAAATTTGAAATTATCTGAGAAGCATTTCGCACCAGATACGGTCTCCAACAAACACAGAATTTTTCAATTCGGACTCTTAGAAGCAGAGATATCGACAAAAATATGGTATACATCTACGCGTCCCCTGGCGGAAAAACTGTGCGCTATTGTAAGCAGGAGGTATTCTAAAAACGTTTGACGATGTTAGCGGTATTGGTTTCACGAAATAAGTTTTTCAATCTAGTCTTATTTTATTTTTAATTTTTATTGTAGGTTTAACGACCACCGTGAACAACTCAATGGGCTATAAGCAGTCGGCCGCCTCTTATTTAGGGTCACTGGTTCCAGGGAAGGGACAGAGCCAGTGCCATAAGACAAACACAACATCCATGCCTGACCGGGATTCGAAACCGGACCCCTTTTCGGACGAATGATCAGAGGCCATCGCTTAGACCACTGCGCCACCGGGGCGGCAATCTAGTCTTTAGAAGCTCAGATTTTGCTGCAAATACACTAGAAACAGAAGTAAACAATTATACTGCCTGGTGTCCAAACCATTCTTTAAAACTAGAATAGTTAAAAAAAATTAGAAAGTATATACAAAACACTTCCCGTCAGGAGCTGTATGGGATGGAGGAGGAATTTTTCAAATCGGACTTTCAGAAAAAGAGATATCGGGGAAAACGCATTTTACCTTTACGCCCCCGAGCGGAAAATCTAAGCTTTATTAGAAAAAGGAACTGCGCTTAAAATAGTCTTCGATATAAATTGCATCGAATGGAAAAATAGGATTTCAAACGGATGTTTAGAAGCAAATATCTGGAATAAAATGGATTTAGAATTAGATATCATCTGCATTTACGTCCTCTAGCGGCGAAGCTGTGCATCGAAAAAATTGGAATGCAAGGATCATCCTTTTCACATTTCAAGCTTTCCAATGCAAAAATAATTTTTCAAATCGGACTAATAGTTTCAGAGGTACGGTGTCCACAGACAGGCGGACGGACGGACAAAGCCATAACATAATCACGATCTTTGTTTACAAAAAAAACGTGCTAAAATGAAGGTGAATTGCTGAGAGAAATTGGAAGAATTGTCAAGAAAAGTCATTCGGCAGTTCATGGTATTGTGGGAACATATTTCTCTACTGGAAGGGTTAAAACGCGCTCTCGTTCGGGACGATCCAGTAAGTTATCGAATGTGGACATCTGTGCTGTACTCCGGGAGATTAAACAGAATCCCAATACATGAAATCTCTGATTTGAGAGGCTCATCAGTAAGTGCAAGTAATATCAGAACATCACGGCAGAGTGCCAAGAAAAAAGCCAGCGAAAGTAAAACAAACTGTCGAAAGTGCTTGTATTTACAAAAAGATTCAAAAATGCTCCTTTAGACTATTGGAAAAATGTACTATTTACTGATGAATGTAAATTTGAGGTATTCACACCTCAAAAATGTTCAAAAATTTGGAGAACTACAAATTCTGAATTTCAACCGAATAATCTAGCGTCTACTATAAAGTATGGCGGATGATCCCAAATGGTTTGGAGGTGTATGGTAGCCTCAGGTGTAGGAGATCTTGCTTTTATAGACTCTAAAATGGATTGTTTTGGCTATTTAAACAGCCAATTTGAGCAAATGGGTAACAAATGTGGGTCTACGAACTCCTGGGTCTCTCAGCAAGATAATGACCCGAAACATACAGCCCAAATTTTAAAGCAAGGGCTCCTCTTCGATACTCCAAAACTAATGCATCCACCACGACAGTCATCGGATTTAAATCCCGTCGAATAGGGAATGATGAAGGATAAATTGAAAAATGCAACTGTTACAAGCAAAGACTCGCTTCGAAAAGTTGTGAGAGAGGTGTGGAACTCTGTTGCTGTTCCCTGGTTTCAGGAAAGAGGCCAAAACAGCGCCATAGGACAAACACATAGTCCACGCCTCGTCGGGAATTCGAACCCGTGCACAACTAAGGTCGTACAGAAAGCACAAAGCCATGAAATTAGAGAGATGATTTCCCTCCGCTTGTGACGTCACTGTCATGATACATGGACTGATACTTCGGTGCCGTGTTTGATGTCGCACACTACAGCGTTGGAAACCAATCGGAAGCCTTGGTTTCCGCGTGACGTCACTAAAAAGAGAACTCATCTCTCTAATGTCCTTGTGTTTTCTAGACGGCCTTGGACCAACTCGTACGATCAGTCAGAAGCCAGCACCTCATGGCCATCAGGGCGGCAATGAGGGATTACATATTGCAACTTCTTTATCATACAACACACGTCGTCACTTTTGCCCTGAAAGTTTCGGAGTTTCCAGCTGAGGTCATTGAAGGTCAGTGGCTGCGGATGAGCCATCGCAAGTAATTTTTACCACTTGGTGTTACGCCGCAGACCTACTGGAGACTCTGGTTATCGGCTTCACAACTGGAGTACCCGGCGCCGTGTTTCAGAAAGACAACGCCTTTTAATATAACGCGAGCGTCTCCCAAGAATGTCTATGCAGTATCGTCATGCTGCCGTGGCAAACTAGATTCCCGAATTTGTCGCCAATAAAACAAACGCGTGGAACATGTTTGGATTACATCTTTAGGCTCACACTAGCAACCATGGCAGACAGCAGCCACTCTACAAGACCAGAAATTCGTGGTGGGCAATGTCTCAGATGAATTTCAAACGGCTTAGACCCTGTTGCACGACGTTTAGCCGAGTGTATCGCCAACAACGGAGTTTTACATGATTCTGTTGTGCTCTACGCAATTGCATATTTGCCGCACTAAAGTTGCTCGTTTGATTTGAGAATATTGTTGTCTTGCATGTGAGTTTCCGTTGAACTGTTCTGCAGCTTTGGGACGTTGTAATTTTGACGTAACAGGGTGTGCATCAAGTCTGTTGATGTGCACGAAGCGCAAATGTTTTGCAAAAATTCTATGAAACCCTACAAGATGGCTTGGCCACTCTATAACACTCTTTGCTACTGAATAAGAGCTGCGGCTTGGAGTCCTAGCATAGCAATAATTTTATGAGTGTGAGTCACTTTATTAATTGACTTCTGAAATAAATACATGAGTACGCATAAGATTTACTTACCTTTGATGTCGAAACTTCCACCACATATAAGCCAAACAGGACATCCTTCTCGGTCGTGACCAAGAAAACCTCCAGGGTGGTACTTCTCAAACACCTGTACATGCAAATAAAAATGAATAAAGTAAATAAGATCAGCTCTTTCTTGATGCCTGGTCCAAACATAATCTGATGTATAACATTGAAAAAAATAAGCAACTGTCCGAAATTTCAACCTCACAGCTACAATGTAAACAAAAGCACACTGCTGGCCACCCAAAATGCAACACCAAGAAGGACACAAAAATAGAAAAGCCAGATTTACAGGACACATAACAACAGATACAAAAATGAAACGATTGAGCTTACAGGCCCGTGCGACTTGCGGAACACGCAGACATCAATACTTCGTGTGGCCTCCCATGGCTGGCAATAACGGCCGCTACACGCCGCGGCATCGAACGAAACAGGCTTTTTATGTGGGCTTGGGGTATATCAATCCAGGCTGCTTCCACACGTTGCCACAGTTCATCACGGGTGGAGCTTGCCGGGCCACTCGGTTGCCGATCAGTGACCAGACGGGTTCGATGGGCGACACATCGGGAGAACAGGCGGGCCACGGCAGCAGTGACACCTGGTGGGCCGGGAAAAATTGTTGCACGATGCGTGCCACGTGTGGGCGAGCGTTGTCTTGTTGAAACGTGGCCGCTGGCAGGTCCTGCAGGTAAGGGAGGACAACAAGCTCCAAAACGTCGGAGATGGTGCGGTGGCTGTTGAGTGTACCGGCGTTGCGTACCAGAGGGGTGCGGGTGTAATATCCAATTGCGCCCCAATCCATTACGCCAGGCGACGGACCGGTATGGCGATGCATAATGCAGGCGTCATACAGTCTCTCGCCGTGGTGCCGCCACACGTGGATCCGACCATCGTGGTGTTGCAGGCAGAAACGGGATTCGTCGGAGAAGACAATGTCGTGCCATTCCGTAGCCCAGGTGCGGCGTTCAACGGCCCACTGCCGCCGCACTCGCCGGTGGTGTAACGTCAATGGTAATCGGAGCAATGAGCGCCGTGCGACAAGTCCCCGCTCCAGCAGACGACGTCGGACGGTACGTGCTGACACAGGATGTTGCGCAACACACCCTAATTCCTGCGCTAACGTTCGGGATGTGGCGGTGCGAGCCGTCAATGCCTCCGCACAACATGCCGGACCGCTGGGTGGTGTACCGCGGCTGCGGCAATCACTCACGTCGAACCGTCCGTCCCTCCTGCCTGGCGCCGATGTCTCGGTACCATAAACCGCTGTCGCGATAAGCCACTATTTGTCCTCTGTCGCATTCCGAAACGTGCTGGAATGACTGCCGTATTCTGCGACGAGGCATCAGGTAGCTTCCCACGCACAGGTCCGGCAGCACAACACACTTCCACTACTTACACCCCGCCTTCTGCGCACCCTTCTTATAGTGCTTCTCGGTGGCGTGCCGGGCGCACATGATTTGCATATGCCCTGCAATGCTAATCGTTTGCATGTCCTCTCGCTGCCGACGCATGCTGCTAATTTCAGGCCAATCGGATATTTCCTTCTTGGTGTTGCATTTTGGGTGGTCAGCAGTGCATTTGGATACCTCTACATATGCATTCAAATGTGCATTTGCAGAACCAGACGCGCGGCATGTTTGAGATACTTTACATAAAGGACAGCGTTAGCACACCTGTCAGACCGCAGTGGAAGCGATTATGCTACGTGACAGCGGTTTATCGTACCGAGACATCGGCGCCCTTATCGGGACAGCGGTTTATCGTACCGAGACATCGGCGCCCTTATCGGGACAGCGGTTTATCGTACCGAGACATCGGCGCCCTTATCGGGACAGCGGTTTATCGTACCGAGACATCGGCGCCAGTGTGTCACGACATCAAGCCACAGTGAGGCGAGTATGGATTCGGTGGGGCAGGAGGGAAGGACGGACCGACGTGAGCGATTGCCGCAGCCGCGGCACACCACTGAACGAGAGGGCCGGCACGTTGTGCGGCGGGCATTGACGGCTCGCACCGCCAAATCACGAACGTTAGCGCAGGAATTAGGGTGTGTTGCGCAACGACCTGTGTCAGCACGTACCGTTCGACGTCGTCTGCATGAGCGGGGACTTGTCGCACGGTGGCCATTGCTTCGATTACCATTGACGTTACACCACCGGCGAGTGTGGCGGCAGTGGGCCGTTGAACGCCGCACCTGGACTACGGAATGGCACGACTTTGTCATCTCCGACGAATCCCGCTTCTGCCTGCAACACCACGATGGTCGGATCCGCGTGTGGCGGCACCACTGCGAGAGACTGTATGACGCCTGCATTATGCATCGCCATACCGGTCCGTCGCCTGGCGTAATGGTTTGGGACGCAATTGGATATGGCACCCGCACCCCTCTGGTACGCATCGCCGGCACACTTAACAGCCACCGCATCATCTCCGACGTTTTGGAGCCTGTAGTCCTCCCTTACCTGCAGGACCTGCCAGCGGCCACGTTTCAACAGGACAATGCGCGCCCACACGTGGCACGCATCGTGCAACAATTTTTCCCGGCCCACCAGGTGTCACTGCTGCCGTGGCCCGCCTGTTCTCCCGATATGTCGCCCATCGAACACGTCTGGTGGCTGATCGGCAACCGAGTGGCCCGGCAAGCACCACCCGCCGCGGATACGCCTGATGAACTGTGGCAACGTGTGGAAGCAGCCTGGACTGACATACCCCAAGCCCACATCCAAAGCCTCTTTCGTTCGATGCCGCGGCGTGTAGCTGCCGTTATTGCAAGCCATGGGGGCCACACGAACTACTGATGTCTGCGTGTTCCGTAAGTCGCACGGGCCTGTAAGCTCAATCGTTTCATCTTTGTATCTGTTGTTATGTGTCCAGTAAATCTGGATTTGCTATCTCGTGTCCTTCGTGGTGTTGCATTTTGGGTGGCCAGCAGTGTAGATGGTATCGTAAGACATCACAAAATCTGATTATTTTTTAACGCAATGCATGCAGTCATTTCAACTTTAGAAAAGAAATCCGAACCCACACTTACCTTAAGTTTTAAGTTATTTACTCACCTTTCGTTTTAGTTGAGCTGCGTTGCTGATGCCTTCAGAAAAGTAAAAATAAAATACGTACCTCTTATTCCAACAGTAGCGTGTGCCATCAGAATACTCTTGAAGAATCAAATCAAGTTAAATCTTGAAGAATTAATGCAAGTTACTTACCTTTAAAAAGTGAAATTGATAAACCACTGAAGAGGGATACGGTGGACAGCTCAGTAACTGAGACCAGTACACTTTCGTTTTGGTCGTAGACGGTTCTCTTTTCCGGCATGCCGAGAATTGCAGATATTACAAGTGTCGATCAAAAAAATAAGATTGCAAGCAGTGTTTAAACTGGAATTTTTTCTGTTGTTTCAAGTTGGCTATTATATCTAGAGTTGTAGCAAAATACTTTATGGATTTTACAAATTTGCGGCTTCATCTTTTTCTGTTTTTATTTTTGAAAATTTTTTTTTGATTGGGAATTGTGACGTATATTCTAGATTAACTTTCCTTTTTTAGTTTCTTTCCCTATGTAGATCTTGAGTTTATTCTCAGTATTCTTCACGCTTAACGAAATATCTTTTCTCTCAAACAAATACGTTTGGCAACACAATTGAGGTTGAATGCACGTGACGTATGCATGTTATAAGATAAGAACAAGAGATAAAAAGGACGACTGATCGATTGCTTGAGAGGTGTTTTTGAGAGCGTATAACGAAGTAAATTTCTCCGTCATTTTTGGTCTACGCTGGGAATCGAACCCGAGTCCGCTTATTCCGGAACAAGTCGCTCTACCAACTGAGCTACGCAGACGTTCATTCTGATTGCTATGTGCCTTTATGTCGTGTGCGTCCTGCTGGCAGGTACGTCACAAGCGATTATTGAGAGCGTTGCAAAAGAGTGTTGTACGAGAGCGTTGTTTTATAAACGGATGATTATTGAAAAGAGTGTTGTGATAATGTGTGGAGAGTGTAGTGCATTCCATCGTGAATAAAGTTGACTTCTGTTACAGGTTTCGTCTGGCCGTTAAGGCTTCTTTCATTTAGAAACTAATTTATTAGTATGTTGATGTTTTAAGTTAGCGTAAAAGGTCAGGACCTCTTTTACGCTACAGGGTTTAACGACCAACGTGAGTGACACATTGGGCTATAAACAGATCAGACCAGATCATACGTAGTGGATTTTAGGAAGGAGTGTCTGACCTCAGGTCTTAAACAACCCTTAGAAATAGGAAGCTAGGAGATTTGGGCTAGAGTGCCCGATAGGAAAGTCACACGGGAACGAGGTAGAAGACGCCCTTATTTACTACCCGTCCGACGCACGGCGGATATTTAGTGGATCGAGCGTTCGTACCTGCCTGGGATCGAACCTGAGATTTCTCCGTTGCAGTCACGAACGTTGACCACTCAGCCATGCACGGCCCGGGCTATAAGCAGTCGCCCATCCCTAATTTAGGGTCATTGGCTCCAGGGAAGGGAGAGAATCAGTGCTGTAAGACAAACACAGTATCCATGCCTCACGAGGATTCGAACCTGGACCCTTCACGGACGTATGGTCATAAGCCAGCGTTTAGACCACTGCGCCACCGGAGTTTATGAAAATAGGAAATTAAATGTTGCGCTTTAAACAGAATTTAAAATTCAATCGAATAGGTTTTTACAGTTCCAATCATAACAAAAAGTTAATAAATGCTTACTTCTGCTGATTGTTGTAGGTTACGTAAATATTTAATTACGTAAAAAGTATTTTCTCTTACCAAATTTGAAAATATTTTTTTATTTGGTGGTTTAGTTTAACGACCACCGTGGGCAACTCATTGGACTATAAGCAAGCACCGGTCCCTAATTTAGGGGTACTGGTTCCAGGGAAGGGTGAGAGAGCCAGTGCCGTAAGACAAATATAACATCCATGCCGCACCGAGATTCGAAGCGCCCCCCTTTCCGGACCCGTTTCGGACGAATGGTCAGAAGCCAGGGCTTAAATCACTGCGCCACCTGGTCGTCATAGGCTGTTTGATTGTCATAGGCTGTGCTTCATATATTTCGAATAAAGCAATTAATAATAATAATAATAACGTATTATTTTTAGGTTTTGCACATCAAGCTTAAAATCACGCGCCCTATTCGCCGGTTAGCTCACCTCTCTGTCTCTCTCACAAGAAACACTTTCAGTGTACACAGGCTGCGCGCCTGTGTACACTGAAAGTGTACCGGCAAGAAGAAGCGGTGGGAATCGGATGAAACCCACAGAAAAGACAAATTTGTAGATGTATGCGATATGATTGAACTTTGAGAACAAATGCCCAGATTCATTTCACACGCAGGCGGATTACAGAGAAACGGTCAATATCTTGTAAATCTCCGGGCGGTCTGCGATATATAAATGGCCTCTGAGGACAGATACATTTGGTTGAGGCTGAAGATGGCCCTCTACAGAATTACCGTAAATGCGCGATAAGAGATATGACTGACCACAGAAGAGTCTTGTAAAGTAGGAGACATTCCACAGTGACATTGGCGGTATGTTGCGTGGTGTCATCTTGCTGTAACAGGGACTTCTACTCTTACAAGGAACACCATGGGAGTCGAACAAAGAAAACCGCACCAAACTTCCGTTATAAGTCATTTACGTACCTCTGAATTCAGTGGTGATATTCGTTTTTCTGTAAAACTACTCCGCAGTTGACCAGTAGAGGTCTCTGAAGATAGGTGCCACGTGGAAGCGTAAAGAGCGCATCTGCCCGAAAATAATCATCACGTACATAGGACTGTTGACGTTCGTAACTTCATAACGAAGGGTCAGGGTGTGCAAGTGTCGAAAGATTATTTCATGTGAGGGCTGTCTATAACATGATCAAAGCAATAACCATTGCCGCAAATGGACAGCAATTAATACATGCAACATCTGTACACCCACAGAATGCACACGTACGAAGAACATTAGTGTTGAAAGCCACGTCGATGACACTTTTAAAATTATTGCACAGGTTCACCACAATGGTAACAAGGCTTCTGCTATACGTAACGAAACATCGGTCTATAGATCTCCTCAGACAGTTGATTGTAGATCACAGAATGCATCTTCAGAAGGAATATTCTGTCATGTAATTTTGGCTACGGCATGTTGGATCGTAGTTTCATGTAGTCTGTAATCCTCTTTGCGTAAATTTCATATTGTCTGAAAAATGAACATCGAGGGGTTGAACATATTTCCTAGTTTTTGGTGGAATGATTTTTAAATGAACTGGTTTTCCCCCGGAGGCCTCCTGAAGTATTCGTTGATCCTTGTGTCCAGACCAGGAATCACAAAGTACGAGTGACTTGTCAGACAGATGTATATTCAAAACTGACCCAAAAAGGTCGAACCATTTTGTCGTCTCACTACGTACACAGACAAACAAGGCATGTGACACAAGTACCTGCACACTCTCGACTGGCGTAGCAGCCGGCGAGTGACGGGTAACTCAACAGAGCCATCTAGTGAGCAACTGCGGAGTTTTACAGAAAAACGAATATCACCATTGAATTCGGAGATACGTAAATGACTTATAACCGAAGTTTGGTGCGGGTTTGTTTGTTCGAACTCGTGGCTCTTCCTTGTTAGTGCTCAATGAATTACGACCACCCTTATGCAAAGTGAGTAACATCCGACACTGGCGTAATGACGAGGAAAAGGGTGGGGCCTGTAAACTAAACTACAGCCCCCGTGTGAAGACAAAGCCTTTTTGCCGGTGGTGGCATTCGAATCCATATCTCCTGTCTCCGATGCCAATTAATCTCCCATCTGAACTACACCGTCTTGGGCTTTTCGTTGCAATTTGTCGTTTTAACTCTTGAGTCACTTCACTGTTACGTCACATACACGGTCGAATCCAGGTTTTGAACAGTCGAATAACACAGGCCGTAAATTGCACAGCTTGAGTTACAGCAGCAAAAGACTGGTCCTTACACCATTGTTGTCTTTAGAGAACAAGTGAAGGACATCGGAGATGAAACCTGAATTATTGCAAAAGGGTCGCGAATTACGTTTTCATTTGCTCCATGCAGGTGGAAAGGTGCGAATTTTGATCAACGACCCAAGGGAATAGATCCATCTTGCATGATCAAGATTCTCCAGGGTGGTGAAGAAAGTATAACGACGTGGACTCTGTTTTCATTGGAGATATTTGGCACTTGGTTCCATGTTGAATGCCGAAGGGGATTTGAACATCTTTCGCTGTTCATTAAACCATGGTCATGCTCTATTTCCGAGATGATAGACTTCTGGGAAGACATGGCCCCCATGCTATAATGCTGTCTCTGAGGGGTTTCAGGAGTACGATGGCCCTGCTTTATGACTACCTCAGTCCCATAGAGTATTTGTGGAATGAAGTCAGACGAGAAATCAGAAGGCGGGATCCACTGCCATTCAATCGGCGTGAATTCGGAGATCCCGTTTGACATGCATGGGCTAATACTCACGAGACATTACCAAGAGTTAGTCCAAACAATTCCGTGGCAAATTTTGGCTGTTCTAAAAGCCAAAGTTGGTCAAACACATGTTTTAGGTAGGATATTCCTAATACACTGGCGATTAGATGTATGTTCTTATAACCAAAACAATCTGTATAAATTCAGACAACAATAAATAACTGCATTTTAGGAAACATAACACATTTCATATTCTGTTAATTCATTCTTACCTCAGGTATTTGATAGTGTTCAAGAAAATTATCTACTCTCATTTCCGTTCTCCATTTCATGTGCTGTAAAGCGAAAAAAGTTTCGTCAGGGATTTTTCCAAGAGTTTAACAAATTGACAGTCAGATTAAATAAAGTTATAAGCATGAATCTTTAAACATCAATTGATATTCAAGGGAGGACAAAAAAGTTACGCTTGTTGGTTTGTATCATTACACAGTGAGTTATCTTTGCATTAGGAACACCTACATATTAGCGTGTTGGTCCACCTTTCTTTGCAATCACGGCTCGCTGGCTTGCAGACGCCTAGGAACAGATTCTACAAGGTGCCTAACATTCTCCATGCGTAACATGACCCATGTCCGCTGCAGCAGCTCCGTCAGTTCACACTCATTCCGTGGATGTGGATCAGCAGACGCCTAGGAACAGATTCTACAAGGTGCCCAACATTCTCCATGCGTAACATGACCCATGTCCGCTGCAGCAGCTCCGTCAGTTCACACTCATTCCGTGGAGGTGGATCAGCAGACGCCTAGGAACAGATTCTACAAGGTGTCGAACATTCTCCATGCGTAACATGACCCATGTCCTCAGCAGCAGCTCCGTCAGTTCACACTCATTCCGTGGAGTTGGATCAGCAGACGACTAGGAACAGATTCTACAAGGTGTCGAACATTCTCCATGCGTAACATGACCCATGTCCGCTGCAGCAGCTCCGTCAGTTCACACTCATTCCGTGGAGGTGGATCAGCAGACGCCTAGGAACAGATTCTACAAGGTGTCGAACATTCTCCATGCGTAACATGACCCATGTCCGCTGCAGCAGCTCCGTCAGTTCACACTCATTCCGTGGAAGTGGATCAGCAGACGCCTAGGAACAGATTCTACAAGGTGTCGAACATTCTCCATGCGTAACATGACCCATGTCCTCTGCAGCAGCTCCGTCAGTTCACACTCATTCCATGGAGGTGGATCAGCAGACGCCTAGGAACAGATTCTACAAGGTGTCCAACATTCTCCATGCGTAACATGACCCATGTCCGCTGCAGCAGCTCCGTCAGTCCACACTCATTCCGTGGAAGTAGATCAGCAGACGCCTAGGAACAGATTCTACAAGGTGTCGAACATTCTCCATGCGTAACATGACCCATGTCCGCTGCAGCAGCTCCGTCAGTTCACACTCATTCCGTGGAAGTAGATCAGCAGACACCTAGGAACAGATTCTACAAGGTGTCGAACATTCTCCATGCGTAACATGACCCATGTCCGCTGCAGCAGCTCCGTCAGTTCACACTCATTCCGTGGAAGTGGATCAGCAGACGCCTAGGAACAGATTCTACAAGGTGTCGAACATTCTCCATGCGTAACATGACCCATGTCCGCTGCAGCAGCTCCGTCAGTTCACACTCATTCCGTGGAAGTGGATCAGCAGACGCCTAGGAACAGATTCTACAAGGTGTCGAACATTCTCCATGCGTAACATGACCCATGTCCTCTGCAGAAGCTCCGTCAGTTCACACTCATTCCGTGGAGGTGGATCAGCAGACGCCTAGGAACAGATTCTACAAGGTGTCCAACATTCTCCATGCGTAACATGACCCATGTCCGCTGCACAGCTCCGTCAGTTCACACTCATTCCGTGGAGGTGGATCAGCAGACGCCTAGGAACAGATTCTACAAGGTGTCGAACATTCTCCATGCGTAACATGACCCATGTCCTCAGCAGCAGCTCCGTCAGTTCACACTCATTCCGTGGAGTTGGATCAGCAGACGACTAGGAACAGATTCTACAAGGTGTCGAACATTCTCCATGCGTAACATGACCCATGTCCGCTGCAGCAGCTCCGTCAGTTCACACTCATTCCGTGGAAGTGGATCAGCAGACGCCTAGGAACAGATTCTACAAGGTGTCGAACATTTTCCATGCGTAACATGACCCATGTCCTCTGCAGCAGCTCCGTCAGTTCACACTCATTCCGTGGAGTTGGATCAGCAGACGACTAGGAACAGATTCTACAAGGTGTCGAACATTCTCCATGCGTAACATGACCCATGTCCGCTGCAGCAGCTCCGTCAGTCCACACTCATTCCGTGGAAGTAGATCAGCAGACGCCTAGGAACAGATTCTACAAGGTGTCGAACATTCTCCATGCGTAACATGACCCATGTCCGCTGCAGCAGCTCCGTCAGTTCACACTCATTCCGTGGAAGTAGATCAGCAGACACCTAGGAACAGATTCTACAAGGTGTCGAACATTCTCCATGCGTAACATGACCCATGTCCGCTGCAGCAGCTCCGTCAGTTCACACTCATTCCGTGGAAGTGGATCAGCAGACGCCTAGGAACAGATTCTACAAGGTGTCGAACATTCTCCATGCGTAACATGACCCATGTCCGCTGCAGCAGCTCCGTCAGTTCACACTCATTCCGTGGAAGTGGATCAGCAGACGCCTAGGAACAGATTCTACAAGGTGTCGAACATTCTCCATGCGTAACATGACCCATGTCCTCTGCAGCAGCTCCGTCAGTTCACACTCATTCCGTGGAGGTGGATCAGCAGACGCCTAGGAACAGATTCTACAAGGTGTCCAACATTCTCCATGCGTAACATGACCCATGTCCGCTGCACAGCTCCGTCAGTTCACACTCATTCCGTGGATGAGGATCAACAGTTCTCACGCCCCATTCTAGCATATGCCACAAATGTTGAATTGGGTTACAGTCTGGAGTTTGGGGGCCAAGGCAATGTGGCGAATTCGTTGTCGTGTTCCTCGAACTACTCAATAGTTATACGAGCCTGATGACACGATGCGTGTTCCTGTTGAATGATGGCACTGTGGTCCAGGTAAGCCTCCAGCACATATGAACGGAGATGGTCGGATGACAGTTCCCTGTAGCGTACACCATTCAGAGTTTGGGGGATGATAACCAACGGACCAAGGGCTTTCTAGGAAATAGCTCCCTAGACTAGAACGCCACCTCCACCTGCTTATGTGAAACCAAATAGAGGATAGGGATTCATGCTCTTAACGCTGTAAGCGAACACCGCCATGGTACAGCAGGAAACGAGACTCATCACTCCAGACGACCTTCTTCCATCTGTCGTAGGTCCATTGCCGAAGTTCCCCACGCGATATTTGTTTGACAGGACTGGGCGTTATCATGGGTACCCTCCTTGGTCTCGGGCTTTGGAACCCCATACGAAGAAGATACTGTGCATAGTGCATGCAGAAATATGCGTACTGAATCGCTGTTGTACTGATGGGTGAGCTTAGTGACTGTTGCACGTCGTTCCTGAAATACCAGTCGTGACACATGACGCTGACCTCGAGGATCAACCGCGCGTGGCTAACCAATGTGAGCCCTTCTGCTGGATGTCTGTGCATGGTTAATCCAGTCCTGGTACACCCTTGATACAGTAGTACGGGAGCAGCCAATAAGTGTGGCTGACCAATGTGAGCCCTTCTGCTGGATGTCTGCGCATGGCTAATCCATTCCTGGAACACACTTGACACAGTAGTACGGGAGCAGCCAACAAGTGTGGCTGTTTTCGAAATACTGGCACCTGCCCTCCTGGCCCCAACTATCTGGCTGCGGTCAAATTGCCTTAAGTCGCCTTGTTTGCCCATTACTGGCAAACGTTTACTGATTTCGTGCAGAGGATAGGTATGCATAACATATAGTAGCCGCACGCGGCGTTGATATCACGTGGTGCTTCGTTATCTCTCCGTGAATAAATTAGGAAGACGTGGATATAATGCAAATAGACGATGACAACGCTCTGTCCACTCTTTTATAAACAACGCATGGCAACTGAAAAATTGTTCATCCGACACCGCTGGGATCGAACCACAGAACTCTCGATTAACTAGTCAAGTGCGTTCGCTTTACGTCACAGTGCCAACAATTCACAGCGCCATGGGAGGTTTATCAGTCAGCATCTGACTACACAAATCCACATTGATGGGCACAGCAACTGATGTGTCGCCACCTGGTGGCATTCAACAGTGCAAGCTACGAAATTACCGCTGATAAATCCAAAGGGCGAAAGAAATGGTGAATAAATTAGAAAGACGTGGAGATAATGCAAATAGACGATGCTAACGCTCTGTCTACGTTATTTAAACAACGCATGGCAACTGAAAATTGTTCATCCGACACCGCTGGGATAGCTCTGTGCCCATCAGTGTGGATTTGTGTAGTCAGATGCGGACTGATAAACCTCGCATTACCCTGTGAATTGTTGGCACTGTGGCGTAAGGCGAACGCACTCGGCTAGTTATCCAGAGTTCTGGGGTTCGATCCCAGCAGTGTCGGATGAACAATTTTTCAGTTGCCATGCGTTGTATAACGTACAAGTCTGCCCGCGCCGGGCATCGAAACGGGTCCCCTCAATCCGGAGTAAGTCACTCTCCCAACTGAGCTACGCGGACATGTGCTCTCATTGCTACCTGCCTTTATCTCATGTGCATCTTGCGGGACAGGCACGTCACATCACGTCACAAAGTCTATGACTTATTTGAAAATTTTGAATTTATAGGAAAAACATTTCGCATCGGAAACACTATCCAACAAAGAAGAAATTTTTCAAATCGGACTCCTAGGAGTAGATATATTGACAAAAATAAGACATACACCTAGGCCGCCTGGCATAGAAACCATGCATTATTTCAAGGAGAAAATGTTCCTAAAAGGTTTATCGACATCAGTAGTATCGGTCTACAAACGACTTTTTTTTTCAATTGAGATTTTAGAAGCTCATATTTTGTTGTAAATACATCAGAAGCGGAAATTAAGGCTTACGCCACCTGGTGGCCAAACCATTTTTTACAAAAATTAGAAATTATGTGCAAAGGATTTCCCATCAAGAGCAGAAAGAATTTTTTTGAAGTCGGAGATTTAGAAGCAGATATACAGGGGGAACGCAATTTACCTCTACGCCCCTAGCGGAAAGTCTGTGAATTACTTGAAAATTTTGAAATCATATGAAAAACATGTTACACTGTAAACACTATCCGACAAAGAAAGAATTTTTCAAATCGGACTCCTAGAAGTACAGATAATGACAAAAATAAGATATACATCTACACCCCTGGCGGAGAAACTATGGAATATTTTAGGAAGAAAATATTCCGAAAACGTTCATTGATGTGAGTGGCATCAGCCCACGAAAGAATTTTTCAATCGATGATTTAGAAGCTCAGATTTTATGGCAAATACATCAGAAGCAAAAATTAACCCTTACGCCCCCTGGTGGCCAAAGTATTCTTTAACAAAAATTTGAAATTATATGCAAAAGATTTTCCATGAGAAGGTGTATGCGCTGAAGAATTTTTTTTTCAAATCGGAGTTTTAGAAGAGTTATCGGGAAAAATGTAACTTACTTTTACTCCCCCTAGCGGAAAATCTAACTATATCTAAAATACTATTCGACAAAAATGGAATCGAAAAATAAAAGAATTTTATCAATCGGATGTTTAGAAGCAAATATGTGAAATAAAACGTGTTTTTGAATTGGACATCATCTGCGTTTACGCCCTTCAGCGGCGAAATTATACATCGTAAAAAAAAAAAAACGAAATGAAGGATCATCATTTGCATTTTTCAAGCTTCCCAATGCAAAAAGAATTTTTCAAATCGGACTAATAGTTGTAGAGATATAGTGGGTACAGACGGACGGACAAACCGGTAACATAAGCACGATCTTTTTCTACGAAAGACGTGCTAAAAATGAAATGAAGGAACATCACTTGCATATTTCAAGCTTCCCAATGCAAAAAGAATTTTTCAAATCGGACTAATAGTTGCAGAGATATCTTGTCTACAGGCGGACGGATGGACAAACCGATGACATAAGCAAGATCTTTTTTTACAAAACTAAAAATGCATATGTTTATTATGAATATCGATTATTTTAGAGTGGTTTTGAATCCTGAATCTTAATTTTCCGGAAAAGAAATGATGCACTTAACATGATATCTAAGTAACACAGAATTCCAAAGTAGGTACCGAATACGCCTACATTTTTCAACATTCCTTAATTTCATTGATACGAGGGAGATTCAAAAAGTAAAGGCAACACACCCTTTAATGCCAGTATCTGTGAGCAAACGAACATAACGGTTATCTCACTTCTCCACATAGCCTCTCTGCAGGTGGATGCACCACTTCTTGCATCGTTCCACTAGCTTGTTTATTCCTTTGGAGAAGAAGCTGCACCGATTCCTTAACCTCATTATCAGAGGTGAACCGACGACTGCGTAGAGCCTTTTGAAGTGGACCGAACACGTGATAATCGCATGGCGCTAGATCAAGGCTGTGAGAGGGATGTAGAAGACCTTCAAACCGGAGTTCTTGCATTGCCTCCACCGTTGCGGCAGCTAGATGAGGACATGATTTGTCACGGTGCATCAAGCGAGCTTTTGACCACATGCCTCTTCTTTTGCTGCGAAATGCAGGTTTCAGTTTCTTTTTCAACATAGCACAGTACGTTGTATGGCGAAGTAAATATCTCCATCACTTTTATGCCGGGGGGATTCGTACCCCCAACTCTCGGCTCCGATGCTCCGAGTGCTATCCACTGTACCACACTGGCACGTGCTCTCAGCTTTTATCTCATATGCATCCTGCGGGGTAGGCACGTTACATCTCCCCCCGGCCCGAAAGAGGGCCGGGACCATGTGTCGCTATAGACAGTCATCCTATGAAGAACATGCATTTGAGAAATCCCAGATAATTTGATGTGTGGAACGTAACATCCCACTGATTCATTTTTTGGAAGCACCGAAGAAGGGATTCTCATTTTTCCTGACTCGCGGTGTGGGAAGAAGATCACACTATTGCGAGAAACCTATCAGTCAGGTCATCCTGGAAGTTCGGGCGCCAATACAATGAAATTAATTTCTCCATCATTTTTATGCCAGGGCGAGATTCCAATCCACAACTCTCGGCTCAGGAGCTCAGAGTGCTATCTACTATACTACACTGGCACGTGCTCTCACTGCAATCTGCCTTTATCTTATGTGTGCGGGGCAGTCACATCACAGTTGCACTGGTCACGTTTTGTACGTGTTCCTGAAAATATACCAGAATAAGACACTTCATGTCCCGAAAGAAGGTTAGCATGATTTTCTTGGTAGAAAGTTGTCACCCGAATTTCTTCTTTACTGGAGAAGACGGGTGTTTCCACTGCGTGCTTTGTCTCTTGCTTTCCGGTTCACAATCATGAACCCATGTCTTGTCGCCGGTGACAATCCCCTCCTGCCGCCCCGGTGGCGCAGTGGTCTAAGTGATGGCCTCTGATAATTCGTCCGAACGGGGTCTGGGTTCGAATCCCGATGAGGCATGGATGTCGTGTTTGTCTTACGGCACTGGCTCTCTCTCTCCCTTCCCTGGAACCAGTGACCCTAAACTAGGGACGGGCGACTGTTTATAGCCCATTGAGTTGCTTACAGTGGTCGTTAAACCTCGAAAATAAAAAATATATATATATAATCCTCTCCAAAACACTTGGATCTTCATAACGTTTCAGGAATTGGGTCGCAACCTCCACGCGCTATTTCTTGAGCAGACCAGCAAGCCGTTTGGTTATCCATCTTGAGCAGACCAGCAAGCCGTTTGGATATCCATTCTTGAGCAGACCAGGAAGCCGTTTGGATATCCATTCTTGAGCAGACCAGCAAGCCGTTTGGATATCCATCTTGAGCAGACCAGCAAGCCGTTTGAATATCCATTCTTGAGCAGACCAGCAAGCCGTTTGGATATCCATTCTTAAGCAGACCAGCAAGCCGTTTGGATATCCATCTTGAGCAGACCAGCAAGCCGTTTGAATATCCATTCTTGAGCAGACCAGCAAGCCGTTTGGATATCCATTCTTAAGCAGACCAGCAAGCCGTTTGGATATCCATCTTGAGCAGACCAGCAAGCCGTTTGGATATCCATTCTTGAGCAGACCAGGAAGCCGTTTGGATATCCATTCTTGAGCAGACCAGCAAGCCGTTTGGATATCCATCTTGAGCAGACCAGCAAGCCGTTTGAATATCCATTCTTGAGCAGACCAGCAAGCCGTTTGGATATCCATTCTTAAGCAGACCAGCAAGCCGTTTGGATATCCATCTTGAGCAGACCAGCAAGCCGTTTGAATATCCATTCTTGAGCAGACCAGCAAGCCGTTTGGATATCCATTCTTAAGCAGACCAGCAAGCCGTTTGGATATCCATCTTGAGCAGACCAGCAAGCCGTTTGGATATCCATTCTTGAGCAGACCAGGAAGCCGTTTGGATATCCATTCTTGAGCAGACCAGCGAGCCGTTTGGATATCCATCTTGAGCAGACCAGCAAGCCGTTTGAATATCCATTCTTGAGCAGACCAGCAAGCCGTTTGGATATCCATTCTTAAGCAGACCAGCAAGCCGTTTGGGTATCCATCTTGAGCAGACCAGCAAGCCGTTTGAATATCCATTCTTGAGCAGACCAGCAAGCCGTTTGGATATCCATTCTTAAGCAGACCAGCAAGCCGTTTGGATATCCATTCTTAAGCAGACCAGCAAGCCGTTTGGATATCCATCTTGAGCAGACCAGCAAGCCGTTTGGATATCCATTCTTGAGCAGACCAGGAAGCCGTTTGGATATCCATTCTTGAGCAGACCAGCAAGCCGTTTGGATATCCATCTTGAGCAGACCAGCAAGCCGTTTGAATATCCATTCTTGAGCAGACCAGCAAGCCGTTTGGATATCCATTCTTAAGCAGACCAGCAAGCCGTTTGGATATCCATCTTGAGCAAACTTTACGGTACCCAAAGTCATCATGCGTTATGGCATGTGCGGATCCATTGCGGATATCCAAATGTGTAGGAACAGCGGGAAACGTAATCCGTCGGTATTCTCAAATCGTGCCATTCGCCTTGTCGATCTGGGCTTGTGTGGGCGATTCTGATGAGTAACCAAGTCGACCTTCGCCGGTTAAACTTGTTTTTCCAGCTTTAAACCTTTCTACCCATTGGTAAACTTTTCGTTTAGTCATGCTGCTTTTTACTTTTGTACTGAGCGAACATCCTTCGGTGAAATACAGCAGTTTTCACTCCCTCTTCCCAAAGAAATATCACAATAGCGCGTTGTTCAACAATGGTATAATCCCGCACAGCAGCGATCATGTTTATTTGACGTTGGCTTCAACCAAACGAACGACCCATAAGCGATAAAATATCTTAGTAGAACCACAAAAGTTTGTTTCAGGTCCACGTTGATAACTCACGCCGAAAGTTCATAGTAACAATTATAAATACACTAATAGATTAAGTACTATTACGTACCTCTAATCCTCAGTGAAATAATTCACATTGTTGGTGTGTCATTTTTCTTACTTGTGGATTCATTGACGATTCTCAATACATGTCGTGATATTTCCATGATAATTCCTAGGTAGATGAGACTTTTTTGGTTTTAAATTTCTTTTATGTACACTGTTGCACACACACTATTGCACTATGGTTGCAGCTCTTTTAATGTTAAAATCGTTAAAAGAGCTGCAACAAGTAAAGACACAAGTAAAGAAACCCCATAGGGAGTCTGGCGCACATGGACGGTTTGCAACATATGATCAGGACAAGTGTTCTGATGATGGCCTCTTAGAGGTTGAAAAGCTTCAACTGGAGTTTGGTAGAGTGATAGTGATCTCAGGCATGCCGTGATTTTAAACTTCTTAACGGATTTTAATAGTGAAATATTTTAAACTAGTGGTGCAAGTAAACATCGATGGAATGTGAATTTTCGTTGATGAATTTTTAAACTTTAAATTAAACTACTGGTGCAATAAGTACAGGGCACATCGATGGAATGAGTATTTTATCGACATGTATATAGTGATTTTAACATTAAAAGAGCTGCAACCATAGTGCAATAGTGTACACAAAAGAAATTTAAAACCAAAAAAGTCTCATCTACCTAGGAATTATCATGGAAATATCGCGACATGTATTGAGAATCGTCAATGAATCCACAAGTAAGAAAAATGACACACCAACAATGTGAATTATTTCACTGAGGATTAGAGGTACGTAATAGCACTTAATCTATTAGTGTATTTATAATTGTTACTACCCATAAGCCATTGCGAACGTGTTGTACTATGTCAGTCCCTATCCGCTGCGGTTACCGCGTAATTTTCAAATTGCATTTGTTTTTGATTTACCTTAGTATAACACTGGTCTGCATTTCGAAATCAATTTTCTGATTAATTAATACACACAATTGACGTGGATTAGGAACATCAAACAGAATCCGTGACTCACTTATAAAACGTTGAAAGAAAATACTCACTTAAAATCCTATACTCACTTAGAAAAAAAGAAAGAAGAAATTACTCACTTCGAAAATACTCGTGAATCACTCACTTAGAATCGGTGATTACAAACACATTCCGTGACTCACTTATAAAACGTGGAAAGAGCGATGACTTCTGTTTGATGTTCCTAATCCACGTCAATTGTCTGTATTAATTATTCATTCGCATTCCAGTTATTAGGTTTTTTTGTTTTTGACTGGAGGTTTAACGACCACCGTGAGCAACTCAATGGGCTATAAGCAGTCGCCCGTCCCTAATTTAGGGACACTGGTTCCAGGGAAGGGAAAGAGCCAGTGCCGTAAGACAAACACAACATCCATGCCTGACCAGGATACGAACCCGGACCCCTTACGGACGAATGATCAGAGGCCAGCGCCTTAGACCACTGCGCCACCGGGGAGGCCCAGTTATTAGTTCAGTCATCTTTGGTGAATCCCCAGCATCGTGCGGGGTCCAAGAAGCAACTGCCATGTGGTTTGGCAGTTAGTCGTATGCGAGTCTGGAGAATTCAAGGCCGCTGTGGTGCAGTGGTAGCATGTCCGGCACGTAACTGGGTGACTTGGTTCGATTCCCGGTGGCGGCCGATGATAATTTTTCCGTGACTCACTTATTAACGTGGAAAGAGCGAGGATTTCTGTTTGATGTTACTAGTCCACGTCAATTGTGTGTATTAATTATTCATTTGCCTCCTAGTTATTTATTCAGTCGCTGCTTTCCATCTTTGGTGAATCCCCAGCATTGTGCGGGGATCCAAGAAGCAACCTGCCATTTGGTCTTTCAGTTAATCTCATGTGAGTCTGAAGAATTCGAGGCCGCTGTGGTGCAGTGGTAGCATGTCCGGCACGTAACTGGGAGACCCTGGGTTCGATTCCCGGTGGCGGCCGATGATAATTTTTCCGTGACTCACTTATTAACGTGGAAAGAGCGAGGATTTCTGTTTGATGTTACTAGTCCACGTCAATTGTGTGTATTAATTATTCATTTGCCTCCTAGTTATTTATTCAGTCGCTGCTTTCCATCTTTGGTGAATCCCCAGCATTGTGCGGGGATCCAAGAAGCAACCTGCCATTTGGTCTTTCAGTTAATCTCATGTGAGTCTGAAGAATTCGAGGCCGCTGTGGTGCAGTGGTAGCATGTCCGGCACGTAACTGGGAGACCCTGGGTTCGATTCCCGGTGGCGGCCGATGATAATTTTTTCCGTGACTCACTTTTGAAACGGGGAAAGAGCGATGATTTCTGTTCAATTTTCTGACGTTTTTGAAGTATTTTGTTCACACTGATTTGAAAAACGTAAATCATTTTTTTTTTGCATCACGTCAGAATTTTTCAGAAACTGGCATAGAAGATATTTGCATTTTATTGCAAACAAAGAAGCTTAAAATAAAATTATGTTATAGTGTGCATACCATACAGAAATTTAGCATCATAAAAATGCCTTTTTGGTAAATATTTGTTAAATAATATGGATTTCCACATATACAACGGCCGTTCCATTAAAAACCGAGAGTAAAATCTACAAAATGAAGAAATATAGGTACAGCAAAATATCTGTTATTCTTTCTCAAAGTATCTTTCCTCGGATGATACGCAACGGGTCCCATCGTTCAGTGCACTTTTCAAAGCATAGCATTTTGTGGAAGCTGCTTTAGCGATCCCTGTACAGCTTGAATAACGTCAGCATCTCTGTTGAATGGTGCGCCGCGGAACTTCTCCTTCATTTTTGGAAACAACCAGAAATCGCACGGGGCGAGATCAGGACTGTAGGCAGGCTGTGGCATGATTTCAATACTGCATTTCGTAAGAAACTGTTGAACACAGGCAGCCACACGTGGGCGGGCGTTATCATGTTGTAGGGTCCACTTGCCCACCAGTTTCGATCACTTAACCGATATGTGTCGTCGCAGACGCTTCAAGGCTGAAATCTAATACTCGGCATTGGCAGTAACTTGTGGAGGAACGGCATGCCGGTAGTTTGCACCTATATATGATGAAAGAAATTTATCATCACTTTCCCAGCTGATTTGGTTTGGCGGACTTTTTGCGGAGGAGGCGAGCCTGCGTGTTTCCAGACACTCGTTGAGCGCTTCGCGCGGGGGTCGAACTAGTGGACCCATGTTTCATCGGCAGTTATTACCGTATTTAGAAAATTTTGATCCTTCGCAATCATTTGTTTCCACTCATGACACACCTGAACTCTGGCTAACAATCGTTCTCTCGTCCGGTATACGCATCTGGAACACACACGATTGTCGCATTGAATGCGGAATACCAACGTTTTTAAAATATTAGTTGACGCCGCTATGCCTACACGCGTCACTAGTCGATCTTCTTGCAGGACTGCCCAAACAGTGTTAACAATACCCTCCGTAACAGCACTTACGAGGACTAGGAGCGAGTTCTACCGACAAACGGCCTTTTTTGAAATCATGGTGCCATCTAAAAATCGTTTTTTTTTTCATTGAATCAACTGTTTCTGGAGAACATTTTACCCAAACGATAGCAAAATTTTATCGTACAACGCATTTCACTTCTTAACTCTGATTCACTCACCTCCATAGCTGTATGGCGAAATGCAGACGTACCTTAAAACAAATGCGCAATAACCAAACCAGAGTCGCCAACCACGGCTAATAACTGTTGCCATAGATACTTCCTTAATCAGTTAGTCGTCTGAGTGGATATTTCCCCCTTTGGTACTGTTGCCAACTCAAAAAATAATACTCTCAGTTAGAACGGCATTTGCATATTCATTATGAGAGATGAAATTTTCATTTCTTTCATTACCTTGCACAGTTATTTTTGTCAGAGGAGACCTTTGTCTTCACCATCCAACAGTAATCCGCTGTCATATTTACAGAACAATATTGACAAGAGTGGAAGACATCATGATCAGAGTTAAATCCCTGAAATGGCAATGGGCTGGGCATACTGCCAGAAGGACAGACCATCGATGGACAGCCGAAATTTTAGATTGGATTCCAAGGGACAGGAAAAGACCCAGAAGAAGACCACATGGGAGATGGGTGGATGAAATTCGAAAGTATGCGGGAGTGACATGGAGGAGACTGGCACAAGACAGACCGTTGTGGAGGAAACTTGGGGAGACCTTCGTCCACCAGTGGATTGATAATGGTTGACGATGATGATGATGATTATTTCTGATATCTCTTTTCAATTTCTTTAGTGTCTCGATGGAATCTTTCTTCTCGCTCTTTCCTTACATCATCTAAATATTCTGGGAAGCAGTCAATGTCCAAATTAAAAAAAAATAGTGTTCAAATTTATGTTGCAACCAAGTTTTTCTAAGTTTTCCCACATGTCTTCAACAATAGTTTTGTAATTTGGATCTGTTTTGTTTCCCAAATAGTTTTCAATTACAATTTTTAAGCTTATCTACGTTTATTTCTCATGTGCATTCAATGTTTCTCAAATTGTCTACCCATCATCAGTTTTTGAATTTGAGGCCCAACAAAAGTGCTCCCTTTAATCTTTTCATATACACTATATTGACAAAAGTCTTCGGACACCCCTTCAAAAGAAAATGAACGGATATGCTGCGTTGTTAAGATGCACGGTACAACTGCAAACGGTATAACAACAAGCGTGCACCTGACCGCGATCATATCGCACTGTCAGGTTGAGTGAAAATATCGCGGCGGGAGAGAACTGACTTTTGAGAAAGGATAGATTGTTGGGTTTTATATTAGTGTGTTGTCCATAAGAGAAACCGAGAGCCGTTTAAACATACCCAAGTCAACTGTTTTGGATGTACTGAATAAGTGGAAGACACATGACGTGCCTGAAGCAGCAGACCAAAGGAAATCAGTGAGGAGGACGTCGAAGCCTCAGGAGAGTCGTTACAGCTAATCGACGGAGTACTACTGTACAAGAGCTCAGTGTACAGGTGAGTAAAAGTGCTGGAACCTCGGTATGTAACTTCATTTCTATTGGTTACCGTGGTTGTGCGGCTTCTCATAAGCCTTTCATCTCCACTCGGAATGCTACACATCAGAAGCAGAAATTAACACTTACGACCCCTGGTGGCCAAACCATTCTTTACGAAACATTAGAAATTATGTGAAAAATATTTTCCATCAGTTCTTGTATGCGATACAGGAAGAATTTTTCAAATCGGAGTTTTAGGAGCAGAAATACGCAGAAAACGCAATTTACCTACAGTATATGCCCCCTAGCGGAAACTCTTTGATTTACTTCTAGATTTTGAATGTATAGAAAAAACATTTCGCATCGGAAACACTATCCAACAAAGAAGGAATTTTTCAAATCGGACTCTTAGAAGTAGAGATATTGACAAAAATAAGATATACATCTACGCCCCGTGGCGGAGAAACTGTGGAACATTTTAGGAAGAAAATATTCCAAAAAGGTTTATCGATGTGAGTGGCATCAGTCCACGAAAGAATTTTTTCAATCGATATTTTAGGAGCTCAGATTTTATGGCAAATACATCAGAAGCAAAAATTAACACTTACACCCCCTGGTGGCCAAAGTATCCTTGACCAAAAATTAGAAATTATATGCAAAAGATTTTCCATCAGGAGATGTATCCGCTGAAATTTTTTTTTCAAATCGGAGTTTTATAAGAAGAGTTATCGGGAAAAATGTAACTTACTTTTACTCCCCCTAGCGGAAAATCTATGCGTAATTTGAAAACGTAACTATAACTAAAATACTCTTCGACATAAATAGAATCGAAAGATAAAAGAATTTTTTTCAATCGGATGTTTAGAAGCAAATATGTGGAGTAAAACGTATTTTCGAATTCGATATCATCTGCATTTACGCCCTCTAGCGGCAAAATTGTACATCGTAACAAAAAAAACGAAATAAAGGATCATCATTCGCATATTTCAAGCTTCCCAATGCAAAAAGAATTTTTCAAATCGGACTAATAGTTGCAGAGATATCGTGAGGACGGACGGACAAACCGATAACATAAGCACGATCTTTTTTTACAAAAGACGAGCTAAAAATAACATTGAAAACTTTTTATAACATTTTATTCCTCAAATAAAAAACGTTGTTTGTGAACAACATTGGGATACAAAAGTTCAAAGTTCTGATAATTTGACTTCCTCTTCCTTACTAATTTTTTTCCTTCATGAACATGAAACCACATTGTTCTTTTCAAAAGGAAATTCTGTTTGATCTCCCATCTCTGAATATTCTCTGAATATAGGAAAATGTTCAATAGAATATTTTTCACTTCACATGGAAATCGACGAAGCAGTTTCCTTTTCTTTTTTTTTTTTTTTGTGAAACACAAAATCATATCATATTTTTGGCACAAAATCCTGTCTTGCGGGATTTTTTTTTTTTTTGGTTGGAGGTTTAACGACCACAGTGAGCAACTCAATGTGATATAAGCAGTCGCCCGTCCCTAATTTAGGGTCACTGTTTCCAGGGAAGGGAGAGAGCCAGTGCCGTAAGACAAACACAATATCCTTGCGGGATTCGAACCCGGACCCCTTTCGGACGAATGATCGGAGGCCATTGCTTAGACCACAGCTCCACCGGGGCGGTCTTGCGGTTTTTACAGTGTTGTTTTGGATAGTTGTCTACCAGCTGCAATGGGTTTAGTAAGAATTTGTTGTGTTAGAAGGACGACAAAAATTCAAAGAATATATGTTGTTTCTGAACAACAATGGCCGCCCAGGTGGCGCAGTGGTCTAAGGCGTTGGCCTCTGATCATTCGTCCGTAAGGGGTCCGGGTTCGAATCCCGGTCAGGCATGGATGTTGTGTTTGTCTTACGGCACTGGCTCTTTCCCCTTTCTGGAACCAGTGACCCTAAATTAGGGACGGGCGACTGCTTATAGCCCATTGAGTTGCTCACGGTGGTCGTTCAATCTCCAATCAAAAAAAAAAAAAAAAAAGAACAACAATGAGCTCGAAAGGACTTTTTTTTTGTAAGCTAAGAAGGAATTTTTCATTAATTCCAGACGATGAGTGGAGTGAACATCACACATTTCTCGAAGAACCCAACGGCCAGTAAGACCCATTTTTACGTTCAGGCGAAAACAGGAATTTGTTAGTGACGATAATCGAAGCCGCGTTTCTTCGCTCCGGAGTGTGTTGCTCAAACCCACTAAGCTACACCGACGGAGTGTATCCCTGCAGATTTGTTGTCTTGACACGTACTGTATTTCACCTCTATAGTACGTCATACTGAAAGGTTTATATAATGGTTTTAACGAAGTAGCTGAGCTGTGGAGCAACTGGACGCAGAAGTCAAGGTTAACTGGCCATGTGACTGAATAATTGCGCCATCTATTGCATACATTTGGAACTTATTGCCAAAACATTGTCTCCCTCATAAATGGATATTTACTAACTTCGTTGAAATAATAAGTACTGCTCATATTATAAAATGCTGACGTGATACAAAAAAATTGGAATGTATTTCTGAAATCAGCTGTAAAAATGGGCCTAGAAACACTATTTCAATTGTAAACATCAAAATCCATAAACCAGTGTAATTGAGCGTATAACGAAGTAAATTTCTCCGTCATTTCTGTCCACGCCAGGATTCGAACCCGGATCCCCTCATTCCGGAATAAGTCACTGTACCAATTGAGCTACGCGGACGTTTGTTCTGACTCCTATCTGCCTTTATGTCGTGTGCGTCCTTCGGGCAGGTACGTCACATCTCCTGGTACGTTACATCATCTCCCCCTTATTTTTTTTTTTTTCGAAGTGCTGGAGAAGGGATTCTCTTATTTTTTCCTATCTCGCGGTGTGGAAAGAACATCACACCAATGCGAGATTTTGAACGGTCGGGTCATCCGGATAGTTCGGGCGCCATTATAACGAAGTAAATTTCTCCGTCATTTCTGTCCACGCCAGGATTCGAACCCGGATCCCCTCATTCCGGAATAAGTCACTCTACCAATTGAGCTACGCGGACGTTTGTTCTGACTCCTATCTGCCTTTATGTCGTGTGCGTCCTTCGGGCAGGTACGTCACATCTCCTGGTACGTTACAAGCGAAGCGAGGCCGAAGGCCAAGTGGAGCTCTCTTTACGAGACTCGAGACAATTAGTTGTTTGGACATAGGTACGAGATGACACATCCCATCACCGTGATATTTTGCATGCGATTGAACATCTTCTATGGTCAGGTTTTGACACCTTCCGATTCCCGAAATTCCGTGTCACTGAAGAATAATCGTCCAAAAACATGCATTTTTAGGGGTTTTCCGGGTTTTGAGAAGGGGTCGTTTGTTACCTATCTCCTCCAAAGATCTTCAGCCAATTGCGGTAACACTTGCTACAGAGAAAGGGAAGGACATGGTCAGTGACATGGGGTTGGTATCATGGTGATTGGTCGTGTCGTATAAAAATAATGACTATTAAAAATTGACCAATTTTGATAATAATTGAAAAAGTCCGCTCTCTATACGAGACTCGGGACAATTAGTTGTTCGGGCATAGCTAGGACATGACACATCCGATCACCGTGATTTTGGGCATAAGATAAGACATTGTCCATGGTCAGGTTTTGACACCTTCCGATTCCCGAAATTCCGTGTTATTGAGGAATTTCAATTAAAACTGGATGGCCTTTTACTTGAACCTTTTCACGAAATTCGTCTCACTAACATTAATTAAAAAAAATCGTTTGAATTGAAAAACGAAGAAATCGAAAGACTCAGTCTGTTAGCTCAACACTTGCTTGATCTATAATAATAAAAAGAAGTTTGTGAATGTGTCTGTGTGTCTGTCTTCTGCGATACAAAATTAAAAACATGGTTCGCGATCCGAGTGTGTCTTTCCGCTTTGTGTACATGCAACCTGAAGGCGTGAAGGAAAGTAGTTCATGATAAATTTTAGGCATTTCATTTTTGGAATGTTTCGTACTTTTGTTCAGGAAGTCATACATTTTACGCGTTCGTTTTTTAGAATTTGTTATAATAGACGCCTTAATGAGCTTAGATTTTGCAATAGCTTCGCTCAAAATTTGCCAACTGTACCCGAGTTATCGGTTACCGTTAGCGGCTTGTCCTAATTTATCGCAAATTCAAAGTTCTTGTACCCGAAGTACCTGGATATTCATTTCTCCATTTCGAAAATGTATTTTTTTTTTTTTTGCATTTTAGAATTTCCTTTGTGTACAACGACTTGCGGTTGACGGGCCTAAGCATGGGCGCCGACAGGGGGTCGTTGGGGTCACTTGACCCCCTGTAGAATTATTTCCCCCTTTCTTTTATTTTATTATATTTTATTTTACACTGCCGGAAAATTGCAAAGGACACGGATGTCAATAGCAACGATAGCAACCATAAAATGGAAGGCAGGAAAATGTGGAAATTAGCATAAGTGCGGGATACAGTAAGACGTGTTGTGCGTATGCAAATTTTGGATTGCCGAACTTGTTCGTGACGTCATAGCGCTGATAAGAGATATAAAGGATTTGACGCGTATTGGCCGTTGTTGTTCAAACGCAAAGTTGAAAGGGAAAGAATCAATTGACGAACTTGCAATTTTCAGTATGTCTTCCCGACATCACCTAGATGATTTTGCGCGTGGCCGTATTATTGGCAAGATTGAAGAAGGGCGAAAAATAACAGATGTTGCCAGGGAGTTCGACGTCAGCCACAGTGTTGTTTCAAGGCTTTGGAAATCATTTCAAACAAATGGAGAGTGTAGCAAACGTCACGGGAGAGGTCGTGTTCGCAGTACGACACCTGCAGAAGATCGGTACATAGTGCTATCAACAAAAAGACACCGGCGTAGCACAGCTAGTGAGGTAGCAAATCAGTTTATGGCTGCTACTGGCAAGCGGATCACCCGAAAAACTGTCGCCAGACGTTTGCATGAAGGAGGACTATACTCCCGCCGTCCGGCTGTGTGCATCCCATTGTCCAGACGTCACCGTACCGCCCGTTTGCAATGGTGCCATCAACATCGCAATTGGACTGATAACGACTGGTCTGCTGTCCTCTTCTCAGATGAGAGTAGATTATCGTCTGATTGTCGACGACAACTGATCTGGCGTGATAGTGGTACTGCATATTGTCCAGCAAACATACAGGAAAGGGACCTATATCCGACATGCAGTGTCATGGTATGGGCTGGCATCATGTTCAATGGCCGTACGTCCCTCTATGTGTTTCCAACTGGGACTATGACAGTCCAACGATACATTAATGATGTTCTGCTACCTCATGTTCGCATGTTCCGTGGTGATATCGGTGATAGATTCATTTTCATGGACGACAACGCAACATGTCATCGAACAGTCGCTGTCCAGGAGTGTCTTGAGAGCAAGGATATTCAACGCCTCGTATGGCCAGCACGTTCTCCAGATCTGAATCCCATTGAAAATGTGTGGGATGCTTTGGGGAGGAGTCTTGCTGGTCGACAATGCCTTCCAATAAACAAGGACACCCTCATCCGTGCACTGAATGGGATAAATTACCCCAACAGCTGCTTGATAATGTTGTGCAAAGCATGACACGACGTGTGGAATCTTGCATCGCCCTCCATGGTGGCCTTATCCCGTATTGACATCTTACGCCGGAACGCCTGCGGACGGTAATTGCATTTTTTTCACGTTTACGTATTCTGCACAAAATGGCCTGTTTGTCCCCTGAACACGTTCCAAAGCCTTCTGGATTTCAGAGCACAATAAATGGTCTTTCTTGTAATGTCCTGGCATTCTGACATTATTTTATTTTACTTGGCATCCAACCACACTTACTTTTTTATGCGCTATATAGCCGTTTATGATCCGTCCTTAGCAATTGTCCAGCAGTGTATTTTATTTATTACTTTTTTTTTACACTCACAGAACTGGACGCAAGGAAAGATGGAGTTTGGGGCGTTTAATTTAATATCCCAATTTTGTTGGAAATTTGGAATTGAAAAACGATAACGTGAAAGCGTAAAACCTAGCAAACCGTAAAGTAGTTCGCCCAAACAAGCTCCGCTCAGGGTGGTGTGTGCTGAACTTAAAAGGCTTGGCGTGGTCCTGCTCGACACTGTTCATTATTTTGAAAACAGTTACCAATGTACATGATAATACATTACTATTACTAACATACACTTTCTTCAAGAGCAGCATCAATTAATAATAATAATAATAATAATAGTAGTAGTGTTCTAGTGTAGTAAGTAAATAGTAGTAATAGTATTAATCTTTCATTTTCACGAATTACTGTTTTCTACATATTAGCCAAACCTTAATTAATTACACTTGACCCCCGTTGAAAAATTTCCTGCAGGCGCCCATGGGCCTAAGACCCCTGCTCTAAAGGAAGAATTGCGTTAATTGCAATAAATGGCGGAGAACGCTTGACAGAGGTCGTAACGGGCCTGATTGTAAACTGGAGATTTTGAGCCGCTCGTGCTTTCCACATTAAGTCCCTGTGCAGACTTCTACTCTCTCAATCTTGCTGTTTGCAGGTTACCCCATCTGTTATCTCCCTTTTTTGTCGTTGGATTTGGGTTAAAATCTTGTTTTCTAAATCCTCTTTGGGCCTCTCCGTGGACTCTTAAGCCTCGCTCACCCGCGCTTAATAACAGTTGCGCCATTGTATGCAACAAAACGTTTTTATTTTTGGTCGCCGAAAAAACGCTTTTGCGAAATGCAATTTCTGTAAATATTCCGTGCCAGTTTCGACCATTGCGTAAAACTACCAGAACAGCAATGCCAAGGTATAGTTGTTTTGCCTTCATTCTAAAATTGGAATTGCGGCGAACTTTATCTTTTTAGCAGCCTTGAAAGTTTCATGTTTGTTTCCTGTAACAGTAGCTGAAACTTCCGTATAAAAGCATCACTTCTGCGAATTAAAATGAAAAGGAAAATTAGAAACCTTCATTAACATAAAAATGCTGTGGAAGCGATTTTAACAGGGCTGATGAATATTTCGCAAGTTTATGTGATAAAAGAAAAAATCTGCTGTTGAAACATGGTAAAAGTGATTTCCGAAACGTTCTTGAGCAACATGTTACATTATCTGAAAACTTGTTCTCGAATGTTCTTTTAAGTCAGATTATTACTGCTGTTTTGTAGAGTACAGAATTTTACTCAGAATAACAAATGAGTTGGAATTCCGTATCTGGCTATTGAATTTAGAGTGGCATGTGGAAGCAGGCTGATCTTGCCATCTGCTCGAAAAATCAATAGCAAGGATAGGCATTGTAGTACGCATGCGCCGAACTCACTGCACGTAATGCACGACGATCATCCTGCTTTGCTCACAAATCCCTATCATAACACAATACGCAGCTGAAAATGGGAATTTTCCTGTGTAACAAACAATTAAAGATGTATAAGTAGATTTTCACACACTCGACTGTGACCTTTTCGCATTAAACAAAGAGTGCGCTCTAGCAGCGTCATTATTTCGTAAGTTTTTGAAGAACAGTAAAGTATTATATCGCGATTACGTAAAAGCTAAAGGAAACTCGGTTAAAGAAGGTCTAATAAGTAGGAGAAAGTTCTTACGACTAGTGGAAGAAAAAAAAGCTGTCACGCTAAATTCGTTTCATTTGAGTGAGTGCTATTTATTTTAATTTTTTCACATACCACATTGTTTCGTCGTGCTTCGGAAAACGTGTTTTTCTTCCTATTGTTTTTAGATAATACCGTCACCCTAAATTTTCAGAACTAGCCTTAACAAACCTCCAATCAAATAATGCATTCAACGGGTGCTTCTCGATAAATTTGTATATATCCTAGAAAGCCAAGAGGGGGAAAGGTTGCTAAGTTATGAACGAAACTTCAACTTTATATTGCAAAATACAGTAAAATAATAATAATAATAATAATAAAAGTGTTACATACTTACCTTTCGAAGCATTATCTCTGCCTTTTCTTCGTTGAAGTTACGAGCTGAAAGAATTTTTTTATAAGTGAACGAGAAAAGTAAAATTCTATGGTTGTAATCATTTATCTTTAGGCACATAAAAACAAAAATCCTTAAGTAAAAAGCTTCCGTTAAATTCTGGGATTCAACCAACGGTTAGAAACTATATTTCATTTACCATTATTTCGAGATGCATAAAAATTTCGAAAAACAGCTTGTGCCTTATTGATTTGTCTATCTGTCAGATTGTGCGCTCGTTATCTCCGTTTCTAAAACACGAATTGAACAAAATATATATTAATTAGACGCAATGCCACGGCCGATAGTTCAGTACATCTCCAAGCTTCGCTAGGAGCATATTTTATTTCCATGCGACGCAAGTACTGTATATGTATATTAGCGATGTCATACACTGTAAAAGATTTTTTGAAATTCACGAGTCACTTTCTGTGATTTTTTTCGTGAACTAACTGTTGCTTAGTAGTAGACCTTGCTTCCACTAACTGTTGTAGTAGACCTTTTTGCCACTAACTGTTGCTTAGTAGTAGACCTTGCTTCCAAACTTCTTATGCGGCGATCTAATTCATCCCATAGGTGCTCTATGGGATTAAGATCAGGGATATGTGCTGGCCAGTCCACACACGATACGGAATTATCGTCAAACCACGATGTAACAGTCCTTGCTTTATGGTGCTCTGGACGTGTGTGCCTTTGCTCCGTATTTTTGTGCTCTTCTACGCTTTTCCAGTGATTCCCGTCATCTGCCTTGTTGCGTGTGATGTTCACGAAGTTCTCGTCTTTCGTTTGAGATATCTCCCAAGTCGGTGAGTGCTCGCTTGTTCCTATTATCCTTGTTTTACTTCTCGACCAAGCTGGTCGTTCTACTAACTTTCTTCGCCATTGCAAATGGCGTCTTCTCCCGGATTGGCTAAGGGCCCTGCCCATCTCTCTGAGCCTCCTCCTCCTTCTGATCTTCCTACAACTGACGTGGATACTGCGTTTCATAATACCGTCCTGTCTTCGCTTATCTCCGATGGCGCCAAGGATGCCTCTTATTTCCCAGTTGCTGCCTCTGCTTTCCTGTCTTCGCCGCTTACGTCAGAAGGTGTGATGGATACTTCTTTTGCTCCTGTTGTTGCCGTTGATGCTGTGCACTGCAGCTGCGCATAGCCTCATCGCTGCCTGCTTTACCAGCTGCTGCTCCGGTCGTTGCTCCGCTTCTCTCACCTGGTGTTCTATCTTTCAGAACAGCCTCGTCTTCCTCGAGGACTGCAACAACCACCTGCACATACACATCTGTTGCCTCGTCTCCTGCTTCGGCGTCCTCGTCTTCCTCGGTAAGTGCTCTGGATTCCTATGTTACTCTCCATGGCCACGAACTTTTCCCAGATTCTCCTGAAGACTCTCCCAGTGGTTAACAGCTGAACACTGCTCGACCTCGGAGTTTCCTTCGAGGCCTTGCGTGACATTCCTCTGAAGAAATAGTGTTCTGCTTTAAAGGCGATATTCCTCCCGGTGCCATCACTCACATGGCCAGAAAGCCGTCTCATCAAAGTCTGTCATCGTGTGTTTTGCTCTGGCAGTGTTCCTCGTGCTGCTCCCGCTTCCAGACTTTCGTCCCAGCCTTCTGAGCCTGTTTCCCAGCAAAATTCATTTAAAGCCTCTGCTCAACGCGTGTCTTTCGCTTTCACAGCCTTCTGGACCAGCTTCTCTGCAACAGTCAGTTCCAGCCATTGTTCAGCGCGCGTCCTCTACATCCGACGATTCCAGTTTCCGCCAGCCCGTACAACCTGTTGCCGTGTATCACCTTCTGCTAACGCCCTGATCTTCTCTGATAAGACGCAGTGACTACTGTCTGCCACGTCTGTGCTACTCAGGCCTATGTTGCCGCCCTGTTCTCGCTGTGTTCCTCCTGCTCGTGTTAACAATTCTGTACTGAACTTCTACTTATTTAGTCCTGCCTCGTCCTTAACTCTCATCATTGTGCGTTCACGTTACTGTAATGTTTCTCCCCTGATACGGTTTGTAATGCGCGGTTTTCGTATGTCTTGCCCTGTGTTATTGTATTCTCGCTGTGTTCATCCGGCTCGTGTGAACATTTCTGTGCTGAACGTCTACTGATTGAGCTCTGCGTCGTGCTACATGCTCATCATTGTGTGTTCACGTTACTGTAATGTTTCCCCTGCCACGGTTTGTTATGTGCAGTTTTTTTGTATGTTTTGCCCTGTTTTATTGTATTGCCATGTTTTCCCGTTATTCCAATGTAACCCTCCAAGAGAAATATTAATGCGATGTTGAAACCTTGCTTTATGGCTCGGTGCATTATCCTGCTGGTACCAACAAGGCTCGGTTCCATAGTATTGCCACAGAGTTGGTAGGGCATAATTGTCCAGAATATCGAAGTAGACGTGTTGGTTAACAGGTTTTTCCACGATAACCAATGGGCCGGGACCATACCACGAAAAACACTCCCACACGAGTACACTGCCAGCTCCAAACTTGACCGTAGGAACAGTACATTTTAGTAAATAGCTTTCCCCCGGCTACTTCCATACCCACACACGGCTATCAGACTGATGGATCGTGTATCTGGATTCATCAGTCCATAGAACCCGTTTCCATTTATCTACGGTCCACGATAAATGTTCTTTACACCATGCTAAACGACTAGTAGCATTCCGAGTGGACATGAAAAGCTTATGAGCAGTCGCACGACCACGGTAACCTATGCAATTATGTTCTCTGCGAATGGTACGTGTACATACCAAGGTTCCAGCATTTGTACTCCCATGTGCACTGAGATCTTGTGCAGTACTCCGTCGATTAGGTGTAACGACTCTCCTGAGGCTTCGACGTCCTCTATCATTGATATTTTTTGGTTTTCCGGTAGGTTTTGCTGCTTCAGGTACGCCATGTGTCTTCCATTTATTCAGTACAACCAAAACAGTTGACTTGGGTATGTTTAAACGCCTCTCAGTTTTTCTTATGGACAACCCACTAATATAACACCCAACAATCTTTCCTTTCTCAAAGTAAGTTCAGCGACATTTCCCCTCAACCTCACAGTGCGATATGATCGCGGTCAGCTGCAGGCTTGTATTATTCTCTTATGGACAACCCACTAATATAACACCCAACAATCTTTCCTTTCTCAAAGTAAGTTCAGCGACATTTTCCCTCAACCTCACGGTGCGATATGATCGCGGTCAGCTGCAGGCTTGTATTATTCTCTTATGGACAACCCACTAATATAACACCCAACAATCTTTCCTTTCTCAAAGTCAGTTCTCTCCCGCGGCGACATTCTCACTCAACCTCACAGTGCGATATGATTGTGGTTAGCTGCAGACTTGTTTTTTCCCTTTTATAACTGTTTTTTTTTTTTTTTTTTTTTTTTTTTTTATTGGAGGTTTAACGACCACCGTGAGCAACTCAATGGGCTATAAGCAGTCGCCCGTCCCTAATTTAGGGTCACTGGTTCCAGGGAAGGAGAGAGCCAGTGCCGTAAGACAAACACAACATCCATGCCTGACCGGGATTCGAACCCGGACCCCTTACGGACGAATGATCAAAGGCCAACGCCTTAGACCACTGCGCCACCGGGGCGGCTTTTATAACTGTACCGCACATCTTAACAACGCAGCGGATCCGTTCATTTGCTTTTGAAGGGGTGTCCGGTGACTTTTGTCAATATTGTGTGTATTGTGTTACCGTAAGAAACAGAGTACTTAATTTATTGTGCAGATGATTGTACGATGTCTGCGGATCAGTCTGTGGAGTCCTTAAGATAAAAGCTATATATAGCTATCTGAAGTAAATTTTATATTTAGAAGTTTTGTGAAATATTATAAAACAGTACAACATTCTCTTAAAGATAATTGAAAGTCATTGTCAGTTGAACAAAATATCTCAAACTCCAAATCATTCTGTTGCTTGGAAAAATCATGATGTAAAAAATACGTAATTTGTAATAAGGCCTCGTACAGAAAAATAAAATTATTGGAAACGTATTAACAAAAAAAAAAGAACAAGCTCCAATAGAAAATATAGTGACTAAATCACTTGCATTACTGAAAACAAATCACTATCAAGCAATTAAGTTTTATCTTGAACGCGAGCCTGGTTCATATGCTATTCTGGCTCAGTGGTTAAGACCCGCGGCTTCGACCTGAAAGCCCCGGGCTCGATCGTCCTTACCGGCGCAAAAGGATTCTTTCGCGTAAGGGCTGAAATATTCACTGTTGGATTTCGCGAAATTTCAGTCTACCTAGTCTTACCATAAATACTGTTACAAAGTATTCAATGAAATAACAAACGAAATTTAAAGATATTTTAATATACGTGGGATATGACGTTAAGTAGTACACTTGTGAAAACATGGCACCAATCACTTCTCAAAATGGCATTCTTTTGCCTTCAACAGTCCTTCAGTCTCTGTGGCCACTCATCAATAGCTTTACGCAGGGTCTCCAGAGGGAAAGCTGCTGCTGCTGCTGCCCGCACCAAAGAACATTTGAGACTCTCAATACTGGGGTGTCTCTTTCTGCAAGCCATGACCTCCAGTGTGGCCCCACAACTTGTTAGTCCAATGGGTTGACGTCTGGGCTGCATGTAGGCCAATCAGCTGGAGAAATGAAGTCTGGCAAGTTCGTCTGAAGCTACTCCTGGGTTGACTTGGCCTTGTAGGCAGGTGCGGAATCCTGCTGAAAGATCCACTATCGGTTTTGGAAGAGGGCGTGACTCACATTTTTGACCATTGGCCCCAAAACCCTGTCCCGGTAGATTTCGGCTGATGTTCCCCACTCCTTTTTTTACAGAAATGGAGCTCCGTGGTACCCTCGAAGGAGACCCCCCCCGCCACCAAACCCTGACAGAAGCAGAATGATGGCCCCTCATGATCCTTGGAGCTTTCTCCTGAGCTTCTCGTGAGGTTGACGCATACACCCTGACGGTTGAAAGCCTCTTCAAATGTTTTCATGAGGGAAAAGGATCTGTCTGTGGCAATTGTCTGCGTAACACTGCAGCAAACGTTTCCTTTTAGCACCCTCTGCTACTTCAGTTGAGGGGTGAGGAAGTGCCTTGTACCCGCTGGTAGGCCCTCACCCTGAGGTCACTCCGCAGCACGCGTGACATCGACATTCTTGAAATGTTCATCTCACGAGCCATCACTAATTGTTTTCTGACAAGATTTCGTCGAATACGGACTGCCACTACTCTCACCAGGCGAGCAGTCCTCGCGGTACGCGACCGATCCTTTCTGGGCGGTCAGCGACGGTCCCAGTCTCAACGAGCCTTTTCACGATCTGGTAGACAAAAATGTGGCTGATTTTCAGCTTCTTCAGCATGTTGAAAATCTCGGATGCTGATTGTCCAATTTTGTGCAGCGCTATTACAAGCAACACGATTCTCATAATCGCCCCACTCCATGGCAAGTACTTCACGAAATGCATTATCTCCTCTGTGACTGAACGCACAATGATTCACTAGCTGCTTCATGCCAAAGAATATCTAACTGAGAAGAAGTTACGGCTCGGCAAGATGTAACTAACGCAGGTATATCCTAAGATACAAGATGCAGTGCACAGAAACCAACATACAGGCTGATGCCGGAGCGCATGCGTATTTCTGTTCACTTCAATTCCGGCAAAGAACAGTCAGCCGAGCTACTCACAGCACGTGATTGTTACGTTCTCGGTAGCATAATCACTTCGCAAATCGGATATGTTAGTTTTCTTGCGTCAATCGGGCTTGTTCTTCAGTTTTTCAGAAACATTTTCAGTAATACTAGGGATTGTCTATATTTTGTACGGATCCTTAGGCTTAACTATAATATTTGCTAAAATTTAATTTAAATAGTAATATTAATGCTATTGCATATTTGTTTACCAAAATAAAGGACGGACGGTATATCAGAAAACAACAACGGCAACAACAACAACAACAGCAACAAAAAACTGCTCTAAGCATATGTGATGAAGACACTATCGTGCTACGTAATTGGAAGATAGCTGTCTAAGCACGAACACTTTAGATCAAACCAATTGTAACACTCAAATGAAGATAAGACGTATCACCGGTATAAAAAGTATACACAGTTAAAAATTATGACGACACGAATAACTCATTCCATTGAGGTTTAAAAGGTTTAATGTTAAAAACTTGCGAGATCTTTCGAACCCACGACTTATAGGTTCATCATCAGGCACCAAAGCTCGCAAGGTGCACATGAAACGCAGTGGTTATATACACGTGTGGTTATGGGTAGAGACTGCGCATGCTTCCTGTACGAGTGGCACTCCCTGTACTGGCCTTTCGTCCCGTACGAGTGGCACTCCCTGTACTGGCGTTTCGTCCCGTACGAGTGGCACTCCCTGTACTCGCGTTTCGTCCTGTACGAGTGGTAATTCCTGTACTGGCGTTTCGCCCCGTACGAATGGCACTCCTTGTACTGGCGTTTCGTCCCGTACGAGTGGCAATCCCTCTACTGGCGTTTCGTCCAGTACGAGTGGCTATTCCTGTACGGGCGTTTCGTCCCGTACGAGTGGTAATCTCTGTACTGGTGTTTCGTCCTGTACGAGTGGCAATCCCTGTACTGGCGCTCCGTCCCGTACAAGTGACAACTTCGCGGTAGGAAAATCCAGCTTCTCTCATCCCAAGAATCCTTCCTCGCTCAAAGTCCGTCAGGTGTTCATAATGCGATCTTCTTCGACGACGGGGCGCAGTGAGACACAAGGAACACCCTTTCGACTCAGCGTCGGCTCTTTACTGATTGCGCCATCAGATCAGACCAGATCATATGTAGAGGATTTTAGGAAGGGAGTGTCTGACCCCAGGTCTTAAACAACCCTTAGAAATAGGAAGCTGCGAGATTTGGGCTAGAGTGCCCGATAGGAAAGTCACACGGAAGCGAGGTAGAAGACGCCCTTATTTACTACCGGGGCCAGTACTCGACGGCTTAACGTGCCCATCCGACGCACGGCGGGTATTTAGTGGTTCAAACGTTCGTACCTGCCCAGAATCGAACCTGAGATTATCTCCATGGCAGCCACGAACACTGACCACTAGGCCACCCGCGGCCCTATGATTGCAACATCTCGTTTGAGCCAGCTATTAATACCAAAAAACCGGACAGGACGCTGTTCTGAAACCGCATGCGCATTGTCACTGACATTTTGATCATTTGCATGTCCCAACCTGTTGTTTATATCCTGTAAGATTCAAGCTAATACCAGCAGTATTTCATGGTGGTGAAATTTTTCCAAAAAGTGCTGTACTTTTTGGGAAAAGTAGTTGTAGCTGTAAGCTACTTTTGCAAGGATGTAGTTGTAAAGGTAGCTTTCCTATCACTGATGGCATGGTATCAACAAGTGTCACTGCAGGAGAAATCTTTTTAATAGAAAGAAGAGGTGAATACATTACAGTGGTCTGTTCGCCTTATTTTCTGGTCACCAAACATTTGTGCACTTTTTAGCCCAAAATTCAGTAAAATTGCTTGCTGAAGTAAGAGACTTACCTCGAAGCCAGCGAAGTAAAAAGTGGTCATCGTGATCAGGCTGAAGGATATCAGCTACAGTAGATCTGAACTGCAAAAAAAAAAAATGAAAATAATATATGCATATTCACATGCATACACTTATATTCATACACACATACAGTACATATATACTCTGAAATAGCAGTTAATTACGAGCTACACCTAAAGTCAGAACAGGCCGAATTTTTCGGGGCATGGAACATTCCAGATGCTGCCAGCGTTGAACACGAATGCTGTACGATGAGGAAATCATTGAGTCACTCATTTGCTGCAGATTGGACGTCGGCACAGTCTCTCAGCGAACATCTCGTTCCACCTTATCCCAGAGATTCCAGATGGATTCAAATTCGAGAATTGTAGACGCCACTGAAAGAAGGAAAGCTCGTCGGAATATTACTGGAAAGACGCATACCGGCCACTGAATCAGAAACTTTTATTCAATACCGGGTTGGACCTCTTTTAGCCCGAAATACAGCACGTTTGCGGTTTGGCGTAGATTCCACAAGGTGTTGGAGTGCATAGCACCTCTACTGCAAACCAGGTGTTCACCACACATTATTTTAATTGGCACCGATTTGACACATAAAGACTTTGCTCCAGGATCTATTTCCCTAACATATCCCATACATTATCAATGGGGTTCAGGTCCGGGATTTGTGGTGGCCAGGGAAGGTAGTGGAAGTCTCTATTATGCGCGCTGAACCACTGCTGTAGACATCTTGCGTGATGGACAGTAGCATTGTTGTCCATGAAACAGCCATCACTTGCTAGATAAAAAGTTAACATTGCAGGATGGACTGGATCGGCAACTATGTCCAGATAAACCCTGGAGGACACCCGACTATCCAGCAATATCAAGGGACAAGTACCGTATCAACAGAACGTGCCCTACACCATGACAGCATCTCCAGAACCTTGAGTTGTGTTTACAAGGCAAGCTGGATCCATTGCTTCATTGGGTTCCCTCCAAACTATCTGCATACCGTCGGCACAAAACAAGGTGTACCGCAACTCGTCGGAACACCTGACTTTTTTCCAGTGTATATTCCTGACGCCACTGTAGACGAACTTTCTGGTTCTTCGCAGAAAACAGTGGTTTCCGTATGGGACTCGTCGAACCACATGACTTTTTTCCAGTGTCCAGTCGCGGTTTACCTGACACCACTGTAAACGAACTTTCCGGTTCTTCGCAGAAATCAGTGGTTTTCGGTATAGGACTCGTCGGACCACATGACTTTTTTCCAGTGTCCAGTCACGGTATTCCTGACGCCACTGTAGACGAACTTTCTGGTTCTTCGCAGAAATCAGTGGTTTTCGCATAGGACTCATAGGACCACGTGACTCTTTCGCAGTGTCAGTTATGGTGTTCCTGACGCCACTGTAGACAAACTTTCCAGTTTCTCGCACAAATCAGTGGTTTCCGTAGAGGCATGCGACTGCCAATATTGATCCTCTTCAATTCCCTCCGCATAGTTCTCTGAGATGTGAGTCAGAAACAGTCTTCACTGAATGCTTCGGCCAATTGTTGAACACAGGAAACCCTGTTCCTCCGCACAAGCCTTCTCAGACGACAGCGATCTCGTTCCTTACAAATTGTCGCTTCGCCATAGTTTTGCCACTTAGAAAAGAAATATGCGTTATTTTTCCACTGATTGAAGACCTGCGGGATATCTCTCCTCTTGAGAAACCAGTCAGTTTTCAGAATTGTCGCTCCAGCCCGACGGACAGCCACAATACGCCCTTTACCAAAATCCGAAAGATCCTTTTGTTTTTCCCATTGTGATCAACACTACAGACGATTACTGAAGAGCAGCAGTCTTAAATAGTTGCCTAGATTTCGTCGTAACGCACGTGACCATGTACACGGTCGAGTCACATTGTTGTGACCACCAGCTAATATCCGGAGTAACCGCCGTGTGCAGCGGTGACAGCAGCTAGATGGGCTGGGAGTGACTCATAAAGGTGCTGGAAGGTGTTCACAGGTATGTGGAGCCATGCTGACAGCCGTGAATCTGACAGCTGCTGGAGGGTGCGTGGTGGAGGATCCATAGAGCGAACAACACGATCGAGGGGGTCTCACAGATGCTCAATTGGGCTTAAGTCTGGGGAATTAAGGGACCAGGAAATTACTTTGAAGTCTTCATCGTGCTCTTCCAACCACTCTCGGACATTTCTAGCTGTGTGACACGTCGCTTTGTCGTGCTGGAAGATCCCATCCGCCCCAGAGAAGACAATCAGCATGTATGGGTGTACGTGGTCTGCAAGGATGGATTCATAACGAATTCGGTCCATAGTGCCTTCCACAGGTATGAGTGGACCCAGGGAATGCCACGAAAAAAATCCTCAGACCATAACGCTGCCCCCACTAGTTTGTGTTCTTCCAGTAGTGGTTGAAGAGTTTTGTTCTCTGAGGTTTCTCGTCTTATACGCCAGCGTCCATCCGTTCAATTGAAACATAAGACGTGACTCATCGGAGAAGGCAATTCTTTTCCAATCAGCGGATGTCCAATTTCTATACTGCCGTGTAAGCCGTTTCTGCCGATGCACCATTTCTCCAATCACGATACACTTTAACCACAGCAGCACGCGAACAGTTCACAAACTGCGCTGTTTCAGAAATATTGCCACTCTAGGCCCGAAAGTCAATAATCATCCCTTTTTACAAATCTGATATATCGCTCCTTTTATCCATATATGTCTAAGAATCGCTCCTTTTACCCATATATGTTTTTTTAGAATGCCTACAGCACACTTTATATACCCTCCAAGACAGCTCACGACACGTGTCTTCTTTCATTGGCTACGCGCTGTTGACGTCAAAAGTAGGAGGTGGTCACAATAATGTGACTCGACTGTGTATCTGTTCGAGAATAAACCGTAGCACTGAAGTGACGAATTTGATCGTCAACGATGTTTAGATACATCGTGTCGTTCAAATATCCTTCGATGGGTATCAGGGGGCCTAATGTGTGCTAGGAAAACCTTCCTAAGCCATCATACCACCACCACCGTCCTATACTGTTGGCATCAGACACGATGGCACAATGACCTCATTATGTTTGCTTCAAATTTGGATGTTACCATGCGTATGACGCAGATGGAACCTTGATTCGTCAGTCTAGGGAACGTTTTCTAGTCATGGACGGCTCAATGTTGGTGCTCCCGCTTCCAGTGGCAGGCAGGTCTTGGTATTCTGTGCTGACAACATTGGCAATTGATGTGATCGTTGGATGTCATACCTCACTCGCTACATGGTCCGATACGTAGTGGGTTGGAGTTGAACTTCCGTAGCTTAACGTTGAACTCTGCAGTGATTTGCTAGGATGTGGTCTGTTTGTTCGCTTGCAGTACTTTTGCCAATCTCCTTCGATTCCCAGATCCACGAGCCGTTTTCGTCTACAAGATCGCCAATTGCTGGAAGTTCTTGCGTATCACACTATTCACGGTAAATAAACCTTTACTACTGTTGCGCGTAAAAAGCCCAGGTGAACAATCGTTTGGTAGGTGCTCGAGCTGGCACGCCTGGCACCAAGTATCGTGCCGTACTCAAAGCCGCTCAGATCACTGATTATCCCCATCCCGACCGTCAATCGAACGATAACTGCTACACCGCGAGCTCGTTTGCTGATTTATCCCGTACACCGGGTTCGCTACGTGTTAGCGCTAGCCATTTGTGTGACGCGTGCAGGTGTACTGTGCCTTGCCTGCACCGCAGCACGCACATGAGATAAAGGCAGATAGCAAGGAGAACATTTGTCTGCGTAGCTCAGTTGATAGGGCGACTTATTCCGGAATGAGGGGACCGGGTTCGATGCCCGGCGTGGACAAAAATGACGGAGAAATTTACTTCGTTATAATGGCGCCCGAACTTCCCGGATGACCCGGCCGTTAAAGTTTTCGCAATGGTGGGATGTTCTTTCCACACCTCGAGACCAGGAAAAATAAGAGAATCCCTTCTTCAGCGCTTCGAAAAATAAATGTGTGGGATGTTACGTTCCACACACCGAATCGACTGGGATTTCTTCAATGTACGTTCTTCAGCGGATGACTGCCTACAGCGACACAGAGGCCCGGGGGCATGGTCCCGGCTGAACCGTGGACTATGCCCCCGGGCCTCTTTCGGGGTGGTGGGGCGTGGGGGGCGATGTGACGTCCCTGCACCGCAGGACGCACACGAGATAAAGGTAGATAGCAGCGAGAGCATACGTCCGCGTAGCTCAGTTGGGAGAACGAAATATTCCGGAATGAGGGGACCCGGGTTCAATGCCCGGCGTGGAGAAAAACGTCGGAGAAATTTACTTCGTTGTAGTTCCTAATAAATTGGGATATCACTCATAAGCCATAACATTATGACCACCACATAACTGTGTGTTGAGCCTTCTTTCATCATGGTGTAAACAGCTTGCACCTGACGTGGCATCGACTACTAGACCGTAGAACGTGTTCTTAGGTATTCTGTACCAGATGGACAGAATGCCGTCCCGGAGTTCGGCAACAGTGCCAAGCACTGGAATGGACCTGCGTATGATCCCTTCCGCCACATCATAGAATTGCTCGACGAGGTGCAAGTAGGGAAAATCCGGGAATCAGAGGAGAACAGAAGTGCTCGGACATGATCCTCGATCCATTCCGACTCAAACAAAGCCTTGTGTTATGCGGTTTGTCTTACTGATAATGTCTAGGCTCATCTGGATGCACGGTCATCATGTACGGCAACACTTGGTTCGAAACAATACCTGGATAGGATCTGACGGTGACGGCGGGTTCAATGGGACTCAGTGATGCCCATAACTGCGATCCCCTTACCATGATACCGGCAGCGTCAGGCCGTTCTGTGTTTAACAGTGGACACGTCGTATTGGTTGCAGGTGTAATACTGCGCGTTGTCGAATATGGACCCATCCATTGGAAAGTTAGGGCTGAAATTTGGACATATCAGATTCTTTTTCCGTATTCCATTATGTCATCAATTATTCCATTCTGTAGCGAATGTGCTTACGTGTCCAGTGTAGGCGGAGCTGTCGATGGCGGCCCGTCAAAATGTGCATATGAACAGACCACCGACTCCTCAGGCCCACCCGGAAGAGCGTCAGCTGGATTGTGAGGGATCATGAGCCGACGGTTATCGCAGACAGCTCGTGCCAACTGGCGTTCACCTCAGCTATTAATTAGTGGTGGTTTCCCCTTTACGGTACGGAGGGTGAATTTATGTGTCTGGCTTCATAAGTTTGGCGCCACACGTTCGCTACGACGGTCCTCTGACCGCTAATAATGCCTACGGTTGCTGAATCGCTCGCCTACGCTTCCGTCTTGCAGACAGTCAGTATCAGTTGAAACTCCGACAGCCACCCCCAGGTGGCGTCGTGGTCTCAACGCTGCCCATTCGCCCAAGGGGTCCGTGTTCGAGTCCGGAATGAGGTATGAGAGGTGTGCTGCTTTACGGCACTGGCTGTTTCGCTTCCCTGGAATCACTGGCCCCAAATTAGGGACCACCCGGACGGCTCAATGGTACATTAAAAAAACAGTAGTTCAAAGAATTTAATGAAAAATCCTCCCGTCATGTTCATCGGTGGGTCGCGAAAGTTGGTCTTACTAAAAATTGGATCGCGGTTCTGAAACGTTTTGGAAGCACTGGTCAAAAATATTAGCAATGAGATTAGTGTTATTATCAATGATGTGGCGGAAAATGATCGTGCCAGTTACTTCAGATTTAAGAGATAATCTGTATTGTCCTCACAGATTTGAAAATTTATCAGAGGATGAAGATGAAAGGTAAAGAAATGTGTGAAAGCTTAATTTTTTGGCAAAATGAGAACCTCGGTATCCCCAGCTTTGTATTCATGTACCCAACACTCGGTTGGGTGCGGTCATTCACACAATTTTTTATTTTCGAAAGCTTGATTTAATTGGCAGATATTTGGAAAGATTGGGCAGTATTTTTCTTTTTCAGCGCGCCAACGGATCGCGGGAATTCATGACATATTTAATATGAGTTACTATTATTTAATCTCTTGAAAAATGATATTGCAGTATAAGTATCTCCAAATTATGGGTTTTTTACTGAGGAATGAAAGAACACCTACTATAACTGTAGTCCTGAAGAAGGGTAGGGGTGTTACCCGAAAATTCGACAGGCAAATATTCTTTTACTTCTTAGTAAAACCCCATAATTTGGAGATATGTATACTGCATTAAGTCTAAGAATACCCATGTCATCAATTATTACCAAGATATTATCGCTATTGTTTTTTTCTGTATCGTCATATACCTAGTAATTTTAGTAGTCCTTTTCAACAAATTTCAACTATTATTTCGAACTGCAATGCTACCTCCTTTAAGGGACAATTTTCCTAGTCCTAGTCCCTTGGTATAGGTCTATTTAAGGGACGATTCTCCTAGTTCCAGTCCCTTGGTACTGGGATCCTAATATATTTACCTCCGAATAAGGGACACGTCTATTGAAGGGACGATTCTCCTAGTCCCAGCTCCTTGGTATTGTGATCCTAATATATTTACTTTTGAATAAGGGACTCGTCTATTTAACTGACAATTATCTTAGTCTCAGTCTCTTGGTATTGGGTTGCTAAAATATTTACCGCGGAATAAGGGACACGTCTATTTAAGGGACTATTCTCCTAGTCCCAGTCACTTGGTATTGGGTTCCTAATATATTTACCTCCTAATAAGGTACACGCTTATTTAAAGGACGATTCTCTTAGTTTCATTCCCTTGGTACTGGGATCTTGATATATTTATCTCCGAATAAGAGACATGCCTATTTAAGGGACTATTCTCCTAGTTCCATTACCTTGGTATTGGGATCTTGATATATTTATCTCTGAATAAGGGACATGTCTATTTAAGGGACTATTCTCCTAGTCCCAGCCCCTAATATATTTACCTCCTAATGGAGGACACGTCTATTTAAGGGACTATTCTCCTAGTCCCAGCCCCTAATATATTTACCTCCTAATGAAGGACACGTCTATTTAAGGGACGATTCTCCTAGTCCCAATCCCTTGGTATTGGGATCCTAATATATTTATCTCCGAATAAGGGACATGTCTATTTAAGGGACGATTCTCCTAGTTCCAGTCCCTTGGTACTGGGATCCTAATATATTTACCTCCGAATAAGGGACACGTCTATTGAAGGGACGATTCTCCTAGTCCCAGCTCCTTGGTATTGTGATCCTAATATATTTACTTTTGAATAAGGGACTCGTCTATTTAACTGACAATTATCTTAGTCTCAGTCTCTTGGTATTGGGATCCTAAAATATTTACCGTCGAATAAGGGACACGTCTATTTAAGTGACTATTCTCCTAGTCCCAGTCCCTTGGTGTTGGGTTCCTAATATATTTACCTATTTAAGGGACGATTCTCTTAGTCCCAGTCCCTTGGTACTGGAATCTTGATATATTTATCTCCGAATAAGAGACATGTCTATTTAAGGGACGATTCTCCCAGTTCCATTACCTTGGTATTGGGATCCTAATATATTTACCTCCGAATGAAGGACACGTCTATTTAAGGGACGATTCTCTTAGTTCCAGTCCCTTGGTATTGGGTACCTAATATATTTACCTCCTAATAAGGGGCATGTCTATTTAAGGGACAATTCTCCTAGTCCCAGCCCCTTGGTATTGTGATCCTAATATACATTGAAGAGCAATTGAATTAGAGACAGCTGGCGTTATGCAAATGTGGCGCTGTGGGCGGCCCTGTAAACGGAAACGACATGACGTATGCAGCGATCCGACAATATAAGGAGTTATGCGACAGGAATCAGTGAGAGTCGGGCGCAGTATGGGTAAGACGAAGGATTTGATCGTGGGCAAATTGTCGGGGCCCGACGAATGAGTCACTCCATCTCGGAAGTCGTGCAGTCTCTGGGATTTTCACGAGACACTGTGTCACGGGTACACATTGAGTACATTGAATCCGGTAAAACCATCCCTGCAAGGGCCAACTGCCGTGGACAACAGCGTGTGGATGAGCGGTGTCATCGTCGGCTAGCTCGCATTGTAACAGCGGATAGACGGGCCACAGTGCAAGAAATCACTCGGCAATTTAACGCTGGTGCACAAAAACGTGTAAGCAGCCACACCATCCAGAACCATCTCCTCGCTATGGGGTACAGAAGCCATCGTCCCACGAGGGTACCGCTGCTGACCGCACATCACAGGGTGCAAAGATTAGCATGGGCGCGGGAACATCGCCACTGGTCCCTAGACATGTGGGAAAATGTTGCCTGGACTGATGAGTCGAGATTCACGTTGGTACATGGGGATGGCAGGATACGAGTACTGCGCAAACCACATGAAGCGATGGTTCCTTCTGGCCAGCAGGGTACTCTTCGAGCTGGGGGAGGGGGGTAGGGTGGCATTCTTGTCCTTGTCTGGGGACTGTATACGTGGACTGAAATGAGACTCCTGGTACGTGTGACATCGTCCCTCACAGGTCAACGTTACCGTGATATCCTGGACGACCCTTTGCTCCCGTTTGTGCGTCTTCAACATCCCACTGGGGACCTCATCCTGTAACAAGACAATGCACCGTGCCATCGCTCCCGAATTGTATCCAAATGGTTGGATGAACACTCCATTGACGTGACTCCGCTTCCTTGGCCAGCTAGGTCACCCGACTTCAAACCCATCGAGCACATCTGGGATTCCATCGAGAGAGATGTTCGAGGCTCTGACCCCCCCCCTCCATCAAATCTTCGTGAACTGTGGGAGATTGTTCAGAGGTCGTGGATCCGTATGGCTTCCCAACGCTTCCGGTGTCTTGTCGAGTCCATGCTGTGACGAATCGCCGCCGTCATCAGGGCGAAAGGTGGTGCTACACGTTACTATACAGGTATCTCTAATTCAATTGCTCTTCAGTGCATTTACTTTTGAATAAGGGACATGTCTATTTAAGGGACGATTCTCTTAGTCCCGGTCTCTTGGTATTGGGATTCTAAAATATTTACCTCCGAATAAGGGACACGTCTATTTCAGGGACGATTCTCCTTGTCCCAGTCTCTTGGTATTGGGATCCTAATATATTTACCTCCGAATAAGGTACACCCTAGTTTAGGAATACTTATAGAAACCAAAAATTTCTTGAAAAATAAATTGTTTCAGTCAAAAATCAGAAATTTAAAATTAAAATCTGTGAAATTGGTGTTCTTTCCACATAATACAACATCAGTATTGCAGCCTATGGAAGTCAGAAGCTTCAGGATTACATATAGAAAACTGTTTTTAAGGTATGTTCTTTCTCAAAGTTCTTTTTGTGAAAACAGCGAACAGCTTGCGAAGTCTGTCAATGTATTGAATGCAATACGGTGGATAGCTACGGCTGTTAAATCCATACCTCTAAGTTGTGTTAAACAGTCTTTTAAGAAGGCAGGCTTCACTATTTCAGCTTCCACTGTAAGTGAACTGAGTGAGCACACTGAAGAAAACACAGAATTGTGTGAACTTGTCAAAGACAGTGGCTGTGATGTTGCGTTAGAGGAATACATTGCGATCGATGAACTGCTGGATTGCGATGATGATACTAATGAAGACATCAGAGCTTTCATTCCTGTTGTTGATAATGAAGGCATAACAAGAAGTGCTTGGAGGATCCGAAAAGTGATGGGGAGGAAGAGGAGGAAAGCTGTTATATCAAAAAACTTTAAGGAAGTCTTAAAATACGCCAGACAGTTGCATAAGTTCTTTTTAAATGTCAGTGAAGGACTCAATTTAATTAATAAACTTAATATTCACGCGAACAAAAATGCCTGTAAATTGAAAGCTTCAAAACAAACCCTTCCGTCTGATTCTTTCAAATAGATACGTACTACAAATACTTTCCATTGTTTCACATACATACACAGTGCGTCAAAGAATTTTTAAGACTGGGTCTGTAAAATGAAATAGAAACACGAAATTATAATTTGTTTTGGTTTGTTATTCAAAATAAGTCCCTCCGGCTTCAATACACTTGTTGCAGCGATTTAATAATGATTCGAATGCCTGTTCCCGTTCACTTTGCGGAATTGCCTTCAAAGCACGCGTCGAAGCTGTTTGTATGGTCGAAATATCATCAACATAACACCCTTTTAACGTCATTTTAGGTTTTAGGAACAAAGAAAAGTCGCAGGGTGCTACATCAGGCGACTACGGTGGATGATTCAACACACAGACGTTATTTTTCGCCAAAAATCTACGAACAAGAAGTGGGGTGTGACTGGGTACATTATCGTGCAACAAACACCAACTGTTTTCATCTCGATATTCTGGACGAATGCGACGAATTCTACCCATCAAACGCCTCAAAACATTTAAATAAAACTCGCCATTAATTGTTTGTCCACTTGGAACAAATTCTTTGTGGATAATACCCTTACTATCGAAGAAAGTAATGAGCACTGTTTTGATTTTCTATGGAACTTTTCTTGTTTTTTGGCTTGTGGCGAGTTTTTTGACTTCCATTCCGCACTTTGTCGCTTTGTTTTAGGATCATATTGAAAACACCATGTTTCATCACCAGTAACAATCGATTTTAAGAAGTTTGGATCATTTTCAGCGGCTGAAATGATGTCTCTGCAATGTGCACTTCTCCTTGATTTTTGTTCATTGGTTAACGTGTGTGGAACAAATTTAGCACAGACTTTTGTTTTGCCCAAATCTTCATGCAGGATGGTTCGAATCGTGTCTTTGTTGATGTTTAAAGACTCTTCCACCATTCTTAGTGACGCACTTTGATTGTTTGCCACGAAATCACGCACTTTTTCAATAATCTCAGGTGTCCTAGATGAACTTGGTCTTCCGGTATGCTTATCATCTTCTAGTGTCTTTCTTCCGTCCAAAAAACGTTTGTGCCACAGGAAAACATTTGATCTACTTAAACAAAACTTACCGTAAACTTGTTTCATCATTTGGCACGTTTCCGAGGCACTTTTACCAAGTTTTGCGTTAAATTTAATAACAGCCCTTTGTTCCATCTTAATAATTCAACATGAAAAAATGTTTACTTCTCTAATGAACGCCCGTTTCGTTTGAGTTACTTTAACAACTGCGCAGTACTTTTGGCAGAAAGCAAGCAGATGGTCACGGTTTATAACGCATTCGCGATTACACTGGTGGCGCCACCGTAGGCTGAAATCTAGCGCCAGTCTTAAAAATTCTTTGACGCACTGTGTATACTGCACGTTTATACATGTGCTGTATTTCTGTTTTATTCATATGTATTTTATATTTTTATCGTATTTAAGGTTTACTGTTATTTACATATAAAACTTACATTCTTCATTAAAATGAAATGTCTATTACGTATTTAATATGTACACTGCTGGACAATTGCTAAGGACGGATCATAAACGGCTATATAGCGCATAAAAAAGTAAGTGTGGTTGGATGCCAAGTGAAATAAAATAATGTCAGAATGCCAGGACATTACAAGAAAGACAATTTATTGTGCTCTGAAATCCAGAAGGCTTTGGAACGTGTTCAAGGGACAAACAGGCCATTTTGTGCAGAATACGTAAACGTGAAAAAAATGCAGTTACCGTCCGCAGGCGTTCCGGCGTAAGATGTCAATACGGGATATGGCCACCATGGAGGGCGATGCAAGATTCCACACGTCGTGTCATGCTTTGCACAACATTATCAAGCAGCTGTTGGGGTAATTTATCCCATTCCTCTGTCAGTGCACGGATGAGGGTGTCCTTGTTAATTGGAGGGCATTGGCGACCAGCAAGACTCCTCCCCAAAGCATCCCACACATTTTTAATGGGATTCAGATCTGGAGAACGTGCTGGCCATACGAGGCGTTGAATACCCTCGCTCTCAAGACACTCCTGGACAGCGACTGTTCGATGACATGTTGCGCTGTCGTCCATGAAAGTGAATCTATCACCGACAGCACCACGGAACATGTGAACATGAGGTAGCAGAACATCATTAATGTATCGTTGGCCAGTCATAGTCCCAGTTGGAAGCACATAGAGGGACGTACGGCCATTGATCATGATGCCAGCCCATACCATGATACTACATGTCGGATATAGGTCCCTTTCCTGTATGTTTGCTGGACAATATGCAGTACCACTATCACGCCAGATCAGATGTCGTCGACAATCAGACGATAGACTGTATCTACTCTCATCTGAGAAGAGGACAACAGACCAGTCGTTATCAGTCCAATTGCGATATTGATTGCACCATTGCAAACGGGCGGTACGGTGACGTCTGGACAATGGGATGCATACAACAGGACGGCGGGCGTATAGTTCTCCTTCATGCAAACGTCCGGCGACAGTTCTTTGGGAGATCCGCTTGCCAGTAGCAGCCATAAACTGATTTGCTACCTCACTAGCTGTGCTGCGCCGGTGTCTTTTTGTTGATAGCACTATGTACCGATCTTCTTCAGGTGTCGTACTGCGAACACGACCTCCCCGGGACGTTTGCTACACTGTCCATTTGTTTGAAATGATTTCCAAAGCCTTGAAACAACATTGTGGCTGACGTCGAACTCCCTGGCAACATCTGTTATTTTTCGTCCTTCTTCAATCTTGACAATAATACGGCCACGCGTAAAATCATCTAGGTGATGTCGGGAAGACATACTGAAAATTGTAAGTTCGTCAATTGATTCTTTCCCTTTCAACTTTGCGTTTGAACAACAACGGTCAATACGCGTCAAATCCTTTATATCTTTTATCAGCGCTATGACGCCACGAACAAGTTCGGCAATCCAAAATTTGCATACGCACAACACGTCTCTTACTGTATCTCGCACTTATGCTAATTTCCACATTTTCCTGCCTTCCATTTTATGGTTGCTATCGTTGCTATTGTCATCCGTCCTTAGCAATTGTCCGGTAGTGTGTTTCTTTGGGAGCCTCCCAATAAGAGGCACTTCTACTTAAGGGACAAAAAGTCCGGTCCGCTAGGTGTCCCTTATTGAGAGGTACTACTGTAGTTTATTATCACAACAGGGAAAGACATGTAAATGCATACCAGGGTTAAAGATTAATGACCTTGCATACACAAAAACATTTATTAACTATGAAGAGGCTTTTGATTTCGTGAAACTATCAGTATTTATAATATATCTGAAATCGTGCGGCATTGGAGATGCATGCATTATTAACATCTACGAAAATGTAAGTGCAAAGTTCTCCTTTGGAGGACAAAGCACGTAAAAAATTGGAAAACGAGTGAGACAAGATGACACCATATCTCCCAATCTCTTCAATGCTACATTGTAGAATGCCTTTCAACATTAAACTGGGAGGACAAAGGGATAAAGATTGATGAAGACTGTTCAACCCACTTTCATTTTGCTGATGACATTGCCAATTTGTAAATACCTCACCAGAGCTGCAGAGTATGATCCAAGAACTTGCTGATAAGTGCAAAGATGTGTGGTTAAAGATGAACTTTCAGAAAACAAAACTGATGCACAATGGTTTTACAGGAACTGAAGATTTGAAAGTTGATGGGGCAAATTTAGAAGTACAACTGTTGGCTACATTTACCTTGGACAACAAGCGAGGGCTACATCGAAGAAATTAACAGGAGTATAAAATTTGGCTGGAGTGCATGTGGAAGATACAGTACAATTTTCAAGAGCAATTTACCCTTATGTACACTCATGGTCATAAAAATCCGCGCACCATGGAGGAGTTGGATTTAAATGAGATTTTAGTAGTGGGATGGTACATACCAAGGACAGAAGTGATTACAATATCACAGAAGCAGGACGATTTCCCGCGGACATACGGTGCACATTCCGGTCATGCGGTAATACGGTCCGGCATGGAGTAAAAGAGACACCGTATGTTATCCCGGGACAGATTGGCCTACACTTCTTACAACTGACGCTCTAAATCGCGAACACTGGGACATGGAGAAAGCTGGCGTCCCATCTTGTCCCCCACGTGCTCGATGGGTGAGATATCAGGCAATCTGGCAGGACACGGAAGCGTCGAAGCATTACGTAGACAGTCCTGGGAAATCCCAGCCGTGTGCGAACGGGCGTTATCTTGTTGGAAAATGGCTCCGGGCCGCCCCGTCAGAAAAGGCAGCACATGGGGCCGCAGGATCACCTGAACGTAGCGCTGGGCTGTCAACGTCCCTCGTATCACTGGGAGGGAAGTCCAGACCATCACGCCTGCAGTTAGGGACGTGTGCTGCTGTACAGTGAAGATGGGGTTGTAGCGCTCACCTGCGGTCCTTTACACTCTGACATGGTGGTCATCCGTTCCCATACACAAGCGGGATTCGTCGCTGAACACTATGTGTCGCGAGTCCGTAGCATTCCACGTTGCTCGCTGCTGACACTACTGAAATCGATTCCGACGATTGTCTGGTGTTAATGGCAGAAAACGTAAGGACCGTCGAGAGTGCAGATTCGCCTCTGCCAGGCCTTTGGAAATGGTTCTGGTGGACACAGGTGTCCCTTGTACAGCCGCCACATGTCGCTGGATATTGGAGAAGGACGTCGTTGCATCTGTGCGTGTCGCTTTCACGATCCCACGCTCATCTCTGCTGGTGGTGTGTCTGGGTTTTCCAGAGCCAGTCCGCTGTGTCCATTGCTCCAAACACGATCGCACCGTACTGTTCTACCGGCCCCCTGACTCTCTCATCCCGACGATACGGCCTCGTTCAAACTCCGTCAGTTGCCCGTACGTACATCTACGGCGGCTCCTCAGCATGTCTATTGCTCAGGGACCTCACCGGACTCTTACCGTGCACATCGACACGAATGTGGTGTCCCCTGCGAGCGCCTTATACGCCCCAAGAATTGTGATTGCTGCCCCGGTGGCGCAGTGGTCTAAGGCGTTGGCCTCTGATCATTCGTCCGTAAGGGGTGCGGGTTCGAATCCCGGTCAGGCATGGATGTTGTGTTTGTCTTACGGCACTGGCTCTCTCCCTTCCCTGGAACCAGTGACCCTAAATTAGGGACGGGCGACTGCTTATAGCCCATTGAGTTGCTCACGGTGGTCGTTAAAACTCCAATCAAAAAAAAAAAAAAAAAAAAAAAGAATTGCGATTGCATCGCCGGTCTTGGACGCGCGGGCATGCGGAATCGCACGAAACTTTAATCATTTGCATGTCTGCCCTCCCCGTAGCTATTCGCCGAGTTTCGCGTTAACCGCACAGATTTTTATGACAATGAGTGTATTTAAAGAAAAGTTTTTAATCAGTGCATACATCTATTTGCTACATATGGATCAGGGACATGGACCTTAACTAAAAGTAACATACAATGGCTGCGGATAAATAAAAGGAGAATGGAGGGATGCACGCATGGTGTAACTAAGAAAGATAGAACTGATGGATCAAGGAAACGACAGGAGTTAATGGCATCATGGTGGAAGTAAATATCCTCAAGTGGTAATGGGCTCAACATATTGCCAGAAGAACTGACCACGATTGGACAATTAGAATGGATGTCAAGAGAAAGGAAAAGACCAAGAGAAGACTACGTGGGAGGTGTGTGATGAAATTCCAGAGCATGTCAGAGTGATATGGAAAAGAATTGTGGATATACACACATGCAGAAATACATACACACATTCGCGCGCGCGTACTAAGATTCCAGTTAACTAGGTACACCAACCCTCGTCACATCAAAGGCTCATTCGAACAGGTAAGACGGCATGTGAGGGCAGATCATCGCGTGAAGCATCAGGTAGCGTTCGACGGAGGGACAGAATTGGCAAAACGAATGAGTTGAGCGACTTTGAACGCAGCATGATAGTTGGCACCATGTGCGCCCGTTCGAGCATCTCTCAAAAGGGCGTCCTCCTGGGCTTTTCACGCCCAATCGTAGCCCGGGTTTATCACGAATTGTGAGATATGTTAAAAACTTCCAGCAATCAGCGTCTTGCAGACGAAAACTGTTGATAGACCAAGGGAGTCGAGGAGATTAGCGACATGGCAGTCTACTGTTGTAGCCCATTCGCGCCATGCTCAAGTATATCGTGAAATCGTAGATGAGCCACGGCGCATCAGTGTTGAACTTCTGAGTGAGTTGCAGGGCTGTGGTTCATCTGTTCGCCTGCACGATTGTCACCAGTTTCCTTTGACCGCTCTGATCCACAAGCCATTTTCGTTCGCAGTATTGCCGGTTGCTGGAAGTTTCATGCGTGTCGCATCATCCACGGTAAACCTTTTCTGCATACGTACGTGAAAAGCCCAGAAGAACGAAAGTTTGGAAGATGCACTATACAATCACGCTTGGCGCCAGTAATGATATAACGTTTAAAGTCGTTCAGACCATTCGCTTTGCCTATTCTGACGCTGACTGATGCTCGACGAGCTCGTCTGCCTGATTTACAGGTTGAACCTCGCTCACGTGCTCTCTTATGTTTTGGAGTGAGCCACTAATGGCCCACCTGTTGCTCCCATCAGAGCTTCCACTATGCCTAAAAAGGCTTTCCATTTGGCTTCCTTTGGTGTGTTGTCGAGCGAATTGCTTCCATTCTACTCCAAGAACATTAACCAGATCGGTCACTGATGTAGAGCGGTTAGGACTGGTTCGCAGTTGGTGTACCAATTCATCCCGAAGGTGTTCCACGAGGTTGAGATGAGAGCTCTATGCAGTTCAGTCTAGTACTTCCACACCCATTTCATCAAGCTATTGCTGCACTGACCTCATTTTCTGGACGGGATATTGTTTGTTGATAAAGGAAAGTATCTTCACAGAACTGTTACCATCATAATGTTGAGAGCAGAGAATTGTCGAGAATGTTATTATACACCCCAGCGTTAAGATTTCCGGGCACTGGAACTAGGGGATCCAGCCGAAAACTGCCCCAGACCATAATTGCCCCTTCCCTAACTTCACACTTAGCACAAAATAGTCGTGAAGGTAGCGTTCACCTGGAATCTTCCACAGCCAGACATGTCCGCCGGACTTCCAGATATTGAAGCGTGATGAATTACTCCAGGGAACGTGTTTCCACTGCTGCAGAGTCCAATGGTACCGAGCTTTACACTACTCTAACCGAAGCTTGGCGCTGATCTTGCTGATTTTAGGCTAGTGTGCGGCTGCTTGGCCATAGTAACTCATTCCCTTCAGTTCTCGACGAATGTTATAAACTCATTCCCTTCAGTTGATTTCGTAATAGTTTTGGAACTCGATGGTGAGTGCTGCAACAAGAACACAGGCGATTTTGTCGTACCAACTACTTCAGCCCTTGGCCTATCGATTCCGGATTGCGCTATTGCTGTTACTAAGCTTCACAATAATATCCCTCGCAATTGATCGCTGCAACTGCAGCAGGGCCGAAATTTCCCGAATTAACTTGTTGCTAAGATGATATCGTATACCACTGGCACGTTGAAAGTAGCTGAGCTCTTCCGTGAGAACCATTCTACTGTTCATGCTTGTCAATGATATCTGCCACGCCATGTGTCATGTCTGTGACGTATATGAGAAAATCCACTACTCAAAATGGGTCTCCGGATACTTTTGATCATGTAATTTATATATAGGATCTCTCAAACTCTTCAGTCGTCGGGCCCCGGGTCTGGCCACCTAGTAGTAAATAAGGGCGTCTTCTACCTCGTTTCCGTGGGACTTTCCTGTCGGGCACTCTAGCCCAAATCTCATAGTTTCCTGTTTCCAAGGGTTATTTAAGACCTGGGGTCAGACACTCCCTTCCTAAAATCCTCTACATATGATCTGATCTGATGGGCACATTAAGCCGTCGGACCCCGGGTACTGGTCCCCCGGTAGTAAATAAGGGCGTCTTCTACCTCGCTTCCGTGTGACTTTCCTATCGGGCACTCTAGCTCAAATCTCCTAGCTTCCTATTTCTAAGGGTTGTTTAAGACCTGGGGTCAGACACTCCCTTCCTAAAATCCTCTACATATGATCTGATCTGATGGGCACATTAAGCCGTCGGACCCTGGGTACTATTCCCCCGGTAGTAAATAAGGGCGTCTTCTACCTCGCTTCCGTGTGACTTTCCTATCGGGTACTCTAGCCCAAATCTCCTAGCTTCTTATTTCTAAGGGTTGTTTAAGACCTGGGGTCAGACACTCCCTTCCTAAAATCCTCTACATATGATCTGATCTGATCTGATGGGCACATTAAGCCGTCGGACCCCGGGTACTGGCCCCCGGTAGTAAATAAGGGCGTCTTCTACCTCGCTTCCGTGTGACTTTCCTATCGGGCACTCTAGCCCAAATCTCCTAGCTTCTTATTTCTAAGGGTTGTTTAAGACCTGGGGTCAGACACTCCCTTCCTAAAATCCTCTACATATGATCTGATCTGATGGGCACATTAAGCCGTCGGACCCCGGTATTAAATAAGGGTGTCTTCTACGTCGCTTCCGTGTGACTTTCCTATCGGGCACTCTAGCCCAAATCTCCTAGCTTCCTATTTCTAAGGGTTGTTTAAGACCTGGGGTCAGACACTCCCTTCCTAAAACCCTCTACATATTATCTGATCTGATCTGATCTCTTCAGTGCCACACTGCAGAATGTCATTCGAATCATTGAACTGGGAAGGCAAAGTGATAAAAATTAATGGAGATTGTTTAACCCAACTTCATTTTGCTGATGGCATCGCCCATTTTGCAAGCACCCCTCATAGCTACAGAGTATGATCCAGGAACCTGCAGACAAGAGCAAAGACGTGGTTTAACAATGAACTTACAGAAAACAAAACTGATGTTCAATGGTTTTACAAGAACTGAAGATTTGGAATTTAATGGGGCGCAGATGTAGAAGTAACCGATGCCAACATTTACCTTGGACGACAGATGCCAAGCGAGGGCGACATACAAGAAGCAATAAATAGGGTTATAAAACTTGGTTGGAGAGCTTTGGGAACAAACAGTATGACTCTCAAGAGTGATTTGTTATTATATCTTAAAAGAAAAGTGTTTAATCAATGCATCCTTCCAGTTCATCTTTATGGATTAGATGCATGGACTTCGAAAAATATTCAGAGGCTGGACTGCGAACAGCTCAACGAAGAACATAGAGATTCTGTACTTGGTATAACCAGCAAAGATTGGAAGAGGAATATACGAATTAGGAAAGTGACAAGAGTTGATGATATCAAGATCAAAGTGAAGACCCTCAAGAGGCAATGGGCTGGACATATTGCTAGAAAGACTACCCACCGTTGACAACTGAAATACCAGACTGGATACCAAGGGATAAGAAAAGACCTAGAAAACCACGTGGCAGATGGGGGTTGAAGTTCGAAAGCGTGCACTTGGAAGAGACAGGCTCACGATAGAAAGTGATGGAAAAGAATGTATATCATCATCATCGTTAACCATTTGTGACGTGCCTGCCCCCGCAGGACGCACACGACATAAAGGCAGATAGCAGCAAGAACGAACGTCAGTTGGTAGAGCGACTTGTTCCGGAATAAGTGGACTCGGGTTCGATTCCCGGTGTGGACCAAAAATGACGGAGAATTTTACTTCGTTATAATGACGCCCGAACTTCCCGGATGATCCGGCCGTTAAAGATCTCGCAATATTGTGATGTTCTTTCAACACCGCGAGATAAGAAAAATAAGAGAATCCCTTCTTCAGCGCTTCGAAAAATAAATGTGTGTGACGTTGCATTCCACACAGCAGATTGACTGGGAGTTCTTAAGTGCACGTTCTACAGTGGATGGCTGCCTACGACGATTCATGGTCACGGCTGACCCGTGGGCCATGCACCCGGCCCTCTTTGGGGGAGGGGGAGATGTGACGTGCCTGCCCCGCAGGACGCACACGACATAAAGGCAGATAGCAGCAAGAGCGAACGACCGCGTAGCTCAATTGGTAGAGCGACTTGTTCCGGAATAAGTGGACTCGGGTTCGATCCCCGGCGTGGACCAAAAATGAGGGACAAATTTACTTCGTTATACATTATCAACCAGTAGCGGATTGATAATGGTTGATGACGACATACCGGGGTCGGACACAATAATGTGAACACTACGCTCAGAGACGAGACGTTTAATGCAGCTGGGCACGTCGCAATACCCAAAGGTATCCACCATGTTTTGGCTGAAATAGCTTTGTTTAGAACCTCAAGGTCCTGTTTAAGTGCATTTAAAGTGTCTTCTTGCATAATTCCTTTCAGAACAACGAGCGACCTAACGGACTTCTAAAAAGGACTAATTGTTGGTGTGCGGCTACTTGGTGCCTCAGTGACAACGGCCGCCAGGTTAGTAGGGGTGTCGAGAGCTACTGTGTCTAGCGTCATGACAGCATACCGTGTTCGTGGCAAAACCTCGTCTGCGAAACACAGGAGCAGCCGGAAAACGACCATGACTGATAAAGACCGGAGAGCATTAAAGAAGATTGCTACCCGTAATAAGAAAACCACGACGCTGAAAATTTGTGCGGTGCTCAATCAGCATCTCCATACCCCAGTATCAACGAAAACAGTGAGCAGGGAGCTGCATAAACAAGATATTCATGGCAGAGCTGCTATTGCAAACCGTCTGGTGACGCGAGTGAATGCATCCGCGGCGACGACAGTGCTTCCAGGATTACAACGTGGACTGCCGATGCATGGAAGCGTGTGATGTGGTCGAACGAATCCCCATTCACACTACTCCCCACCGCAGGACGTGTTTACATGTGGTGAACACCATCAGAAGCGTACAACCCAGACTGTCTGCTCCCAACAGTGCAGCATGGTGGTGGTTCTGTCATGCTCCGGGCGGTCATATCGTGGTTTTCAGCAAGTCCTGTAATCACCTAGAAAGGAAGGATGACTGGCAAACATTTTGGAAGACCAAGTTCCACCATTGGCTCAGGCATTGTTTCCTGCAACTATCAAGATAATGACACCCTAATTCACAGAGCTCGCAATGTCCAATCATGGTCTGAGGAACACGAGGACGAACTTTCACGCCTTCCTTGGCCGCCCCAATCACCAGACTTAAACATCGTCGAGCCACTTTGATTTGTGTTGGAAAACAGAGTAAGATCGTCCTGCATCTCTCAAGGACCTGGAGCAGTTTCTACATGAAGAATGGTGTAACATCCCACTAACCACCATCCAGGATTTGTATGCGTCCATTCCAAGGAGGATTCAGGTGGTTTTGAATGCTAAAGATGGTCCCACACCCTATTAGGTACGTAAAACCTTAATTACCTAGATGTTCACATTATGAAGAATGGTGTAACATCCCACTAACCACCATCCAGGATTTGTATGTGTCAATTCCAAGGAGGATTGAGGTGGTTTTGAATGCCAAAGGTAGTCCCACACCCTACTAGGTGCGTAAAACCTTCATTACCTAGCTGTTCACATTATGTGAAATGGTGTAACATCCCACTAACCACCATCCAGGATTTGTATGTGTCCATTCCAAGGAGGATTGAGGCGGTTTTGAATGCCAAAGGTAGTCCCACACCCTACTAGGTGCGTAAAACCTTCTTTTCCTAGGTGTTCACATTATGAAGAATGGTGTAACATCCCACTAACCACCATCCAGGATTTGTATGTGTCCATTCCAAGGAGGATTGAGGCGGTTTTGAATGCCAAAGGTAGTCCCACACCCTACTAGGTACGTAAAACCTTCTTTTCCTAGGTGTTCACATTTTGAAGAATGGTGTAACATCCCACTAACCACCATCCAGGATTTGTATGTGTCCATTCCAAGGAGGATTGAGGTGGTTTTGAATGCCAAAGGTAGTCCCACACCCTACTAGGTGCGTAAAACCTTCATTACCTAGCTGTTCACATTATGTGAAATGGTGTAACATCCCACTAACCACCATCCAGGATTTGTATGTGTCCATTCCAAGGAGGATTGAGGCGGTTTTGAATGCCAAAGGTAGTCCCACACCCTACTAGGTACGTAAAACCTTCTTTTCCTAGGTGTTCACATTATGAAGAATGGTGTAACATCCCACTAACCACCATCCAGGATTTGTATGTGTCCATTCCAAGGAGGATTGAGGTGGTTTTGAATGCCAAAGGTAGTCCCACACCCTACTAGGTACGTAAAACCTTCTTTTCCTAGGTGTTCACATTATGAAGAATGGTGTAACATCCCACTAACCACCATCCAGGATTTGTATGTGTCCATTCCAAGGAGGATTGAGGCGGTTTTGAATGCCAAAGGTAGTCCCACACCCTACTAGGTGCGTAAAACCTTCATTACCTAGTTGTTCACATTATGTGAAATGGTGTAACATCCCACTAACCACCATCCAGGATTTGTATGTGTCCATTCCAAGGAGGATTGAGGCGGTTTTGAATGCCAAAGGTAGTCCCACACCCTACTAGGTACGTAAAACCTTCTTTTCCTAGGTGTTCACATTATGAAGAATGGTGTAACATCCCACTAACCACCATCCAGGATTTGTATGTGTCCATTCCAAGGAGGATTGAGGCGGTTTTGAATGCCAAAGGTAGTCCCACACCCTACTAGGTGCGTAAAACCTTCATTACCTAGCTGTTCACATTATGTGAAATGGTGTAACATCCCACTAACCACCATCCAGGATTTGTATGTGTCCATTCCAAGGAGGATTGAGGCGGTTTTGAATGCCAAAGGTAGTCCCACACCCTACTAGGTACGTAAAACCTTCTTTTCCTAGGTGTTCACATTATGAAGAATGGTGTAACATCCCACTAACCACCATCCAGGATTTGTATGTGTCCATTCCAAGGAGGATTCAGGCGGTTTTGAATGCCAAAGGTAGTCCCACACCCTACTAGGTACGTAAAACCTTCTTTTCCTAGGTGTTCACATTATGAAGAATGGTGTAACATCCCACTAACCACCATCCAGGATTTGTATGTGTCCATTCCAAGGAGGATTGAGGTGGTTTTGAATGCCAAAGGTAGTCCCACACCCTACTAGGTGCGTAAAACCTTCATTACCTAGCTGTTCACATTATGTGAAATGGTGTAACATCCCACTAACCACCATCCAGGATTTGTATGTGTCCATTCCAAGGAGGATTGAGGCGGTTTTGAATGCCAAAGGTAGTCCCACACCCTACTAGGTACGTAAAACCTTCATTACCTAGGTGTTCACATTATGAAGAATGGTGCAACATCCCACTAACCACCATCCAGGATTTGTATGCGTCAATTCCAAGGAGGACTCAGGAGGTTTTGAATGCCAAACGTGGTCCCACACCCTACTAGGTACGTAAAACCTTCTTTTCCTAGGTGTTCACATTATGAAGAATGGTGTAACATCCCACTAACCACCATCCAGGATTTGTATGCGTCAATTCCAAGGAGGATTCAGGAGGTTTTGAATGCCAAACGTGGCCCAACACCTTACTAGGTACGTCAAATCTTCTTTTCCTAGGTGTTCACATTATTCTGTCCAACTCCTGTACATAAGACACTCTTGAAGAATGCAAATAGTGTTTAAGAAATAAAGCACCGAATCCCAGAAAGAAAGATTTTTTATTGAAACGAAAATCCAATGTGTACGGCAACGATGGCACACAGAACAGATAAAGACTTTAGATGATAAACAAACTTTTTAAACACCGCTTGGTGTACAGGTAAAATTGGAAATGTAAAGCACACTGGTGTGCAAAAATTAAGGACAAATAAGAGAAATTAGCATAACAGCGGAACGAGCAGGCAGAACGGACCACAAGACCACTCAGGAGATAGACTAGGGTCCGGTACGGTAGGGGCATGCGCATATATGCAGCATGACGTTGGGGGGGGGGTCGGAAGAGTATAAAGCACACGGACGGTGTACGCTCAGCAATTCGGTGGAAGCTATTGCCCGGTGTACATCGATTTGAACGACGTCGAGTTGCTACCACCGTGTGATATGGCCAACAGGCAATCCAGTAGACGACATCTGGATGACTTTACCCGAGGTCGCGTCATTGGAAAGTTGGAAAAAGATCGAAGTGTGACTAGTGTGACCGAGGAGTTCGGGAACGCTCACTGCAACGTTTCACGAGCTTGGAGAGCATTTTCCAACGACAGGAACAGCTGACCGAGAGTTTAGCAGTGGCCGCCCACGAGCAACCACGGCGGCGGACGACTGGTATATTGTCCTACAGGCAAGAAGAGACAGACGGCAGACAGCGGACGAAATCGCAAGGCACATGCAACAGACAATTGGACGTCCGTTATCGCGTTTTACAGTAGCTAGGAGGCTGCACAAAGGTGGTCTATTTGCACGACGACCAGCACGGTGTGTGCCATTAACGCCTGCTCATCGGAGACGGCGGCTTCTGTGGTGCCAGGAACACAAGAACTGGACACGTCAGCAATGGGGTCGAGTTCTCTTTACGGATTAGAGAACCGATGTAGTCTGACGAGCGATTCTGGAGGTATACACATCTGGAGAGAGCAGGGAACACGCCATCACACCTCCAACATCATCGAAAGTACCGGTTTCGGAGGTGGCGGAGTTCTCGTTTGGGGCGGTATCATGCTTGGTAGCCGTACTGACCTCCACATCTTCCAAGGAGGTTCAGTCACTGGTGTCCGCTATTGTACCGAGGTTCTCCTGCCTCACGTGCGTCTGTTTAGAGGTGATGTGGGTCCTGTGTTCCTCCTCATGGACGACAACGCTGCACCTCATCGTACAGTGGCTGTCGCAGAGCTGTTGGAGAGTGAAGATATTCAACGCATGGATTGGCCCGCAATGTCCCCGGACCTAAATCCAATCGAACACGTGTGGGACCTTCTCGGGAGACGCTTGGCAGCACGTCACCCGCCGGCAGCAACGATTCCGCTGTTGCGATTGGCGCTACAAGAGGAATGGGCGGCGATGCCTCAACAGCTCCTTGACAAAAGCATGGACGGACGTTGGAAATCATGCAACGCAGTCAGGGGTGATCATATCCACTACTAAAGACTGGATTTTTCTTAGCAGCCGCCTGTCACATGGACGTTTCTGTCTTCTGTCCAGTTGTACTCGAAGCTACCTTTTCAATAAAGTGCCTTTGTATCATTTGGATTCCTTGTTTGGACGGTTTTGCTCACTTGTCCCATAGTCTTACATCTTGGGGATCTTATGGTATGATTTGAGTCGATGTGGAGCACTTCTGCACGACGTTACATTCGAAAAACCGTCTCGTCCTTAATTTTTGCACGTCAGTGTACATTAAAAGCGCAATATAGAGTGTTATTTTCATGATAATAAGTTCTTTTGAAGAATTTTTAGTAAAAATGGAAACCTACCGACGCCAAAATTTCTTTCTGTTTTGAAGTTGGATATGTGTCATTCATACTGCTGCACGTATTTGTTTCCCGATTAAATTTTCAGTTCTTCAGTAGAGACAGAGAAGAGCGGCCTGCAAAAGAGAAAGTACATCAGCATACCGTTTCCTTGAAAGAAAATATTTATTCTATGAAGCAGTAAACAACTCTTATTTTTCAGTCACAGAGGATTTAAAGCAATTGATAATATGACTCTTGATTCAATAAACATTTTCCTTTCATTAGCCTAAATCAGTGAAAGCAGACTTTATGGTTTATGGTTCCCAAGACACTTTATGGTTCCCAAGACATTTTGACGTCATTTGGACGTCTAGTGATTTTGCTTCCTATACTTCCAATGAAAAAGAATTGAACCCTATTTCCTCAGCGAAGAAAGGAACTTTTTTTTGCTTGTCGGAATTTTCATGCCGATTCATACAAGTTTAGCGGAACTGCCCACAAAAGTTCAAGGGTGAGCGGGCACTATAAATATTGCCGCTTCTTGGCCTATATTGAGAACTGAATTGGGAACTCTAAACAATTTCGAGAAAACGTTCTATATAAGCCAAGTAAGAATTGCCCGAGGGATCCGATCAGCTTTGGTTGGGGGGGGGGAAGACTCTACCCCAAACTTCCGTAATTTTATATTCTGGACCGCTACAGTCGGTCAGGGTATCCCATATGTTCCCCTTGAAGCGTTCGCGAGCTTTGGGAAGGGACTTCCCTTCAAAATGTAAAAATGGACGTAGAGCTGTAAACATTGGTATCATGCTTCATATAAGGATTTTGTACACGATCACGAATTTTCAGGAGGGTGGGGTGAATTTACCCCCCCCCCCCATGTTTCTAAAAGCGCTTCAGGGTGAACATACCGGATACACTGACCGACTCTAGCGGTCCAAAATATAAAATTACGGAAGTTGTGGGTAGAGCCTCCCAACCTAAACACCTCGGATCTCTTTTACAGACTTCACCAAATTTCTGGGGGAAGAGCGTACCCACAAGTAGAGTCTATCCCTCAACGGAACATGAAGAATGGAAATTGCGAGCAAATAACTTACATTGAACACCTTGTCTCCGCTCTTAGAAACCTAAAGGGAGGGGGAGGAGGTGATTTTTTTTTTTTTTTTTGATTGGAGGTTTAACGACCACAGTGAGCAACTCAATGGGCTATAAACAGTCGCCCGTCCCTAATTTAGGGTCACTGGTTCCAGGGAAGGGAGAGAGCCAGTGCCGTAAGACAAACACAACATCCATGCCTCACCGGGATTCGAACCCGGAACCCTTACGGACGAATGATCAGAGGCCAGCGCCTTAGACCACTGCGCCACACGGGGCGGCTTTCAGCCCGTTTCGTTAAGGTTACGCAAAGTGCGTTTTTGCATTTTTTAATGCTCAGTTCTCAAAGAATATAAACACTTGTGGATGTGCCGCGGCGATGAATGCAGTCACGTGCTTTCAGATTTGGACCAGGATAACGATGACGTAACAAACAATGCTGATTTTATTCATTAGCTTATTAATTAATTCATAACTCGCGAACGGAACAACGTAGAGATCCTAAAATAGTTGCGTTGACCTAGAAATTCCAGTATTAATAAGCCATGCAAATTTCACGATGCCACAGTTCGGCGTTCGAGAGTTTTTGCTGCTTCAGACAAACAGAAGTTGTTGTTTTTTTTTTTTGATTGGAGGTTTAACGACCACCGTGAGCAACTCAATGGGCTATAAGCAGTCGCCTGTCCCTAATTTAGGGTCACTGGTTCCAGGGAAGGGAGAGAGCCAGTGCCGTAAGACAAACACAACATCCATGCCTGACCGAGATTCGAACCCGGACCCCTTACGGACGAATGATCAGAGGCCAGCGCCTTAGACCACTGCGCCACCGGGGCGGCAGGAGGTGAATTCGCTGAACCCTTTTGAAAATTCGTGGCCGTGTACAGAATCATTATATGAAGTTTATAGCTCTACGTTCATTTTTACATTTAGTGGGCAAGCTCTTCCCCAAAGCTTACGATGATCGCGGAAGCTTCAAGGGGAACATCCTGGATACACTGACAGACTCCAGCTGTCCAGAATATAAAACTAAGGAAGTTGCAGGTAGACCCCCCCCCCCCTCACCCCAAGTACCTCGGATCGCTCGGCAATTTATTTCTTCAAATTAAAATACAATTCTCGCTTGGCTTACATAAAACGTTTTCTCGAAATTTGTTTGGAGTTCCCAATTCAGTTCTCACTATAGGCCAAGAAACGGCTATCTTTATAGCCCCCCTTCCCTATGAAGTTTTGTGGGCAGTTGCCCTAAAAGAGTATGAACCGGCATGAAAATTCAGACGCCGCCGCAGTGGTTCAAGCGATGTGTTCTGATCATTCGTTCGTATGGGGTCCAGGTTCGAATCCCGGTGAGGCATAGATGTTGTGTTTGTCTTACGGCACTGTATCTTTCTCTCTCTCTCTTCCCTGGAACCAGTGACCCTAAATTAGGTACGGGCGTCTGCTTATAGCCCATTGAGATGCTCACAATGGTCGTCAAACCTCCAATCAAAAAAAAAAAAAAAATTCAGACAAACGAAAGAGTTCATTCCCGTCGTTTCGGCACGTTGGAAAACTGCCACACATAATTCGGAAACTTGGAAAAATGCCACACACAGCAATTTGTGCCCGGCCTCTCAATGAAAAACATGTGACAATTTTCCAAGTTGTTGAAAGATGTGTGGCAGTTTACAGTGAACCCTAAAATATCACTAATCACAGAGACCGGCTCTTGTCCAGTACTTATGGCAACATAGGGTAGTTAAAAATGCATAGACATTTAACGGGTATCTGTTATTAAAAAAAATAATGCACAATTTTGGGAAGGGCGAAATTTTACGCATAACTGATGACATGGTAAAAATACTTTTAATGAAATCCCACAGTTGGTAATCTTCAAGCAGTAAGTACATAAATGAAATATAAAGAAACAATAAACAAAAATAGAAAAAAAATATGTGAAAACAAAATTTGGCCACTTCCCGTGTTTAGCAAAGGTAATTTCGATTTAAAAGAAAAAAAGTTACACGTCCTGCAACATTTCAAAAAAAAAAAAAAAAAAAAGATAAACAGAAGGAGAAATAAATTGCTTGTCTACCGGTCTGCAACGAGCTCGAGCGGGGGGGGAGAACTGGGGATATGGTGCTAAAGTGAGGGGTCAGTCGTCTCCGATCACGGTGACAGCCCTGAGGACTTGTGGGCTGTCACCGAGGGCTCCCTGGCAAAAACTTCGGAGTGAAGATTGATTACACACCATTAGTGCGGAGTAATACTTGTAACTGGGAGTTATAAGGTCCCGTAGCATTATCCCCATTGCCAGGATAGCTTTGCCCTGAGTATAGACTGGTGTCAGGAACACCGTGACTGGACACTGGAAAAACGTCACGTGGTCCGACGAGCCCCATACGGAAACCACTGATTTCTGCGAAGAACCGAAAAGTTCGTCTACAGTGGTGTCAGGAACATCGTCATTGGACACTGGAAAAAAGTAATGTGGTCCGACGAGTCCTATACGGAAACCACTGATTTCTGCGAAGAACCGAAAAGTTCGTCTACAGTGGTGTCAGGAACATCGTGATTGGACACTGGAAAAAAGTAATGTGGTCCGACGAGTCTTATACGGAAACCACTGATTTCTGCGAAGATCCGGAAAGTTCGTCTACATTGGTGTCAGGAACATCGTGATTGGACACTGGAAAAAAGTAATGTGGTCCGACGAGTCCTATACAGAAACCACTGATTTCTGCGAAGATCCGGAAAGTTCGTCTACATTGGTGTCAGGAACACCGTGACTGGACACTGGAAAAAAGTAATGTGGTCCGACGAGTCCTATACGGAAACCACTGATTTCTGTGAAGATCCGAAAAGTTCGTCTACATTGGTGTCAGGAACATCGTGATTGGACACTGGAAAAAAGGAATGTGGTCCGACGAGTCCTATACGGAAACCACTGATTTCTGCGAAGATCCGGAAAGTTCGTCTACAGTGGTGTCAGGAACATCGTGATTGGACACTGGAAAAAAGTAATGTGGTCCGACGAGTCCTATACGGAAACCACTGATTTCTGCGAAGATCCGGAAAGTTCGTCTACATTGGTGTCAGGAACACCGTGACTGGACACTGGAAAAAAGTAATGTGGTCCGACGAGTCCTATACGGAAACCACTGATTTCTGCGGAGATCCGGAAAGTTCGTCTACATTGGTGTCAGGAAAATCGTGATTGGACACTGGAAAAAAGTAATGTGGTCCGACGAGTCCTATACGGAAACCACTGATTTCTGCGAAGATCCGGAAAGTTCGTCTACATTGGTGTCAGGAACATCGTGATTGGACACTGGAAAAAAGGAATGTGGTCCGACGAGTCCTATACGGAAACCGCTGATTTCTGCGAAGAACCGGAAAAGTTCGCCTACAGTGGTGTCAGGAACATCGTGATTGGACACTGGAAAAAAGTAATGTGGTCCGACGAGTCCTATACGGAAACCACTGATTTCTGCGAAGATCCGGAAAGTTCGTCTACATTGGTGTCAGGAACATCGTGATTGGACACTGGAAAAAAGTAATGTGGTCCGACGAGTCCTATACGGAAACCACTGATTTCTGCGGAGATCCGGAAAGTTCGTCTACATTGGTGTCAGGAAAATCGTGATTGGACACTGGAAAAAAGTAATGTGGTCCGACGAGTCCTATACGGAAACCACTGATTTCTGCGAAGATCCGGAAAGTTCGTCTACATTGGTGTCAGGAACATCGTGATTGGACACTGGAAAAAGTAATGTGGTCCGACGAGTCCTATACGGAAACCACTGATTTCTGCGGAGATCCGGAAAGTTCGTCTACATTGGTGTCAGGAAAATCGTGATTGGACACTGGAAAAAGTAATGTGGTCCGACGAGTCCTATACGGAAACCACTGATTTCTGCGAAGATCCGGAAAGTTCGTCTACATTGGTGTCAGGAACATCGTGATTGGACACTGGAAAAAAGTAATGTGGTCCGACGAGTCCTATACGGAAACCACTGATTTCTGCGAAGATCCGGAAAGTTCGTCTACATTGGTGTCAGGAACATCGTAATTGGACACTGGAAAAAGTAATGTGGTCCGACGAGTCCTATACGGAAACCACTGATTTCTGCGAAGATCCGGAAAGTTCGTCTACATTGGTGTCAGGAACATCGTGATTGGACACTGGAAAAAAGTAATGTGGTCCGACGAGTCCTATACGGAAACCACTGATTTCTGCGAAGATCCGGAAAGTTCGTCTACATTGGTGTCAGGAACATCGTGATTGGACACTGGAAAAAAAGTAATGTGGTCCGACGAGTCCTATACGGAAACCACTGATTTCTGCGGAGATCCGGAAAGTTCGTCTACATTGGTGTCAGGAAAATCGTGATTGGACACTGGAAAAAGTAATGTGGTCCGACGAGTCCTATACGGAAACCACTGATTTCTGCGAAGATCCGGAAAGTTCGTCTACATTGGTGTCAGGAACATCGTGATTGGACACTGGAAAAAGTAATGTGGTCCGACGAGTCCTATACGGAAACCACTGATTTCTGCGAAGATCCGGAAAGTTCGTCTACATTGGTGTCAGGAACATCGTGATTGGACACTGGAAAAAAGTAATGTGGTCCGACGAGTCCTATACGGAAACCACTGATTTCTGCGAAGATCCGGAAAGTTCGTCTACATTGGTGTCAGGAACATCGTGATTGGACACTGGAAAAAAGTAATGTGGTCCGACGAGTCCTATACGGAAACCACTGATTTCTGCGGAGATCCGGAAAGTTCGTCTACATTGGTGTCAGGAAAATCGTGATTGGACACTGGAAAAAAGTAATGTGGTCCGACGAGTCCTATACGGAAACCACTGATTTCTGCGAAGATCCGGAAAGTTCGTCTACATTGGTGTCAGGAACATCGTGATTGGACACTGGAAAAAGTAATGTGGTCCGACGAGTCCTATACGGAAACCACTGATTTCTGCGAAGATCCGGAAAGTTCGTCTACATTGGTGTCAGGAACATCGTGATTGGACACTGGAAAAAAGTAATGTGGTCCGACGAGTCCTATACGGAAACCACTGATTTCTGCGAAGATCCGGAAAGTTCGTCTACATTGGTGTCAGGAACATCGTGATTGGACACTGGAAAAAAGTAATGTGGTCCGACGAGTCCTATACGGAAACCACTGATTTCTGCGAAGATCCGGAAAGTTCGTCTACATTGGTGTCAGGAACATCGTGATTGGACACTGGAAAAAAGTAATGTGGTCCGACGAGTCCTATACGGAAACCACTGATTTCTGCGGAGATCCGGAAAGTTCGTCTACATTGGTGTCAGGAAAATCGTGATTGGACACTGGAAAAAAGTAATGTGGTCCGACGAGTCCTATACGGAAACCACTGATTTCTGCGAAGATCCGGAAAGTTCGTCTACATTGGTGTCAGGAACATCGTGATTGGACACTGGAAAAAAGTAATGTGGTCCGACGAGTCCTATACGGAAACCACTGATTTCTGCGAAGATCCGGAAAGTTCGTCTACATTGGTGTCAGGAACATCGTGATTGGGACACTGGAAAAAAGTAATGTGGTCCGACGAGTCCTATACGGAAACCACTGATTTCTGCGAAGATCCGGAAAGTTCGTCTACATTGGTGTCAGGAACATCGTGATTGGACACTGGAAAAAAGTAATGTGGTCCGACGAGTCCTATACGGAAACCACTGATTTCTGCGGAAGATCCGGAAAGTTCGTCTACATTGGTGTCAGGAAAATCGTGATTGGACACTGGAAAAAAGTAATGTGGTCCGACGAGTCCTATACGGAAACCACTGATTTCTGCGAAGATCCGGAAAGTTCGTCTACATTGGTGTCAGGAACATCGTGATTGGACACTGGAAAAAAGTAATGTGGTCCGACGAGTCCTATACGGAAACCACTGATTTCTGCGAAGATCCGGAAAGTTCGTCTACATTGGTGTCAGGAACACCGTGATTGGACACTGGAAAAAAGTAATGTGGTCCGACGAGTCCTATACGGAAACCACTGATTTCTGCGAAGATCCGGAAAGTTCGTCTACATTGGTGTCAGGAACATCGTGATTGGACACTGGAAAAAAGTAATGTGGTCCGACGAGTCCTATACGGAAACCACTGATTTCTGCGAAGATCCGGAAAGTTCGTCTACATTGGTGTCAGGAACATCGTGATTGGACACTGGAAAAAAGTAATGTGGTCCGACGAGTCCTATACGGAAACCACTGATTTCTGCGAAGATCCGGAAAGTTCGTCTACATTGGTGTCAGGAACATCGTGATTGGACACTGGAAAAAAGTAATGTGGTCCGACGAGTCCTATACGGAAACCACTGATTTCTGCGAAGATCCGGAAAGTTCGTCTACATTGGTGTCAGGAACATCGTGATTGGACACTGGAAAAAAGTAATGTGGTCCGACGAGTCCTATACGGAAACCACTGATTTCTGCGGAGATCCGGAAAGTTCGTCTACATTGGTGTCAGGAACATCGTGATTGGACACTGGAAAAAAGTAATGTGGTCCGACGAGTCCTATACGGAAACCACTGATTTCTGCGAAGATCCGGAAAGTTCGTCTACATTGGTGTCAGGAACATCGTGATTGGACACTGGAAAAAAGTAATGTGGTCCGACGAGTCCTATACGGAAACCACTGATTTCTGCGAAGATCCGGAAAGTTCGTCTACATTGGTGTCAGGAACATCGTGATTGGACACTGGAAAAAAGTAATGTGGTCCGACGAGTCCTATACGGAAACCACTGATTTCTGCGAAGATCCGGAAAGTTCGTCTACATTGGTGTCAGGAACATCGTGATTGGACACTGGAAAAAAGTAATGTGGTCCGACGAGTCCTATACGGAAACCACTGATTTCTGCGAAGATCCGGAAAGTTCGTCTACATTGGTGTCAGGAACATCGTGATTGGACACTGGAAAAAAGTAATGTGGTCCGACGAGTCCTATACGGAAACCACTGATTTCTGCGAAGATCCGGAAAGTTCGTCTACATTGGTGTCAGGAACATCGTGATTGGACACTGGAAAAAAGTAATGTGGTCCGACGAGTCCTATACGGAAACCACTGATTTCTGCGAAGATCCGGAAAGTTCGTCTACATTGGTGTCAGGAACATCGTGATTGGACACTGGAAAAAAGTAATGTGGTCCGACGAGTCCTATACGGAAACCACTGATTTCTGCGAAGATCCGGAAAGTTCGTCTACATTGGTGTCAGGAACATCGTGATTGGACACTGGAAAAAAGTAATGTGGTCCGACGAGTCCTATACGGAAACCACTGATTTCTGCGAAGATCCGGAAAGTTCGTCTACATTGGTGTCAGGAACATCGTGATTGGACACTGGAAAAAAGTAATGTGGTCCGACGAGTCCTATACGGAAACCACTGATTTCTGCGAAGATCCGGAAAGTTCGTCTACATTGGTGTCAGGAACATCGTGATTGGACACTGGAAAAAAGTAATGTGGTCCGACGAGTCCTATACGGAAACCACTGATTTCTGCGAAGATCCGGAAAGTTCGTCTACATTGGTGTCAGGAACATCGTGATTGGACACTGGAAAAAGTAATGTGGTCCGACGAGTCCTATACGGAAACCACTGATTTCTGCGAAGATCCGGAAAGTTCGTCTACATTGGTGTCAGGAACATCGTGATTGGACACTGGAAAAAAGTAATGTGGTCCGACGAGTCCTATACGGAAACCACTGATTTCTGCGAAGATCCGGAAAGTTCGTCTACATTGGTGTCAGGAACATCGTGATTGGACACTGGAAAAAAGTAATGTGGTCCGACGAGTCCTATACGGAAACCACTGATTTCTGCGAAGATCCGGAAAGTTCGTCTACATTGGTGTCAGGAACATCGTGATTGGACACTGGAAAAAAGTAATGTGGTCCGACGAGTCCTATACGGAAACCACTGATTTCTGCGAAGATCCGGAAAGTTCGTCTACATTGGTGTCAGGAACATCGTGATTGGACACTGGAAAAAAGTAATGTGGTCCGACGAGTCCTATACGGAAACCACTGATTTCTGCGAAGATCCGGAAAGTTCGTCTACATTGGTGTCAGGAACATCGTGATTGGACACTGGAAAAAAGTAATGTGGTCCGACGAGTCCTATACGGAAACCACTGATTTCTGCGAAGATCCGGAAAGTTCGTCTACATTGGTGTCAGGAACATCGTGATTGGACACTGGAAAAAAGTAATGTGGTCCGACGAGTCCTATACGGAAACCACTGATTTCTGCGAAGATCCGGAAAGTTCGTCTACATTGGTGTCAGGAACATCGTGATTGGACACTGGAAAAAAGTAATGTGGTCCGACGAGTCCTATACGGAAACCACTGATTTCTGCGAAGATCCGGAAAGTTCGTCTACATTGGTGTCAGGAACATCGTGATTGGACACTGGAAAAAAGTAATGTGGTCCGACGAGTCCTATACGGAAACCACTGATTTCTGCGAAGATCCGGAAAGTTCGTCTACATTGGTGTCAGGAACATCGTGATTGGACACTGGAAAAAAGTAATGTGGTCCGACGAGTCCTATACGGAAACCACTGATTTCTGCGAAGATCCGGAAAGTTCGTCTACATTGGTGTCAGGAACATCGTGATTGGACACTGGAAAAAAGTAATGTGGTCCGACGAGTCCTATACGGAAACCACTGATTTCTGCGAAGATCCGGAAAGTTCGTCTACATTGGTGTCAGGAACATCGTGATTGGACACTGGAAAAAAGGAATGTGGTCCGACGAGTCCTATACGGAAACCACTGATTTCTGCGAAGATCCGGAAAGTTCGTCTACATTGGTGTCAGGAACATCGTGATTGGACACTGGAAAAAAGTAATGTGGTCCGACGAGTCCTATACGGAAACCACTGATTTCTGCGAAGATCCGGAAAGTTCGTCTACATTGGTGTCAGGAACATCGTGATTGGACACTGGAAAAAAGTAATGTGGTCCGACGAGTCCTATACGGAAACCACTGATTTCTGCGAAGATCCGGAAAGTTCGTCTACATTGGTGTCAGGAACATCGTGATTGGACACTGGAAAAAAGTAATGTGGTCCGACGAGTCCTATACGGAAACCACTGATTTCTGCGAAGATCCGGAAAGTTCGTCTACATTGGTGTCAGGAACATCGTGATTGGACACTGGAAAAAAGTAATGTGGTCCGACGAGTCCTATACGGAAACCACTGATTTCTGCGAAGATCCGGAAAGTTCGTCTACATTGGTGTCAGGAACATCGTGATTGGACACTGGAAAAAAGGAATGTGGTCCGACGAGTCCTATACGGAAACCACTGATTTCTGCGAAGATCCGGAAAGTTCGTCTACATTGGTGTCAGGAACATCGTGATTGGACACTGGAAAAAAGTAATGTGGTCCGACGAGTCCTATACGGAAACCACTGATTTCTGCGAAGATCCGGAAAGTTCGTCTACATTGGTGTCAGGAACACCGTGATTGGACACTGGAAAAAAGTAATGTGGTCCGACGAGTCCTATACGGAAACCACTGATTTCTGCGAAGATCCGGAAAGTTCGTCTACATTGGTGTCAGGAACATCCTGATTGGGCACTGGAAAAAAGGAATGTGGTCCGACGAGTCCTATACGGAAACCACTGATTTCTGCGAAGATCCGGAAAGTTCGTCTACATTGGTGTCAGGAACATCGTGATTGGGCACTGGAAAAAAGTAATGTGGTCCGACGAGTCCTATACGGAAACCACTGATTTCTGCGAAGATCCGGAAAGTTCGTCTACATTGGTGTCAGGAACATCGTGATTGGACACTGGAAAAAAGTAATGTGGTCCGACGAGTCCTATACGGAAACCACTGATTTCTGCGAAGATCCGGAAAGTTCGTCTACATTGGTGTCAGGAACATCGTGATTGGACACTGGAAAAAAGGAATGTGGTCCGACGAGTCCTATACGGAAACCACTGATTTCTGCGAAGATCCGGAAAGTTCGTCTACATTGGTGTCAGGAAAATCGTGATTGGACACTGGAAAAAAGTAATGTGGTCCGACGAGTCCTATACGGAAACCACTGATTTCTGCGAAGATCCGGAAAGTTCGTCTACATTGGTGTCAGGAACATCGTGATTGGGCACTGGAAAAAAGGAATGTGGTCCGACGAGTCCTATACGGAAACCACTGATTTCTGCGAAGATCCGGAAAGTTCGTCTACATTGGTGTCAGGAACATCGTGATTGGGCACTGGAAAAAAGGAATGTGGTCCGACGAGTCCTATACGGAAACCACTGATTTCTGCGAAGATCCGGAAAGTTCGTCTACATTGGTGTCAGGAACATCGTGATTGGGCACTGGAAAAAAGGAATGTGGTCCGACGAGTCCTATACGGAAACCACTGATTTCTGCGAAGATCCGGAAAGTTCGTCTACATTGGTGTCAGGAACATCCTGATTGGGCACTGGAAAAAAGGAATGTGGTCCGACGAGTCCTATACGGAAACCACTGATTTCTGCGAAGATCCGGAAAGTTCGTCTACATTGGTGTCAGGAACATCCTGATTGGGCACTGGAAAAAAGGAATGTGGTCCGACGAGTCCTATACGGAAACCACTGATTTCTGCGAAGATCCGGAAAGTTCGTCTACATTGGTGTCAGGAACATCGTGATTGGACACTGGAAAAAAGTAATGTGGTCCGACGAGTCCTATACGGAAACCACTGATTTCTGCGAAGATCCGGAAAGTTCGTCTACACTGGTGTCAGGAACATCGTGATTGGACACTGGAAAAAAGGAATGTGGTCCGACGAGTCCTATACGGAAACCACTGATTTCTGCGAAGATCCGGAAAGTTCGTCTACATTGGTGTCAGGAACACCGTGACTGCACACTGGAAGACTGGAAAAGCGTCATGTGGTCCGACCAGTTCAAATACATCTGTACTGACGGTAGACAGAGAGCTCGACTAGAGCCCCAGGAGTCAATGGACCCAGCTTGTTTTGTAAACACCACTCAAGGTTCTGGAGGTGGCGTAATGCTGTGGGGAACGTTCGGTTGGTACGGAATCGGTCCCTTTATCTTGCTGAAACGTATATATACACCGATGAGCCATTACATTATGACCTTTCCCAGGCTAGAGAAATAAGCACACCTGGTGACCGAACGGCGGCGCAGGTAAAATTCACGGAACAGTATATGTACAACACAAGGACCAGCTTCCAGTTAGTATAGTGTTCGGAGTCAGAATGGGAAAAGCTGCCGATTTTTTTTTTTTTTTTGGAGGGGTTTTAACGACCACCGTGAGCAACTCAATGGGCTATAAGCAGTCGCCCGTCCCTAATTTAGGGTCACTGGTTCCAGGGGAAGGGAGAGAGCCACTGCCGTAAGACAAACACAACATCCATGCCTCACCGGGATTCTAACCCGGGACCCCTTACCGACGAATGATCAGAGGCCATCGCCGGAGACCACTACGCCACCGGGGCGGCAGCTGCCGATTTATCGGAGTTTGATAAAGGACAAATTGTGATGGCACGGTGCGTCGGGACTACGATCTTGGAAACGGCTTGGCTTGTGGGTTGTTCACATGTCGCTGTATGAGTACGTATCAAAGTGGTGCGCAGATGGCCAAACGACCAACCGTCGTCCAGCTGTGTGTCGTCCTCAGCTCATTGATACCAGAGGGGCGGAGACTGTCGGCATTGTTCACAGCGACCGCATGAGCCACAGTGCGACAAACCACCCGCAAAAACAACTGTGGTGATCAGGGCAAATGTGTCATAGCACACAGTGCATCGCATAACTTTCTGCGCATGGAACTGCGTAGCCTAAGACCCAGCCGAGTCCTCATGTTCACTGCATGTCATCGCCAACAACGCTTGAAATGGCTCCAAGATCGTCGAGATTGGACCGTGAATGATTCGGAGAAAGTGGCCTGGCCTGACGAATGAAGATTCGCGGTGCGTAGACGACCGAGCACGGGTATGCAGATTACACCAACGGAGGCTATGGCACCAGGATGCAATATTGGGCGGAAACAGGCCGGCGGTGGTGGTGTTAAGCGGTGAGCGATGTTTTCTTGGGACACTTTAAGCCCCATTATCCCAATAGCATAATCTCTGACAGCCGTCAGGTATCTGAACATCGTTGGAAACTAAGTTCACCCATTCAGGGCAACTGTGTTCCCTGCTGGGGGATATCTATTACAAACATAATAATGCGCCATGCCACACTACCAGAATTGTCAAGGAGTTGTTCGAGCAACATGCTGGTGACTTTCTGTTAATGCCCTGCCTGGCCGCCGAATTCCCCCTGACATGAACCCAATCAACGAACATTTGTGGTTCGACTTGGAAAAGCGGATTCACGATATATCCTCACCACCCCGTAATTGCTGTCGCAATAGAAGCATTTTTAGTCAAGTTATGAGGATTCATGACTGTGGAATAAATGACGCTCCTGTGCCTGACCTTTGACCCCATTTCGATTATATTCAACTGAACTGGTTCAGCATGCCTCCCGGAACAACATGATGAAGTTTTGTCGCAATCGAAACATTTTTTACGTAAGTTATGGCGCATAAAGGGCGATGGTACGGATCCAGCTCCTATGTCACTGACCTTTGACCCCATTTCGCCCATTTTTCAGTAGGTTACGTCCTCTAGTTGCCCTCTACGACATACTAAATTTCATCGAACCCTTTTTACGCGAGTTATCGTGCGGACAGACAAACGGACAAAGCTGGAGCATATAGACTTCTTCAACCTACGGTTGGAAAACGTAAAAAAAAAAAAAAAAAAAGTGGATGAAATGGTGTCACAAACGCAAAACCGGACACTGCGTGATTGGAAACTCGATTTTCCGATGAATCACCATTCACACTTTTTCCAACTTCAGATTAGCCGCCCCGGTGGCGCAGTGGTCTAAGCGATGGCCTCTGATCATTCGTCCGAAAGGGGTCGGGTTCGAATCCCGGTGAGGCATGGATGTTGTGTTTGTCTTACGGCACTGGCTCTCTCCCTTCCCTGGAACCAGTGACCCTAAATTTAGGACGGGCGACTGCTTATAGCCCATTGAGTTGCTCACGGTGATTGATAAACCCCCAATCGCGCCGCCCGGAGGAACGCAGCGGTGTAAGCGATGGCCTCTGATCATTCGTCGAAAGGGGTCCCGGGTTCGAATCCCGGTGAGGCATGGATGTTGTGTTTGTCTTACGGCACTGGCTCGCTCGTTTCCCTGGAACCAGTGACCCTAAATTAGGGACGGGCGACTGCTTATAGCCCATTGAGTTGCTCACGGTGATCGATAAACCCCCAATCGCCGCCCCGGTGGCGCGGTGGTGTAAGCGATGGCCTCTGATCATTCGTCCGAAAGGGGTCGGGTTCGAATCCCGGTGAGGCATGGATGTTGTGTTTGTCTTACGGCAGCACTGGCTCTCTCCCTTCCCTGGAGCCAGTGACCCTAAATTAGGGACGGGTGACTGCTTATAGCCCATTGAGTTGCTCACGGTGGTCGTTGAACCTCCAATCAACAACAACAACAAGAAAATTCAGGTAAAGTTTCAGTTTGGGGAATGTCGAGAAGAAGCTCATGATTCCCACAAACATCGAAGAACACGATGGGCAAACTTTTGGTAGCGCTCCGGACCTGTCGGGCCTTCTTCGGTCGTGGAGATGCCGGGCTCTTCCACTGCGACGACCGTTGTTTGGTCTCCGGTTCATAACCGTAGACCCAAGCCTCGTCCCCAGTGATGACCCACGACAGGAACGTTGGTTCCTTCACCACCTGCTGCTGACAAAGATCTTGACAGAGTTCGACACGGAGCGTTACGAATTATTTAACACGCGTCCAGGAGACACAACATTAGAACACTGACTGAACAAAATTCGTTAACGTTTTGTTATCAACGATCAAACGCATCACGTGCTTAGCACCAGGTGTCTTTGAGGAGCAAATCTCTGTGATAAAAAACGTTAAAAACGTATCTTTGAGAATATTTTATGAAACTGGCTGAAATTTTAACGAACACCGCTAAATCGTTAATAGGAACATGGCCTCGAATTTCGCCTGAATCGGTAAATAAATTTTTAAATTAGCCGTCAAAAAAATTTTATTAACCGTTTCTGCGTATATATTTCTGTTTACCAATGAGTTAAAGATTCCATGCCTATTTTAAAAGTTTTGACCGGATTCCGGTGAAATTTTTGAGGACTCCTCTTATTACCAATTCATGGTGTTGAGTTTTCATTACCCGTTTCGTTAAGGTTACACAAGTGCGTTTTTGCATTTTTTAATGCACAGTTCTCAAAGAATATAAACACTTGTGGGTGTGCCGCGGCGATGAATGCAGTCACGTGCTTTCAGATTTGGACCAGGATAACGATGACGTAACAAACGACGCTGATTTTATTGATTAGCTTATTAAATTAATTCATAACTCCCGAACGGAACAACCTAGAGATGCCCTTAAAATAGTTGCGTTGACCTAGAAATTCCAGTATTAATAAGCTATGCAAATTTCACGATGCCACAGTTCGGCGTTCGAGAGTTTTGCTGCTTCAGACAAACAGAAGTTTTTTTTTTTTTTTTTTGATTGGAGGTTTAACGACCACCGTGAGCAACTCAATGGGCTATAAGCAGTCGCCCGTCCCAAATTTAGGGTCACTGGTTCCAGGGAAGGAGAGAGCCAGTGCCGTAAGACAAACACAACATCCGTACTGACCGGAGATTCGAACCCGGACCCCGTTCGGACGAATCAAGACGATCAGAGGCCAGCGCCTTAGACCACTGCGCCACCGGGGCGGCACAGAAGTTTTGTGTTTTATATATAAGATTCTACTAGTATAGCATTGAACACATCCCAAGTGATTTATCATCTACATGGAAGTTCACCTTGCCGCCCAAAAAATCCGAGTATACCAAATCTAAATATTGTTAATCGGTTAAAAATAATGTTGAAAGGGAATGAATAACTTAAGGTTTCTGGATATTTAGAGTAATATGCAAATAGTATAATTAAATACGAAAATAGCAATACTAAACTAATAAATAGTGTTTTACTTACCCGTCTACAAGGAGTGTTCAAATGAAAAGGTACGAAACGACACTGTGGGTACAAATGAAGACTTTATTCAAACTATACACCATAGGCCGTAGGACAACGATCCCATTGATTAACGAGCCGAAGGATTCCTTGTTCCCAGAATTCCTGTGGCCGTGACGAGACCCAGTCCTGCACAGCGTCCATGAGTTCGTCATCCGAGTGGAAGCGCTTCCCTTTCAGATGTTTTTTCAGGGGACCAAACACGCGGAAATCGCAGGGCGACATGCCCGGGCTGTAGGGCGGATGGTCAAGCTGCTCCCACTGGATCTTGGCCAGTTCCGCGTGTGTGACCCTGGAGACGTGTGAACGCGCGTTATCATGGGGCAGAACCACACCCTCCGCGATGAATAGCGGCCGGTTTAACACCTTCCGCTGTCAGAAATCGGATAACGCCTCGCTGCTCCTCAATCGTCGAATTTTGCAATGTGAACGCCATTATGTCCTCACACGCACTGCCGCGTCAATTAGACGGCGCTCTTCATAAGAGCCTCTGCTCTCTGCTACGCATGCGGGCGCCCGCGCATGCTCCGATCCACTCCGGCGACTCCAATCGCATCCCTAGATGTGTCGCTACGTTCTCCCATAGCGGCATAGGCAAATATGTTAACGGATACGTTCTTATGACGTTTCGTACCTTTTCATTTGAACACCCCTAGTATATTTTAAGGGCGAGTTTCCTTACTAATATTAAGATTTGATAAAAATAGATATTATTTCCTATTTTTCCCCGTATTAAATCATTACTAAAGTAATTCACCGATGCTGTCACACGTACGGTCATTCACAAACATAATTTTCAAATTGTAGGTCAAGATTAAAAACACTTTATTTACAATTAAAAATTAATATTTACACGCGAGATCTTTCGGGGCTGAACATAGCACCCATCATCAGGTTCAAGCGCCACGAAACACAGGAGCAGACATTATATACTGTCAAACACGACCCACAATTCACTCGGTTTTCTCAATCACCGGTGATGCCATCAGCAAATCGTTAAAGTCCAAAAAATCAAGTCTTAATATCTTATTCTATAAAGTCCTCTTCTTCAGAGTTGTGTGAGGAGGGGGCAACCATCTTTCTCCACTGTCTTGGAACAAATGTCGGGAGTTCTGTTGACAGTCAACCTCTTCCAAGGACTATTACAACAATTTCAAAGACTGAGATTCACGACTTTGTCCACAGAGAAAAAACGTACTAAGTACATCGGCAAAGTTGATTTCATTCCACCTCTTGTGTCTATCTTAAGAAAAGCCTGTTACAAACACAATCTAACGTTTGGAGTGTCCACCAGAAACCTTTTTTCCACGATAAAAAATGATAGAGATAGAGTCAAAACAATGATAGAGATAGAGTCACTTAACAAACCAGGCGTCTACTGCATACCATTAATTCATGAGGATTCAGATACTGCAGTTAAATACTATATAGGTTCTACCCCGAAGAACCGTTAATGTCAGAATGGGTGAACATAAATACGCTCTTCGTTCTGGAACGGTTTCCACAGCTTTCACTCAAGCTGTTAACCAGGGAGATTACTCCCCAGATTGGAAAAATGTTAGGGTACTTAACTCAAGTGCTAATAAACGTACTGTCTTCCTTACGGAAAGCCTCTTCATTCTTGCATATGTGGAAACATGCTGTAACATTGAACTCCCGACATTTGTTCCAAGACAGTAGAGAAAGATGGTTGCCCCCTCCTCACACAACTCTGAAGAAGAGGACTTTATAGGATAAAATATTAAGACTTGATTTTTGGACTTTAACGATTTGCTGTTGGCATCACCGGTTATTGAGAAAACCGAGTGAATTGTGGGTCGTGTTTGACAGTATATAATGTCTGCTCCTGTGTTTCGTGGCGCTTGAGCCTGATGATGGGTGCTATGTTCAGCCCCGAAAGATCTCGCGTGTAAATATTAATTTTTAATTGTAAATAAAGTGTTTTTAATCTTGACCTACAATTTGAAAATTATGTTTGTGAATGACCGTACGTGTGACAGCATCGGTGAATTACTTTAGTGACCTTTCGTACGATAGACTTTTAGCATTTATTAAATCATTAATTGATGATATTTAGTGGCGACAAATATACTTACGCTTTCAAGAATGTGGACGGCCTCATCTTTTATTGTACCAAGGGCACGATTCTTTGTAGATCGGGCCCTGGTCATGAAGATCAGATATCTCAGGTAATAAGTTACGTGAAGATGGTATATTCATTAAATTTGGTAACCAATTTTTCGCAGTTTTGGAAGGGGAGGGGATGACCTTTCTGACATATGATGGAAAGGGTGCATGGGGCCAAAAAGGTTGAGAACCCCTGCCATAGAGCATGAGTTTGCATCAAAACTTTCTCATGATGATATCATAAAGGCTTTTGCTGCCAGAAAAGCCAGAAAAGTCAAGCTGTAGACATTAATGTCCCTGGAAAATTTTCTTGAAGCTTAAGAAACTGGGCTTCATCTTAAATTGTAATGCACCGCTGTATTCAAATACACTGACGGAAAAATAAATCCCAACACCAAGAAGGGGTTGTGTTAGATAAACGACAGTTGGTAGGTGGTGAGAGTACATCTGTAAGATAACGTCTATGCAAATTTCGTGCTCGGCGCATACGTGTGGCGCTAGTAGCGCCCCTCGGAACATGCAAAGCAGGTTTCCTGTAAATACGCGCTGTAACGTTCGTGAGCGTTAGTTATCGTTGAGATTCGACGTAGGGTGTTGATGTTAGTCAAGAATGCCTTTAAGAAGACGAAGAAGCCATTATCAACAGCTCACGGAGTTTGAACGAGGTCGTGTAATAGGGCTACGAGAAGGTGGATTTTTTTCCGTAATATTGCAGAACGACTTGGCAGGAATGTAGCCACTGTGCATGATTGTTGGCAGCGGTGGTCAAGGGAAGGTACTGCCTCAAAAAGACCGGGTTCCGGCCGGCCACGTGGCACTACTGAGAGGGAAGACCGCCGTGTACGGCGTATGGCAGTGGCGCATCGTACCGCGTCTGCGGCAGCAATTCGAGCTGCAGTTGCCACCACAGTGACACAACGAACTGTTACAAATCGGTTACTTGAAGGACAGATCCGAGCCAGACGCCTTGTAGCGTGCATTCCACTTACTCCAAACCACTGCCGTTTGCGACGTCAGTGGTGTCAAGCTAGAGCTCATTGGAGGACGGAGTGGAGATCTGTTGTGTTTTCTGATGAAAGCCGGTTCTGCCTGGGTGCCAGTGATGGCCGTGTGTTGGTTAGAAGGCGGCCAGGTGAGCGCCTGCAACCAACCTGTCTGCGGCCGAGACACACTGGACCTACACCTAGAGTTATGGTCTGGGGAGCAATTTCCTATGACAGCAGGAGCACTCTCGTGGTTATCCCACGCACCCTGACGGCACAGTTGCACGTCGGTCTGCTGATTCAACCTGTTGTGCTGCCATTCATGAACAGCATTCCAGGGGTTGTTTTCCAACAGGATAACGCTCGCCCTCATACCGCTGTTGTAACCCAACATGCTCTACAGAGTGTCGACATGTTGCCGTGGCCTGCTAGATCACCAGATCTTTCACCAATCGAGTACGTATGGGACATCATTGGACGACAACTCCAGCGTCACCCCCAACCAGCATTAACCGTCCCTGTATTGACCGACCAAGTGCAACAGGCATGGAACACCATCCCACAAACTGACATCCAACACCTGTACGACACAATGCATGAACGTTTGCGTGCTTGCATTCAACATTCTGGTGGTTACACCGGTTATTAATGTATCAGCATTTCATATTTAAAATGGCTCTTCTCGCGCTTACAATGAGCTGTGATCTTGAAACCTTAATCGATTAAATATGTTACTATACAAATGTATTGCCGCCATTTCATTCCTCTACAACTATTTTTTCGTGGTGTTGGGATTTTTTTTTCCCGTCAGTGTATTTAAATGCATGTCATACAAATGTTTAAAATATTAAACTCAGAAAGGTTTGCTTATTGAATAAAAAGTAGTTTGTATATTGAATTAAGTGTTATTTTAGTAAACAGTGTGTTAACGTTACACTTATTTATTTAAAAACAAAGTTAAAGTTATAGAAAATTGTGGTGAAGCACATGTTAACCAGTTTTTGAACACGGGGAATTTATTAATTGGTTAAGATTAAAATATTAAATGAATTACTGTTTTTACTGTAAAAGAACTCTCGATTTTATTAACTGTTAAGATTCATTTAAAGAAATTAGTATTTAAGAATAAACTGGCCGCCCCGGTGGCGCAGTGGTCTAAGCGCTGGCTTATGATCATTCGTTGTCGTTGGTCAGGGTTCGAGTTCCGGTGAGGCATTGATGTTGTGCTTGTCTTACGGCACTGGCTCGCTTCCTTCCCTGGAACCAGTTGTCATAAATTAAGGACGGGCGTCTTCTTATCCCAGCAAAAACACAAGTGCTGGGAAACTGCTGGCCACCAGCTGGCAGTGATGGGTCACTGCTGGCTGAAATCTGCCGCTCACGGCCCGGTAGTGGTGCGTTGGTGGCAGCGCTATCAGTTGGCGAGCCATTGATGGCCCTGCAGCATCACCGTGAATTGTGGGCTTCCAAGCAAGTGCCACTAGTGGCCCGTTGCTGGCAACCAATGCAACCCCCAACAGCAGGTGGAAGCATCGGGACTGCGCATGCGCAGAAGCAACACTTGCTGTGTCTCTCATGGTACCAGTTAGTTGAAGACGACGCTATCGCCATCGTGATATTTTAGTGGATGTTAAGAAAAAATCCATATGTGGAGAGGCGAATTAATTTCCTAATTAAATTTTACGTCGACGAAGATATCAGATTAAGCCGTGAAATACTAGATTACAGTCATGAAATACACCCACCCCATTCCCATGAATAACAATTCATGGAATGGACTGGATGAATAACAAGAAAAAATTTGAAATCGCTTGAAACACATATCCTGGAAAACCATTAAAATAGCGTTTGTTGGGAAAAAAAAAGAATTATACGCGTACAAAATTTATTAATTATTTGAAAGAAAAAAAAAGCAACGCTATGTGGTGTACTCATCCAGGGGTTGAATACACAAGACTGGGAGGAATTCGCTTCTAAAAATAACGAGAAGTAAAATAAAATATCTTTTACTCTTTAAAACAAATGTAGCTTCGGACAACGGAAAGGAAAGACACAACGTTAAAAATGTAACAGAATGTGACATGAACCCGGGTAAATATATATTTATTCAACAATCTCTTTTCAAGACGGCAAGGACAGTACAAAACTTTGGAAAGCGACATTAAGTATGTACACGCCTGGAAAATGAGTGAAGTTCCCTTAAGGTAAAAAAAAAACTATCGTTACGTTGAAAAAATTAATTTATCAATTATATCAAACTGACTTTTATGAAAAATACCTCGCAATATTATAAAATGAAAGAGGGAAGCATTCGATTACAAATTGTATACTAAATAGATAGCTTCCAGCACGTATCAGAGCGTCGTCAATTAGTCCGGTCGGTAGCAAGCGCGGCTTCCACGCAAACGACCCAGGATCGAATCTAGTCAGATGCAAACGGCGTTTTTCCGGTTTGTCGAGGAAAATTTCCCCAGCACAGTGCGTTAATTCACAAGCTTCGTAAGGGTAGAAAAAAATTGTAGCTTTAGGAAACTGCGGTTATCCTGGCTTTTCTTTTTTTTATTATTATTGCTACTACTGGGAAATTGGCGGACAAGATTCGGCAAGCCACCAGTTACGTCACGTGGTTGCTGGCTGCCACTAACGGCCCACTAGTGGACAACATTAGGCTAGCCATCATTTCTGGCACGTACTTGCAGGGCCACTGAAGGGCCACTTGTGGCAGCTACTGCCTGTGATGGACCACTGATGGCCTTGTTGTGGCATATGACAACTGATGGGGTGCCAACTGTTGGCCAGCTGTTGGCCTGAACTGCTGACCCTTCTGTTGGCCGCCCGGACATTTTATTGACGGTTCGGCAGCGGCAACATAGTGCTGGGCCAGCAGTACTGTTTTTGCTGGGCTTGACAAATGTCAACCCCGCCTTCTCGTGGTGCATCCTGTTCCCACTAAAGGGGCTCTGACGACCGCCAATAGCGGTATAACTATACCATCGGGATCAGAGGAAATTCTATCCCACACTCACCAACCCGCTTGGCCAGCGTGGTGAGTTATGGCCAAACCCCTCCAAAATGACTCCACAACTTAAATCTTGGCCCTCAGTCTCCGGCAGCTGGAATGTACCTGGCCAAGGCAGCGGCCAGTGCGACATGAAGGCAGAGGGTGCTAAGAATCCCCGGAGGACCGGACTAGGCTGCCATCTGATGCTGACCTTGGCAACGTACAATGGACGCTCCCTATCTTCTGATTCAAGGCTTCTTGAATTGGAAGAGGAACTACAAAGGATCAAGTGGGACATCGTGGGGCTAAGTGAGGTAAGGAGAAAAGGAGAAGATCTCATCGAACTGAAAAGTGGACATCTCTTCTACTATCGTGGGACAGATACTGGCAGAACTAGTGGTGTTGGATTTATAATAAACAAGAAACTGAAGGATAAAGTGGTAGAAGTTGAAAGTTCCTCTGACAGAGCTGCACGACTCGTTATCCAACTATCGAGAAGATACCAGGCTCAGATTATTCAAACTTATGCACCCACCACAAGTCATCCTGAAGAAGAAATTGAAGAATTTTATGAGGAAATTTGTCATCTAAATAATAAAGGTAAGCAGCACTTGAAAATAATTATGGGAGATTTCAATGCAAAAATAGGGCAACGGCAACAGAATGAAACTTCAGTAGGTAAATTCGGTCACGGCAACAGAAACCAGCGTGGAAATACTCTCGTTGAGTTTGCAGAGGCAGAAGGGTTTTTCATCTTGAACTCCTTCTTCAAGAAAAAGCCACACAGGAAATGGACATGGAGACATCCAAATGGGACGACAAGTGAAATTGATTTTATTATGTGTAACAAAAAATTCGTCATAGAAGACTGCAGTGTGCTAAACAAGTTTAACACAGGTAGTGACCATAGATTGGTGAGATGTAAGATGCACCTCAACACTAAACTTGAACGTGGCAAGCTCATAAGACAAACAAAATGTATTGACATAACCAACCTTAAAAAACACCATAATACGTTCAAGTTGGAACTGAAGAACAGGTTCTCTGCTTTGGAAGGCCTAACATCGGAAGAAGTGGACATCTCTGAAGTTAATAGAAAAGTAACAAAAGCTCTTATGGAAACAGCAACAAAATTAGCTGGGTCTAAGAACAAGTTGCATGTAAATAAATTATCAGGAAAAACGAAAATGTTGATGCAAAAAGAAGAGAGATGAGGACAACTAAGGAAGATGTGACTTCCAAAGTGGAATATATAGAGCTATGCAAGACAGTACGAAAAAGTATCACTGAAGACGTAAGAAAATTCAACTGTGAACTAGTGAGGAAAGCAATTCAAAACAACCAAAGCCTAAAGATAGCAAAGGGACATCTCAGTAAGGGAAGAAAACAGATTATGGCACTGAGAAAAGAAGATGGTTCTGTTACAAGAAATAGAGGCGAAATTTTGACAAGAGTGAAAGATTTCTACTCCAAATTATATGAAAGGGATGATACATGCACTCCAGACATCATGAAAGATACCAGTACCAGAATTCCTCCAGTCCTTCCAGCAGAAGTTGCACATGCAATCAAGAACATGAAGCGGGGAAAAGCTCCAGGAGAAGATGGAATTACTGTAGACATCATACAAGAAGCAAGTGGAGAAATCGAAACAGTATTCGCCCAAATTTTCACTCGATGCCTTAATGAAGGAAAGATTCCTGAGGATTGGAACACCGCTACAATGATCCTGCTACGTAAGAAAGGTGACATTGAGGATCTCGGAAAACTACAGACCTATCAGCCTCCTATCAGTAGTTTATAAAATCTTCACTAAAGTTCTTTCACACCGCTTGAAGGTAACACTGGACATGGCTCAACCGAGAGAACAAGCTGGATTCAGGAGTGGCTACAGCACAATAGATCATATCCATGTGCTGAGAGAACTAATTGAAAGAGCGAGGGAATATGAACTTCCATTGTGCATGGCTTTTATCGATTATGAAAAAGCCTTTGATTCGGTGAAACCATCAGCAGTTACAATGGCTCTGAAAACCTGCGGTATTGAAGATGCATACATTAATATTATTAATAACATCTATGAAAATGCAAGTGCAAAGATTAGGCTGCTTGAAAATACAACACACATAAAAATTGGAAAGGGAGTGAGACAAGGTGACACCATATCTCCGAAGCTCTTTAATGCCACATTGGAGGGTGTTTTTCAGTCACTGAGCTGGGAAAACAAGGGGATAAAGATTAATGGAGATTATCTAACCCACCTTCGTTTTGCTGATGACGTGAGTCATTTTTGCAACTAGCCCATCAGAGCTGCAGAGTATGATCCAGGAACTTGCTGACAAGAGTAAAGAAGTGGGATTAAAAATGAACTTTCAGAAGACAAAAGTGATGTTCAATGCTTTTACAAGAAATGAAGATTTATCGATTGATGGAGAAAAGCTGGAGATAACAGATACGTACGTTTATCTTGGACAGCAGATATCAAGTGAGGGTCACATTGATGAAGAAATTAATCGGCGTACAAAACTTGCCTGGAGAGCTTTTGGAAGAAACAGCATAATTTTCAAGAGCAATATGCCATTATGTCTTAAAAGAAAAGTGTTTGATCAATGCATCCTTCCAGTGCTTACGTATGGTGCAGAGACGTGGACCTTAACTAAAAGAGACATACAAAGGCTGCAGACAACTCAAAGAAGCATGGAGAGGTGCATACTTGGTGTAACCAGGAGAGATAAGAAGAGGAACTCGTGGATCCGAAAAATGACAAGAGTGGAAGACATCATGATCAGAGTTAAATCCCTGAAATGGCAATGGGCTGGACATACTGCCAGAAGGACAGATCATCGATGGACAGCCGAAATTTTAGATTGGATTCCAAGGGACAGGAAAAGACCCAGAAAAAGACCACATGGGAGATGGGTGGATGAAATTCGAAAGTATGCAGGGGTGACATGGAGGAGACTGGCACAAGACAGACCGTTGTGGAGGAAACTTGGGGAGACCTTCGTCCAGCAGTGGATTGATAATGGTTGACGATGATGATGATGATGATATAGCCCATTGAGTGGCTTACGGTGGTCGTTTAACCTCTAAGCAAAAAAAAAAAAAGAAAGAAAAGAAAAGAAAAAGACTAAACTGATAATTTCTTTAACAAGTCGTTTGGGCTCAATATTACAAAAACCCATGATTGCTACGATATTAATAAACGAGTTTTATCATTTTGAACCTCGAAAAAACAAAACCGCAAATCAGGTGCAATTGTAAAATTTAAAGAAATGGAACATTTGCAATATCCAAAAGTTAAAAATAAATGTCAGTTAATGTATTGTTGATGAAGGAACGGTGAAGGGATTGGGTGGCGCCAAACTCTGCTTTGCCCATGGTGAAAGAAAGCCTAGCTCCACCCCTGAAGTACGCCATGTACAATTGGGGAAACGAATTTCGCCGAAGAAATAATTCCTCATAAACACATGGTAGGCTTTATTTTAAATACACCAGACTTGAATGATCATGAAAAGCATATAGCGTGTTAAATTCGTTTATTTTTGTCGTGTAATCAGCACAAAGATTCGCCTTGAAAAAGCCTCCCAGTGGAGTGCAAAAGCTTGGCGAATCTTTGTGCTGACTACACCACAAAAATAAACGGATTTAATACGCTATATGCGTTTCATGATTATACATGGTAGACATTGTAATGCTATTTTTTTTTTTTTTTTTTTTGTCATCATTCTCCTCCAGGACAGTGAAAAATCTTTTCAAATTTTGTGAAGAAAGGGGTTACATGGAATACAGTGAAAATATGCCAATAATACACAATCTACTAACAAGTAATTGGACACCCCTGCAATCGACGACATCTGCGGTCCTGATACACGTCACGGCCGCCGCCGTTTAATATCGTGTGGGAAACAACAACGCAACCAGTCGCATGCAAGATGCCACGCAGTTCGGAGCTCTCTGATTTCGAGAAAGGTGTAATCGTCGGGTATCACAGAAATGGCCGATGACATATCCAGCGAGTTGAAGTACCCAAAATTGACAGTGGCCTACGTGATTGGCAAGTGAAAGATGAGAAGTGACTGTCGGAATGTGCCCCGACCCGGCAGACCCACAAAACTGGGAGTTAGAGACCGACGGGTGCTGGCCAGAGAAATTCGGAAGAACCGCACCAAATCGATGGACCACATCCGCGAGGAGTTTCAACTGGCATCCGGAAGTGTTCTTTTAATGAATACCATCCGTAAGGAAGCCCATCTGTTCGGTTATCATGGACGTGCTTTTGATCACAAAGTCCAATAGCGCTGCTCGGCTAACGTAATGCAAAGAACGTCGACAGTGGACCGTTGAACAGTGGAAACAGGTTCTCTGGATCGATGAATCAAGGTTCACCCTCTACCATTCAGATGGCAGGGTCTGGGTTTGGCGTCTACCTGGAGAACGCCTTGTGCTGGAATGTATTGTGCCAACTGCGAAGTTCGGCGGTGGTGGAATTATGCTATGGGGGTGTTTCTCCTGGTATGGCACGGGACCCTTGGTCACAATTCCTGGTAGACTCAACGCCGAGACCTACTGCACCATTTTGGATGACCATGCGCTTCCTACGTTGTGGCAGTTTTACGGCGTGGACCCATGTTATTTTCAGGATGACAATGCCACCTGTCATGTTGCGAGGTCCACCATGGCTTGGTATGGTGACAATGGGGTTAATCAAATGGACTGGCCTGCGCAGAGCCCGGACTTTAACCCTATCGAACATCTCTGGGACGAGTTTGCGCGTCGGCTTAAGGGGTGTCCCCACCGTCCGAAATCAGTGAAGGAACTGACCTGTGTTCTCCGAGCCGAGTGGGAAAAAATACCGCTAGCCGTCGTACAACGCCTGGTTGAGAGTATGCCCCGGAGGGTCGCAGCTGTAATCGCCGCTCGTGGAGGCTCCACCAACAATTGAAGGTGAATATACTTCGTTTTCCTTTGCTATCACAGGTGTCCAATTACTTGTTGGTAGATAGTGTAGCATTACAATGCCTACCATGTATTTATGAAGAATTATTTCTTCGGGGAAATTCGTTTCCCAATTGGACTATGTTCACGATTTATTTGAATCTATTCCCGGTCGAACAGGGACGGCGCCACCGGGTGGGCTGCCACCTAAACTTTTGGTGAGCCCCCCCCCGGTCAGTGACCTAGAATTTTTTGGATAAATGAAGAAAATGTAGTACACTTTGCTGTCGGAGCTGTATGGTCTTCTGTGGCAATGGAAGAAGGGTAGCATTATGCAATTATGTTCCTCCAGCCACGATCCATGACTCACACGGGCAACCTTACTTAGTATGTTGCGCTTCCGCTTTGGCACACAGAGGTCGAAGACCGGCCGGAAGGTCAAAGAACATCGTCAGTCCGATGGCACGGCTCATGCCAGTGGGTTGAAAAGTTGAATAGGCATCGCTCTACCAATCCCATCACCGCCCAAGCGCTGCCGTAGTCTATGACAAGTAGTGGGCGTTATCACGGTCGTCGACAGTGATCGGTGTCCGTCACCACTAGACAGTGAGCGAAATTTCTCTTGGCTAGTTAGCAGTTGCACTCGTTTTCTTTCTTGTTCTGGTGAAAAGTCTCATTTTCCCTGCTTTATTTATTTTTTTTTGCACGTATTGTGCCTGATACATGAAAGTGGGGTATATCTTCCCAAACCAAACTTTGAAATAACATGTCCGCAAAACGACCAATCCATGATTTTTTGAAACAAGTGTTAATCAGAAGAAGAAAAGTAAATTAAGTGATAGTGTCTACAAAGCGGATAATGATTATCAGACGGCTACAACTTCATCAACAGCGTGTGGTGAATCATTAGGAGTCAACGAGGATTCTTTAAGTGCTTGTAGTGATTCAATGGAGATTTTTTATGAACGCAATGTTTGTGAAAATAAAGCACTGGAAGGACCACATGATCGCAAGGCAAAAAAATGTTGAACTAGGAGAGCTTGATATGGCAACTTCACTTTTGTATCAACCCAAACTGCGCATATTAAAACAGTTCCCACAAAAAAATACGGTAAAGAACAAAGAAGCTTCCAGACATATTACACTGGTGTGCAAAAATTAAGGACGAAGAGGAGAAATTAGCATAACAGCGGAACGAATAGGTAGAACGGACCGAAAAACCACTCAGGAGATATGCGCATATATGCAGCATAACGTAGGGGGGAGTGTCGGAAGGGTATAAAGCACACGGGCGTTGTACGCTCAGCAATTCGGTGAAAGCTATTGCACGGTGTACATCGGTTTGAACGACATCGAGTTGCTACCACCGTGTGATATGGCCAACAGGCAATCCAGTAGACGACATCTGGATGACTTTACCGGAGGTCGCGTCATTGGGAAGTTGGAAAAAGGTCGAAGTGTGACTAGTGTGGCCGAGGAGTTCGGGATCGCTCACAGCATCGTTTCACGAGCTTGGAGAGCATTTCAAACGACAGGAACAGCTGACCGAGAGTTTAGCAGTGGTCGTCCACGAGCAACCATGGCGGCGGACGACCGGTATATTGTCCAACAGGCGAGAAGAGACAGACGGCAGACAGCGGGAGAAATCGCAAGGCACATGCAACAGACAACTGGACGTCCGTTATCACGTTTTACAGTAGCTAGGAGGCCGCACAAAGGTGGTCTATTTGCACGACGACCAGTACGGTGTGTGCTATTAACGCCTGCTCATCGGAGACGGCGGTTTCTGTAGTGCCAGGAACACAAGAACTGGACACATCAGCAATGGGGTCGAGTTCTCTTTACGGATGAGAACCGATTTAGTCTGACGAGCGATTCTGGACGTATACACATCTGGAAAGAGCAGGGAACACGCAATCACACTTCCAATATCATCGAAAGAGACCGGTTTGGAGGTGGCGGAGTTCTCGTTTGGGGCGGTATCATGCTTCGTAGCCGTACTGACCTCCACATCTTCCAAGGAGGTTCAGTCACTGGTGTCCGCTATGGTACCGAGGTTCTCCTGCCTCACGTGCGTCTGTTTTGAAGTGCTCTGGGCCCTGAGTTTCTCTTCATGGACAACAACGCTACACCTCATCGTACAGTGGCTGTCGCAGAGCTGTTGGTGAGTGAAGATATTCAACGCATGGATTGGCCCGCAAGGACCCCGGACCTAAATCCAATCGAACACGTGTGGGACCTTCTCCGGAGACGCTTGGCAGCACGTCACCAGCCGCCAGCAACGATTCCGCAGCTGCGATTGGCGCTACAAGAGGAATGGGCCGCGATGTCTCAACAGCTTCTTGACAACCTCGTCCTCAGCATAGACAGAAGTTGTAAATCCTGCAACGCAGTCAGGGGTGATCATATCCCCTACTAGACCGGCCGTTGTCAGAGGCTGGTTGAGTGAGTACTGTGTGATTGATTGCGAATCAAATCGACTGCTGTTCCAATAAGACTCTGTTAGCAGAACGAGGGGAGTTGTTTCTCCCTCAAAAACTTGATTTTTCTTCTCTTTCGTTTTTCAAAACGAAGGGAAGAAAAAAAATTTTTTTTCATTAATTTGAAAAAAAGTGTTTTGGTGCAGTCAGTTCGGACTTAGAAAAACTGTCCTTGTAAGGGCAAAGTCCGGGCTGCGGTCAAAGCACGGTGCGCAACTCTGACACACGAGCGGGTACGTCGTCGTCGTGCCGGTCCCCCTGATCTACGGATCAGGCCAAATCCCGCACTCAACCAGGGGAAAGTGCAGGTTACAGCAGAAGAACCCTAGGGTACCGCTGAGCACTTGACTGTCGAACGTACTAAGTCTAACCGACCAGGGACACAGGTCCTAGGGCTTGCACTCGGTTAGCAACCCGAGTAGAGAGATGGCAGAGGACGCAGGGGCTCAAACCCCGGTCCAAGTGAGCCCGTTGAGGCAGACTGCGGCTTGGCAATTCCGTCGGAATTCGCAAGCGCAGTCAACTCCTTCTTCCAAGAGTTGGAGAGGATTATTGAGAATCCAGCTAATAAGGTTCTGGTTAACACCAGGACCAAGATTAGAAAGGTAGCGAACCTCGCTACAAGAGGCTTGCACCAAGCAAGTGATAGAAATGAGTCTCGCCCAAGGGAGACTCCAGGAGAGAAGGAGAGCGCTAGCGCGGCTCCAAAATGGTACGCAGATGCGGTACGAGCTAAGCCTACTAAGGGGAGCACGGCTCCAAGGCAAAAAGTGGCTAAGAAGCCAGCCGGGAAGAAGCACGAGAAGAAGCACGTACTTCTCGTGTACCCGGTATCAGACAAGGGATCTCCCACGTCTGAGGAGGTCAAGGTGGCACTGCAAACACAGATTTGCCACGCCAAACTCCAAATTGGAGTGAAAAGTGTCAGGAAGGTGAACGGGGGAGGAGTGATGGTGGAGTGCTCCTCCGCCCGAGACATAGAGAAATTGGACTCGGAGCTTAAGAGCAACGAAGTGACCAAGGAAAACCTTCGGTCGCGGTTGCCAGCGAAGAGAAACCCGAGGTTCATAATCTATGGGGTTAATGAAAACCTGTCAAGGCAACAGGTCGAGCAATGTCTCGTAGAACAGAACCCAGAGCTGGAGGAGAGCAGCCTCCAACTCAAGTTCTTCTTTGAAGGTGAAGGGTGGGAAACGCCACTGGGTAGTAGAGGCGGACCCACTAACCTTCAAAAAAGTAATGAAGCGAGGCAAGCTCGGGGTGGAATGGTCCGTCCACTCAGTAAGGGAATACTTGAGGGAGGTCCGTTGCTACAGGTGTAACGGGTTCGGGCACTTTAAGGCAAGGTGTCCCGAAGAGCAGGATAGGTGTGCCCGGTGTGGGGAAACCGGGCACAAGCGCCAGGATTGCAGCAACAGCCCGGTCTGCACTAACTGCCTGGCAAGCAACAAGAAATTTAGGCGTCGAGTGGATATAGGCCTCTCGAGCCTCGATAAGGAATGCCTAAGCCTTGTCAGAGAACTGGCTCTAATAAAAGAACGCACTCACTATGGATAAAAGACCAAAGAGAGGCGTTAAGGTGCTGCAAATCAATCTGCACCATGCAAGGGCAGCAACAACACAGGCCCTGGTGACAGCCACTGAGCAAAAAGCTCATCTACTGCTTCTGCAGGAACCGTTTGGACAGGGGGAAGAGTGGTGGGCTTCCCTAACTCCTACCGGGATCTACCACCCCAGGGTGGAGAAACCCAGGGTGGCCACGGTCGTGAAAGACCCGTCCCTAGCGGTTCTCGAGGTAAAATGCTCCGAGAACGTGGTCGCCCTGGGGGTGGAATGTGGAGTCGAGAAATTCTTAATGGTGAACGTATATAGTTCTCCAGCAGGCAATTTGAGAGAAACGCTGAATGAGCTAATGGCTCTATTAGGGAATTCCCTAGTCATGAGATAATAATAGCAGGCGATTTCAACGCGAAGAGTCCTCTCTGGGGCCAACAAGAGGAGGATGAACGCGGCCAGCTACTAGTGGACTTTGCCAACGCGGCAGACCTGAGAGTCTTGAACGATCCAGAGAGCACCCCGACCTTCCAAGGGGCGAGGGGCTCCTCTTGGATCGACGTGACTCTCGTCAGAGTCTGCAGCGCAGCCTCGTCCAGGATTGGCAAGTACTGGACGATGAAAGCTGCAGTGACCATCTAGCACTATCTTTCGTTTTGGGATCGGAAACGCCCATCCGACCCAAGCGCAAAAGGTTCTTAATGAAGAACCTCGACTGGTGGGCTTTTAAAGCCAAACTAACTACCCTGTTGGGGGGTAGGAGGGCAGAAGAGGCCGGAGAAACATCGGACCTCAACTCCCTCTTTGAAGAACTTACCAGTGAAGTCACAGCGCTATGCGAGAGTAGCAGGGGAAACAAAAGGGGAGCCAAGGATCCCCACCCCTGGTGGTCGGAGAAACTAAAAGCTCTAAGGGCGAGAGCTAGGCGGAGTAGGAAAGCTCTGCAAAGAGCGAAAGCTACACCGCAAGACAGGAGTGCACAGAAGTGCACAAAAAGGCTCGTTCAGCATATAGGAGAGAACTGAATCTCTCGAAAATCTCTTACTGGAGAAAACTGTGTGAGTTCCAAACACCGGCAGACCCTTTCGGGATCCCCTATAAGATCTCGAGGGGATCCATCACCGAACCGCTAAAACTAGCAGCGGTCGAAAGGGCAGACGGTAGCCTATCAAAGACTCTTGATAGTACCATAGAGAGTCTCTTGGATTACCACTTCCAAGGAGACGAGGGAGAAGGGGACTCCCCACGACAAAAAGAAATAAGGGATGAATGTCGGATCCCACCGGACACTGGTGAGGACCCCCTTCACAAGAGAGGAAGTGGAGAACGCCCTCTCTAGTCTTAACACTGGCAAAGCACCAGGCAAGGACGGGTTTGACCTCAGCATAGTTAGAGAAATCTGCTATGCAAATCCCGAGTATTTTGTGGCGCTCCTAAACGAATGCCTCGGGAGGGGAATCTTCCCAGACTTGTGGAAAACAGCGGTGCTAGTTCTTTTCAACAAGACCGAAAAGAACAAAAATGATCCCGCAGCCTACAGGCCTATCTGCCTCCTCTCAGCGTGGAGCAAGGTGCTGGACAAGCTCATAACGAACAGAGCGCTTAGCTTTCTCATGGAGCAGGGAAAGCTAAACAGGAACCAGTTTGGTTTCCTTCCGGGGCGTTGCGCAACGCAGGCAATTCGCAGCCTCAGAGAGAGGGCAGAGAGGAACAAAGCGGTGGGGCTCCACACCTGCTTCATCTCACTAGACGTGAGGGGGCATTCAACAGTGTCTGGTGGCCAATGGTTTTAACCAGACTGAAAGAACTTGGCTGTCCAAGGAACTTGTTCTCGTTGATCAGCAGCTACCTGTCTGATAGAAGGGTCGAGTTCGAAGCGGGGAATGGGCAAGCCTCGCGCTCGTACCACAGAGGGTGTCCGCAAGGATCCAACTCCGGACCCATTTGGTGGAATTTAGTGGCAGACGCAGCTCTGAATCTAGACCTGGGTCCGGCAGTGGAAATTCAAGCCTATGCGGACGATTTCGTTCTCGTGGTCTCCGCCTCAGGGAGACACGTGATCGAAAGAGAAGCACATAGAGCCTTGGATGTGCTAGACAACTGGAGCAAAGAAAACAAACTTTGCTTTGCTCCTGAGAAGACCACTCTGCTAGCAACAGCTAAGCGTGGAGTAATGAAAACACCACCTCAGTGCAGATTCCAAGGGTGCACTATCAAGGCGGTGCGTGAAATGAAGTACTTGGGTGTGGTCTGGATCGTAGTCTATCAGGGCTGCCACACCTGAGGCACCTTAGAACAAGGTGCACGGTGATTCTCAATAGATTGAATGGCATGAGGTTAACGGGCAAAACCAAGAAGGCCATCTATCAGAGAGGAATTGAAAGAATTCTGACGTATGCAAGCGGAGCATGGTGGACTCCCACAGTCAGAATGAGGAAGGGGATAAACCAAATCCAAAGGTTGGCGCTACTAGGGATAACCGGTTGTTTTCGCACAACGTCGACCCTAGCACTCCAAGTGCTGGCGGGGTGCGAGCCGGCAGACCTGGTAGTGGAAAGGGAGGCAGCAATGCACTGCCTTAGGTCAGGCGAGGACGCCTACCTACTCGGTGTCCCACATCGAGCCTCCAACATGGAGCTGGAAAGTGTGGACTGGCAGATCCACCCTGCCGAGGAAATTTGCCCACCGTGGGACAAGGAGAAACCCACGGGAGTTGGGCATGAGCTGTTCACGGACGGCTCAAAGTTGAAGGGACAAGTGGGGGCAGGCTTCTGTGCGTTCTCGGATGGGAACGAAGCCACTGCAGGAAGCGTGAAATTATCGCAGAACGCTTCTGTCTTCCAGGCAGAACTTCTGGCGATAGAGACGGCACTCACCTGAGCACTCCCCAGGCGTAGTGACGAAAGGATAAAACTCTACTCGGACAGTGAGGCAGCACTGCAGGCTCTGAGTAGATTCAGGGGAAAAACCCCATCGTCCAGAGGATCAAATCCCTCTTGAGGGCAGAGGGAGATGGGGCAGTCAGTTTCCACTGGGTACGAAGCCATGTCGGAACCCAGGGAAACGAATGGGCGGATCAGCTGGCGAGGGCAGCCACGCTGAAAGAGACGGTTGACGTGCAATGCAGAACGCCGCGAAGGAGTATTCGCGCAGCATTAGCACGACAGACCATGACCGAATGGCAGGTCAGATGGGACACGGGAGAGACATGCCGGAAGACACATAGAGTGTTTCCAAAGGTCTCGACCAAACGTGCACAAACAAACAAGCTCCTGAATCAGGTACTCAGTGGCCATGGCATCAGCCCTGAATACCTGGGCAGATTTGCCATCAGGAACTGCACTTGTCCCTGTGGAAATAGAGCGGCAAGCATAGAACACTGCGTGCTCGAATGCAGTGGCTTTGCCGAATGGAGAAACACACTGATCCCAGGTGTGCAAAGAACGCGAAGATTGGATCTGCTCATCCAATCCTCCGTTAACAGGAGGGGGATAATAGCCTTGGTTGAGAGGCTAACCCTCCAGCAACATACGATCTTCCCCAATCAAATGGGGACCGAAACGCAGGAGGTGTACGTGCACACCGAAAGCGATTCGGAAGATGAATGAGGGCGAAAGTCTGTAGGCAAGCAGACGAAGAGACCACCAATGTAAATATTATGTAAATAAATTTTTGCTATCTCTTGATGTTGTAAGTCCTAAGCATGAGGACAGTGTATACATGTGTGTAGGTGTTTGAAAAAGAAAATAAAGGGAAATTATTCCCCAAAAAAAGTTCGAGGGCAAGGAATCTTCCAGTCAACGATAAAGTAAGAAACGACCTATCCCGCCAGACAGAGCGGGAACCCAGACAAGGTATACTAGGTCGCCTGCCAGCACGTCACCACGGGCTGGTCTCTAGGCCATTGGGGTGGCCAGGGTCCGAACCGGCGTCTCAAGGCAGGATAATTGTCGCAACATGTCAAAATAACATCCAAGGTGCTCAATAAGTCCCCGTGGAGCCAAGACAGATTGGCGGAACGGGACAATGAAATCAGTATATATATCCCCTACCAAAGACTGGATTTTTCTTCGCAAACGCCTGTCACATGGACGTTTCTGCCTTCTGTCCAGTTGTGCTCGAAGCTACCTTTTCAATAAAGTGCCTTTGTATCATTTGGATTCCTTTGTTTGGACGGATTTGCTCACTTGTCCCATAGTCTTACATCTTGGGGATCTTATGGTATGATTTGAGTCGATGTGGAGCACTTTTGTACGACGTTACATTCGAAAAACTGCCTCGTCCTTAATTTTTGCACGCCAGTGTAGTATAACATATTTCCATGGCTTGCATATACGTAGTATAAAGATATTCCGCATTTTGTTTTCCGTGTGGAATGTTTTCATTGGACGACGAAAAACATGAGATCACCTTCGGTCAGCGAGGTTACAACAATTGAAAATAAAGCTCTTGAAAAGGATTCGGCTTTAAAAAAAACACCAGAACAGCTTAACCCACAAAACTTACTTGGAGTTTTTTTTTTTTTTTTTTTTTTTATTGGAGGTTTAACGACCACCGTGAGCAACTCAATGGGCTATAAGCAGTCGCCCGTCCCTAATTTAGGGTCACTGGTTCCAGGGAAGGGAGAGAGCCAGTGCCGTAAGACAAACACAACATCCATGCCTCACCGGGAGTCGAACCCGGACCCCTTACGGACGAATGATCACAGGCCAGCGCCTTAGACCACTGTGCCACCGGGGAGGCACTGACTTGGAGTCGTGGATCCTCTTATAAGTCATCAGTTGTCACACTTCGAAGTGCTGCATGTTCTACGGAAGTCAAGAAAAAGCTTTGTTTAGGGTAGGCGATGGCGGTTTTTGAAAATTCTTGACTTTAACTATATATCTATGTATGAATCATAATTCGCTCCCCCTGATTTTTGAGCCCCTCGCCCCTAGAGCCCCCCCCCCCCTCGTTGAAAAATTTCTGGTGCAGTCCCTGCCGTCGAATGCAAGCTGTTGGAAAAACAAAATGCGCCCGAATGCCCAACATACCTGTAGGTCTTCTCACAGGTGTTTACGTTATTTTATCCAACTCCTGTATATTTGACCAAAGCCCTGTGGTGCTGTTAAACAACAGAAAGAAAATAGAGGATTTTTCCTCTAACGATTAAGCTTTAAGCTGCTGGTTTTTTCGTGGAACGCATGTTCTCATTTCGGCTAGTTTCCTTGTTGACTAAGCTATCAATAGCAAAATTTGACGTCCATGACAGAGATCAGCTGAAATTTTGACCTTCGTACAATTTAACGCTCCCATCTATCTGAAAAATGCATGAGCCCCAATGACGTTCGTTAACAAAAAGACGTACAGGTTTCTGCTACGACCTTGCAAACTTTAGCGGTGGCTGCCGCTCGCAACAACATTCAGGTAATTCGATTCGGAATTCGGTGAGGTAATTCAATACGCAATCAAAGCCAGACAGTGTGAAAGAAAAAGTCCAAATTATTGGCATCTAGAGTTTCTGCTTTCTGAAAAGATTTTAAAACAAGAAAGATGACACCGAATTTTCGGGTGTAATAAGCACGTCTTTTGGAATCTGTTCTGACGCAAATTAAATTTATCAAAGCTATTCAAAGTCAATGGAACCGGTATGGGAAACAACAGTATCTGACGGAAGAAAGAAGTTTTTCAATCGGGTTTTTAATCCCTCAGATATTGCTGTCAACGGAATCATAAACTTACGAACTCTTAGAAACAGAGATATCGACAAAAATAAGATGTAACTTTACGTCCCCTGGTGGGAAAACCATGTATTATTTTAGGAAGAAAGTATTCCCAAAAGGTTTATCCATATGAGCGGTATCGGTCAAAAAAAAAAAAAAAATTAATAGAGTTTTCAAGAGCCCAGATTCTGCTACAAATACATCAGAAGCAGAAATTAACACTTATGACCCTTGGTGGCCAAACCATTCTTTATCAAACATTAGAAATTATGTGCAAAATATTTTCCATCGGATCTTGTCTGCGATACAGGAAGAATTTTTCAAATCGTAGTTTAAGGAGCAGAAAACGCAATTTACCTTTGTGCCCCCTAGCGGAAAGTCTATGATTTACTTGAAAATTTTGAATTTATAGGAAAAACATTTCGCATCAGAAACACTATCCAACAAAGAAGGAGTTTTTCAAATCGGACTTTCACAAGTAGAGATATTGACAAACAAATGATGTACATGTCCGCCCCCTGGCGTAGAAACCATGCATTATTTCAAGAAGAAAATGTTCCTAAAATTTGTCGACATGAGTAGTAACGGTCAACAAATGACTTTTTTCCAATCGAGATTTTAGAAGCTCTTATTTTGCTGCAAATACATCAGAAGCGGAAATTAAGTATTATGCCACCTGGTGGCCAAACCATTTTTTTTTTTTTACAAAAATTAGAAATTGTGTGCAATCGATTTCGCATCAAGAGCTGTCTGTATCCGGTGCAGAAAGAATTTTTCAAATCGGTGATTTAGAAGCAGAGATATAGGTTGAAACGCAATTTACTTTTACGCCACCTAGCGGAAAGTCTGTGAATTACTCTAAAATTTTGAAATTATATGAAACACATGTCACACTGGAAACACTATCCAACAAAAAAGAATTTTTCAAATCTGACTCTTAGAAGTAGAGATATTGACAAAAATAAGGTATATATCTACGCTCCCTGGCGTAGAAACCATGCACTATTTTAAGAACAAAATGTTTCTAAAGGGTTTGTCGACATGAGTAGTATCGGTCTACAAACGACGTTTTTTTTTCAATAGAGAATTTAGAAGTTCATATTTTGCTGCAAAAACATCAGAAGCGGAAATTAAGATTTAAACCGGTGGCCAAACCATTTAAAAAATAAAATTAGAAATTATGAGCAAACGGTTTCCCATCAGGAGCTGTATGCGGTGCAGAAAGAATTTTTCAAATCGGAGATTTAGAAGCAGAGATATAGGGAGAAACGCAATTTACCAATACGCCCCCTAGCGGAAAATCTATGAATTACTTGAAATTTTTAAAATTATGTGAAAAACATGTCACACGGAAAACACTATCCAACAAAGAAGGAATTTTTCAAATCGGACTCCTAGTAGTAGAGATATTGACAAAAATAAGATATACATCTACGCTTCCTGGCGGAGAAACTGTGGAATATTTTAGGAAGAAAATGTTCCGAAAAGGTTTATCGTTGTGAGTGGCATCAGTCTACGAAAGAATTTTTTCAATCGATATTTTAGAAGCTCAGATTTTATGGCAAATACATCAGAAGCAAAAATTAACACTTACGCCTCCTGGTGGCCAAAGTATTCTTTACCAAAAATTAGAAATTATATGCAAAAGATTTTCCATCAAGAGATGTATCGGCTGAAGAAAGTTTTTTTCAAATCGGAGTTTTAGAAGAAGAGTTATCGGGGAAAATGTAATTTACTTTTACGCCCCCTAGCGGAAAATCTACGCGTAATTTGAAAAATAACTATATTTAAAATACTCTTCGACATAAATGGAATCGAAAGATAAAAGAATTTTTTCAATCGGATGTTTAGAAGCAAATATGTGGAATAAAACGCATTTTTGAATTCGACATCATCTGCATCTACGCCTTCTAGCGGCGAAATTGCACATTGTGAAAAAATACAAAATAAAGGATCATCATTCGCATATTTCAAGCTTCCCAACGCAATTTTTTTTTTTAAATCGGACTAATAGTTGCAGAGATATCGTGGGTACAGACGGACAAACCGATAACATAAGCACGATCTTTTTTTACAAAAGACGTGCTAATGTATAAGCGATTCTGTATGCCAGGAGAAATATTTCACTGAAGAAAAGAAAATCAAGAAATGCAAATTACGGAACGTTGACAAGAACTCTGTTGGAATGATTTCAGATCCGGTTCGCCTGTCAGTGATATCATCCTTACTTTACAGAGAGAAACAAGTTAGTAAAATCATGCAATGCGTTAATTATGATACAACACGGTAAAGTTTTGTCGCAATAGAAGCATTTTTAGTCACGTTATGAGGATAATGGCTCTGGAATAAATCCCGATCCTGTGCCCTGACCTTTGGCTCCATTTCGATGATATTCAACAGAACCGGTTCAGTGTATCTCCGAAACAACATACCAAAGTTTTGTCGCAAGCGAAGCATTTTACGTAAGTTATGACGCATAACGGCGATGGAATGGATCCCGCTCCTAAGTACTCACCTTTGACCCCATTTCGCCCATTTTCAATAGGGTTTGTCCCCAAGTTGTCCCCCTACCACATATTAAAATTTCATCGAAATCGAACCATTTTTACGCGAGTTATCGTGCTGACAGGCAGACGGACAAAGCTAGAGCATATACGCTTCTTCAAACTATGGTTGGAAAGCGTAAACAAGTTAGTAAAATCATGCAATGCATTGATTATGATACGCTTTCCAACGTACCAGAAATCACGCACAGACAAACCCTGCTCCCTACCCTGACTACTGATTCCTTCAGTATACCACCGGAACAAAATACTAAAGTTTTGGCGCAATAGAATCATATTTACTCAAGTTATGAGAATAATGTCTGTGTAATAAATCTCGCTTCCGTGCCCTGACCTTTGACCCCATTTCAATGATACACTGCCGGACAATTGCTAAGGAGGGATGACAATAGCAACGATAGCAACCATAAAATGGAAGGCAGGAAAATGTGGAAATTAGCATAAGTGCGGGATACAGTAAGACGTGTTGTGCGTATGCAAATTTTGGATCGCCGAACTTGTTCGTGACGTCATAGCGCTGATAAGAGATATAAAGGATTTGACGCGTATTGACCGTTGTTGTTCAAACGCAAAGTTGAAAGGGAAAGAACCAATTGACGAACTTGCAATTTTCAGTATGTCTTCCCGACATCACCTAGATGATTTTACGCGTGGCCGTATTATTGGCAGAATTGAAGAAGGGCGAAAAATAACAGATGTTTCCAGGGAGTTCGACGTCAGCCACAGTGTTGTTTCAAGGCTTTGGAAATCATTTCAAACAAATGGAGAGTGCAGCAAACGTCACGGGGGATGTCGTGTTCGCAGTACGACACCTGCAGAAAATCGGTACATAGTGCTATCAACAAAAAGACACCGGCGTAGCACAGCTAGTGAGGGAGCAAATCAGTTTATGGCTGCTACTGGCAAGCGGATCACCCGAAAAACTGTCGCCAGACGTTTGCATGAAGGAGGACTATACGCCCGCCGTCCTGTTGTGTGCATCCCATTGTCCAGACGTCACCGTACCGCCCGTTTGCAATGGTGCCATCAACATCGCAATTGGACTGATAACGACTGGTCTTCTGTCCTCTTCTCAGATGAGAGTAGATACAGTCTATCGTCTGATTGTCGACGACAACTGATCTGGCGTGATAGTGGTACTGCATATTGTCCAGCAAACATACAGGAAAGGGACCGATATCCGACATGTAGTGTCATGGTATGGGCTGGCATCATGATCAATGGCCGTACGTCCCTCTATGTGCTTCCAACTGGGACTATGACTGGCCAACGATACATTAATGATGTTCTGCTACCTCATGTTCGCATGTTCCGTGGTGCTGTCGGTGATAGATTCATTTTCATGGACGACAACTCAACATGCCATCGAACAGTCGCTGTCCAGGAGTGTCTTGAGAGCGAGGATATTCAACGCCTCGTATGGCCAGCACGTTCTCCAGATCTGAATCCCATTGAAAATGTGTGGGATGCTTTGGGGAGGAGTCTTGCTGGTCGCCATTGCCCTCCAATAAACAAGGACACCCTCATCCGTGCACTGACAGAGGAATGGGAAAAATTACCCCAACAGCTGCTTGATAATGTTGTGCAAAGCATGACACGACGTGTGGAATCTTGCATCGCCCTCCATGGTGGCCATATCCCGTATTGACATCTTACGCCGGAACGCCTGCGGACGGTAATTGCATTTTTTACGTTTACGTATTCTGCATAAAATGGCCTGTTTGTCCCTTGAACACGTTCCAAAGCCTTCTGGATTTCAGAGCACAATAAATTGTCTTTCTTGTAATGTCCTGGCATTCTGACATTATTTTATTTCACTTGGCATCCAACCACACTTACTTTTTTATGCGCTATATAGCCGTTTATGATCCGTCCTTAGCAATTGTCCAGCAGTGTATGAAAGGGCATACGTTTTCCTCAAATTTCATACGAAAACTCCTTATAGTTTTCGAGTAATTTTAAAATTTAATTTTGTCCATTAACCCTCTAAGTGGCCGATGCACCTAAACCAAATAATGACCAAAACCTTCTGCACCAATCAGAAATGTTCACATATCCCCCGGGTTTTACCAAAGCTACAGTAGAACAATTCTTTTCTCCTCTGATAGTTGTCTGATGGCTCGTTCAACTTCATCCCACAAATTCTCAATGGGGTTGAGATCTGGAGATTGTGGGGGCCACCTAAGCAAAGTAACCTCATCGGCATGTTCCTGAAACCAATCCTTTACAATACGAGCACTATGGCAGGACGCATTATCTTGTTGAAAGTAGCCATCGCCGTTGGGATAAACCATCCACATGACAGGATGCACTTAGTCCGCAACGATGTTTAGATATGATGTGCCATTCAGACACGAATTAAAAGGCCTAAAGCATGCCAGGAAAACATTCCCCAAACCATAACGTTGGCTCTACCAGCTTGAAAGGTTGTAGCAATGCATTTAATGCCCATGCTTTCGTGCTGTTTCCGCCAAATTCTCACTCGGGCATCGGCATGGTGCAACTGAAAACGTGATTCATCGGACCACATAATTTGTTTCCAATTATCGACTGTCCAATCCTTGTGCTCCTGTTCGAACTGGAGACGTTTTCTCTTGTTAATTGCAGACAGCAGAGGTGTTCGAACAGGCATATCTCATCCGATGCAGTGTACGGCGAACAGTGCGTGCAGAGATCATTTGAGGGGATCCTTGATTAAGCTGGTCTGTAATTTGCTGCACTGTTGCCCTTCTGTTGTCTGTTACCAGTCTGGACACTCTCCGTTCCTCCCGAGCAGTCACTAGTCGATGACGACCACACGTTGCACGTAGAGACCCAGTTTTTTGGCTGAAAGTCCAGTCTTTAAACACTTTAACAACAGCTGCTCTGGAACATTTCACGAATGCGGCGGTTTCGGTGATACTCGCTCCATGGCTCCGAGCTTCTACAATCATTCCACGTTAAAAGTCCGTCAAATTGCATTTTTTACCCATCTCGTCACCCCAAAATCACTTCTGCTACTGTCGCAAGCACTAAGCTTTCCTTTTTTATACTGGCCTCGCGCTCTGGTGGCAACATCGTGCAGCCATAGCTCATTTTCTTAAAACAGTCAGGTGGTCATAATAATGTGGCCACTCAGTGTATACAAGTCGTTGGAAACGTTCGAAGGGCATTGGGGTCACTGATTCCAGGACAGCCCGCCGTAAAGCATTTGTGGTGGTGGGTTTCGGGTTTAAATGCAAACGTAAAATAGGTTGTGCTATACAAGAAGGGTCATTTAGTCTCGCAGTAGGCAATGCGCTGCGCAGATCTGTGCTGTTCTGCACTGCGGATATGAACTGCTGTTTGTAAAAATTGCAACACCATGAAGGAATGATGGTAATCACGTGAAACTTGCAGGATATGCCGAGCAGGGTAGGACATGAAAATTATTAGAAGTGCAGAGTCATTGCGCATCTCTGGACAGTCGAGTGACGGGTATAAAAGAGAGAGAGAGAGAGCTGTTTGGGATACACACCAGTAGTGCATCGCGGACAGTGAGTTGTAAAAGGGTCTCCAGGATGCAATAATGCCCCGGGAACGACGAAAGGCTCAAAATATCACCATACGACAGAGTTTGAACGGGAAAGAATAATTGGTCTGCGTGAAAGTGCCTTTTCGTAACGCGACATTGCAGCTCGGACGGGACATGACGCCATAACAGTGATGCGCGTGTGGCTGCAGTGGATCGAGGAGAACCAGGTGCATCGACAATCCGGCAGTGGACCGAGGAGAACCAGGTGCATCGACAATCCGGTAGTGGACCGAGAAATGTGACGACACCGCGGAATGACCGACACCTCGTCCGCATGCCAGGGACGAACCGTTTTGCATCTTCGCAAGTGATGATAGCACAACACTGGAAGTGCCACTGGTGTGCCACACAGAAAGTGCCACTGGTGTGGCACTTTCTGCCTCTACAGTTCGACGCCGTCTGCTGCACAGAGGACTGGTTGCAAGCATCCCTTTGCGGTGGACTCCTTTGACACTAAACCTCAGGCTTGAATGGGGTTTCAATACAGACAATGGCGTGCTCGTTGGCAACATGTTGTGTTTTCGGAAGAGTCCCGATTCAACTTGGATTACCAAGATAGCCGCATACGCATTAGGCGGTAGTGTGGTGAGCGCCTTCTTCCAGCATGCATTGTCGAGCGTCATACGGGCCGAACGCCAAGTCAGATGGTGTGAGGTGCCATTGGGTACCATTTGCGATCTTTGCTGCTACGACTTGAGAGCAATCTCAGCAGCGACCACTACATTAAGGAAGTTGTACAGGAAGAAGTCATACTATTCCTTCAGAGCACTCTTGACGCTATGTTCCAGCAGAGCAATACCCGACCACATGCTGTCAGGAATGTTCATGCCCTCTTAGCAGCACAGCAGATATCGTTTCTTCCCTGGCCTGCACGTTCGCTACACATGTCGCCTATTGAACAAGTCTGGGATACGTTCACTCGGCAACTGGCCCATCAAAGTTCTCCAGCGGTCAGTACCAATGATCTGTGGATTCGCATACATACTGCCTGGCAAGCAATTACCAAGGACACCATCCAACGCCTTTTGAATTCAATGCCTCGCCGTCTAGAAGCTTTTATTGCAGCTCGCGGCGGCTTCACAAGATACTGATTTTTGTAGGTAAAAACTGTTGTACTGTTCTGAAAATTAAACCACTTATGTACAGTCATACCAGTAATGTGTGGATAAATTTCATTCGAATCGCATATTACCAAATTGATTACATTTTGGTTAAGGGACGTTATAGAAATCAGGTGAAAAGGTCGATAGCCTACCCGGGAGCAGATGTTGATTCCTATCATAACCTCCTTAAGATGACTTATCATTTAAAATGGAAGAAGTTAGACCGTTTTTTGAGTCATTGCAGTTCTAAGATAGATTTTGTTTTATTAATTTCAGTAAAGAGAAACTTCTCTTTCTTAAAGCAGCAATAACTAGAATTGCCAAAAAAATTCTTAAAGAAATTCGGAAATGAATCAGTACTAAAAAAATGCATGCCGGAATATCGGGCTTTTAGAATCCCGAGCTATCTCGTCTAATACAGGAAAGACAGTTGGTGACATAACTTCGGAATATTCAGGCGCTCTCATAACCCAACCAATAGATCTCATACAAATAAGATAACATTCTCTTGGTTTTGCAGGTCATTCATAATTACAGCGAAAACTCGGTAATATGGTAATATGTTTTTCTAGAAGATGGCCTGAGAAAACTTATAAATGTAAAAAAATTATGCTTCAAAGATGTTTCTTAATAACGATTTATTTAAAGTTGAATTGGCGGTGAAAGAAAAAAAAGCGCTACAAATTACAGTACATTCTACATAAATTGGAAACGAATTTCCCCGAAGAAATAATTCTTCTCAAATACATGGAAAGCGATATAAATGCAATCATTGGCACTAATGTGCCGTATTTTCACTGTTGTACATGTAGCCACTCTTTCAGAAAACTTGAAAATTACATTGCCCTGGAGCCGGAATCGAACCCGCACCTCCCAATAACCGGTCGAGCATGCTATCCGCTACACGACCCGGGACAAGGCCCGATTACCGGTCGAGCATGCTATCCGTTACACCACCCAGGACAAGGCCCGATTACCTGTCGCGCATGCTATCCGTTACACCACCGAGGACAAGGCCGGATTACCGGTCGAGCATGCTATCCTTTACACCACCCAGGACAAGGCCGGATTACCGGTCGAGCATGCTATCCATTACACCACCCAGGACAAGGCCCGATTACCGGTCGAGCATGCTATCCATTACACCACCGAGGACAAGGCCGGATTACCGGTCGAGCATGCTATCCGCTACACCACCCGGGACAAGGCCCGATTACCGGTCGAGCATGCTATCCGCTACACCACCCAAGACAAGGCCCGATTACCAATTGAGTATGCTATCCGTTACACCACCCGGGACAAGGCCCGATTACCGGTCGAGCATGCTATCCGTTACACCACCCAGGACAAGGCCCGATTACCTGTCGCGCATGCTATCCGTTACACCACCGAGGACAAGGCCGGATTACCGGTCGAGCATGCTATCCTTTACACCACCCAGGACAAGGCCGGATTACCGGTCGAGCATGCTATCCATTACACCACCCAGGACAAGGCCCGATTACCGGTCGAGCATGCTATCCGTTACACCACCCGGGACAAGGCCCGATTACCGGTCGAGCATGCTATCCGCTACACCACCCAAGACAAGGCCCGATTACCAATTGAGTATGCTATCCGTTACACCACCCAGGACAAGGCCCGATTACCGGTCGAGCATGCTATTCGTTACACCACCCAGGACAAGGCCCGATTACCGGTCGAGCATGCTATCCGCTACACCACCCAAGACAAGGCCCGATTACCGATTGAGTATGCTATCCGTTACACCACCCAGGACAAGGCCCGATTACCGGTCGATCATGCTGCATGCTATCCGTTACACCACCCAGTACGCCGCCCCGGTGGCGCAGTGGTCTAAGGCGTTGGCCTCTGATCATTCGTCCGTGAGGGGTCCGGGTTCGAATCCCGGTGAGGCATGGATGTTGTGTTTGTCTTACGGCACTGGCTCTCTCCCTTCCCTGGAACCAGTGACCCTAAATTAGGGACGGGCGACTGCTTATAGCCCATTGAGTTGCTCACGGTGGTCGTTAAACCTCCAATCCAAAAAAAAAAAAAAACCACCCAGTACAAGGCCCGATTACCGGTCGAGCATGCTATCCGTTACACCACCCAGGACAAGGAAATTCCAAACATCTGAAGCTAAGTAGATGTAACGTAGAAATCTGAGAACATTTCAGATTTGCGCTAGTCGAAGGAACTACGTATGAGCTTCATCGTAGCGTCTCAACTACCGTTTCTGACATCCGGGGTCGGATGTAAGTCTTTTAAGTTCCAGTGCTTCATAGAACATCATACATAAATGGGAAACGAATTTCCTCGAAGAAATAACTCTTTTCAAATACATGGAAGGCGATGCAAATGTAATCATTGGCCCTGATGGGCAGTATTTTCTCTGTTGTCCATGTAGCCACCCTTTTCAGAGAGCAACTGAAGCAGATGTAACTAGATTTCTAAGTTACATCTGCTTCAGTTGCTGGGAACTGCTTTGTCCTGGGTGGCATAACGCATAGCATGTTTGATCGGTAATCCGAAGGTGCAGGTTCGATTTTCGCTGCAGTGCAATGGAATTTTTAAGTTTTATGAAAAGCGTGGCTACATGGACAACCGCGAAAATACAGCACATCTGTGCCAATGATTACAGTATACTTTATCGCATTGTAAAAATCATAAAGCTAATGAAAATCAAACTCCTCTTTTGGCGACACTATCTGTCTATAAAAATCCTGATTCTAGATTAAGTGAAATCCTCACAACTAAGAATCTGAAGGCAGTGCTTCAGTATGGAACTCATGAATTAACAACTTCCTTTCTGCGGATTCTGAGTGCATCTATTTGAAACCGGAATGTTGAATATTGATTATATTAGATGTACGCATCAGTTTTAAAGCGTTTTAAAACAACGCAACATGTAATTTGAGAGAAAACAACAACACCTTTACGGATCAAAATATGCGCCATCATTATCTATCACCTTCTGCCATCGGTCGGGCAGCTGACGGATTCCAGCCATGAAGAATACTTCGTCGTGTGACGCGATGAAGTCGTCAACCCATTTTTGCACTTCGTCACATGTCCGGAACTGTACAACAGACAAACCATGTTGCATCGATCGGAACAAATGATAGTCTGAAGAGGATATGTCGGGGCTATACGTCGGGTGCTCCAAAACTTCCCAGCCAAGCGTCAATAACGTTTGCTAGACCGATTTCGTGACATGCGGCCTAGCCTTGTCATGCAGTAATTTCACGAGACGCAATCCTTTGTCTGTGCATGGACGTTTCCGACAGATTTCTTGGTTCAATCGCAGCAATTGTTGCTTGTAGAGATCAGCAGTAACAGTTTGACCCTGTTCCAATAGTTCATAATAGAGCACACCCTTCTTATCCCACCAGATGCACAGCAAAACTTCCTTGGAGTAAATATTACATTTCGGTGTCGAAGTTGTTGCTTCATCGGGGTCTACCCAGTATTTTTGGTGTTTGGGATTGTCGTACCATATCCACTTTTCATCACCCGTAACGATCTTCTACACGAAAGACTTTCTGTGTTGTTTATTCACAACAGATTCAAACACTTCATGACACGCTCATCCTTGTTCCTCTGGCTCAGGTCATGTGGCACCCATTTTCTTTCCTTCTGGATCTTTCCCATTGCGCGTAAACGATTGAAAATGGTTTGTTGAATTACCCCCAGTTGTTCAGCTAGTTCTTTTTGCGTTTGGGACGAATCTTCATCTAGTAATGCTTGCAGATCCTCATGTGCAACCTTCCGCTAGGTTCTCGATCGCCAACATCAAAATTACCTGCTTTAAACAGTCTAAACCAAAACTCACACGTGCTTTTCGATACAATATTCTCCCCCAGAACAGAACAGATCGATGCACATGCTTTTGCAACACATTTTCCTTGATGAAATTCGTAATGAATGCAGTGTCGAATAAATGCAGTATCGCTTGCCATCTTTCACCTACCGATGTGCAAGTGCGTTTGACTGTTGGGCAAACTTCTGTGTCACCTTCTATACTCTGGACCAGTTATGGTCACATGACAATAACGCGGGGGAATGGGGGATATGTAAATTAGTGGTATACGTCACACAAAAAACGCTTTAAAACTTATGCGTACACCTAATATATTTAGGATTCTATTCTACCGCGACAAGAAATAGTCGAGCCACAAAGTTGCGTCCTAGATATTTATCAGTTTTTAAATACAGTATATGTGTGTGAGTCATGAAATGCGAAACTAATTCTTTTCTCCACCAAACCGAAAGTAAACAACATAACGTACTCTGGTGCGATCAAGATTCAACTTTGGCCACATGAAGAAAGAACGCAACGTTGTCTCAGTTTTCTCAGAATTGTAACGTACCGAGTTACGTATAAAAGAATCAAAGAACCGTGAATTGTTTTCTTAACCGAAATTCAAATTTTAACGCATAATCGAAAAAAAGCGTGTAAATGAATTACGCATAGCTGCGTTAAAAAGCGTTTGAAACTATAGTAAAATATCGGCACTAACGCAGAATTACGCGTAAAGGTGAAAAACGTACAAGGATTGGACAGAATGATGTGAACACCTAGGAAAAGAAGGTTTTACGTACCTAATAGGGTGTGGGACCACCTTTGGAATTCAAAACCGTCTCAATCCTCCTTGGAATGGACGCATACAAATCCTAGATGGTAGTTAGTGGGATGTTACACCATCCTTCATTCAGAAACTACTCCAAGTCCTTGAGAGATACAGGATGATGATAACGGGATCTTACTCTGTTTTCCAACACAGAGCAGAGTGGCTCGATGGCGTTTAAGTCTGGTGATTGGGGAGGCCAAGGAAGGTGTGAAAGTTCGTCCTCATGTTCTTCAAACCATGATTGGTCATTCCGAGCTCTGTGAATTGGGGCATTATCATCTTGATAGATGGCATCTCCTATAGGAAACAATGACTGAAGCACTGAATGGACTTGGTCGGCCAAAATTGTTTCATTCGCCCTGCCAGTCATCCTTCCTTTCAAGGTGATCATTGGACCTGCTGAAAACCACGATATGGCCGCCCAGAGCATGACAGAACCACTACCATGCTGCACTGTTGAGAGCGGACAGTCTGGGTTGTACGCTTCTGACGGTGTTCTCCACACGTAAACAGGTCCTGTGGTGGGGAGTAGTATGAATGTGGACTCATCCGACCACATTACACGATTCCATGCATCGGCAGTTCACGTTGTATTATCCTGGCACTACTGCCGTTGCTGTTGTGCGTTCACCGGCGTCACGAGAGGTGTTTCCAATAGCAACTCTTTCATGAATATCTTGTTTATGCAGTTCCCTGCGCACTGTTTGCGTTGATACTGGGGTCTGGAGATACAGATTGAGCTCCGCACTAATTTTCTGCGCCGTGGTCTTCTTATTAGGGGTAACAATCCTCTTTAATGCTCTCCTGTCTCTATCAGTCAGGGTCGTTTTCCGGCCGCTTTTTTTGTTTCGCAGACAAGGTTTTGCCACGAACACGGTATGCTGTCATGACGCTAGATACAGTAAATGTTGACACCCCCACTACCCTGGCGACTGTTGTCACCGAGGCACCAACTAGCCGCCCACCAACAATTAGCCCTCTTTAGAAGTCCGTTAGGTAGCTCGCCACCCTGAAAGGAATTTTGCAACAAGACAACTTTAAATGCACTGAAAAAAGGACCTTGAGGTTCTAAACAAAGATATTACAAAGAAAAGGTGGTGAATACTTCTGCGTACTACGACACACGCAGCTGCTTTCACGTCTCTGAGCGTGGTGTTCACGTTATTCTGTCCAACTCCTGTATAACTGAGAAACGTATAACCCAGGTTTTTTGTTTTTGTTTTACTCTGCATGTTGTATTTTTTTCGTAAGACTTTTTTGTGCTTATGACCAGCGGTATCCTTCAAAGCGCGGTGCCGGGGTCTAAGGCGGTCCTGGTTCACAATACTACCTTGTTCAAAAAATCATCAAAAAATATACCTCCGACATCCCAGAAACTTGTCTCATCTTTTTGTTGAACCTAGGCGAAGTCTCGTGCCCACCATTCCACAGACTGTACTTTTGACCCCGGGTAATAAAAGAATGCCCAGGTTCCATCTCCAGTAACTGCACTGGAAAGAAGTGTTGTAGCGAATTCAGACCCTTTTTTTTTGCCCGTGGTGTGATTCGAACCAACGTATCCCTTCTCCGGAGCATTCTCCTGAATAAACTACGCCGACAAAGCTTATCGCTACAACTTGCTGTTTTGAGTCTCGCGTCATCTCAGTTGTACATTATTGTGTCCTGGATCACCTCAAACATCCCCGTCAAAAGTAGGAGGTGGTCACAATAATGTGACTCGACTGTGTAGAACTCCAGTTCAGTTGTGTCACTGTCATCAAGTTGGCCACTAATTTTTTCATGGATTTTTCCATTCCTTGATAACTTAGTGAGATGACAGAGTGAAAAGAGTTGACTGGTCTCCTACAAAGCCATGTAAAATACTAACTTTGCGTGGAGAAGGCTACACTTATGAGGAAATCATAAGAAAAGTCAGTGGAAATCTAACCAGAGGAGGTATTTCTAAACTGTGCAAAAGATATCAATTGACTCGTCTGGTCCCGGTACATCACAACTGGACCTCTGCGCAATGTCGCCTTTGTCCTGCGGTCAGGTGAATCCCGTTTTAAGCTGAGCTGTACACAGTTGACGAGCTGTGTAACTTAGAAAGATGACAAACAGAGTGAAAAGAGTTGACTGGTCTCCTACAAAGCCATGTAAAATACTAACTTTGCGTGGAGAAGGCTACACTTATGAGGAAATCATAAGAAAAGTCAGTGGAAATCTAACCAGAGGAGGTATTTCTAAACTGTGCAAAAGATATCAATTGACTCGTCTGGTCCCGGTACATCACAACTGGACCTCTGCGCAATGTCGCCTTTGTCCTGCGGTCAGGTGAATCCCGTTTTAAGCTGAGATGTACACAGTTGACGAGCTGTGTAACTTAGAAAGATGACAAACAGAGTGAAAAGAGTTGACTGGTCTCCTACAAAGCCATGTAAAATACTAACTTTGCGTGGAGAAGGCTACACTTATGAGGAAATCATAAGAAAAGTCAGTGGAAATCTAACCAGAGGAGGTATTTCTAAACTGTGCAAAAGATATCAATTGACTCGTCTGGTCCCGGTACATCACAACTGGACCTCTGCGCAATGTCGCCTTTGTCCTGCGGTCAGGTGAATCCCGTTTTAAGCTGAGCTGTACACAGTTGACGATCTGTGTAACTTAGGAAGATGACAAACAAAGTGGAAAAAGTTGACTGGTCTACAAAGCCATGTAAAATACTAACTTTGCGTGAAGAAGGCTACGTTTATGAGGAAAACATAAGAAAAGTAGGCGGAAATCTAACCAGAGAAGATGTTTCTAAACTGTGCAAGAGGCACAAGCAGACTGGGTCTATTCAAAACCAAACTGGTAAAGGCAGGAAAAGGTGCACAACAGGGTGTGGTGATGGAAAAATTAAAAGACTGTGTTTAAGGGGCAGAAGAAAATCATCTGAGTAAATGAAAAATGAATTGCCTCAATGTGGTTTGAAGGTGATTTAAACCAATACAATCTTGGTTTCACATTATAACACCTGATAAGCTAAAACGCTTGGTTCACACCATGGGGCACCGTTGTAATGCTGTAATTGCTCCAAAAGGTTTCCCGAATAAATACTAACAGAAATGATGAGAAGTTATGCAACACGTTTTGTAATGGTTTTCTCTGTATAACTTCTTTTAAAATGCATTTTTTAATAAAGTGTGCTGTACTACATTTTGCATTAAATTATTTTTCTAATGATATATAATTTTATCCTATTACTCTAAAAAAAGACTGGAATTACGAGCCATCAAAACTCAGAACTACAAATTTTCCAAAACCTTTCCACAATTTTGGCCACTAGAGTAACATTGCCTTCGTTGCGTCGTATTTTCTGTCAAAATGTTCTTAAACAAAGAAAACAAGAAAGATGACACCGAATTTTCGGGTGTAATAAGCACGTCTTTTGAATCCGTTTTGACGCAAATTACATTTATCAAAGATATTCAAAGTCAATGGAACCGGTATGGAAAACAATAGATCTGACGAAAGAGAGAAGATTTTCAATCGGGTTTTTAATCCCTCAGATATTGCGGTAAACGGAATCGTGAGCTGACGAACTCTTAGAAATAGAGATATCGACAAAAATAAGATGCGACTTTACGTCCCCTGGTGGGAAAACCATGCATTATTTTAGGAAGAAAGTATTCTCAAAAGGTTTATCCATACAAGCGGTATCGGTCGAAGGAAAAAAAAATTAGTCGAGTTTTCAGGAACCCAGATTTTGCAACAAATACTTCAGAAGCAGAAATTAACACTTATGACCCTTATTGGCTAAACCATTCTTTACCAAACATTAGAAATTATGTGAAAAATATTTTCCATCAGGTCTTGTATGCGATACAGGAAGAATTTTTCAAATGAGAGCTTTAGATGCAGAAATAATGCAGAAAACGCAATTTACCTTTGTGCCCCCTAGCAGAAAGGCTATGATTTACTTGAAAATTTAAAATTCATAGGGAAAACATTTCGCATCGGAAACACTATCCAACAAAGAAGGCATTTTTCAAATCAGACTCTTTGAAGTAGAGATATTGACAAAAATAAGATATATATCTACGCCCCTGGTGTAGAAACCATGCATTTTTTCAAGAAGAATTTTTTTCTAAAAGGTTTGTCGACATGTTTTACTGATTTCTGGTATGTTGGAAAGCATATCATCATTATCAATGCATTGCATGATTTTACTAACTTGTTTACCCTTTCCAACAGTAGGTTGAAGAAGCGTATGTGCTCCAGCTTTGTCCGTCTGTCCGCACGATAACTCGCGTAAAAATGGTTCGATTTCGATGAAATTTTAGTTTGTGGTAGGAAACCACTGGGGACGAACCCTGTTGAAAATGAACGAAATGGGGTCAAAGGTCAGGACATAAGAGCGTGATGCACTCCATGCCCTTATGCGTCATAAATTGCGTAAAACTGGCTCGATTTAGAATAAATTTAGTATGTGGTAAGTGACCACCTGGGAACGAACCCTATTGAAAATGGTCGAAATGGGGTCAAAGGTCAGGACATAGGAGCTCGATGCATTTCATTGTCCTTATGCATCATAACTTGCGTAAATATGGTTCGATTTCAATGAAATTTCAGTATGTGGTAGGGGACCACTGGGGACGAACCCTGTTGAAAATGGGCGAAGTGGGGTCAAGGGGCAGGGTATAGGTGCGGGATGCATTCCATTGCCCTTATGCGTCATAACTTGCGTAAAAATGGTTCGATTTCGATGAAATTTTAAGATATGGTAGGGGACCACCTGGGGACTAACCCTATTGAAAATGGGCGAAATCAGGTCAAAGGTCAGAACATAGAAGCGGGATGCATTACATTGCCCTTATGCGCCATAACTTGCGTAGAAATGGTGCGACTGAGATAAAACTTTATCATGTAGTTTCGGAAGTATACTTTACAAGTTCTGTTAAATACTGTATTATCGAAATGGGGTCAAAGGTCAGGTCACAGGAGCGAGATTTATTCTACAGCAATTATCCTCATAACTTGAGTAATAACTTGAGTAAGGATTTCTGTTATGTTGGAAAGCGTATCATAATCAATGCATTGCATGATTTTCCTAACTTGTTTCATTTTTCAAGAAACAGACTGGTAGATTTGGATATATGACTGGCAGCCTTATCCTGATAGAGTTCTACTCACGTCTTTCCTCCATTTTGACTATCACCTCCGGTGTCAGACATTTCTTTATAATTTCTAAGTTTTGTCTTCCGATTGTTTCCTTAGCATCATCTATTACTATATTTTTTTATCATCTTCCAATGTTGTTCAAGTTTTTGAATGTCCATTTGAACAGCTTCAATACCATTTAAATCCTGGTCTGATAATTATGCCTTATATTTTTATGTCTGAACGCCTCTAGATTAAATTTCATTCTTCTCTTCGGTTTTTGTCTAATTTGGCATTCTGTCAACAGGACATGCATTTTGCGAAACTCTGGATTATAACAACATAATTAATGATTTTGTTGAAATGAAGGCGAGAAAAATAAATTTTCTGAAATAAACTTGTATTGGTTTATAAATTTTGTATGTCGTTTTATACACTCATTGTCATAAAAATTCGCGCACCAAGAATAAACAGTGCGATTAACGCGAAACTCGGCGAATAGCTACAGGGAGGGCAGACATGCATATGAATAACGTTTTGTGGGATTCCGCATGCCCGCGCGTCCAAGACCGGCGCTGCAATCGCAATCTTTGGGGCTTATAAGGCGCTCCGCAGGGGACTCCACAGTTGTGCCGAAGTGCACGGTAAGAGTCAGGTGAAATCCCTGAGCGATAGACATGCCGATGAGGTAGATGTGCGTACGGCCAACCGACGTAGTTTGAACGAGGTCTCATCGTCGGGATGAGAGAGGCAGGGTGGCGGGCGCGCCGAATCGGCCGCCATTTGGGCCGGTTGGACGGTACGGTGCGATCGTGTTGGGAACAATGGACACGGGAAGTCACCCGGACACTGCGGAATGGCTCCGGACGACCCAGACACACCACCAGCAGAGAGGACTGTGGTATCGTGAGAGCGGCACGCACAGATGCAACGACGTCTTTGTCCAATATCCAGATATATTTGGCGGCTGTACAAGGGACTCCTGTGTCCTCCAGAACTATTTCCAGACGCCTGGCAGAGGCGAATCTGCATCCTGACGTCCCTTACGTTTTCTGCCATTAACACCTGACCATCGTCGGTGTCGATTGCAGTGGTGTCAGCAGCGAGCAATGTGGAATGATACGAACTGGCGACGTATAGTGTTCAGCGACGAATCCAGCTTCTGTATGGGAACGGACGACCACCGTGTCAGAGTGTGGAGAACCGCAGATGAGCGCTACAGTCCCAACCTCCCTATAGAGAGACACACGTCCCGAACTGCAGACGTGATGGTCTGGGAAGCCATCGCGTATGACAGCCGGACTTCCCTCACAGTGATCCGAGGGACGTTGACAGCTCAGTGCTACGTGCAGGATATCTTACGGCCCCATGTGCTGCTTTTCCTGGCGAGGCGGCCCGTAGCTATTTTCCCACAAGATAACGCCCGTACGCACACTGCTCTGGTTTCCCATGACTGTCTACGTCATGCTTCGACGCTTACGTGGCCGCCGGATGGGACGCCACCTTTCTCCATGTCCCAGTGTCCGTGATTTAGAGCGTCAGTTGCAAGAAGTGTGAGCCAATCTGTCCCAGGATAACATACGGCGTCTCTTTGACTCCATACCGGACCGTATCACCGCATACATCCGAGCACGAGACGGTCCGACGCTGTACTAACGCTGAGCGGAATGTGTGCCGTATGTCCGCTGGAAATCGTTCTGCTACTGTGCTATTTTAAGCACTTCTGTCCTTGGTATGTACCATCTCACTACTAAAATCTCATTTCAATCCGACGCCTCCTTCTTGGGGCGATAATTTTTACGACAATGAGTGTATCATATACACGCTTGTCTATGAATAGAACAACCAAACATACGCAATCTTGTATATAAAAGAAAGGGTCTGTTTTATAATCCGGATTTCAGCCGTATTTCCCGCAAATTTCATATCGCTGTGCTCGTTTGAATGTGATACATTTTAATAAGACTTGCTTCCGATGGAGTCGAGACATTTTCCGTTGGGATTCCAAGAAGAGGGGGAAAATGCCCTTCTTTTCGCCATTTGTTTCATTATCGACTGCTATGGAAGATGCCCGTGGTCATGGCTATTATACACTGAAGAGCAATTGAATTAGAGATACCTGTCTAGTAACGTGTAGCTATGGAAGATGCCCGTGGTCATGGCTATTATATACTGAAGAGCAATTGAATTAGAGATACCTGTCTAGTAACACCACCTTTCGCCCTGATGACTGTGGCGATTCGTCTCGGCATGGACTCGACAAGACACCGGAAGCGTTGGGAAGCCATACGGATCCACGACCCCGTAACAAGCTCCCACAGTTCACGAAGATTTGATGGAGGGGATCAGAGCCTCGAACATCTCTCTCGATGGGGTTGATGTCAGGTGACCTAGCTGGCGAAGAGAGCGAGGTAACGTCGGTGGAGTGTTCATCCAACCATTCCGATACAATTCGGTTGCATTGTCTTGTTGCAGGATGAGGTCTCCAGTGGGATGTTAAAGACGCACAAACGGGAGCAAAGGGTCGTCCAGGATATCCCGGTAACGTTGACCTGTGAGGGACGATGTCACACGTACCAGGGGTCCCATTTCAGTACACGTAAACGGCCCCCAGACGGGAATGCCACCCCCACCAGCTTGAAAAGTACCCTGCTGGCAAGAAGGATCCATCACTTCATGTGGTTTGCGCCGTATTCGTATCCTACCATCCGCATGTACCAACGTGAATCTCGACTCATCAGTCCAAGCAACATTTTCTTACATGTTCAGGGTCCAGTGGCGACGTTCCCGCGCTTATGTTAATCTTTGCACCATGTGATGTGCCGTCAGCAGCGGTACCCTCGTGGGACGATGGCTTCTGTACCCCATAGCGAGGAGATGGTTCTGGATGGTGTGGCTGCTTACACGTTTTTGTGCACCAGCGTTAAATTGCCGAGTGATTTCTTGCGCTGTGGCCCGTCTATCCGCTGTTACAATGCGAGCTAGCCGACGATGACCCCGCTCATCCACACACTGTTGTCCACAGCAGTTGGCCCTTGCAGGGATGGTTTCACCGGATTCGATGTACTCACGGTGCACCCGTGACACAGTGGCTCGCGAAAATCCCAGTGCCTGCACGACTTCCGAGATGGAGTGACCCATTCGTCGGGCACCGACAATTTGGCCACGATCAAATGCACTTAGTCTTACCAATACTGCGCCCGACTCTTACTGATTCCCGTCGCATCACTCCTTATATTGTCGGATCGCTGCATACGTCATGACGTTTCCGTTTACAGGACCGCCCACAGCGCCACATTTGCATAAAGCCAGCTGTCTCTAATTCAATTGCTCTTAAGTGTATAAATCTCTAGATAAACTATGATCAACATAAGTGGCAACGTCAGCAATTCAGAACTGGAGGACTATCAGAAGGGCAAAATATGGTACGGTGGGGACGACGAAAATTTTGCAAAAATATTCCGTTCATATAGATTTTACCCAATGCTGTCGATGTTATCTCAAATTTAAACAAGAAAGATGACACCGAATTTTCGGTTGTAGATAACTTTTGGTAGTAGCTGAGATATTGACAAAAATATGATGTACATTTACCCCCCCCCCGGCGGAAAAACCGTGAATTATTTTAAGAAGAAAATACAAATAAAATGAACGCCGTCTCTGCACGATATTCACCAGGGCTAACCGCGGAACTTTCGGTTACGTTTAAATAAAATACACGGAGTATAATAGAACGTGTAAGATCTTTCGGACACCCCGAAACGGGATCCATCATCATATACATAAGCAAGAAAGATCACACCGAATTTTCGGGTGTAATAAGCACGTCTTTTGAATCCGTTCTGACGCAAATTAAATTTATCAAAGCTATTCAGAAGTCAATGGAACCGGTATGGAAAACAATAGTATCTGACGGAAGAAAGAAGTTTTACAATCGCGTTTTTAATCCCTCAGATATTGCTGAAAACGGAATCGTGAGCTCATGCCCTCTGGTTGCAGACTTGTGCGTTAAGAAAAACATGAATTTATATTTGAAATATTTCGCACCGGAAACGCTCTCCAACACAGAAATAATTCTTCAAATCGGACACTTAGAAACAGAGATATCGACAAAAAAAAAAAAAAAAAAGATGTGACTTTACGTCCCCTGGTGGGAAAACCATTCATTATTTTAGGAAGAAACTATTCTCAAAAGGTTTTTCCACATGAGCGGTATCGGTCCAAAAAAAAAAAAAAAAAATTAGTCGAGTTTTCAGGAGCCCAGATTTTGCTACAAATACATCAGAAGCAGAAATTGAAACTTATGACGCTGGTGACCAAACCATTCTTTACCGGACATTAGAAATTATGCGGAAAATATTTCCCACCAGGTCTTGTATGCGATACAGGAAGAATTTTTCAAATCGGAGTTTTAGAAGCAGAAATAACGCACAAAACGCAATATACCTTTGGCCCCTTAGCGGAAAGTCTATGATTTACTTGAAAATTTTGAATTTATAGAAAAAAACATATCTCATCGGAAACACTATCCAACAAAGTAGGGACTTTTCAAATCGGACTCCTGGAAGTAGAGATATTGACAAAAATAAGATATACATCTATGTCCCCTGGCGTACAAACTACGCATTATTTCAAAACGAAAATATTCCTAAAAGGCTTGTCGACATGAGTAGTATCGGTCAACAAACGACTTTTTTTCAATCGAGTTTTTAGAAGCTCTTATTTTGCTGCAAATACATCAGTAGCGGAAATTAAGACTTACGCTACCTGGTGGCCAAACCATTTTTTACAAAATTAGAAATTATGTGCAAAGTATTTTTCATCACAAGCTGTATCTGGTGCAGAAAGAATTTTTCAAATCGGAGATTGAGAAGCAGAGATATAAGGGGGAACGCAATTTACCTTTACACCCCTAGCCGAAAGTCTATGAATTACTTGAAAATTTTGAAATTATATGAAACACATGTTACACTGGAAACAGTATCCAACAAAGAAAGAATTTTTCAAATCGGACTCCTAGAAGTAGAGATATTGACAAAAATAAGATATACATCTACGCCCCTGGCGGAGAGACTATGGAATACTTTAAAAAGAAAATATTCCGAAAAGGTTTATCGTTGTGAGTGGTATCAGTCCACGAAAGAATTTTTTCAATCGATTATTTAGAAGCTCAGATTTTATGACAAATACATCAGAAGCAAAAATTAACACTTACGCCCCCTGGTGGCCAAAGTATTCATTATCAAAAATTTTAAATTATATGCAACAGATTTTCCATCAGGAGGTGTATCCTCTGAAGAAAAAAAATTTTAAATCGGAGTTTTAGAAGAAGAGTTATCGGGAAAAATGTAATTTACTTTTACGCCCCCTAGTGGAAAATCTATGTGTCATTTGAAAAAGTAACTACACTGCTGAACAATTGCTAAGGACGGACCATAAACGGCTATATAGCGCATAAAAAAGTAAGTGTGGTTGGATGCCAAGTGAAATAAAATAATGTCAGAATGCCAGGACATTACAAGAAAGACAATTTATTGTGCTCTGAAATCCAGAAGGCTTTGGAACGTGTTCAAGGGACAAACAGGCCATTTTGTGCAGAATACGTAAACGTGAAAAAAATGCAATTACCGTCCGCAGTCCTTCCGGCGTAAGATGTCAATACGGGATATGGCCACCATGGAGGGCGATGCAAGATTTCACACGTCATGCCATGCTTTGCACAACTTTATCAAGCAGCTGTTGGGGTAATTTATCCCATTCCTCTGTCAGTTCACGGATGAGGGTGTCCTTGTTTATTGGAGGGCATTGGCGACCAGCAAGACTCCTCCCCAAAGCATCCCACACATGGGATTCAGATCTAGAGAACGTGCTGGCCATACGAGGCGTTGAATATCCTCGCTCTCAAGACACTCCTGGACAGCGACTGGTCGATGACATGTTGCGTTGTCGTCCGTAAAAATGAATCTATCACCGACAGCACCACGGAACATGCGAACATGAGGTAGCAGAACATCATTAATGTATCGTTGGCCAGTCATAGTCCCAGTTGGAAGCACATAGAGGGACGTACGGCCATTGATCATGATGCCAGCCCATACCATGACACTACATGTCGGATATCGGTCCCTTTCCTGTATGTTTGCTGGACAATATGCAGTACCACTATCACGCCAGATCAATTGTCGTCGACAATCAGACGATAGACTGTACTACTCTCATCTGAGAAGAGGACAGCAGACCAGTCGTTATCAGTCCAATTGCGATGTTGATGGCACCATTGCAAAAGGGCGGTACGGTGACGTCTGGACAATGGGATGTACACAACAGGACGGCGGGCGTATAGTCCTTCTTCATGCAAACGTCTGGCGACAGTTTTTCGGGAGATCCGCTTGCCAGTAGCAGCCATAAACTGATTTGCTACCTCACTAGCTGTGCTGCGCCGGTGTCTTTTTGTTGATAGCACTATGTACCGATCTTCTGCAGGTGTCGTACTGCGAACACGACCTCCCCGTGACGTTTGCTACACTCTCCATTTGTATGAAATGATTTTCAAAGCCTTGAAACAACACTGTGGCTGACGTCGAACTCCCTGGCAACATCTGTTATTTTTCGCCCTTCTTCAATCTTGCCAATAATACGGGCACGCGTAAAATCATCTAGGTGATGTCGGGAAGACATACTGAAAATTGCAAGTTCGTCAATTGATTCTTTCCCTTTCAACTTTGCGTTTGAACAACAACGGTCAATACGCGTCAAATCCTTTATATCTCTTATCAGCGCTATGACGTCACGAACAAGTTCGGCAATCCAAAATTTGCATATGCACAACATGTGTTACTGTATCCCGCACTTATGCTAATTTCCACATTTTCCTGCCTTCCATTTTATGGTTGCTATCGTTGCTGTTGTCATCCGTCCTTAGCAATTGTCCGGCAGTGTATATCTAAAATACTCTTCGACATAAATGGAATCGAAAGATAAAATAATTTTTTCAATCGGATGTTTAGAAGGAAATATGTGGAATAAAACGTATTCTTGAATTCGGCATCATCTGCATTTACGCCCTCTAGCGGCTAAATGGTACATCGTAGAAAAAAACGAAATAAAGGATCATCATTCGCATATTTCAAGCTTTCCAATGCAAAAAGAATTTTTCAAATCGGACTAATAGCTGTAGAGATTACGTGTGTACAGGCGGACGGACGGACGGACGGACAAACCGGTAACATAAGCACGATTATTATTTATAAAAGACGTGCTATAAAAAGTATTTAATTAAAACGTAATTATAGGTTCCACGGTGAGCCCTGGTGTGCCACTGCTTATAGCCCATTGAGTTGCTCATGGTGGTCGTTTAAACCGTCAATATTTAAAAAAAAAAAAAGCCCTGGTGTTTGTTGTGCACAGATGGCGTTCATTTTATTAGTATAGTTACTTTGAACGAAGATTGTTTTCTTAAGAAGAAAATATTCTGAAAAGGTTTATCGACATTAGTGGTATCGGTCCGGGAAAAGAAGTTTTCTATCGAGAATTTACAGGCTGATCCATTTAAACCAGTACCATGTGATTTACTTATAACTTCTTTATAAATAACAACAAAATCATACAGTAAGTTGAGAATTATACACGCGGTATTGGAGAAACATTTTATCAAAGCAAATGTTGGAATTGTCCTCCATTTTCTTGTAAACACAGTTAAACACGCCGCATCATATTCAGTGATGTCTCATGTAGAGTACGAGCAGTAACATTGCCAATTTTAGTCGTGATTGTTTCACGCAATGCATCCAATGTTTTTGGATGGGTTTTGTAAAATCTATCCTTTACGTAGCCCCATAAAAAAAGTCAGGGGAAGTTAAGTCCGGAGATCGGGGAGGCCATATGTTTTTTGAAATTAATCTGTCATCAAAGAAGCTGCTTATGAGTTCCATTGAGACTTTCGATGTGTGACACGTAGCGCCATCCTGCTGAAAGTAGCCCTCTGTCAATTCAATGTCATCAAATTGTTCCACAAATTCACTGAATATGCGGCAATAGGGCAATAGTAGTAGAAAAGGCTACGTTTCAGGCCCCTTCACTTAACACTGTGCACCTCACGGGGGCTGCAGCAGGGATGGGGGATGGCACTCCTTTTATCTTGAAACTGAAATAAACACATCTGGTCTAGAGGTGACCTTTCCAACAATCCTGATATGATATGTTTGTATAGATAAGTGGAAAGGCATGGGAATGATTATGTTTTCCTAAACTCAAGACCAAAATACGTATCACCCACTGACCAGTTCAGTGAAAATCTCTGATAAGATGTGTTTACTCAGATAACATTTGACCTTGTTAAACAAGACGCTGCTTTTTAATTTAAAACTGAAAACAAAGGATTTCCTTTATCTTGAAACTGAAGTACACACATCTGGTTGAGAGGTAACCTTTCCAACAACCATGATATGATGTGTTTGTATAGATAAGTGGAAAGGTCGGGGAATCATTACATTTTCTTAAACTCAACACCGAAATACCTATCACCAAACTGACCAGTTCAGCGAACATCTCTGATAAGATGTGTTTACTCAGATAACATTTGACCCTGTTAATCAAGACGCTGCTTTTATACTTAAGACTGAAAACAAAGGATTTCCTTTATCTTGAATCTGAAGTATACACATCTTGTTGAGAGGTAACCTTTCCAACAACCGTGATATGATGTGTTTGTATATATATTAATGAAAAATGATCCTAGGGCAAAGAATGAATATTGTCTGAGGATACGACTCGCTTGTTGTCATGTTGGGAAAGAGACGTTTTGTTCATAACATTCGAAGTTTGAAACATTCTGTTTAATGCATTCTTGCTTTTAATCCTGATTTATTCATTATAACTTTTTTCCGACGCCCCAACTTGGAATATATATTTTTTCCCTTCTGTAATACGGCTTTTTTACTCGTAATTTGTTCGTGTATTATTTCTTCTCTATTTTATTCTTTCTATATCATTTACGCTAATTCTTCATGTTATTTAGTTCAAGTTTTATTTATTCTTAACAACAGCCTATGTCTATTAAGATTGAATTTTCTATCAAAACAACTGGATCACATGACTAAATGAGACGTAGCCCGAAGTACAAGGGGTGTGACAGGGAGGGAGCTCCTTCGGGCTATGTCTCACTTAGTCATGTGATCCAGTTGTTTTGATAGAAAATTCAATCTTAATAGACATAGGCTGTTGTTAAGAATAAATAAAACTTGAACTAAATAACATGAAGAATTAGCGTAATTGATATAGAAAGAATAAAATAGAGAAGAAATAATACACGAACAAATTACGAGTAAAAAAGCCGTATTACAGAAGGGAAAAAATATATATTCTAAGATGGGGAGTCGGAAAAAAGTTATAATGAATAAATCAGGATTAAAAGCAAGAATGCATTAAACAGAATGTTTCAAACTTCGAATGTTATGAACAAAACGTCTCTATCCCCATATGATAACAAGCGAGTCGTATCCTCAGACAATATTCATTCTTTGCCCTACGATCATTTTTATATCGAACATGGAAGGGCTAGTTATTCAAGCTCTTAACCTTCGACAATTATTGCACGACTGGACGATAGGTGGAGGTTATTCCCCTCCATCTTGACTCCACCGTGTAGCTCAGTTAGTACCCTTTAATTTTTTATTTATTTAATTATTTATTTATGTATTTTTTATTTTTGTATGAATGAGTGTGAATGTGAAGTGAACTTATGTTTCGTATGTATGAAGGTCACTGGCGTGGGTGTAAAAGCCCCGTAAACCTGAATGATTTTTACAATATTATGGATCCATGTTTAGTGAAGTTCACCACCTCCGTACGCTACATGAAGGCGACAATGAGGGTTAGTGGCTTTCCTGACACCCCCATTCTTTTAATGGTTAATACGAGTATTGGTTTATGAACCCGCTCGGGGGACCTTCAGCCGTAGCGAATTCTAATGATTTTTTTTCATGAAGTGCATCTTCTTCTTTCCATTTTTTAACCGTATAAGAGAAAATACTTTTTCAAAACTTGCCCTGGCACGTTTTCAATCAAACCATTTTTGTCATGTTATAATTTAAACGCTTTCAAAAATGACCGTTTACAGATTTTTACTCGATCCACAACCGTCTTTTATTCATGCTAGTTTTCCCATGTTATCCTATGGGAATTTTGCAATTATAAGAAAACGAAAATTTCCATTTTTAACCCTATAAGAGAATGTACTTTCCCGAAACTTGCCCTGGTACGTTTTCAATCAAACCATTTTCGTTTTACTTAGAATTTTTCAATAAATTATTCTATTCAGTTGTAAAAATATAGAAACAGCTTATTGAAAATTAAAAAAAAACAACCGTAGTTGTGTGGTGTTGAGAGGAAAGTCGATATTCTTTAATTTTTGTATCATATTCCCGGAGTATTCCACTCATAAGAGGAAAAAACATTAAAGTGCGTCTCTCCTTTTTTGAGTTCGTTTGATTCGGAGGCAAAAAAAAAAATATGAAAGAAATGTTTTCTCGACGAATGATTCAAACTAATTTCTGTTCGAAGTATAAGAAAATGAAATCTGACATCAGAGCAATGAATACGTAAACACTTTCATTGAAACGATAGTAAATCATCTCGATTATGCCTGCTTTCATGACAATAAATAATTTTCGTAATGAAAGACCTGAAAGAACTTCGATAGCCTAAAAGAGTTCTACTCTCTTAATAAACTAAAATTGAATAAATGCTTCTGTTTCTCGGTAAAGAACGGGAGGGACATGAAATCTGACAATAGTAAAGGGAGAACGAAGATTTTAAAGAGGTTGATGAAAAAAAAGGCCATGGTTCATTCGGGAGTGGTTCACTTCGTCGACAACTCATTTCGTCGACGCCACTTCGTCGACAATCATTTCGTCGACAGGTACATTTCGTCGACACTCACTTCGTCGACACTATACAGTATATGCTTTGGTAAAATCTACAGTTTTCAATTTAGAACCACCAAATTTGGTATACTATCTCATTGTACTCTTACACCAACTTAGACCACAGACGGAAGAGGTCGGAGCCCGGGGTCAAGGGGGCCCGGCCTGATACAACATTTTCGTAAAATCTACAGTTTTCAATTTAGAACCACCAAATTTGGTATACTATCTCATTGTACTCTTACACCAACTTAGACCACAGGCGGAAGAGGTCGGAGCCCGGGGTCAAGGGGGCCCCATACAACATTTTCGTAAAACCTACAGTTTTCAATTTAGAACCACCAAATTTGGTATACTATCTCATTGTACTCTTACACCAACTTAGACCACAGACGGAAGGACTCAGGGCCCGGGATGAAGGAGGTCCCATACAACATTTTCGTAAAATCTACAGTTTTCAATTTAGAACCACCAAATTTGGTATACTATCTCATGGTACTCTAACTTAGCTCGCAGATAGGGTATTGGAGTGCAGAATTGTGTTGCAGTTCTTAAGTAAAAAATGGAAATTTTTGAGAAAATTTTGTATGAGACTCCCTTTACCCCGGGCCTCGACCCCTTCCAAAAACCGTGTACGGTCTAAGTACAATGAGATAGTATACCAAATTTGGTGGTTCTAAATTGAAAACTATAGATTTTACGAAACTGTTGTATGGGGCCCCTTGACCCCGGGCCCCGACCTCTTCCGTCTGTGGTCTAAGTTGGTGTAAGAGTACAATGAGGTAGTAAACCAAATTTGGTGGTTCTAAATTGAAAACTGTAGATTTTACGAAAATGTTGTTTGGGACAGGGCCCCCTTGACCCCGGGCCCCAACCCCTTCCGTCTGTGGTCTAAGTTGATGTAAGAATACAATGAGATAGCATACCAATTTGGTGGTTCTAAATTGAAAACTGTAGATTTTACGAAAATGTTGTATGGGGCCGCCTTCACCCCGGGCCCCGACCCCTTCCGTCTGTGGTCTAAGTTGGTGTAAGAATACAATGAGAGAGTAAACCAAATTTGGTGGTTCTAAATTGAAAACTGTAGATTTTACGAAAATGTTGTTTGGGACCGGGCCCCCTTGACACCGGGCCCCGACCCCTTCCGTCTGTGGTCTAAGTTGGTGTAACAGTACAATGAGATAGTATACCAAATTTGGTTGTTCTAAATTGAAAACTATAGATTTTACGAAACTGTTGTATGGGGCCCCCTTCACCCCGGGCCCCGAGTCCTCCCGTCTGTAGTCTAAGTTGGTGTAAGAGTACAATGAGATAGTATACCAAATTTGGTGGTTCTAAATTGAAAACTGTAGATTTTACGAAAGCATATACTGTATAGTGTCGACGAAGTGAGTGTCGACGAAATGTACCTGTCGACGAAATGATTGTCGACGAAGTGGCGTCGACGAAATGAGTTGTCGACGAAGTGAACCAGACCGGTTCATTCAGTAAAGAAATGGCATAGAGTAGAGAGAGCGTGAACAATCTATCCGTCTTTAGGTTGAGCTTTCACTTATAGGGCTTCTTTTTTCATATTGAAATATATACATACATTTCTCTTAACTGAACATGAACTAATATATACATATATTTCCCCTTTCTCAAAGAACTCCATTAAGTTGATCTCCAGTCTTTGAAGTGAATGGGAAGAAAAATAACATGTCGATGTGTTATGAGAAAATGTACGAATTTCCTTAAGACAGTCTGAAGCGAATTGAACATCAAGCAGTTGTAAGAGGTTTTACTATCGTAATATCTACATACATTTTGAAAAAAAAAATCTTCTAAAGTTAGAGGGGAAAATACATGAATATTAAAAAACAACAGTTCCTTAGATTTACAAATAGAGTGTTTGAAGTAGAAAGAGGGATGGAATGCTTTGAATAGGAATTTCTTGTTTCAGTGAAGGGATTCTTATTCTGGAATTTTTTTTTTTTAAAAAAGAGAAACTATCATTTTCAGAAAAATTTCTGGAGTCGAACTTGGACATTTAACAAAATTCTTGGATATATAGGGATTTAAAAAAAAGTTTATGGAGCGACATTTATGTTCAGAAGTAAAGTCGAATGGAAAAATAAGAGCAATTAAATCGATAGGGAAAGATTGATAGGTTGAATAAGAAAAAAAAATTAGAAAAAAAGAAGTTTCATAAAAATAAATAAAAGTTTGAAGAATCATACAACACTGAGCAGAAGGAAAAATATAATAAGTAAAATAGTGGAATACGATATTTTCTCTATGGGAGTTTGGAAACAACTGCTTTTCTGACGAATTAGTAAAACGTACAAAAAAAGTTTAGAGGAAGTATGGACTTAGTCGATGTCTCCAGAATAAAAGCTTTTTCTGCTGAGACAATGAATTAAAAAAATGTGATAATGAAAACCTAATTAAAACGAAAGAAAAGGTCAATGAAACTAAACGTGTCAAGAAAAAATGCAGCAGGCACAGAAGTTAAAAATGAAGGGACAGACACGGAAGAACTGTACATATAGTGAATGAAATATACGCAAAGTTTTGAAACATCTCAATTTAAAGCGAACTAAATGAGGAAATGGAATGATATTAGGGGAGTTCTTACTGAGTTTGTTGAGGCGAGGAAACAATAAAAAATTTAGCTACACATGAAATAAAGTAAAAAGAAAATAGCTCCTTTAAAAATATGAATTTTGGTGAAAGTATTAAATTTTAGTTGAAATGTCATGACCAGCATTTCGAAAAGAAATAGATTGAGTCGATATGTAGGGAAAAGCAGTAAGCATTTCTTTATTTTCGCTATGGGGGTGAGGAATAACTGCTTTTCTGGTGAGTTAGTAATACGTTCAAAAAATAATGTTTAGGGGAAGAACGGAATTACTCGTTTTGCTTCTAGAATGAATGTTTTTTCGGACGAGGCAGAAAAATGCACAGCCCAAAGAATACAAATTTTATTGTAAGAAAAAAGGTTTTAGATTGTATGTCTTGACAATGAATGCTTTCCTGTCGGGACAGTCAACGAAAAGTATAGCAAACTAGGAAAGAATAGCAAAAATGCATATTTGACATACATGCAAGCTTTGAGGAATATATTTACGCAAGTTGGAAAATATGCTATATAAGGAAACAAAAATCTGATGATTTGTTACATCTAAAATAATCGTTTGCTGAAATGAAATGAAAAAAAAAAAAAAAAAAGAAGTCTGAATAAAAGGACTCATAAGTTTGGTCAAGTAAAAAAAAAAAAAGAATCCTGATCTACTGAGAAGTTTAACGAAATTTCAAAGATAGAAGAAAAATAGCGAAAATTGGGAAGCTATAATGATATGCGAAATAAAGTAAGAAAATATTGTTTCAGCAGAATTTTAACTGGGAAAGATCTGTAGAGTTCTTAAACGTATGAAAACATTGCGAGAAAATATTATTGCAGGGGCGAAAGACTCAGAATTAACATGAAGTCTATGTCCATAGTTACCGTGAACAGGAACGTAATCGTTTCTAAAGAAGCATTTCCTCGTCTCATGGTCTGAAATAAAATTGAATGGAGAAAAAGCAAAAGTTCCCCAGAAAATTCATTACATCTACGCGAAAAACTCCTTCAAAACATACAAAATATTTTCCTGTGTTGTCAAACGCATGATCTGAAAAACAAGTCATCTTATCTGTTAAGCGGTTCAGAGAACTTTGTTCTAGAGAAAGGGTTTGTTTGTTTACGAAACAAAGCATTTCCTTCCAAAAGTTGTGTTATCAACTTCCTGTGGTACTGAAATCAGATAACCTTCTCTACCAAATCGGGGAGAAAAGATAAGAAATTAGACACAGGAACTGATTAGTCACACAAGATATTGAAGTCCGCATGGTGGGGAGATTGCACTATCGCTAACAGGAAACAAAGATAACGCCTCAAGGTTTTATCTTTCCCATCAAGAAACAAATGGCATGTGTGACTGACGATGTTTTAAAAGAATTCTTTCTTTCTTCGGAAATGAAATTACAAAATATTAATCATGATTACCATGCAAACGCTTTATGAGGGTTTTTTTCAAGAAGGAATAATTCATTTGTTTTACATAAAACATTTCTAGAGTAAGGGACATGGAGTAAATATTTGTTGTAAACAATAAATAATACTTGAGCAATAATGCAACGCCTATAAAAAATTTGCCTAATACCTTACTCAAACTCTAAAATAATATATAAAAATCCTAATAAATCAGAACTCAAAGCACGAAAAAATTTCCTAAGTTTGTTAAAAAAAAAAAGATATTAAAACACGAAAAGATTTCCCAAAAATGTTTGTCAAAGGTCTTATCTCTAGAGATAAGACAATTCCGGTAGGCTCACTCGAGAGGAGTTCCATCCCCATCCCTGCTGCAGCCCCCCGTGAGGTGCACAATGTTAAGTGAAGGGGCCTGAAACGTAGCCTTTTCTACTACTGGCAATAAACGTTAGTGTTGACAGTCTCAGAGAAAAAATGGGGTCAATAATTTTCGTAGACGGAAACGCACACCATACACCAACCTTTTGTGAATGCATCGGTGTTTCACACATAACGTGTGGGTTTTCGGCAGCCCAGTATCTGCTGTTTTGCGAATTGACGTAGCCTGACAGATGAAACCAGGCTTCATCTGTAAACCATGTGATGGAGAGAATATCAGATCGCAAATTAAGAAAATTTTGAAACCATTTGCAGTAACTTACACTCTTTCCCTAGTCCGGTTCCTGCAACTGATGGATTACGTGCACTTTAAATGGTCGAATATTCGCTTTTTTTGCTGCCCTTTGACAAGTTCCGTATGAATATCCTGTCGGCTTAATCTGCGCAACGATTTCGTCGGGGATTGAAGTAAACGTTGCCGAACATCGTCCACACGCGTTTGGGGCACTGGAGGGCGATGTCTACCGCTACCGCTGAGAAGAGAACCGGTTTGCTCCAGTTTTTTTGCCATCGACAGAATTGTTGACTTGCTTGGCACTTTTCGAACTCCAAACTCTCTTCGAAATGCTCGTTTCGTTTTGATGACAGAATTGGTTACCCAATAAGATTTCACTAAAAAAACACGCTCTGGAGCAGAGTACTGCATGTTTCCGAATGCACGCAAGTGAATGACAACCCAACAACAAACAAATCACGAGCTGAGTTACAGTTACCGTTAACAATCTTCTTCACGGTGGCGGTTTTCATTCTCCAGGAGTTGCTACTTCTATTTTAAAAAAGAAGTTCCTTGCGCGATCCCTTGCAAAAATGTAAGATTTTTTCAGGGTACTGGTTTAAATGGATCACCCTGTAGAAGCTCAGATTTTGCTGCAAATACACTCACGGACAATGAAATTTACGCAACAAGAAGGAAGCATCGGATTGAACAAAAATTTTATGGACGTAATGATCCAGATGAATGATACACATGATGGCAAAAACAGAGCTGCAGGACAATTACAGAGGGATCTGTGGCACGCAGTCCGATTATCTTCAGTAGCGCGTCGCACCACCTCGTGCGGCGATACATGCTGCAATACGGTCAGGCATGGAGGCAAACAGACGCCTGATGTTGTCCTGCGGCAGACTGACCCAAACGTGTTGGACGGTGTGCTCGAAATCTCGGATAGTGCGGCACGACGGCGTTTCAACTGGTCCCACACAAGCTCGATAGCGGACATGTCCGGGGAGCGGGAAGGCCATGGAAGTGTCTGGACATGACGTGGGCAGTCCCGGGCAACCTGAGCCGTGTGCTGACTGGCAGTATCCTGCTGGTATAGCGCACTTGGAACACCGGCGAGAAATGGGAGCATGTGGGGCCGTAGGATCTTATCCACACACCGCTGGCCCGTCAATGATTCGCGTACCACTACTAGAGCTGATCGGCTATCGTAGGCTATGACTCCCCAGATCATAATGCCCACAGTGGGGGAGGTGTGGCGTTCGATAGCGAGGTGGGGATTGTGCCGTTGACCCGGGGACCTCCACACCCGTACACGATGGTCATCTGTCCCCAAAACGAAGCGGCACTAATCTCTGAACACCGCCAGTCTGTGGTGCTCCACGTCGCTCTGGCCTAGAACCACTGCACACGAAGCCGGCAATGTTCCGGTGTTAATGTCAGCACACGTAAGGGGCGCTGGGATCGCAGATTCGCTTCCTCGAGGCGTCGGGAAATGGTTCGTGGGCACACAGGAGCCGTTACATCTGCCTGTATAGTGGACCGAGTCACCGTGGAATCCGTTCGTGCCTGGCTCACGATCCGTCGATGCTCTCTACCGATGGTCCTCCTGGTCCGTCCGGAGCCGCTCCGCCGTGTGGCAGTGCCGTCACGTGTCCATTGCTGCCAACACAGTCGTACGGTAGGGTCAGAACGATCCTCGTGGCGGGCTATATGGCGCGTTGACCATCCTGCGGTTTTCAGCCCGGTGATCCGGCCTCTGTCAAAGTCCGTAAGTTGCGTAAATCGACGTCTATGGCGTCTACCCCGCATTCTTGTCACTCTGTACTCTTGCTTGCATCGGGCGGAGTTTTTCGCTTTGATGGGGCATCGACTACACCCCGGTTTATAAGGCCGCAGGTTCGTGCTTGCAGTGCTACCACAGGTTGTGCGGTCATGCGCAATCGGATCAAACGGGGATCATTTGCATACCAGCACGCACTCTAGCTGTTTGCAAAGTTTCGCGGTTGTCGCATGTTTTCTTCTAGGTGCGCAAATTTCATTGTCCGTGAGTGTACATCAGAAGCAGAAATTAACACTTACACGCCTAGTTAACACTTAAAAAAAATTCGAAATTATATGCAAACGATTTCCCATCAGGTGCTGTATCCGCTACAGAAAGAATTTTTCAAATCAGGGTTTTAGAAGCAGGGATATAGGGGAAAGTGCAATTTAATTTTGCGCCCCCTACCGGAAAATCTATGCGTAACTTGAAAAAGTGACTATGCCTAAAATAGTCTTCGACATAAATAGAATCGAAAGGTAAAATAATTTTTTCAATCTGATGTTTAGAAGCAAATACAGTGGATGCCGCTTAAGAAGTTTTCGTTGGGAAGAAGCGATGAAAACTTCTTAAGCGGGAAAACTTTCTGACGGGAAGTGTCTGATTGGGATTTGTAAGACTTAAGCGATTAAAAATGTTGCATAGATTAAATCCAGAAATTACATTTTAGTTAATTTTAAAGTAACGTAAAAAAAAAATTCACAACTTACCCATTTAAACTTGAATATGAGGATTGAAAGCTACATTTATTATGCTACAGGATTACAAAAATACTGATCTAAAAGCGTTTGTTTCTTTTTTTACCCGCTAGATTCAGAAAGTAGGTGTGCATTTCCCTCAAATTTCTCATTATGTCCGCTGGAACACGTTCGTGGCTTTCTATAAAGCGGCGAAAAGTTTCTAATGCTTTAGCAGCTTCAGCTGAAGTTGGAATTGGCCTGCACTCATCTTCTTGCGTTTATGGTTCATCGTCCTCTCTCTTGCGTTTCGACGTCGCAAATATCGTCGATATTTTGCATTTCAAAAGTGGGAACATCTTTGTCAACGTTTACAAACTGTTCAAAGGAAGATTTGAAGTTTAGTTGTTTTTTGTTTTGCAAACTTTCCCAAGCTTCATTGTTGTCATGACTGTTTTCTTCATCAGAAAAACTAAGCTCATCAGCGTTGAAACCTGCTTTCCTGAAGCAAATTTTGATCGTTGAAGATGATACCTTTTCCGACGAAGATACAATAAAATGCATAGCATCTAATACATTCAATTTCAGTGTACATCTGATGTAACTTGAGTCTGACTGAAGCTTCTGCAGTAGCCAATAAACTAAACGTTTCTTGTAGAATTGTTTCATGGTTTTAATTATTCCTTGGTCCATTGGTTGTAACATTGAAGTCGAGTTAGGTGGCAGGAAAACTACTTTTACATTTTATAGATGATCCATGTTCTTTGGATGGGCTGTGCAATTATCCAAAAATAACAAAACTTTTCTATTTTCGTTGGCCATTTTCTTCTGAAACTCCATTTAAAAGTCTTCAGAAACCTGAACTGTCATTCACGCGTTTTTGCTATTTCTGTAATCGCATGGAAAAGTTTTCACATTTTTGAAGCACCTCGGATTCTTCGATTTTCCAATGACCAATAAAGGCAACTTTTCTGTTCCATCCATATTAGCTCCTACCAGAACTGTCAATCTTTTTTTATTTACTTTGACTCCGTGGCTGCTATCTCTTGTGAAAGAGTAGGTCTTGTCAGGAATAAGGTTGTAAAACAAAAGCACACTCGTTAGCGTTGAAAATATCTTTTGCTTCGTATGCTGATAACAGTTCTGGTAAAACATTAAATTTCCAATCATCCACTTCTTCGACGTTAACACGTTTTAATTCTCCACAAACAGTTATAAAAGTCAGTCCTGCGTTTTTCCTAAAACGGTCGATACATCCATTGGAAGGATTAAATTCATTAATTTCTTGGAAATCTCTTCTTCTTTCTCACGAAGAATTTCCCGTTGAACGGAATGTTAGCGTTTCTTGCTTGTTTAAAAAACACAAGAAGTTTTTCTTCGACATCCTCGTATTTAACCTTCTTAATCTTTTTGATTTTTAATGAATGGGAAGCATTTGCATACACAGTGTCCCGTTTTGCCACTATACCGTTGAGGGTTGTAACAGGTAAATTTAGTTCTTTTGCTATCTGCACCCTAGTTCAATGCGGGTTTTCATCAACTTTCGTAATGATGTTTCGTTTCTCAACCACAGATAGAGCTTTTCTTTTTATGCCTTTAGACGCCATATTTCTAGCTACGCATTTCAACAATAAAACTAAACGTTTAGCTCTACTTATGCGAGGTGCAACATCTGAGCCTAACTCTGACAGAATGACTAACTTTCAGCAGGTGTTTCCTTTCCCAGCCTTTCCCCAGCCCCAAAGAGAAGACGATTGTGATAAAACGTGACTAAACGTTTAACTCCACTTATGCGAGGTGCAACATCTGAGCCTAACTCTGACAGAATGATTAACTTTCAGCAGGTGTTTCCTTTCCCAGCCTTTCCCCAGCCCCAAAGATAAGGCGATTGTGATACACAAAGGGCAGACACAGAAGAAGTAGGGAGAGTAAACATGACTCCCTGCGTTGACCGTGGGAAGCCGACAGGGGCTTCGCTTGCTACATGTACGGGGAGAACAAAGAACGTTTCCTCCCAACTTTTTTGACATGTACTTATCTACAAATTTTGAAGATGACAATCCTATTTTTGGCGTAAATGTGACAAGGATGGTAAGTCAGATAATATCCGAAAACTTGAAAATTTCATCGTCCTGGAGCGGGACTCGAACCCGCGTCTCCCAGAAAACGCCCGGGTATGCTAACCACTACACCACCCAGAACGACCAAGTTTCAAGTTTCCGATCAATTTGAATACCCGGGAGTTTTCTGGGAGACGCGGGTTCGAGTCCCGCTGCAGGACGATGAAATTTTCAAGTTTTCGGATATTATTTGACTTACCATCCTTGTCACATTGACCGCCAAAAATCGGATTGTCATCTTCAAAATTTGTATTATATGGCGTAATCCCGTATTTCTTTCATGATGTACTTATCTGCTGGACGAGTTCCAAAATCGTATGTGTTTACTTAGAAACTTGGGACACTTACAACTTCTTAAGCGGGAAAACTTGAAACATCGTTACTTCTTAAGTGGGAAAAATTAACATTAGCACTATGGAAAAAAATCGGGACTCCTCTAAAAATAAAACTTCTTCAACGGGAAAACTTCTTAAGTGGGATCCACTGTATATGGAATAAAATGTGTTTTGAATTCGATATCATCTGCATTTACGCACTCTAACGGCAAACTTGTGTATCGTAAAAAAAAAAAAAAAAAAAAAAAAAAAAAAAGATGCAAAATAAGGGATCATCATTCGCACATTTCAAGCTTCTCAATGCAAAAAGAATGTTTCAAATTGGACTAATAGTTGCAGACATATGGTATCCACAGACGGACGGACGGACGGACGGACAAACTGGTAACATAAGCACGATCTTTTTACAAAAAAACGTGCTAAAAATATATGTTTTTCTGATGAATACCAATTATTTCAAAGAGATTTTGAATCCTAAAACTTAATCTTCCAAAAACAAACGATGCAGCTAACATTATGTTACGAAGAATTGAGAAGTAGGTACCTCAAATGCCTATATTTTTCAGTACACTTATAAATTTTCAGTTATATAATTTATCACCACATAGCTCATAGCAGATTTGGGAATTGAAAGTCCATGTACCCAAGGTACCTGAATATTCATTTCTCCATTTCGAAAATGTATTTTTTTCCATTTTGGAATTTCCTTTGTGGGCATCTTTTGGGCCATTAAAATAGGGTTCCATCTTTTGGGCCATTAAAATAGGGTTCCATCTTTTGGGCCATTAAAATAGGGTTCTCAAGGCTTCCTGCTACAGGAAGCCTTGAGCTATTTGCAATAAGCGGCAGAGAACGCTTGATGAAAGTCTGAAATGGGTCTTGCCTGACCGGGCTTAGAAATTAAGGCCCGTGCAGATCTCCAGCTCAGAGGACTCTCTCTATTTCACAGAATTGCAAACACTAATTAAAAAAATCATTTTATATAACAAAATTTCTGTGCATTCGAAAATTTCATATACTTTTCCTTAAAAGTGGTGCATAACTTCTTGCTGAAATCACTAGATGCGCTGATAAGCTAAAAGTATGAATATTAGTTAAAACATCACACGAGATCTTTCGTGCCAGCAACTGGCGCATCATCAGGTTGAAGTTAAAATCTAATGATAGTGTAAAAAACTTTTAAAAAAGTTTTCGTAATTTACTGCTGCTCTTTATACTGTATATACAACGCCAATCAGTCTGTAACGTATACTCTATATTCACTTTCCTTTTGATTTTACTATCTCTGGTTATTTTATTTTACTATGTAAATTATCTTCCTACTGAACGGAATATTATTTCACCCGCTGAATGAGATCTGGCAATGAGTGTAAGTCATGACGTGGTGGTAGCTCGTATATAGGCGCGTTCATCGAGACGAGGTGTGTTGTGTTGTTGCGTTGTAGTTGTGTTGTTGCGTTGGAGTTGTGTTGCGTTGCGTTGCAGTGTGTTGTTATGTAGTAGTGATATATGAGTGCCTTAGTTGACCAGGAGTCATCATAATAAACAAGTTGTTCTGTAAGTTCAGTCTTTTTCAATTCTTAGTTTTGTCAGACCTCTGTCTGGCTGTTAGGTTTATGACTTTGATTACTTAATATAAATAACCAGCGTTGAGACTTTGTTTAAGTTCATAATTAACGAGTAACAACACCCTTTTGGGAATTCATCATTTTGAAGCTTAGAGCATTATTCATTCATAATAATTAGCTTAGCAAAAAGATAAACAAAGCTAATTCATTATAATTGGCGCCCGAACTTTTCTCGAACACGAGATTCTGACTATTATTACCCATGGCTTCCTTACCTGAGACTACTGCAAATTTCCACCTTCCGGCAAGTCTCGAGGGTAATGGTGTTTGTTTGGACAATTTGTACGAAGCCTGTGGCTCTGACTTGATATGAATAATCTACACATACCCAAGCATTCTTCCCCATTTCGGAATGCACCAGCTTCTTATCACTCTGAGTCGCGGGTCGTAGCTGAGGTAATTCAATCCTCTCAGCGAAGCAGAATGCTTGCCCATTTCGTGCCGCATGCAGGAACAATTTATTTCAATGGTTTGGAGGGGTCTTTAAAGTTCCTCGAAGATCTGGAAGACCATTTTGATTTATATAATATTCCGGAAGACTGCAAGGTCCAAATTGCCGGAACTTGCTTGAGAGATACCGCCAAGACCTGGTATCGGCAGTGGCGAGGGTCGAACCCGGATTCTCATTATGAGAATTTCCGTGCGGAATTCTTGGAGGTCTTTTCCTTTCGGCCTCAGTCGAGCTAGCCTTGCTCAACAGCTGTTTTCTCGTCAGCAGGGTCCCAATGATAGCCCTGTTGCATTTGCGTTGGAAACTACACGCCTATATAATCTATGGGATCCACATGCCAGTCATGTTGACATGTTGGATACCCTCGTACAGCAGCTCGACCCATTCTTGCAAGATTTTCTTGAGGTTCGACACCCTACCACTATTCATGAATGCCTTCGCCTCATACGCACGTATGAAGAGCGACATGGCAAACATGCTGCAACTCACCATGCTCGGGGCACCCCGCGAGGCTTATTCCGAAAACCCTCAGCGGCATAATAGACAAAACTTTCAGCGCGAGCATACACACGTGCCCACCCAAGCTTCATACGTTCCACCACACAGAAGAGTGGCGAACCAGCAACGAGTTTCGGAGCAAGCTACGGGGTATCGTCATAATGCACAGTATGCTCGACCCCGTTCCACTCAGCAGCATTCGGAACGTTATCATGCTCAGGGCAATAATAATTTTTCTGCCCGTGCTGAGGGCAGACGTAACGAAAATGAAAATCTCAACAGACACGCGGAGTTCCCGACGCAGGGTGCACGTAATTTTCCTTATCGTGAAAATTTTCCCGATACCCGGCAGGGTCGAGGTTTCCGACCACATGATAACACCACCAGAACTCCTTTAAACTTCCACAGGAAGTAGACGAAGGGTCGGTCCTGCTTCCTGATACCAAACATTCTGACCCTAAACAATATTAGTGACTGTTCAAACTCCTCAGTTGCCTGATGTATTCTTGACACTTGAAGACATTATTGTCGAGACAAAGTTCGACACTGGGTCTGAGATATCAGCCCTAAATACAAAGTTTTGCAATGATGTTTTTTCTGCAATACATGTTCAGCCTGCAACGCAGTATTTGCGAGGTGCAAATAACGAAATCTTCAGTATCGCAGGAACTGTCACATTATCTTTAGGGCTGGGAAAAGCTCGTTTTACACATTCTTTCCTGCTTATAGACGAGCTACCCGTGAAATGTCTCATGGGTATGGACTTTATTAACAAGTTTCAAATAACTTTGAATTTTGTACAACATGTGATTTCTTTCCGGAACCTGTCGAAATGATTCCGACGGTTCCTGTAGATATTACGAGTTTATTGTTGAGTGACCAATTGAATGAGGGGCAACGAGACCAGCTTTCTCTCCTTTTACAGGAAAGCCCTGGTTTATTTTCGGATCAACCTGGTTTCACACAGGTGGTTTATCATGTTATTGACACTGATGGTTCGAAACCCATTGCGACGAAACCTTACCCTTGTGCTCCACATAAAAAACAGGAAATGCAACGTCAAATTGCGGAAATGATTAAGCAAGGCATAATCAGGAATCAACAAGCGCCTGGGCGGCTCCTGCCTTCTTGGTTCCAAAGAAACAACCAAATGAATTTCGTTTCGTGACGGATTTTCGCAAACTCAACCAAGTCACAAAAACTATCAATTATCCCCTACCTGTCATGTCACATATTCTAAATGACTTGTCCTCAACCAAATGGATGTCAACTTTGGATTTGGTGAGTGGATATTGGCGGGTAGCAGTAAATCTGGACTCGGTCGATAAAACAGGCTTTGTGACTCCTTTTGGGGCCTATGAATATTTACGTATGCCTTTTGGTTTAGCTTCTGTACCTGCTACTTTCCAAAAGCTTATGGACACGGTTCTCAGACCTGTCCTGGGTCCACATGTGCATGTCTATTTGGATGATATTATTATCACATCAGAGACTTTTGACGAGCACCTTTCTCTGCTCAAACAGGTGTTCCAACTTATATACAATGCTGGCTTGACGTTAAAACCTAGTAAATGCCAGATAGCGAGGGACGAGATTGTATATCTGGATTTGAAAATTACTCCCCACGGCTTATTCACTGATAATGAAAAAATTAGGCCTATTGCTGACTTTCCTCCGCCTAAAACAGCAAAAGAACTATCCCGCTTTCTGGGAATGACCGGATGGTATCCGCAGTTCGTCCCCGCTTATGCTACAATATGTGAGCCGTTGTATGCTTTAAAGCGTAAATACAAGAAGTTTATTTGGACACCTGAAGCTAACGCTGCATTCGAAACACTGAAGTCTGCATTGACTCAGCCTCCGGTGTTGGCTTTCCCGGATCATTCTAAAGAATTTGATATTTATACTGATGCATCCGGAGTTGGTCTTGGTTGCGTTTTGTCACAAGTTGGGCATCCAATAGCTTTTGCGTCTCGTACTTTAGCTAAAGCTGAACGCAATTATTCAGCTACGGAACGTGAATGTCTTGCTGTTGTGTATGCACTGAATAAATTTCAATGTTATCTTAACGAATTGACAGTTAACATAATTACGGATCATTCTGCCCTTCAGTATTTGAATTCTGCTAAACACCTATCTCAAAGACTTATGAAGTGGGCTCTGAAGTTACAAGAGAGCAATATCAAAATTTCGTATCAGCCAGGTAATAAGAATCAATTACCGGACGCATTATCTCGCGTTCCGATTAGTGGGGTCCCCACCGGAACTACTCCTGGATGTCAGCCTTTACTTCTGATAGCTGATATCACATCCAGAGAGCAGATAATGGCAGAATTAATAAATGATCCAGATTTTGGGGATATTTACAATTTTTTTGCTTGCGGGTTCGCCCCCACAAAGTGATCCTTCTCTGGCTGGAAGGTCACAACATTTTGAAGTAATAGAGGGTCTTCTTTATTATACAAAGTCTCGGACTACTAGGGCAGAGTTTCGCCCATGTATTCCGCGAACCCTTAGAATGGCTCTTTTAAATGAATTTCATGACAAACCTCTTGCAGGCCATTTAGGTATTCGCAAGACCCGTTGTAAATTGCGGGATGTTGCCTATTGGCCTGGCATGTACCAAAGTGTGCTCGCATACGTTCAATCATGTCACTTGTGTCAGATTAATAATTACCGTAATGTAAGACCGGCCGGTCACTTGAAATCTAGTTCAAGTTCTCATGTATTTGATATTATTTCCATAGATTTATTGGGACCTTATCCATTATCTGTTAAAAATAAAGCTCGTTATGTTTTAGTACTAACTGATAATTTTTCTAAATGGGTTGAAGTTTTTCCCATTAAAGCCGCTACGGCTGAGATTATTTGTAATGTCTTAGTTAATGAAGTATTTTCTAGATATGGTGCACCTAATAAAGTAGTTTCGGATAATGGTCCTCAATTTATTTCTGACATTTTTGAAAGAATGTGTGCGAGATTACACATTAAACATAAATTCATTTCCCCATATCATCCCCAGAGTAATCCTGCAGAACGCGTTAACCGGACGCTAGTGAAAATGATTGCGACTTTCGTAATGGACCACCATGAAAGATGGGATGACCATTTAGAACTTTTGCGTTCGCCCTCCGCTCGTCTGTCCACGAGTCTACTAAAATTACTCCTGCAGAACTTTTTCTGGGTCGCAAAATTAAAACCCTTTTGAAAATTTAACGGGGATTATCGACGAACTAAATCAGCGACTAACTCCGCAATCAGTACACATTATGGCAGAAAAAGCTCGTGTTGCAATGCTAGGAGCACAAGCGGCTCAAGCACGATATTATAATTCTAGGCGTAGGGAACCAGATCTTGTCGTTGGAGATCTCACTCTCGTGGAAACGCACTTCCAGTCTTCTGTTTCACATACTTTAGTGAAGAAATTTGCACCCAGCTACGAAGGTCCATATCGGGTGGCAAATGTCTTTGACAATAATATTGTTCTGGAGAAACCGAACAACAATTTTCAATATGTACATGTTGATCAAAGTCGCAAGTATCACGAACGGAATATCGAGTTCATTATCAATCCTACTCAACCTTCTGTTCCACAGACTCAAGAATCTATATCTCATGTTCAACCACCAGAAATTGTGGACGAACCACCGAACATTTTTGACGAATCACCAGTGATTTTTCCTTCACCCTCCCCTCCTCCAGACGAGTTTCTACACACGCAACCTGATTCTTCCATGAGACAAAGGCTCGATTCGAGTTCGTCGAATGCTAGTATCGTTCCTTTCCCTCCAACCATTGCCAAGACTATTGCTGCGCCGTTTCCGGCTAACTCTGCACCAACGCGGGATACTTCTTCTTTGAATACCTCATCGGAAAGTATTCCTATAGGCAAATCCAAACATCGCCCTGCACGACCGCTGACTTACAGCAGCGACTCAGAGGCGTCGGACATTTCGGATTTGTCAGTTATGAATCCAACATTTAATATTCCACACCGTCCAGCACCACCAAAAGCTGGGCGCAAACGTCACTTGTCTCCCCAATCTGCTTCGCCGCAACAGCGACGAAGGCAGAAATCTTTGCATCCGCCCGGGTTTCGCCCCTGGAACCTCCGTTCAGGGCAAACAGGGCCGATGCCGGCTACTACTATCATGCCCCGTGGGCGTAAACGAAAACAAGCGATGTGGCCGGAGACACGTCCCTCCAAAAAGATACTGGAAGGACACAACGGGCCCCAGCACCAAGGGACTTCATATCCAAAGCCTGGGGGAGCCCGTTCCTATCAGCCGCAGCAGGGATTTCCGGACCGCCAGACTTCTGACGTTCCTGACCGTTCTTCTCAGCCGCAGGGATTTCCAGACCGCCAGACTCCTGACCGTTCCTATCAGCCGCAGCAGGGATTTCCGGACCGCCAGACTCCTGACCGTTCCTATCAGCCGCAGCAGGGATTTCCGGACCGCCAGACTCCTGACCGTTCTTCTCAGCCGCAGGGATTTCCAGACCGCCAGACTTCTGACCGTTCTTCTCAGCCGCAGGGATTTCCAGACCGCCAGATTCCTGACCGACAACAGACCGATGTTCCATTACCGTCCCGGAAGAGATCCAAGCCACCTGATTTCCCCAGTCCCATTAGGCCTGGAAAACGTTTTCGCACTAGAATTTTTTATGCGTCCTCGAGATAAGTAAGTTCTCGTGGACAGGTTCTTTTCTCAGTTTATTGTTTTTCCTGCTCGACCAGTTGGCGTGTCAGAATTTCTTTTTTCGTGTGGGCCTATGCATTCTTCTTGTGTATATATGTGTGTTTTTTTTTTATATTTCTTCTATGTCCATCTACTAATCCACTTTTTTTTGTATATATCTATGTGCTTAGGGGTAAAATAATAAAATTGTTACTGTTAGGCAGCTCCAGGTAAATTTCGCTGCTGATACAGTTCTGTATTTCAACGCACGAGGCAAACGTAATTTGAAATGAAAATAATAAAATTGTTACTGTTAGGCAGCTTCAGGCAATCTTCGCTGCTGATACAGTTGTTTTGTATTTCAACGATTGAGGCAAACGTAATTTGAAATGAAAATAATAAAATTGTTACTGTTAGGCAGCTTCAGGCAATCTTCGCTGCTGATACAGTTGTTATGTATTTCCACGAATGAGGCGCACGTAATTTGAAATTAAAAAAGTGATTCCTGCTAGGCAGAATAAAAGGAAAGTATGCCGATGCAGGTTTGGTTTGTTCTACACTACAAATTTCACAGTCGAATACAGATTCGTAAATTGTTATGCCAAGTTGATAATGTAAATACGGCTACCACCAAACAACAAATCAAAAAAAGATCGAGAAACGTCAATCATCGAAATGTAAGACTTACACTCCAAAATTGATAGATTTTTCGGAAACCAAAAAAAAAAAAAAAAAAAAAAAAAGAAAAAAAAAGAAGAAAAAATTAACTGGGAGATGATGTAACGTATACTCTATATTCACTTTCCTTTTGATTTTACTATCTCTGGTTATTTTATTTTACTATGTAAATTATCTTCCTACTGAACGGAATATTATTTCACCCGCTGAATGAGATCTGGCAATGAGTGTAAGTCATGACGTGGTGGTAGCTCGTATATAGGCGCGTTCATCGAGACGAGGTGTGTTGTGTTGTTGCGTTGTAGTTGTGTTGTTGCGTTGGAGTTGTGTTGCGTTGCGTTGCAGTGTGTTGTTATGTAGTAGTGATATATGAGTGCCTTAGTTGACCAGGAGTCATCATAATAAACAAGTTGTTCTGTAAGTTCAGTCTTTTTCAATTCTTAGTTTTGTCAGACCTCTGTCTGGCTGTTAGGTTTATGACTTTGATTACTTAATATAAATAACCAGCGTTGAGACTTTGTTTAAGTTCATAATTAACGAGTAACAACACCCTTTTGGGAATTCATCATTTTGAAGCTTAGAGCATTATTCATTCATAATAATTAGCTTAGCAAAAAGATAAACAAAGCTAATTCATTATAAGTCATATACGTAGTGGGCATGCGCCTTGATACTGATGTAACTCACGGGGTCTTTTCAAAGAATGATACCAGTGGTGGTGGGGAAAGGGAGGTGGAGGGTGCTGTGGGGGGAGGGTCGAGAAAGTTATGTATTTAACGAAATGAAAGGTCTTCTGTTGTTGTACTTTCCTTAAAACTTGATTTGCAAGGTAAGGGAATAATCTTTGGCAAGTCTTCGTTACAGCACGCTGAAAAGTTGTACAAACCTTCTGCAAATAAAGTTGAAATTTTAGTATTATGACCGGATATGACACAGGATCCATCCCATAGAGGTATGCGTGTTCCTCGTTTCAAGAAACGTGAAAGGTGAGAAAGTTCTTGCGTTATATTTGTGCTCCTTCAATCGAATTCGTAAAGTCCTCATTGTGGAACCTATATACATTTGGTCGAGGTTCACTGTATCCACAACTTTCTACGGAATTTTATGAACTCCATGCCCGCTGTCATTTGGGACTGGATCAGGGTCCTTTCTCACAATTGATAATAGGTTTTTTGTACTGATACCAAACTCCAAACTATATTTCTTACAAGCATACCTTAGAATGTTAACTATGCCTGGGATGTACTCAATCGAACCAATGTATTTCCTTGTATTTGATTCTTTTATCAATGTGGTACTTGCGGATCTTCTTATTTTCCTACGAATTCGGTGTATCATATCCATAGAGTATCCATGGTCTTTAGCTATGTGCATAATTTTATTAAGTTCATGCCGTCTAGCCGCATTACTGAAGGAATGAGTATACGCTCTTCGGATTAAAAAAGCAGCAGAAGAAAGTACGATGTAGGGTGTTGTGACGTGTCTGCCAGCAGGACGCACACGACATAAAGGCAGATAGCAGTCAGGACGAACGTCCTCGTAGCTCAATTGGTAGAGTGACTTATTCCGGAATGAGGGGATTCGGCGGTTTCGAGCCCCGGCGTGGACAAAAATGACGGAGAAATTTACTTCGTTATAATGGCGCCCGAACTTTCCGGATGACCCGGCCGTTCAAAATCTCGCAACGGTGTGATGTTATTTCCACAACGCGAGATAGGAAAAATAAGAGAATCCCCTCTCCAGCGCTTCGAAAAATAAAAATGTGTGACGTTGCATTCCACACACCAGATTGACTGGGAGTTCTCAAGTGCACGTTCTACAGCGGATGGCTGCCTGCAACGATTCATGGTCACGGCTGACCCCTGGGCCATGCCCCCGGCCCCCTTTCGGGGGGGGGAGATGTGACGTGTCTGCCAGCAGGACGCACACGACATAAAGGCAGATAGCAGTCAAAACGAACGTCCTCGTAGCTCAATTGGTAGAGTGACTTATTCCGGAATGAGGGGACCCAGGTTCGAGCCCCGGTGTGGACAAAAATGACAGAGAAATTTACTTCGTTATAGTGCGTTGAGTGAAATGGAATGAAAACAGAGAATGCATTTGATTTCCGGTAAACAGAATATGAAATAGTCTGTGTGGCTTCATCTCTTTGTAGTATTAAGTCCAAGAAAGGTAAAGAGTGATTTTGTTCAAGTTCGATAGTGAAATTGATGCTGTCAAACTTTGATGAGATTACTTCGGCAAATGTATGAAGAGGGTCTCGACCATGTGTCCAAAAATAAGAATGTCGTCTATGTAACGAAGATATAGACTCGGCTTTAAAGTTATATCTTACATAACTTGCTCCTTGAGATTTTGTAGAACAATCTCAGCTAAGAGTGGAAAGACCATGGGATCTCCCTCAGTCGGCTGATAAATTCTGTTTTGGAACTTGAAGTATGTTCTATTAAATACCAATAGTAAGGCACTTAAAATAGCTTCGACCTCTGGCGTTGGGAGATTATTCTGTGTAAGTAGTTTTGATTCGATAATTTCGTGATTCAAAGTGTAATTAAAGTGATTCTCATCATTCACTTTGACTCAAGACTATGTTCGATATCGTGCAGAGACGGCGTTATCAGCACATCTAGTCATATACCTTTATCCAAGCTATCTAAAATATTAGATAGTTACACTCGCCATGTGTTCTAACTGTTTAAATATACACCTGGTCAAAGATGAAAGAGATTGCATTCTTGGTTTGCCGCTATTACTGCGTGAATGAAAATGGGGAATGCGTGCGTGAAATACTCTGAATGAATTACTGCGTGAATGAAATACTCTCTTGAAAATAGGGAAGGCGTGAATGAAATACTATGAATGAATCATTGCGTGAATGAAATACTCTTTACTGTGTAAAGAGTTTAACAGAGCACTGATTGAACAATTAACAGATACGTAAGTTCCTCTCCTCTACTCATTATTCTAAATCTTCATCGATAGATCAGTATTCCTCGCACGGTACCATGAATGTTGTAATGCATTCGGGGTCTGGTTCATTTGCCCAACGTTTACTTCCCCGAAGGGTCACTTGACCGAAAATCACTTCACCGAAAAGATTGTTTCACCGAAAGATCACTTGATCGAAAAGTTCATTTCACCAAAGGGTCACTTTATCGAAAGGTACATTTCACCGAAAGGTCTCTTTACCTAAAAGTTCATTTCATCGAAAGATCATTTCACCAAAGGGTCAATTTATCGAAAATCGACTCTTCGGTGAAATGACCTTTCGATGAAATGAAAAAATGGTGCTAAGAAACACCGGAGGACCGGACTAGGCTGCCATTTGATGCTGACCTTGGCTACTTACAACGGGCGCTCCCCATCTTTTGATTCAAGGCTTCTTGAATTGGAAGAGGAAATACAAAGGATCAAGGAGAAAAGGAGAAGATCTCATTGAATTGAAAAGTAGAGATCTCTTCTACTATCGTGGGAAAGATACTGGAAGAACTAGTGGTGTTGGATTTATAATAAACAAGAAACTGAAGGATAAAGTTGTAGAAGTTGAACGTTCCTCTGACAGAGCTGCACGATTTGTTATCCAACTCTCGAGAAGATACCAGGCTCAGATTATTCAAGCTTATGCACCCAACACAAGTCACCCTGTAGAAGAAATTGAAGAATTTTACGAGGAATTCGGAATCTAAATAACAAAGGCAAACAGCACTTGAAGATCATTATGGGTGATTTCAATGCAAAAGCAGGGCAACAGCAACAGAATGAAACTTCGGTTGGTAAATTCGGTTACGGGAACAGAAATCAACGTGGAAATACTATCGTAGAATTTGCAGAAGCAGAAAGGTTTTTCATCATGAACTCTTTTTTCAAGAAAAGGCCACACAGGAAATGGACATGGAGACATCCGAATGGGATGACAAGTGAAATTGATTTTATTATGTGTAACAAAAAATTCGTCATTGAAGACTGCAGTGTGCTAAACAAGTTCAACACAGGTAGTGACAATAGATTGGTGAGATGTAAGATGCACCTCAACACTAAACTCGAACGTGGCAAGCTCATAACAAGAGCAAAATGTATTGTCATAACCAACCTTAAAAAACACCATAATACCTTCAAGTTGGAACTGAGGAACAGATTCTCTGCTTTAGAAGGCCTAACATCGGAAGAAGTGGATATTTCTGAAGTTAACAGAGAACTCACCAAGGCTCTTATGGAAACAGCAACAAAAATAGGTAGTTCTAAGAACAAGTTACATATGAAGAAAATTTCATGAAAAACAAAACTTTTGATTCAAAAGAGAAGGGAGATTATGACAAATAAAGACGTAACTTCCAACGTGGATTATATAGAGCTATGCAAGACAGTGCGAAAAGGTATAACTGAAGATATAAGGAAATTCAATTGTGAACTAGTGAGGAAAGCAGTTGAAAACAACCAAAGCCTGAAGATAGCAAAAGGACATCTCAGTAAGGGAAGAAAACAGATTGTGACTCTGAGAAAAGAAGATGGTACTGTAACAAGAAATAGATGCGAAATTTTGACAAGCGTGATAGATTTCTATTCAAAACTATATGAAAGGGACGATACATCTATTCCAGACATTACGACAGGTACCAGTGCCAAAGTCCCTCCAATCCTCCCTGCAGAAGTTACATATGCAATTAAGAACATCAAACGGGGAAGAGGTCTGGGAGAAGATGGAATTACCGTGGACATTATACAAGAAGCAAGTGGAGAAATTGAAACTACACTCGCCCAAGTCTTTTTTTTTTTTTTTTATTGGAGGTTTAACGACCACCGTGAGCAACTTAATGGGCTATAAGCAGTCGCCCGTCCATAATTTAGGGTCACTGGTTCCAGGGAAGGGAGAGAGCCAGTGCCGTAAGACAAACACAACATCCATGCCTCACCGGGATTCGCACCCGGACCTCGTTCAGATGAATGATCTGAGGCCATTGCTTAGACCACTGCGCCACCGGGGCGGCGTCCAAATTTTCACCAGATGTCTTAATGAAATAAAGATTCTTGAGGATTGGAACAATGCTACAATGATCCTGCTACATAAAAAAAGTTAGTCAGGATATCAGGAACTACAGGCCCACCAGCTTCCTTTTAGTTGTTTATAAATTCTTCACTAAAGTTCTTTCACATCGCTTGAACGTAACACTTCGTATAGTTCAACCGAGGCCGCCCCGGTGGCGCAGTGGTCTAAGGCGTTGGCCTTTGATCATTCGTCCGTAAGGGGTCCGGGTTCGAATCCCGGTCAGGCATGGATGTTGTGTTTGTCTTACGGCACTGGTTCTCTCCCTTCCCTGGAACCAGTGACCCTAAATTAGGGACGGGCGACTGCTTATAGCCCATTGAGTTGCTCACGGTGGTCGTTAAACCTCCAATCAAAAAAAAAAAAAAAAAAAGTTCAACCGAGAGAACAAGCTGGATTCAGGAATGTCTACAGCACTATAGATCATAACCATGTGCTCAGAGAACTAATTGAAAGAACCAGGGAATATGAACTTCCATTATGTATGGCTTTCGTCGATTATGAAAAGGCCTTTGATTCCGTGAAACCATCAGCAGTTACAATGGCTTTGAAATCCTATGGTATCGAAGATGCACACATTAGTATTATTAGTAACATCTACGAAAATGTAAGTGCAAACGTTCGGATGTTTGAGGATACAGCACAAATAAGAATTGGAAAGGGAGTGAGACAAGGTCCCAAGCTCTTTAACGCCACATTGCAAAATGTCTTTCAATCATTGAACTGGGAAAACAAAGGGATAAAGATTAATGGAGATTACTTAACTCACCTTCTTTTTGCAGATGACGTAGTTATATTTGAAACTACCCCTTCGGAGCTGCAGAGTATGACCCAAGAACTTTCTGACAAGAGTAAAGAAGTAGGATTAAAAATGAACTTTCAGAAGACAAAAGTGATGTAAAATGCTTTTACACGAAATGAAGATTTATCGATTGATGGGGAAAAGTTGGAGATAACCAACTTTTCCCCATCAATCGATGTTTGATGTTCCTGGTCCACGTTAAAAATTCCTGTATTATTAACCAATACCTACATTTATCTTGGACAGAAGAGATAAAGTGAGGGTCACATTGATGAAGAAATTAATCGGCGTATAAAATTTGCCTGGAGAGCGTTTGGAAGAAACTGTATAATTTTCAAGAGCAATATGCCCTTATGTCTTAAAAGAAAAGTGTTTGATCAATGCATCCTTCCAGTGCTTACACATGGTGCAGAGACGTGGATCTTAACTATAAGAGACATACAAAGTCTGCAGACAACTCAAAGCAGCATGGAGAGATGCATGCTTAGTGTAACCAGGAGAGATAAGAAGAGGAACTCGTGGATCAGAAAAATGACAAGAGTGGAAGACATCATGACCAGAGTAATATTCCTGAAATGGCAATGGGCTGGACATATTACCAGAAGGACAGACCATCGACGGACAGCTGAAATTTTAGACTGGATTCCAAGGGACAGGAAAAGACCCAGAAGAAGACCACCTGGGAGATGGGCTGATGAAATTTGAAAGTATGCGGGAGTAACATGGAAGAAACTGGCTCAAGACAGACCGTTATGGAAGAAACGTGGGGAGACCTTTGTCCAGCAGTGGATTGATAATGGCTGACAATGATGTTTATGATGTTATATATATATATGATGACGTTTTGCTGATGACGTAGTCATTTTTGCAACTACTCCTTCGGAGCTGCAAAGTATATAATGAATAATAATTTTACTACTATGCTAATTATAGTGAATATAGCTTTCACTAATATTATAATGAATTCAATGCTTGTACTAAGCTAAGTATAATGCTTATAATGCTTCTGCTACTGAATTATGATGAATTCAGCTTCTTGTAAGCTAATGGTTGTTGTGTTATTAATTATGAATAAACTTTCCTGCTAGTAGTGTAGTAATAATAATGAACAAGTTTATAACTGGTAGTAATGTTGTAGTAGTAATTAAGATGAATAAAGTCTTATGCTGGTTGTTACTAATAACACTAAATGAAATAAACCTAACAGCCAGACAGAGGTCTGACAGTACTATGAACTGAGAAAAACGTACTTGCTTAAAACCTTTTATTATGAACTTCTACTGGTATCATCACACACAGCTACTCAAATAACACGTAGCTCCTTGCACATGAACGAAGCTCTACACTCATAAACAACAGCTCTCCACATAAACAAACGCTCTCTCTATACAACAACAAATGCTCTCTCTATACAACAACAAACGCTCTCCCTATACAACAACAAACGCTCTCTCTATACAACAACAAACGCTCTGCTTAGGTATCGTTACAAGTATGATGTAAGAACTTGTTGACAAAAGTAAAAAAGTGGGATTAAAAATGAACTTTCAGAAGATAAAAGTGTTGTACAATGCTTTTACAAGAAAAGAAGAGTTATTCAATTGATGGAGAAAAGCTTGAAACAACCGATACTTACATTTTATATTGGGCAGCAGATATCAAGTGAGGGTCACATTGATGAAGAAATTAATCGCCGTATAAAATTTGGATGGAGAGCTTTTGGAAGAAACAGTACAATTTTTAAGAGCAGTATGTCATTATGTCTTAAAAGGAAAGTGTTTAAACAATGCATCCTGTCAGAGCTTACGTATGGAGCAGAGACATGGACGTTAACTAAAAAAGATGTACAAGGACTGCAGACAACTCAAAGAAGCATGGAGGCATGCTTGGTGTAACCAGAAAAGATAAAAAGAGGAACTTGTGGATAGGGAAAATGACAGGAGTGAAATCACTGAAATGGCAATGGGCTGGACATAAATTCGAAAGCATGCCGGAGTGACATGGTGGAGACATATGTTACAATAATTAGATTGGACATTGGTCTGCCAAAGTATTTCTCTAGTATTTCTCTAGAAATGAAGTTATGTTTACAAAAAGCAAATACAGCGTGATAAGGGAATACATGATCCTGGTTAAGTCGTCCAGCATAAGAAATGAGAAAATATTTCATAATGACAGCTCGTTTAATCAAATAGGGGAAGAAATTGTCTCACCTGCAGTTCTGATTCTCCGCATTCCCTGGAACCAGTAAACATTTAGGATGAATTACTCAGCATACATCACGGCGATTCTAAACATTAAGAAAAAAACATTCAAATGCTACGCTGTTTCGTTTGGAACACAGGCACGATGTAAATTGTACTTGCCGGTTTTCTTCAGTTTGTTTCCGCAAAGTCTACTTTTTTTTAAATACAATTGTCCTATCGTTTCGTCATTTTCTCCCATTTACTTCCCCTTGACATAAATGAATGCATAAAAGCGCTGCCATAATGGTGTTGTTTTTTACTGTCGAAATAATTTGTACGCAAGATTTTTCCGTCTTCGCAAAGAAATCTTACGTGCGATCAAAGGACAACTTCGAACAGCCATCGTCGTGAGTAGCATGTCAAGGTTCTGGTTCTGCCGGGCAATTAACTCGAAAACAAGTAAACCAGTTTTCTGTATGTTGTCGTTGAACGCTACCATTGTTGTTTACGGAATATTAATATGATATCGTAGATGTTCAATTAGGATGTATAATTTTCCGATTTTCGGCAGATTCTTTAAAAACTAACCTCCCGTGGTTTTCTCACTCCCTTTTTTTCCACGTGTAAGATCGGGATTAAATCAATGAAGTACTGTTGCCTAAATCGGCACAAGGTCAAAGCTTAAGTAATTTGTATGACATTGAAACTCTAAAGAAGAGATTTAGAAAACGTTTGCGTTTTGAAATGCAGTGATCATTTTAAATGGGGTGAAGGCAGTTTGTTTTATCAAAACTCATGGTTATATGAGACTTCCTGAGGGAAATGCAGATGAGATTGTCTGGTTTTTACGTAAAAAAATATCTGGCAAGCGTAATGATCTGATTTGGGTCTGTTATTTTCCAACCTCTGATTCAGAACAGAAATTCAGTTCAAAATTTCCATTTATTTGTTTAACTACAAAGGGCATCCTGAAAGTAATGCCTCGTCCCTCATAAGATTTTTATTTGTAGCAGCAGAAATGTGAAATTTGGTGGCAGAATACTTGGAAGTATTGTTAATAATGCTAGCCTATTCAAAGTATTGTCCATCACTTTCTATACATTTCCGCCATCTTTAAACCCATTTGTAAAATCCATTTTGGAAAAATTCCTGAGGCTGTTTTTCACCCATGAGTTCCCAGCCAGTTCAACATCTGTCACATCGTTCAAACGTTCCCCACGAAGGGTGTTTCTCAAAGGGGCAACCAGGAAAAAGTCTGAGGGAGACACATGAGGACTGCAGGGAAGTTGGAGCATCACCGTCCACCCCATTTTGGCAATAGCCTGTGCAGTCTCCATTGAGGTGTGGAGACGTGCGTTATCATGGTGTAAAACAACACTATGACATCAAATAGAAGTCATCCCTCTTTCCACATTTATAAGTGAGTCACGGAAAAAATCTCATGGGCCGCCACCGGGAATCGAACCCAGGGTCTTCCAGTTACGCGCCGGACATGCTACCACTGCACCACAGCGGCCTTCCTCTGTCATATGGTTTGGCAGTTTGTCGTTTGTGAGTCTGGAGAATTTCGAGGCCGCTGTGGTGCAGTGGAAGCATATCCGGCGCGTAAATGGAAGACCCTGGGTTCGATTCCCGGTGGCGGCCGATGATAATTTTTCCGTGACTCATTTATAAACGGGGAAAGAGCGATGACTTCTATTTGACGCTCCTGGTCCACGTCAGCTGTGTATTTAACAACATTATGAATTGGAATGTCACGTCTTTTCCTTCTCATAGCTTCCTTTAGCTTCTTCAATGTTTGCACATAGTGAGCATTGTTTATTCTTGCACCCCGTTCAAGGAAAACATTTAAAATGACACCACATGTGTCCCAGAAAATTGTCACCATCACTTTCCCTGCGGAACGAGTTGGTTTCCCCTTTTTCTGTCGAGGTGACGATATGCGGTGCCATTCCATTGACGCACGTTTTGTTTCTGGGTCATGAAAGAACACCCAGGTTTCATCCCCCATCACAACATTAAAGAAAAACACCACACCCTCCCTCTCATAATAGTCCAAGAGGTTCCGGCTCATGTCCACCTTTTGCTCACATTGTTCACGAGTTAGGTTTCTTGGCACCCACTTTGAACAAATTTTCTATATCCCAGATCCCTAATTAATGTTTCCTTTGCCCTATGACCACAATGAATTGCATCACACAGCTCCGTGACGGTGACACGACGATCAGCTGTGATGCGGTCTTTCACTCGTTGCCTGTTAGCATCTGTCACTGCAGTTGTGGGTCTTCCACTCCGTTGTCTGTCCGGCACTGAACGTTCTTCCTCTCGAAACCTCTTCATCCATCTTCGGGCATTACTGATATCGATTGTGGCAGCGGTAGGAGTCTTCTGTAGATTTCTGGAGCCTCACATCCCTCTTTTTCCAGAAATTCAATTACGGCGCGCTGCTTTTCTCTGTCATTTATGACCTTTATTCCCGATTCTAGAAAAAAAAAATTTCCATATTGGTAACATATCATAGTACACGTCAGTGAAGTTTCATAAAAACAACTTCAAAATTTCAAAAGTTATTAAGGAAGAGGCATTACTTTCAGGATGCCACTTGTACTAACAACTCTGTGGAGTTGTAGCTGAAAAAATCTCCCCAATCACTTTGAACCTAGAACTTGAGGTTGGTGGTCCATACCCATTTTTACTGATCAACAAATTACGCAAATAGTAAGACATTCAATATGCATACTGTATTAGTTTTATTGGCCTTCTTCAAAGCGGACTACAGTGTAGCATGATTTTTAATTTTAAATTAACTAATTGACATAGTACAAGTGTCACAAAACACCTGTTTTCACACTAATTATACTGTAGTTTGTATGCTAACTAATGAACATGTAAGTCTCATTCAACTTTAGATAATATTTTGAAGGGTGTAAGGTTTAGTAGCAACTACAGAGCCGTAGCTAGTGCTAAATTCTAGGGAAGGCTACAACTAATGCAAGGGAGGCTAGAAAATTTTTAGGTACTTTAAAGAGGTTGCAAGGGCTGTCAAAAAACGATCAAGTTTAGTTTGTTACAAAGCGCACACACCACACTTCCAAATCGTCATCTAAACACGTAAGGTTTAAAATACGTCTTTATTCACAATTTAAAAATATGGTAGTTTAAAAGCTTTAGCGAGCACTATGGTCGCATCTTCAGGCCGATGAGTGAAATCATATTAGAACAGCGCTTGGTTTAAATAGTTACAGACATGAGCACATTAAATACATATTACGTAAATGAAAAAAAAAAAAAAAAAAACACTGCCATTCACCGCAAACTGTTTAAAGCCATTAAGATTATATTGCTGGTTCTTCCCATGGGCATTTACGACGAAATTTCTCCAGGCACTAGGGATGTAGACAAGAACGTCTTAATTGCAGCACTCAGGTCCAAATTTTATAATACACTGACGGAAAACAAAAATCCCAACACCACGAAAAAATAGTTGTAGAGGAATGAAATGGCGGCAATACATTTGTATAGGTAACATATTTAATCGATTAAGGTTTCAAGATCACAGCTTATTGTAAGCGCAAAAAGAGCCATTTTAAATGTGAAATGCTGGTACATTAATAACCGGTGTAACCGCCAGAATGTTGAATGCAACCACGCAAACGCTCATGCACTGTGTCGTACAGGTGCTGGATGTCAGTTTGTGGGATGTAGTTCCATGCCTGTTGCACTTGGTCGGTCAATACAGGGACGGTTAATGCTGGTTGGGGGTGACGCTGGAGTTGTCGTCCAATGATGTCCCATACGTGCTCGATTGGAGAAACATCTGGTGATCTAGCAGGCCACGGCAACATGTCGACACTCTGTAGAGCATGTTGGGTTACAACAGTGGTATGCGGGCGAGCGTTATCCTGTTGGAAAACACCCCTTAGAATGCTGTTCATGAATGGCAGCACAACAGGTTGAATCACCAGACCGACGTACAACTGTGCCGTCAGGGTGCGTGGGATAACCACGAGAGTGCTCCTGCTGTCCTAGGAAATTGCTCCCCAGACCATAACTCCAGGTGTAGGTCCAGGGTGTCTCGGCCGCAGACAGGTTGGTTGCAGGCGCTCACCTGACCTCCTTCTAACCAACACACGGCAATCATTGGCACACAGGCAGAGCCGGCTTTCATCAGAAAACACAACAGATCTCCACTCCGTCCTCCAATGAGCTCTAGCTTGACACCACTGACGTCGCAAATGGCAGTGGTTTGGAGTAAGTGGAATGCACGCTACAGGGCGTCTGGCTCGGAGCTGTCCTTCAAGTAACCGATTTGTTACAGTTCGTTGTGTCACTGTGGTGGCAACTGCAGCTCGAATTGCTGCCGCAGACGCGGTACGATGCGTCACGGCCATACGCCGTACACGGCGGTCTTCCTCTCAGTAGTGCCACGTGGCCGGCCGGAACTCGGTCTTCTTGAGGCAGTACCTTCCCTTGACCACCGCTGCCAACAATCATGCACAGTGGCTACATTCCTGCCAAGTCGTTCTGCAATATTACGGAAAGAAAATCCACCTTCTCGTAGCCCTATTACACGACCTCGTTCAAACTCCGTGAGCTGTTGATAATGGCTTCTTCGTCTTCTTAAAGGCATTCTTGACTAACATCAACACCCTACGTCGAATCTCAACGATAACTAACGCTCACGAACGTTACAGCGCGTATTTACAGCAAACCTGCTTTGCATGTTCCGAGGGGCGCTACTAGCGCCACACGTATGCGCCGAGCACGAAATTTGCATAGACGTTATCTTACAGATGTACTCTCACCACCTACCAACTGTCGTTTATCTAACACAATCCCTTCTTGGTGTTGGGATTTTTTTTTTCCGTCAGTGTATATAGGATGTCAATGAGGAGTGCAGAGCTTTTCGTAGAAACTGTTGATAATAAGTTCGCCTTTTCCCAATCAGGTCTTAAGTCCCTTTCAATGGCGGTCTTAGACAATGTCGAGGTAGTAGCTCCTTTACGGATTGCATATTTATGCTCAGCCCATCGATTTCCCAGGCTTCTGAAGGTCGAACACCCATAGCAGAGAACCGCAGATTGTCCATTAATGTTCATCAAGGGAACACTATATACACCAAAGCGGGAAACAGTTGGTATTATATCTCTATTATAACTACCATATATTTAGCTCGTCTTTCGTAAAAAAAGATCGTGCTTATGTTACCGGTTTGTCCGTCCGTCTGTACCCACGATATCTCTGCAACTATTAGTCCGATTTGAAAAATTCATTTTGCATTGGAAAGCCTGAAATATATGCGAATGATGATCATTTATTTCGTTTTTTTTTATGATGTACAATTTCGCCACTAGAGGGCGTAAATGGAGATGATGTCGAATTCAAAAACACGTTTTATTCCACATAGTTGCTTCTAAACATCCAATTGAAAAAATTATTCTATCTTTCGATTCCATTTATGTCGAAGAGTATTTTAGATATAGTTACTTTTTCAAATTACGCATAGATTTTCCGCTAGGGGGCGTAAAAGTAAATTACATTTTCCCCGATAACTCTTCTTCTAAAACTCCGATTTGAAAATGTTTTTCTTCAGAGGATACACCTCTTGATGGAAAATATTTTGCATATAATTTCAAATTTTTGGTAATGAATACTTTGGCCACCAGGGGGCGTAAGTGTTAATTTTTGCTTCTGATGTATTTGCCATAATATCTGAGCTTCTAAAACATCGATTGAAAAAATTCTTTCGTGGACTGATGCCACTCACATTGATAAGCATTTTCGGAATATTTTCTTCTTAAATATTCCACAGTTTCTCCGCCAGGGGGCGTAGATGTATATCTTTTTTTTGTCAATATATCTACTTGTTGGAGTCCGATTTGAAAAATTCCTTCTTTGTTGGATAGTGTTTCCAGTGTGACATGCTTTTCATATAATTTCAAAATTTTCAAGTAATTCATAGACTTTCCGCTAGGGGGCGAAGAGGTAAATTGCGTTTACCCCTATATCTCTGCTTCTAAATCTCCGATTTGAAAAATTCTTTCTGCACCGGATACAGCTTCTAATGGGAAATCGTTTGCACATAATTTATAATTTTTGTAAAAAAAATGGTTTGGCCAGCAGGGGGCGTAAATCTTAATTTCCGCTTCCGATGTATTTGCAGCAAAATATGAGCTTCTAAATTCTCGATTGAAAAAATTCGTCGTTTGTAGACCGATAGTACTCATGTCGACAAACCTTTTAGAAATATTTTCTTTAAATAATGCATGGTTTTTACGCCAGGGGGCATAGATGTATATCTCATTTTTGTCATTATCTCTACTTCTAGGGGTCCGATTTGAAAAATTCCTTCTTTGTTGGATAGTGTTTTCAGTGTGACATATTTTTCATATAATTTCAAAATTTTTAATTAGTTCCTAGACTTTCCGCTAGGGGGCGTAAAGGTAAATTACTTTCCCCTATATCTCTGCTTCTAAATCTCCGATTTGAAAAATTCCTTCTGCACCAGATACAGCCCCTGATGGGAAATCCTATACACATAATTTCTAATTTTTGTAAAAAATGGTTTGGCCACCAGGTGGCGTAATTCTTAATATCCGCTTCTGATGTATTTGCAGCAAAATATGAGCTTCTAATATCTTGATTGAAAAAAAAACGAGTGGTTTGTTGACCGATACTACTCATGTCGACAAAACTTTTAGAAACATTTTCTTCTTGAAATAATGCATGGTTTCTATGCCAGAGGGCGTAGATCTGTATCTTATTTTTGTCAATATCTCTACTTCTAGGAGTCCGATTGGAAAAATTTCTTCTTTGTTGGATAGTGTTTCCGATGCGAAATGTTTTTCCTATAAATTCAAAATTTTCAAGTAAATCATAGACTTTCCGCTAGGGGGTGTAAAGGTAAATTGCGTTCCCCCTTATATCTCTGCTTTCTGCGTTATTTCTGCTTCTAAAGCTCCGATTTGAAAATTTCTTTTTGTATCGCATACAGGACCTGATGGAAAATATTTTTCACATAACTTCTAATGTTTGGTTAATAATGGTTTAACCACCAGGAGGCATAAGTGTTAATTTCTGCTTCTGATGTATTTGTAGCAAAATCTGGGCTCCTGAAAACTCGACTAATTTTTTTTTTTTTTTTTGACTAATAGCGCTCATATGGAAAAACCTTTTGGGAATACTTTCTTCCCAAAATAATGCATAGTTTTCCCACCAGGGGACATAAAGTCTCATTTTTGTCGATATCTCTGTTTCTAAGAGTCTGATTTGAAAAATTCTTTTTATGTAGGAGAGCGTTTCCGGGGCGAAATGTTTCTCATATAAATTCATGTTTTTCTTAACGCACAAGTCTGCAACCAGAAAGCGTAAGCTCACGATTATTGTTCACAGCAATATCTGAGGGATTAAAAACCCGATTGAAAAACTTCTTTCTTCCGTCAGATACTATTGTTTTCCATACCGGTTCCATTGACTTTGAATGGCTTTGATAAATTTAATTTACGTGAGAACGGATTCAAAAGACGTGCTTATTACACCTGAAAATTCGGTGTCATCTTTCTTGTTTAAATTGTAAATAAAGACGTATTTTAAACCTTACGTTTTTAGATGACGATTTGGAAGTGTGGTGTGTGCGCTTTGTAACAAGCTAAACTTGATCGTGCTTTGACAGCCCTTGCAACCTCTTCGATTTGTAGCGCGAAAAATACCTTTGATTTTTAGGTACTTTCATAAATTTTGTAAGCTAAAATATTATATTATAGCAGAGATGCTGACGTTATTGAAACTGTGCAGGGATCGCTAAAGCAGCTTCCACAAAATGCCTTTGCCACATGCTCTGAAAAGTGGACTGAACGATGAGATCGTTGCATGTCATCCGAGGGAAGATACTTTAAGAAAGAATAACATACATTTTGCTGTACCTATATTTCTTCATTTTGTGTCATTTTACTCTCAGTTTTCATGGAACGGCGGTTGTATAAACGCACAAACAGATCTGCGAATTGTATTGTCGTACCTTAAACAAGCTTCTGTACAGACGTGTTCTTGAATCAGCTGATTTACAGGCTTTCCCCTTAGTCAGATCGATTCCGATATACTGTATATCCTTGGAGAGATATACAGTATATCAGAATGACAAACGGTATAGCGTAAGAAAAGGCGTAAGGAAAAGGTGGGTGTGTATGCTATACCGTTGGTATATCCTGACAACACGGAAAAGATATACACTGGCGGAAAGTGAAAAAAGAGCACCAAGAAGGAGACGTCTGATACCAACGAAATTTATACAGCATAATAACGGAATACAGAGGATAACGTGATCAAAACATTATGACAAAATACAGCTGTATTTGCTGGTAAACTGAAAAATAACATTTCCATGTAACATGGTTAGTACGAGGTTGAACCGCCATGAACTGCGTCACACTGTGCAATTCTGGCATGGAGTCTGTCGTACAGATGCTGGATGTAATTTGGGGTATTGAGTTCAAAGCATCCTCAACCTGGACGCGTAAATCGCGGATGGTCGTTGCTGGCCGTGGAGACCGGATAAGTCGTTGTCCCATAAAATCCCACACGTGCTCAATGGGGGACAAATCCGGTGAACCATGGAAGTTGTCTCACACCCTGAAGTGCATGTTGCGTTGCACGTGCCGTGTGTGGGCGTGCGTTATTTTTTCTGGAAAACACCACGATGGACCGACCTTACAAATGGCACAACAACGGGCTGAATGATGTTGTTGATGTAGGAGGTGCTGTTTAACGTACCCGGTACAAACACTAGTTGTGTACGGGAGTGATAGCTGATCGCTACCCACACCAGGAGACCAGATGTAGGCCCTGTGTGTCGCTGGCGGATGCAAGAAAGGTGGAGACGCTCCCCTGTGCGTCTGCGAACACGCATACGGCCATCGGAGGCTCCCAAGCAGAATCTGCTTTCATCGCTGATCACGACAGATCGCCATTGCGTTCTCCAGTGCAGCCGTTGGCGACACCACTGCAGCCGTTCCTGACGGTGGGCTGGAGTCAGAAGTACACATGCCAGAGGCACACGTGCACGTAGTCCTGCATCCAGTAGACGGTTGCGGATTGTTCGCACAGTCACCTCAGGTGCAACGGCAGCTCGGATTTGCGTCGCAGTAGATGTTCTGCTTGACAACGCCGCTCTTCTTATGCGTCGATCGGTCCGCTCATCAGTCCGTCTGTGACTCCCGGTTCCACGTCTTCTCGTGTGTGAATGTTCCTCGGACCATTTACGCTACCATCGTACCACCACCGATACTTCCCGTCCAATTCGCTGCGCAATACGACGATACGACCACCCGGCCTCGCGGAGTCCGACTAGACGACCTCGCTTAAAGTCCGATAACTGCTGAAATCGTACACGTCTTCCATGTCCAGGCATTGTAGCTTCTTCAGGGTCTTCGCACGTGTCCGTATGCCGACGACTGATTACATTCACTTCGCCGTACTCCTTTAAATACCACCGACGATAATTTGCTTATTATGCCGTGCTGTAGCGTAAGCGCTCACCGGTTGGTCCCGAAATTAACATCACACCAACCTAAACTCGACCCCATTAACATATGTAAATTTCATGATCGTCCGCCAATTCCTTCTTGGTGTTCTTTTTCACTTTCCGCCAGTGTATATAGACTACACACGCTCAGTAGACAAAACATTAGAGATAGGACTGATGGACAATTCACATTTGCATCCCCCGCGCAGAATGGAACAGGCCCAAACCGAACTCAGGCGATATATAGGCGGACAGCAGGGCTTCCCCACAGTGGAGCCTAGTGGTCAAGTTTCGTGACTGCTACGGAAAAGTCTCAGATTCGATCCCAGGAAAGTACGAACGTTCGAACCGCTAAATATCTGCCGTGCGTGAGATGGGCAAGTTAAGCCGCCGGGTTTTGGAGGCTTAATGGGGAAGCGGTGGCCGACCACACGCCATTGATGACCAGGGCGAAACAGATTATCCAGCCTCGTACAGTCCGACATGACAACGACAGCATAAATCACATTCAGGTTCAATGTCGGAGGCCCAAGCAGCGTCAGCAAGTGAACAGTACGACAGCACACTGCCTACCCTGGGCTACTGGAGCTGAAGCCGTACTCATTTACCTCTAACGCCCTACTCGCCATCGGAAATTACGCTTCGCCTGGTGCAGGGAACATCAAAACTGGACCTCTGCATAGTGGCGCAGCGGCGTGTGGTCAGATGAGTCCCGTTTTCAGCTGTACCGAACTGACAGGAGAGTGTGGGTGTGGTGTCGATAGCATGAGGCCATGGCCCGGTCGCGCTAGGTCTTCGTTGCTCAAGGGGAGTTGTTGCGTCCCACTAGGCCGCAACAACTCAGGCATGGCTTGAAGAGCACTCATCTGAGTTTGGAGCCATCCAGTGTACCCGAGGGTTTCCGGATTTAACTCCTGTGGAAGCTCTTTGGGATGCCATGGAGCTGAACATCAGATCCATGAATCTTGGACCTACGTCCCAGGCGGAGTTGTGGACAATGCTGCAACAGGCATGGCTGGCATTACCTGCGGAAACCCTCGGGCATTTTGTGGAGTTGAGATCATCAGATCCAAGGATCCTGGACCGACGTCTCGGGTGCAGCTGTGGACAATGTTGTAACAGGCATAGCTGGCATTACCTCTGGAAACCCTCTGGCATCTGGTGGAGTTGAGATCATCAGATCCATGGATCCTGGACCGACGTCTCGGGTGCAGCTGTGGACAATGTTGTAACAGGCATAGCTGGCATTACCTCTGGGAACCCTCTGGCATCTGGTGGAGTTGAGACCATCAGATCCATGGATCCTGGAATAGCGTCTCGGGCAGAGTTGTGGACAATGCTGTAACAGGCATGGCTGGCATTAATTCCGGAAACCCTCCGGCATCTGGTGGAGTCGATGCCTCGGCGTGTATTCGCGTTAGAGGAAGACCAACGCGCTATTATGTAGGTATCTCTAAGGTTTTGTGTATTGAGGGTATATTGAATTTTCATAAATACTACGTACTTAATTCATACACTCGACGTGAATCAGGAACATAAAACAGAAGTCTTCGCTCTTTCCACGTTAATAAGTGAGCCATGAGAAAATTCTCATCGGCCGCCACCGGGAATCGAACCCAAGGCCTTCCACGCGCCGGACATGCTACCACTGCACCATAGCGGCCTCGAATTCTCCAGACTCACAAGTGATTAACTGCCAAACCACATGGCAGGTTGCTTCATGGAGCCCAGCACAGTGCTGGGGATTCACTAAAGATGGAAAGCAGCAACTGAACATATAACTAGGAGGCGATTGAATAATTAATTGATACACTCGACGTGGATCAGGAACACCAAACAGAAGTCATCGCTTTTTCGATGTTAATAAGTGAGTCATGGAAAATTCTCATCGGCCGGCACCTGAAACCTAACCCAGGGTCATGCTACCACTGCACCACAGCGGCCTCGAATGAAAGACCCTGGGTTCGAATTTTGGTGGCGGCCGATGAGAATTTTCCATGACTCACTTGTTAACGTGGTGTAACGTACGAGGAGATGTGACGTACCTGCCCGAAGGACGCACACGACATAAAGGCAGATAGGAATCAGAATAAAACGACCGCGTAGCTCAATTGGTAGAGTGACTTATTCCGGAGTGAGGGGATCCGGGTTCGAATCCTGGCGTGGACAGAAATGACGGAGAAATTTACTTCGATATAATGGCGCCCGAACTATCCGGATGACCCGACCGTTCAAAATCTCGCATTGGTGTGATGTTATTTCCACACCGCGAGATAGGAAAAATAAGAGAATCCTTTCTCCAGCACTTCGAAAAAAAAATAAGGGGGAGATGATGTAACGTACCAGGAGATGTGACGTACCTGCCAGAAGGACGCACACGACATAAAGGCAGATATTAATCAGAATAAAACGTCCGCGTAGCTCAATTGGAAGAGTGACTTATTCCGGAGTGAGGGGATCCGGGTTCGAATCCTGGCGTGGACAGAAATGACGGAGAAATTTACTTCGTTATAGTGGAAAGAGCGATGACTTCTGTTTGAATACTACGTACGCTCTGCAGCTGAAAACCTTTCTCCTTTTACAGGGAACAGCATCATCTACGTCGGGTAAAATCTATATGAACAGAATTTTTTGCAAAATTTGTGCACAACACATCAAAAGTTTTCCCCTTCTGTACAAACTTCGCTTCCTAATAGCCCCCCCCCCCAGTTCTGAGCTGCTGGCGTTGCCACTGAATATGTTTTAAATGTAATCTTTACACTCATGGAATTTTTAATGGTAAACGTTTTCGTTAATCTAATAAAATTTCCCAAAAAATGATGAAGCCGCCACTTCTGGAAGTACGTTTACAATGGTTTACCCGTGAGATTTTTGTCTTTCCCCACCTTTGAACGGGACACCCACCCAGTTCGGTGTATTTCTGGCTTAGATATAAGGAGGTCAAGGTTCTGCTTGGGCTGTTGCGATACGCAGAAGAATTAGTTATATTTTTAGCGAGCTAAAAATATTGAATCTATTGTGAAGAAATATTTTCTGTTCATCCCGTTCAGAGTGGACAATTACTAGTCCTTCCTCTGATGTGTATCGGTCACGATGTGATTGTTGTCATTATCTATGTTGCAAGGCGAAATTCAGGATTAATTTTTCAAGCCATTTAGATGAAACATGGCATGCCTAGTATTCTACGTTAGGTAAACATCTACAGTGCGAGTGTTTCCCCAGTAGTCTACAGTGAATTTACAGCGGATGTTCACACATTTTTAGAACGATTTTCCAGCAATACGTATAATCTATATAAATTATTTAAAACACAAGGTAGTTTCTTTCTACAATCCGCCAGCGCCACCCACTGGAGCGATTTTCATGATTTTTTTTTTAATGAAAGCTATTGACCCACAGATTTCTCATCGCTAATTTTTATTGTCACAAGTATTTTTTTTATGTTACCATGGCAATTTATTTGTACAATCCTCCGTAAGCGGAACGATACACGTGAATTCGGGAACTACTTGAAAGCGTTCTGATTCGGCAGTACAGTTAAAAATAATAAAAAATAAACGAAATAGCCGATGTCCACCGGAAAGAAGTAAGCTTCGCAGCCGTGAAAGAATTATTTGAATCTGTTCAGTAGCTTTCGAGATTAGTAAAAAAATTCCGTATGTTACCGTGTACTTTCTTTCACGTAGGGTGTGATCAGATTGTATGTAAACAAAGAGGAACGATGCACGGGAAATGGGGAACTACTTGAAAGTAATCTGATTCGGAAGCACAACCAAAAATAACAAAAAATAAACGAAATAGCCTGTGTCTACTGGAAAGAAATAAGCTTCCCAACGGTGAAAGAATTATTCAAATCGGTTCAGTAGTTTTCGAGATTACCTCAAACACACAAACAAACTTTCTCTCTTTATATATTAGTATGGATTATACACTGAGTGGCCACTTTATTATGACCACCCCCTCAGTACTTCGTTGGGCCACCTTTTGCCTTTAATACTGCGTCGATTCTTCGTGGCACGTACTCCACGAGATGTTGATAGGTGGTTTGTGGAATCTGAGACCATGCTTGATGAATAGCACTTTCCAGGAGTGTGAGATTGCAGGGTTGTGGATCCAGCTGTCTGATGGCTCGTTCAACTTCATCCCACAAATTCTCAATGGGGTTGAAATCTGGAGATTGTGGGGGCCCCCTAAGCAAAGTAAACCCACCGGCATGTTCCTGAAACCAATCCTGTACAATACGAGCACTATGGCAGGACGCATTATCTTGTTGAAAGTCATTGGGATAAACCATCCACATGACAGGATGCACTTGGTCCGCAACGATGTTTAGATATGATGTGCCAGTCAGACGTTGATCAACACGAATTAAAGGGCCCAAAGCATGCCAGGAAAATATTCCAAGCCATAACGTTGCCTCCACCAGCTTGAAGGGTTGTAGCAATGCATTTGGGGTCCATGCTTTCGTGCTATTTCCGCCAAATTCTCACTCGGCCATCGGCATGGTGCAACTGAAAACGTGATTCATCGGGCCACATAATTTGTTTCCAGTTATCGACTGTCCAATACTTGTGCTCCTGTGCGAACTGGAGATGTTTTCTCTGGTTAACTGCAAACAGCAAAAGTGTTCGAACAGGCATATCCCATCCGATGCAGTGTACGGCGAACAGTGCGTGCAAAGATCATTTGAGGGGATCCTTAATTAAGATGGTCTGTAATTTGCTGCACTGTTACCCTTCTGTTGTCTGTTACCAGACTGAACACTCTCCGTTCCGCACAATCAGTCACTAGTAGATGACGACCACACGTTGCACGTAGAGACCCAGTTTTTCGGCCGACAGTCCAGTCTTTAAACACTTTAACAACAGCTGCTCTGGAACATTTCACGAATGCGACGGTTTCGGTGATACAAGCTCCGTGGCTCCGAGCTCCTGCAATCATCCCTCGTTGAAAGTCCGTCAAATCACATTTTTTACCCATCTAGTCACACAAAAATCACTTCTACTACTGTTGCAAGCACTAAGCTTTCCCTTTCAATACTAGCCTCGCCCTCTGGCGGCAACAGCGTGCAGCCATAGCTCATTTGCTTAAAACTGTCAGGTGGTCATAATAAAGTGGCCACTCAGTGTATAATGATAACAAAAAAATGTTAAAAACAAACTGGCGAAATAAGCACATTTTTAACCCCATTGCGTAGTTATCTAGACACGATATCACTTCGGGTCACTGAAAGAATACCTCAATCCTACAATGTAAGCCTATCAACGATGAGTAAGCACATGTTTATACAATAATAAGGAACGTCATCGTTAAATTCGTATACGAGTAGTTGTAAAAATTAATGGGAATATTACGAGAAGTTGGTTGTTAGTGACCCATCTTATAGACTGCCCATTAATAATAATTCAACCGTTTATTATAGTTATGCATTTTATTACTATTCGTGTTATATGACAAGAAAAAATTTCAGTCCCAGGTTTTTCAACCGTCCATGGCCCGGGTTACGAACTAGTTAATGTTTAAAATAAAATTATTTCTTCCTTAGAGTTCTGTCTGGTAGCCCTTTCTCTGGAATGAACCTACATCTAGATTTCCAAGATAACAGGACATTTCTTAAAGTTGGCAATGGTATTTTATTCCACTCCTCTTCCCCTGCTTTCCACAGTCCAATCAATGTTTCAGGTCTGCGTTTAGAAATCACTCTTTTTAGCAGTCCGTAGGCACAGTAGTCCATTGCTGACACATCAGGGGACTTTGAAGAAATATGAGCAAAAAGTATAGATCAGATCAAATCATATGTATAGGATTTTAGGAAGGGAGTGTCTGACACCAGGTCTTAAACAGCCCTTTGAAATAGGTAGCTATGAGATTTGGGCTACATTGCCCGATAGAAAAGTCACACGGAAGCGAGGTAGAAAGGGGGAGGAAAACACCCTTATTTATAACCGGGGGGCCAGTACCGGGTCCCGACGGCTTAACTTGCCTATCCGACGCACGACGGATATTTAGTGGTTCCAGCGTTTGTACCTGCCTGGGATCGAACCTGAGATTTCTCCGTGGCAGTCACGAACACTGAACAAAAGGTATAGGCTGACAGTATTTGTCATTTTCTTGTAGGACTTCCGTCCATAGTGAGTAGAGTTTAGGTCCCAGCCACCTACAGCGAGTTTGCCTTTTGGGCAGGACACAGAAACGGAAGGAATGAGAGCAAGTCTAGCGACTTTGACAGAACAGTTTGTAATGAGATTAGAGTACAGTAGATGGCGCCACCGTACAAGTACGATGTTGCACATAGAGGGTGAGAGAATTTGAGGGGGGATATTCAGTGATTGATAGTAAATCACACCATCTCTGAAAGGTCAGCCCAGGTTCGAACCTGAGGACCTTGCATTGATAGTCTGACGCGCTAATCACTAAGCCATCCGCGGCTTAAAAAGGTATAGGCTTGAAACCCGTTTCTTTTTTTTTCTTTTTTTTTTCAAGAAATATAGTGGTAGATTTGGATGTATGACTGACATTCTTATCCTGATGGAGTTCTACTCTTTGAAGGCTCTGTGGATAAAAGAATGGTACTTACTCTTTAAAAGTAGGAGTTAAAACATTATCTTGGCAATACGTAGAATTGATTTTAACATTCTTTTCAACTTTTCTTAACTTTAATTTCCGATTGTATGAGAAACCAGCAATAATCATGAATCCTTTACTTAAATATTCTTTGGACAATTGGAACCAAGTTTGTAAGTCTTTTTATGCTCTTTCGTGATAATAAATCGATCTTTTTTGATACAGTCGTTTAGGTAGATCCATGCTTCATCAATAGTCACAATAAATTTCCATCTAAGTGATTTTCATAAAGAATACTACACTGTGTTCTGCGCTCAGCCACGTGCTTAGGCAAAAGGCGATGAACATAAGGATTTTTTTAAAGGCGATGAACATAATGATTTTTTTCCGATTCAAATCTTTGTTTATTACCTTGTTTACAGTGTATACAGAGATTTTTAACGACTTACCAGTTGCTCTTTGGGTTGGTGGATATTCTTTTAAGACCTGATACCTTACTTTTGAAATAGCCCTGAAAGTACGTACCTTCTTTGGATATTTGTTCGGTGCTCCTTTCCTGTTAAAAGCAATGCTTGACTATTTCCCCCCCTCTATTATTAATAATATTGCTTATTTTACATTTAGAAATGCTAATTCCATGATTTTCTCAAAGTTTCTTAGTTACAGAATGCGAACATTTCTCTTCGTAAAAAGCAAAAACATAACCTTCTATCCACAGATTGTTTACGCGCGCCATTTCCTTAGCAGACGATATTTAACTGCAGCAGATGTTTCTTTCGTGTTCATCTAACACGCTGTTGCCACTTTCAACTTTTAAACTTCTTTATTTTCAATACACCAGACATGAATAATAAATGAAACGAATATAGCGTATTAAATCCGTTTATTTTTATGGTGTAGTCAGCACAAAGATTCGCCTAGCTTTCGTACTCCACTGGGAGGCTTTTTCAGGAAACGGTAGACATAAAAATGCAGGGAATTGGAACATGTAAAGAACGAAGATGATTTTTAAAAATAACGTGGGTGACATCACGAGCATATTACATTAATTTTTTATCACGCAGTTATACGGTGCGTCGTGATGTGTTTCCGTCTTTTAATAACGCAAAAATAGAGACTATATCATTGCATGCCAGTTTGCTGGATAGGATTTCCACTGTTTCCTTGGTAGCAGTCTCTTTTAAAATTCGTGTAAGGGTCAATTCTTCTAATATTATTCCATACAGGAACGGCTGAGCAATGCATGACTTCTCTGGCGAGGGCTGTATTCTTTACATCTAGTGTCCAAGGATCGCTTTGTCATTCCGATATATATCTTTTCCGTGTTGTCAGGATATACCAACGATATAGCGTAAGAAAAGGCGTAAAGAAAAGGCGGGTGTGTACGCTATACCGTTGGTATATACTGACAACACGGTAAATATACATACCGGAATGGCAAAGGGATCCTTGGAAAGATATACAGTATATCGGAATGACAAACGGTATAGCGTAAGAAAAGGCGCAAGGAAAAGGTGGGTGTGTATGCTATACCGTTGGTATATCCTGACAACACGGAAAAGATATATATCGGAATGACAAAGCGATCCTTGGACACTAGATGTAAAGAACACGTACGGTGTGTGAATCAGGACATGCAGAATACAGCCCTCGCCAGAGAAGTCATGCATTGCTCTGCACGAATTTAAAAGAGACTGCCATCAGGGAAAATGTGGAAATCCTATCCAGCAAACTGGTATGGAATGATATAGTCTCTACTGAACTACCGATAGTTTGGCATGCTTTATTAAAAGATGAAACCATATTACGGCGCACCGTATAAGTGCGTGATAAAAATTCAGGTAATATGCTCGTGATGTCACCCACGTTATTTTCAAAAATCATCTTCGTTCTTTACGTGTTCCAATTCCCTGCATTTTTATGTCTACCATTGCCTTGAAAAAACCACCCAGTGGAGTCGAAAGCTTGGCTAATCTTTTTGCTGACTACACCACAAAAATCATCCGATTTAATAGGCTATATGCGTTTCATTATTCCTTTGAACTTCTTTTATTTTCTGTAATTTCTTATCGAAAACGTTCTAAAAATGTGTGAATATCCTTCGTATTACCTTACCAAACCCGAAAATGTTATGTTTTCCAGAGATACTGAACCAAGTTTGCAGAAATATTTTTTGATAGAAACATTTGCTTATTCTTTTGGTCAAGCACTCTGTATAAAATTAGTAGTGTGAAATCACGGAAAATTCCTGAAAATAAGGTGCAGCAAAATTGCCGGTAGGAGTCTGTCTTTAACATTCCCGTGTTTAAAAGTTTCCGTTTCTTCTAACTTCGGTGTTTTGACAGAATTTCCGAAGTCAGTAATTCCGTTTATATGAAAAAAGTCCGTTTCTGGTTGTAAAATTCAAAAACTTCATTGATTTGAAAAAAGTCCAAAGGGCTGAAAAATTCAGCGTCTTCGATTTTGCGAAACTTCTGTATATAAAGACGTTATGTCTTTATACAGAAGTTTCGCAAAATCGAAGACGCTGAATTTTACAGCCCTTTTACCAGAGTTCCTTCTTTCCCAGTATGTGGTCCTTTCCCGGGGTGAGTTTCGAACTCGGGACCTTTTCAACGTCAACTGTGCGTACTACCGTTGAGCCAAAGAGACACGCAACATAAGCGCACGTATAAGGTAGAATTCTAATCTCGCGATAATGAAATTTTTTTTGTTATTAATGTGGGTTAATTAGTCAGTTTATTTTCTGTTGGAGCTTATTATTTTTCTGAAAAGGTTTGTAAGAATTTTATTTTTCTGTAGGAGGACAAATTACGTGTTTTTTAATAGGGATTTTTCGAAACAACAGAATGCTTTGGAACTTTTTTTTTTAATTGGAGTTTTAATGACCACCGTGAGCAACTCAATGGGATATAAGCAGTCGCCCGTCCCTAATTTAGGGCCACTGGTTCCAAGGAAGGGAAGATCCAGTGCCGTAAGACAAACACAACATCCATGCCTTACCGGGATTCGAACCCGGACCACTTTCGGACGAATGATCAGAAGCCATCGATTAGACCACTGCGCCACTGGAACTCGAGATCTTACTAAACTGATAATAACTTTCAATTATTTTTTAAAAAAGGTAAAATGTACTGTGCTTCATATCATTTCACAAAACTCCTAAATATAAAATTTACTCTTGATAGCTATAATCGGTTTTGACTGAAGGGGTCCGCAGACTGATACATACGAGGTGAGACAATTTAATTCCCAGAATGCACCTGTAGAAAAAGTGTGTGCATACCTGGGCACTATAGCGGCTACTTTCACCTTCCAAGTAATCCCTTCCTCAACTGTGCATTTAGTTGGGCGCTGTTGCCACTTTTGGAAACACCATACCGGGAACTCTGTTTCTGGAATACTCTTGAGTTCCTTTGTCACGTTACGCTGAATGTCAGAAATGTCTGAAAATCTTCGTTCTTTCATGGCAGTTTTTAAATTTTGGGGGCGGGGAGAACCAGAAATCACAAGGGGCTAGGTCAGATGAATAGGGTGGGTGATTCAATTTGGAAATTGATTTCTTCGCCAAATAGTCGCAAACACTGAGCGCATCATGGCTTGGGGCATTGATAATCTTCGTCCTTTCATGAGAGTTCTTATTCTGCAGAAGAGCCAGAAATCACAAAGGTCTAAGTCACGTGAATACGGTGGATGATCCAATTTGGTAATTGATTTCTTAGCCACGAAGTTGCAAACACTGAGCGCATCATGTCTTAGGGCATTGTCGGGCCACAGTTCAATTCTTTTTCTTCGAACAGAGTCCCGTTAGCTTTTGAACACTCTAAATAGCATTGTCGGTTGACTGTTTGTTCCTGTTCAATGAATTCATGATGAACTATCCCCTTGTGGTCGAAAATACACACAAGCATGGTCTTGAACAGCGAGCGTGATATGCGTCCTTTTCTCGGCTCTTATGCCACTCAAAGACACTTGAGAATTACATAACTTCCTCACCGTACGCCACTTTCATTGGCTCTAACGTTTGAGTTGCACTTTTGCCGATATCCACATAGAATTTGATGTTAACGCCCTGCTCTAAATTTCTATCATTCATTTTTACCTCAAAATTCACACACATACTTGCACTGCTTTCGCAGCTGCTCACTAACGAATGGCTCCACTGGTATGGGATTAACGAGTGCACTACTTGAACATGTCCAGACACGCATGAGCACGCTGAGTGACATCTGAACCCACAACCATCTCAATTACCTCTTGTGTGTGCATATTCCATTACTGAATGACATCTGAACCCACAACCCTCTCAATTATCTACTTAAATCTGAAAGTCAGTTACTTCCTCTTGTGTGTGCATATTACTGAATTACTGAGTGACATCTGAACTCACAACCCTCTCAATTATCTACTTAAATCTGAAAGTCAGTTACTTCCTCTTGTGTGTGCATGTTCAATTACTGAGTGACATCTGAACCCACAACCCTCTCAATTACCTCTTGTGTGTGCATGTTCAATTACTGAGTGACATCTGAACCCACAACCCTCTCAATTATCTACTTAAATCTGAAAGTCAGTTACTTCCCCTTGTGTGCGCATGCTCAATTACTGAGTTACATCTGAACCCACAACCCTCTCAATTACCTCTTGAGTGTGCAAGTTCCATTACTGAGTGACATCTGAACCCACAACTATCTCAATTATCTACTTAAATCTGAAAGTCAGTTACTTCCTCTTGTGTGTGCATGTTCAATTACTGAGTGACATCTGAACCCACAACCCTCTCAATTATCTACTTAAATCTGAAAGTCAGTTACTTCCTCTTGTGTGTGCATGTTGAATTAATGAGTGACATCTGAAGCAGTGTTGCTATTAACTGATTTATGAGTAGATCGACCGATTTTGATTCCTGTCTACTGATAGATTTCTGTAATGTACTGATTTTTCTTTGTTTTAAGACCACCTATACATTCAGGGACATGCTGTCTAAGAATGTCTGCATTTTTCAGGACTCACCATCTACTGATCCAATGGCGAAGACTCACTTCAGAATTGTTCTGAAGAGAAAAATCTGCCCTAACTAAAATTATTCAACACCTACAACCGATTACTTTTTTAAATTCATGCTGGTTGTTATGAATTTTTTTATCCTAGATAATTAATTAGTCTGTTATATAAAGATTTTCCTAGTTTTGTTAAAATGCAGAATATGAGAAAAACACCTATAATTCATTATCTGTATTAATGACACTTTTTTGGGTATAGCACTTAATTTACCTACTTTGGGAACATCTGGGTATTGTTGAGTAAGAATGTAAGTATATAACCCTTTGTTTTTAGGAAGACAAGTGGGACATATCCAGTGGGGCATAGTTTAAAAATATTAAAAGGCCAATGCCATCATTATTAACACCAACATTAATTTTAATGATCAGCATTGTTTTATAAAGCTGATCATTAGTAATATCTTATAAACAAGAAAGATGACACCGAATTTTCGGGTGTAATGAGCACGTTTTTTGAATTCGTCCTGACGCAAATTAAATTTATCAAAGCTATTCAAAATCAATGGAACCAGTATGGAAAACAATAGTACACTGCTGGAAAATTGCTAAGGACGGATCATAAACGTCTATATAGCGCATAAAAAAGTAAGTGTGGTTGGATGCCAAGTGAAATAAAATAATGTCAGAATGCCTGGACATTACAAGAAAGACAGTTTATTGTGCTTTGAAATCCAAAAGGCTTTGGAACGTGTTCAAGGGACAAACAGGCCATTTTGTGCAGAATACGTAAACGTGAAAAAAATGCAATTACCGTCCGCCGGCGTTCCGGCGTAAAATGTCAATACGGGATATGGCCACCATGGAGGGCGATGCAAGATTCCACACGTCGTGTCATGCTTTGCCAACATTATCAAGCAGCTGTTGGGGTAATTTATTCCATTCCTCTGTCAGTGCACGGATGAGGGTGTCCTTGTTTATTGGAGGGCACTGACGACCAGCAAGACTCCTCCCCAAAGCATCCCACACATTTTCAATGGGATTCAGATCTGAAGAACGTGCTGGCCATACGGGGCGTTGAATATCCTCGCTCTAAGACACTCCTGGACAGCGACTGTTCGATGACATGTTGTGTTGTCGTCCATGAAAATGAATCTATCACTGACAGCACCACGGAACATGCAAACATGAGGTATCAGAACATCATTAATGTATCGTTGGCCAGTCATAGTCCCAGTTGGAAGTACATAGAAGGACGTACGGCCATTGATCGTGATGCCAGCCCATACCATGACACTACATGTCGGATATCGGTCCCTTTCCTGTATGTTTGCTGGATAATATGCAGTACCACTATCACGCCAGATCAGTTGTCGTCGACAATCAGACGATGGACTCTATCTACTCTCATCTGAGAAGAGGACAGGAGACCAGTCGTTATCAGTCCAGATGCGATGTTGATGGCACCATTGCAAACGGGCGGTACGGTGACGTCTGGACAATGGGATGCACACAACAGGACGGCGGGCGTATAGTCCTCCTTCATGCAAACGTCTGGCGACAGTTTTTCGAGAGATCCGCTTGCCAGTAGCAGCCATAAACTGATTTGCTACCTCACTAGCTGTACTGCGCCGGTGTCTTTTTGTTGATAGCACTATGTACCGATCTTCTGCAGGTGTCGTACTGCGAACACGACCTCCCCCGTGACGTTTGCTACACTCTCCATTTGTTTGAAATGATTTCCAAAGCCTTGAAACAACACTGTCGCTGACGTCGAACTCCCTGGTAACATCTGTTATTTTTCGCCCTTCTTCAATCTTGCCGATAATACGGCCACGCGTAAAATCATCTTGGTGATGTCGGGAAGACATACTGACAATTGCAAGTTCGTCAATTGATTCTTTCCCTTGCAAATTTGCGCTTGAACAACAACGGTCAATACGCGTCAAATCCTTTATATCTCTTATCAGCGCTATGACGTCACGAACAAGTTCGGCAATCGAAAATTTGCATTTGCACAACACGTCTTAATGTATCCCGCACTTATGCTAATTTCAACATTTTCCTGCCTTGCATTTTATGGTTGCTATCGTTGCTATTGTCATCCGTCCTTAGCAACTGTCCGGCAGTGTATCTGACAGAAGAAAGAAGTTTTTCAATCGGATTTTTAATTCCGCAGATATTGCTATAAACGGAATCGTGAGCTTGTGCGCTAAGAAAATTTGAATTTATATGAGAAACATTTTCCCGCGGAAACGCTCTCCAGCAAAGAAAGCATTTTTCAAATCGGACTCTTAGAAGCAGCATTATGGACAAATATAAGATATGGATCTACACCCCTGGCGAAAAACCCATGCATTATTTTAGGAAGAAAGTATTATCAAAAGGTTTTTCGATGTGAGCGGTATCGGTCCAAGAGAAAAAAATTTTAGTCGAGTTTTCAAGAGCTCAGATTTTGCTGCAAATACATCAGAATCAGAAATTAACACTTATGCTCCCATGTGGCCAAACCATTCTTGACCAAATATTAAAAATTATATGAAAAACACTTTCCATCAAGAGCTGTATCCGATACAGGAAGAATTTTTCAAATCGAAGTTTTAGGAGCAGGAATAAAGCACAAAACGCAATTTACCTTTCCGCCCCCTGGCGGAAAGTCTATGATTTACTTGAAAATTTTGAATTTATATGAAAAACATTTCGCATCGGAAACACTATCCAACAAAGAAGGAATTTTTCAAATCGGACTCCCAGAAGTAGATATATTGATAAAAATATGATATATATCTACGCCCCCTGGCGTAGAAACCATGCATTATTTTAAGAAGAAAATATACCTAAAAGGTTTGTCGACGTGAGTAGTATCGGTCCACAGATGATTTTTTTTCAATCAAGATTTTAGAAGTTCAGGTTTTGCTGAAAGTACATCAGAAGCGGAAAATAAGACTTAAGCCCCCTGGTGCCCAAACCATTTTGTACCAAAATTTGAAATTATATGCAAAGGATTTCCAATTAGGAGCTGTATTCGGTGCAGAAAGAAATTTACAAATCGGAGTTTCAGAAGCAGAGATATCGGGGGAAAAGCAATTTACCTTTACGCCCCCTAGCGGAAAGTATATGAATTACTTGAAAATTTAGAAATTACATGAAAAACATGTCACACCAGCAACTCTATCCAACAAAGAAAGAATTTTTCAACTCGGACCATTAGAAGCAGACATATTGATAAAAATATGATATACATCTACGCCACCTGGCGGAGAAACCATGCAATATTTTAAGAAGAAAATATACCGAAAAGGTTTACCGATCTGAGTGGCATCGGTTCACGAAAAAATCTTTTCAATCGATGATTTAGAAGCTCAGATTTTATGGCAAATACATCAGAAGCAAAAAGTAGCAATTACGCCCTCTGGTAGCCACAGTATTCTTTACCAAAAATGAGAGATTATATGCAAAAGGTTTTGCATCAGGAGCTGTATCCGCTGAAGAAAACATTTTTCAAATCGGAGTTTTAGAAGAAGAGATATCGGTGAAAACGTAATTTACTTTTACGCCCCCTAGCAGAAAATCTATGCGTAACTTGAAAAAGTTAATGTACCTAAAATACTGGTCGGCATTAATGGAATCGAAAGATAAAATATTTTTTTCAATCGGATGTTTAGAAGCAAATATATGGAATAAAATGTTTTTTGAATTCGACATCATCTGCATTTACGCCCTCTAGCGGCGAAATTGTACATCGTAAAAAAACGAAATAAAGGATCATCATCCTCACACTTCAGGCTTCCCAATGCATTTTTTTTTTTTTTTTTTGAAATCGGACTAATGGTTGCAGAGATATGGTGTTTACAGACAGACGGACGGACGGATGGACAAACCGACAACATAAGCACGATCTTTTTTTGCAAAAGACGTGCTAAAAAAGCGATTCAGGATTGTATTGGTTTAAATTTTCATTCCGCTGTTTAATAGTAGTTTGTGGAGTTCTGGTAATATTTGACATACCAGTAGATTTAAGTGTCCCTTCATATTGAAGTTACATCGGGTAATGCATTCCATTTCTGGAGTGGCGCGTATCTGACGGCGATATCTACTGATTTTTTGAGCTGTGGTCTACTGATTTTAGGTGAAAGTCTCTAGCAACATTGATCGGAACATACAACTCACTCAATTATCTAATTAAATCTGCAAGTCAATTTCTTCCTCTTGTGTGTGCTTGTTGAATTACCGGCTGCGACATCTGAAACCATAGCTGCTTCCGTTATTTACTTAAAATATAGAAAATTATTAATCAAAATCAATTTGGTTTTCAACTAAATAAATCTACGGAATTAGTATTACATATTCAACAAATGATATGAAAAAAGTTTGAAAAAAAATTCATGAAGAACACTAGCTATCTAAAGCATTTGATACATCAAACTATAACATTTTATTGTCAAAATTACATAATCTTGGTTTTAGGGGATCAACTTATATTTTATTTTAAAATTACCTATGCAATAGATCACAATATACTCAAATTAATCAATCTGTTTCACCTGTTGTTTACCTAAAATCAGGAGTTCCACAAGGATCCGTCCTTGGTCCACTATTATTTAATATGTACATTAAGGATATTTTTAATATTGAATCTAATTCAAACCTTATTCTTTATGCTGATGATACAACACTTGGGAGCAACCATCAGTGAAATAACATCCCAATCTAACACTCAACTTTTGAAGTACACTAACTGGATGTCTTACAATGAATTAGTAATTAATTACAATAAATCTAAAGCTTTACTTTTTTGTAGACAAAAGTCTAACCAATCTCTTAATATAAACATCTTTCTTAATAACACTTAGATTGAGTTAGTTAATACCTTACTTATTGTCTTACCCAAAATGACTTAAAATGGAATCTCTATATACAAATTTTGTCAAACAAAAATCCAGAAATATAGGAAATATTAGTCATATACTAACAAACTTATCTGTTAAAACACTAAAATTATTATATTACACTTTAATACATCCACATCTTGATTATTGTTTACTATGTCAAATAAAGCTTACTAACATCATCAATTGCAAATTCTCCAAAATAAATACATTCCATTAATAGATCTAAAACATAACTTAAGTGGTAACAATTTACTAGGACAAAATATGTTCAGATATTCCAGAGTCAACCCGAACAAATATAATATCCTAACAATTAAGCAATTGTTTAACTTCAACTTAGGCAAAATTATGCATAAACGAATGAAAATGAACCTCGGACAACAGCTTATAAAAATTAATACCACTACGTTCCGATATAATATTCGAAATCAAGCTCTGCTGAGACTTACTATACCTAGAAACACAAACTACTAAACAAAGTCTCAATTATTCTGGTCCAGAGTTTTGGAATTCATTGCCTGCAGAATTAACATCTATTAATAACTTTAATTTGTTTAAAAAATTAAAACATTACTTCCTTAGTAACTAATATTCATTCAATAATGCCGGATGGGGGATAGGTTGAAAGAGGATCATCGATAGAGGGGAGAAGGCGGGGGATTTCGAGACGGGACGGGGATTCTGTAGATGACTGGAAGAGGGGGAATCCCTAACAATGGGGATCGGGTATGGGGGACAATTCGCCTTCTTAATACCTTAATGTTTTATTTGCTTTAATATATTGTTTGTTGAATATAACACTAGATATCTAACTTAGTTAACATGTTGATCTGTTACTCTTTTTTCTCTCTCTTGACCTTGCTGCTGCTATCATGTGAATGCTCTTGGCTTGACTTATACCTAGGAAGATCGAGGCTAAGTCAAGCCTCTGCGAAGCCTTTTCCTTGATTTTCCCTACTGTTACATTTTGGCTTATGTGCAACTATTCCGATTATTACTTTATCATGTAACAGCAAGATCAATAAATGAATTGAATTGAGTTGAAATGTAATTCGCATGCAAGTTATTTTCTCTTGTGCAAACACATTAAATTGCTGCATGGTATCTGCAGTGTTACTCAGAATGCTATTACTCGAGTAAAACGATGGCAAAGAGCAACTTACAGTTTCTATCCTAGGCAAGACTTTTATTTCCTTCTTCCTGGAAAGGTATACCATTATGATGAACTCTCAAACAATTTCCAATAGTACACGTGAAGTAATCTCAGTAAAGGTAGTTGACAATTCACAGCACCTAACAGCTCACAAATATAGCAGTCAGTTGCGTAAGTTAACATCCATCTAATTCTAAAGACAATCGTGAAGCATATCTGGTCAATAACATTGATAACCCTCAGATCTCCCACACCTAACACACTCTTTTAGATAAAGAGTCCTGTTATATCTATGTCTCCTTGATCTGACTGCGCTTGCAAGTGCAATCTAAAGAAATAATATCGTGGGAGTTGCCACGTGACATTCAGAGTGGAAAAACATGAGAACAGGAAACTAAATTTTAGATATGAGACTGAACAAAAACGGAAAGTTAAAAAGGAAGTATACGTCACACATCTGAAACTGATTCAATTATCTATTGAAATCCGTAAGTAAGTTACTTTATCTTGCATGTTGAATACTGAGTGACATCTGTGGAACTATTTCAATTTTCATTTAAATCCGTAAGCAAGTTACTTTCTCTTGCATGCTGAATTACTGAGTGACATCTGAAACCGATTCAATTATCTATTGAAATCCGTATGTAAGTTACTTTTTTTTACGTGTGCATGATGAATTACTGGGGGCATCTCAAATTTATTCAATTATCTATTGAAATCCGTATTAAGTTACTTTCTCTTACTCTTTCATGTTGAATTACTGGGGGTCATCCGAAACTGATTCAGTTATCTATTTAAATCCGTAAGTAATTTACCTTCACTTCCGTGTGCATGTTCAATTACTAGGGAACATCTGAAACTGATTCAATTATTTATTTAAATCCATAAGTAAGTTAAATTCTCTTGCATGTTGAGTTACTGAGTGACATCTGTGAAACTGTTTCCATTATCTATTTATATCCGCATGTAAGTTATTTTCTTCTGCGTGCTGAATTACTGAGTGACATCTGAAATTGTTTCAATTATCTATTGGAATCCGTACGTAAGCTAATTTATTTTACGTGTGCATGTTCAATTACTGGGGAACATCTGAAATTGATTCAATTATCTATTTAAATTCATAAAGTAAGTTACTTTCTCTTGCATGTTGAATACCGAGTGACATTTGTGAAACTGTTTCCATTATCTACTTAAATCCGTATGTAAGACACTTTCTCTTGCATGCTGAAGTACTGAGTGACATGTGAAACTGATTCAATTATCTATTGAAATCCATATATAAATTACTTTCTCTTACGTGTGCATGTAGTATAACTGAGTGACATCTGAAACTGATTCAATTATTATTTTTTTTAATCCGTAAGTTCCTTTTTCTTGCATGTTGAATTAATGAAGGACATCTGAAACTGATTCAGTTATCTATTTAAATTCGTATGTAAGGTACTTTATAGCGGCACTGTCCTTTTCTGCAGGTGGTGAAATTCTAAACCACATCTTCCTATTCCGGAGCGGCTGTTCTACCGAATGAACTACGCCAGCAAGGCTCGTGGCTGCAACTTGCCGTTTCGTCTCATGCGTCACCTAAATGGCACGCCACACTTTCTCTTGTGTGTGCGTGATGAATTACCGAGTGGCATCTGAAACTTATTGAATTTCCTATTTAAATTACTATTTCCTATTTAAGTTACTTTCTCTTGAGTGCGACGGTTGAAGTGTTAAGTAACATCTGAAACTGATTCAATTATCCATTAAAATCCGTATGTAAATAACTCTTTCGTGTGTGCATGTTGAATTACTGAGTGACATCACAAAAAACAAGATATATATCTGCGTCTCCTGGCGGATAAATTGTGAATTATTTTAAGCAGAAGGTATTCTCAAAAGATTTGCCGTGGTGAACGGTGTCTGGTCGTAAAATAATTTTTTATATCGAGTTTTCCGAAGCGCAGATATTGTTATATTGTTGCAAATACATCAGATACAGAAATATACACCTACGCCCCTAGTGGCCAAACCATTCTTTACCAAAAATTAGAAATTATATGCAGAGCATTTCTCACTAGGAGCTTTATCCGATGCAGAAAGAGTTTTTCAAATAGGACTTTTAGAAGCAGAGAGATATCGTGGCAATCACAGCTGAACTTTATGTCCCCCAAGCGGAAAACCTACGCGTTACTTTAAAATGAAGCTGTACCCAAAATTGTCTTCGTTATGAATAGCATCGACTGGAGGAAATAATTTCTTCACTCGGACATATTGTTATAGGGTGCAGCCTAACTTGTGGAAAATTTTTATATTTCATTTATGCGGTAAATTTGTGTTTCGATGTAACTGCAAGGCAGCACTCATAGTTATAATTAATTACGGTAATTGATCCTCTAATTTGTTCATCACTGCCATTGTTAAAATTTGTTCATTATTTGATAAGTGCATAATTCGTAGCCTTCTGGCAAACGAGAATTGTGAAAGGCCACATGGCGACAGACCATCTCTATTTCGGACTCATAGCAACAGTCTTGTGCATTTTCAACTCTAACGAAAGTCTGCAAAACTCACCCCCCAAAATTCCCTCTGGAAGCCAAAAGACATTCTGTTGGTTGCATTTTTCTCCGAACTGAACGGGATAAGGGAGAACCGACTACCACCCACAGCTGAAAACAAGGTGATAAATCCCTTTTCAAGTGGCTAAGAGAAGCCCTGTGACAGGACAAAGAGGAGAGAAACGAGGAGAAGAGAAAAACAAGCGGCGTGGCATTCTCAGGACGGTGGCAAAGCCAGACACACGCACGAGAACAGCACCAGCGAGCTGCATGGAACCTAGGCCTGAGAGCTGACCGCTGGGAGAGCTCGGAAAAAGAAGAGAGAAGCATGTAAGGAGGGCTATGAATGATCCCCTCTTAAACGAGGACATCTCAGTCCTTTGGACTTCTCGACCGATACTAGGTCGACATTAGTGCACTTTTGCCTAGGCTGTCTATATACCAAAACAGGCAGGATATTTCTTGCCACTTCTCTGCGCTGAGGACCTCAGACAACGGTTGCCAAGGTATGTGGTCTTTATACGAACATTTGTTCACGACTTACAAGTGCCGTCGGACAGTGAACAGCGTATAGAACTCTGTCCCCTGTGAAAGGGAGTACGCACGACAGCGGAGGCCTCCAACACATTTTATTCGTGATTTTTTATTTGTGTTATGGCCATAAGTCATAAGAGCTCTTCCCTGCTAATTTGGCATCAAGCCTATGCAGGTGTGTGTAATGGTATAGTTATATATAGCTTATAATTAAACTGCGGCAGTCATGATAATTACTGTATCATTTTAATTGCTGGTACCCACGCTCGTACTCAATTATCGTTCTTAAAGTGTGTGCGTTGCTGTGATTTTCGGTAGATTGGGACGTGCTGGAGTTAAATCCAGGCATCCACGCCCAATCGCGGTACGGGTTTTGCGGGAAGTTAATAATTAATTTGTTATAATTAATTATGGGAGGTCATTATTAATTATTGAAATCAGATAATTAATTTGTTGTTGCAGAATTTTCGGTTGTCAACGCAAGTAGGAAAACTCCTTGCTAGCCCCTAGCAGCAGAGGAGGAGAGCAAAATTTTTGACAAAATTTTCCTTAGTGTTTTTTTTTTATTTAGATGTTTATTTTTTCGGTGGAGATATCGGGTGCTTCACTGCAGGCGATACTTTACCTGGTGCCGCGGCCACATCAGCCTGTAAAGGTAAGATCCAACAATATAGAAGCGATTATATGGAATAAAATGGAAAGCAAGAATCATCGTTATCATATTTCAAGTTTCTCAATGAAAAACGAAGCTTTCAAATCGGACTGATAGTTGCAGAGACATGGTGTTCACAGACCGACGGATAAAATGATACAGTAAGTACGCTATTTTCAGCACGTCTTCTATAAAAAAGATCGTGATTATGTTATTGGTTTGTCCGTCCGTCCGCCTGTCTGTGGACACCGTATCTCTGAAACTATTCGTCCAATTGAAAAAAATATTTTTGCATTGAAAAGCTGAAAATGTGCGAATGATGATCCCTTATTTCGCTTTTTTTTTTTCACGATGCACAATTTTGCCGTTACAGGGCGCAAATGCAGATGATAACGAATTCAAAATACATTTTATTTAATATATTTGCATCTAACCGTCCGATTGAAAAAATTCTGTCACCTTTCGATTCCATTTATGTCGAAGACTATTTTAGGTAAAGTCACTTTTTCAAGTTGTGCATAGGTTTTCCGCTAGGGGGCGTAAAGGTAAATTGCGCTTTCCCCGATATCTCTGCTTCTAAAACTCCGATTTGAAAAATTCTTTCTCCCGGTGAGAAATATTTTGCATATAATTCCTAATTTTTGGTAAATAACTGATTGGCCACTAAGGGGCGTAAGTGCTAATTTTTGCTTCCGATGTATTTGCAGCAAAATCTGAGCTTCTGAAAACTCGATTAAAAAGTTCTTCTGTGGACCGATACCGTTCACATAGAAAAACCTTTTGAGAATACTTTCTTGTTAAAATAACCCATAGTTTTTCTACAAGGGGTCGTAGATGTATATGTTATTTTTTTCTTTATCTCTGCTTCTAAAAATCCGATTTGAAAAATTCTTTCTTTGTTGGAAAGCGTTTACACTGCGAAATGTTTCTCATATATTTTTCAAATTTTACTTAACGCACATGTCTGCCATGAAAAGGCATACATTCACGTTTCCGTTAACAGCAACATCTGCGGGACTAAAAACCCGATTGAAAAACTTTTTTTGGTCAGATACTACTAACTATGGAAACTTTGCGTTCGTATTTTCTCCCCAAAATAATGCCCAATTTCGCCGCTAGGGGGCGTAAATGCTTAATCTGTTTTTCTTAATATCTATGCTTCTACATGTGCGCTTTAAAAAATTCTTTCAACACCGGATGCAATTTAACTTGTAGAACGCTTTAGGCTAGTATATAAGGAATTTTGTAGTTCACAGTTCTGTCGGTAGGTGGAGTTTCTGTAATACAGTTTGCAGCTGTATCTCAGCTTGTGAAAACACTACTGAGAAATTTCTTTATTACTGTATGCCATTCGCTACACTAGAGATGTGGAGATGCATCATCTTTAAATAATGCATAGATTTAAAGGTCGGAACCTTTTTCTCGTTATTTCTGCTTCCGGGAGATGTATTTGAAAAGTTCCTTTTCCTAAGCATAGCTTTTTCCATGCAGAATATTTTCCTCCTATTTTCAAATTTTCCATTATGGACAATTCTTCCGCTAGAAGGCATAGAGTTATACTCTATAATGTTTCCTTCTCTCGTATATTTCTTCTTTTAACTGTTATAAGGTAACATTTTTTCGTGTGCGAGATCGGTGTTTCGCTATGTCTAAAACAATGACTAAGAAGATGTTGAGCTAAATGAGAATACGATGTATTAGTTGCACTGGAGTAAGGTTTTACAGCCAGACGAAACATACACAGAAGTCAAACTTACGTTTAACCTTTTATTGGTCCAGCACAGTAGATGAAATCCAAGATATGGCACTGCGAGTTTTACACTTCACACATAATATGTACCTTAATTATCTGTCGTATAATCCAGCTTAACAACGATCGAACCAGGGATGCAGAAGAGCCTTAGCGCAGCTTAGCGGCGCTAAGACACTATTTTTCTAGGCTTAGCGGCGCTAAGACACTATTTTTCTAGGCTTAGCGACGCTAAGACACTATTTTTCTAGGCTTAGCAGCGCTAAGGAACAAAGGGATAAAGATTAATGGAGATTATCTAACCCACCTTCGTTTTGCTGATGACATAGTCATTTTTGCAACTACCCCATCAGAGCTGCAGAGTATGATCCAAGAACTTGCTGACAAGAGTAAAGAAGTGGGATTAAAAATGAACTTTCAGAAGACAAAAGTTATGTTCAATGCTTTTACACGAAATGAAGATTTATCGATTGATGGAGAAAAGCTGGAGATAACAGACACGTACGTTTATCTTGGACAGCAGATATCAAGTGAGGGTCACATTGATGAAGAAATTAATCGGCGTACAAAACTTGCCTGGAGAGCTTTTGGAAGAAACAGCATAATTTTCAAGGGCAATATGCCATTGTGTCTTAAAAGAAAAGTGTTTGATCAATGCATCCTTCCAGTGCTTACGTATGGAGCAGAAACGTGGATCTTAACTAAAAGAGACATACAAAGGCTGCAGACAACTCAAAGCAGCATAGAGAGGTGCATGCTTGGTGTAACCAGGAGAGATAAGAAGAGGAACTCGTGGATCCGAAAAATGACAAGAGTGGAAGACATCATGATCAGAGTTAAATCCCTGAAATGGCAATGGGCTGGACATACTGCCAGAAGGACAGACCATCGATGGACAGCCGAAATTTTAGATTGGATTCCAAGAGACAGGAAAAGACCCAGAAGAAGACCACATGGGAGATAGGTGGATGAAATTCGAAAGTATGCGGGAGTGACAGAGGAGACTGGCACAAGACAGACCGTTGTGGAGGAAACTTGGGGAGACCTTCGTCCAGCAGTGGATTGATAATGGTTGACAATGATGATGATGATGATATTCGAAAATAACGAATACTGTGTTTTACGTCTTTTGACCGAAATATTCGTATTGCAAGGATGAAATTATACCGTCGGATCACCCAACAGGACATCTCACGGATCATAAGGGTAAAGAGAATGCTGTTTATATCTGGGCATAACTTTCACCGTGAGCAACTATCAGGGCTATATGCAGTTGGCAGTCCCTGATTTGGAGCGTGGGAGGCGCTCCATCCAGGCTTCATGAAATCTAAACCTCTCACCACTCCGTCACCGGGACGGTGTAAAGAGAATATACACCGATGGCCACCCAAAATGCAACACCAAGTAGAAAGCATCCGATTAGCCTGAAATTTGCAGCATGCGTCGCCCGCGAGAGCACATGTAAACGATTAGCATTGCAGCGCATATGCAAATCATGTGCGCCCGGCACGCCACCGAGAATCACTATAAGAATGGTGCACAGAAGGCGGGGTGTTAGTAGTGGAAGTGTGTTGTGCTGCCGGACCTGTGCGTGGGAAGCTTCCCGATGCCTCGTCGCAGAATACGACAGTCATTCCAGCACGTTTCGGAGTTCGACAGAGGAAGAATAGTGGCTTATCGCGACAGCGGTTTATCGTACCGAGACATCGGCGCCCGCGTGGGACGACATCCAACCACAGTGAGGCGAGTATGGATTCGGTGGGTGCAGGAGGGACGGACGGAACGACGTGAGCGATTGCCGCAGACGCCGCACACCACCGAACGAGAGGACCGGCATGTTGTACAGCGGGCATTGACGGCTCGCACCGCCACATCACGTAAGTTAGCGCAGGAATTAGGGTGTGTTGCGTAACAACCTGTGTCAGCACGTACCGTTCGACATCGTCTGCATTAGTGGGGACTTGTCGCACGGCGACCATTGCTCCGATTACCATTGACGTTACACCACCGGCAAGTGCGGCGGCAGTGGGCGGTTGAACGCCGCACCTGGACTACGGAATGGCACGGCATTGTCTTCTCCGACGAATCCCGCTTCTGCCTGCAACACCACGATGGTCATATCTGCGTGTGGCGGCACCGCGGCGAGAGACTGTATGAGGCCTGCATTATGCATCGCCATACCGGTCCGTCGCCTGGCGTTATGGTTTGGGGCGCAATTGGATATGACACCCTTGTATCTTTCCTTTCCGTTGTCCGAAGCTACATTTGTTTTAAAGAGGAAAGATATTTTATTTTACTTCTCGTTATTTTTAGAAGCGAATTCCTCCCAGTCTTGTGTATTCAACCCATGGATAAGTACATTATATCCACATAGCGTTCCTTTTTTTTTTTTTTTTTTTGTTTCAAATAATTAATAAATTTTGTACGTGTATAATTCTTTTTTTTTTTTCAACAAACGTTTTTTTAATGTTTTTCAGGACATTTGTTTCAAGCGGTTTCAAAATGTTTCTTGTTATTCACCCACTCCATTCCATGAATTGATATCCATGGGAATAGAGTGGGTATACGCATCGCCGGTACACTTAACAGCCACCGCTACATCTTCGACGGTTTGGAGCCTGTAGTTCTTCCTTACCTGCAGGACCTGCCAGCGGCCACGTTTCAACAGGACAATGCGCGCCCGCACGTGGCACGCAACAATTCTTCACGGCCCACCAGGTGTCACTGCTGCCCTGGCCTGCCTGTTCTACCGATATGTTGCCCATCGAACACGTCTGGTCGCTGATCAGCAACCGAGTGGCCCGGCAAGCACCACCCGTGATGAACTGTGGCAACGTGTGGAAGCAGCCTGGACCGACATATCCCAAGCCCACATCCAAAGCCTCTTTCGTTCGATGCCGCGGCGTGTAGCGGCCGTTATTGCCAGCCATGGGGGCCACACGAACTATTGATGCCTGCGTGTTCCGCAAGTCGCACGGGCCTGTAAGCTCAATCGTTTCATCTTTGTATCTGTTGTTATGTGTCCAGTAAATCTGGCTTTGCTATCTCATGTCCTTCTTGGTGTTGCATTTTGGGTGGCCAGCAGTGTATTATAAGTTAATCAAAATGAACATTTGGATTCGTCTATACGGCAGTCCTCAAGATTATTTCATTGCTCGGAGAAAAAATTACAGAGAGAAATTATGTAGCAATTAAAGCTAAGTGATAAGATTGTTATGCGTGCGAAAAATGTTTTAACTTAGCTACTCTTTCTCTGATTCGTCGACGATAACACAACAGATATCTCATTCATTTACCTCAGAGTCTTAGGAAAAAGGCGTATTAGTCACACTGAATAAATGTGTTGCAATATTAGTTACATTTATTCAGTGTGACTATATTACTTGGTTACATCTATTCAGTGTGACTCAAATAATAACTAAAATGAACATTTGGAATCGTTTGAAATGAAAGAGCGTTACTTAAAAAACACTGGGTATCTTCGGATGTGACTAACAAGCAACATTTCTTTCCTTTATTAAAAGTTGCTCAAATTAAGCGATTTAAATAAAAGTAACTAGCAGTAACAATTTTAAAAATATACTGGGCTATAAAAATAGCAGATCAGAATTCACATTGTTTTTAAAAACTTTGTGAGTCTTCTTTCCAAATCTCTTTTTACCTAATCAGTTTACCGCCAAGGCACTTTTTTAATTAGAACTACATCACTGTATCGAACATCTCCCCACACACACACTAAGCAACTGCTGTACCGTCCTTTTATCTAACGTTCTTATCACATTCATACGTCACTCCCTCTGACCTCAAAAGTGTTGCCAACCTCATTCATGTGAGAGAGAAGATATCACCTTAAGTTTGGAAAGTGCAAAAGAGAACAAACTCAAATTTACATAGGAGAAGGAACTAAAAATGAAAGTTAAATTTGAATATACGTCACACTGTTCGCTTTGAAAATTATTTTGTGTCTGATACCTTCCTTGTGCCATGAGAAATTTTTGTGCGCCATTTGTTAATTTTCGTAACATTGTTACCGCGCCAAGCCCCGTTTGGGAACTTGGGGGCATAAATTTTGTTAATGAATTTCGATCGACTAAGTGGCAACATTGACATTGGGTTTCCCAGTATAGGCGACCCAGTGTCATCTTTGGGACCTGAAATCGTTGTGTTTCATACGAGCTCGTACGAGGTTGTCGCAACAACTCATATGCCGCAAAGAAATTAAGTTTAAAAACTAACATTTCAGTATCATGCTTGAAACCGTGGTATCCTCAAAGAAAGAAAACTGTTACTTTAGATTAAGCCAAGAAACCCGACACTCGTACTTCATTTGCAGAGCAGCGAGAAGTTGTTTAATGAAACAAATATAGAATTTATTTTAGCATATTTCTTAATTTATGTACAAATTAATGGTGGGACCAGGTTAAGTTATATTAAGACATCACTACAAAAAGTTGCGGTTTAGCATGAGATTCATAGAAATAGAAATGTTCCTAGCAATCCAACTAATACGAGGTGAGCAATAATACACTGCCGCAAAGTGAAAAAAGAACACAAAGAAGGAAACTTCTGATACCAACGAAATTTATACAGCATAATAACGAAAAACAGAGGATAACGTGATCAAAACACTATGGCAAAATGCAGCTGTATTTGCTGGTAAACTGAAGAATAACATTTCCATGTAACATGGTTAGTACAAGGTTCAACCGCCATGAACTGCGTCACACTGTGCAATTCTGGCATGGAGTCTGTCGCACAGATGTTGGATGTAAGTTTGGGGTATTGAGTTCCAAGCATCCTCAACCTGGACGCATAAATCGGGGATGGCCGTGGCTGGCCGTGGAGACCGGATAAGTCGTTGTCCCATAAAATCTCACACGTGCTCAATGGGGGACAAATACGGTGAACCATGGTTGTCTCACACCCTGAAGTGCATGTTGCGTTGCACGTGCCGTGTGTGGGCGTGCGTTATCTCGCTGGAAAACACCACGATGGACCGACCTTACAAATGGCACAACAACGGGCTGAATTATGTTGTTGATGTAGGAGGTACTGTTTAACGTACCCGGTACAAACACTAGTTGTGTACGGGAGTGATAGCTGATCGCTACCCACACCAGGAGACCAGGTGTAGGCCCTGTGTGTCGCTGGCAGATGCAAGAAGGGTGGAGACGCTCCCCTGTGTGTCTGCGAACACGCATACGGCCATCTGAGGCTCCCAAGCAGAATCTGCTTTCATCGCTGAACACGACAGATCGCCATTGCGTTCTCCAGTGCAGACGTTGCCGACACCACTGCAGCCGTTCCTGACGGTGGGCTGCAGTCAGAGGTACCCATGCCAGAGGCACACGTGCACTAGTCCTGCATCCAGTAGACGGTTGCGGATTGTTCGCACAGCACCTCAGGTGCAACGGCAGCTCGGATTTGCGTCGCAGTGGATGTTCTGCTTGACAACGCCGCTCTTCTTATGCGTCGATCGGTCCGCTCATCAGTCCGCCTGTGACTCCCGGTTCCACGTCTTCTCGTGTGGGAATGTTCCTCGGACCATCTACGCCACCATCGTACCACCACCGATACTTCCCGTCCAATTCGCTCCGCAATACGACAATACGACCACCCGGCCTCGCGGGGTACGACTAGACGACCTCGTTCAAAGTCCGATAACTGCTGAAATCGTACACGTCTTCCATGTCCAGGCATTGCAGCTTCTTCAGGGTCTTCGCACGTGTCCGTACGCCGATGACTGATTACATTCACTTCGCCGTACTCCTTAAATACCACTGACGATAATTTGCATATTATGCCGTGCTGTGGAGTAAGCGCTCACCGGTTGGTCCCGAAATTAATATCACACCTACGTAAACTCGACCCCATTAACATATGTAAATTTCATGATCGTCCGCCAATTCCTTCTTGGTGTTCTTTTTTCACTTTCCGCCAGTGTATTTCATTTCTAAATTACAATGATTACTCATCATGCAAGGGATTGAAATATTTGGATGCTGTTTTACCCTAAAATCTTCTACTGTTCAACACAGATCCGAAGGTTGAAGATGGAGCTAGTCTTCTTACGTCCGCGATCTTGGGGCTGGTATCCTCCGCGGTTAAACGCAGCCCGGGTGCCTTCGACAAATATCTTCTCTAGTCACTATTTTGCATTTTTGTTTACCACCTACCTTGGGTACATAGCATCCTACCGTATTTGTCCGACCTCTTGACCCACGTACAGCAAGGCTTTTCTTGCCAACCGACGATAACGACAACAACCGACTGACGACCACTTGTATCGACTTCTACAGATGACCCTGATTTTTCTTCCATTTTATTTTAGTTTCGTTTTCGGTGTCAGTTATGCTGATGGGCGTATCCCTCCCTCATGGAGGCGTACCTCACACCTTCATTGGTTGCTAGTCCCCCCCCCCCCGCTCGTAAGTAGATTGCCGTCCGGTGGATGTTGACCAGCGGCTACTTCAAGCAGGTGTTCTCCTGGCCAGCTGACCATCTGCTGAGCTAAGCCCTTTAAAAATTTATTTGTCCCTAACTGTCACCCTGTTTCGGAGTTCTATTATCGGACCATCCGAGGAAACACTTTTTAAATCTTTATGCATGCTCGGACACACGTATGCCTGACTGAATTATGTTCCCCGACACAGAGCTTGGGTGGCAGTTATTACCTAGCTTTTCCTTCTTACCAGATTTAGGATTCTTTCTTGGACTTTCCCCGTATAGTCACCACTGACTTATTGTTAGCTAGGGCTACATTATGTAATCCGCAGTGCTGTTGCTTCGCAAATGCCGGGAAATGAAAAATACCTTTCGCTTCGTTTGCGGAATTTTGCACCTGGCCTAGCGTTTGCGTTTCGATCCCCTTCCCAAGGCAAGGGAAAAAAAAAAAAAAGAGACCAGATAATTCTTATGCTGCTTGGGTCGGGATAACATTTCCTGCACCCAATTAGGAATTACTCTAATTAAAAAATGATTAATTAATTATGTTAATTAATTAACATAATAAATGAAATTAATTTGGTAGTTAAATCCCGAAGTTCCCAGCAGAAACACAAGTGCTGGGAAACTACTGGCCACTAGCTGGCAGTGATGGGTCACTGCTGACTGAAATCTGCCGCTCCGGACCCGGTAGCGGTCCGTTGGTGGCAGAGCTATCAGTTGGCTAGCCATTGATGGCCCTGCAGCATCGCCGTGAATTGTGGGCCTCCAAGCAAGTGCCACTAGTGGCCCGTTGCTGACAACCAATGCAATCCGAACAGCAGGTGGAAGCAACGGGACTGACTGCGCATGCGCAGAAGCAACACTTGCCGTGTCTCTCATGGTACCAGTTAGTTGAAGACGACGCTATCACCATCGTGTTATTTTAGTGGATGTTAAGAAAAAAATCCATATGTGGAGAGGCGAATTAATTTCCTAATGAAATTCCACGTCGACGAAGATATCAGATTAAGCCATGAAATACATCCACTCCATTCCCATGAATATCAGCATGGAATGGAGTGGGTAATAACAAGAAAAATTTTGAAACTGCTTGAAACAAATGTCCTGGAAAAACATTAAAAACACGTTTGTTGAAAAAAAAAAGAATTATACTCGTACAAAAATTATTAATTATTTGAAATAAAAAATAAAATAAAAAAAGGAACGCTATATGGATATAATGTACTCATCCATGGGTTGAATGCATAAGACTGGGAGGAATTCGCTTCTAAAAATAACGAGAAGTAAAATAAAATATCTTTCCTCTTTAAAACAAAGGTAGCTTCGGACAACGGAAAGGAAAGATACAAGTTAAAAATGTAAAAGAATGTGACATGAACCCGGGTAAATATATTAATTCAACAATCGCCTTTCAAGACGACAAGGACAGTACAAAACTTTGGAAAGCGACTCTAAGTTGGTACACTCTTTGAAAATGAGTGAAGTTCTTTTAAGGTAAAAAGAAAAACTATCGTTACGTTGAAAATATAAATTTATGAATTATATGAAACTGACTTTTATGAAAAATACCTCGCAATATTGTAAAATGAAAGAGAGAACCATTAGATTACATATTCCGCACAAAACAGAGAGCTTCAAGCACACACTCGTGCGTGGCAAATTAGTCCGGTCGGTAGAGAGCTCACCTCCCACACCGACAGCCCTGGTTCGTGTCCACCCAGATCCAAACGGGCGTTTTTCCGGTCTGTTGAGAAAATTTCCCCAGCGCATTGCTATAATTCGCAAGTTTCGTAAGGGGAGAATAAAAAAAGGTGTAGCTTTGGGAAACTGCGGTTATCCTTGATTATTATTGTTTTTTTTTTTTATGGCTACTACTGGGAAATTGGAGGACAAGATTCGGCAAGACATCAGTTACGTCACGTGGTTCCCGGCTGCCACTACCGGCAAACGAGCGGACCATATTAGGCTAGCCATCATTTCTGTCACGTGCTTGCAGGGCCGCTGAAGGACCATTTGGGGCAGCTACTGCCTGTGATGGATAACTGATGGCCCTGTTGTGGAATATGACTACTGCCTGTGATGGATAACTGATGGGGTGCCAACTGCTGGCCCTTCTGAATTTGCCATTTTCATGTAGGACTTCCGTCCACAGGGCGTAGAGTTTAGGTCCCAGCCACCTACAGCGAGATCGCCTTTTGGGCAGGACACAGAAACGGAAGGAATGAGAGCAAGTCCAGCGACTTTTGACAGAACAGTTTGTAGTGAGACTGGAGTACAGTAGATGGCGATACCGTACAAGTACGATATTGCACATAGATGGGTGAGAGAATTTCAGGGAGGACATAGGAAAGGATACCCATTTAACCAGTGGGTCCAGCCTGGGAGCCGTCACTTTACGTGCTCGTCCGATGCACGGCGGATATTCAGCGATTGTTAGTAAATCACACCATCTCTGAAAGATCAGCCCAGGCTAGAACCTGGGGACCCAGCATCGATAGTCTGAAACACTAACCACTAAGTTATCCGCGGCTCTTGCTGGCCCTTCTGTTGGCCGCCCGGACATTTTATTGACGATTCGGCAGCGGCAACGTAGTGCTGGGCCAGCAAGACTGTTTTTGCGGGTTTGGGTATTTCCTTACCAGAAGCAATGTGCCCGAAATTAGAAGAATTTTCGCGGCAACAACATTATTTTTAGCCTCTGGTGGAATTAAGCAGGTGTTTCTATTTCTGGATGTTTTATCGATTGTTGAAACCGGGTGGTTATTTTCCTAACAGGTTCCATTGACTTTGAATAGCTTTGATAAATTTAATTCGCGTCAGAAAGGATTTAAAAGACGTGCTCATTACAACCGAAAATTCGATGTCATCTTTCTCGTATTTTTTACAATAACCGTACTTAAAATTAAATGGTGAAGAAATTAAATGGGGAGGAAGTTTAATCTATAAGAAAATAAATGTGGTGGAAACTCTCTCTTCGAAAGTCAGTCACCCCGACTGAAGGCTGTACCCTTCTTCGAGTATCTCGTTCTTAAGCCGAGAGAGTGTAGAATGATTTTATGCAAGCCATGTGGGGAAAAAAAAAAAAAAAAGAAAAAGAAAGCAGACCGGAATTATCGCATTCTTTGATCAGACGCGGCCATCAAAGTATGTGCGCGAACTAAGTCGTAGATGACCTTGACGACCATCTGCGACTCCCATTGATGCAGCAATCATCTGTTACATGGTCATCGCCCTCGCACTTAATCTTTTAACTGACGACGTTGAAAATATTAAAGTTATAAGCGACGTGGGGTCAAAATGACCCCAACATTTTCATTAAAAATTAGTTGTGTAAGTGCAACTGGCTTGAAATTTTTATTACGGAAACATTCTACTATCAATGAAATCAATAACAGTAGAAATTAAATAAAAGTTTTTCTAGAATAAATAAAACTATTTGTGACGCTTAAAAATCTATATTTTACATTAAAATAATAAAAGAAAACACAAGATAATATTTATCAATAAAAATGTAACCTGAGATGTTATACAGAAATATTTCTTTACTTACATTTTACATGTTTGCCAAGACAATATGTCATTTAAATTTAAAAAAAAAAAAAATGGCATTAGTTTTGTGATGCGCAGTTCGCA